>CM020045.1:11186223-12397889 GCA_009769605.1 Bucorvus abyssinicus | reverse complement strand
CCCAGCCTGCAAAGCGAGGTTGGGATCTCTCCAGCTCCTGCTGCACTATGAGCACCAGCAGCACCAACTTGCCTTGCCCACCACGGAGGGACCTGACCCGGTGCTGCGCCCCCCTTCCCCCTGTCCCATTGCTGCTGCACACAGGGGACGCGCAGCCCAGCCAGCACAGCCGTCACTTCTGGAGGTGTGGAAAGCAGGGTGCTTTGGATGAGGGACACCACAAACAGCAGCTTTCTCCATAACACATCACCTCGGCTTCCCCTCGCTCCTCAGCTGCTTTTATTTCAACATAACTCAGTAGTTTTAAAATTACCAAGTAATAAATACTAGCAATCAGGAGCCAGAGGTGTGGCAAGGGTGGAGGAACGAGGCACAGTGAAGGGCAAGGACCCTGTGCATACACCGGAGCTGAAGGCTTCAACCCCTGCATCAGGCCAGCAGGTCACCAGCACAGAGCTCCCTCTGACTCAGCTGACAAGGTGCCGGCAGCCTCCGTGCACTTGTCTGGTGAGAGTCGCCGCCAGTGAAAGGCAAGAATGTCATTGTCTGCTCCGAAATCAGCAGAATTTAAATCCTATTAAATCAATTTATTAGTGCTTAATTTGCATGAAATTAAATTCGGCCCCTATTCAAGGAGCCGTCACTCCCTTAAATCATCAGTGCTGAGCACTTTACATGATACTAATTAAAAACTCTGCTGGAGCACTGCCCATGTATTCCCCTTTCACCACTCAAACTGTGCTTGCTGGTTAGAGCCCCACTGCCCCAGGGGGCACCTTATGCCACCCACCCACCCACTCTCCCAGTCATGGAGACAACCTCATCCAGCTGCTGGGTGGAGGAAGACCATCAAAGGCCACTTTGCACCTCAAAGGCTCATGGCTTTCTTACTCAGGCGCCTGCACGCTGCTGGTTACAGTTGGGTGGTCGTGCCCATTGAGAGGGAAGAGGAGGTGGACATCAGCAATGCATCCTGAGGATGGCCCTGGTGTCTCAGGAACACTCACCTCTTTGATCCTCTGCAGCAGAGGGAGGAGCCAGTCCTTATTCACCTCACAGTGACTGTCGAGGAAGGTCAAGACTCCTGCTTGTGCCACATCTGCCCCTCGGATTCGGGACCGGATCAGACCTGTTCAGGGACACACCACGTCAGCTGCTGCCCAGATGGATGGGCAATGTCACAGGGCTCCTTCAGCACGGTCTCCCGCATGCACACATCTCCTGGGCTGTGACCCATCTAAATCCCACTCAGACAAAACACGACTCGGGTTCATCGCCCCCTTCCCAGTGCTGCAAGGCACACCAGCTGTCTCCCAAGGTCACCAAAGCAAATAAATGGCTCCACTTAGATGAATGATTTATGGCATTTATGCCAATCCCTAATTTGCACAATTATTTTTGCTGTCACCTTCTGGGGCAAAACATGACTCAAAATGCTTCCGTAACCCCCTGCAGGTAATAAATCTAACGTAAGCCTAAGTGAGTGGGGAATGGGCCAGGGGAGTCACGAGTGGGATCACCTCGTGCCAGAATCAGGCTTTTCTTGGACTGCTGACTCTCCCTTGCTGTGTCCCTTTCCATGTTCCAGTGACCCCCAGATCTCTCTCCCACTGTGGGGGCCCTGCTGGTCTGCAGCTCCATGGGAACACATTTTCCACCAAGTGAAGAGGGTTGGCTCTCAAGGTTCTAAGAGCCCGCTTGTCTCCTTAGGGCCCTGACGGTGAATTTAGAGTCCTTCAGAGCTGTAGACAGAATGTTGCATGTGTGTGTGAGAGAGCCAAATGAACAAAGAGGGAGGTCACGGACAACAGCTGCACGCGTGGATTTCATACCAGACCCTTTGAACAGATTGCTGCTCTTAAAGATGCTATGTTCCTATTTCTATGATCCTACTTCTACAGGAGTCAGCTGGCTTTTCAACATCTCCTGCCTGCAGCCAGTGCTCAAGTGAACCGCAGTGTAAGAAAGGAGATGGTCTGCTGGCAAACAGGAGGACAGGCAGGTTGCTCAAGGGGAGCAGAGCTTCTTGATGAAGGAGGAAGAGTGTAATATGAGGGGAGACAGGGGCCGATAGAGAGAGACAGAGGGGTGTCGGGAGCAGCTGCGCCTCTGGTCCATGCTGGAGGTGGTCCTTGACTTTCATTAGAACCGAGTAGAGGAAAGGGGCCAAGGAACAGCTTCTGAGCAGGAGAGGAATAGGACAACCAAGCCTGGAGCAATCCAGCATTTGCCAAGGTCACCTCCAGCAATGCAGGTTGTCCCCATATCTCTCTCTTCCAACTTCTTTGTGGGTAGGCACAGTCTGCCATACAGCCCTCCCCAAATCCTGGCAGGTCCTGAGGGCCACAGCTTCAGTGACCTACTAAATGAAGTGAGGTAAGCCGTGCACAGGCTGGATTTCCAAATCCTGACTGCTTTAGAAAGCACCAAATCTCCAGGTCCATCCAGTGCTAGGGGCGACCACGTATGTACCCCAATAACAGAAGAGAAAAGGGTGAGAAGGAGATGTAGACCCATGGAGACCTCCCTGACTCTCCTTCCAACACAAATACATCTCTTACACCCATGGTGGGGTGATGCCACCCTAAACATCAGATCTGCAGAGTTGAAACCTCCTGCAGAAAGAATCTGCAGAAAAACTCTGAGCTGAACTCATGCCAGGTGAGTCCACTTCATTTCAGCCAGTTCAGTTCACTTCAGTCCAATTTCAATTTCAGCATGAAAAAACTCCTTTGTTTTTTGTTTTCCTAATACTGCAAAGCAGGACTTGAAAACACCCATTCAGACTATGGGGAGCTGGAAAATGTCTCAAAAGGTTGCCAGTAGGGCAGACATTCATCCTCCATATAGCCCTTCTTAATCTTTCAAATACAATTAATTATTCTTTTAAAATTTCCTACAGAAGCAGCAGGAGCAGATATCGTCTCTTTCATTAGAGCAAACATCTTTAAAAATAAGACCCCAGGCTTTGTTTTGCCTGTTCTAATTTTCTGGCAAATAAGCTACAGCTGAGCCTCACTGGATATCTTCACAGTCCCACCTTTTTCACTTAGAGAGGGGGGACCCATCTCAAATCTCAGCCCTTCATCATATCTCCTTTCATCAGGAGCCCCCATCCCCACGAGCTGCTGACCGTCCTTCTCACCCACTCCACAGATGTCCCTCCCTGGCTCCATCACTCTGATGTGTCCCGAAATCTGGATTTCCCACCTGGGTCATGGGCAGGTGGCTCTTACCTTCTCGCCGTCCATTCCGCAAGCACTTCACCTTGGGGAGCTTGCCCAACAAGCGGCAGTCGTCAGCTTGGGAAACACAAAATGAGGACATGTCACCTGGCACCCCTCAGGTTGTGGCTCTGGCAGCCGAGATGGTCCCAGAGGAAATTGTGGGCAGGGAGAGGACACCACTGTGAACTGGCTGAGGGCTTGTTAGGGTGATAGCCCTAGTGGGTCATAACAGTCTTACCCCTCAGCTCACACAGCGTCAATCAGGACAGGCAGAGCAGCAGTTCTCATAACACTAGTGTAAATCCAGCAGATTTACACCGAGAACGGCTGTATTACACTCTTAACGTCAGCGTAGAAGAGTTGTGGTTGGGGTCAGAGTCACAGTTTTCACACATTTATGCAAATGACTATTGTTGGTAGCTGCAAAGTGACACATAAGCTGTTTACTGCATGTCTGTGTGGTGGGGCAGGAGCCTCCTGAGGTGGCCTGTGAGCCCTGAGCAAGAAGAAAGAGATGGTCAAAGAGAGCCCTGTGGAGCACCCAAGGGCTCCTCATGCCTGGGGCAGCAGCATCATGAGGCGGAGAGTCGCCACAGCCACCTTCACCCGAGCCAGGGAGGTCCTGCAATCCCAGATGCAGCTGCTGCCATTGCTCTTGCCCTGGTGCTGCCTGCAGCCCTGGCATCCCTCATCACACGCATTTCTCCCAGCAAGACCTGGCTCTGCAGGCAGCTGCACCCATCACAGCCTCCTCTAACTCTGCACACCCAGGCCATGACCTCTGCAACCCTTTTGTGCCTCTCACCATTCCTCTGCCTCTTCTTCCTTCGGCATTATAAACACACATGCATGTGCCCCGTCCCTGCCATCCACCTCGTGTGCCCACATGGACCTCTGAGTGCTTTCAGACCCTCCAACGAACTTTGTTGGCAAGAGACCTCACTGCACCGGTAACCCTAACAACTCGGGCACAGAGTTGCATTGCTCTGCACATCCCAGGGGAGCAGGAGAGGCAGGAGTTGGCTGTGGATCTACAATGGAAATTTGCTGGGAAGAGCAGGAACCCACGTGCAGAACAACTGCACCCCAGCAAATAAAAGGTCAATGGACAGACAGAGGTGAGAAATGAGACCCAACTGCACGAGATAAAAGCACCAATGGCTTGGGGTGGGTTGCAGGGAAAAAACTGACCATGTGTGTATAGCGTATTATGCAAATACATGCATTTTATGTAAATGTATGCAGACCAGATGCCAGCAGGCTCAGACTATCACAGGAAAGGAGTAGTAAGATAGCGGAGGAGCGCTGATTTCAAGTAGCCAAGGGGCTGCTCTAAGTTAGGTGGGAAACGGGCTCCCCCCCCGTGCCCCAGGAACGAGAGGATTTTAAAGCCAGCCCTGCTCCTCCTCCAAGGCTCATGCCATCAGGTGTGCTGTGACAGGGAAAAGGCATTTCTACAAACCTTTCTCCTTTCAGGAAGGCAAGCACTTTGTCTATTTAGCCAAATAACCAGCACTTACTTCCTCCACCCTTCAAAAAGGCTACTCTGCTGTACGCCAGGGCAGTGAGTCCTTGCACCCGTGCCTCTCCTCCGTCACAGCCACTCTGCCAGTCCCCGGGCTCACCTAGCCTGGTCTCCTGTGCACTGGAGATGCTCCAGAGCTCACCGTAATCACTGCAACCCCTTCCTCTGGCTTCAGCGACTCCCCAGGGAGGTGTCGATGCCAAGAAGTGGGTCTCATGTGAAATCTGTCCCTAATGCTCTCTGAGGCAGTCCCTATTTATAACATCCAAGAGCAAGGCATAGATCTTTTTTTTTTTTTTTTTCAAACCTCTCTGGCTTTGTTTTCATGTTTCCTAGTAAATGGCTACATTTTGCAGCTCCTTGAAATTTTAAGTGCCATGGGCTGCTCAGCCTAGGTGTAGTTTATCATCCTTTTTATGCCTGAGACAGTTTTTTTGTGCACTTATTCTCAGCATCTGGATCTTCCCCTCTCCCATCTCACTGGGCAAGGTCTTTAGCTGGAGTGGTTCCCTGGGAGACCCCAGGGCTTCAGCTACCAACTTCTACTGGAGATCCGACCTATTGATTTCACTTGAGTCATGCTATTAACCAGCAAAGAACGGCAGGAGGATGTGGGCTGTCTGTAGTGCACAGTGCTATTTATGGTGCATCTCAGAAATGGGCAACCCATACAGGAAATCTTCTTTACATGGGTGAAAGAGAGGGTGGAAAAAAAAAAAAAGAAATCAATCAAGAGTTGCTAGTTGCTACATAAACATATGCAGAACATATGCGTACATCAGGAGGGTCAGACTCTCATTATCCTGTGCAATTCCAGTGGTGTCAACCCAGAACTGGTCCTGGCTGCAGCTGAAAGCCGTATTAAACACACCACAGCTGTGGCAGAACCGGGTAAGGATTAGATTCACGTCTACGAGGTATATAAAATTACTTGCCATGTGCTTTTCTTTTATTATTTTCACATTAAAAAAAAAAGAGGTTTGATCATTTGGAATTTGAATTCTCCACACGGCGATGCAAACATGGAACAGCAGCGTTTGCCATCTACACCTACAGAGCCTTCAATTTTCTTCCACTTTGACAAACCCTCCCCCCCATCTCACAGACTTTTTTGGTTTGGCCCATCGCTTTTAACATAGAAAGGGTCACTTACGATCATCACTGAAGTCATCCACTAGTATGATTTCATGGACGAGGTGCACCGGGGTGCGGTTCAGCACGCTAAAGAATGAAGAGAGAAAATCCATGACAGTGTTTGACCAACCCAACAACCCAGCGAACAGTGAGGGAAAGCCTAGGAGCCAATCCCTGCCAAAGCACAGAAGATCAGGCTTGGATTTCCAGAAAGGATATAATAGATAAGACCCAGACACTACCCACCACCACCCTCCAGCAACCTGCAGTGCCTGGCTATCAGCTCCCTGTAGCTGGGCGCCAAGTGTTCCTGGGAAATAGCTCAGATTCACCCTTCCCACCTTTGTGAGCAAAAGCAGAGCGTCACGTAAAGCCAGGAGAAACCAGCTTTTCAACAACATGCACATTGCACCAAGTTTCCTAACAGGGCTTAGGGCAAAGCTGCTGTCACCCTGTCACCTCTCCTGGGGCTAATGATATGGTGTCCGCCAACAGCAGGGCCAACACAGAGAAAATTACCCAGCTCAAACCCATCTTTACAGAGCTCACAGCCATGGCAGGACAACTCCTGTTTTCATCTGCGAGCTGACCGCGTTTCAGAGACTGCTGAGAGGATAAGAGCAGGGTTGGAGCCTGCCTATTTAATGAGAGAGGCTGGAGGATGTGGTTCACAGCTTCCTCCAGGTGGACAGACACTGCGAAATGTGGCCAAAAGCTACAATCTTCCCTTAATTATGCCACCAAGGGTTTTATTATTATTGTTATTATTATTATTATTATTAAAAAGTCTAGACCTTTTCTTCACCTTTCTCACAAGGCGCAGAGGTCACAGATTTACATGCGCTTAAAATCCTGCCCCAGCAAAGGGTCAAGGCTGAATTCTTGAAGCAGAAACCCCAGGGCATCCCAGAAATCTCCTAAGTGCTTGATTTGGGCTTTATTAATGCCGGCTGCATTGTATGGGCTTTCCCAGTATTTAAAATTCTTTGCCTTTGTCCTGAACGTGGTTCCTTTTTCACACAGGATTTAAAATGCCCCCCAAATTTCACACCTGAGTCTGCCTTCTGGTCTGGGTTAGGAAAAGCCTTCGAACCTCCTGCTGGCATAAAAGGGCAGACACCCCATGGGCTGACATCTGCGAAGCCCCTGATACCTCCAGATCTTTATCGACAAGTTTCCCTGGCCTCTCAGTCTCCCAAAGCTCTGGTGAAAATCCCAGAAAAAGTCTAGAAAATCACATCCCTGGGCCAGACCCCAGTCAGGAGTGCTCCAAAGGGCAGGATTCCTGGGGGACCTGGGTGCTCAGAAGCCACCAGCCCAGTTGGCAGGAACCTAGAGGGGTCTCATCGCATCACCCCCAGATATCCAAGGACAGTCTGCCAAAGGGCTGTTTTTCTCTGACGAAACCTCTTTGATGAGAAACCACAAGCCCACCCGACCCAGGAGGGATTGGAGTATCTTTGCCTATTGCCAGATGCCTGCTCTCTGTGCTGTACCTCCACCCCACCAGGTGCTGGAATTACAACTCTGCAGACAGAAAGAGTTGAGCCAGATCATTTTGGAAGGAGAACAGGACATCCCAAGGCAGATGCTTGAAATGAATGCCCCCTCCATGTTGTTTTATCCTGGGCTTTTTTGGTTGGTTTTTTTTTTTTCCAGAAGGGGGGTTATCTCAGACCAGAGTGGGTAAGCCTGGCACCTCCCTTGTGGAGCCCTTCAAAAATCACTTCCAAGAATTACTTTCTCTAGAAACACAATCTCAAAAGCCGTGATTTTCCCTCCCTTCAGATGCCTTGCATGTGAAGGCTGGGGTGGGGAGGAAAAGAAAGGCTCTGTACCCTAAGCAGCAGCCATGGTGGGAGCCCTGACAGCCAGGAGCTGCTGTGGCCACCCTGGCATCACTAAGGCTTGCACCAAGCAGGGTAAGACAACACCCTCTTGCCAACACCCGCAGCCTGCAAAAAGCACTAGACAAAGTGGCTGAACGCCCCTCCTCCTGCTGGGGCACGCCGTACAATTTAGATGTGCTGTTCCCACCTGTCAAGTGTTTTTTAATTATTATTATTAATAGGTTTGTTATTTTTAAAAAATCCCCATATGCGAGAGCTGAGTTCAGCAAATTACCGCAGCTGAGCGTCAGTAGAGAGAGACAGGAGAGCAATATCATGCTCAGTGGAATATTTAACAAGCGCTGATTGCTTGGAAACCTAACTTGGTGAAACCTGCAGGAAAGAAACAGATTTGTAAAAAAGCCAGCAAAATAAAGAAATAACCCACTGAGAGTGGGAGGTGGGAGGCAGCGGGCAACTTGGATATTCAAAGCCTGCCTCCACCCAATCTCCCCTGTAGATTTGGCTGCCAGAAGTGCAATACAGGGCTTAACTCTGCGGGAAGGCGGTCACAGAGGAGCTGGTTCTGCTTTTGCTGGTACCACCAAGAATAGCCCAACCAAACCCACTGCACGGGGCTGCAGACTCAGACCTGGGCTCACAGCGGCACTCAGTGCCTTGAAGGAATTCCCCTAGGGCACCTCTCATGGAAGAAAATCCAGCATGGACTGTTTTCAGGGCACTGGGCTGGGGAGATGCGCCGCCCAGTCTCTGCTCAGCCACAGGCTCCCGCTGCTCCCAGGTCAAGCAGTCTGCTGCCAACTCTGTGCCTCAGTTTGCCACCCCGTAAGGGTGATCCCATCAGGGATGACGTCACCTGAATGCCAACAATGGCCACCCGTGGGATGCAGCGGGTTGACCAGAGCAATGGGGGAAAAGTCAGCATGCTGACTGACGGCTGAAGGATGTTTCCAAGGACTGCTCTGGCTCCACGAATCGTCATCCTTCCACGGGGTTGATAACAGACACTACCGTGGGTGATGCAGCATTGCCTGGCACTGCAGGCAGCCTCACCCCACACCATCGCAGCCCTGTTCCACCACTTTCCTCTTGGGACTCACCCACACACAACACTTTTCCAATGCCCCAGTGAAAAAAGCCCTGGTGAGGGTGGTCCAAAAGCTGGGTCTACCATGGCTCCAAGGGACCTGATGTCCACTGATTTCAGTGGGCTTTGAGCTCGTTACTGCCCTTGCAAACCTGTGCGCAGACACCTGCAAGCCCCAAAAGTTACCACTGAGCTAAGGGCCGCTCGACGCGGGCACAAAGAGGTCCACAGCAAAGGCTGCAACGCCGCAGCCACAGCCGGCGTCCCAGTGCAGCTGAAAGCAAGCGTGCGGCTCTCCAGCAAAGCCAAACTCATGTCTCCAGCGCATTTTCTGCCTGTGCTCTATCAGTCACAGGGTAACGTGCCCATGCTGCACGGAACACAGGATGTTATCAACACCCCTCCTGCAGCACTCCTCGGGGAGGACGGGAAACAGAGGCACCGAATACGGCACTTTTTCAATGTTACGGGGATTTATTTTTTTTTCAGATAGATTATAAAAGCACTTTTAAAACTTCAAAGCCAGCTTTTCTATTACTTGTGCCTGTGCTCAGCTTTGATTTTTTTTTTTTTTAATGCTTTCTTTTCTTTATGTGTGTGCATGGCTTTTTTTCCTTTTATATGGGTAAAATCAGAAGACAATTAATATTACGGTGCTTTGAACTCCCTCTGTTATTTATAGATTTTCTTCCCTGAAATCAAACGTAGGTAGATATACTGCTGTGATGGGCGTACTTTAACAAATCAAAACAGCTTTCAAGTTCTGTTGAGCCAGAGATCACAACACTTTCTCCCTTAAATCACCGAAAGACCTGTTACCATTGAAATGAAAACTCGTGCCTTTACTCCAGAAAGTGCTTACACTTATTCAACCCCATAAGAGCAGATTTGCTGCTGAATTATCTTGAAAAGTTAATGCTGAAATTTTCTTTGTTTCAATGGATTTAGCAGACATTATGTGGTTGTAGCCATGGAGAACTTCACCTTAAATTTTCATCCTAAGTCCTTCTTCTGTCCTCCTCAACAATTTGTTGGGATCCTTTTCCACCTCCCCCGAGGTAAGCGCTGGATTCAACAATTTAATCTCCAAATAAACACCAGGGCAAAAGTCACCGTGACAGGTAAAACATGGAAAATGTTTGCAGGGAGGTGTTCAGATCTTCTGACTAAAGGTCAGCATGGTTTTGGTCATCACTCAGAACAACAGTTGGTTTAGAGAGGTAACTGTGGACATCAATCCTCAAGAACTCACGTGTCCGTTAATTCTCTCCATGGCAACATACTGGGAATTGTTAGAAGGGGAAAAAAAACACCTTTGGGAGTATAATGAAGGGTTGAAAGAGCCAAGGGTCACAATTATCCAAATCAGACCAAGAGCACAGAGAAAATGCCCGCCAAAATGAACTGTCTCAACAACCCAAAATGGTTAATTATATAGGAAGAGAGACGGCGCACCAAGAATAACCATAATGAGCTTTGATTACACCGCGGCTTTCGCATTTTATTCTTTCAAATACCCACCAAGCTCTTTGAAATTCAAGAGTTCTCTTATGTTAACATCAAAAGGTAAAAGCGCAGGGAGGGCTGCGTACTCAGTCACCGCGAGAGATGATTAGCAAATTAAGAAAAAAAGTCCAGGGTTTAAGCAAAAAGCAGAGGAAAAAAAAAAAACCATCAGCACAAAGTGCTAATTATTCAGTTTCTGCGCAACACCTGCCTTGGTTTTGCGTCTTTAATCAGGCTCAGCTCAGGTATGGCACAGACTCTATAGGGTGCCGCCGCTGCCTAAGGAAGGAGGCGCAGGGCTTTGTCGCTCCCCTGTCTCAGATGTGCCTGGGTGCAGACAAGGAGGCGGCACGGGGAGGGTGAGGAGTGAGGTGCTGGCTGTCCAGGACATCATTTCTCTTACTTACGAGCACTGGAAAATGAAAGGCATGATATTCCCCCCGCTAATTAATGATCTAAATATTTGATGTGGAATTCATAGCACTCGCATCAGGACTTTTGCCAAAGGATGTGTTTTGGTTTGTCAGCGAGAGGTAAATAATTAAGTTTCCTTATTCCTGTTCTGAGCTCCCCAGCTGCGAGTTTGAAGAATAAATAAATAAAGACGGCTCAGCAGAGTAAACAGGACTGCCTCACCCTCTGCCTGGCGGGTTGCCAGCATGGCAGCCTCCTACGCTCCTTTCCGGCTCAGCCCGTGCCAACACTGACCAGCCGCGAAGCTCCTAAAAACACCCCTCTGGAAAAAGTGACAGCGCAGTGGTCTCTGATGGTCTGGGAGCAGAGCATCCCCCCAGGCTGCCTGCAGTTCTGCCTCCCCCAGCCCTGCCTCCAGGGCAGGCAGCATTCCTCTCCCCGTCGCTCCCAGGCACCTTGGCATGGGATGCCACACTGCATCGACCCCTGAAAGCACAACTGGTCACCCAGCAGTGGCTGCACCTCAGCAGGTGAGCGTGCTGATGCCTGCACAGGAGGGAGAACAAAGGAAAGGGGATTATATACGCATAAGCAAGCCATGGAGTAGGTCCTCCTGAGCACTCGGAGTTACAGGATGAGAGGGCACTACTAGCCATCGCTGTCAAGAGCCCCAGCACCCAGCCCAGCCCCAGGCGATGAGGAGCACATCTGCTTTCCTGGCCATGCTGCTCCTTCCACTCCAATGACTGCTCTGGCCTTGAGGACATCCTTAAGCTCTCGCTCTTGAGGAGCTGGCTAGCTAGAGCTGGACGGACAATGAGCTGGATTCCCTTTCTAAATCCAGGCTAACACAGGATGGAAAGAGAGGAAAGAAGAAATTGTTGGGTTTTTTTTGAAAAAATGCCTCCATAGTGCTTATTCTCTCCTTTGCTCCTGCCTTCCCTCCTTGGGTTTACTCACACAGTCCCATCCCCAAACTGTTGGAGACTCTCACCATCTTCAACACACTAAGCCCTGGAGTTTGAAATACGGAACTGAACCTTGGGGTGATAAGAAACTTGCCCAAGGTCATTTGAAAAGTGGCTGAAACAACAACCCAATGGCAGCTTCATCACTGTCTGCACAATAAAAAAAACCCGCCAAGACTCAGGATCTATTTTGCTATTCACCAACTCCTCCGTTTTGGCCTCTTCTCCCCTTTCCTATCTCCTTTTCTCATGACACCCATCCCCTATGACCCCTCCATATGCACAACGATAGTTACATACACATTTGTAAACACTGACTACATCATTTGCAGATTTGGACATCTGATTAATTTAGCTTTTCTTTTTTTTTTTTTTTTTACTTCCCCTCCTTTTCTTCCAGCTGGCAAACAGTCAGAGAAAAGATCATGAAACTATTATACTAATTCACTATTCAACACAGTCCACTAGCTTTTCTTTTTCAATAGCTTTGACGACACAAATTGCCCATAAGCGAACCATCCCAAACACTCGCAACGTGACTTGCGTAAGGGGTGCTGCGGAGGCCACATGCTGATGCCTCTGCTTCACAGGTCAGAGCACACGCATCTCACCAAGAGCCACATGCAACACACTGAGCCTGCAATACAGCCCAGCCTCAGCACTCGGTGAGCATGAAAGCTCTCAAGCACCTAGGATAAGCGCAGGAAGAGCAAAATCCCTCCTGCTTGTCATGTACATGGTCCCTTTACGAGAGCTGATTTCCTCCCCTGCTAGAGGGTGCCTTCACCAGCATCTCCCTCTGACACTCCTCTCCGTGTTTACAAGGGCTCCTGTAAGAAGTGCTCCCTTTGGGAGGACAGTGGCCTGTCACCAATGGTTTTGGGCAAGCCAAGCAATGTCTCTTTGCCCCATTTCTTGCTCCTGCCATGGCGGTTAACTGAGAATATGCATTTTGCAATGGGGCTAGAAAACCCAACTTGCTGGGACTCAGTAAACCAGGTTTGCAACCCAAAATCTTCCACCAGCCACAGACAAATCACCTCTCTGTTCCTCAGTCTGTCTGTCACCTGGGTTATACCAGGAGTGTACCATGGAGATGTACTCGTGAGAACAGGGTAGAAGAGGTGCCCATTTTACTAACTGCTATACTCAAAGTGCTTGGAGACACTTGGCCACAGACTGCCCCAGAAGGCACAATGCATTATCAAGAGGACAGAGTTCGTTTTGACTGGCCATGGAAAATGATCCATGTTGTTACAGCCACTGTGGGATGGAGTTATCTGGAAGATCTAATTAAGCTAAGCATTTGCCAAGCAAGGGGGAAAGAAACCAGAGCAGTCAGAAGGCAGAGCAAATTAGCCTACAGAGGCTGAAGAGGCAGATGAGCTCTCAGCTGGGTCCGAAAACAGGCAGGGAGGCAGCAATACATGCACAATCATGGCTGGAGAGGAGCAAAGCAGGAGCCAGCAAGGGCTAGTACCCCTAGAGCTGGTTGGACCAAAGCAAGCCTCTAAGTATTGCATCCAGGAGGAAACAGTGAACCCTGATGCCAGGAGGCCAATTCCAAAACATGGGGACCAGAAAAAGGAGGGTCAGCTCAGGAGACCTCAGGATCTCAGCCCAGGGAGCAGTAGGGGAGATGGGGGCCCCAGGCTGTCATCTTGGTTCCTCACTGCCTGGGCTTGCCTCTGCAGTGCAGCTCAGTAGGATGCTCTGCAGGGCTCTGGCACCATTTGGAGATCAGCCTACAGGAAAGAGGGCTCAGAAGGGGCCCCAGAGCTGGGAAAAACCTCCTCACAGTCAAAACATGAATGCTGGAATCGCTGGGGCACATGAAACGGGGAGAAGCTGTGGTCAAAGCTGTGATGGAAATCACACACAACCAGGTAAGGAAGGCAGTAAAACCAACTAACGAAGTCAAGCAAAGAAAAGAAGAGGAACAAGGAAGAAAGTCTTTATCTGGCTAGAAGTCAGAAACTTCAGAGGACAATATCCTAGAGAAGGAAGGAAAAATACAAACTGCCTGTATTTCTAACCTTGCCATCATTGCAATGAACAGTTCCTTAATGAAGCTAGATATAGAGGATCTAGGCATAAGGTAAGGTCTAACATCTCTCTTGTGACAACATTATTCATGATCATACCTGCCAGGACAGTCAAGTGCTGAGTTATGGGGAGAAATGTGATTACAGACTGTCCCTGCACTTTACAAACTATGAGCATCCTGTACCTCAGGGGTAGAGGACTGGACTTGGCTTTGCCATCTCTGTTACAACGGGTTCTGGAGGATAGTGAGCCTATGTAAGGCACTGTAATGATAAAAGTGAGGGTCCAGGACCACGGAGACGTACACAGCACCAAGCATCAGTGCTGTGCACGCCCGAAATCCACACACCCGAGAGAGAGAAAGCAGTGATAGATTATTAAGAGTGAAGTGAAGGAGATGGGATCGGGCATGAAACCATAAAGCAAAGCAGGAATTCAATTTCAGGACTGTCAAACTCACTTGTGGCACTGGGTGCGTTCACCTGAGGAAGGATGCTGTTTTCAGAGAAAAGCCCAGCGCGGACATGATGGTGAGCAGGGGACAGCTGAAGCCTCCCTTCAGCCAGCAACCCCAGCCTGACCAGTACCGACGATGGCAAAGGGTACCTGGGGATGCCAGGTTTAAGTGACAAGGCTCGCAGCAGGGCACAGCCCTTCACTACAGGGGCACGACACACCTGCAAAACACTTATTACTGGCACAGAGCAGAGCACACCTAAGATCACTACAGAGGAACCCACCAGCCGAGACCTGGAGATAAGACTCCTCAGAAGTGCGGAGGACACACCTCACTAAATCTTCCAACAAGTGAACTTGCAGATTCAAGGCACACATTGGGATTAAATGCTGATTCCAAAAACCTGCAGTGAAAATGAAGCCCTTAGTCTATCCACAACAGCAAAACACAGCCAAGAACAAACCAACAAATGCAGGAATGGCCACACGCCCAGAGCGCTCCACTGTATATCCAGAGGAGCTCAGAAACCATTCTCAAAAATCTAGTCTGCATGTGCACCTCGATTAGCAAGCCCTTCTGGCACTTGGTGGGAGAAACTCAAACTGCAGTACCGGAGCAGTCATCTGCAGAATAATAACTTGCCCTAGAGGACTGGGACAAAATACAGCTGAGCACTGATACCCAGATGGATATAAAACCTCTTATCCCAGACTCTGTCTGATCTTCTGCCACTCCTCCAAGAACCCTGCATGTTAGACCCTGCAAAGGGAGCACAGGTACTTACCTTCCTGAGCATCCCACTGTAAAACCTGCTCTCAGAGATCAGTGTTCATGCCAATTTCTCCCAGTAATGATTTGAGACCATAGCTGGTAGGTCCAGTGCTGTTGCTGCAGTGAGTGCAAAGAGTTCTGCCTTTATCCACGAAAACCTCTAGCCCACTCACCCTTTTGTCAGTGTTTATAAAGAAGAGCCTTTCCAGCAAACCAGGAGCTCTTACCTCCGAATTGTCCTTAGCAGGGTCGACCTGGCCTCATTGTGGAAGGTGATGATGACGCTGGTTGGCGGGAGGTCCCGGCGATAGTGCAAAGTTGTGCACCTGGGGAGAGAGAAAAAGGTTGTTCAGGCACTGGAATTCAAAGTGGGAGCTCACTTCATTGATACAGGCAGCAGAACCATCAGTAGATGGTTCTCCAGCCGCTGTTAAAAAAAGAAGAGTTTTTCTGCATGAATCCTTTCTGAAGGAGTCCAGAAACTGCCAAGTCAGTCACAGAGGATTAAAGCAGCAAAAAGAGTTTAACTGCCATTAATAGGAAGAGAGAAGAAAGGAGGCACCCAGCTTGCAGCCCTTTTCTCTAACCACTGCTTCCCAGTCCTTCACGCCAAAGGTAAGGCGCAGGTGAGGCACTTGCAGAAGGCCAGCTGAACGTCTTGGGCTGTCTCGGCGGCTCTGTGAGTTTCATGGGGCTTTTGGTGTACTGAGGTTTTTTTCTTCCTTAAATTAAGGCAGGGGCCCGAGCACTCCTGCAGCCACGCGGCTGGTGGCACCGGCAGAGGTAAGAGCCGCCTCACTCCCAGCTCCTGAGGCTGCAATTTCCACCAGCTGGCTGCAAGGTAAAGCCAAGTCCTGTTTCTAAATAGACTGTTTCTTTATTCATCCTGCCTTAACGGCATGACCTGACTACAGGGAAGATTGGGATTTAACACTTTCTGAGACAGCCTGCAGAAGGTAAAAACCCACAACTGCAACCGCAGCCCCTGCTGCCTCCTTCACTGACGGAAACGTTGTAGACTCTGTAATTATTTTGACATTCAGCTGACGAAATTGGTGGCTTTTATAGACCGACACCAACATATTCCTGGCTCAGGAAATGCGGATACACCTCTTACATCCGTGCTGCTCTTCCCAGGTTCTTGCCAGTCCCTGTGATGGCCTTAAGACGACAGACCAGTGGCAGGAGGGCTCTCCACACCCAGCCTCAGAAGCTCTCCAAAACCAGCCGTCATGCCCTTTCTCATCCACGTGACACTTGTGTCCTGCTCTTGTGTCACTGCCCATGTGCTACCACTACCATTCCCAAACGAAGCAGGAAAGAGAACTGAGCGATGACTTTTATAGGAAACCATAAGCTTCCACCCCAAAGCTCTGGACCACAGAATCTGCAAGGTGAAGTAAAAACAGATGGAGAAATTAAGGTGGGGATGGGAAGGAGAAAGGAAGTAACAGTAGCCAAGTACTGCTGGTTTTTGCTACCAGCAAGGCATGTTGCACCTCAGAAATGCCGAAGTGCTTGAGATATTCTTTTTAACAAGATTCTTCACCTTCTTGTTTTGAAATTGCATTTCTGATTATTTACAAGATGCCCTAAAGGAAATGGGGAGGTAGCTCCTCGAGTAACTGTGTCGTTTTGGGCCCCTCACAACAAGGACATTGAGGTGCTGGAATGTGTCCAGAGAAGAGCAAGAAAGCTGGTGAAGGGTCTACAGAGCACAACGAGGAGCAGCTGAGGGAACTGGGGTTGTTCAGCCTGGAGGAAAGGAGGCTGAGGGGAGACCTTATCACCCGCTACAACTACCTGAGAGGAGGTTGTAGCAAGGTGGGGGGGGTCAGTCTATTCTCCCAAGTATCCACCAACAGGATGAGAGAAAGTGGCCTAAAGTTGCGCCAGGGGAGGTTTAGGCTGGATATTAGGGAAAATTTCTTCATGGAAAGGGTTGTGAAGCATTGGAACATACTTTTCAGGGAAGCGGTGGAGTCCCCATCCCTGGAGGTATTTAAAAGACATGCAGATGTGGCGCTGAGGGATATGATTTAGTGGTAACTTGGCAGTGCTGGGTTAATGGTTGGACTTGGTGATCTTAAAGGTCTCTTCCAACCAAAATGATTCTATGACAAAAGTACACAACAGGTGAAATAAGTCCGAAGATAAGGAAAAAAAAATGACATCTTGGGTGGGACAAAACGTTTGCAAACTCACACTAAATCGGTTGCTGCTTTGTCTCATCAAAATCTTTCCCAAATCCTGCTTCGACTTGACCAAAACAGATTTCTCATTACTACCCTGTTCTTTCGGCATAGTCACCAGCCCCATAAATTCTTCTCTGAACCAATTCTAATTCTAGATTCATCCTCGAAGGACACCAAAGTTGCACCGCTACTCCGCATGCAGGAGAAAATTCAGTGCCATTGCCCTGTGTGACAACACCCTCCTTCATCAAAGTTATATCACAGAGATGCTAAAAACAGAGGGTTTCTAATTGCTTAACAGCACCGGGTCATGCCCTGAGCTGCTCGTCGGCGTCACTGTGGCCCCTTGCATCATCCAGTAACTAACTTCAACTAAGCTTTCCCAACCTGATACGATGAGAAGGAAGCTGCTGCTGCTTGGTGCCTTTTATGCCAGGCACAGGCTCAGCTCTCGCTCGCTTTGTGATGCTGCAGGGACAGACTACAACAATTGCTCTCCCTGTGCTATTTATACCCCATTATCTCCTAACTGTTCCCAGATGCGTGTCCTTCCACCCACTTCCAGTACAGAATCAGGAGGGGTTCTGTGGAGCAAACAAGGGAAGCTATTTCTGGAGAAGAGTGAAAGAGGGTGGAAAATACAAAGTCATCAATACTTTGCTTATGTTATTACAATAGTTAGGGAGCTAATAAATACAGCCTCAGCGGATGTGTGCTGTATCACCCACCAGTGGGAGTGCCGGGGATATTGAACGCTGGCTGAGTCTGCCAGCGGTGCGACGAAGGCTCCTCGTGCGTGACAAAAACTTGCTTTTAAAACTCCCGATGTCTACGCACCAGATCAGCCTAACCAGACTGAAATGTCATAGACGCAGAGCTTGGTCACTGGCTCTGCGACTCACCCCTGACTTCTGCCTAATAAGGCTCATCGCATCCCAAAGACAGGACTGATGACTGCACTGCTGCCGAGGAGCAGGCAGGGACCCGGCAGCACCCCCAGCCTCGCTTCGCCTCTGGGACCAGCGCCGCACCGCAGGTGGGGCTCACCTCCCCAAAAACCAGCCCCAAAAGGGTTAGGCTGAGCTGCTGCATCTGCCAGGGTGCCTCCGGGGTCCCCCTGTGGCTCTGACTCTGCCCTTGCCCAGAATTTTGCCCCTGGCCCCTGCTTTGCAGGAGCCCTCCCAGAGTTTCCTCCAGTTGGTCCCTTACAGGTTTTTTCCTTCCTCCCCCAGTGCAGCTGCAGCTAAACATCCTGGTTCCCCAGAAGGCAGATTTCAGCTTAAGTTGTTGACTACAAGTGGTTTTTTGGCACTTGCTTGGGTAATAAAAACCACAGCTTGGAAAAGCATTAAATCCAGCATGTCCAGAATTATTTTGTGTGACAATTACATCTGGGGTAATTTCAATTTAATACCTCACTGCAAGTGAAAATTGCAGCATGCAGCCCTAAAATTGCTGTAATAATGAAAATAAACCCGCTAAGAGCTGTCTGTGCTACCTCAGGCTGTCACTGGATAAATGTTTTGTGCTGCTTTTGGTATTTCATAGGTCACCCAATTGCCAAAAAGACAAAAAACCCCAAAACAACACCCACGACATTTTCAGGAAACCAATGAAAGTTTGAGGGTTTGTTTATTTTTTCATATTGTTCCAAAAAAAAAAAAAGTTTTAAAAGTAATAACTGCATTGCTTATATTTGCAGTGTGTTGAAACTCACTGACTAAAGTCATTTAAAGTTTCATGCTTCAAAACCTTGCAGCAGAACTGGGGAGCAATCTTGGCACAGCAAGTGCTAGCAGGAACTGCCTGCTACAAGGGCTGCTCCACCAGCTCACTGCATCTGGAGGGCCCGAAGAAGACAGCAGCTAGGCTGGCGTGCCCTAAAAAACCCCAGAGAGAGCACCCAGCCGGAGAAACAATTCTTATTTCCTCCTGCAAACCCAGAAGTCAAACTTTCATTTGATGCAAAGTTTCACTTTTCTGTTTCAAGGTTATTCCCCATTCAAATTTGAAATAATTTTCGAATCGAAAAGTTACGAAAGGGGCATTCTGGCTTCAGGTACCTTAGGAATCACCCTTGGAAAATCCCAGCCTGGACTGGCTGCTTGCCGGGCTTCCGGCAGGGTGGAAGGGGCAGCACAGCTCATCTCCATGTTCCCAACGTGCCGTTAACAGCCCAGGAACAAATGGCACACCCGTGTGTGGGGACAGGGAGCAGACGGCCGGAGCCCTGCACTCTTCGCAGGAATCGGAAAGCCCCCCCGTAAAGCCCCAAGCTTTGGACTATCCAGTGTTCCTCACAGGCCTCCAAAGTCCTTCACTCTGAAGACTTTTTTCTTGGGTACTTCGACCCTTGTGCTGCTGGTGAATGATGGGGTATCACACCCTGGTGGCCTCTGCACACAGCCACCCCGGCATCACTAGAGGTCCTCCTCGTGGGACAATGCACACCCGTTCCCAGGACATTTCAACCCAGTTTATGTTTAAAATGGCAGACTTGACTCACAGAGCCCCTCACCAAACCAAAGCCCACCTTGGTAACACCGCTACGCAGCACAACGGTAAAGAACAACCGTGTGAACAGAAACGGACCCTGTTCCTCAGTCCCTCCTGGTCTCCCCCCCGGCTCACCCAGAGTGTGCTCTCTCCTTGACATCTGCCATCACATGCGCACAGAGCTGTGCCGTATATCCCAAAACCCAGCTCACACACTCACCCTCTCTTGTGCCTCGTTAACTTCCCTCAAGAGATGATTATTCTCATCCCACTCTCCCAGCTTCCCCTGCCAGGCTTCTGCTCATTCCTCTTTTCTGCTTCAACAGTCATCACTTGCCAACAGCTCTGCTTTGAATTTTTAACATTTTCCATGAAGTCCAAACTCTCCCTCAAGACAGCTCACCATTTCCAAAGCGCTCTCTGAATGTTTATTTCAGCCAGCCAGCCACATCACATAGAGCTACACTATCTTTCAGCTCCCTCCTGGCTCCACGCTTCTCCTTGGAAACACATGGAAGAAGCAGTCTCATCACCACACATCTAAACCACGAGTTTGTCTCCACACTGAGCACTCACAGGGTTCTCCCTCTTGCACTGACCTGGCAGACAGGGACCTGCCATTAGGAACAGTGTGGGTTCACACCACCACCAGTGGACAAACCTACAAGCACTGTGGCCTTCAGATGACATTCCTTGTGTCTGACTAGCTCTCCAAGCTGGATGGCTCTGGAGTGAAGACACATGCACGAGTCATGTCACAGCAGTGCAGCTACCGTAAACTGCGTATTACAGACCTGGATGCTCCACCAGAAGCAGAGAAGAACTTGGTGGAGAAAGGGGAAAAAACATAAAAAGTCCTTTTAGTTCACAGAAAAAGTGAACTAAAATCCACAAATCTCCACAGCAACTTGAAGAGATCTTGCCAGTCTGCTGCATGCCTCTGAAAGGACTCAGCCAGTCAGGACGAGAACAAGCTGCTGCTCCAGCCTGGCCTTGGGCTGGACCAAGTCATCTATGCCTGGGAGAAGCCTCTACAGCTTGTCAGGCTACGCAGCAGTCAGTCAGTGACTACCTCCGAGGGACCTTGCTGTCACCCCACACTCAGCTGGAGAGCTAGAGAGGCAGGCAAAGTGGAGAAAGGCCAGAAATGCTGAAAACACGTCTGTACCTTACCGAAGGAACAGGAGCCCGTCCGCTTCTGGAAATGGGTGGCAGTCCAGGAAAGAAAAACAAGGAAAGCCTGTTTTTATCACTTTTCTTTCTCACCATGAAAATCAGCTCAGCCCTCTCTGGTTTGAGCTGCTTCACCTAACTATTGCAGCTGGGTGTCCTTGGTGCGGTCACTGCAATTCCTCCCCCCAGGACCCTCCAGAGGAAACGGAGCAAGTCTTGACAGCGAATCTTTTCAAGGTGTGGAAAATTACTCCTTTGAAGGAAAATGAAAATTACTGCCATAGGGAGTGAGGAAGTCACCCACTGTAGGCAAGGAAACAGTCACCAGTGGGAAGGAAGAGATTAGAGCCTCAGCTGCCTTGCCCCAACCAGTAGCAAACGTGCCCAGGCTCCGCATGCCTGCAGAGATGGCAGTACATGTGGGCACCTTGGTCATAACTTTCCGACAATGTCTCAGGGTGGCATAGCCTCCAGCCAGTGGGAAACCATTGTGCCTAAACCCTATCTTCAAGTCGAAGCAAAATTACAGGTGACTTCCACAAAAACACTAAAAATATGGACCCTGGACATGATGCAGCTATACAGCTATATAGCGATGTATGTGCCAACTCATATGGAAGCTAAAGAGTTCATAGAGCTTACTGCTGGACAGGACCACAAACTGTCTCATCTGACCTCTGGGTAACACAGTCTCTGGCATTTTTCCCAGTTATCTCTGCATTTCTCAGTTATCCATGCATTAATAAGCCAGTGACTTGTGTCCGACTGCAGAGTACCTTTCAAAAAATCATTACTTCATGCCCTCTAAGGATGGAAAAATCCAAGAAACACTGTTCACGTTACAGTCAGTCTCATCGACAGCTCATCGGCATCAGTCTCATAACAGTATAAATGGGATACGACATTCCGTATTTGCTTAACCAGAGCACGTAGTCGGTGGCCTTCTTCATGACATTCGCCTCCCATCACCACCCTCAGTTCTTCTCGTCTCTCCCCAAGCCATCCTTCCTGCATGTTACCTCAAAATATTTTGTCACTCAGCTTTCAGAGGTCTTCAAAATCTTACTTCATCGTCCCAAAATGTGCCGTCATCTCCTCCTCCTTCTATGGGTATGCTTTGCACCCCCTCAATCAGGATGAGGCTGACAAACAGAGGGTTGACCGTGGCCTGCCTTGCTGCACGTCTCCAGCATCACCATATACCGCGTGTGCTGGCTGGCACTCAGGGCCATGCCGGGGACAGCTGCTAGCAGCAAGCAGGCTGCTTATACATCCTGCACCGGGGGTTGAGGCTGGGACAAAGACCTACTGAGAAAGCTCTGGGGTTTCCTCCATAATGACAAGAGCTTGATGCTCCACCAAGACACACCACAATCTGAGCGTGAACATCACTGCTCAGAGCACATATGTGACCTTCGTAGCTTGATAGGAAGAGCAGTGGCTGTGGGGATTACCACCAGCTAAAGACCTTCTTGCATCTATCCTGACCCTGCAGGTCTGCCACAGGCTGGCCGTGGCCAAGGGCAGGTTGGTGCTACCGAAACACAGAAAGGCCTAGCGCAGAAAGAGGCTGAAAAACCAGCTGGAAGGTGGAAGACTCTGGAAAACGGCCATACCAAAAAGAAAGAAGGGCCAAGGAGTCAGATGTCAGCTGGTGATGCCACGTGACTGCAGGGAATGCCAGCTCAGGTTTGGCTTGCCAAAGTGAAAAAACGCCCTGGAGAAAGGTTGGTAGTATTTCTCTGTGCTGGACTGGCAGGGGCCTCAGGTTTGTATTCCCAAAAAGGGACTGAAAAATCCCCAGGGTGGCATGCAACAGCCTCAGTGGTTGCTGGGGCTAGAAGAAACAGGTGAGAGCCAAAGAGAGGATCCGGTCGAGGAGACAACTTGGGGTTGTGCAAGGGCTTGAGAAAGGGTGAGAAGGCACATCTGCAACAAATATTCAATGGTGGTTAGCATCAGAGCTGGCAAGGAATTATTTAGCAGGCTTTAACTAGATGTAATTGGAAAAAACTGTAAGCAAGACCATCAGGAAAACACTGCCAGGGCGCTGAACTAGTTCTGGCTGTAGATCAGACTCCCAGAGGATCCTGTCCAAGTCCCCACCTCTCCCCTCCCCAGCACATGCCACTGCAAAAATGCTGGAAAAACGGGAAAAGAGAAGATCCATCTTAAGGGCAGAAGATGCAGCCACTGATGAAAGAGGTCTTCTCAGCCTCCGTGTTCTTCTGAAGTTGATGTGCTACCATGAATGCGATGGTCACAGCTAGTGCTTGCGTGAAGGCAAGCAGCTCCAAGCCTTGGTAGGGGGCCACCACACATGCTGCTCACCAGGGCAGGGTCCTGCAAATGGGAACCCAGGTTCAACTCAACCGCAAGTTGACCTGAGAAGGTCAGCCTTTTTGCACTGACCAAGAAGGACATTTTTCTACACAGCTTCTGGAATTTGAAACAGTGCTATATTTGGCTAGCGCACAATTAGTATTTCCTCTAACTCACTGCCTCTTTCAGTCTCTTTCTTTCTTTCTTTTCCCTGCAAGATAGATATCTAAAAAATTAATCAGACAGCTTAATTCAAAGAAAGGGGGAAATGCAAGAAGGCAAAAATAACCTGTGCACATGACGTGCTGCTGCCTGCGAACCTCAAAACTGATGAGATGATGCATTTATAATTTATTAAAAATTTGCTGGATTTTTGTCTTTGGAAAAAGGGGAGGGGACAAAAAAAAAAGAGAACCTGCTAAGAAGGAAGGAGAGAATAGCACGACTGAATTTAAAAACAAGTTAAACCAGATTGTATGTCTTGATTTTCAAAGCAGCTCATGAATAATTCAGACTTCTAGAGCCCTCCACACAGACTCAGGGTGAGTCTTGCTTCTTGACTCCCCCCACCCTTCCTTTCTCAGAACTGAGGCAAAAAGAAAAAAAGGAGCCAACAAAAATTAAAAAAGAAAACAATAATAAAAAAGAACCTTCTTTTTTTTCAATAGAATTTTAAATTGTGGACAAAATCCTGATGCCAGTTTTACCCAAATACCAGAGCTGATAGCAAAGGTTTTCACCTGGTGAAAGCAAAAGCAAAATTTGGCACCTTGCACTTTCCTGGAAAGCCACCGATCCTTTACTAAAGATCTTTAGAAGCCAGAACAACCTGAAATTACATTTCAGAGTCAGAACTACAGATGCAAAGACTCATTAGGGAGGATGCTTCCTGACGATAGCTCCCTCGAACCACATGGCAAATCAAAGCAAAGACCCCATCCCCACGCCCCTCCTTAGTCATAACTGGAGAAGCACAACCCAACTTCCTGCTGCGATAGCTCACAAACACTTCAAGCGTGCAGGTATCAGCTGTGCTTCCAGCAAAACCCCACCCAGATGGCCCTGAAACATTGCCTGGGATTGCCCTTTTGCCACAGATGATGGAGTAGGACTTTAAGGCACTGGGTAGCTGAAAAAAACAAACAAGAGTTTGATAGAAGAAACTGTCTCCTGGCCTTAATTATCAATAGTAGCGAGACTCGGAGAATTAGTTTCATTGCTTACTAATACCCAACTTCGATTTCAGCCTCCGCAAACATATTGGGTCAATCAAAATACCAAGACAAGCATGAAAGGTAAACAAACAACTTCATTCTGTCAGAATTACTTGGAGCAAGTTATCAAAGTAATTGATGGCACATAATAACTATAAGACAAGTGGTCAATATGTTACAGCAGTCAAAGGCAGAGGATGGCTCTGGCAGAGTGTGATCAACGGTACCCTGGGAATGCGAAGCACTTGGTGATGAAGTGATGTCCATCAGGAAGTCATCAGCAGGCGCCGGTATGGTTCAGGTAGGTGCCACATTGCTCCCTGCAAAGGACACCGAGACAAGCAAGACTTTCTCTTCCCTGTAAAAACCTCCAGGATCCTCTCTGACCATTGCAGAGAAGGAGGCACATGGAGTTTAAAGGGGAGACCCCATGCCTCATGGATTGACCAGTGTTGGTACACCCTTCCTGAGGACTACAGCTGGGGCTACGGTTGATTCTGGCCTATCAGAGACCCCCATCCCTCTCTCCAGCAGGAAGAAGCCCTCTCCCCAGCACAGCGACTGCCACAGTGACACCACCGTCATCTCCCATCGGTGGTTCTTGCAGCTGCTGACAGGAGTTGTGGCATCACTTCCACTCCAGCACATCATTTGTTCCAGAAGAGCCCAATTTGTACTTTTCACCTGATACTCAAAATCACTTGCTTTTAAACACAGACTGTCATTTTTAGACAACCAGAAATGTCAAGAACATTTGAGATCTAAATGAATTTTTTTCCTTTTCAGGATGAGAAAGAGATCCATTTGACCTTAAGTTTTCCCGTATTTTTACTTTCAGATTCACTGAGAGCTTTGCTTTTGGTTTATCCTGCAATTGCTATCTCCTGGCTTTTCCTTGTCTTAAATAACCGAAGAACTGAAACACGGTTATTCACTCAGCTCTACTGAGCCCTGCCCACCCGCATAGCCCCCAAATTCAGGCTCCAGAATGAGGCACTGACAGTACGGACGTGACGCCAGTGTTGGGAGCGGAGCAGATCCCACCACCCGCTCCGTCTCTGTTTCCAGCTTCAGCCTCTCGAACGAAAGCAGCGGTGCCTGTGCCCCGACATCGCTCACCTTGAAATGGAGTGGTTTGTCCTCAGGGCGCAGTGACTGGCAAGTCACACTGTCTTTTATTAAATTCCCAGGTCTCCTGCCTCCTCGTCCCCCATCGTGACAGGGACATGCAGAAAGATCACCGCGCCACAGACAGATATCTGGGGAACAAGCTTTTATCTCCGGGTGAATGTGTCGCAAGAGTGGAGCTAATTAACTGGGGCTCTGTTTTTGAAAAAGGTTAATATTTTATCACATGTCTTCTGTCTTGAGGAATAATTAGCCCTGGCAGTACTAGCTCTGCTATTTCCCAAGGGACTGAGCAAAAGACTGGAGGGAGACACGTGGTATTGATGGATAGACAGCATCTCAACTCCGGGCTAACAGTACATCTAACCAGCGGTTCCTTCTCAACAAAAATTAACCTGCTGTAGAATAGGAACAGAGGCAAAACCCTGCTCCAAAGGCTGTACATGCTCTGCTTGTCCTATTCTATGCCCGCAGGTACAGAGGACGCTTTAGACCAAAGCACTGAGACTCAGCCAAGAACTTCACAGCTCTGGCACTGGAGCACCAGTCCAAGCCCCTTCTCCCCAGGCACCACCGCTAGTGCCAGCCCTGAGGCAGTCTCTTCGCTTGTTGCTACGACACTCTGGTCTACACCACAAGAGGGAAATCCCAAGGGCTCTCCTAACTCTTCCATCCCAATGACAAACCTGTTCTCATGGGGGGCACCAACCACTGAAGCAAATTTCCACGAGGACTGCAGGGAAGAACGTCCCCCCAGGGCTTGCAGAGCAGTGCTCATCGGGGGGCACAGTGCATGACAACTCTCCACAAGGCTGCTAAGAACAGGGCTGGGATGCAAGTAGTACAAATGGAGGGACTGGAAAGGGATGAGGGGAGGGTCATTTCAGATCGACCCAGAACTCTTTTGTGCCTGTATTTTCTTTGGCAAAATGCAATGGATGGGTGGGTGGGGAACTTCCAAAATGAAATCAAAACTGTCTCATGGGGAAACAAAAGCAAAATAACTTAGGTGAAGGAAATCTATCACTTTGAGAAGGGGCAGAAACTGTTTTCAGCTTTTTTCTCTCTGAAACAGCAATTTTTGGCAAGCAAAACATTAGCCCAACCAAAATAAAGGTGTTCTCCAGGGAAGGGACAGCTGGGATGGAGGCTGTGCCTGCTCCTGAGTGAGTTCTTTGGATTCTTTTCAGGAGGATGCCTGTCCTGTGCAGATGGTCTTCCTACCCAGTGAAGCACTGTGGGGCTGGGACAAGGGACAACTTGGAAAAACAAAACACAGCAGTAGGAGATTTAATATTATACCATGGTGTTTGCTGGAACAGTCCAGAGTCACTCCAATGCCAGGAGTCAGGCTCTGAGACACCGAGGTCCCACGGGCTCCTCTGGCACTCGCAGATCCCTTTTGCTGATCCCTTTTGCCCTGCAGACACTTTTTAGCCAAAAACACAGCTCAGGAATCATTTCTGCTCGCAGTGCAGGCAGGTGCCATAACTCACACTCCTAGCACAGCTCTTGCAGATATAACTAGCTTTGCCCTCCAGAAAAGAAATGAATAACACAGCCACTTAACTGACACATCCTCCTGCATTCAAAACACCTGCCTATACATTTCCATGGGCTCCTCATACAGTCTAACTCACTCTTCAACTCCTTCCCAAGAGTTTTCCTCAACCTTTTCACTCAAGAAAAAGAAAAGGAGGGGAGGAGCAAATCTGCAAATCCACCGTTGCAGAATAAGCACCGTCACATTTGCCATTTCCCTACAACATCCATGACTGAGACACAACCAACCCTGCTCCTGAAGAAACATCAGTCTCTTCCTGCCCCAGCACCCCTTCCCAGTACCATTTTTAATTAAAGCCCCTCAGCCTGACTTTTCTAAGCAGCCCCTCAAGACACAAAACTGCCGCATCACGCAGCACTTGAGATCCTGTCCCCTTGGTGGCTGTGAGCATCCAGCACCAGAGCTCGTGACTCCAGGGCATGATTTGCAACCTGCGATCAGTTGAGCTGTGGTCCAGCAAATGTCACAGACATTGTCACATGTTGGGGTGAGCACAGCCATTCCCAATATTGGACACCCACCAGCTGTTTCCCAGGACCGTGCATTTCCAGCCCAGTTCGCATCCTGTGAGTTCCGAGACAGACCTATCACACTTGTTGCTCTCTAGAAGCAGCAGGTGCAGCTACTGGAAAGAGGCACCTTACCAAGTTCTTGCCCCCACATGTTTGCAAGATGCCAACTCCAGCAGAAGCAGGAGAACAGGAGACATGGGTTTTTTCAGCACTAAAATGGTCCAATGAATATTTTTCTCTACTTTCAGGCAACATCATGGAGTAGAGACTCCAAGAGATTTTTGTCTCTGACCGAGTTTTCTCAAGCCGTAGGAAAGAGAAGAGTTTAGGAGTTCCAGGTTGAAACGAGGAGACAGGGTCTCTTATTTTTTTCCAATTTTTCCCCCAATGGTCTCTGAGCAGAGGTCTAGATAGCCTGCAGTCCTGCAGTGTAGGCAGGATTTAGCCAGGACCTTCTCTTCTGAGAGGAAAGGCAAAGCAGATGGTCACAGTCAGTCCTCCAGGGAGTTCAGGCATCCCTAACGGGAAACAGTTCAAATTATGGATTCTATTCTTTCCAAGAAATGCGCATAAACCAAGAACCTCTCTACTGGAAGAAGAGAAGTGGTTCTGGATTTACACAAAAGTAAAGGCAAAAACTGTGGAGTTCTGTGTGCACAGTATGTTCTGAAATACCAGGGACTAAGAAGCATATGGAAACATACGGGAAAACTTAGGGTGTTCAGAGGATGCCCAGTGGAAAGCAGGGCATGAAAACAGCTGCAGATCCCCAGTAGCATGGAAAGCTGATACTGAAATGCTGTGAGGACTGCATTGGAGTCTAAGAAACCCCACCATTGGCAAAGCCTTGCAATGTCAAGACAGAAAAGATACAGGCGTGCAGTAGTTAAGTGGATCAGTCTTAGGCGAGGAACCCCAAAAGAGTAGATGAGAGAAATCCCCTCACTGCAGTTCCACCAAGAATGACTCGAGGCCACCAAAGATCAACATTGCCCAAGCAGCAGCACACTCTTGCTTGTTAATCACATGGACAAAGGTCTCCAGTCAGCAGCCCATCAGGACAACTGCACATCAGTACACAGATCTGAAATACAGATTTCCTACTGACGTAACAGTCAACCCTGGAAAAGATGACAGGCAGGGAGGATGGGAGGCTTTAGCAAGCATGCTTCGATGGGTGCCTACTCCTCCTTCCATTGCACTTGTTATGAGCGACTGGAGAATTAGGTCCCTAGTGTCTGCAAGATAGGAAAGACAAGAGTAATGCAAGCGCTGCAAGGATGGCTACTCAAACACCTTCAAAGCCTGTTACACAAACACAGGCAGCTGGGGGAGAAGAACTACAAACTGTACGTGCTGCAATCAAGGTCTGTAAATTATGCCAGCTCTTACAAAACACTGGACCAAGCCTAAGAGGCAGGAGCCCCAGAGGGCTCAGTAGTTCCTGCAATGAGAGAAACCTGGGCTGATTTCATAGCTGACCCTGCTTTGAGCAGCAGGCTGGATCAGAGACCTCCTGTGGTCTCTTCCAACCGGAATTATTCGATGATTCCATAAAGTGCCTGTTTCTAATTAATAGCTGTCTTGCCTTCCTTGCTTAGCTGCCAACAATTGCAAATCTCAACACTCCTCGTTCTCCGGGCTACTTGAAAACAATCTCTCTAGGTTTTGGTCATGTATCTGTTCCTCAAACCTTCTTGGAATTTCAAGTTCAAATTCACCCAGAAGACTGAGCGCAAAATGCCACTATGTGTGGCAAGAGCTCCAAATGGACTGAATCTACAAAGTGCACAACAGAGCTCTCTTGAGTGAAACACACAGATTTTGGCTGACCTATAGGTGGGTCAGGTTTAGCCAACAGGCACAAAGAAGCCAGTGTTGGCCCACGAGTGATGGGCATCAAACTGGCCATCACAACCATGAGATGCTGGTACAGCCGTCTGACAGGGGCTGGGAGACCAAAATAACTAGTACATGGTAGTCCGGGGGACACAGTGCACACCCTTATTCAAACTACACCTCGCCTTAAGCCAGATGGGACCTTCCCAGTTTGCATCCTCTAAATTGCACTTGGTCTATAGCGAGTGGGTTTTGATAAGGGGAGCTCCATACTGGGTCTTCCGTTAGCAGACAGCAAATTCTCCAGCTACAGGAACGGACTGTGCTTGTAAGCAACCTGTATAGCAAAGACCTAAATTTCTAAAGGGCTGAAGAGCTTGAAAACAGGATAACTATGACATGAAGAGATGATAATGACAATTCTGTATCACATGACGATCCCCTCCTACATAGATGGTATGGCTAGATCTCAAATGGTCGATCAGTGGTTGGCGACAGCATGTGAAGAGCAACCTGTCTGCCCAAAGCTGTCTTTCTCACTGACTTTCAGCTGCGCAACTGCATTAATAAAAGCTACAGAAAATATTAAGATACTTTCCTTCCCATCATCAACCTGTGCTGGCTATTTCCACCACGGTCAAAGGGTTAGCAGATTGCACAGAAGAGGCACGAACAATTCTCTTTCTTAAGGCATTGCCCAGCCTGTGAAAGTTTCAAACTTAGGCCACAAGGGCCAACTGACTGATGGCAGAAACAAAACGTGGCCAATACAGACAGTCCTAGTTTATGCCCAAGACACGTGCCAACCCGTCTGGGCCATCTACTTGATGGACTGTTCTCAAATCTTCATCCCCAGATGGAAAAACAGTGTGTCAAGCACTAACCTCTTGGGGTCTGGTGTCCAAGAGATGAAAGCAATCGTGCGGTTTCCTAATGGAGATGCTTTCATCTCAAACGCGTTTTCCACTGTTATTTTCCATGTGTTATTTGTGTACTTGCTCCTCTGCTGGGTCATGCTGTGCTCTTGCCTGTCATTAGAAACAAGGAGACAAAGAACAAAGGCAAGGGGATCCCAGATCCTCTCTTACACAGCTAATTCAGCCTCAGAATATGCTCCGCAGGCAAGAGATCCAGGGACAGCTCTCGCACATATAGAGCTTTGCCCAAATGTGATAAACCTTATTTTGTAATGAAATCACAAATACCCTGGCTCTGCCCGGTACAACAGCTGGAATAACAGATCAAGGGATAGAAAAAACTCTTTGGGATATTGCTGGCAGTCACACAGCAGCGAATAACAAACCTCAAAAGCAAGAAGAGACCTGTACCCCCTTGCATCCAGCCACCCCCAGCCCACACAAGGTGCTGCCAGCACACTCTCCCCAGGACATCAGGCACTTCTCATGGGGGACCACCCACACTGGGACCCCCAGCCAACAAGAGGGTGCAGGACAAAGCAAAGCCAGCAGCACACACACGGCTGCACAAGGACACCTCCTCCAGCTTTCAACAATGCAGAGACCTCTGAGACTGTACATCTCCATCCATCCTCATGGAGGGAGGTCTATCCACCCCCAAGGCTCAAGGCACCTCTGTTCAGACACACTCCACTCCCTGCTGTTCCACAACCCCTCTTCCCACCACCCTCTTCATGCTGGCTACACGAGCAGATGTACCCAGCATCATCAAGCACAGGGAGATCACGTGTACACACACCCATACCCACACCACTTCTTGCCCTGGTCTACAATACAGCACATCCAGAGTCAGCAACTCACAAGACACTGCCTGAATAAGCAAATTTTAAAAATAACAGAATCCTTTGAGACTCGGTCTGCATTACGCAGGAAACTGGATTAGCTCAGCTACAATCCAGAGGCCACAGTGAGAAATGTATGAAGTCAGCAAAAGGAAAGGCAACAGTAGACAGGAAAACCTCTAGGTTCGGTTCTGCTCTCAACTGTTCAAGGTCCATCCGGGTAACATCCCTGCAAACCTTCCCTCAAAATTCAAAGTGGATTTGGCCACCTGCTAGGTACCTACCTGCTTCTGCAGGTCTAATGTTCAGGTAACACTGAGAACAGCAGAGCAGAACAGAGCCCCACCTCTGTCCCGCCACTGGAATAATCACGGAATGTTTTAGGTTGGAAGGGACCTTTAAAGGTCATCCAGTCCAACCCCCCTGCACTGAGCAGGGACATCTTCAACTAGATCAAGTTGCTCAGAGCCCCATCCAACCTGACCTTGAACGTTTCCAGGGATGGGGCTTCTACCACATCTCTGGGCGACCCCTGCCAGGGTTTCACCACCCACTTTGTAAAAAATGTCTTCCTTTGATCTAGTCTACATCTCCTCTCTTTTAGTTTAAAAGCATTGCCCCTTGTCACAGCAGGCCTTCCTCAGGTGGCCCTGTCTTCCACAAGTCATCCTCCAGACATTAAGTTCCTCCTTTGGGGACTCTCAGGAAACGAGGCAAGAAAGAGAAGATGCCTAAATCCCTATATGGGTTACAAAACCACATTTCTAGCTGCTGAGACCCAGTGTTCACCTCGATTAATCTCAAAGCGGTTTTGGTCTAGTGAGCAAGGAAGTTGAAGGAAGAGAAAGCAATGTGAGAAGTCCAAGGGAATCATAAATACACTAAGCTAAAGGCAATGCTGTCAAAATCTACTTTTCTCCTCTTTGACTCTTCACTTCCAAGAAGATATTACAATATTCTCAGTGCACTTGACTGCTTGGCACTCCTGGGATGCAATCATCAACTCAGCCAAAAACAGAGCCACTTCAAAACCTGCATGAGATTCAGCTGTCCTCATGCGATCTTCACATGGACTTCTACACACACTTTCACGTGCTGTGCAACAAATGCATTCACACAGGGAACAGAGCATGTGGAAGGTGCGCAGCAGCAGAGATGCACGTTCAGTCCCACGTGCCAATGTATGCAGGTTCCACACCTGGCAAAGGTAGGACCAACCCTTGGTACAGCACGTTCCTCCCAGTCATCCCCATGCACAGCCGGTCAGGTATTTTCAACTGCCCCAACTAGAGCTACTCCAACGTAATGCTGAACGTGGAGCCTCTGTGCCCTGGGGATGCACGCTGCAATTAATGGGTCAAAATAACCCTGCAGTGCGTAGTGCTTCGGGGCTGAAATCCTGACTTTTCTGAACCTTGAGAACTCAAGACAGCAGCTTTCTGCCCCAGGGGAATGTCACAGGCATCACCTCTTCCCATCCCTCCATGAACAGTCCCCATAAGCAGAGCCAGCAGCCCTGGGAAGCTCTCCCAGCCAAGAGACACTGTCCAGCTGGAACTGTACTGTGGTTTGAGTGAGGAAACCTGGAGGAAATCTTGGTCTGTGTGCTGTTCCCTGTTAAGGGAACAGGACAGACTACAAGGGCAGAGCTTTTTTAGGGGGCACAAGCTGGTGTGACCAGGCTGTGGGAGCTGCCACGATGCTCTCATCTCCAGCAGACAACACAATGGCTGATGATCATATCTGCCAGTATCGGTGCCAGCCTCGCATTTCAATCACGACTTGATTTTAGCAGCTGCTTTCTCTCTCTCAGACATGCACATACACACACTAACGCATCCCCTCAAGCAGCTGTAAAATTCAAGCTGAGCTGGGTAGGTAGAGCCTCTTGTAAAGCACTTGGGACTCGGGGAGGGAGGGACCTTCAAAAATTAAGAGCATTATTGCCTTATGCCATGACTTGAGAGGGTTCCATCCCTGGCCTTCTTGCTCTACCAGCTCTTGAGACAGCACTACTAAACTCCTATCAGCACTGCAGAGGAAAAAAAACAAGACTAAGAGAGGAAAACAGGCAGTGGGTGATGCCTGAGGCTGGCTGATGTGATTTGCGACAGCTAGAGAAGTCTGCTGGGGGCTTCTACTTCTCCTCCAGCCACTACCCTCTCATCCACTCTCCTCATCCTCTATTTCACCTCTCTGCTTCACCACTGTCAGCACAAACCCCAGCTCAGGTTGGTGCTGCCCACGACTCGTGGTCCCAGCCTAGCCCGGCAGCCACAACAGCATCTGCACATCTATTAAACCCAACAGAGCATTTGGGAGGCGGAGGTCAGCCTCAGCAGCATATGGAGCAACCGCGTGGTGAATACCGGCCTCCCTGGGAGCTGTCTGCTGCAGATGGAAAAAGCCCAGGAGCCATCACAACAGAATCTTCCGGCTGAGGGCGATGCATCCTCCCTGTCGGCTTTCCAAGCCGCTGAGCAATACTGGAAACCTCAGCTCCTCTCCCCACTTGCGTGTGCCTGGCACTGACTCACTCGCTGCCTTTTTGGTCCTGTGGTTTGCCGGTGGGAGTTGCAGAAGGTAGTATGTGGCGATGAGGTAACGCCAACGGCGTGTGGCTACCGCAGTGGAGGGGGACTAGCCACCCACTCCAGCAGCATGAGCTGGCTGTGCGTGACATGGACTTGCCAGTTAGGTCTGGGTCCAGCCTGCTTCTGGGGTAATGGTGATTTTTTAACATTGACTCTTGGTGGGGATGGGATACACCACCACAGGACCATACATGGTCTTCTCCTGGAGAAAGACATCCCTTCACGTGGGCCGAGGGTTTAGTCAATGTGCAACCAGTAACACTGTTAATGGCGGGGAAATGCAGACAGGTCACCAGGAGCGATGCTCCAGCTGTGAGATCTCCCAGGCCAAAGGACACGATGTGGCCCATGGAAGCTGTGGCATTTCCCCAGCTGAAATCTCCTTCAAATCCAGCACAGACTTGCAGCCTCATGCTGGCTGGAGGCAGCCAAGGGAAGCCACCAGGATTCCTCCAGCTTCGATTCCTCAAAGCACTGTGATTCCTCTCCATCTGAAACTATTCCACCAGCTTCAATTTAAAAACAAAATCAATCCAGCAAACTTTGCTAAGCAACTGGCTGTCAGTGCCACATCCCACCCTGCTGAAAGTATTTGCCCTTTCCACGACCTTCTGGCAAGTTGTTTGCTGCTCAGCCTTTGCCAGTTTTTGTATATTCAGCAATTGTTGGCAAGTCCAGAGCTTGGCTGGATTAGTAAAGAAAACTCCAGGAAATCTCCTGCAACCATCCCGGTGAATAGCACCCCAAAAAGAGACTGAGGAGCAGCCCACTCACATCCCAGACACTAGGATCAGGACTACGAGGTGCTGCTCTCAAGGCATTACTGCGGTCTGCAGGTCGGTGAGACTTGGTGCTGCCACGTGCTGTACAGAGACGATAAAAGCGTTTCTCCCCAGTGACTTGGCATATGGAATTATAGAATGCTCTGGGTTGGAAGGGACCTTTAAAGGTCATCCATCCAACCCCCCTGCACTGAGCAGGGACATCTTCAACCAGACCAGGTTGCTCAGAGCCCCATCCAACCTGACCTTGAACGTTTCCAGGGATGGGGCTTCTACCACATCCCTGGGCAACCCCTGCCAGGGTTTCACCACCCTCATTGTAAAAAATGTCTTCCTTGGATCTAGTCTAAATCTCCTCTTTTTCAGTTTAAAACCATCACCCCTTGTCCTGTCACAACAGGCCCTGCTAAAAAGACTGTTCCCATCTTTCTTATAGGCCCCCCTTTAAGTACTGGAAGGCCACAATAAGGTCTCTCTGGAGGCTTCCCCAGGTGTAACAACGTCAACTCTCTGAGCCTGTCCTCATAGCAGAGGTGCTCCATCCCTCTAATCATTTTTCTGGCCTCCTCTGGACCTGCTCCAACAGGTCCATGTCTTTCCTGTGCTGAGGACTCCAAAGCAGGATGCAGTACTCCAGGTGAGGTCTCACCAGAGCAGAGTAGAGGGGCAGGATCACCTCCCTGACCTGCTGGTCATGCTGCTTTTGATGCTGCCCAGGATACGGTTGGCCTTCTGGGCTGCAAGCTCACGTTGTCGGCTCACATCCAGCCTTTCATCCACCAGTGCCCCCAAGTCCTTCTCCACAGGGCTGCTCTCAATCCCTTCATTCCCCAGCCTGTATTGATACAGAGGACTGACTCGACCTTGCACTTGGCCTTGTTGAACCTCATGCAGTTCACAGGCCCACTTCTCCATCTTGTCCAGGTCCCTCTGGATGGCATTGCACCCCTCAGCTTGGTATCATCTGCAAACTTGCTGAGGGTGCACTCAATCCCACTATGTCATTGATGAAGATATCAAACAACATTGGTCCCAGTACAAATCCTTGAGGACCACCACTTGTCACAGTTCTCCATCTGCACAGCAAGCCATTGACCACTACCCTCTGGATGCGACCACCCAACCAATTCATCATCCACCAAACAGTCCACGTGTCAAATCCATCTCTCTCCAATTTAGAGAGAAGGGTGTTGTGGGGAACCATGTCAAAGATTTTATTTACAGAAGTCCAGAGAGATGACATCCATAGCTCTTCCATTGTCCACCAATGTAGTCACCTCGTCATAGAAGGCCACTAGGTTGGTCAGGCAGGATTTTCCCTTGGTGAAGCCAAGCTGGCTGTCTCAAAGCACTTCCCTGTGCTCCATGCTCCTCCACGTGCCTTAGCATAGCTTCTAGAAGGATCTGTTCCATGATCTTCCCAGCCACAGAGGTGAGGCTGACAGGTCAGTAATTCCCAGGGTCCTTCCTATCCTTTTTAAAAATGGGTGCAAGGTTTCCCTTTTTCCAGTCACCAGGGACTTCACCTGACTGCCAGGACTTTTCAAATATCATGGAGAGTGGCTTGGCAACTACATCAGAACATTCCCTCAGGACTCTGGGACACATCTCATCAGGTCCCATAGACTTCTGTATGTTCAGGTTCCTCAGGTGGTCACAAACCTGATCTTCTCTTACAGCGGGAAGGACTTTGTCACCCTGAACCCCATCTTGCGGTCCATCAACTTGGGAGGTGTAAGAAGAGAGGTTGCCAGTGAAGACTGAGGCAAAAAAGTTGTTGAGTACCTCAGGCTTCTCCTGGTCTCTTTTTATCAGCTTGCCAGTCATGTTTGTCAGACAGGTTACGCCTTCTTTGACCTTCCTTTTCTGATTGACATACTTGTAGAAAACCTTATTATTCTTTGCATCCCTTGCCAAGTTCAGCTCCAGCCACGCCTTGACCTTCCTGACCTCACCCGTACCCAACCAGGCAGTGTCTCTATACTCTTCCCAAGATACCTGTCCCTGCTTCCACTGCCCGCGCAGTTCTTTCTTGCCCTTTGGGGTTTGACTAGCAGGTCTCGACTCAGCCATGCCAGGCTCTTGCCTTCCTCGCCTCATTTCTTACACCTGGGGACCAACAGCTCTTGCACCCTATGGAACGCATCTCTCACACTAGCCTGGTCTGTGGTACCCTGCTCTCTGCTTCACAGGAGGGACCTCTCCTAGTCAGTGCCATGCTGGACTCTCTTTACACACTCTTCTTGCACAGCCACCAGCAATTTCTCCCTGCTCCAAGAGCAGGCCATGCTCATCCAAACTTTCCCACAAAGCTCCGTTGGTCAATTCAGGACCCGTTCCCAGGTTGCAGAGTAGTGCTCAAGCATCGTCTGTGGCAGTTCCCAGGCCACGTGTGCTGTGAGCAAGGATTATCTTTCCAGAGACGGTCTAGCTCTGCACTTTCCTCTCCCCCTCTACCACCGTGCCCAGATTCTTCTCCCTTCCCCATGCCCTCCATCAGTGCTTGCATCTCCTAGATCTCCCAGCAGTCCCATTTCCTCCCTTCTTGCTCTAACGCTCTGCTAATGGTGCGCCATCCACAGCACTCTTCAGACATATTCAATAAATCAGAATCCAATTACCGGGTTAAGGAAATTGGAAGCAAATGCAATTAGCCCCAGCCCCTCCCACGCGCTGTGCCCTTGCTTCCTCCTTAATGAGAAGTTTTCTTTCGCAGGAGCTCTCAGTGCTGCGTCTGCCCGCCCGGGAACAAGGTGGCTGCCACCGCGCAGCGGGGGTATGGCAAGGGGGCAGCTGAGTCGATCTTCCCTTTTAATAGGGCAGATGGTTAATATCCCTGGCATTAATTCTCTCCAGGAATAGCACACTCCTCTCTGCTCAGCTATAACAGGTGTCCATCAGGGCTGACAGCTCCTCTCTGGAGAAAGGAGCATCTGGTCCTTACAACGAAAAGGAGCTAAAAGAATAAATAAATAAATACGCACATTGGTTGCTATTGGGCTGGAGAACTGGTGCTGTTTCAGCATTTCAGCTTAAGTGCCGCATTTGGATGGGAATAGGGGAAATTTTGAGCTGGGTCAGATGCTAGGAGTTGAGTCGCTCTGACTTGGGAGCAAGGTGCCACCTGGACAGCATGGGCAGCAAGATGCCATGGCTGGGTCCAGCAGCACAGAGCTCCCACCAAAGAAGGACTTTGCCCCAAAGGGCTCCCAGGAGAAGGCAGTGGAGGACAGCAGGCTGGAATGTAGTGCCAGGCACAGCTCCTCAGGAAGGGCTTGCACTGGCTGTGGGCTGGGGACCGCCAGCGGGGGTCAGACATATGCTGTGCCCTCAGAGAACGAAGAGGAAAACCGCATCAAGGGAACCTTGGGAGCATTTCTTACACCACTGCAACACTGGCATCGCTCTGTCCAGCAGACTAACAATTAACCCCACTGACCATCAACAACCTGCAGCCGCGAAGGGCTGCTCTTCCCCAATGAGGAAGGCTACAGCTGTGCTCACAGCAAGTGAGGGTGCACCAAAACTCCCAACTCTGCCCTTCTCATGCTGACAGCAGCAAGGGAGTGTGGGTCCCACAAGGCAACCCTCGCTGCAATCCTCCCTGCCTCTCCCAAGAGGTACTTTGGGGGCCAAAGGACATTTTTGGCCCCAATAGTGCTGGAACGCCTAGTAACCCAACAAGTTCTCACCTCCCTTTCCCCCTCACTCAGCAATAGTCCCTTACTCCCCACATTAGCTTCTCACTCTGCAGAGCAGAAGAAGTGCTCAACAGCTATTTTATCCTCCTTGCACCATTTCATTGCATCCTTTGCAGAGCAAGAGTTCCCAACATCAGCGAAAGCTTTGCCCATCGTGGAGATGCATTCTCACACACCTACTACTTTTTCTAAAGGAAAAAAAAGAAAGGCTTTTTCTTTCTTTCCCTATAGTCCTGGAATAATTTATACAGGTATTAATTAACAGGTTTAGGACTTCCAGACACACAAAGAAATCAAGCAAAGTGTCATTCAATCCTAAAAATACAACCAGGAAGAACCAATCCCAAGCGCACCCACTGGCCATGGGTGAAGGGCTCAGACCCACCTAGCATCCCAAAAACACGGCCCTGAAGAGGAACAGGACTATCCACCCATATAATGAAGTTTCACGAGGAAGATCAGGAGAAACTGGGAGGGAAGCAGAACCTGTGATGGCGGGTGTCACGGACAGCACGGTCACTGGGGATCCTCTCGCTCTCCCGTTGGTTAAAGGCGTGGAGCCGGTAAGGGTCCTCGCCGCCCCTCCACCTCCGGACGCTCAGGTACCTCCGCTCTTCAAACTGATCCCAAAGGTCATCCCAGTCCACGTCTGAGCCCTGCGTGCACAAAGTCAGACACATTAGAGGGAGGAGAAACTGGAGAACACCTAACCCTGCCCTGGAGGTCCTCCCAAGCCCTGCCAGAGGTCGGTCAGCAGCACAGGCAAGCATCAAATGAGCAGACTAACAAGAAGCCTTATTAGGTCTTCAGGGTTTTTTTTCCTCAGGTCTTGAAACAGCACGTCAAAGAGAACGTGCCAATTTGAATTTAAAATTACTAATTTGAAACCACATTCAGGTCCCTGGTGGCTCCCCCTCTCAAACAGCATCATCTCGAGAAATATGAAAGAGCAAAGGTCTTGTTAAGGTTTTAATTTCCCCCCAGCCGAAAAATACCCCACATGCCCCATCACCCCTGTAGCCCTTCAGACAGGAAAGGGTCATCAGAGAGGAACAATTTCATCAAGCATAATCCCACGTTTCCACAGCCATACCCTGGCCCCAGGGCTGGCTCCAGCAAGGGAACCCTGGAAGAAAAGGGATGTCATCCTCCCTACCTGATTTCGGTCTGTCTTTACCACAAGTCTCCCACCAAGGACTTCAGCCCTACCGCAGGAAGACGAGCAGCCAAGCACAGGTCCATGCAGTGCCCCACCTCCAGAAGGATGGAGGAGCTACATTTCGGGATTACAGGACAGCGCGGACAGCCGTCAGGGAGTGCAAGCATCCCTCAGCAACATGATGCTATCGAGGTGGGGGTGGCGGGGTGCGGCATGGTGCCTGAGCACAATGCTGCACCGGTAAGATCTCAGCAGCACAACCTCTTTGATCTCAGCCTGCGTGTAACGCGGAGAGATGCAAACATTTACAGACATCTCAGCCCTAAAGAAAATTGTGATCTTATCCCATAATTGATCTTTTCTTCTTCTTCTCTTTTTTTTTCCCCCTCTTCAGTTCACACCATCTCAAAGCCGATTTTGCCTGCTAATAGCACAAAATGAAGCTTTTGAAACGGGCGATTTTTATCCCATAATTGATTTTACTCACATCGGGCAGCACGTTTTCTCTAGTCATAGGAAGGGGAGGAGGGAGCACCGGCTCCTGCAAGCGAACAGTGGCAGGAGCAATCTGGGTGCCTCCAGCCACCCCGCGGCCCCACACCACTCTGGGTCACAGTGTCACAAGCACCCCCAAAAAGCCAACAGAGCCCAGGAATGCAGGGGGTTCCAGATACAGGGTCATATTCATCCTCTCCCAGTGTGACCCCATGGCCTTCTCAGGAGCTCCTCCAGCACCAACCCCAGAGTAGGGAAGATCAGAAGAAACCCCCAAGCCCCCAGCCGTACTGGTGGAAAGTTATCCAGGACCAGGAAGAAGTTAGTTAAGGCTGTGAGAAAGTTTTGAAACCCTTAAGGTCACTGCAAGAGGTTTACGAGGAAGATGTACGTAACCCTCCTGCGGGCTTTCAGGAGGACCAACATACACAGGGTGATAAATATTATTTATGTTTTCTCTAAGGCATCTTGCAAAACATGATTTACTGCCACAGTAAAAGATCAGGGAAAAGTGAGCCGATTGCATTGCGGAGCCCCTGACAGCCTGATGTTTATAAGATTTCATGACGACCCCGGGAGGCGTTGCACCATTAGAACAACCGCCGCTGAGTTGCACTCCCTGAGTTTCAATGCTGTGAAGAAAAGTAAGTTGGTTTTAACTATCTTAAGAAGAAGAGGAATGGCTTTGCTGGATGCGTATATGGTTTTTTTTTTTTTAATATCAGTTAAACCCAATAGCCTTGGATCAGCTAGAAGGGTGTAGCCAGGCAAGCATCCGACGGCTCGAGTGGGAGGGCTGGCAGGTTCCTGCGGCTCTAGGAAAACTGCAAGGGCAGCGAGGCTCTGGCCAGGCCAGCAGAAGCAGGGGGTTGCAGGAGGGTCCCGGCACATGCTTTGAGGTCTGCGATGACGTTTCCCCAGCATCCATCTAACCCCACTACCATCCTGTTACTGGGAGGTCCCAGAAGTAAAAGGATACATGGACAAATACCAGTGCCTTAACCCATGGCATGTGCTTCTCATCCTGTCCTGGATGTACCTTGCATCCAAGGGTTGCATTCTTAGTTCATACCACAGTGAGTAACTAATACCCTTGTCAAGTGTTAGGGCTGGGCCAGCCACGAGACAAATGACAGATGCTCTCTATTAACCCCTCTGCCTTCCCTAAAGGGGAAGAGAAAAGGAATGAGGGAGAGAGACTTAGGGATTGGAAAAGAAAACTAAAACTGCTTTAAAGAAAATAATAATATGAAACATACACAATACCAAACACTATCTCCCTGATGGCAATTATATCATCGTCACCGCTGATGCTGTGGGCAGCCACTGGGGAAAGCGCAGACTGGACTCAGTGGCTGATGGGAACTGGGTTCAGGAATGCACGGATTGGGATTGAAGGCAGAACGGACAGAGTCCTCCTCGGACACCGGCCATTGAAGAAGAGAGCTTGACCCTTGTGACCCCTCAGCTTTACACCGAATACGACGTGTCTGAGCTGGAACACCTTGTTGGTCAGTGTAGGGTCACCTGTCCTGTCCGCTCCTCCCCGCAGGAGCAGCCCCTCACTTACTGCACCCCCACCGTGGCACACAGGATTGAGCAGTGACCTTGGTCTGCACGGGAGCAAGGATAAGCCAGAGCCTTTCTGCACACCAGTCCCTGGTAGGAACTGTACACATCCAGCGTGATCACCTCCAGAAGCAGACACTGTCTGCACAAAGACACCAATAACTTCAGAAAGTGCCGCCACTTAGAGGAGACTGAGCGGGAAAGTGAAATCTCTAAACAGAATGAGTTCTGTTCCAACTCAGAGCAGGACAATCCCCATGAAATCTCCACCCAAAAGACATCAGCACACCTTGATTCACCCAGGCTCTCCCTTTTGGGTTGAGGAAAGCTTTCAGTAGGATGGTTCCTAAATATTGGGTAGCTAAATACACGTCTGAGATCACAAGCAAATACATGCCAAACAGAGATTAAAGAGTTATTTTAACCACTACCTGACCACAAAACAAGCCCCGGGACTGGGTTAGCTTTCTCAGTCAGAAGTAGAGAATCGGGTTTGATCATTTGCTATCATTTCACATCTCCCGAACAAATCTTCTGGGTGCTCTTCAGCTTTCCATCCCAAGCTTCCCCACAAGGGTAACTGAAATTGGAGGAGGATGCTCGGACACGTGCACCAATCTCTGCAAAAAAATACCCGTGCAAAGCAGTGAGGGAAAGTGAGGCAGTGGCCTCAGATTAAAAGCTCCCAGCTATGCAAGCGGTGGGAGGCAGAAGGCCTCCCTGACCTGCACACAGGGACTCACTTGTTTCTCGGCACCTGATCAGGGATGGGGAAAGCAAGTCAAAGCATAAGGAGAAATCCCCTTTGCTCACCCAGGGACAGCATATCAGTTACAGGTTACTAGGTAAGGTCTTCATTATAATATTTCCGCCATGTATTATCACCTCTTCCTCACACCAGAATTCTGTCTTGGGAGTTAAATAACTGATGTGCAGAAATCTAAATTTAATTTATTATGATCTAACTCACTTTAGAAGCCAAATTACCCTGCACTAGAAAAGGATCAAGTCAATATTCCACTTGCCTTTCTATTTATCTTCTACAGGGCTCCTCTCTCCAAGTTTCATATTCATTTTCTCTCATGTACTAGTAATAAATTTTCATTTTTTTCTGGGAATTAGGTAATTTCTCTTTCAACATTGCAGTTTAATGGCTGGTATTAATTATAGGAAACACAGTCAATGCTTAAAAGAGTTTGAGAGACTCAACTAGTCTGAAAGAAGAGAAGAAAAAAATATCTAAGGCTGCTTCCAGCAAACAAGTGCCGCTCCTTCCAAGACCACATTGGGGATGGTCCACTGGGGGTCAACCACGGGAGACCACACTGGGGAGGTGGACCCTCCCGGGCAAAGAGACACAGACAAACTCACCGCAGAGCGGCGGTCCCACCTCACGCCAGCACCCAGCCACGAGCAGGGCTCCCCAAGAGCTTTCTCATTCACCAGCTTGCCAAAAGCACCACGCCAAAACCACCCACTGAGAGCAACCCCCCCAAAACCACCTTCTGCCTCACTAGCGAAGGGCAAACAGAAAAGCCCCAGAGCAAGTACGGAAGCAGCTTTTCACTGCAACTGTACATAAAAGATCGAAAGCCTCTCAGTGCAAAGATGTAATTTGTCATCTGTCTCTTAAATCGTGGCTCAGAAACAAAAAAAAAGGGGGGAAAATAATATTGAAAAAAAGAAGAGTAGTGCTGGGCGGGGGGAGCAGGTCGTTAGCAGTAAAACTCCAATTTTCTGGCAACTGCTAATGCCTTGTTTATGTGGATTTCTGTGAATATGACATTTTAATGGCATAATAATTGTGTGATTACAGTACAGCAGGGATCGCTGGAGCGGGAAGGAGGAACAAGAAGCCCAGCCAGCTGCTGCTGCGAGCCTGCAGCGTCCTCACAGGATGCTCTGCTCCCTCCTGCCTGCACCCGCAGGCAGCCCCCGGCACCCCTCGCCAGCACGGGAGGGCAGGGCAGGCTGGGCACCGGGCAATCGCCCGGCACACTGCGGCAGCACCTTGGCTGCGGTGAGGTGGCCTGGCAGGGAAAGGGCATTTGGGGTGAAAAGACCCAAGCGGAGGCAGCCGGTGACCAGGGACAGGCAGGTCACACTGGTCACAGGACCAGCCTCCAGCTGCCCAGGAAGAAAAGGAGTGGGCAGTGCAAGCCAAAAGTGGACTCTGATTCACCTCCTTCTTTCACAGCACTGTTCTAGAGGCGAGAACTTCAGCCTTTATTACAATAAAAGCTGGTTTCTTTTTGGGGCTGCTGAGGGTTGCCATTAGACGGAGGTGAATCAGGCTGGCACCGCGCACATCCCTTCAGGAGGCAGCAAACCCAAGCCAGCTCAGCGGCTGGCAGAGCTGCCAGCATTTGCCGGGGAGCCCTGAGCTTTGCCCAAGCAAAGGGGTTTTGCCTGTGTAGGTTCAATGATGAGCCCAAGGAGGTCTGGCAGCAGCCAAATGTGCCTCAGCCTCCCTTTGAACCCAGCTTTCCCTGGAAAACCTCATCCCTACCTAATCCCTGACCAAGCACTAGCCACCGAGCCTCCATCCTGCCTTCCCTGCGACTCAGGCTTTAAAAAAAAGGAGGGGAGGGAGAAAAAAAAAAATACGTCAGCCTAGAAAAAGCTCCAATGAACAAGCAAAAACTCTAGAAAGTCAGATGCCACTCAGCATGTTGCTGCCTGGCTGCGCTCGGTTGCTCCTCCGCCTGCGGACAGTCGGAGCACGTGTGCATGTTCGGCACAGCTGAGGGCACTGGAGGCGGAGGGCAATCTTTCAGCAGGAATTGCAACCAGGCATTATACAAATGAGATTTAAACGTCTCGCTGAAGCACAAGGCCCCTGCAAGCAAGAGGTTCAATTATAGAGCTGTAACTGGCCAAGGCACTAATGCCATCTGAAAGGATTATCATACTTCAAACAGGGTAGGGCTCATCCGTCCTCATCCCCTGGTGCCAGCACACGCACTAAGAGGGTCAGCACCCCCAGAGGAGAAAGAAGCAGGGCAGCATCACACCGCCTCTGTCCTATTCCATGTCTCCCTGGACAGCCCAGATGGAGCTTCAAGGTACAAGATCCTTCAGCTGAGCTTTGGTGTAGTTTTCCTAACGCCAGAGCCCAGCAGCTTGGCTTAGCCCCGTTCCCGCAGCGTTGTGCAGCCCCAGTGGCCTTATCCCCAAGATACAGGAGAGACAGGCAGAGCACCATGGCCACGCTCTTTGTCCCGTCCGAAAAGCACGTGGCACTGCCAAAACCAGGCTGTGGGTCTCTGGAGAACAGGCTTCATGCCCATCCTGCAGTACGATCTCCAGTCCATCAGGTACCGCTCAGCAGCTCACCACAGTCCCTGGAAGGGTCACATCCCACACCTCCTTTCCCCAAACTGCACGGTCCCCAAGCCAATCAAGCACTTAAATACAAACTTAAGTGACTCTAGGCATTAGGAAGTGCCCACAGAAATCCCTGTTTAAATGCTTGACGTTAAGTACTTGCTTAAGTGCTTCATTGGCTCAGTGCCTTCTCCAGCTCTGTGCTGACACCAACCATGCATCCGAAACGAGGTAGCTCTGGGCCCCGGCTATCATCTGCCCTTAATTAGTCTTCTGGCCCACAGGGATTTTAGCTTTGGTTCCTTTATCTGAGGGCCGTGAAGCTCCTCTTCCACTTGCACGGGTACTTGGGCACAACACCCAAGTGCACCTTGGTGGCGGCAGCTCCTCCAGGACCCCATGGGGAAGCAGAGCAGACCCGTGTCTGCCAGGATCCCACCCTGTCCCAAGGAGGACTGGCATCTCCCACTGCCTGGAGGTGATTTACTGCCTCTCAAGGGGTACTTGCAGATCTGAGTCTGCTCTGACCCCACTTGCTGGGGGAAGAAAACAAAAAAAATATCCAATAAAATATTAATATGGACGCCTAATTAAAGCAAAGCACTTCTCCAGCAAATCCTGTCCTGCAGCTGAGGTCCCTGGAGAAGCTGAGCATTCGCCATTAAGTTTCTCGCTGCCAATGACCTTTCGCTGCTCACGCACATCCACAGGCACGCTGCTCCATCTTCAAAGGACGCAGCACTGCCTCCTCCTCTGCTAGCTCAGCAGGGAACTTGTGTCCCTGAGGACCTTCCAGCAAGTGTCCCACTTTCTCACCTGGCCCTGAGGCCACGTTTATGCTGTCACCACCCTTGCTGCCCTCACTGCCCAGTTTCCTTTACTATTTCTCTCCAACCCACCCTATAATGCCCGCTTCCAAGTGGGCAGTGTCTGGAACTCTCCTGTGTTGCACACACACATCTACACAATTAAGACACCTACAGCATCAGGCAACAGGACCGGCAAAGGCTAGAGAGTGGCCACGGAAAAGATTTGACCTTCAGGAACTGGAAGACAACTTGACCTTCAAGAGCTACCGCTGCAGCCACTGCCTGGATGGAAACAGGCTCATTCAGGTTCCAGAGATGGCTCTCCAGTGCCTTTCTCTGAGTGCCTCCATGCTCAACTAGCATCAGCACGTGCTGTTGGCCACTGATTCAGTGCAAGAAGCCATCCCAGGGCTAGGGCGGCTGGGCCACCTTTAAGTCAATCACAGCTAGAACGAGCTCTTGTAAGTTCTTGTCCCTATCTGCGGTAAACAATATATACATATATAAACACACACACACAGGGTCCAAAACACCCTCCAGAGGTCGAAATCTGCTGAGGTCTGCAGCCAAACACAAAGCATGAAAAGCCGCTTGAGAATTATTGATGGGTTTTTTTCCAGGAAGGACACCAAAGCTTTAATTTTAAAACAGATGGAGAGGGCAGCCACCAAAATGGGGAATTTATTTGCAAATCAGGAGCAGGGGACTCCAACTTGCAAGGACGGAAAGACGACAGATTCATTGCTTTGATGAAAGGCCAAATTTTGTTTCCAGGGCTTCCCTTAGGAGAAAGCAAGTCAGCCCAGAGTTCACACCGTGCTTATCAGCAAGCACTTGCCATGCCAGCAGCAGTGCCAGGTTAAAACACACTCCCCACCTCCTGCAGGCAGCCTGTGCCTGAGCTTCACGCGTGGACAATGCTCCTATCCACCGGCTGCGACCTCAGGCCACCGTCCTGCCTCGGTGGGGGCAGAGTCGATGCACTCTGCCAGCCAGCATCGCTCGCCCCAGAGCCATCCCAGGAAATCCCTGTGGTGACCCTCAACATCTCCAACACGCTGAGGAACCGCCTGCCTCCCTGTGACGATGGAGAAGAGTGCAGGATCCAGGCCACTGACCTCTAGAAGCATCCAGCTACAAAATTCCCCGTGTTCCCACTTGGAAACGTGCTCTTCCTTCCTGGACCTCCAAAATCAGGTGTGTACAGAAGTGCCTCGCTGCGTAAAGAACACAGACTTTAATTCTTTAAAATAATAAATTAGCCCATAGGATAGCCTGACACATGAAGACAAATCCTGTATAATTAAAAAGGAAAGGAAGCCGATTATATCCTCCTGGAGAATATTGCTGCCTGCTTCTGTTTTATTTATACGTTATACCGTATAATGAGCTGAATATTTAGGAGGTCAGCACAAACCAAGCTGCTGACTGGAGAAAAGAGAAGTCCCAGCTTTGTCTGTGCCAAGTCAAGCAGGAGGATGGAGAGGATTTTTGGTCATGTCCTCCTCCCCCTGCCCACAGGTCCCCCGAGATGCTGCAGGACTGCTCTGTTCATCTGCTCACTCTCAGCTGCTTGAGCTTGGTCTTCCCAAGCTGCCATCAAAAAAGGTCTTCTGGGTTCCCCCACAGCCTCCCCACAAAAGAGGAGTGAGGCCAGCCCAAGCCCGTTGGCACCTGTGAACTCTTCTAACGGGCCTGCAAACAGTAATTCCGCACAGCAAACAAGACCAAATAGGTTTTAAGAGTCTCTGTAAGAGAGTCTCTGCTTCCACTGAGATTTTTTTTTTTTTGGTAAGATTTCAGATTTAAAAAAACAGAAATGCTGGGACACCATTGGTCTAGCAGCAGCTCTGCTCCGTGGTGAGCCACCCTCAGTTGATGGCCACAGTCCCCCACTGGTGCCACCACTGCCACTCCCATCAGCAGCAGGACAAACGCAGCTCCCCCAGGCCCTCTCCACCTCTCAATGATGCCAGCTCCCCTAAGCACCTTTGCCCCCTGCCACAGGGGTCCCCTCAGCATCCCCCTCCGGGCTCACCATGGCACTGAGAGATGGCAGAGAGCATCTTTGCAGCCGTTGTGCCGTGTTAAGCAGAGCTCCACGGGCAGCCCCTTTGCCACCACTCAGTGCCACCGTCCATCGGCTGCATGGCACAGGAACAGCAGGAGGGCGAGCACGAGAGCTACTCCCCAACGGCCATCAGCAACTACACAAGGCACTAACTGGGAAAGAAATGAAGGCAGCGTCCCGTGACCCCTCCACACCAGCCAGGAACTGGTTCATTCCAGTTCATTCCCAGGAACACCAGAGGTGAAACACATTGGGAAGAGCCCAGACCCATCGAAGGTAAACAGAGAGGCAAAAGGGAGCTCCGGCATAGACAGACGGCGTTTTGTTTTCCTTCTGTGCCTTTTCAGGACAGACATGAGCTGCTTCCCAGCCATGAAGGTCAGACCAGCCTTCCCAGGCTTCAGCAGGAGCAGCAAATGATTTAGTGCTTAGGAGCCCATAGCTGCACTCAGTCTCCAGCTGAGCTTTGCTCATCCTTCTGCATAAAAGCCAAAACTCCTACCAAAACACAGAGCTTGAGCATCTCGGAGGTCGGAGAAGGTCTCCCCCTTCCACACAGAGCTGCGGGTCCCATATGCCAGAGAACAGCCTGAGATGGGGCACAGTGCGGGGAAAAGAGAGGGGGAAGGGGAGCAGGGAGGGAAGACTAAAAGACTCAGCAGTCAGAGTCCTGCTCTGAACCCAGCCCTTTAAAAAGCAGGCGGCTAATCCGAACCACACCTCCCGAGCAAGGAAGGGATCGCACTGTTAATAGACTCGGCATCCTCGACCCGACACGGCCTTTTCGCGGCAGCAAAGCCAGGGGTAATCCATCAGGTAATTGCTTCCATGGGGATCTTTACACAGCTTTGGAAACTAACGCCACTATCCTTTCCCTGAGCAGCCACTCTTCCAAACCGAGCAGCAACGAGGGGTGATGGATAACAGCAGCGTATGACTGTGAAGGGAAAAGTGTCTCCAAGGGAGGGAAAGGCACTGCCTTTATTTCACCTTGGTTTAATCTAAAAGGGGAAAAAACCCAGAGATTAGAAAAATAGATACTCGAGCAAAATAAAATTATTGCAAATACACAAGGCAGTTATATGCATGGCTTTAGTTGTCTTCAGGAAGACACCAGCTTGCCTTTTCTCCTTCCTCTGTCAGCTAACTGCTTTTGAGGAGCAGAGCTTTACCAAGGCACAACATGCTCCAAGGAAGGATCTCAGCAAGGACAAGACATGCCATCATTCAAAACTCCCGGCTCCTGAGATTTATTTCCAGCTCGGGAAAAGCCCTGGTCTCTCCCCTAGCCATGCCTCAGTTTTACTGCTCCTGCAGTTAACTCACAAGGCTCCCACTTGGTGGGAGGTTCCCCAAGGAGTATCACCTGCACTGAGCAGCTCCAGCACAAGGACTTTTTTTTCTGTTCCCATCTCTCACTCTTTGCAGAGTGGGAAGAGCGGAGGAAAACCCTTGCTGGTGACAAACCAAAATGCCCCAAGCCCTCTCGAAGAGCTTTCCTGGTGGACACACACCATGCAACGATGTGCTGTGGGCCACTCCAGCCCAAAGCACATCAAGTAGCTACCGTGGTACTAGCAGAGAAAATCTCAGTCAAAGCATGACCTCTCCAACATATTCAAAAGCACCACCAGAAAGCACGTGGGCTGCCCTTCCCCATACCAAGGGGATGCAGGAGCCAGGGGCGGGTTGGCAGGGGCAGCATGGGCTGTGGGGCACCGACCCCATGGGGCATCCTGCAAACCTGCAGTGCACAGCTGGAGCCCACCTGTCAGATGCCATCCCACCAACAAAAACCACCATGGCTTCAGCATGACACACCTCCTCATCTCACAAACGGGCACGTTTTGCAAAGAGGCGAGGGTTTCCGTAGCCTGGAGCTGGTCCCCAACACACAGGTAGGGGGAGATGAAGCTCAGGTCATGGCAATGACGCTCCAGGGCACATGGACTGCCCGGCTGCCAGCGCATCCTTCCCCCTACCCTCCTCAAGGAGCAATTAGATAGAAAATATTTGTGACAGCAAGAACTGATCTAAACTTTTGATCCTTAGGTACCTGCTGCTGGAGTGTCTGCAAGATCCTGGGCCTGGGAGCAACATGACTGACAGCGCCGGAGATACAGCAGCATATTTTAGAGCATATGTGTCAGCCCAACCTTATCCTATCTCAGCTCAGTAATAGGAATTAAAAAAAACCAACCCTGGCTAGTGAGAAATGTGCCGTAGCAAGGTAAGCCAGTTCAGAAAATAAATAAGCCTGTTGAGGAAGAACGGCATGTCCCTGCCGGGGACCACGAGCACAGGCACTGCGAGAGCCTCAAGAAAGGTGCCGCACCTTGAGATGACGCGGGCTTCGCTGGGGATGGGGGCACCAGAGGCAGGGCATGGCTGGTGGGACCTGGCCGGGAAGATCACAGGCAGACCTCCAGGGTCTGGCCACCTTCCAGCAGCCCAGCGCTGCTGCTCGCAGGAACAAACCCTGAGCAGAGCTGCAGCTGGGCACAGGAGCTGGGTCATGGGACATGCCGGGTCCACGCAGCAGGGACAGCCTGAGGACAACATGGGCCAAAGCTCTTATTGAGGCCTGAGGCCTTTTAGGGTAATTTTGCCCCAAAAATCATCCCCACAGGGAGAGAAGAGATGACGCTGGGAAAGACTCACAGCTTCCTCTGGAGCAAAGACCCCCTTCTGCCACCGCAAAAGCCACCTGTTTCCCTGGAGGGACAGGCTTAAGCAGCATTATCCCTCCCAAAAAGAGGAGGCAAACAAGCATGGAGACACACACCCCACCATCCACTGCCTTCGCATGAGCTCAGCTCCCCACATTGCTAGGGAGATCAGAGATGCAGAAGGGAAACAGGAGGGGAAAAAAACAAACCCAGAAAAACAATCAAAGCTGTAATTGGGCTTGTAGCAAACAGCATCTGCAATTTGGCAGACAGCTGTGTTACCACCAAGGGACTATCACTGGAGCTCTCACACCTGGGAGAACCCTGGTACAAAGAAAGCTATGTCACAGCCTGGAGACGCAGGACAACCTTCTCTTCCCCCTTTCCCTAACGCAATGGCAACAATCTGATCAATATTTCTGTAAAAAAAAAAAAAATTAAAAAGAAACCCACTCAAAATGAAAAAAAAAAAAACCAAACCCACTCCTAAGTGACCTGATGCAGCCAACTCAGAACACGTCCCGAAAGCATGGAGATCTGGATGGAAACCAGAAACCAGGCACTGAGCTTTGCTGTTACTATCAGGAAAAAAATGAAATCTGTGTTTGGCACTGATTGTCTCTCACACACACACACGTTTCACTGCAAAAAGGAAAAGAGAATTTTTGGAGTCATCAGTCATGAAAATGTAGCATGGAAGTCTTGATGGGCAGCTCCCACTTGGGCTTGCAGCAGCCCCCTTGGCTGACGCAGGAAGGCATTTCCTCTGCTGTGGCGAGGCAGTACGGCTCTGGGCTCCCAGCACACTCCTCGGCTCCACCATAACTTCACACACCATGGCTAACCCTGTCGGGAGGCAGCCAGACTTAGCACGTACCTCAACGGATCAAACCCTAAAGTCCTCGTCGTCTTCACTACAGACAGGAAAGTGCTCGAAAGATGGCATTTTGTATTAGCGTACAATATGAGGAGGCACCGTGCATACGGGCAAGCAGAGCAAGCGCGATAAAAGCCACAATCAAGGCTCAAATAAAGACCAAAATAAACCCCCCTAAACCTGTTGACTCTTGATGCTTTGGCAATATTGGGCTTGGAGGAGGGTGGTAGCTGTGGGTATGGTACAGCTTCCCACAGCACAGTTGGGTGTCAAGTCAACACATGCTCCATTCATCGGTCATAGCAGCATGAAGGTGTCACTACACAAGGCTTGCCCACCCATCTACCACAAACAAGTTGATAGGCAACACCTCCATGACCTCCAAACTCAGAGCACCAAAACAGCCTGACACTCTCTTCCATGAAGTGCATTTTGTGCCGGGAGGACATTAGCTCCACCAGAAGCTGTGGAGTGTCCACCCAAAGAGAAGGTCCCTGCTCTCAGAAAGCCATGGGGAGAGAGGATACGAGCCCCACATGGCACAAGGAATGGAGAGTGGAGGCTGGACACACTTCCAGGCACCACCCAGCTGCGCCATGGCCCATCTGGCACACCTTTGATCCCTCCTGCTCCCGCAGCAACACGCTCCCCTTGCCAGCAGCACTGCATTACGGATTAGGTGGGATCAGATGCAGGATAATATAAATGAGGCTGCGTTTGTTGCTGACAGTAGCTGCAAAGAAATGAAAAGCCAGTCTTCCCAGCCAGAGGGAAATGAGATGCTGTTAGAACTCAGGCCAGGCCGGAGAGGAAAGGAGGGGTACAACCGGCACCAGGCTAACGCAGCTTCTCTGCCCACAGGTTTGCATACACCTCTACAACACCCAAAGGCTCACAGCTACAGGAGGGAGGGACTCTCCTTGCAGAGGAGTCACATCTCCAGCCAGGCTTCCTGGTGGAAATCAGGCTAGGCGGGGAGTGGAAGCAGCAGAGAAGCTCCTCGTCACCAGACGGAAGTCTCTCGCACCAGCCCTGCACGGGTCTGCGTGACTGGAAATAAAACAAAGCCCTTGTGTTTTCTGGATGGCCCTGAAAGCACAAGTGAAGTCTCCTATCGGTGATTTCCCTTAACACTGGGTGTCTACTGGCTCATTTCTCCTCCTGGGTCTTTTTCCATCCTCCCCTTCTCCTACATCCCTCAGCAGCAATCTCCTCCCAGCTACAGGCATGCCTCTACCTCCCCTCACTCACCAAGCCCTTGGCATCAACCACGGTGTGCCTTCAAACTGAGGGGAGAAGGTGGCGATACAAAGGGCTCAGGGGTATGTTCAGGCATTGATAGGCACACACTGGAGCAAGGAAAAGCCACAACACCTCATGGAAGGAAGGGTGAGCGGCAGAAACCCTGTGGATGAAGAAGACCTGCCAAGAAGCAAACATGTTACTCCACTGACCCCTCCCGAAAATGCAGCAGTCAGTGCAGACGTCCTACCAGCCGCAGGGCGGGCAACCTTGAGCAGCTCAACCAGCACTGGTCCGGATGGCTCCAAAAAAACCCCACCTGACTGCTTTCATATTTGATGTACTGCTTGTAAAGGCACCTCCAGAGCACAAGCTCCAACTGAGTGTTTTCATACCGTTCCTGCCCTTGTTGGAGTCAAAAGGAGGAAAAACTCTCATGAGATGTGAAGAAGTCTGGACACAGCACTGCGGGCTCCCAGCTCGGAGCTGAACAACCCTCGCACTGGCTCACGCACAGTGCTGGGGAAGGCAGGGACGCAGAGCCCCAGCTGTGACACCCACCACAGCCCCAGCAAGCCTGCGTGCAGATGGTGACAGGACTGGTCCCTCTGCAGCCAGCAGCACGTGCCGCTGCTGCCCACATCGACGCCGATGCCTGGAGAGATCCAACAAAAATAGCTGGTTGCAGAAGCCAGGACTTTTTCTCCTACGCAGGCAAAGAGAGTTTTAATCCCAAACTGCTGGGTACAACCGAGCATCTGAATGCATCCCCCCTTTCTGCAGCGGAAGGAACAACATCGAGGGCAACAAAAGGGACCTAATAAAAGTGCTGGCAGCGGCAGGTCCCGGTGGCTTGTGACAGCAAGGCCTGTGAACGTCTGCATGGCAGAGAGTTTCTGCTCGCGGTCTGCCAGCGACCTTTATGTCTGCTCTAAAACAAGGGCAATAATGCTCATTTAAGAGTCTCATGCTGAATTAATCGTCGCAAAAGTGCTCTACGGTTCAGCAACAAGAGATATGAAGGCAGCGCTAAGTACGATCATAGCCGTACTCAGCAAGACTAATGGTCTGTGCTGTGCTATGGTCCCCGGTAAGCTGTCTCTAGTGCCGCTTAATGCCTCAGGGGAGGGTGCATCCTGCTCCCTGCCCTGGATGGGCACCAGTAACGTCTGCCCAGCTCCCTGCGTCAGCAGGGGTCTCGCCCAGCCAGGCACAGCCACTGCGGTTGTACCTGCTTGAACCGCCCGGCTCTAAAACTGCTGAGCTGAGGAACGTGGTGTTTGGAGGAGCAGGAAAAAAGAAAGGAAAAATATTTAGAAAAATCTAGTAATACTGAAGGAAACAAATTATTTTAAAAGGCTTCCTGCTCTCCGCCAACTTCTGACCTGCTCCTGGGCTCCTGCCCCGCAAGCAGCATCAGGCAGGGTGAGCTGTGGGCAGGGCACAGTGCGGGCAGGGCTCGCGTGGCAGCGCCTGCCCAGGGGCTGGTATGTCCCCGGTGAGAGCCAGCACGGCGTAACGCGGCCAGCTGCCGGGCACAGAGAGGCAGAGGGAGGGATGAGGGTTTCGGTCCCCACATGGCCCCACAGCAGACTTCCCTCTGCACCCCAGGTGGAAAGGACTGTTGTGCCCACAGCTCCCTCCCTCGCCCAGTCCCGGCTTTCTACAGACCAGTTTTTAAAGCATGGTAGATTAAATATACCAGTGTATACGCACGTATCTGTATGCACACCGTGTTTTTCCTGCTCATTTACACACCCTTCCCTGCAAAAAGCCTCCAAGCTGAATTGCTAGAGCCAGCACGGGGATACTCTGGGGGGCATGGGGTGGGAAATCTGACCCCCGGGGAGCAGGGTGACAGCCATGCACAGAAGGGCTGCTCAGAAAGGCAGCGGTGCTGGGTCACACCTGCCTACAAGACTTCCATCAGAGACGGAGTATGACAGCAAAGACCTGGGGATAACTACGGGTGAGCGAGCACCGGGACACCTCTCCTGAGCACCAGGCTGAGACACCAGTCCCTTACTTTCCAAGCCAAAAGTGGTGAACATGAGGAATAAAATTAAAATTCTTCTTTGGGTTTCGATTTAACATTTTATCTGTGTTGGAAGCAGCAGGGAAAACATGTGGGAAATGTAAACCAAGTAATCGCTCCAACTCAATAGCGGGAGAAGCCAGAAGAAACACTAGGGCATCTAGGGCGAGCTCTGTGAGGCTCATTTTAAAATGTTCCCTCCGCCAACACGGATAAATATTTGAGGAAAAAATATTACAGAAAAATTCAGTTGACTCATGAAGAGCAAGTGCGTTAAATATAGAAAATAAATTAAATAATTCAAGGGCAAAAGAAATAGAATTTTAGCCCTGCTCTGAGCATAATTTTCATTACAGCCTTACCCGGGGAGCTACCAAGCTCCTTTCAACCCTCGGAGTGGGTGAAGCAGGTGGCAAGGAGAAGTTTTGTCACGCCCCTGGGCTATATTTTCCCACACTGGGAAGTGCAGAGCAGCGGGGCTGGTGTGGGGACCTCCCCCTCAGCTGCCGCCCTGTGACCCCAGGGCACAGCACAGCTTGACTCAGGGCTCTCCATCCCTTCTCCATGTCCTGACGGGGCAGCTAAGGTGTAGAGACAGTGACTGCTTTGCCCACAGCAGCCCAGAAACTCTCCACGGGATGTAAACCCACTGGGAATGTGGGTTGAAGCTATTAGCCCAACTACTGGGCCCAGCCCTCCCAGAGCTGTGGATAAAAGTGGCAGCTCTTTGGGTACAGTCCAATTCAAGTTTAAAAAAAAAAAAATTTAAAAAAAAAATCCCAGCTCCAAATAGACTCAAAAACCTTGGGACAGCCTGAAGTTCAGGCTACAGATGTTACGGCCAGATCTTGTTATTGCCAGGAGCCAAGCCCTGCAATTTAAAAGTGTCTTGGCACTAACCCACCCCAAAGGTGGCTCCCAGCCTCTGCCACACTCATAAATTACTCATGGCAAAAAGGGGTAGGCTCAAAGCATCTGCACCGCTTTTGAGAGCTCCGTGCTGATCTGGCTTACCAAGGGGTCCCCAGGCAGAGCAGGGGAGCTCCTCGCTCAGACCCACAGGGAAGCCTGAGGCTGTCCAGGAGTAAGAGCCACATGCTCCTCCGCTCCCAGAAACTACGCCCTTATACCAAAGCAGGAAAAACTCGCGGTGCCTGCCACGGCTCGGGGAGCAGCAGGGCTGTCAGTTGGGAACCACTGCCCACCCCGACAGCTCCCTCCTTTCACACTCTGCAAGATGCAGCAGGTGAAGGAGGTGAGCAGTAGGGTAAGAGCTAGGGGGAGGATAAGCTCAGAGACAAGCTCTTTTATTAACATTCCTCTCCTTTCTTCGACCCATCCCCAAAAAAGGCACTTTTTCTGGAGTGACATCCTCAGAGTCTCCACTGCAACAAGGTCAGTCTCGATGCTGGGGTGACCTGGACAGCCCACAGAGATGAAACAGGAGAAATGGCTTTAAGACATATTTCTGTGTCTTAATCAGGAGGCTGAAAAACCAACAGCATCAGCTCCCTAAATAACACGTGGCATCTGAGGCTACACCGCTGATCTTGGCAACACTCCCCTCCCTGTCAGCTACAGAAAACCTATATATAGGAAAACATACATATATATGACTTCCACATTATTTTGCCTTTTCTCAACAGTCCAATAGAGCATCAAGGATCCACTTTTACCAAGCAGGAGACCAACGTGCCCACAGCTAAGCAATGTGCCCCGGTCGCCTCGCCACACTCCTCTAGTCTTGAGCCCCGGGAATCTTCTCTTGTCTACCAGTGCTGCTGGAAGTCGGGGAGAGGAGGATTAAATCACTACGGCAAACTAATTGAAACAGATCCGAAATACTGCTAATCTTCTTCAGGCCACCGTCTTTGTATTTATGCCGGCATCAGCTTTACAGGGATGGAGGAGAGAAGTACCCGCCTAGGGCTGCTGGGCCACAGAGGCGCAGCCCAAGCAGCAGGGACAAATACAAGCAATTAATAACCGGGTCATGGTTAATGGTTTACAAACATTTTGAGCAGACTTGCGTCTTCCTTGGTCAGGAGCAATGCCTGTTGCACACAATGGGCTCCGCATCCCTACCACAGCCGCCAGCGCTACCAGTGTCCCCTTCAGAATGTCCATAACACACCGCGTTTGCAGCAGGACCACGGGAAGAGGCGATGATGCCGGGTGGCATCAGTCATCCCCCCACCCCGGGAGAGTTTGAAGCATCGGGATGCCACTCTGCACCCCAAGGAACATCAGCCTCTGTAGGTGTCCCCTACAGCGTCCCCTTGGCTCCCAGGGTAGCCATATCCAATCCGAAGCATCAAACCTACCTAGTGATACTGGAGGTGTTAGCCTGTTGCTCTTCCTGCCTCACGTCAATGCATGCGGCTCGGTTCTGGGTTTAATTGCAAAGTTTGACACTCTGCAAACCAAATGTAGTCCGAATTGAAAAGTAAAACCACCTATCAATGAAAATCAAAGCACTGCACTGCCAAAACTGTGTGAGACGCACAAAACAGGGAGCTTAAACAGGGAGGGGGAAAATGGAAATTACATTAATAGCATATTTTCAATCGTAATAATCTGAGAGAGACCAGTAATGACACTGGAAGGTGAGCTATCCCGGGCCCAAGGAGACGTGGCTATTTATGAAACCATCTGGCTGTCAGCTGCTCGAACACCGTGCGAAGGTAAAGTGTAAACGGGCGCTGCATCACGTTGCCATGCCAGCTGCGGTCAGGCTAGAGCTGTGCCGGCAGCAGCCCTCTGGGCAGGGAGAGGATGCTCTGTCCTCCACCTGGCAGGGGGGGAGGCAAAAAGAATCCAGGAATCCTCTGCATTATGGGGAGGAGTAGCCGTCTGTGGTTTCTAGGGTGAGGTTTTTTCCATTGTATGTAACTTGTTTATTTAGGAAGAGGTTTGTAAATCATTGCTTTCTCAAAAGCAGGCACTGAGTAACAGCTACAGGAGAGTATTTCTTTGCTTTTAAGAAAGCATTGCACAAAAATGATCAGATCTAATTAATGGGCTGTTGAGACAGTGTAATAGCAGCCTCTTCTGTTATCCTGGTACCTAATGATTTTATTAACCAAAGAGCTGGAAGGAGATCAACTTGGCACTCCTGGTCTCTGCAATTATATTCTGCTCAGACACAAGCAGGAACTAAAGCAGAACAGCAACAGGTAGGACGATATTTAATGCCTAATGCTATACCTCAACATTGTCTGGTTTGAAATAGAGTCCTTGTGCCATTTACTGGCAGTGAAACTAATAGGATTCTGTAAAAATCAATCCATAAACGCACAGACGCTAAAATGAATGGCTTCCTTTCTGTTCCATTTACAGGAGGGCTCTTTTATGGATATCTATATGCTGGCGTAAAAATTTCAGGAACAACTTTCCTAAGTCTTCATTAAATTCAAGGGGATTTTTGTAAAGATGGCTTTAAAAGAAACCGCTACTTCACATCGTGGCTCATCATTACCCACAAACCTAAAAGGGCGAGGCTCGCTGTGAGAGCTGCCCTGACCGTGCCACGTTCCCAACGGGCACACAGGAGCCACGGGGCAGGAAATGAAGTTCAAGGTTAGGATGGGACACCAAGCCCCACGCCCAACACAGGAGCTGCCCAGCTGCAAAACTGAAACAACGTACCGTCATCCACCAGCATCCCCGTCCCTTCGAGGGACGCAAAAAACCACTGCCAATGCCAAAACGTTGCCCAGGCTCATCCCGGGGGACTCCAAGAAAGCTGCCAGGGTCTGCCTTGCTGGCAGGGGGACTGCTGTTGCGGGAAGGTTTCCAGAGGGGAGAAATAAATTCATTAACTGAGTGCTTTGGGGCAGGCCAAGGTGAGCATTCCTTGTTAAAATATTTAATGAAAGCAAAAGAAAATCAAAAATTTCTTCCTCGCCGTACCGACTCTGTTAATAGCAGGGGTATGTCTGCGGGGTTTGAGGGTTAGTTTTTGTTGGGAGGAAGCAAAAAGACTGTGTGACCTGTTTCTCACTTCTGAAAACATAAGTTTATCAGAGCAGCCTGCAAACGGAGAAGTTATTCAGATTTCTGCCTCCCCAGGGATGTTTCTTCCAAGGCCACTTTCCTGAAAGCGCTGCAATAATTCCTGCCCCAGAAGCAAGGCTGGGATGCTGAGGAAAGCCCTGGATTGCTCACTGAACCAGCCCTGCATCCCTTTCTCACCTCCCAGCGATGCAGGCTCTGGGGTTAGCCTTAAGTCCCATTTTGTGGTCCCCATCCCCGCCGCTGCAGGCAGGGATGCTGCCACACTGCTTCCCCTGGCATAAGCCCACCTAAGTCTGATTTCAACGGTAGCACTCAGATGTGACAACTCTGCCAGCTCCAAGGGCTGAAAATAGATGGGCAGATAAGAGCCAGGTGAGGCACACACAGTCCGCAAAACCGTATCTCCGGTCCCCCCTGATCCACAGGGGACATCAGCTCCCCAGCTTTCCTCAGCAGAGGAGGAGGAGATGCTGACCCCACAGACTGGCTTTGCCCCTGCTCGCCCGTAACACAGACACCCCTTGGTTAGTCCACTGGGAGTGCCTCTGGGAAAAGCCAAAAGGCAGAAAGTCACTAGCACATCACCACATCCGCTACCAGGAATCATTTTCCACAGGGCTTACAACCATCTCGAACATGAATTGGCATAAAGGGAAAAACGTACATCCAAGCCCTTTGTACATCTGCAACGATCCATCTTGTCTCTGGCAGCTTAACATCTCCAGAAAGATGTAGCTCTGCTGTAGGAAAAATAGCTCCTAAGTGCTCCTAGTCGTAACAGATCCCAAGGCACACGGCAGAAGTTCACCACAGCCTCCTGGCTGACAGCCAGGCTCGCAGAACTGAGTTTTACCTCACCCTCTTTCACCTCCTCCTTCAGCCACAGAGGCTTTTCTTCATCTCTCCTTCCTCACATTTCTCTTCCAAGAGCACAGGACAAAACAGCACTGCTTTTTGTCCATATCCGACCTCAGAAAACAAACCATTCCCAAACCACCCGACCAGACACCTTGCCTCCGACACCGTCCAGGAAGATGCAAACCTCCCTGCTCTAATTAGCTCCACACAACTCCCTTACGAGGCGTGCTTTTCCCCAATTTTTTTGCCAGCAGTCCTGAGTCACAAGACTTGTGTTTGCCATCCCTTTTTCCTTCTTTTATAAAAGCTGTGGCTGAGGGTGGCCACACATTTATCAAATCCTCCTGCTGCCAGCCATCAAGTGCTTGACCCCACAGGAGCCCAGCAGCAGCCAGGTGAAATCCCTCTCTCCCTGCAGATAACTTTCCATCACCCGCTGTAATTTCTTCCAACCCAGGACCCATCCTAGTGAGATGCCCAAAACTCAGCAGCACACTCAAGGCTGGGGTGTGCTCCTAAACTACTGACCAGTGTTACAACTTCATCAGCATTACCAACTCTTCAATTTCCCCTCCAATTTCTGCTTTTTCCCCACCAACAATGACAATTGACCAATGATTTTAGCTAAATTTAGCTCAGTTTTAGTTAATTTGCCTAAGATTTCACTAAACTTAGCTTAGTAGCTAATTTTACAAAGCATCCCGCCATTAAAACTTCCCGATTTGCCTCGAAATTCACATCTATAAAAAGAGAATCATTATCGCTGGTTTGTCTCCAGATGACAGAGGCTTTAAATCACTGCCACCCAACATCTGGTTTGCAGCCTACAGGGAGCTGCCGGGCTCCATTCAGCTCCAAATGGATATTTACTAGTTGTGGAGATGCCACCGCCTCGGCTCCAAACACCCTGCTCCATCCCCAAAGCACAGGCCAGGTCTGGGGGACACGGTCTGGGCAGCCCAGGGGCCCACAGACCACCACCGCCTGCCGAAATCAGCAGAAGACTTAAGCCTCAGGGGCTGTCAGCCTTTCATCAGCAGGAAAGCGCTTTAAAATTGAAAAAAAACCCAAAAAGCAAACCCAGCCAAGTCAGGCAGCAAACGGAGCAGTTGCCACCTTAAGAGCTGCAGAGCCCTTCAAACAGCAGCACCTCAGCTCAAACCTTCCCAGCAGCTGCAGATGCAGAGTCTATAAATTGGCCTGTGATTTAGCTCCATTTGGTGCCCTCCAGTCAGTCCCGCACCTCGGACCAAGCCGCAGATACCGGCTTTCGTCCTTATCTCTGCCATCCATTAGCCGCTGTCAGCAGGCGAGGGCAGGGAAGGCGGGGTGCCAGCGCAGCTCTGCGCGCACGGGAACCCCCTATTCCCTCCCCAGCAGGTCCCACTGCAGCACCCCGAGTCGTCGCTAGGACCACGCTGCTGTGCCAAGGGGCCTTGGTCGAGGTGGAGGTCTCATTTCTTAGCTGATCCCTTGCTGAGTACACTATTTTCTTACGCTATCTTCTTATTTTCTTCCCGATTTTCCCTTTTTTTTTTTTTATCTGCTCCCCCTCAGTTCACATTACAGCCATCATTTATCTCCACAGCTCCGGCAAGCTGATTTACTGCCTCGATCGGCGCAGCTCTGGCACAAGCTGCATGAAAAAGGGACGCATCAAGCCCAACACACAATGGGGATCCAGCCGCGGGAGCCTGGCGGGACAAGGGAGAAGGACGGGCAGAAAACTATCCCACAAACCAAGAGCACCATTTTCTTTACTCTCACTGTGGCAAATCTGTGGGGATGGGGCAGTGCCAGGACAGACGGACAGACGCCCTGCTGAGCATCCCTGGAAGATGGGAGGTTTGAGGTTGAGTGCTCTAGGAGCAGAGGAGGTTTGGGCAAGACGATTTTTTCCCCCCTAACCAGGCAGTGGAGAAACCTGCTCCGTCAGGATCGACTCGGAGCATTTCTGCTAAGCACCTAGTTTGTGCTCCCTCTCCTAATGAGCAGCGTGACAAGCTCAAAAATCAGTGGAGGCTCAGCAAATGCTGAGCAAAGCCTCCTGCCAGTGCCCAGCCAGGCATCGCTGCCACACTGCTCTCCCTAACTGAAACCGACGGGGGAGCGATTAACCGACAGGTTCATTAATGGCCACCCCGTCAGGACTCTTCTCACCGAGACCCCGTGAAAGCAAGCCACGGAAACGAGTCATTTGTGGAGGTGCCAGCCTTCTACCTGGCAATGCCAGCGCAGAAAAGAGAGGCTGCCAAGGCTACTGCAGTGCCTCCAGGAACCAGCCTTGGAAAAGGCCCCAAGTGTCTCCCCATGGACAAGGACGTTCGGTTCCGCACCCCTCTCCTAAACACCCACGGGCTTTTCAAAGCCTCTGGTCCCACAAGATAAATCTGCGTCTTTATGGCCAGATGGACACCACACATTTGGGGGCCAAATGGGAAGCACGGGGCCATCTCTGAAGCAAGGCACTCACTTGTGATGCCTGCAGTCGAGCGGGTAGGCAGGCAGAGGAGAGAGGACGCAGCCTTGGGGGACGGAGAGGGATGGGCAGCAGTCAACGAGCGAAGCGGGGTAACAAGAAACTGCTTTTGGCCGTTTTCTCTAGAACGACTGGCAGGCTGCAGCCCTTCCTGCAGCAGCTGAGGCTGCGTGCGGGGGACAAGGCTTTGACGGGAAAACAGCTGCTTCCCGGTGCCAGCGCCAGCCCAGGAAACCCCGGGGCTGGAACGGCAGCCTGGGCACGGCGGGGAACAGACACTCCCCAAACCCAACACTGACTGATCCCTAGCGAAAAACCCAACGGGGGGCAGCTCCCACCCAGCACCCCGAAGAGATTAGGATGCAACGGGCCTCTTTCACAGTAAGTACCTGCTGGCTTCATCCCCAAAAGCCTTCCTGTGCCACCACCATAGCACCACCCGCCACTCACCCATCGTGCTGCACTACCAAGAACCAGTACATACGTATACATACATATATATCAACCAGTTTGCTGCTTTTCCCATCCACACCTGAAACAAGTACAAGGAGAAGCGGCGTGTACAGCAGCACTGCATCACGCGTGCATCCCCCTGCCCGCCCAGCTCCTTTCCCTCACAGCGCCCGTGCCCTCTTCTCTTAACCTCTCTGCAAGAGGCTTGTTTCCCGTCTCATTTCATGCCTCCGAGACATTCCGCCTGCGTTTTGTTTCCTTAAAAAATGTCGTTACTTAAGTGAGGGGAAAATAAAGGAGGTGGGCAAACAGGAGGAATTTAAGTCTGCCTTTGAACCTCCTGGCTGGAGGGGCTTCACGCGCTACTCAATGCGGCACCGGTGATTTAATCATCAGCGCGATGCTATTGCAAACAGCAGCAGACAGCAGAGCCTGCAGGAGCAATGCTCCCTCTAACAGCATGCATATTGAGGGCATTTAACGGCCCTTGCCATCACACTGTGGCTCCTTGCAAGAGCACAGCCGGGCAGCACGAGGGAAGGCACTAAACCATGCCGCTCCGCCATCAAACTTCGCCGTGCTCCTTACAGCGCCTGAAATCAGCCTCGCTTACAGGAAAACAAGCGTTGGCTGCCTGCTTTGTTCTCTCAGAACCAAATCCCATGTGGCAAAAGCCCTGAAGCACGTGTTGGGCTGGACTGGGTGACTTTAAAGCCACCTTCGGTGAAAGCTGGCCCCGTGTGGAATCTGGGTCCCTGTAACACAGAGAACGCATTAAGACCTTCAGCGAATTAATCTCCTGTACCTGTGTTTGAGGCACTGGGAAAGGATTACTGGGGGAGGAAAAGAAATCCTAAGCACAGCATGAGTTTAGCTGCACCGCAGAACTAGAGATCTATCCTACTTTTCAGGTGAAGGGTGAGTCCGCTCTCAAAGGAAAAAGATGCCCAGCTTTTACACTCTAAAAGTTTTTACTCTTTCACCGGATTAGTTATAGTATCCTGAGAAGGTGCCTGGGATTGTGATGCAGAAATGGCCAGTTACCTATTGCAGCCTACCGTAACGAAACGCCTGAAGAATACCACCATTCCTGGACTACAGGCTTGAAACACAGCTTCTGGAAATAAGGAAAAACGTGGGAATTCCTCTACTGTACCTTCCGGATACAGTAACGGCTGCTGAAGATGGGGAGAACCCCTTGCATTCAGGAAGAGAATGGCCCAAGGCCACAGGCACAGCTGGTGCTAATGCCCAAAGCAGTGTTACTACCAGGTCCGTATCACAAATTAGTTGACCCCAATTGATACTTACCTCTAGAAATCCAGAACTGTTTGGCTGTGAGACAGTGCAGGCAGGTTTCAGCTGGACAAACACCCACGCTGCCGGGTGCTCCCACCTCCCCGGTTATCTCAGCGCAGCCTCTGCACCAGACGGAAGGGAAATAACTACCCGGCCTTTCAATCACACCTTTAATTATTCAGCTTATATTGATATAAAATTAATGGAAGCAGAATAAGCTTTTAACCCAAACAGGACTGCCTGCACACAGGCATCGCTGAGATTAGAAGGTGCAAATTACACTTTTTTTAATGAGCCCCGTTCCAGTTAGCTCATGGGCAAACCCCTGTGCTGGACCTGCACGTGCTGGTCCACCTACAGCAAGTGCCCATACACCAGCTTCTGCCCCAGCTGCAGTCTAAGCATGACGCTCTGGTTAAACAGCTAATGTTCAAGGGTTTGACTAAAATCAGAGATGTTCTTCACTTCTGGGGCGCATCCAGCGTCAGGATGTGGCCTGATCTCCAAAGGAGGCAATAAAGCACCAAGAGCAAAAAAATCCAGTTTTGCAGAATGACACTTGTGTCTGTTGAGGAAGGTTGAGTGTACTTCACCTCCCAGCAGCCAGTGTCCTCAAGTGCTGACGTGATTTCCTCCTGCCTCACATGCACTAGCAGAGCTTCTGCTTGCAAAGGCCACACTGGAGCTGACCTTCCTTTGCTGACATTGCCTCTGGAAGGCGAGGTGTCCTCACCTCCCCAAGCCCCATGGTGCCTCAGATGAAGAACAGCATCTGAACGACTTTTCTCAGGATTTGGATGCCTGGCAGACCTCACTCTCACCATGCGAGGTAGACTGTGTTTGTATTTTACATTTGATTTTGGAAATGATGTGTTTCTTGAGCACAAGGGTGCATCCAGGAGGTCCCTGTTGAGGAGATACATTCATATCTGCGTGCAGTAATGGGGACCATGAACATACCACTCTTCTCTTCATCCAATTTTCATTTTTTGCCAATCGCAAGTCTAATTTCAAATTTCAGCTACTTCATTCAAAAACGTCCTGACTGGTTTTCTGCCTCAGGGGTGTTGAATGTTGGGCAGGGAGAACCAGACTCTCTTTCAAACAAAACCAGGGAAGAAAAAAGTTGTTTTGGTCCTGTTACAAAATCCTGGTGATCTCTGTTTTGAGATGTCCCTTCTCCTCCAGGCTCTGGGGCTAAGACTTCAAATCAGGCAGAGTCTTTCTAATGAAGCCTCTCTAATGGGCTCAAATATCTCACTCCCCCCGCCAAGAATGCCACCAAACCAGGCAAAGTGAGAAGCCTCTGCAAAGCCTAATTTCGTGCAAATACCTGACACTTTCTAAGACCACAGCAGCTGAAGCCTCGGCAGATTTCAGGCTGTTTGTAGGCTTGATCTTCTCACTGGTTCTAGTGCCAACCAAATCCTTCACGTGTCACCTCTGCAAGTGGGATGTACATCCTTACTTATCCAGAAGCTGTGCAAATACAATTACAGGTGCCCGTGAAGCCCTCGGCTGCCAGAGCATCAAGCATGACACAAAAGTCTGCATGCAAGTGCATGACGCTGTCCTCCATCATTGGCCTTGGGGTCAGCAGGGACCAGTAAGGCAAAAACCAAAACAGTTGCTTGAAATGGGAGCAGGGGCTGCCCAGCATGTTGTGCTGATACTTTTATACATCATTGCATCAGGCAGGACTCAAACTACACTCTCTTAATAGGGGCCAAGTTAAAGTGGTGATGGGTACAGCAGCATGCTCCACTGTAAACCCTCAGCCCTGTTCTTCAAACACCCAGAAGAGAATTTTTGTGGGTACTTAATTATATGGTAAAAAATGTCAAAACTTAAGAAAAAAAGGCAAATTGATTTTTCTTCTCGCTTCCCAGGATTTCATCCCCACAGCAGAATAGCTGCCAATGGCTTCCCAAGACACGTGCCATCCCTCCGGCACAGCGAGCTGTCTGTCCATCCCTCCCTTACTTCATGCCACAGCAACAGGGCAGGGAGAGCTGGTGCTGGTTGGACCCAGGCAACGCTTGTCTCTCCTTCACCCCAAAATCAGCTTCTCCCATGCCATGGCCAGCACAACAGGACTACCAGGGTTGAGTGCCCATCCCCAAGGGCTGCATGGTGGTTCGTTCTTTTCTTAAGAGACCTAAGCCAGAGATCATCCTGTGGGATGGGAGGGCGGGACGGGAGGGCTTTTCACGAAGTGTTTCGCAATGCCACAAGCAGCACACCGTACGCAGCCGTACATGGTGTAACTCTGAGCGTTATACAGATATTCATCCATTTTGATCCCAGTTGCAGGAGTAAATGGCTGGTTAATGCATGTTTGAGTCTCTCTCTCCCCAAATTATACTATATTATCATGCCAGGAAAATGCAATGGGCATTATAAACACCCTAGGTCTACCCCACTCCCTCCCCATCCAGCTCCACTCTTGCCAAAAGGCAGGACTGTGGAACACAAGAGATTTCCTCCCAGCTCAGGTCCCAGACACCAGCTCCAGCAGCCCCTCTGTGTCCTCCCACTGCTCATCTCACTGGAAAAAACCACCCACCTTCCCCAACCAGACCCCAAGTTTTGCATTTCGGTTGGGCAAGGTCGAAGTGTAAAGGAGCTGCATCCCAAACATCCCCCAAGGCAGACCCCAAAGTTTATTAGAGGATATTACTCCATCCTAAAGGATCCTGAATCAACCCATTGGGTAGAGCAGATTACCCTTACTCAGAGGAAAAATCTCTTTAAAAAAAAAATATTTAAAAATCAATGCTTAATAACTGACCCAAGCCACTGAAAACGAGCCTTCTCACACCTGTATGTCTTCCCTCCTATCTTTTCTCCATCCAACCTAATGACAAGCAACTAAAAATTCAATGCGCAAGAAAGAAAAGGCGTGCGCAAACTGCCCCCAGCCTGGGGGGGGGCTGCAACGGAGGGCCGCACCACTGAACGTATTCGTGTCTTTTTTATGAGCCATGTGCCTCCATAATGTGTTATGAGGTGTGTTTGCAACTGGCGGATGCCAACAGTGGTCCTTGAGGAGGAAATGGTGTGTGTCTAAATGCAGGCAAAGCTATTTAGAAAGCCAGGACAAAGCAGCCTTGCTCTCCTTGCTTGGGCCAAATTACATCCTTTGGACTTATTCCTTCAGTGGCTTCAAAGAAAAAAAAAAATCCATCTCAATTTCCTTTGCTCTGTGAATAATATTTAGAGAATAGAAGGTGATTTCAGAGCTCGTTTGTTTTTGCACCACGCAAACCCTGTTCTCCTGGTATCACTTTCCAATCAGGTTTATTGTTGGCATTTCCACTAGAAAACAAAGGAGGGAAAGGTTGAAACAGTCGGATGCACTTGAGACGGAGGGGAAAAAAATAAAATTAAAAAAAAAAAAGATGACGAATAATCTATCTTCCCTTGTCTTTCAGCCTGATCTGAAAATGAAGCTGTTTTGCTTCTGAATCAATTCTCTTCTGGCACCGCACTTCCCACGGTCCTTCCCGAGACGAGATACAATCATTAGGCTCACTTGCTCCTCCAAATAATATCACAAAGCCAGAGCCTGAGCTGCTGTGCAGTAAATCATCGCTAATTCCTGCCTACGTGCAGCAAGGCAGGGTTTGGCAGGGGACACAAGGCTCCCCTCAGCCCTACGGGTGCTACCACCGACAAACGCATCCGCATCCCTTCTGGCTGGGGACAGTCCCCAAGCCAGCGTGTCCCCCCCACCACAGTCAAATGGAACCAGCACATTGTCCCTTCCTGAAATGCTTCTCCGTGACACCAGACCTCTCTCGCTCCCTCAGGGCTGCAGTAAGGATTAGTTAAGGCTCCTCAGGAACTTCCAAACAACGGGATTGAAGGCACACTATTAGTACTACTGCTGTCGCCTGAACTCCTGCTGAACCTGTCACCACCGATCGTTTTCCAGCAGCACACGTTAAAGATGAGAAATCCTCCTTCCAGCCCTCCCGTGCCTCAGGCAGCCAGAGCCCCAGCCCCGCTGGGACACTCAACACCAAGCAGCTCTGGGTACCCGATAGACTGATCCAGCCCAACCTAGCGCTGCCCTCCCACACCAGAGCAGCAGCTATACGGGAAAACGCGTATCTAGGCAGCCCACCTTACCCAGCTCCTATGAAAATACATCGGAAGAGTGGAGCAGTGGAGCAGTACTGATTTAGATGAGCAGAAGATGGGGCCCCAAGACCTCCTCCTTGGCTCACTCTTCCTGCAACACCGACTCCTGCTGAGATTTTGGAACCAAAAAAGGGGAAAGAGGGTGGGAAATCAATTTAATTGCAGCTTAGTAAGCAACTGTGCTAAGCGTTGCTGGCAAAATCCAAACGTTTCACTGTGAGAGAAAGAGGGGGGAAATGGCTTTTTCATTGCATGGGAAAGTGGATTGAGAGCAAACTGCTCCCCCCATCATCTGCTTCTCCTCACTCATTCCTCCTTTAAACAGGAGGAAGCCAGCAAGAAACACAGAGCTAACACCAGCAACCTCCCGCTCACACTACTTCAATTAATAGTCAATCCACTGCACCCTTTGTCATTAGGCTACACATAATTACCCCTTCACGCAAATGACTTTTTAAAACAGATCCTACTTTTGCTTTCTCCGCAGATACATTCCCCATAATTGGTTTTATGGCACTGAGTGCTGGGTTACCCTCATGGTTATAGCTGTGTTTCTCTCTCCCAGCTGCAGTAGGTTGCTTTTGCTTTTCCACGGCTTCTCCCAAGCTTGTTTTTTCCATCAGCAAAGAGACTAGAGTACCCAGAAGTATCAAACTGGGTACTGTGGGCTGCGTGCACTGGACATGCATATTCACGGATCCAAGAAAAACATTCGGCTCACAACACCTCTGCTCAAACCCCTATAATTCAGCTACCTGGGGACTTGACAGCCTGGGACAATAATGTTACACCCGCATTTATACGAGCTTGTAAGATGGTGCTATTTGTAAGGCTGCCTCTCCCTGGTCTTTACACCTACTACCAACCTCTCAGCTTTGCAACGTAAAGAAAAACTCTAGTCCTGGTACCATAAAACGCTCCACAGACCTGCCTCCCCCAGGCACAGCTGCTCACAGCCCCTACCCTGCAGCCATCCCCTGTGCCAAGTCCCCCTGCCCGTGGGCAGGCACGGATCACACTGCAGAGCCAGAGCCAAGAGACATCTCAGCAGAGCAAGAGGAAGCAAACCCAGCCAAGACAGGCCCTGGGCCATGAGCACATCAAACCGAATCGGGATGATGTTCTCTTATCATGGGAAGGAAGAGCAGGGAGGAGGAAACAGCCTGGGTTTTTGAGTAAATAACCCATCTCTGTACCTATCTGAGGTGGCAAAAGGATAAATCAGAAAGAACGCCTTCCCCAATAGTCAGCATCTTTCTCAAGCCTGGAGACACTTCACAACATACGTGCCGCATCTATGATGCCTCGGCATCTGGACACAGAGCTTATTTCAGAGACCTCCCTGCTCAGAAGCGGGCCTTTTTTGTCACACCCACCCCTAAGGATCACCAAGGGCTCCAGGCCATGAGGCAGAGTTGAGCCCTCCTAAAGTCCCAGCTGCAGGGGCAAGGGCCCTTCCTTGTCACCCACCAAGGGGACGCTGCCACGCCACATCAGCCGGCAAGGGATGCTGCAGCCCAGAGCGATCCCTTCGGCAGCACGCAGGGTGCTCCGCAGGGACCTTGGCAGGAGCAGGGGATTACAAGACAGACCGTGACACTCCTGAGCCCAGCTCACCCCGGCAGCATCACCACCTCCGACACCCCTTCGGAGTGCAGCAGCGGGACTTAGCCAGCTCTGTCTATCCTTCCAGAGCAGAATTAAAAGTATTTTTCTTCCGGTGCTCAACACCTCTTGTCAACAAGATACATACCGGCTGCATTAGAATTTATTTAGCATCTTATCAGCAAAGAAACAGAATCCTTGCATCCTCTCTCTCCTTCCCTGATATTACTTTTTTAAAGTACCAAGCTAGGAAAGGCACCTGGACATCCCAATGCTCACTGTTTTGCACAGCAAACAGGTCTTGTTCAATCAATATTTATAGTCCCATCAGTCACAGCTGCAACACAGAGCTCTACCCCATGTAATGGGGGTAAAATTCATCCTTGCAATTACCAGTGAAAAATTAACAGGGTTTGCATTGACTGCTTCTTGTTTCACAGGTATCTCAGAGAGCGCTTTGAAGCGCAGTGGGTAGATTAATTAAACGAGACATACGAGGCAGGCGGCTCATCATTTGTACATAGCTGGTTTAGTAGCCGATGTGACTGGGAGCTGACTTTAGCAGGACTTCTCACCTCATTCCTGCTCCACGAGGACACAGGTATTTTTGCAAGGAGGTGGCTTTGCTGGGAAAACCTTTCCCAAGCCCACCAGAAGGAAGGCAAGCACTTGAGAAACGGCACCTGTTGATGCACCAGACCTGCCCCACCTGGTCCCACAGACAAGGGTGCCTTGGGAATGGTTTTCTGTTTTGTATTTCCACATCCATCACTAAATACACCAGCAGCAGAGAGCAGCTGATTCCGCCCCACCTCCTGCACCACAGCAAAGCTCTGGACATCCTAGAAAGCCTGAGTTTGCTCCTAGAGGTTTCAGGGTGGGATTTCACCAGCAAAGCACGACAAAAGTTTCCTCTCCTCTCCTGTCACAGACCTACCCATGCCTCAAGACAACTCGAGTTTCGCTGGTATTAAACCCTCTGCCTTTTTGTTCCTGACAGCTTTGCCACTTCAATCCCTTAATTGCCAAGATCTGAATTTTTGCGGGATACACAGTTATTTTAATCTGCTAAGTGGCTCTGCTGCTATAAAACTGACAGGAATTTATTATCTGGAGACTGTCAGCTGAGCTCCAGGTGCTGAGGCTTTCTAGACGGCAATGATGCAGAAGGAAGCACAGGCTGGTGCGAGGCACACAAGCACAAAGCTGGCACGCATCCCTTTGCATCGAGGTCCAACCCTGCAGGGCGCTGAGCACCCTGGAGCACCCTGAGCAGGCAGCGAGGTTGCTGAGCCTCTCTCATGATCTCCCAGGAGCCATCCCCCAGCTGCACTTGAACACACTCAGAAAGAAGCTGTTGCATTGCAAACACTAGCACAAGTCAAGTACACCAGGTCACTTTTTTAATAACAGAACTTCCCTGTAGCTTTTCTCCTGCAAACCAGCCCACGACAGACACACCTTCCTTCCAGAGGCTGTCAGTGGTGCTTCAGCCATTCATCAGAGGGAGCAAGCTGGCACGCAGGAAGTTATGAAGAGAACTAAAAACCCCAAACCCAACAAAAAAAAGGGGTTCCTGCCCCTCCTGCACACACTGCTGGCCCCAAGCACTGGAGCCTACCCTACATAGCCAGCTCCCTACTTCAGTCTGATATGGATTCACCAGGCAGAGGAGATGACATGACCAAGGGGTTGTCACCTACTCCTCTCCTGCTCCCTCCTCAGCATCCCCCAGGGCCGCGCAGCTGCAGCCTGGCGCAGGGCACCAGCAGGAGCCAGGGGAGCCAGCACGCTAGCAAAACATCGCCGCAGAGCCAGCTACACATAGACCTCACAAATCAATTTGGGAATTCGCTTGTAATTAATCCCACGTATCAGTTCCTCTCATTATTTCTTAATGTAATTAAGATATTAATTTCTATTCTCCCTCCCTTCCCTAAGCAAAGCAAAGGGCCAGATCGGAGGGAGGCAGGGGAGATGCCGGGCAGTAGCACAGGGCATGAGTCGAGCTTACCAGAGCCACACACTAAGCCCCAACACTGTCTCCCTGTGCGACTTCAGATGGGTCGTCAGCAACTCGATTTTCCAAGAGGGTTGTGTAACTCCAATTCCTCCGGAGTCAGAGAGAGACAGAAGGATACAAAGTTCAATTAACCTCTCTGGGTCCCGGTTTATCCAGCCAGAAAACTGCCGGGCCAGAAAGACAGGCTGGAACTAATTAACGCTTGCAAAGTATTTTGAAACCCTCCGCCAAACGGCAGGGAGGGCAGGAGGCATCGACGACCCGTAACCCTCAGCAGCCCCACAACCTCGCACCCTCATCCATCAGCCTCAGCTTTGCTGTGGGCTCAGCCCGTGGCTGCTAACCAGGCACCCAGCCAGGCCACGCGGGCAACGCACCCTGGCAGAGGCAGGTGCTCCGCTACGGCTCCTCTTCTCGGCTAATTTATAGAACTTCATAAAGGGCAGGGAAAGGGCAAGGGCGAGTTTTGCTTACTGCACTAATAGGGCGGATCTGCCCTTCAGAAAAGAGAAAAAAAAACCACCAACCAACCCCAAGTGAGAGCAGTAACAACAGCACTGGAGGGACCGGGGAAGTTGGCCCAGGAACAGCTTCATGGTCCCAAATGAAGTGAGCTTATTTTCTTCCATACCCTACCAGCCCTGCAAGGTTCCTACACCCCGCAGCCAGCAGGGAGTCCCACACCCTAAAATCCAGCCCCAGCACGTACCGCCAGCAGCTGCGAGGAGGAGGGAGAGGACATGACAGGGGTTGAGGGGAGCAAGGGCTGGCAAAAGGGGGGCCCGCTGAGCCCACCTGCCACCGGGCAGCAGCGAGAGATCCAGAGATGGTGTTAGAGGGGAGAACGGGGCAGGGGCAAGAGGAGATGAAGCCAAGTTAATCACAACAGACGGATGCGCCTACCTCGTCAGGCACAAGCAGCTACCGCTGTCGGACCTACCCCGAACACCCGTCTCCACCGGGGCAGCAAGAGGCCAAGCCAGCAGCGTGTTTCGGGAGTAGGCAGAACCCGAAGCTCGTGGCAGACCCCTCACACCAAGAACCTGCTTCCTGGAGACCTTGCCGAGCCCTGTACAGGGTTCACAAGCCTTCCTTTGGGAAGCTGGGCACTGGATCTGGCACAGGAGGGGGGTAAAGGGTGAGGGAGGTGCAGACCAAAATAACAGCGATGGACCAGCAAGCTCTCCAGGCAGCTGAGGGCAGCGGCTGTGCAAGCAGCAGCTCTGACGCTGGCCCGTGGCAAGCCACCAACACACCACAGCCATCCAGTGAGCTCGGGCACTGCAGCCTTCCAGCATCGGACACGTGCCGTGAGCCTGGCTGGGAGAGAGGCACGGGCAGGAGGAGGCATTACCAGCTGGAGCCTAACTAGAGGGGTCTAAAGGTTAAATCCACATGAGGCATGATATATGGCGCACATATGGCCACAGAAATAAAGCTCGATGGAGAGGGAAGGCAGAGGGGCAGGGGCGAAGGGCTAAAAATAAATAAACGTGTTGGGAAAATGCTGCCAGGAAAGCTGATGCAGATTTGCTCCATTTCTCCACTGTAGCTGCGTTACAAGTTTGCACTGCTGTTAGCAACCTACTACCTCCACTTATTTCTTGAGGAGTTTGGGAGGACAACTCTAACTGCTCAAGTCTTCAGCAGCAGCAGCCAGTTCCGCTGGCCAGGGCAATGGGACACACAGCCAGGCTCCCCTCTGGACCACAGCATCCCTGCCTCTGGTACCCCAGTCAGCTCTGCAGCTGTTCAGAAGGGTTAACTGAAGTGACACCATGCCCCCATGCCCACAACCAGCTTATAATTCATACTGCTCAAAAGCAGTTTCCAAAGCCAAAAAACGTAATGCATTAAAAAAAAAAATCTGCACTCTATGGATCTCAAGGGGGTGCAACTGTTTTGATGGAAAATTCAAAGGAAATGAAGGAAAGGCAATTTTAGCAGTCAAATTGCTGGACTTATGGCAACTTGGCAGTTGCAGCTTCGAAACTCAGGGCCTGAACCTGTGTGATAGAAGAAGTTTCCCTCACCAGCTGTGGGAGCCCAGTCTGGCCCAGCATCAGCAATCTGCACCTCGGCTTGCGGGGGGAGCCTTGAACAGGAGCAGAGAGTCAAAAGGGGCTGCAAAATGGCAGCAACTGAGCTGCAGCTGGCACTAAGTGAGAAGCAAGGTTCGTTTCAAGGAGAACATCAAATAGGGGAGGGCTTATTCTGCGGATTTTAAGAATGCAGTTCTGGTAGAAACCTATTGACACCAAAGCATAGTTATGGTTAAGAGAGAGCTTGTCTTCTAACTCTGTTTTCAGTGACTTATTGCCTTCCCCGGCTTAAATAAATAAATAAATGTATATATATAATTATTTATTTTTGGGGCCTGAAATCGCACAGATTCATTGCCCACTGCCGGGATTGAAAGATTTCTGAAAGCCTGAAAAAGCCTCCTCAATCATTTTTATTTAAAAACCATGGAAAACCAATAACTCCTCAGGATGGGGAAAAAAAAAAATCAAAGTTAAGCTTTATGAGTTCTGACAGGTTTTCTTCCAATTGGGTCGTTAATTCAGTTGCAGAGGTGACACATATATGAGGCACTCCAAAGACCTGGCCAACACATATAGCCGCCGTATGTCACGGGCCAAACGCGCATTCGGGTGTCACTGGTGCAAAAAAGGGGCCGAGGGCTCACACCTTCCTCTACCGCGATAACCTTCGATCTCAACAGATTTTCAGGACCCGGGCTCTAACCCCGATTAATTTATTCAAGACTTACAACAGTATAATTAAGAGCGGCATCTAATCCTTGGCCTCTGGTAAGCTAACCCTCGGCTAAGCACAGGCTGCTCTCAGCCGCTAGCGAGGAGAGGACGCGGGACTTCACTCGGATGAAGCTGCTCGCAGCTCCCCTGCTTCTCGCAGCGTTTGGGCGGCGCAGCTCCTGGGTTTCAGAGCCTGTGTCGACCGGGATGCTCTTCACCGCTCTCCCGTCTCATCGCTCCGGTGCTCTCCAGGGACTCAAATATGACACGGACACGAGTAACTGCAAACGCACCCTTCTTCCACCCGGCCTGACGCTGACAGGGTAAGGCTCCTACCCACGCCCTGCCCTCAAACAGAACAGCGATTAACCGCCCCGGTGATTTAACCCGGCGGGTGTACCCGCAGCGCTGCCAGCCGACCCGCCCCAACCACGGGCTCAACGCTCTCCCTCCGCCCCCCTCTCGTCTCGGCCAGGGGACAGGATCGAGCCCTTCTTGCTCAGGAGAGAGCTCGGAAACCCTGCATGACCCCCGGGGGAACGGAGCCGTCCGCCCCCACGCGGGACACAACAGACGCGCTTCGCTTCCCGGCGCCGCGCCGTACCCACCCGCCCCCCGCGGACCCACGGCTCGACGGGAGGGACGATCCCAGTGGGCGGTGGGGCAGCGGGCTCGGCCCCGGGGCGGCACCTGCGGCTCGGGGAGCCCCGACGGCTGCAGCCCTCGGTGAACCGGGGCGAGGGGGACGGCTGGGGTCGTGGCTGCCCGAGGGGGCACCGCGACCAGGAGGGGTTAATGCAGCGGGGGAAGGGGGGAGGTGAGGAAAGGTCCTGAACAACCCCACACACACGCAGAGGCACAGAACCGGTGCAAACTTTAAGGGGAGCGCGACAGGGTGGGGGGTCCCGAAAGCCGCCGGGAACTTCTTCCCCGGTCGGCGGCGGCGCGGCGCGCCCTGCCCGCCGGCTGTGTCCCGCCCGCGTCCCGCCGGGACGGCCCCGGCCCCGCCACCCCCTCCTTACCTCCGGCGTTCGCCCCTCGGATCCCGCCGCCTCCAACTTCCTCCTGGCCCCGAAGAAGAAGAAGAGGAGGAGGGCGGCGAGCCAGAGCACCCCCAGCAGAGATAGCGCCAGACGCCGCGTCGGCCGCCTCATCCTCGGGAGGGGTGGGAAAAGTCCGGCTGGGCGGGGATGCGGGGCCGGGGCGGGGGTCGGGGAGGGCGGAGGGCGCCTCCGGGGACAGCGGGAGCCGGGCTCGGCGCGGAGGAGGGTGTCACTCGCCCGCCCACCCGCCTCGGAGCCGGCGGTGCGAGTCCCGGGCTGTGCATGCTCTGCAGGGGAGGGGAGGAGGAAGGAGGAGGAGGAGGAGGTGCCGGGAGGAAGGGGGCTGGAGCCGGAGCCGCTCACCGAGGGAAGGTGCTGCGTGCAGGCAGCCGGGCTGGCACCCCGGACCCGGCGGCGGAGCTGTGGGGTGGCGCCGCTGCCCTGCTCGCTCCGCCGGGCACCGCACCGCACCGCACCGCAGCCGCCCGGGGACGGGGACACCGAGCGCACCAGTTGTGGGGGTGTAAACGGGGACGCCCCTCTGTCCCCTCCCACGTACCGTGTGTGGCGACAGGCCGCTTCCCAGCGCCCCCGAGCCGAGAGCGAAAGGATGCGCGGGGCCGGCAGCGCCGGTGCCAAGTTGGCCCGGGCCGGTCCCTATCCCGGTCCTCGTCCGGCTGCGGGGCGAGGGAACGCCACTGTTCAACAACACACGGAGGAGGCTTAGACATGACGGGAAGATTCATTTATCCAATTGAAACAGCAAGGGGAATTCGGGTAGGTGGAATTTAATTACCGGATTTGGAAGAGAAGATGTGAGTCTCCAGAGCTGTCAAAAGCACTTAAAAAATAAAATCATAATCATCAGCTGTTGTTATGCCGGCAGCAGCTCGGTGCAGGGCTGTGGTCCTGCGGGGATGGCCCTCAGCCATCGCGGGGGGGTTCCCTGCTGGCTTCGCACGCAGCAAGTCTGTCCACACAGGGCAGCCGAAGTGGGAATTACAAACATTGCTAAGGGGGAAAGAAAACCAAACAACGCTGTAGGACTCTGGGAAAAGAGTTGCCTCACCCAGCTGTCCCTGCTCACCTGACAAGTATTTCCAATCCTGCCACTGACAAGTATTGCATGAGCTGAGCAATCCTTGCAGAAGACATTAGAGAATAAATTAAGTATTGGAGCAGATGCGAGTCATTCACGTTAGTACAAAAACTATAGAACAAACCCCATAAAAACAGAAATCCATGCATAAAGTAACATATGGAATGAATTGGAGAGAAGATGTCAAATGCTGGAAAGTCCGATGCACATGTCGTAAACAACCTCTCCGATGCATTTCCCACACGCTCCTCCTGGTTTATTATTTCCTGCAGTTGTTTTCTGTCACTTGCTAATTTATCATGTGCGATCTTCATCCTCTGTCCTCCTCTGATTTATTTCCAGGGCTCAGTAAGCCCTTTTCCCCTAACATAATCCATGCTTCTCAGGCCCAACATCCACAAAAAGATGCCCAGATAAAAATTTCATTAGCATCCACAAAAAGGGGCATTTCTCTTTCTGTGTTTTAAGGCCGTCTGACTTCAAAACACCTTTACCAGAACGATGAAATCCAGGTCCAGTGGGCAGGCTTAGGCTGAAACTTCGTTTTACTGCGGCAGCAGCAAAACCAAGCAGGAGCAGAACTAACCAGGTGGGAAGAAAGTGGAAAGCCCTCGTGCCCTGGTTAGCCACTGGCCCCATGTCACGTGGGAAGCCCACGCCAGCCTGAAAATGCCACCTCTTCCCGTGGTGTGCATCGCTTGTCATACCCATTAACCTTCCTCAGCCCCATGCTCAGGATAGCTGGGCCGCTGCGCTCCGGCTCTGCCACCATGAGACATCTCTGCCCAGCCCAGAGGGGACCTGCAAGTGAATACAGGTGTTGCCCTCTTCCCCAAACTGTTGCTTATGCTTTCTCCTGAGAGCTAAGGTGAAGCACCCAAACAGCTTTCAGCAGCTGAGGCACACCAGTGCTGGCTTTTCACAGGGCTTATAGTTATCTTCTTGCCTTGCGTCCACCCCAGCTATTGGCACAGGCTGGTTCCTGCTTCTCGCATACCTCCCCCTAACCTCTCTGGAGCAGGAACGGCTTTCTGACCCAGAAGTTCATCTTGCCGCAAGTAGAAAGTAGCCGCTGGCATTTTCCTGGCTGGGACAAAGCGACCTTGGCTGCTGTAACACAGCATTCCCTGAGCATGTTTGCAGAGGGTGCTGAGCTTTTCCTACCAGAACACTCCCCATGCTGGGAGAGCTTTTCCAGATAAAGGCACCTGCGTGTTATCATTCAAAGCTGGATGAAAATCCTTGTCTTTCTTGTAGGTCAGGCTTTCAGCAGAAGTTATTACAAAATGTAGGGGCAAAATACAGAAAATATCAGGGAAATACATTACAAATTAGATTACGGGTAAGGTAATAAATAGGACGGACCTGACAAAAATGCTATCAGATAGCTATCTTACTTATTACCTTGAGAAACAACTCCCTCTGCTGAGGGAAAGTTTTATTGGCAGGGCTTGGCACCGTGATGAATAAACCCACTGTGCCTGGCCAAGATAACGGGCAAAGGCCTGACTCTTCCCCACTGGCACCACCGTCACACCAGCAAGGAGGGTGACACCACCAGCACCACGGTGACGCTGTACGAATCCCAGCGAGCTGGAGCCCTGTGGCTGCTCTGCGCGTGGGTCCTGCGATGAGACAGGAGATTCGAGGAGCTCTGGCAATGCAGATGATCTCCAAGACAGTATATTCCTCCTTGCCTGCGTGCGTGTGTGCTGGGACAAATAATAGATCAAGCAGATGACGGTAACAGCTATTTAAACAAGAATAAGGCAAGAGTACAAATCTGTAGGTTCAGAGTTATTTGAAGGCATAGACTTTCAAACACATGTACATAAATCCTACTGCAATTCCACTAAAACCATGGCAATAAAAAAAATACTGTGTTGTATTATTGACAACTATATCTTGCCCATTTTTCTAATTTTTCACCTGCCAATCTCAGGTGCTTCACAAGGGATGTCCATAACATCCTACCCGTTTCCAAAAGAGCAAATTTTAAGGTCAGCTGTACAGCCAGAGGCTTCAGAAACAGTCCAGGAAATGGGTATTTGGCATTTGTTGATACCAGCATCGCACTGTTGATGAAAGTGATTGTTTCATGAGAGCAAAAATGGGACGTAATTTCTGAGTGATTGGGGGACCCCTCACAAATGCAGCCTCAGGCAATGGCCCTTCGGGGTCCTGCCGTTAAGGAAAGGGTGGTGGGGGGAAAATACTCTCCTCACTATTGCAAGGGCATCCGTAAAGCACATTTCAAGGGAATTTCATCTCAACAGGTCTACAAAACAGCTGGGCACTGCTTCAGAGCAGTTTTTACTAGGAATACTCCTGGTTTTGAGTTTGGCTCGCATCTGTGATCCCATCCACAGGGGAAAAAAAAATACATTTCTTTTCCAAAAGGATTGCAAATAGTTTGCAGTTTGTTCTGGGAAAGTTGGAAGGGGCCTAAGCAGATACACTCACAAAGCGATCAGAGGAAAGGATCAAAATCTACCCCCAGCTCGGAATCCTGAGGAGTCTCAGCTGAACATTGCAGCTTACTGTAAGATGGAGCAACCCCACCGAGCTCTGGCTGAAAAGGGGCTTCTAGGACGTGGAGCCCCACTGCCAGGGGAAGATCTGGTACAGTCGGTGGTTTGGGGCAGCCCAGCTCTCCCTGCTGTTTATGGCAGTGCAGCTTCCCCACGAAGATGTGCTGCTTGCAGTAGCAGGTATATCAGAAAGTGTATGTTTGTTTGCAAAAATAAAGAGATCGGCATTTGAAAGGGTCAGCATGGTAATACGTGGTTTTACAGGGAGATGGATTTCATTCAGCGGTCAACGGTACCCTTGTGATTCCTGCTTCAGGCTTGGGAAAGCAGCTAATACAGAAGTTTCTTTCCCACCCCTGGAAGAGGATATCCTACACCTACTGAATTTAACCATGTGAAGGGCAGGGCCAGGAGAGGAGGGGGAGCACATCAAGCTGCTCCCAAATAGCTGTTTTGCCAAGTGCTGAGCATTGGCATGTTCCAGAAGAAGCCCAGCTGTCCCTCGTCACCCAGCAGCCAAGGTACCAGGCTGGGTGCAGCATCTCCAGGGGAGCAAGCCAGCACATGCCCTGGCCCAGGCACTACCTCCCAGGGGATGACTCAGAAACCATTTGCCACTTGTCAAGGGGTGCAGCTGTGTTTCAAGCGTGAACAGTCATATCATTGACTTTCCCAGGTTTATATTTAATACAGGAGTAAAAATCCCATTTTGGATCTGCAGCTGTTCAAAAAGCCTCCAGGTCACATGGTCTTTTTCTAATCCAGTCAATGTGGGCAGAAGAAGGGGAGAAGTCAGCAAGTCCTTGAATAGGAGCAAGGAGAGATTGTTGCTTTGCCATGCGGGTCCACCAACCTGGCAGCACTTGTCACCATCATGCCTTGGCACCGTGGCTTGTTTCTGCAAGTGTATACTGAGCTGGTATCTCCTAGCCACAGCTATCATCACACACAGTCCTCGGGGTTGTGAAGAGCAGCAAGGACTCTCTGCCACCTCAGGCAGTACCCTACCATTTCAAAAAGCAGCTTCCACGAAGGCTGTTGAAGATACTGTGAACATTATCCCACATTTTTGTGTCAGGAATGCCCTGCCTTTGCTTTTGTGCTCCAGTGTGAAACAAAAAAAAAAAAAAAAAGCAGCACTTATGCTGAACAATGTTCTCCCTGTGTGCCCTCAGAGAAGACTGTGAATGTTAGAGACAGCTCTGGCCTAATACCCGGAGAATTGTAAGTTAAAGTTCTTCAAAAAAGCAAGAGCTTTATAGTTTGCTGCCTCCTTTCCTCCACTGAGATAACAGAACTGTACCTTGTCCTACATCTGCAGCCTCAACTGGAGGGTCAAACATGAAGCTGTGAAACACTCACCTTCTCTACTCAGGCGATGGTATTGCTCTGCACCTCCTCACCTACTGCTGCAAGCAGAAAGGGAAATGGAGGAATTCCTGCAGGCTTTTTTACCACTATTAGAGTTGCAAGCAGATCTTTTACAGTAACAGTAATGGACTTTTTTTTCTTTTTAATTAAACCACAAGCACTCTTCTCTAGCAAACCTTTCACAATGGCATCTCCAGTTAATTAAAGGTTTAAGCTGTCAGGAAATGCTATGCACAAAAAAAAAAATAAAATAAAGAGGAGAGGTACTTTAATAGCATTTGTTAATTGAAGTTCTCATCAAGGCCATTGCAGGAACAAAAACGGTTCCTCCAGTGGATGGGCACCAGCACACATCCAGATGTTCACTTGCAAATCAGACTCCTACCTTCAGCCTAGCTTGCGTGGCACTGATGGATGAGGCAGTGCTGAGCTCCCACAGCGTTGAGACGAATGCAAAAACTTCTCCAAAGTAAGAAGAGGAGGAGAGGGAGGGATTCTTGCCTACCACAAGGTATTATATCTTGCATCTTTAGCAGCTGCAATCAAATGGCCACCCACTTGGCAGTTGAGTTTAATTTACATTCTCCCCAGTCTTTGTCTCCATTTGCTGGAGCACAGGTTTTTCTGGATTAGGTGCAGTCTTTTCACTAGCTCCCAGCATTTCCAGGTGCCCCATGGTGCCAGAACAAAAAGGTAAGGGAACATGGGCCAGAGCAATGGGAAATTTGAAGGGAGACACATTGACTTCCGCATGTGGCTGGGGGACATATTAGGGAGCACAAAAACAGATCCCTTGGGCAGTGCTCTTTCACTGTGACAACCTTCACTACTGTTCACTGGTTTCTTTTGACCAGCCCTGCTTTTGTGTAGCTTTTTGCCACAATAGAGTTAAGTCTTCTTGGTCCTGTCTGTCTTCAGATGTCGCTGGTGATTGATTGTCTCTCCTGATGCTCCCCAACAGCAGCACTTTCTGGGAAAGCCCACGGCTAAGTGATGGCTGCTAAGCCCACAGCCTGTATTTTCAGTGGTTTGGCCAGGAGGAAACCGTCTCGCTCCAGGTCACTGCATCAGCAACCAGTGGCAGCCACTGCCAATGACGCCAAAAGAGCACTTGAGACAAAAGGCAGCAGATACCTTTATGGGCCAAGTTGCAGCAAACAATCAATAAGCAAACATAGCATAGGGCACATAAATCTTTACCAGCAGCACCCGAGCCTGTAAGGTCCTGGGCACCCTGCAGTCCTCAGCACAGCTCTGGCCAGCACCCACGTTCCCAGGGGACGCCCGTCCTGCTGTAACTCTACAGAGGAAGCAGAGCTGCTCCGCTGCCTCCCAAGAGGACGCAATCCTGTGTGCATGCACACATGTGGACACATACCCCCCTTCCATCTCTAAGAAAGCAGAGGACTCTGCCAGAATTCAGACCAAACCCTTTTGTTACTTTCAATACGATAAATTAGTCCTTTTAGCCAGCTGCAGGACTATGTCCCTTAGATACATTCCAGCCCATAAGTGCAGTTTGGACAGGTGACACTCAAAAGAATAAAGAACAAGCCAGGTGATGGTGACAGAACACATTAGCCAGAATAAATCTTTGTCCTTAAAGTACCTTTAATGCCTCTGTCCTTTTGTGTGCAGGTGTTAAGCAGACTTTGGAGCCAGATCTGTACTTCTGTGATATGTAAGTGTGGCCTGATGCCAACTGGGACTTAGGCATCTATTAACACAGCTGGCAATGTGTAATATTGCACCAGGCATTTTGTGGGAAAGAGCGTTTTCACAGCGGGATGAAAGTTTTACCCTTGTCTTCTTCCTAGAAAATTTTTCGTAGAAAATATACTTGACCGTTCATCCCTCCCCTCTCCTGAGGGATCCAAAAACTGAAGCGAGTGAGCCACCTAACTTAAGATTTCAATCCCACTATTTAGGTGAAGTGTCTAGGAATAGAAATTTCTCCCATATACAATCCAACATTTTAAGTATAAAGACGGAGTGATTTATATTTCATCAGGCAATCTCCTGCTCTCAACGCAAAAGCTCCAAGGGGCTAACAACTAACCCCGCATCTCCTTGAAAATAGTTAAAAGCAAGCAGTTACTCTGGGCAAAAAAAGTGCATAATGTCAAGGTCTACCCTTGTTCCATGTCGATCTTTTTCATAGGATGCACTGTGACCTCCTACAGCAAAACACACACAGTGCTACAAAGACTGCCTGCCTACAAGGAGGGAACAATATTCTACCCTGAATGTGCTCAGATGCATTAACATCTCATTTCCCATCGCCAAATCACTGCTGTTGGTTAGAACACAAAGCAGCAGCTTGATTTCCCCACTTGCAGGACAAAATTTCAAGGCTGCTCTTTAGAAAACAAAGTAATGTTTAATTGCACCCATTTGTTTTGCTGTTATTGAACAAGTTAGAAGCCCAATAGCATTATTTTTCCTTCCCTGCATAACACCTCATTAATGCATTCAAACCTGTTAGAATTTGTTAGTCCCAGAGGCTCTTGTTGAACCAGAACGATCGATAGATGCAAACAGAGCAGGTACAGAGGCAATCAGGGTTCTAGAAAGTTGAAATATTTTCCATTAGGATGCTGTAGTAACTTTGCCTGAACAAGCATTTCAACATAGCTGGTGCTGTGAGCAAGGGGACATCCCAGGTAGGAGCAATCCAGGCGAGACACACAAGGGAAGAAACACATCTTGAATTAACCACACAGAGCAAAATGTGCTCTGGACAGCAAGACGTGCTCCAAACAGCTTGGGCTATCCCATGCAGGAGAGGTATTTCACAGGAAATTCTGCGTATGGGAGATAATTGGAGGAAACCGCTCCAATGTTTCAGGTTCTGATCTCCTTGCAGTAATGAGCGTGGAAGCAGATGATGCATATGCATGAGAATGTAATTAAGAGCGGTAAAACCTGGAAGATTTTCAAACTCTATGGCAATTACCAACCTAAACACACAAAAAATTAAGATAGCCTTGTACCCAAAGGAAAGTTATTATTCCAAGTGCCTCGCCTCATTATAGTTAGAGTGAGCAGGGAAGAGCTGCCTTCCATTAGCAGCAGGTGCTCTCCCTGGGATGGAGGCAGGATGCTGACATCCTTCTGCTCTTGCTGAGACATCTCGAACAGTCCCAAAATGCTTTATCAGAACAAAAATGGAAAGCAGAGGGTGCACGTGACTGGCAGCTTGAGCTCCCCTGTTGCTCTTTGGGCCTTTCTGGTGAAGAGCGTTCACGGACAGAGAGCTACCCTATGTAAATAGATTCACTAAATAAATGTGGTAATTATACTGAATATTGTTCTCAGTAGAAACAGCAGCAGGGAAATGATTTGCATAACAAATGTGGGTTATTCATGTAAATGAATGTGTTATTTGTTTATAGAAAAGATTAAGTCTTGTCTAAAGACCTAGAACTCAGCTGTACATAAAAGCTAACACCCAGCATCTCATGCCTCAAAGCTGTGCTCTGCCCACCTTTATTGAATTCAACTTTGCAGGACTAGCTATGTTTTTCTCATCAGTCCATTTGACGAAGCTCAAACTCCCCTCAGTCCAGCGGATAGTTAATCTTCTTCAGGGAGCCTGTCTGGGCTGCCATTAGAGTACCTTTACAGGAATTCAGCCTTTTCATCTTTGTTTCAGCAAGCTGAGCCTAGTGGCAGGAGAAAGAGGAGCAATTTCTAGGTTTGAAGAGCTGGACAAAAAGCCTGGCTTGGGAGGATGAATCTTCCTCCATGTGCTGGATGCAAGGAGGGCCTCAGGTTCCAGGCTGGCTCTGCCCTGCACAGTGCAGAAGCAGTCAGGGCATCCTCAGTTTTGGGGGGCAATAGTATCAGGGCAAGCTAGCCTAGCCTGGCAGCCCCCAAGGGCTGGGCTACTGATGGAGACACTGTGTGCCCAGCTCCCACCCTCTGTGTCACCCCACGGCATGCTCACCCTTGCGGTACTTTCACCCTGCTACCTGAGAAATGCAGAAGGGGGTGAGCCCACTGCAACCACCTCCTATTAACATCAGGACAGCCTCATCCCTCACCAAGCCCAGGGTTATTCAGCAAGGAAGAAACACTGACTTAACACAAAAAACCAGACAGGAGCCTTAGCTGATGCTGCAGGACCTTCACCCTGCCACTCACCCCTGCAAAACAGCCAGCTCAGCTCCCAGACCCACGCCGGGAAGGGCACAAGAACGCAGCACAGCCTCTTAGAAAAGCTGCTTTACCAACAATCAGGACACTTCTCATTAGGCTTTGCTCTCAAGAACCTGCTAACTAGTCAGCTCTTCCTATATTGCCAACCGTATCCTGGGCAGCATCAAAAGCAGCATGGCCAGCAGGTCAGGGAGGTGATCCTGCCCCTCTACTCCGCTCTGGTGAGACCTCACCTGGAGTACTGCATCCTGCTTTGGAGTCCTCAGCACAGGAAAGACATGGACCTATTGGAGCAGGTCCAGAGAAGGCCATAAAAATGACCAGAGGGATGGAGCACCTCTGCTATGAAGAAAGGCTGAGACAGTTGGGGCTGTTCAGCCTGGAGAAGAGAGGGCTCTGGGGAGACCTTATTGTGGCCTTCCAGTGCTTTAGGGGGGCCTATAAGAAAGATGGGAACAATCTTTTTAGCAGGGCCTGTTGTGACAGGACAAGGGGTTTTAAACTGAAAAAGAGGAGATTTAGACTAGATCCAAGGAAGACATTTTTTACAATGAGGGTGGTGAAACCCTGGCAGGGGTTGCCCAGGGATGTGGTAGAAGCCCCATCCCTGGAAACGTTCAAGGTCAGGTTGGACAGGGCTCTGAGCAACCTGGTCTGGTTGAAGATGTCCCTGCTCAGTGCAGGGGGGTTGGATGGATGACCTTTAAAGGTCCCTTCCAACCCAGAGCATTCTATAATTCCATATGCCAAGTCACTGGGGAGAAACGCTCCCATGTGATCATAACTTTCATACGTATGCAACAGCGTGGGCCGCCTGAGGATCTGTTGCCTCTAGTTGCTTTAAATCACTTGAGAAAGGACAAATGTCTGTCTCACAGCAGGAAGGGCTTGATTTCCTGCCACTGGAAGCATTCCAATGACGGCTGCGTTTATAGCTCAGATTTTGGCACCTTAATTCAGCAAGGCGATGTGGACATCTCAGCTTACTTCAGCTGTTTCAGGTGGTCAGAGTTGATGGAAGTTCTTTGATGTTCTTCAAATTTATTGCAATATTTTATGTAATTTAAAGAGTAGTGTTGAGGAATTGCACCCCCACATGGCCTTTCCAACAAATTTCTCCTGTGATTTTGTATCTCCAAGGACTTGTGCACCATTAAAAAAAAAAAAAACAATTAAGAAGAAATAGGTGTTCCTTCTACTGGACTCAGTAATTTATTCATGCAGCATATTAATTGTTTTCTGTTAATTCATCCTCTAAATTCTTTATGTGCTTAGCTATAAGTTAGTTTGATAGAGTATCCCTTTTGTTTTTTCTTTTGATACAATTAAAGTTCTGCAAAACTCAGTGATTTAAAGTCTTGGAAACTTGCACACATCGGAAAACATTGATCCAGACAGTGGAGGCTGTGAAGTGCCCAGCTTTGCTTCCACAATCTGCCCTGCACAAGTAGAAGAGCAGGCTGAAGTAGAAATTGAGTTCTCAGTAATGCTCATCTCAGCTGTTCAAAAATCGTGAGCCTTACAGGTCAAACTACTTTGGAGATACTCAGGGTTGTTTCTGCTGTCTGTACATGCCTAGTGAGCATTGGGAGGGCAGGAGTCATGGTTCTCCACAGTCCCCAAGGATGATCATCTTAACACCAGGCTAACATGTCTCCAGTATCGCTGAAAGGCAAGGTAGCGCAATGCTGGTAGAAGCTGGCCACAACAGATGTGCTCAGCTCAGGTATCACCAGGGTTTCAGAAAAGGGTTCTGTGGCAAGCATGGCTCCAAGTTAAAAGAAGACCTCCAATGCTCTGTCTCACCACTCTCATGGATGTGGTCAGACCCTGGTGCTTGGACACATGATCTGACATGAGCCAGTTCCTGCACAACTTCTGACATCAGCCTGCAGAGCTGGAGCTAACGAACAACTGGAGGTAATGTTGGTCAGGGGATTGAGAGGAACACCTCAGCCCTTCAGTTTTAATCTGTTGGTACATGTGCCTTAAGAACAGAAGACAGATTTCAGTACAAGGGTTATGACTCTTCTGAGATGTGTATAAGTTTAAGGAACAGGTAGGAAGAGTGTGTGATGTTGAGTTTATTTTCTTTTTCCTTTTAAAAGGAAACACAATAAATGACAATAAACACCCAAGTTACAGAGAAGGGGCAACATGAAATCTCATACCCAAGGACAGGCAGCCCTTCAAGTTATTCACTGCTGCCAAAATGGCCTGAGGCCATCCCCATGACCCTTCATCTGGAAGGGGCGTGCTCGCTGTGTGCTTCAAAATTCTGCACCGCCTCCTCTGCTTTTAGCGGAAACATGCCTACAGGGGGCTGCATCTAGAGACTTGCAGATCAGGCATGGCCCCAGTTTCTGGAACCAGTATGGTTTTGAAGGGGGCATCAGAAAGGGAGAGACAATCTTAGACATAACCCCACTCCTCACATCCTCTGGGAAGTCAGCATTTATGTGCAGAGGCAGGAGCCTTCTGCAGCCTCAGCCCAGACGCTGTCTGCAGCCAGGCTGAAAGCGCCTGGCTCAGGGTTCCTTAAGACTCAATTTCTCACTCATGAGCTCCAGCTCTTCAGCAGCACAGAGCTGCTTTCAAGCAGTAAGTGGTTTATGTCTAGCTGCAGCATATTTATGAGAAAGAAATCCTGCTTTTACCTGAGGAAAAAAAGCTACTTTAAAGCAACTACCTCTTTCATTTTGTCTTGCTTAATGAGCACATCCTTCTCACAGCCATGGTTGCAGGAGCATGAGGATCTCTGCATGTTTCCTCGGGGTGTGCAGCTCTTAACCCTTCCTTCCACATGAAAAGCATACGTGACTTGGTAGAAAAAAAAATGGGTCTCGTTAAAATATGACTCTTCATAGCAATCCACATTCTAGGTTGTTTGAATCTGAGAATGTAATTCCCACATTTGTACATGGTTTGCTGCAAATATTCCAGCAAAATGGGCTTCAGGAGAAAAATTTTCTTAATGGAGATCCCCTTGTGCTAGATTACAAGTGAAAATTTTCCACCTCAACAACAGTAGTGAAATCCATTTCCATTGTCTCACACATCAGCTGAAAATTTATACAAAACCCAAACCTGGCTCCTATTATGAACTTGAGCTCCAAGGACCAACCTGACCGTCCAGCTATAACATTAATAGTGATAAAGGGGACACGTACTTCACCCAGGAATGATTTTCTGTGGCACTTCTCATCACTTCTTCAACAACAAAGCATTTAGGAGATAAGCCCAGATGGAAAAACTTCTGCCTGGTATCTGCAGCCACCATAACACCAGGAGGGTGCTTTGCAAGTGGCATCAGTCTCTGGCTGGGGAGAATTTGGATTTTGTAGGTTTTTTTTTCCTTTATCTGAGAAATGTCAGCTTCCTACATTACATAGCTGATCTGAGCAAAACAAAGGTCTGCCTGCATTGGAAGGGAACGCGATGGAGACATTCATTTCCCCAGAATAGGTAGTGTAACAAATCAATCCTGACTGCACTGATAAATTGAACTTCAAGCTTGGTGATACTGCTTTTCAGGTCTAATCCACTGTAAGACATAGCGGGAAGGCAGGCAAAGGCACTCGTTAGCATTTCGTTCTGCAAGGAGCTGCTCCCTGAGCAGGGGAGGAAAGAAAATAAAGATCATCTTTTTTTCCCTTCTTTTTCGGCATAGCATTGCAATTATTTTTGAGGAAGGTGACATGGGGTGTGAGGGTATGCGCGGGGGCACGTGTGCAGATAGCAAAGAGCAAAGGAACTACCCAGCAATCGCTGGTTTTTGCCAAGCCCAAACCTCGGGATGGGATCATAACTTGAGCTCCTGGATGCCAGTGAGAAAGAAACATTGCTTATGAGAAAAATTTGGCTCACATCAGCGTGAGGATTATAGAGCAGCAACACTCCGGTACTCAAAGGGAGCTGGTGGACTGGGCTTCAGGAGGCCAAGGTTCAGATCAAGTCTTGACTAGAGAGCCCCAGGCTGAACACAGACAGATAGCTGCCCCCATGGGCACTCAGAAATACTTCTTTTTGACAGCAAATCCCACCCTCTGGGTCACACAGCAGCCAGCACCCTGGGGATGTGATATCCCTCCCCTCAGCACTGTGGCACTGTAAATAATAACAGAGGGAATTTTCACCCTTAACTTTTCTGAATCTGGATGTAAACATCATACCTGTGGGAAACTCCAGCTTCCACATTGAAGCACAGGGTTGGGTTCAGCCAGCGCCCGTAGGACTAATGTTGGGAGAAATGTCCCCAGAGCCCTCCGTACTTGGGCCGAAAGCGTGAAACCTTGGTCTGAAAATCTCACAAAGGAAATAAAGAAAAAAAAGACAAGGTTTGCGAATTTTGAAATCCCATTGTTTGAATTGAGCCTCTTGGTGGGATTGCAGGGCTGGAGAAGGGGTGGGTGAAGACTGGGGGACACTTGGATTTACCAGTGGCTTTGACTTCATATTCCTGTGTCGTTTCTTCATTCCCACCACTGCTCTGTGCAAAGGTCTGCGCTTCTGGGACGTGTTGAACCCACTCTGCTCAGGGGCCAGCCTCGGGGCACGGCCTGCCCCAGGAAACAGGTTTTTCCTTCCAAAAGCTTCAAAGTCCTCATTTTATGGTTCCGGTGCAATGACATCTTGCCCTTTAGAGGTGCCTTTTGTGGATCTTGGAGTTAGGATTATATGTACTGCTTAATAATTAAAAACAAAGCAACATTATTCATTATACAGAAAGCATCTCATGGTATAGTCAAAGTCCACTGGCACAGCTTAGCCAGCCACAATGGTGGTTTGTGCAGTAGCCACCTACCTGAATACAATACCTCCCAGCAACATGCTCTTAGGTAAGGCAGGAGTCACTGGCCCCAGTGTAAAACTGGTGAAAAGGAGAGATGTGCCCTCAGACAGAGAGCTACACTGCAGTGTCTCAACAGCATGTAGACCTTCAAATTTTAATTGATTGCCCAGAAAGAAACAGGCAGAACTATTCTTAGTATCTCTCCAAAAGTAGTCATCCCTAGCTGTCCAAAGGCAAGAGCCCCACGATCTTGGGGTGATTTGCCTCGGGGTAATTTGTCCCCAGAGGACAGCTCTTCCCCTTGTTGCCTGATGCCAGGTCTCTGCCACAGCTTTTCAGTGAGGCCATGCCTGCTTTAGCCATGCTTGTCATTCCTGTCATTCCCTTTATGAATCCTGTTAGGCTTGAGGGTAGAGCCTGTCCTGTTGCCATCTGGACAGAAGCCCTGACCATGCAGAATGCACGCAGGGAGTTTGACAGGTACCTGCTGTACCCCGACTGCACACTGAATGTGTGCACCAACTATATCCAGGAAACATGAAATACTTCTCCTTGTGTGCGTGTATCTGACAGCAACAAGCTCTAGCTGAGTATTTTGTTTGCAAAGGGTTGATTAGTTCCTTTCAATTTCATCTCAATCTTACCGTTACAGTACACCTCATCATCCAGCTCCTCTTAGCACTCCAGACATTATTTGCTATTCTTGTTATTTGCACCTGCCTTTTCTCAAGCCACATCCCCGCTTTTCTTTCATTTCTGCTGGAGCAATACCACCCACTGCAAAGCTCAGCATCTCCATAAATGCTGTGGTTACAAACAAATGCATCCTTCAGCAGCATTTTAGACCCTTTTTTCCACAATGCACATTGTAAATGAGGAGTAATATATCTTCAGAATTGCCCAGAAAACGTTATTCTGTTAGCAATATAAAAGCCTCACAGTGTCCGAGTAGGCGCCCTTGCCAAAAACGTTTTATTGTGAGCCAGATAATTCAGTTTGAATTGTACATGGTTTGATATAATCATTCCAGTAAAGCATTCTTTACAATTCTGTAACAGCAAGTCATGTGGCTCAATAAAGTTTATGGCTGCAAATGCTTAGTGATTCATGGCATGGAGAATTCTGTTTCTTTCCTGGATCAAGTAATCAATAGCAAAATAATCTCCCTGCAATTACGTTGCTCTGCATTAAAGAGGTGTGAAGTAAATAAGTACAAAATCTGATACAAAAAACCAATGTGTACAACGTTAAAACAAACTGCAGTTTCAAACTGGGTGTCCTGCACCACAGTTTTGTACATGGCATGTGGCAGAGCTATGTCCAGCTTTAAATGATCCTTGCTCAGCTGATGACACACATCGTGCAACAAACCCAGTTGGGACTGACAGATTTTCATCTCATCGTGTCCAGCATAGTCCTGCTGTGAACACTCTGCACTCACGCAGACTCCCCAGCCATCTCCATGGGGGCCAGGGACCATCTTTTTTGGAGTGCACTGAAAAGGCAAGACCTACGCTCTCTCAATCAACCTTTTTGGTTCTTCCAGTGCTGCTCCTGCACACAGTAAATCAGTGTTTATAACACCCCCCCACTGAGCTGAGTGCAAATTAAATCAGGCTAATTTAGTTTGCACCATCATGTTTCAGCTGCAAGTCACAAAAGGAAACAGAGGCACGACAGCTGGGAGAGGGCACGTGCTTTGTGATGGGAGCTGCTAACGGAGCCTCTTCGGGAGCTCAGCAGGACGGCAGCGCTGCGACACTGCTGCTTCAGGGCCCTGGATGCCCCTGCTCCCCCTAACCTGCTCTGCTTCGCCGATCCAAACCCTGTGGCTCCAGTGACACCACAGTAGGCCAGTCACAACAGATGATAGATATATCATCTGTAATAGACCTGCACAGACACAGTTATGTATCTGGTTCCAACAGTTTTCTCATAAAACCAGTATGAAATTGTACCGTTTAAAAACAGGCTGTTCTGGGGAATAAAGTGCACACTGTTGTTTTTACTGTTTAGTGCCTCCTGACTGGGAACACTTAACACGCGATGGGGTTTCTCTCTAAATATGCTTATGCTGTTGCACAGGCTTCAATGCAGTGGCAAGCACATACCTGAGCTCAGTCTTTTGCTCATGTTTACTTTCTTACCCACAGTCCCCCTCATTCCTGAATCTCATGTGCATGCTAAAAGGATATTTATGAGATTAAGCACCTAAAAAGTCACAAATCAGCAGAGGGAAGGCTGCCTATGCAAGCTCAGTATAACTCCTTCCTACAAAGGCATTAGAGATGGGCTTTCATTATATGTTTGCTCCCGCTGGAGCTCTGTTTCATTCAGCGACCAGACTAGGCTGTGCACTGGAAAAGAGCCACAATTGTGCTGCTCACAGGAAGGAAAACAAACAAACAAACCAAAAAACAACAACAACAAAAAATCAAAGCAGCAACCTGTAATAGGCACTTAGTGTGGAAATTTCCAGCCCAAACAAATAAATGGTAGGAAAGTGAAAAAAGATCCTACAAATAGATACATCAAGTAACTCGAGCACAGAGTTTGATGTGAATAGTCCCACTAATAACATGTTCTCTAAAGCTGTTCACAGCTATGCACCCAGTTTCCGCTATTTAATTAGCTACAACCTACATGTGCCTGCATCGTTTAAAAGCACACACACACTCTGTCTCTCTCATACTGCTTTGTAAAAAGCAACTGACAAATATCCAAAAGTTTTACGAGACTGCTCCTATATCATGCTACAGAGAACATCTATTCCCTGCCAGTCCCTGGTAACTTAAAGACAATATGGGATCAGTTTACTTCTCGCTGCTGTACTGTACTTTTCAATCTGCAGCAAAAACCCACTGCCTTTCTGAAACAAATATGCAAACCTCACAGCTTCCATCCACAACAAAGAGCTGGAGGTCCAGCTCATTGCTTGATCAAATCAACTTAGGTTCACTTTGATGGGGCCATGCTGACATGTAAAAGCAAAAGGGATGGTTTGAATGCTGGCAAATCACCTTTCCCAGCCATGGCTAGGGAAGAGTGTTCAGAGAGTCCCATCCCTTCTTCCCCACAAGCACACAGACTCCTGGAATTTTTAAGGTCAAGCTTTCCTGATGACTAGTGTCTCATTTCTGGAAAACTTCCTGGGGGCCTGCTGGGGGCGGGGGGGAATAATACCATGGGCCTAGCAGCTGCAGAAGTGGGATTTCTTCTGTTACCAAGCCTCTCGAGGCAGGGGCTGTTTCTCTCCCAGGCTCAAGAGCCCCATCACCAAGCACCAGGTCTCTGGGCATTACCAAAATGTATGCCATCCTAGAATAATAACATCAGCACTAAGCAGGTGACCTCAACAACTCAGCCACTATGCTCCATGGCGTCACACTGTGCACTTGTAGTGGCTGGCATCCAGCAGTCTCTTCTCAGAAGGATTGTCTGAAGTGAAATAGGACTCAAAATAAAGACATTCATTAGCAAAACTTCCATTCACCAAGTCTGTAGTTATTGGGTCAAGTCTGCTTGAGGGGAGGTACATGGCAGGGCTGAGCCCAGAGAGTCCAGTGTGCACAGAAAGTTGATAGAAAGCAGCCTTCCTCATTCTGGTACAGGCCTGGTTGTCCCCTCCTCTACAGCATTGCTTCAGGAATACAGGGTCATCATCATCCACTGTAAAACAATGGGGAAAGTGAGTTGAACTCATCCATCCCTGTGAGAGCTCTGCAATACTCACAACTGAACTGGGCTATGGGGCATTGGAAATGTTCTGTCTCCAGAAGGAGCAGAAGCCGTAATAAAGCAGAAGACTTAGAAGCCTGATGCTCCCTGTTGATTCTAACCTACTCTGTATGTGGTCAGGTAAAGATACCTTTTTTAATGCTACGGAACAAAATATGCAGTGGCACTTGCAATGAAGGAGCCAGCATTTGACAGTCAGGGAACAGGCTTTACCTCAGATTCACGGAGATATATTCCTTTGCCATCTTGTGTTAAGTTGCGAAAGGCCTCTGCAAAAGAAATAAATGAGAAGCATTAACTGTTAGCCAAGAGACTGACACCAGTCAAGGCACTCTGTCTCAGAAAAACGCTTCAAAGGCAGAGTTTGTAGGCTATTCACAAGTGCATGTGAGCTTCTCTGTTGTGTTGCTGGAAGATCACTGAGGACTGGGACACAGGGAGCGGCTGAATAAAGTCAGGCATTTTGCTGTCTGTCCAACCAGGTGTGAAACCTTGGAATGCCGGTGGTCCCAACCCCACCCACTACAGTTTTGAGAAATGTGTGAAGTGTCTACAGCACAGGCTCACAGACTGAGTATCAGCTGTCTTATCATCACAACTGCAGTCCCTCCAAAGGTATATTCCAAGGCTCTCTTCTTTCTGGAAAATGAGCAGTCTCCATCTGTCATTTGCCTACCTCCTCCTACAGAAGGCTGGTGCAAACCTGCAGGCAGCTAAATCACTCTGATATGTACAGCCTGGATGTCTGTAGAAAGTGACTGGTGGAAAGGTAAAGAGAGAGGGCTTGATTTACTCCGTATCTGTCCCTTGCTTTAAATTGATTGCTCTTGGTCTATTCAGAAACCCAATCCTTCTAATTTTGACCTTGCCACTGCCAGCTGGAGCAGCGTAAGAAGGACCAGGCCTTAGCTGGGCAGCCCAGCTTGCCTGGCCAGCCACATAACACCAGCCTCACCTCCCATGATCTCCACTCGAAGCATGAAGCACACAAAGCTCTCAAAGCTGATCTTTAAGTCAGGGTCACCATATCTGATTGCCATCAAATTACAGACTTCATTGCTGAGTGAAATGCCTTCATTAAAGTGGAAAAAGAAAAAAAAAAAAAAAAAGAAAACAGTGAGATGGCAACTCCCACACATCTGCAAGCATGCACAACTGGGTGGTCTTCAGTCCTTCTCCAACAGCTTGGTTTTTCAAACCTCCCCTAAGAGAATCACATATTAGCCAGCCCAAACCAGACCACTACGTGGAGAAGGCTTCTCCAAACTTAAAAGGGTTCAGATTTGATCCCCTATACTCACAGTCCTGACAGAGCTGGAATAAAATACATCCTTTGCTCATGGGCTATGAGGGTAATAACAGCAGCTGTGTTTTAAGTGCAATATTCCACAAGACAGTAGGAAAGGAGGTGAAAAAAGAATATCCAGAGGAAGCTCATACAGAAAGAATCAGTCCCAATGTCAAGCAGCATTTGCAAGGAATAAAAGTATTTTCTATTCATGGCCTGGGATTTTAGTTTGCTTTAGCAGAGGTCTGCCTGGGTTTCTCACTGTGCTTTCACTGACTCAGATGAACTGGGTGAACCACGCACCAAAAAAAGGAGTGATAGTTAAGCTGTAAACGTGCAAAAGAAGCTACAAGACTGAGCAGCAGCCCCCACTCAAAGCCCAGTAACAGCAACAGAGCTTGGTCCAGTATTTGGACCCATATGTATCGTCATCCATTTCTAGAAGCAGCTTCAGGCATTATACTAGTGAAGTCTGGCACCTGTATTGCTTCTGAGCGAGTCCCACACTTCCAGGCGCAGTCCCTGAGCTGTTGTCTTCAACAGAGGCAGCAATTTAATGTGAGCTAGATATGGCCTCCTACATGTATCCACACAACCCCACACAGTCTTTTAAAATTAAATTAGCAACGAACAGGAGAGATTTAAAAACTGGATCTAAAATAGACAGACACTTCTGTTGCAGAGAACTATCAGTATGAGACCACACTGGGGCAAAGATTAAGCAGGCCATCCCACAGCAAAATAATTCTCAGATGTGTTTACCCAGCTAAAGAGGGAAGCAGAGATGGCTAAAACCATGCAGCCTATGACATTTTCCACTCCTTCTGGGCTCTACCTACAATTCTCAAGATGTTTTCCAGCTCTGGGCTTTTTCCAGCCTTTATGAGGAAGAAGATGATACTTGCCAAGATGTGCTGTGGGCTCACCTGTCTCCTGTACAGCTGCATGAAGTTCCACGAGGTCGAGCTTTCCTGATCTGTTAGTGTCTCTTTTCTGGAAAACTTCCTGGGGGAACAGGGCAGGAATAATAATATTTTTAAACAAAATATGGTGACACCAAAGAGACGGTGAGGAGGGAGGTATTGCAGGGAGGCACAGAAATTATCATTATACCAAATAGAAAAGCAGCCTTTTCCATAGGACTCTGAATTCCTGGATACTCAGTGTGCCAGAGGCATTCAGCTTCATGGGAGAATTAAGGTCAAAACATCTCCATTAAACACTAGAGAGCACCCATCACATAAAAAAAACACCCCAAACAACACAAAACCTCATAGCTACTCTAACATTCACACAGTTATAATGCGAGGATAATGATTTCTTAGCCCACAACCCTATTTATAGGCTTGATCCTCCTCCCACTAAAGTCAATGGAAACCTGGCGGCTGATTTCAGAGGTGGCAGGAACCAACCCTTTCCCAAACCAAATCCATTCTGTCACAGCTGAACTGCTATTATGGAGGGTGAGGAGTTCAATAAATAGGGCCACGTCCTGGTGGTAAAGCAATCACAGTAACACCCAGTCTGCCCTAATCAATAATGCTCTAGTGAAGTCGTATATGACTCAGAAGTATCACTCATGACAAGGATACATCCAGGAGCGCCAAGATACCCTGGCAGGCATCCAGACTGAAATTTAGGTGAAAACTCTGGAAATCTGGAGAGAAATTTAAAAAAAAGAAAAGAGAGAAAAGAGAGGAAAAAATTTCTCACAAAATTCCCTCTCACTTGAGAGGGCTCAAGGCCCCAAAGCCTTTGTGAAACTTTACACTCACTTGAGAACACGTATCATTTGTGGTGATAAAAATATGAGGCAACAGGATGGATTCTACTAGTCTCAGAAAATCCAATATGAGCTCCCTGCAGGCATGTAATACAGAATGAAATATGGTGCACTATCTCCAGCTATTAGAGAAAATGGAAGGAAAAGGACATTCAACGCTGTAATCCCAAACAGAATTTACTGCGTGACCTTGAGCAAAGTCACTTGACCTGAAGAGCTTTGGGGAGCAGCACTGCAGATTAATTGAAACCTTCGTGCTAAGCATCTCTCTTTTACAGACACACTGCCAGCTCTGTTAATATAATTAAAACTACAGGCATCACTGAAAACATGATGCTGCATCAAAGCTTAGCATTCCTGGTTCATACATAAGCTACGTGAAGAGTAACAGACAGAGACTCTAATCTCACTGCAAATCATGATTATAGATTGTCTGTAGACTTCCACTGAGCAAGGGACAGAACCATAACTCACCAATCCCTTCTCTGCAGAAAGTGAAGATGGTTTAATCTTGTAATAGTCCTGTTTAGCAAATATGCATTAAGTCAAGTTTTTAAATGAATGTCTTAAAATTGACCACTTATGAAAAATAAAGGCTTCTCACAGAAAAGACAGTGCCTGGTGGGTCCCTTTGCAAAGACAGAACAGCTATCTTTGTCCATCTTTGTAGAAAAGGGAACAATGTCAAATTCAGCTTAAGCGGAAAAGGCATCACATCAGTCTTTTGTTCTGCTTTGCTGCCTGTAATGGCTGGATGGTGTATTTTCTGTGTCACACGTCAGTTGTTACCAGTGAAGAAACTAAGAAGGAAAACTGGATTCATCATTGTACCTGTAACTTCATTGTTGTTGTTGTTGTTCCAAGAGAACAAACACTCCAATACCTCGCTGCTGTCCACATAGCATTGGTTATAACTAGGGACCAAATTATGAGCGCGTGGAGTGTTCTGCGCTGCTGCTTGCAGAGTGGATGTCACAGTGCTCATGGAAGACACGGCCTCAGGGCTCACCTGGTTCTTACACGCATGAGTTACATAGGCTAATCCATCCCACCTCCCAAATACAAACAGAGCAAGGAACAGCCCATGCATGCATAGCAGGGAAGAGTAAATAGGAATAGCAGGCATAAGTCAGGCACATGAAGGTAAAGAGAAGACCACCCTCCACCACATAACTGCCTACAGACCAGGCCAACTTTCTACACCTTCTAGTGATGGCACTGCCGAGACTGTGGCAATGGCACAGGCTGAAATGACACGCAGTTTCAGAATCAAGGCTGAGGTCAAGCTGGGTTTAGAGGTCAAATTCAGTCTGCATCCACACCCAGTATCTATGCTTGCTCTTTACCCTCATTCTTTAAATTGTTGAAATTCAAACCAGATTAGCTTTGCTTATAAAATTTCTACCATGTTGATTCACACCTCAGCAAATCCTTTCTCTCTGGAAATCTAACATGGTATCAGAAGACTTAGTTCAGTCAGATTCAAGCCAGTTTCTCTTCTCACAATTCAAGAAACAGATACAGGAGCTGAGGCTTTTCTCCAGGAGGGTTTATTTTACAGAAATGTTATTTCTCAGCACTTACTTCTCCAAGATATATTATTCAGGATCCTCTGCAGCTGAACAGCATTTATTTCAGGATTCTGTGGTATGGAAGAGAATTTTTATTTTATTTTTTTAAAAGTATTAAATCACTTTTCTCCCTCTTTTGTTTTCTCAGCATGTCCCATCTTCATTCTCTGTTTTTCTGGCCCCTCTCCAGCCACTGTTAAAATCAATAGGAAAGACTCCCTTTGAATATGACAAGATTCTCATCCTGCAAGAGCTGCAGTCTGCTCTGGGCTATGTTCTCAGGGCTCCACACAGATCAATGCAGTAGTGCAGATTTACGCTGAGTGAGGATCTGGACCATTAACCTTTCAGCCCTGGGTGCCATCTGTCCCATCAAGCACCCTGTCAAGAGACCTGCTTCAAATATTTCTCATTTATCATTTACAAACAAAAAAAGTTGGAAACTTTGGAATACTTTCTCCTCAAACTTTTCAAAGTAGAGACGTCCCCTCCTCCTTGTTATATTAAAGTTTACAGCTCTTTAGAAACTGTGACATTTATTTGTTTGGAGGATTTTTAAAATGTCACTCTTCAAAAATAGGAGCTTGTTTTCAGATCATTGATGCATGCCAGGGTAATGCATTAAGAAATGGCAGTACTGCTTGCCTCTGTGTGTAGTTGGGACCTTCTGACAGCAAAGGACCAGCACCTTGCAATAAGGGGCAATTTGTAGCACATCTGAAAGCCACACCATTCGCATAATCAAAACCTTAAACAAGTGGCAAAAAGTAAAAGCATTGCTTTTGTAAGAGCTTCCATCAAATAATGCTATCAAAAGCACAAATGTGGTTTTGTGAAGCTGTGTTTGCCAAATACAGGGTATGCTACTAAATAAAAGCAGCCACCTTTCCTGAAAGGTGAAACATCCCTCACCATAGTTAGTGGGATCCCTGAAGGCCAATTTCATTTCAAGTCGGGCCAGAGAGATCATTAATAAAAATCTTTCACAATAAGGATCATATTTCACTGGGAAAATCAGTGAAAAAAGGTGATGGGACACCTGACACCTACTTCACCTCTCAAAGCAAGTTAGCTGCCATCAAACTGTGATGAAGGATGTCCAAGACAAGTGCCACTATTTCAGGGGTGTTCTCTAATAGGTGACTTTCCCCAGTGAGTGTAAGAACACCCTAAAGGGTAGGATGGATCCACACAGCCCACCACTTTGTCCCCAATATAGGCAACAGGAATTAATGTTTGGGGAGAGCACATGAGCCTGGTCAACTCCTGTAGTCCATTTCCTGTTTTTCTGGCACCCACACCTGTTGGTAAAGGGATCTCAGATGGTACACCCCTGCCTATCCTTTAGCATCTGTTTATGGACCTGCTGCCCATCAGTTTCCTAATACCTTTTGAGCCTGTTAATACTGTCACATCCACAATGTCCTGTGGCATTAAGTTTCAGGTATTCACACCCTGTTGTAGAGAAGCATACCTGCCTCAATGCCTACACATTGCTAAGCTTCGCACTCAAATCTGTTGCATGGAATCAGCATTGTACACACAGCCCAACCTCCAGTGGCCCCCCTCTGTTGCCCACACTTCCATGTTCAGACCTCCCTTGAACATCCACATGCTTTTACTTTCACAGAGCTACACAACAGCTCTGGAAGAGTTTACTCTGGCAGCTCATGCACACACTTACCTGTTCAAAATGCTTTGTGAAGAAATCCTCCCAAATCTTGCCTTCATACCTATCAACAATTTCCTTTAAGGTATTGTAAAAAAATAATGGTAATCATTAACTTGAGGAAGAAAAACATCACCATCCAAGACAGTTACTAAAGATGCTTTCAAGAACAGCACTCTCATCCCCTGCCCTTCACCTTCTCCCCACCACTGCAATCAATGCTACATCACTAATGCAGCCCGCTGCTAAGACAGCTCTCCACCTAATAGAGATGCTATTTCTTGGAAAGAAATACTCGGATAACACTCCCCTCGCCAAGCTGTGCAACACCAAAGGACAGGGCTCAGTCCATGCCAAGAAAAGAGAGAAATGTCTCTGTCCTCCTCTATACGGGGTAATACTGGAGATGAAAGAAGGAATGGTCCTGTTTATGCCAGGGGAACAGATTATGCTATAAACTTCCTGGCACAAGTTGCAGACATTCATGCACTGCCATTGAGATCAGTTATTTTGGAAATAATGACTGCTGCATGGAACTGTACTGCTCAGGTTCCATGATTTCATCAAAACTCTCAAGACATGAAAGGAGTGGGGAGAAGTGCAAGAATGGACCAGGAATCTCCAAGAAGCCATGGATAGGAAAGACTGCAGAGCAAGATGGTGTCAGTAAAAGGAGTTTGCAAAAAGGCAACTAACAAATGTGTCCAAAACTTTGCCCTTCTCCCACATTTGACTGCATCTGTCCACATGGTCAAAGGGACTCTGCCGGTAAACCTAAGCTGCCCTTTCAAAAGTGCCACCACATAAGCACTCACATTCTCACTCAGCCTCTCCATAGGGCAGAGCAACAGGAAAAACCCAACACTCAGAGCTGAAGACCAAACCACAGACCTCCCACCCCTCCTACTCACCTTAGAGAGGGTGAAACTGGTGTTCCCGCCCATTTCCCTGGAGATGCAAAAAAAGGAGACACATTAAGGAGATATCCCAGAGTTGTGTGCTTGTCTCATCACAGGTGGCATTCTCCCATCTCCAGACAGAGCCCCAACCCACTGTTGCAGCGTTATGGTTTTTTCCATAGTGTTACAGCTGCAGTAAGGGAAGTCCTCATGTCCATATGGCTTCCCAGGGGTTGCTGGCATTTGAAGTCTCCAAAGCACCATTTCTGCACAACCAACCATCCTAGCATCATCTGCGGGGTTTCCTGGCAAACTGATAGTGCACTGAAAACCACTGTCCTTCTCCACAGTCTCAAACATGAGCATGGTCCAAGAATCCCTTGTGTGGACCTACCTCAACATTTCTTGAAAGGATAAGGCCAAAAGCAGTGCTTCAGCCACTGAGAATCCTAAGGTCTTTATGCTGCCCCCATTAGACTAGAAAGACCAGACCATCCCAGAGAATTAGGTCCTGGCAGAGGGGCAGCAGCATCTCACCGAAGAACATGCTTCCTGGAGAAGACCCGCAGGATGAATTCAGACTCCTGCTGAGGCTCCAGGGTGGATGGGACAATCACATAGACACCAGGCTGCAGGTGGAAGTCATGAGTCACTTCTCGCTCATCAAGGAAGACCTGGTGCTTGTTCACAGGCTGATGTCGGGTAAAGAAAGCTGGGGGCAGCTTTCTGTTGGTTTCCTGGTACTGTTAGGGGAAGAAACAAGAGAGAAATATGTCCTCCACCAGCTGAACAAATGGACAAAAGGCACGTGGAGAATTCACAAGCACGGTATAGAGAGCCTGCCTTCACTCTTCAGATGTTTTAACAGCACAAGCAGATAACAGAACCCACAGGACTCGATCTCCTCCCAGGACGTGGCACCGCCCCTGCCCAATATTAGCATGACAAAGAACAGGGCTTCCCACAAAAGGTATTTGCAAAGCAGAGCAGCAAGGGCTGGGGAGAAGTGGCTCCTGTCAAAGTGGCTACAAAGTCATTGTATGACAATGTCATTTCCACACTGGCAGAAATGACTGCAGGCAGAGACTGCTCTAGAAACGGCTCTTCACTAGCCAGAACACCCCTCCCGTCCTACAGGTACCATGCACTTTGTCCCCAGCTTGTCTTTTGTGCTAGAGATCTGGTAGCAGAGGATTTTTCAGAGCACCTGTGATCTGAGTGTACTGCAGGAGCAACCTAATCCCTAGCCCTAACTCCATGTGTGCGTCCTTGATTTGCCTGGCACTCTTGGCTCTTACACATGTTCTGCTCTACAGGCACTTTTCTGTAATAGGAGGATGGATAAAGTGTTGATCCAGGCAACACTGAACTCATTTGTAATGCCGCTGAGTGCCCAGTACAAAAGCCAAATAAATAATCCTGCTAGCTAAAACCACTGTCACCTTCTGATCTTGGCTGTTCCTCAAAAACATTTAGCCATTTTACTCAGCAGCCTCATAGTGGAGATGCTATTCCTCTTCCTTTGCCAATATTTTTCTTACTAATAGAGCAATCTTTCTTCTGAAGGGTTCAGGGTTACTCCTTCTCATGCTCCTTATGTTAAATTCAAGTTTTTATATTCCAGTCAATACTTTGTTGACTGTAGGTCCAATACCTTAGATGCTCTCAGCTTGCCATCTCTCTGTATTGATCTTGGCAACGGCTACAAACCTGAAATTAAAGTCCTGGCTGCCACCATTCCCCCTCAGGTGCAGCACAGCAGTGTGCTAGGGCAACACTTAGACCCTCTCTGCCAGGAAGTTTAACTCACTTGTAACCCTGATAAACATCCTGACATTTAAGTCAGGAAAGAGTGGCATCTTTCCTCATGGTTACCATGCTGGAAATACAGTAACTGGGACCATAACTGTGCTGCCCCAACCACACATCCAGACTAGTTCCTTGACAGTCCAAATTCAAAATGACTCTTGTTTAAGAGGTTTTCTGACAGGTAACAGAGTGAAAGATACACCCTTTCAAAATAAAAGGAGCTGTTTTAAATAGCCTTCTGATGTCATGGCCAAAATTGGGACTTCCACCAGGATTTAACTTCCAGGGCCCTTCCTCAGATCCCAAAGGCTCCTGGCTCAAGAAAATACTAGAAATACAGCTGACCTGAAGAAGCTGAAAACACTTTTAGCATCAGCTCCAGAGCATGTCGAGACAGGAAGGAACATGAGCTCCCTATGAAACTCCTGACTTGCATGGGTCACAGGCCCTGTTCCCACAGTCAACCCAAGACTGGCAGCAGAAAGGTAGCTCTGGCTCCCCTGATAGCTGTAGTGAGTCCAGCTTAGACAGAGCCAAGAACTGGGGCATCATCCCACAATTGCAGCAGGGACAAAGTGCTGATCAGATAAACACTGGTGCCACTTCTAATACCTCTGAAGACCCAGTGCAGAAGCTGATCAACTCATGCTCCCTTTTAAGGCTGCTGAGCACTTCTGATAGAGCTACTTTTCAGACGAGTCAATGGATAGTTCTGCATTAATAGTGACTTACTGTGGTGCCTCACTGAACTCAAATACACCGTTACCAGCTGTCAGCCAAGGAACAATGGCAAACACAACACTTTCAGTGTTGTCGTAACTGCTGCACCAGCCCAGGTCCCCCAGTAAACAGCCAGCAGTAGTGACATGGGACTCACCTGTAGGTCAACCTGCAGGAAAAAAACAAACAGAGCATCTGTCAGACAGGGACCTCTGGGTCTCACACAACAGCCATATCACTGCTGTGAAGCAGCTACATATCCAGCTGGAATCTTTGCCTTTAGAAACCTCAGCCTCTCCACCTGAAAATCCTTCACCACAGCCAACACTCCATAACGGTGCAAAGTCACAGCAGCAACAAGAGCTGTGCTTCTGATCAGGGGAAGAAAGGGGCTCTGCAAGGCAATCACATAAGCAGAGAATTGAGGTGTGGGTGGGGGAACTCTCACTCCTTCCAGTGGTATCCACTTACCGCTGGATACACAGGGAACTAGCAGAATTCACACATGGGCAGCTGCCACATCATACCAGGAATACTTCTCAAGCACAATTTTACCATGGTTGGAAATAACCTGAGGGGACTCTGGGCACCCTCTCCCAGTCTTGCACATACTCTCAGAGCAGGCAAAATAAAAGCCCTCTGTGGTCCAAAGCAAGAGGCACTTCTCACTGCTCTGCAGGCTGACACACAGCATGCTGGAGAGGCAGCAAGTGGGGCACAGAGCCTGAGGAAGCCTAGCCCTGGTGCATGAGAAGACTGGGCACGTGAAAGGAGAAAAGAGCACACATCACCCTGCACACAACAGAACTCTTGGTCTGCAAAGCTCTACAATTTACAGGGGCTGGAATTTTTCCTGTTTGGTGAAAACAAGAAAGGCAAAACAATTCTTCATACCCTGTAGAGTGAAAATCCAATGAAGAGGTGAGGAGCTCTGTTCCGGTGTTTGCTGCTGTATTTCTGCATCAGAGATACAACCACATTGCAGGAACCCAGATTTTTCTTACTGTCTTCAACTGGTAAAACATTCAACCAGTACTGAGGGTTCATCCAAAAGGTGCCTAAGTAAAACGATAAAACCAGTCTGAAGTCATTTTCCATCACAAAATCGGTTGCCTGCTTCCCACACGATGCCTAGCATCAGACCAGATAGGCCGCAGGTTGTCTGGACCTCCAGACCCTACAGGGATTTGATCTTAGGGTGCAGTTTACAAGTTTAGCAGTGCAACCACTATGTAAGGCAGGAGGAAAGCCCAGGAACAACATTTCCACTCGCCTGCAACTGAGAGCTCATTTTGTTCATAAATGCATCACTACTCCTCTATCACCTCTGGTGTAGGGGCTGGCTGACTTCAGACCCCACCTGCTCTGCTTCCAGAAGAGCTCAGCCTCTGCATTTCCCATTCACTTTATTTAAAACACCACTCCTTGGAGGTTCTGAGGATGTAAATTTTAACAGACAAGTTTAATGCCCCAAAGAAGCTCGGTGTTGGCAATTGATCCTAGGATCCTGCAGCTCATTTCATGCCCTAATCAGCCCACTGCCCTATGTTTGCTAGTGATGCAGCTTCTGTGATAGCAGAAGTCAGTCAAAGTCCTTCAGCTGCTTATTTCTGATGTTCGTGTGGAGAGTTAAGCAAGAGGAGCACGTTTTTCTTGTCAATTTTGTGTTAACAAGTATAAGGTGCTGGTGACTGAGTCCTCAGAGCAATGTTACCCCAGAATCCTCCAAAAGAGCACCCCTCACCATTACAGAATCCCAGGCTTCCTCCTGCTGTACTTCCTTTAACCCATCTCCCACTCTTCAGGGAGTACATCCACTTCTTCCCATCTTCCTGGCTCATCAAGTCTGGAGTTAATTTACAGATCATCAGATCTACAAAATGTATCTTAAAATCTCGCAGAGACATCCTGGGAAAAGAGTGCCAAGAGACATCTTGTCAGCAGTTTAGTTTAGTCCATATGGCTCATAAAAAGAAAAGGAAAGGGAGCAGGGAACTTCGAAGCCGCACCATTCTGTGTTACATATGGTAATGCTCATATTTTATTAGGCAGTAAAGAAGAGAGCGTCTGCTCCAACAGCAGCATCTAGCAGTAACAAAAGCACGACTAAAATTTCAGCAAAGGATAACAGCACAGAGATTAAAATAATATTGCCACCAAAGGGACCGCAGTGAAATGACACGGGCGACAACATTGCCACCTCGTGGCAGAAGCTGCGCAGAAACCACAAACAAACAAGGCAAGCAAGAGCTTCCCAAAGCTTTCTTAAAACTAAAAGGCAGGGCAAAAGCTCCTGAAAGCTGCCCTTGTCTCCAGCAGCCCTGGGAGACCTGGCAGAGTCCTGTACTCCTGCCATTGAAGAGCTATGCATCTCCTCCTTGTCGGCACAGCTACTGCTTCTCACATCGTCAAGCAGAGACGGAGAACAAGAGCGCAAACATGGGCTGTTATAACACGGGTCCCATACGCCTTGACCTAAGTGGCAATGTGCTGCTTCATCTCCAGACACAGCCCCAGAGCTACTGGCAGAAAGGGGAGAGGGTAGACAGTGCCATTACCAGAATTCTCCATCCTCTTTCTTTTTCCTCAGCAAAATCTTCTCCTTTGGGCTCAGCAGCTCCCATTTGTAAGAGCTGAGGGCAAAACCATGAGGTGACTAACCAAATGTGGCCTCAAATTTAAGGCAAAATACACAGCTTTCCTCTATAGAAAGAGGCCAAATCCCCATCACCACATATCTCCACATTTATCCCACACTACGCGCAGCCCCCCTATGCCTTCAGCCACAGGACACTCTCCATAAGCACTCTGAGTCTCATGAGATGTAGTTTTCTCCAGCAGAAGCCAGAAATGCTCCATTTCCATCAGCCAGTCCATTCACTCGCACATGCAGCTTCCAAGTACTTAAAATACAAAAATCTAGACCTGTTTTGTTGGTTAATTTTCTGTCAAAGGAGACATAATGGGAAGAATGGTTGGCATAATGAATGAATGACTAGGACAGCACAAGAGGCAGCTGGGAGTTGTTTAAAAGGCAGGCCTACAGTATGTTACTCATTATGCTATTCAACAGCAACAGCTGGTATGTTGTCATTATGTGACAGACACGCATCAGAGAAGTTACCGCTCAGCAGACAAGGTGAAAGTCACTCACATTCCCAACACCTCCCTGCACTCTTCCCTCCTCCCTGCTCTGAAGGCTCAACAAACAGGGTCTGTGCAAGAATGAAGTGAAGCTTGGACGGAAGGAATATGCTCCGTTTCAAAGACAAACAGGACACAAGTCTACAGCTGCCTGTTGTCTAGAATACAAAACGTTGTCTTTCACGGATCCCAATCAAAAAATTCAGGCAGATGCAAATATAGGGCCTATTTGTCTCACTAGCTGCTTCCTCTGATCTCATACCCAACTGTATTTCCCCAAAGAGCCAGGACAGAGGACTCCTTCGCAGCCACCCAACTCCAACACTTTGCAGCCCATGGAGGATTTTGCACAGATCCTGCTGAGATGAAGGGCTGTGTGCCCTGAAACACGCTGTTTGTTTAGAGCCTCCTGCCCAGCTGTCTGTCACTTTGCATGCCATCCAGATCACAGCAACATGGCCAGCATTTGATGTTCATATTATGTTTCCTCTGGCATTCAGTGAATGGAAAAGCAGAACTGAGCTTATGAAGCTGCATATGTGAAGTAAGGCCAACTACGTGAATCCCAACTATTTCTCTGCTGGAGAAAATACAAATCTATCGAGTCGTTGCTTTGACACCAGAGGCTCTGTGCAAGCAACTGTTACTTGATGCCACTCTCAGCACTAACTCATGCCTGAAGATGGCAGCATCTTTCCTCCAAGAAACCTTTTCTCACAGTCAGCATCAGACCTTCCCTTTTTTTAAACTCACCTGTCACTCCAGTCCCCTTTCCATTCAATTTTTCCCCATGGATTTCTCAGTCTCACTAGGTTTTCTGGTCCATATTGACAGGTCACCTGCAGAAAACAGTAACACTGTGCTTACCTAGGTCTCAGCAGTTCTCATCTGGTTTATATCACTGTATTATGTCAGATATTAGCAAAGATTTTGCTTGTTCTCATGATAAAAATCTATGAACATGCAAATCTGAATGAGGGTACAAAGAGATTAAGATGCTTTATCTTATCTTCTATAACTGAAGCCAGAGACCTCACAGATTCCTAATTTGGAGGCAGGACTGTACTACTAGGAAAGCTAAGCCCTACCCCAGTGCAATGGCACAGCACAATGCAGCCCATGGGGTGACCACATAGATTAGCTGAACTGGGATGCCATGGTGGGGGAAGAAGGAGCCAGGCCAACTAGGGGCTTTGTTGGCAGCAGAACAGCTGACTTCACATCAGCTCTACATGCTTGGTCAGTCCCTGACTCCTGGCTGGCTCTTCATCCCATCAGAACAGCCAGACTGACAGACATGTCACTCTTAATGCCCAAACCTGAAACCCTCCTGCTGTGTGTGGGAGACACAGGCATGCATCACCCAGCTCGTAGTATCTCTTCCAGCCTTCCTAGTATGTCTTGCTACAGGCACTGAATGTGCTTTCACCCACATCTATATCACACGTCCAAACACTCACAAAGTCCTTTACCATCCTTGTCAACCTCCTTTTGAGGCTGGACAAGACAGTCATCCATCAATGCAGGCAGAGAAAGCTCAAGATTTATCCCAGTCTTTGGGACCTGTTATTTTACTGTCCCTTACCTCTAGACAAATATCTTTAGGGGACTCCCAATGATACTTCAGCAGATCAGTGGGGTCTACCTGGTACTCTCTGCACAGGAGCCCAGTTGGGTTCCCTTACTTTAGCCTTGACTCACTTTTCCATCTGCAGTTTTTCATGTTTTGGCCCTTGTATTCAATTATCTTTAGTTCCCTATGGCCTTTTGTCTGACTTCAGAGGAAAGATTTTTACCCCTCATAGGTTTCAGCGCATCCTCCCAGCCTCTCCAAAGGCCAGTCCATTTGTCCTTAGCAGTTAAGATGCTTTTGCAGGTGATGCTCTCAGCAGAGCCCTGTGAATCATTCCTACCCTTAGCGATACGCTGGTCTATAACCATTGTCCTTTACATCAAGGTCAGGACACTAAAAGGGACACACTTGAAAGTGAATCTTTACAAAGCACACAGTCTCTTTTAAAGCCTTAGACTAAGAGAAGACCATTGAGGGAGATGCTGTAGTTGCCCTGATGGAGTGTTGAAACTATGACTCCAATAAGAATTGCTGACATCCAAACAAACTTAGACCCAGGACATTAGGGCTAGTCTTACCTTTCTAATACCAGTTACTGTGTAGGCATGGCCAGCAACAAGCCTGTTCTTCAGGACCTTTGTTGCCTGTATACATGGAAGAGAAACAGAAGGAAAATAAGCCTTTCAATCTATCCCCGCTTACACAGCAGACTCACACCAATACCAGAGACCTGTATATGCATAAGCATTGACTCTCATTGCAAATGGTTTGAACTGGAAAAAAAAAATTAAGTCTAAGCTCCTAACAGCCAAATTTTGCAGTATGTTTGGAATGGCAAGATTAATTGGGAAGGCCCCTTCCTAAATTGTAGATCTTTGGCTAGACACTATCTCACTTTTTTAAAATTCAGGAGGTTAGGTTTCAGTTTTCAGAATAGCAGAGCTTCCCAATAGCTGAAGTGTTAGCATAAGGCTTGGAAGCCAAGATTTTAACTCATGTTCTGAACCACACACCTCTATTTTTGCTATAAGGTTATTCTCTGAGCCTGTGCCTCACTGTTCCATCCGTAAAAATGGCAAATTCATTTAACAAAAATGGGAAAATGCAGTAGGTCCTTAATTAATAGAGGTTCTTTGATAGATAAACTAGTTCCTAAGAGCAGAGAGTTTCCTGAGACCAGCAAGGAATTGATCCATGTGCAAACTTTAACATTACGAATGTGACTTTGACAGAAACTCATGTGTGTGCTTTGCTACTTTTTGAGTCACAATGACAAGCTGAGCAGAGGGAAACAGATCTGGAAAGGATTTTAGCTGTGAAGCCATCTGATGTTATTCCAAGTCTCACCCCTAAATGTGTCTGACAGCCCATGAGAGATCTGCTGTAGGTTGCTCTTGTCAGGATATCCCACAGATCAGGAGGAGCTGCTGCAAGCTTGATCCTTATATTAACACCACCCGTAAAATCCACCAAGGCTTCTGAAACTTGCCCAATCTGCAGATCCTCGTATGAGCCGTAGAGTCTAGCAAAGAAGACATCAATATACTCTTGGGGTTATAGACACAGATGGTAGGTTGAGGAAAGGTGTAACTCATGTTTATTTTAGGGAAATCCTTCTCATTTAGAAATAGAGGAATCTAGAAAATTGCCTCCAAGATTGGCCATAGACTGAAAGAGACTCTGCACTCACTGTCATCCCTTGATGCAGAGTTGTGAGAACATACCCATCACTACTTGTTTGATAACTCTGTCTTAGTGAATGTGGTCTGAATATATCACCAGACAGTGATATAGACTCTCAAGAGTGCCTTGAGAGTCACGTTGTGTCTTGAGAGTTCAGTCACCCATCTGATTTTCTTCCCCACTGCAGAGCAATGTTCTCTGTTCTTTCTGTTCTAACAATAACTCCAAATGGAAATAACAGAAATTCCTCTCCTTTGTTGTGATCTTTTTCTTATTGTTAACTAGGATTTTTTTTCTTGCTCTGCAGAGATTATTTTGGCCCAATATTAACAAACTCCATCAGTTACACCTTGTTACTTTCTTCTTAGTCCTGATAAACCACTCTAGACAAAACACTCTGGAAAAGCCAGTATTTTCACCATGCCTTGTAACTTGTTGACTATCTCAGTTTCAGGGGACCCTAGCACAGGAACTTCTACCAAAACCAAAGTACAATTCTTCAGCAGACCCACACAGTGAAACTCATTGGAGGTTTCTCAAATTTATAACACATCAAAGGAGGCATCACCTTTGAAAATCCCTATCTGTGGCCTTCTGCTCCTCTGCAGTATTTACAAGGACATCATTCTAGCCAGTACACTCCAAACAATGATAACACTCAGAGGACAACTCCCAAGGATAAGTCTGTTTTCACATGTACTCCTAAACCCTTCAATTTAAACTCAAAGGATAACAGTTACTGCTGTTTCAGCTTTTACTCTGTAATAATAGAAAGACGAGAATCATTTACTACACTCCAAATGTGGCAAGGCCTAGGAGATGCATTTGTAAACAAGAACAAACTGCGTAGGCACCAACCAACATATTTTAGAGAGACTATTTGCATCACTTGGAATGAGTCACTTACTTAGCATATGCCTTCTCCAGAAGGGCTCCCCAGAACACGTTCTTATAGACCGAGGAAACAAAGACCAGCTTGCCCACCTCATTCACTGGCAGGCGATCATCAACCACCACATCAACCCATTCACCGAAGTGCCAGAACTGTTAGACAAAAAGAATGAGCTGGTGTTTTCCTCGGAAGGGACCTGCTCTTGAAACAACAGGAAAGGCAAGAGAGCTTAGCTGTGGGCACAGGATGAGCCGCCTTGTGTGGAGGGCTGCTTTGGGTCAGTGAGATATGCTGACTCACCCACTAAGCCAGCTCCTCAGCCCCACCCTGCCAGAGCTAAAAAACCCCCATGTATCAGGTGGAAAAGGATTAAGCAGAGAAATTCGGCACAACTGGGCTTCTGGGGAAGGAGTTCCTAACTGCAGGGTAGCAGAGTTACATCAAAAGCTAGGCAAAGGTGTAGAAGATTGGAGCAGATGTGTTCAAGTTCTGCTGACTGTTGCCATTACAAAACATTGACATTTACAAAACATTTATCTGAATTAAAATATTGGTAGGAGACAGCTGGAGAGAATGGTCAAGCAGAGGTGTGTCCTCAGAGTATCTTGCAGTTGATCCACTGCCTGCACTGTTTTGTGGGAGGGGTGATGGGCTACTCTCCAGGCTGGGATACCCTCTGGCCGCTTGCCCTGGCCAACGGGAAATTGTACGAATTATCTAAGGGTGTGACACAAAACATGACAGAGGATTTCTGATGACCCTCAGCATCCTGGGGGAGCAAATGTACCCGGAAGTGGAAAATGCCAGCATATTTCCTCTCAAAGCTCTGGTTTTGTGGCACGACTGCAGCCAAGATATCCTGGTGGAACGTCAGGGCTTCCAGGGCCGCCAGGAACCAGCAGTTCTCTGCGCCAAGACAAACGGACACATGCAGTTGGCTGAAAAGCAAGAGTTGTCAGCCAAGTTCAGAAACACCACCAAGATTCTAGTAGAAGAGCTGTTGTGCTGATGTCTTTACAATTACAACAAATCATACACCGAAAATGAGACAATCCAGAAGTGAGCGTTACTTAACCAAACCATGATTGGTTTATAATTGTTCTCTCATGATTTTTTCATTTGGATACTGTTTGGTTAAATAAGAAATTTAGCAAGAAATAGCTCTCAATGGAAACATTCAGGTTTTTACTGACATTGTGTGTTATTTTTCTGTTCTCTGTAAAGGCACACTATTAAAAAAAAAACTTTTCCCTTTTTCTTTAAAAGCATTAACTTCTCAGAAGAGAAAAATAATTTCCAATGTATCTCCATGCAAGACCGTACTTACCAGAATTTAAGGGCTTAAAGCACTTAAAAATTAATTCAGTCCAGCCCCTACCAGTTTTGCAGATGACAATATATCCTTTTATTTTAGGTAACATGGGCATAAAAAATAATTTTCTAACTGCAAAGCTAGGAAGAGAAAACACTCACACTAAGCCTTAGGTACAAAGATAGCAAAAGTCTCAGGTTTTAATGCTTCTGTGGCCAGCGTTCAATTCTCAAGCAGCAACATTACACACCAGTAAGAGCACAGGATCACTTTCTCTTGCAATATTAGCATGCACAGAAGAGTGCCACAGAGAGCAGTAATTTCAGCTTATGGAGACACCTCTCAAAACCCACCTTGAACCTTGCCAGGTTTTTAACTGTTAATGCTTGCTTCATCCACACCATGCCAAGTAAAGTGATAAGGGTATGCACACCTTCTATTTCCATGCCAAGTTTTAGATAGTCAAAATTGCATACAAGATTTTACCTTGTATAATACTTGGATATTTATACAAAGGAGCTTCCTTACCCACCAATCCTTGGCAGAGATCAAGTTGCTTTCTGTTTCCAGCATAAAATACTGGACTCTTGTGCAAAGCCTGGGAAGCACACAACCAGAAAAAAATTACTGACAAGTTTCAGCCAAAAATGGCTATAATGGCAGAACATAACTGTTCAAACTTTCATCTAACCTGGCTGATGTCTCCATGATTTGACTGACAATCAAGCTACAGACTAACTGATGGCTGCTACAGAAGTTCCTGTTGCTGTGACAAGAATGGGTCTGTGAATAATTGTTCAGAGAAAATTATGTTGTTATTTTTTTTTCTCTCACAAGAGCCTCTGGGGTTAAATTAATAACCTAAGTGTCAAACTGACGTTTCACTCTAATGACCCACAAATTGCTCAAGCTAATTTTCACACTGTTGGCTTTCCCTGCAGACAGTAGCAGAGAAACAGCAAGCCCTCAGAAAGCAGCTACAGTAACTAGACACTAGCCTCTAACCTTGGTGAATTTGGATGCTCAGTTTGCAGGCCATCAGTCATAGATGCAAGCCACAGGCCTGCAGGCTGAATGGCAGAATCTCAGCGTTTCCTCTGCAGCACAGGGACTGAAGGATGCACAGCATTCATTCTCAGAGAGCCTTTGCTGGGCTAAGTCTGGCATTCAGAGGAAACGGCAGCCTTCTTTACAAGGTGGTTTTAGAGCAGTGGACTAAGAAACAGAGGAGGTTCCAAGTCAATTCCAATATCTCTGGGGTGGATGGACACCTGAAGGGCTTGGTATAGGCCAGGACTCATGTTGACCTTTCCCTCCCAAATACTTCTGTGCTGATATAGCTTCTTCAGCAAACCCAGCTCAGGCCCCTGAGGACTGCATTCTTCCTCCACCTGCAGATCCTGACTTAAAACAAACCATCTGTGAGACTAAATTACATATGAAACTCTGACAACCAGGGCTGCTATTCCCTAGCTCTCCTGCTCATTTTGCAAAGGTGCCTCTACTTCCCCAGTGATTTTCATGAGTTTGACAGAAACTCAGTCCTTGTAAGAAATTGGTTAAATCTGACAAAATATGACAGCTAGAAAATAACTTAGCTAGGAGAAAATATCTGCTATTACCTGGCAGAATTTCCTTACAGACAGGTTAAGGAGTCAGTGCTACTAAAATTCTCAGATAATTAATTAAAAAGAACAGCACTGCCATTGCTAGTAACAGGCCTTATCAAACTGTGCCAGACCCTGGTCCTGGCCTCCTAGACTTGTTATCTACCCGCTGGTTATGAGAACTTGCTCTGTGACAAGCCCTTCCTATCACATGTCTCTTGTTGCGATGTTCAGTTTAAGCGTGGGATACCAGGCCTTGGAAATATGGGCACAAATAAATAGAAAACAGAGGCCCCAGAACTAAAAACAACTCACTGACTGATAGTCAATTACTGGTCGTGGTAGAAGCTCAACCTTGAGTGCTGGGAAAAGACTGCTTTAAGTACAATAGACTAAACAGGCAGGAAAAAAACAGCCCAGCAAGAAGATAAGGCACTTGCCAGTGCCTGTGGAAGTGGCAGCCTCTAGCATCACAACAATATGTTGTCAAAGGCAAAGAACTGTCTAGAACTTTGGAAATCTTCTAAAAGGGCAAGATCTTGAATTTTGAAGAGAGGGATCATCGCCATGAGAACTGTCATCATAGAATCACAGTGGGATCACCAGATCTGTGAGCGCCAAGGACACCATCTCCCCCCACTCCCTTTGCCTGCTCTCCCTGCCTGCTCTGAGCATTACTGGATATAAACTGAATGCGGCTGGTTATGATTTAGGGCAAGAAATGCTTCAAAGGCAGTTATGAAACTCCATATACCCCAGCATCTAATCACAGCTGAAACAAGTGTGATCTCTGGAGGCATTAAAGCACACCTGAATTAAGAGTACTCTGCTTAATGCTAAAACTGTTTGCTGGCTATCAGCTGTAATCATCCTCTTACACCAGAGTATTCACTGAAAGTCACTTACATGTGGCCTCTTCCACTGCAAATTTTGGGGTAGTTTCTTTAGCAGCGGTCCCGTTCCAATAGAGCTGATGTGAGCAGGGAAGGTGTCATCTGTGAACAGGCATTTGTTCTTCAAGCACGTCTCCAGCAAGGCCTGGTAGTTCTGCTGGATGGGTGGGGTGTGTTTTTGAAAGATACTCCTGCCTAAAGGCACAGGTGACTTCTTTTTTTTCAAGCACGGCAGAAAGGGCATGGCGATGTCCACTCTAATGCCAGGGTAATTTTTTCCACAGAGGATTCTGCAGGGATCTCACCCTGCACAGTTCTGCTGGAAACCTTTGTTTCCTGGGATGAGATGTGTCTTCTCCAGAAGAACTCCTGGTCATTAAAATAAATGTAGAAAGTCAATTTAATCATGGCTTTTAAAATTTTCTCTTTAGCTAGCAGGAGGGTGTGGGGGGGGTGGCACTCCCAGAAGAGGGGGACCCATCCAATTCTAATCGAGCATCTATCACTGTGTTTTCAAGGCTTTATATTCACTGTAAATCTGAGTGAAATCAAAATGAGTGACCCCAGTGGCTTTTACTGGGGCTTTGAAGCCATAGTCATGGCTATTCTCAGGCTCCCTCTGCACTATTTAGGCTCTCCAGGATATTTTTATAACATGTTGCAACATGAATGACTGTCTTTATTCAATCACATTCTGGCATGTGGACATTGCCCCTCCCAAAAAAAAAAAGAAAAAATAGCAAGATAAAATGAAGGCTAACAGAAAAATGGAATACATTAGGTGTTACAAAGCCATTACTCACAAGCCCCAATAGTTATTTTGCTCTTTTTGCCTCATTTTGGAGAACATCACAATCTCACCCAAGAGATCACATTCCATCTTGCTGATTGTCACAGATTCACACATGAAATTGCATGCTGAGATACTTCTTCTTCTTGTAATGTTCAAGACAGATGTTTCTCATCCTCCCCACTGAAAACAGCAAAGAGTGATTTCACAGCCCTTTTTAAGTATTAGCAGCCATCACCATTTGCCTCAAGTGGTGGGGTCCTGGGAGAAATCATTATTAAAATCTCAGCAGGCAAATCACACCCATCAGTGGTAACAGGGTGATCATAATCATAGCCTTCTCATTACTGTGTAGACTGAAAAAATTAATTGGGATAAAGTTCTATAAAGGGCTCACATGCCATAATGGTACAGTATTTGGAAGGCTTCCCTCCAGAGAAGGCTCTCTGAGACTCAAAATCACTGCCCCAGGCACCCGAGGAAACTGGTCTCAGTTAGGAACCCGTTGATTGTTACTCCCGTTAAAGCTGAAGGTCACCGGCGCTCCCTGTGAGAAACCATACAACTGCAGATTGTGCAGTCCTCCCACACAGAACCCTCATTTGTTATAAAACCTCTCTACAACTGATCCACAAGGTTTGATCCTCAAGGGCAACCAAAAGAAAATCTTCAAAATATAACCCTGGAAACAAATATTCAATTTTCTATTGTACAATAGGCATTTCAGACCTGAAAAAGGATTTAAGTGCCTAACAACTTGCCTACTTTTTCTCCAGATGAAAAATACTGTCTCTCCCTCCAAACCTTGCCTTTTTACAGCCATTGACCTTCACAGCTTACAACAACATAAGCAACAGACAGAGAGATAGATTTAAGAGAAAAATGAGAGGAAGAAACCAGTCTGGAGGCCAGCTGCACTTTATATAGACAGACAAAACATGTATGAAGAAGAATTTCTCATTTTGCTGCTCCTCAGGAAAAGAAGCGGCGAGCAATTGACATACTCTGAGCTACACTGAATAGCAAATACTTCAGACTTGGTTTTTGGGTGTGCAGAGCATCCACAATGCCTGATAAAACCATTGTAACCCTTTAGCAGTTCTCACCTCAGTCTGCCATTTATTTGAAAAAGAACCAAAATTTATAGATAGGCCTTGAAAGCCAGAGGCAGTATGAAAAAACCAATGCTTTCAGAAATGGGGATTTAAATCACCTGAATATGTAGCCTTATTTTCAAGAAACTCAGTCAGCAGCCCCACCTGTAACAGTGTGTGTTGAGGGTCAGTGATGCAGCTACTTTTTATGTGTTGAAAACCTCTCTGCTGAACCTGCTTGTAGGTGTATTGTTTTAATCTCTTTTCAAGTTACCCGGAAATCTTTGAACAAAAGATCCAATGAAGCATTTTATGTGTCCTGAACAGTCACTGGTCAGACAGCTACAGGGTGTTCCTCCTCATGTTTTAACCTTCTGCCTGCTGCCTGGCTGCAGTCATGTGTACGAACAGTCACCAGACACAGCTGTATATGACCAGCCAAGGTGTTACTGAAGCAGACAGAATCAGTGTCCTGCAGCACGGGTGGAGCAAAGTGTGTGCACATCTCTTCCAGCAATTAAAACTTTGAAGGGAAAGCAGCCAAGTGTAGCAGAGATAGGTTAAAAGCTTTAGATGGAAGCCGTGAACCAGTCAGTTGGATGGATTTTATTCTCTATTTTTGTTCCCCTAGTTAGCACATTTGCCACCTGATAGAAGTCCTTCCACTACATTAGCGTCCTATGATCTCCCCTAATCATTCTCAACATCTTAGATGCCTCATCCCTAAGTCTTAAAATGAGATCCCGAAGAATCCACAGAAAACCCTTCACTTTGAGTAAAAGTAATTGGACGATGACAGAATTCTTCAAGAGCCTCGCACTCTCTCTACTAGAGGATTTCTCTCAGGCAACACCGGGGCAGCGGGCAATTCAAGGTCTAAACATGGAGCTGACAGAGCTCAGCCCAGCTCCTCTGGTTTAATGAAGACAATCTGTACCTGGGCTGAGGAGCCGCTCCTGATTGTGTGGAACAGAACAAATGTTTGCTTACAAAATAATAAATTTTAGGGTGAGCAGAACAAACGATGCAGGGCATCTTTTACAACCATTCTCGTAATACAGCAAAGTATTAGCTACAGAAATTAACAGTCATTACTCAAAATGGAAATGTGCCTGTATTAGGCTTTGTTAATCTTTATTAGTCTCTAAACACACAGGCTGGAAACATGACTTGTAGGTACGACCTCAAGTATTTGATTAAACGTAGTGCTGTATTTCAGAAATAAAAACTCAAAGCTGACTCCCACTCTTCCTGTGGGCTTTTTAGCAAATAGAATGTGATGAAAAGAAGCACTGAACTGTGTTTTCTCACAAAATGAATGAATATACAGAGAGGTGGGGGACCTTGCCCTGAAATTCCTGTGCTTAGATTGTTGTCCAAAATTGACAGACACCTTCTGGTGCTGAGATTTTTGAGGCTGAGCAGTGAACCTGCCCCAGAGCCTCCTACCAATGTTAACAAAAAGCCTGTAGCAGAAATGCCTGGATGGCTCAGAAAACTCAAACAATACCTCTCTGAGCAAAGATTCACTTTTAAAGATGCTGGTTGAGGATTAAAAATACACATTCTTTGCTGTGTAAATTGTCCAAACTGAAGTAAGGGGAAATATGAAAATCCCATTTACTCAAGATCTGTCCTTTAGTACTTAAGGTTACAACATCCTCTTAATAGTCATCCTAATCACCAGAGATTCTGACTGCCCACAACTCCCATTAAAGTCAGATGAGACTTCTGATCTCTGCAAGTATCTTCTGAGCAAGTATCAGCTAAACCGCTCCTAAATAGCAAAACTGAGAGAACAAGGGTGCCCAAAATCTGGGTTAGCTAAAACACCAGCCTGTGTTCCCAACCATTTGGCAGGCAGAAGCTTTGGAGCTGTGACATGCAGGGCAGCTGACACGGCTCATCTAGTTGATTTACATCACACTCATTCTTCTCATGTTTGCTGATACAAACTTTTTGCCATTCCCTTCCACACTTGCAGAGAAAAGTACAGCAGCAGCTGCTGCATTCAGCACGGCCAGCAGGGTCGTGTAACCAATACATGCATTAGATCCTAGAAGACAGCTTCATCTCAGCACCATGCCGTGGTGACAGTTACACTCCTTTCAAACCCATGGAAAATCCTAATGCTGTGCTGGCCGCAGACTACTGCTGAATGCCAGCACCAAATCCCCCTACACAGCACTCCGCATTTGATGTCCTACCTTCTCCAGGGATGTCCTCACAGCAAAGGATAATGGTTCCACTGGCAGTGACGTCTGCTGCTTATAAATAGGATATATGTTATCTCCACCTATGTGCGTATTGATGTGCACATGTGCGTAAGGGTATATATATATATGTCTTGCCTACACAACCGTGAGAGATAGTCCCAACCTATCAAGTACTGTAGTAGAAGCAGGAGGCGGGGAAAAAAAGCATATTGAGTAATGCCAGAAAATTTCTGAAAAGCCCAATGCAAAATATTCCACAGAAGACATGAAAGAACAGATCAGCCCATCATGCAGACTACCATTTGAGTCACCCGTCGCTTCAGTGGATGGCAGCTTCCTTGTTTAGTTAGCCATGTGAGTATTCAAAGCACAAAACTCCACGTCTCTTCATATATCACCGACAAGGTAAACAGCAAGGTGCGTTCAATTGTGTCTTAATAGATTTTAACAGAATTTCTTCTTTCAGGTAAGAAAAAGCTCAGAAGGGAAATACCCTCAAACCCCCCATGTTTTCTCAGAACAGGTGGGACCATGACAGTCTCTCCACTTTGTCAATCACTAAATCATAACAAATGCTAAAAATAACATTTATATAAGTTTGAGGAAGTATACGTCCTATGACAAAGACAGTCAAAACCATCCAAGAGTGGTAGGAGAAGCCTCCACGCTTCTGCACTGCAAGGATGACGAAGGGCTCGGAGGATTTTTCTTTCCAGCACTGTTACAGGCATCAGGGGTCAGGTCCCCTATGTGCAGTACAACAGGCTTTCTTTGAAGAAGTGAACTCACTGGAGTCAAGCACACTTCCCACTCACTGTATGTACATGATCCAACTCCACATTCTCCATTTGTGGTGGCACTAGCACCTTCTTTCACCTCAGGCAAGGAGGGGGTAAAAGCAGCATAGAGAGGGTAGGGAAAAAGACAGCGTGTGCATTCCAAGGCACCTGAGAACAATGGTGGGAGAAACATAACGGGAAATATTTCAGAGGAATATGAGGAGCAGTGAGGACAGGAGGGAAAGGCAGCAGCTTTCTGAGCTGTAAAGGCAAAGCAATGAGTGAGGAGAGGAATAGGCTACGCTGGAGACAATTTTATGCCTAGGCCACATGGCAACAGCAGGCGGTCGAGAAGTTTGATCTAGCTGAACCAGAGGAAACTCTCCTTCCCTTACTTATCAAATTAATGTTATTTGGTTTGATTCTGGGGGCCGCCGGACCTTCCTCTCCCCTCACCCCTTTCCCACCAACCCAGCTATGCCCTGTTGAACCCATCATTACCTGAACTTTTGACACTGTCTATTCGGGTTTCTCACTTGCTAATGAACAAACAGTGGCAGTAACTGCACTGGCAGGAAGTTAATTCTACTGAACTTCACTGCTCCCACAAGCAGCTTCAAACCGTCACACTGTTACGGTACCATCTGAGTCACCACCTGTTTTCAGACTTGGTGACTTGCTACTGTCCCCATCCTCAGACGATCTTTAGTAGGAAGCAAACCCGTGTAATCTAAGGCAGGAGATAAGCAAATACACACGTCACCGAGACTTGATTTCACATGAAACAAGTTTCAGTTATACAATGTTGTGTTTCATCCCCCAAAATTATGTTTCCTTTTGAATGCAAGTATTACGTGACTTAGTCCAGCCCCATTCACTTCCAGCGAAGTCTGTCTCTCCCGGTCAAGGCAAGCATCCAGCTAAGTGACTGCCAGCCATGTTACCAACAACAGGGGCAGGACTGAGAAACAATGGAGCTAAAAGATTAATCTATCACAGCGTGAGAGACAAATTCTGTAGTAGACGGCAGCAGCAGAACCCCCATCAGTACCACATACAGGTATGTCCTGAGCACCACAGCACAGTAGTTTCTGTGCAGGGTATTCAAGAGAGAGCTTTTGCATTTGAACAGCTCAGAAACTTTCAAGGAAAACAGCCCTTCTTCCAGCAGTGACATTTTTGTAAAAAAAAGATTTGCTTTTTTCTTTTTCTGTCTTGCTTTCAAAATTTTCAAAATATATTTTTTCTTTTTTTAATGCCTAAAGACTGTGCCATGGGACTAATCTGTCCAACAGAAAGCCATCCATTAAAACATCCCTGTTTAAGAAACAAAAAGGAATAAGAAATGAAAACAGAACAAAATTTTCAGTTCGGATTCTGGCAAAAAGAAAAACCTAATTACACTCTAAACTTCCTTTCCTAATTTTACTTCCCTTTGTTTTTGACAAGCTCTGTACTTCAAGGTAAAGAGAGTCCTTGAGGAAGTCAGCCGTCCAGAGAGAAATGGCTAAGAAAACAGACTGAAAAATAAATAAAATTGTGCAATGTTTGTGACTCACCTAAAGTCTACAAAAACTAAGTTTGGTTGAGACCTGCCCCAGTGATAAAGAATCCAAAGGAAAGGGCCTCTCTTCAGACAAGGCAAGGAAGCTTTTTTTTTTTTTTGCCATCTGGTATACATATTTATGATTAACACAACTTCATGATTAATATAGATCCTCTTCTTGTAAAGGTGGGACAAGCGTGCCCCTGCCATACCTGCAGCAGTTAGCTCCCACAGCCAGCACAACAGAAACCCCGCTTTCCCACCCCATTCATTGCATTCAGGAAGGGCATCAAGGTGGCCTGGGGAGATTTACGATCAAAGGCTTCCTGGCCTGACCTTTACTCAGCTCTGGGGATATCACAAGCAAGCACCAAAGAGACTCCATATATAGCTGTAGAAATACGAGAACAATATCAGCCCTTAAATGGCAGAACTACATAGAAGATGAAAGCGATTTTTTCCTGTAAAATGAGGAGTTTTTGCCAAAATGTGTTGGTTTCTATGGGGCTTTTAATTTTCAGGAGTTTTCACTGGAAAGGGGTCATCCCATTCTTAAAGCCAAAAGTCTCTATTTATCAAACTATAGAAACAAGGCAAATTAGGCTTAAGGAGGTTTCAAAACATGAATTCCACTTTCAGACTAGCTTTAGGCATTGGCAGGAAAGCAGAGAAGCCTCACCTTCAGAAAACAGTCAGTTTGCTATTTTCTTCCAGAAGGAGAAAACCAGTTCCTGGAGTCGTCACTCCCACCTCATGGGTCAGCAGTCTTGTCGTGCCCTGAGAACACAAGCGCAGGGGCTCACACAATGGGAACAGCCAGGAAAACGGCTGCTCCTGCAGCCAGATCCATAGAAAGGGACCTGGGTCGTTGTCCAGGCACACGGGGCCACACGTGTCTCCGGGTGTTGTCATCATCCGTACTGAAAAAAAACCACTTCTAATGCACAGCAGCCTCCGCTTACGCAAGGCCTGGGCTCCTCTGGCCTGCCAACGGCTGGGAAAGGGCAGGAGCCTGCCACACGGCAGGACCGCTTCCAAAACGGCCTCTTGCCACATTGCTTGGACCCGCTGCATCAACTCCAGATTGGGATTTTAGGGAAAACTCCCTGCTCTGTCCCAGCTGCTCCGTGGTGATGAGGAGAGCCCTACAGTGGGGCGTTATGGCTGATGGCTGGCCAGGGGACACACCAAGGCCCAGCGGACACGCCGAGGCCCAGGTCACCGCCAGAAACTCCGTGCAGGCTTCTGCCCGAGTGCTGCAGCCTCCTCGCAGCAGCTGTCCTGTCAAATCTAACTGCTAGAGGAATAAAGGAGCCGAGACAGCAGCTAATTTGCCTGTCCCATACGTTTAAGTGGTGAAGTCTTCTGGGCGCATCCAGCCTCGCCTGTGCGTGCCCCCGAGAAGGGAGGGGCAGCAGCAGTGCAGCCGAGTCCTTGGTTTGGGGAAGAGTTGGGGACCCAGCCCGGGGTGTCAGCGTTAGAAGCAGCCGCCTCCCTGTCAAATCTGCACGGGTAGCGGTTCATTGTAAAGCGAGGGGAAAGGGGAATAAAATGGCGGCCGGGCTGCAAATCGCCGCAGCAGCCCCTAGGGGACGCTGTGCCCCACGGCGCTCAGAGGGGCGGGCCCGGCCCCCTCCCGCTTTTCCCCCTGCGTCGTGCCCCGCCTCAACATGGCGCCGCCCGGCGCGGCTTCACCCGCCGGGGAGAACGGGCGGCGCCTGCCAGGAGCCGCCGACTTCCGCCGCCGGCCCATTTCCTGGAGGGCCGCCGTTAAACACCGCCCGCCGCGCTCAGAGGGCGCTGCTGCCGCCACCGCCCGCCCCTCCTGCCCTGCCTCCGCGGCATGCCCACGCCGGGAGCCGGCGGCGTGAAGGGAAGCAGTGTCCACCGGCACCGCTCAGGCGAGGCTGCGAGGAGAAGCGGCTTTTTTAGCCTCCCGCGGGGTCCGGTTTCTGACTGAAACCGCCGGTGCGGGTCGCGTAAGGGAAGGCGGCCCTTGCGGGTGGGCTCTGGAGGGGAGCGAGGCCTGCCAGGCCGTCCCCCGGGCCCCGCCGCTTGCCCGCCCGGCCTGAGGGGGCATGCGGAGGTAGCCCGCGCCGGCAGTCAGCCAGCCAGCGGCGCCTCCCCTGCCCGCCGCCCCCCGCCCCAGCCTCGGTGGTCGCTGTGGAGCTGGCTTCAACCGGCCCCAAGATGTTCAGCTGGCTGGGCACCGACGATCGCCGGAGAAAGGACCCGGAGGTGTTTCAGACCGTCAGCGAGGGCCTGAAAAAGCTGTATAAAACGAAGCTGCTTCCCCTGGAAGAGCACTACAAGTTCCACGAGTTCCACTCGCCGGCCCTGGAGGATGCCGATTTCGACAACAAGCCCATGGTGCTCCTCGTAGGGCAGTACTCCACTGGGAAGACCACTTTCATCAGGTAAAACTCGGCAGCCTGCCTCCCTCCCTCGCGGGCATGCCTGCACCCTCGATGCCCGTGGGCTGTGGTGGAGCAGAAGGGGTCTCTGCAACCTGTGCTATGCCTGGATCCCTCTTCTGTTCCCTCCTCTGTGCCCCCAGTTCCCATCAACAGCTTTCAGTTGAAAAGCCTCCTCCACTTAAACTCAGAGTGTGTTCTTTTGCAAGGACAGGGTGGTATGAGATGTCCCGTGAAACACCGACGTGGCAAAAAGCCCAGGGCAGGGCCGAGGAGTGCAGACAGGGCAGTAGTGTGGAGACATGAGTCACTTGGGGCCCTCTTGTCCGTTCAAAGTGCAAAGGCTGCGGGAAGCCTTGTGCGGGGTATCCCTAGCACTGCTCGGGTCAGGGCAGCCCCTGTAACATCCTCCAGCCTAGGGAACCTTACAGTGGGTGCTTGGGTTTGTAATGGTCTCCATCTCACCCTTTTCTGCACCGTGCCCAGGGGCCGTGCTCAGAGCCTCCTTTGAGAAGGGTGTGTGCTCGGGTGCCTGTGCACACAAGAGAGACCTGCTCATCTTCGGGGCTCCAAATGCAAGCTCTGTTTTAACTGTGTCCTGAGATGCTGGGAGCAGCATGTTCATTCCTAGTTGTAAGGAAAGGGCAGCTGCCAGCAGCATGTTTGATATGAAACTGTCAAAGAGAGGGTTAAACTTTTCCAGATAGACTTGGTTGCAGGGATCTCTGTTCAGTCACGCTGCTAGTTCAACTTGCAGCAGCATTTCTCTTGGGATCATAGTTGAAGCTGTAGTGTCTGCATTTCCTACGTGATTCATAAGCTTAGTGTTAAATTCCAGCCTTTTTCTGGTGTGGCTGTGTTGAAATCTGCGGAATTATCCCAGTGTAAATCTGGATGCAAGCCACAAGCAGCCAGCCCTTTGTTCCACTAGTATTTCTTGGTGGAGGAGGGAGCTGTGGAGAGTAGAGAGGTGAATCAAATTGACTACCTCTTAAGGAGTGACCTTGAGAAATGCAGAGGGTTGTTTTGTGTGCTGTAATATTCCTGCTACTTAATGCCTCGGCCAGGAGCCAAGAACAGAATACATTTCTGTTACCTTGTCATGCACCTGGCAAACAAAGTTTAAGTGTAAAAATGTGTTTCTCATGTGAGCAGATCAAGTAGATGGTGAAGGGACATGAAGGACCCAAAGAAACATTTGGCACATTGTTGGAAAGGGAGTTGCCACTCTTAAAATATGAGAGGCTAGTTTGGAGAGCATAGCTGTCTGGTTCCACCCCAAATCTTTGTTCTGTGACTTAGTACCAAACCTATCTGAAGGGCTTTTTCTGCCCTTTGGGTTAGTGACATGCGGAGCAGAACTTACCCTGAAACAAGGAGGTTGCTGAATATCTGGCTGTGTGACTAGAGCATCTCTTCCTTATGATTCTCTCTGGATCGCCAGCATCAGCATTTCCTTGCAGTCTCACTTTGCGTCCTGTTGTTAGCAAAGACTTCCTGTCTTTGCTGCTTTCTGATCACTAAAGTCCTTTTTCTGTAAGCCTGACTTGCTTTTGCAAGAAGTTCAGGTGCCTAAAGCATGTTTGAGGCAAAAGGAGAAGCCTGAGTCCTCACTTATATGGAATGGCGGCAGCCCCTTTGCTCTGCTGTCAGCCATCTGGTCTGAGCCTCTCTTTGACCACTGCATTTCATTCATGCTGGTGTCCTCCCAGCCCTGTCTATGCAGAGGGCTGGGATGAGCCTACCCAGAGACTATGGTCAAGCAGAAGTAACCAGGAGCTTCTGCTGTACGGGAGTGCAAAATGAACCTGAGGCTTCCAGGAAGGCGGTCTTCTCTGTGTAAAATAGTGCAAGGGAGGTGAAAGTTGAGAACTCTTGGAGAACCCCAGGGCCTCTAATAGTAGCAGAAGTGTGAGGGTGTGTCACTCCAGTATGTTCCCAACCAACCAAAGGCAGGAGGTGCCTGAAAACTGGGTGTTGCTCAGGTTAGCGTTCCAGCGTGAGCCTGCAGGCACTGGTCATTAGAGAGCTGGGATAAGCACCAGATTAGCATCCAGAGTTATTGTGGGAAGATGAGTGGGAGCTAAAACTGAAAGCAGGGAGGAGTTAAAGGGGACCAGGGGAGGAGCTGGGAGGGGAGACAACCATTATGTCTTGGCAGTAGAGTGAAGCAACAAACAGCCTCTGGACATCACTTCCATAATGTAGTCAGGATGGGGGATAATTAGTGTTATCCTTATGTATCCATTCCACTATTACATTGTATCCTGCTTGTACTGCCATGCAATTTAGGCAGATGATTTAGTACCACTAAACACTCCTGTGGAATGAACTCAGTCCCGGTTCACCTGGATTCCAGTACACCATTAAAAAAAAGTCAAAGGACCTTAGTCATCTACTTGAGGTGGGTTTATCTCCCAAACATCTTTCCTTGGTTTTGGGGAATCTGAGGTGAAATAAGGAGGAAATGCAAGGCTCTGAAGCACCTAAGCTGCAGCATCTTGCAGTAACACTGCTGTCTTGTCAGGAGCTGATGGCAGAAAGAAGGCAGTCAAGGTCAGCAGTGAGAAACATTCCTAGAGGCTAAGGTGGGGAGGAGGTAGGTGAGTCGTGTGGGCCAAAGCCAGTGAAGTGAGACCAGAGCATTAGCTTGTTTTTAGTGGAACCAGATTGTTCTCTGCCCTGCTTTCAGGGACCCAGTGAACTGAGCCTTACCTTGCTATGTGAAAAATACAGAGTTGCTAACTGCAGCTCTTCCATTCCTTCTCCCTACTGATTCCTCTCTTCTTGCTCACTTGTTTCTCTCCTCAGCATACATTTGGCTGAGGCTTTTCTGCAGGGCTCTGGGGTCTGAAAGGTTGTGATGGGGATGGCAAGGCAATACCTCTACCTGGGAATGTCTGACAGCCACAGTAGGATGTCACTGAAGCCTGCCTTTATATTGTTATTGCTTTTTATGTTTCCTGGAAGAGAGTGGGGGTGCAGGATAGAACATTACTCTTCTAATTAACTTAGATTCTGTCGTCTTTTCTAAAAATAATCCTGGCTTCTGTCCAGCCATCCTGCTAATAAAATAAACAAGCCTTCCAGAGCCCTACTAACTGTCAACATGGCTTGCTTTTCTGGTATAGCCACCCCTTTCCTCCTACAGCTAATCATTTACATGTCCTGGCCTCTCCAGACTGTTTGTCACAGACTACATGCAGAGCTCTAGCGTGACCTCCCCATGTGGCCCTGAACCTTTCATCTCTGCCTGCACCAGGCTGTTGTCACCATTTCCTCTGCTCAGCATCACCTCTGCTGCCACACACAGCAGCATCCTGCACAGCTCCTGCATGACTCATCACGGGCAAAGAGCCCCTTCCCCCACATCCTGCGGCACTCCTGCCTGGAGAGCCTAGGATCTCCTTGCCTGGCTCCTACACTGCTCCAAGCCCACCTGGGAAAGGGTACAGCAAGCCAGGCTGGCACTAATGCAGCTTTCCTGCCCTTGTCCCTTACCTCCCCTCTCACCAGGAGCAGGGACAGCCCTGAAATGGGGCAAACAGCATGATGTTCACAGCCACATACCACCTCCAGACGCTTCTCCAAAAAGCAAATTGGTCATGAAAAAAATAAACCCCATTCATGTCTTGCCTGGCACTCTCTGCAGGCTTTCCCAGCCTGGCTGGAGGTCACTTCTCTCTGCCCTTGAAGGTGTTCAGCAGCTCAGAGTAAGGCATGCTATGCTAGCAGGGGAAATTGCTCATGGTCAGATGTTTTCAATGGCTATTGTTGCTCTTCTCTCCCCAAAATCCCCACAAATGTGGCAATTGCATGTATGCTCTAGCTTGCTTCTGTTAGCAGAGCAGTATGTGTCTCTGCCTAGCGGAATGCCTTCCCCCCATCAGACAGCATCAATAAATCCCCTTGTATTTGTCCTCTGTACAATGCAATTCTTGTGCTGCAGACACCCTGCTGCACAATGTACCCGAATCTCCCAGAGAAGCCTTACTGAAAATAGATGGTATGATGCGAGGCAATGCAAATCTTGATCTCTCTGATTTCATACAGCTTGTTGCACACTACGTCAATTAACATTGGCTTGTAGCTACTTCTGTATGAGAGTGCTTTTGTTGGGATTTTTTGTTGGGTTTGTTTGTTTTGGTTTTTTTAAGTCTTATAAAAGAAATAAACACAGAAATGCTTTGAAAGCGTTAGCTGAGTGAAGCTGTGGTAAAATTCTTTCAAGCAGCCTGGCTGGAGGAGGAGCGTTGCTATTGTATGCTGGACTCTTGCTTAGACTTTGACAAAAGCTTTGTCATTTATAGACAAAACTTCCAGGCTGTTGCTCAAAAGCTATAATATTACATGTGCATCTCAAACCCGTAAAAAAACAAGTGGGTTATTGTTACGGCAAGGCTGAGACCTGACAATGGTAGTAAGGGCTGTTTCTCAAAAGCACTTTGCTTGTATTTGACAAGTGTTATCACTACCAGTTTCTTTTCTCTCTAATATCTGCAAGAGGAGAGAACTCAAAGATTTATTTCTATGGATCCAGTGAATGCCTGTCTATACTATTCTTAAATACACTATATCAGACCAAAAGTGAAATAGAAAGCAGGAGCAGAGGAAAGCCAATAGCAGTGACTATCATTACAACAATATCAGGGGCTAACATTTTTGAATTGCCTTCTAGGAGGCCTGAGCTTCGTTTGCAGTGTTTGGCCAAGTGGCTTCTAACCTAGCAAATGGTTGTTTCAGTATAAAGAGCTTTCTATGGAATGGAGCCAAGAACATTCATATGATAGTCTATAGAGTCCTTGGTGGGCACTTCAAGCTACTGAGAAGTTACTGTAGCTGCCAGGAAGGTGTATTGTGATCACCAGCCAGGGAGGTGGCACGCACCAGCGTCGGCTGCAGTCTGCTTTTGTTAAGTAATGACCCACTTTTATAGGAAAGTTTGAGGAACTCCTGCATAGGCTTTAGGTAGACAGGATATATCCACCCTAGTGTAGGAGGTCAGAGAGCTGTTCCCTTCCTGGAATCCTTCCTGGATAATTTCAATTTTTGGGGAACTGCTATACAGCTGCTATTTCAGCTCAGAGTTGCTCCCATTAAGAGAAGTCACTTCTGGTGGCATTCTGGTGAGTGCAGGACTTGGAAATCACTTTGGATGAAAGCTATGGAAAAATACATGGTAAAATACCAGTAAAGGTGGTGGTCAGCTCCTCAGGGAATTATGGATAGCATTGCTGGAGTTACTCTTGCTGCAGCCATTCTCTTCATTAATGCGTATCAACCTAGATAAGCAGCAGTGATTTGCAGTATGCCCTGGATGTGCATTTGCTTGTTTTACTTCTAGATCCAGTTGATTTGGCCTTGCCCATTGAGAGCTGAAGATGGATGTCAATATAGAGTCCTGCTGAACAAGCACAATATTTTTGGTGTTCTTTAAACACTGGACAGTGATTACCTCTATGAAAATGATAGTGAAACCGGAACCCCCAAAAGTTATCACGAGCTTTCATGCCAGTGATCCTGTAGTCTCTCACACAGACCTTCTCTGATAAAACTCGCCTGAGTGAACCAGTGCTGGTTTTTAAACACACTGGTCTCAGTCATGAAAAATCCTCAGCCCTTCTCCCATTTCTTTTTTTCCCATCCTCTGAATCTACTTCTAACAATGCAGCAATTCTTTATCTTTCTGGTTCTACTTTCTACCTACTAATACAATGGAAGAGGGAGTGCCAGCTATCTGCTGTCAGCAAGCAACACAGTATTATAGTACCTTCCACAACCTGGCAGCCATTATGTTCCTCATGTAACAATCTAGAGCTTATCACCAGGTCAGGCTGTCTGACACCATTCCATTCTGAAGGTTAAACCAGTTCTAGCTATCTTTTGCAAGCCACGTGGACACAGTGGTCTTGGTTTTCAGTACAGGACCAGCAGGTGGGATGTTTTCTGCATGGTGCACGCATACCTAGACCCGACCTCAGTGATGGCATTTGGCTCCTTCATGAGCCAAAGGGAACTGTCCCATGCATGCCATTGACCCACCCTGAATTTGGCATGGTAAGACAGGATGTGCTGCCAGGGTCCTATCCAAAGTCCTACAGCCCCATGGGTGACTTTTTCCCTGCAGTTTGCCAAACTGTACCTTCAGAGAGGCTGCCAGAGGCTTAGGAAATAGTAAGGGATGCTGTGCTTACTGTGCTGTTTAGCTTGATAGCAAATATTGGGATATACTCTGCCACCCACATGCTTGATGCTCAATATGCTTGAGCAGTTTGTAATGCAGACCTCTAGCTGCATTGCAGAAGCACACAAGAAGGGAGACAGGAGATTTCAACAGTCAAGAACAGGAGAAGTTGGCATTTGAGTGTCTAATTTGGACTGGGGGCTAAGCACATTAGTTGGATGAGTCTGCTGAAATGAGCAGCAGTGAAGTAATTGATATCGGCACCAAAGGCCAATAAGGTTTCAGGATTAACTCTGTGATTGCAGCAAACTGCTGTTTTTACTTTGCTATGCTAAGTCTGTTCCAAATGTCTTGAGGATTAAAATACACAAAATGATCAAACATGGTGAGAATCTTTTCCCAGCAGCCATAATCATCTCAGTTACTTAATCCACCTGAATTAAGAAAGCTATAAATGTGACAATCCTGAGTAGAAGGAGCTACCACAATATTTATCAAACGATTCCGTGACAGTGCTTAAAATAGTCTCAGAGGGATCCATACTCTTGAGCTTCATAATTACACTGCAATCTTCAGTACAACTCATTTAGGACTTAGGCAGCTCATGTCTCATGCCCACACCCTGTTTTTTTTGCCTACAGGTACCTGCTGGAGCAGGATTTCCCAGGGATGAGGATTGGACCAGAGCCTACAACTGACTCCTTTATAGCAGTTATGCAGGGAGATGTGGAAGGAATTGTTCCTGGGAATGCGTTGGTGGTGGATCCCAAAAAACCGTTCAGGAAACTCAACGCCTTTGGCAATGCCTTTTTGAACAGGTCAGTACTCAAGAATTTAGTTGCTCTGGAGAATAAAGCTGGAACCTAATGAACAGCATAGCTGGCAATTTAAAAGGATGAGCCATGGTACTATTCTTGCTTTTTTTTTCCATCCACATGGCTGATGCAAAACCATTCCATACCTATCAGGTGCACATCAGCCACTCACTGAAAGGCAGATTAGGAAATTCAGGTGGGACAAACCTTTATTTTACTTGAACAAACAAACCAAAAAACAGCACAGCCTGTCCAGCTCCTCCCGTAGGAGTTGAGGTAAATGTCTTTATTACACTTTGCTCCCCCTTGCTTTTATATTCCTAGCTTCTTCCATTCTTCCATCAGTTCAGTTCCCTGAAACTAAATAGTCCAACCAGACATAGCCACTGAAGTCAGTAGAGAAGCAGAACTGGCACAATATGCATGACTTTTCTTCATTGCATTTTTAAACATTGCTTGAATGTCCCCCTTGAAACCAGGCTCTCTCCATTCTAATGCCTTATAACCTCAGGTGCAAACTGATGACAGCTCTGGTGTCTTTCCCCTAAAAAAGCTGTAGCAGGGGATTTGGAGAGTGGCTCTGTGACATGAGGAATGGAACCTTTCCATCCCCTAGACCTAGCCCAACCATACAGAGTTTTGGATCGAGGCCTTGCAGGAAGCCAGCAGCACACACCCATATCCTAGATGAGCACCAAATGTGCTACAGCAGGCAGATGGGAACAAATTGTCTCACTACGCCCATCATCGGCACCTTCCCTGCTAACAGTGTGGGAGACATTGCAAACATGGCAGCTGCTCAGCTAAACAACCAGGAAAGCTGGGCTTTGGCTCTCATTTCTAACTCCTGAGCTTAGAGAGCATCTATCCAGAGAGTGCAACATCTCCTACCAGCACTGACCACAGGAGTGCTGGTGTAGGCTGCAGTGAGACAGGAAAGAAGCATGATGAGAGAAGAGACCAAGCTGAAGTTGCTACTATGCAGAGAATCTCACAGCCTGTAGAAGCAATATCTGATCACTACACAGGCTCATCACTCAAGTACATCGTCATGGTCCAGCACCAGAGTGACTTTGAGACATTTTCAGTATTTTATAGGGCCCAGAACATCTGCATCTTGCCAAGAGTTAGATCAGGTGACTGCCCACTCCCTACACCAGGGAGGAAGGTGGTTTACCCTAAGAAAATAACAGGCTTCCTGCCTGAAGTGTGGAGATAGTATATGAAGAGAACATCATTCAGAGCAGCTCTGCCTGATAGCCAAGAACAGGCACAGCTGGCAGACAGCTCTCTGCAGAGGACAAGCAGCATCAGGAGAAAGGAGGCCTCTCATGGAGGGTGAAAAAGCAAACAGTCCTGAACTGGACTAATTGATGCGTCCTGAATGCAATTAGCTCCTAAAACAGCAGGAGATCTCTGTGTCCATTAGCCTAGTTCACTGTGTCATGCTGTGCTCTCGTTACTGTCCTGCTACCCTGCCCTCTCCTGTGGGGAAGGAGTCAAGTATGTGCCTGTGAGGACAGCAGGGCAGAGGGGCACAGCAGCAGCTGAAACACAGTCCTGCTAGCCACACAGGGAGTAGCCACTGCAGTAAGTAACCCTTTTTCTGCTGACAGATTAAAAAAAAAAAAGAGGGTAATGATTTCTGAACTGACAGAGAAAGACACGCTAAGGGAGACTAGCTCAGCAGTGTGAGCATCACAGTGCTGAAAATGCAGAGGGTAATACCCAGCTGATTAAGAAATTAAGAGCATGCAAGAATTGACTCAGAGGACCAGAAACTTAACAGATGTAAGTCAGGGTGCACCCACTGGACTGGATTAAGCTGCCCACACTTATCCCTGTTGTGGGCCTGGCTTCTTGGCAAGAGGCAATGCAGAGCTGTCTCTGCCTTGCACGTGTCTTGCTGCTGCTACGTGTATGCTAAGGTACTGACCTGAGCTAGGAGCTGTGAGCTGGAAATTTGGAGGAGGGAGGTAATCTCCAGGAGCCACCTCTCTAAGATGAGATAAGAGTGGGCAAGTTCACTTTACCCATGGGTGGTTAAAGGTAACGATTGGCTATGGGCACCAGTGGAAGAACAGAGCAATACAAGGCAGTAGTGTTCACACAGACCATGCTGGTCTCAGTTGGAAGGTGGCAGCCCACAGCACTGCATCCTCGTGGGGTGCAGAGTTTTCTGCTCTAGGGGAGCTCAGTGGAGGAGCAGAAGGAGTGAGCATCCAGCTGGTACTCCCTTCCCAGCAGAGACTGGTATCTGCTGCATTCCAGGAAGCAAGGGAAGAGTGGTACAGTCAGGGTTTGGCTGGAAGACAGCAGCTAATTGTACTGCTCAGAGCCTGTCTCCTCCCTCCCTTCATACCCAGGAGATGAAGTGGCTGCCCTCACTGTCCTGGCTAAGGGCAGAGATAGGGCTGACGAGCTGCCTGGGACTGAAAGGAGGATAACAGCTCTGCAGTACCTTGTCTCTTGTCCACCTCTCCTTGCCTTAGGAGGTTCCTGGGTATTGAGAGAAGGGCTTGTTTTCCTCACTCCAACTCTGCTGGCAGTACCCCAGCTCTGGAGGGATCCCAGCAGAGAGATTACAGGTTGGCCCTCATTATCAAGAGGACTTGTTTGACACCGAGGGTCTGGAGCAAAATCAGGAATCTCAGCCATTACTTTCATATCATATTGGCTTCGTTGCAAGATTCCTCCCACGCCCAAAGTCTGTCTTAGGAAGCTAAGGCGAGGTCAGTCCCACTTTTAGGTTGTCCGTAGCAGGAGACGTAGATAACAGGTACCTCCTTCACCCCATGCTTTACCTGTTGAGGTTGTGAAAGTATAGTTTGGCACCAGGTTCTTCCCTTCATATGGCCTCAGACAGAATTAGGTCATGCTCCCTGCAGACCTGCAGTTCTTCTGGGACAGCAGGAAGCCAACAGCCTTAACAACCTTGCCAGCAGAGCCAGAATGCACTCACTCATGCTGGCCTCTGACCTTATATCTGAAATCTCCTGTGGAGTACTTTCCCTAGAGAAACTGGTGGAAAATCCCCTTACCTGAACCACGGGGAATGCCCAGGGCTGTAACAGTGGAGAGCAACCTGGGCTGGCAGGACAGAGGAATAACATGACCTCCTGAGCCTTTTGTTCTCTGCTGCTGTGCCTGGCACTCAACAGGAGAATCAAGCCAGCCTCCAGCTTCTACATGAGGTGTTGCCACCTGCCAAGCTGTGGATATGGAAAAGAGAGTGGTCTGAATGTAACATGTAATATGTGGTCTGAAATAGCTGACAGTTTAGGAGAAAAGACACTCATCTAACTCATGAGGATTCACTCTTGTCAATCTTCTTGGAGCGATACAAGTAGAAAAATTTGGGCAAGGTTGTAGCATAGCCTGGAGGAGTTCATAGCTGCAGGGACTTGAGCAGAACCAGCCACTCAGAGTGCTGCAGGGCTCTGTCTGCCTTGACTACATCTAGTGGCCCTTCTGCCAACACCCATCCTTTATGTGGTTCTGCTTCCTCCCACAGTAACATGTTTTTGATGCCTGGATGTCACAGCACCCTATTAATAACCATATATACACACATACGCACACATTTATAGCTGCATGTGTGGAATGCCATCACAGAAAGGCTACTCATTAAATCCACCAGGAGCCACATAAGTGGGTAGGCCTTTACTGTCCTTTGCTGTTACCGGCAGCTGAAATACGTGAGCTGCAACCCACTGAGGACAAGCAGAAGTTACTCTCCTTAGGCAGTGATTTGCATAGATACAAGATGGGGAACAACTGGCTAAAGAGCAGTTACATAGGAACGGAGCTGCAGAGGCAGGAGGAATGAATTACAAACTGAACGTAAGTCAACAGTGTCATACTGCTATTAGAAAAGCAAACATCTTACTGAGATAAACAAACAGGACTGTCATCCCCCAGCGATAAGGAGCAATCCATCCACTCAGTTCACCACTGGCAAGGTCACAGCTGGAATACCATGCCAGCTTGGGGCATCGTGCCTGAAGAAATATGTGGAGCAGTTTGAGAGGGCCCAGAGGAGAGCTACAAGGGTCTTCAGGGATTTAGAAATGAGCTGGAAAGGCAGCTAGGAAGAACTGAAAGACATAGGGAAAATACCCCACCAAACTGTTTTCTTCAGAGGAAAGAGTGAGGGGAGAGAGGATGGCAACAGTATATACATTGTGACAAGAGGGGAAAAATAAATAGTTTTTCATGTCTACTGTGTTTGAGACTGAAAGGCATTGTAACATGGGAGATTTAGATTAGATGGTAAGAAAGAGGTTTTGCTGTAAGGATAATTAACTAGTCGAGTAGACTCCAGCACTTGTTGGTGAGTCTGCTTTGTTATGGATTTGAAGAACACTTTAGATTGATCCTGCCTTGAGGCAGGAGGATAGACTAAGCAACCTCTTGAGATCTCATGCTGCCTATGCTTTAGGATTTCCGTGGTGCAAGAATAGCACACTTTTTTTTAAGAGAGATTTGAAAGAGAACAAAAACCCTACAAAGTTGGTGATTTTTTTTTTTTAAACAAGTTCTTTCAGTTCACTTGAGTTCAGGACACTGCATGGGAACACTTAAGTGAAAGAAAACAAATACCACTTCTCACTAAAATCTAAACAGCAAATGAAAATATTTGGATTTCCACATTTTCATTAATAATTCATATTTTGGGGGGCCACAAAGAAACCTATCATAGGTCATGACTAAGACCAATGTTCCATAAGCAGCAAAATCATCAGGAAAAGTGCTCAGTTCTGGCTTCTTTCTCATTTCTTTAAATCAACAGTAGCTCCAAGCTCCAACTGAAGACTTGTAAATGCAATCAGAGCCTGGCTTGTCCCATGCTGCCTGTGACGTACAGCACATCATAAATACCTTTTGCTTTTATTTTAAACATTTATTTTCACACAGGTTCGTTTGTGCCCAGCTACCTAATCCCGTATTAGAGAGCATCAGCGTCATTGATACACCAGGAATCCTTTCTGGAGAAAAACAGAGAATTAGCAGAGGTAAGTCCCAAGTTCAGTTCTCTTCCAAACTTCAGTAGTGAAAACCAAAGGGACTCTATATGGTTTTGCCTCAAGCTGTAGACAGAAACGCTAGTAGGAGTCTCTCAGAGATACAGCATGACTTTACCAATGCCCCTTTGGACTCAATTTGCAACCTGCTACAGAGAATTTAAGTGCTTTCAGGGAAGGTTGCTGACAAGGTCAACAGCACCTGTGTCACGATCCAGTATTTAGCATTGGAAGAGATTTCCTTCAGAAAGAGTCAATACCTATCTGCTTTGCAGAAACACTTGCTTTCAGTGACTTACTGATGAGCCATAGACAAGGCTCCCATGGCAATCAGCCTGGTTTCTTTCCAGCTGACTTAGCAGGTTTCTTGCACTGTCAAGGCTTCCTAAATCTAGCACAGGACTGGATTGGGCTTGTTGGCATCCAGGTTCCTTATTGCAGTGGGGAATCTGGAAATCCTGGGGACGCTAAATGCATCTGATGCATAGCACAGAGTCTCTTAGTGAACTCTTGAGTGTCTCAGGCTGACTCTCTGAAGTGGGCAACATCTTGATACTTCAAACCTAACATCTGTGGTCACTTTCTTACTGTTCAAGGTAATGGTGACATAGCTCAATTTTCTTGCGGGTTCCTTACTCAAAGCTAGTAGCTATGCATCATTTAATGGAGAGAAAGCCAAGAGTAGTAATCGCAGCTTTCAGGTTTGAGAAGATCAGTTCTCATTCACGCCACCTGTTAACAATGCACAATGAAGTTTCAGCAGTACAGGCTCTACCCAAAGTGCTGAGGCCTTTCCCATATTTCAGTGTTCTGTCCTATGAGATTTCTGATGCCTCATGCCTTTCCCACTTCTGTAACACTCCTTTGTATTGAAGTTGTTCTTGGAAACTTCCCTTTTCTCTTTTAATTGAGCAGCCACCTTGCACAGAGCCAGATCTTGTTTGTTTTACTGGGATCCTCCACCACAGAGACCTTAGCTAAAGAAGCATCAATAAAGCTATAAAACACAGCTACAGTTAGTTGAAAACTCATGCTAATGTTTTTCAACATGAGTCTCCACACTTCTAGGGGATCATAAATTCTTTCCAGACAGTCTACAAAAGGTAGCAAAATGTGCAGGCCTTCATTGGAAGGTTGAAAAACATGCTGCGCAAGCATTCCTCCCTTCAGCAGAAAGTGTTTAAAAGACAAGGTAAACAAAAATATATATTGCATGGTGTAACATTTTTCAGTCAAAAAATGCCTCTGAAAGCAGCCAGTTCTCTTGTGGAACTGTCACTGTGAAGAAAATCTGCTTGGGAGGAAATATTTTTGTTCTGAAAAAAAAACAAAACCTCTGTACGTGAGTCAGAATGGACCCATTTCAAATCCCAAAAAAAGCTTCCATAGCCCCTTTCGAAATCTCCTAATTCAAATCCTGACATATAGTGCAAGTTTTTCCTATTTTCCAGCTATTTCTAGTACTAAAAATATCCTCCTGCAAAATGTACTGGCACTTCTTGCTCCTTCTTTTGCAAAATTCCTCTATCAGCCTCCCAGTGGGTGTTGGTATCCCTCCTATTTGTGCAACTACTCTAGTAAATGCCAGCAATGCCAGAACATGCTGATGCACAGCTGTGCGCTATAGGAGGGTCACTGGTGCACTTTGACCCAAGCAGATAACACCTTTCCAAACAGCTGAGGGAATGTTTCTCCTAAGCAGAGGAAGGTATAGGGGAGTCCCAGATCTCCAAGCTTTTGCTATACCTATTTGTAGGACTGGAGGCCTGTCTCAGCACGTGGGACAAGTTCTTCCTAGACAGCTTTTCTGCCCTTCATGTAATTAAGTGCTTGTGCATTGGCCCTGTGATTACAGTGCGTGGTCATCACCCCACCCTTTTGCCAGGAGGCAAAAAACTCTAGATGGAGTCTCCTGCTCATCCTACCATCCCAGGAATTTGCTCTGCTACACCTTTAACCAGACAAGGATACTGTCACAACCTCGCTGTCAACTGACCTAATCACAAGAGTTAAAAGTACAGGGTAGGTAGGATCTCACTACAGGACAGCCTAAAACTGGTCATGTGGCCACATCGGATGGCTTTTCGATAGCTACAGGACAAGATCCTCATCTGGTTTAGATCAACATTGTTGAAGCTGGCAGAACTCCAGTGATTTCTGTCTGCAGGGGACCCAGCCCAGAGAGCAGGGAGTCAAGGGAGTGCTGAGGGTGCCTATGTTTAGGAAGGGCTGCTGCCAGGCATTGGCTTGAGCTTATCTCAAGGAAGCCGGTATTCAAAAGGGAGTGCTCACCTCCCAGCTCCTACGGAAAAGGAATAGGAAAAAGTGGTGAGGCTGGCGCCTTTGCCACCAAGTTTACAAGCCAGCTGCCTTCATTGATGAGTTGTTTTTGGAGGCAGATAGAGCAATAATGTAGTGTCAAAACCTGCTGACACAACAGAATGCTCCTGCTCCCTACACCTTCCCAGCCTGCTCAGATTTCAGCTGGGAATGAAGCAAGATCTGAGGGAGTCTTACAGCGGTTTCCCAAGAGACGCTTTGAAGTTTCTCAGCTGGGAACAGGGGAACTCTTCTTAACGCCCTTGTTTGCTACTAGTACTTTTAAGACCCTCAGACTGGGGTGCATGTGATGCAATGTCAGGGAGTGCAGTGGATAGTAAAGCGGCTTTCTGTGATAAATTTGATCGGAAAAGTAAAGATGCAAAAGATGTAGCAGGATTTCCTAGCCTGCCCATCCCATGAGAACAAGCAGCATTTCTAAAAATAGGAAATTCCTCTCACTGGGAACATCACAAGTCTGCCTCCTTTCCCATTAGACGTCAAGAGCATTAGCCAATCTATACAGTTACAGCTTAGCAGAATACCATGGCATTGTGTGAGGGCCACCTTATACCCCCAAATTTCAAGGCAGTAGCTGTTGCTATTATTGCATCCATGTTTCAAGGAGCAGGAGTGAGAAAACTGGCTATAAAGGAATGTTTCGGGGGCTGAGATCACGTTCTGAAGCTTATAATCTGTCTGAACTCAACTCTGAATTAAATTCACTGCCTCACTGCTGTTGGAAAGACTAACATGACAGATAACGCATTCCCTTCCGTGATGGACAGACAGCGTGCAGCAGCACCCGCCTGGCAGTGTTAGTGCTAGCAGCAGTCAGCCTTGTGTAGCCAGCAGCAGGGCTTTGCAAATAGCTTTCCTCCAAGGAATGCTATGTAATCATGAGAATCAGAGCTCTGCATTGACTCACTTCCAGTACGCCACTACATGATCATAAGGGCCACCTTCCCCCCACAGAGCAGCCCATGAAGTTTCCCAGTAGCAGACCAGCAGGTTTAGGCCTGTCAAGCAGTTGAGGGTGATGCAGTCTGTCATAGCTGAAGTCCACATCCCCTCGGCATGCAATGAGATCACTAGCACTGACACAGCTGCTGCTGCTCTCATGGTCTGGTAAAAAGTGTAGCCAAGATGCTGCCTGTGGTGATGTGTCCTACTGAGCCACTGTGATTCATATGCTCCTTCATGGTGGACACCCATGGTGCCACAGGTATGATAGCTAGACCCCTAGAATATATGCGTTTCATTTACAGGCCTGGCAGGACATGTTCCCAGGTGTCATGGCCCAAAGCATCCTGCCCTTCATTGCTCCCATATTATCCTTCCCTGGAGAACAGCCATTTTTCTTCTGATCTTTTTCATATACTAGGGCATGGATCTATGTCCACATGTAAAGAAATAGTCATTGCATTGCCTTGTCCCTCGCTCTGTGTCATTCTCCTTTCTTTTATTGTTTCCAGCTGAGCATGAGGCAACAGGAGGCTGCAGAGTTACCCGTAGGGGAGGTATTTGTACCAAAGCAGCACAGATTTGGCTGCTTTGACAATTTGATAATAATACGGATGCTGTCTGTTTGCAAAACATTGTTATGGTGTCACATAATGAGCCCGAGCCATCCTGCTGGGAGGGAAGCTGAGAAAGGGATGACTGTACTGAAATAAATGAGGACAAAGGGGAGGACCGCAGGTCAGGTCATGCAGTACAGCAGAGCCAGGGCAGGAGTTAGGAGTTCCTCCTAGTTCGTCTTCTTGAGCAGTCTGCCATGCTAACTGAGCCACCTGGTACAGCAACTCATGCACTTCAGTAGCGCTGCCATCCCTGGGGACCGAGCCTTACACGCTCTGCTAACCGTCAGTCATGACCTACACATGCCCTGAGCTAAGCAGGTCCAAGTCTGTCAAGTTCAGCAATGCCCCGGCCAAGTTGTATTTGATCCCTGTTTCAGGGTCCTACTTCCTGAATGTGTCCTGAACACTTACTTCATCTTCAACCTATATATGTCTCCTCCTCCCTTTGCCGCATTAGTGAGCACAAGGTCCTAGCCAGGAGGTAAGGACTCACCACGTCAGTCCCCATCAGATTTCTTTCCAATATGCATTATTCCAGTCTTTTTCCAGCCTTCCACCCAGTTCCATTTTGCTGGCTGCAGTGCAGCCCAGACTTCCCATTCCCAAGGAAAAAAAAACCACACTACACACTGGCCTTGCTGTGTCTCCTGGGAAGGAATAATTCCCAACCAACCAGCAGCTTCAGCCCAGGGATAGTCACTCACCAGCCTGACAGCGAAAAGGAAAATGCTAATGGCAACAGTCTTAGACAGCGCAGAGCTCTCAGACTGACTGTGTCTCCGATAGCCATGCTTGGAAGGGAGCAGCAAACACCAAGGGAATTGATGTTCTCCTACTTCATGTGACATTGTTTGGGGTACAATGGCAACAAGAAAATATTTTCTCTGAAGAGTTTTGTCATGTGTGCTAGCAACAGCATGATACACAACTGAAAGCATCCACCCTGAAAGCCTCTGAAAGGAAGGCATTTCAAATATTTGCTATAATACTCCCCAGTGGTGATGTTTGCTTATATTTTGTATTACACTTTGCCTGGGAGGGTGGAAGTGCACTGGGTAGTTTTGACTTTCCAGTTCACCTCCATTACTGCAGTGCAGTAGCCGCTCTGCCAACTTGCCTGATTTTATCACAGTCTCACAAACGCGTACTGTTCCACTGAAAGGCTCAGCTCCCACAGACACACAGTTCTGCACTTCCTCTGAGAGCAACGCAAAAATGAGCAGAAAATCTGCACAGCTCTCGTCCTTTGTATTCATACCAATATGCGAAGCCACTAGCCTAACTCTTCTGACCTGAAAGCAGGATGCGAACAAAAACTCAAGATTGTGTTTGGGTTTTGGGAAGACCAAACTATGATTTTGTCCAGGGAGAGGGGGTGGGGACTGTCTTAATGATTTGCATTGGAAATACTGCTATATTTTGTAATTCGAGAACTGAAAGAGAAAAAAGATTATGCAAAATAACTGAAATTAAAGAGTTGCACAGATAGAAAGTGCTGCGGGTTTTGGTTGCTTTTTTTAATTCCTGTTAGCATATAGCAAGCACTTAATTTGTGTTACCAAACAAGTCGGATTTTTAGAACAGCTGTTCGGTTTGTCCTTTTTATTGTCCACTGTGCCCTCCAGAAATGTCCTAAGTATCTATTTCATCAAGGAAAGATAGCCATGCCCATCAGTATCTCATCAATTTGCATTATTTATGCCCATTGTATTCTTTCGGCATCCTGAGTAGCAATGGAGGACTGTGTTTCCTGGTCACTGGTAGCAGCTATTGGTTACTGATGGCCATTTCAGGCCAGGTTTTCAAACATGATTTCCTTCCAGTACAGAGTTTAAATCTGGGGAAATTCAGTTTATGTTTGGACACTATATTAAAAAAAAACTTTCTTGAAATTCCAGCTATGCAGCAGCAACACTGTACACTGACCTCTCTGGAAAACTTGGCCTGTACTCGGATGCCTTCTGAGGTCTCAAAATCTGGCTAGGAACTGTTGGCCCAAGTATCAGGAAGTGCTCAGTCCATCTGTCACAAATGACAAAGATACAAATATGTAAAGGGTAGAGGGGACAAGTTCTCCTGTTTCTACATAGAAGCTAAACAGGCTGTTAATAAGGACCTTTACTCTGGTCTGTGCTCTCCTCAGTTTTACTCCACCTGATTTTAATATGCCTAGTAAGGTTTCACTCAATTTCCACTGACATAAAGCAAGAACCCTGTCAGGCTCTGGTCTCTTTGCTTTGGAAACCTTTAAGTCTCCAAAACATACATTATATTTCCATTAGTTCTTGGTACTCAGGAGGAGGAAATACAGAGCACTGGCTGGAGAACATTGCTTCTAGTGCTGTGAGTCAGCAGCTCCAGGACAGTTTATGTCTTTGAGTATAGGCAAAGGCAGAAGTGATCGGCAAGTTGAGGCCTGCTCTAGAAATTATGACATGTAACATTCATACAGATCTTTTCATCCTGAAGGACTTCTGTCTACTTCCCAACACACCCACAAATACACATTACAGGAATCTCTTTATGTCCCCTTGGAAGGCAGCCACTTCCAGAGAGGAGTGTGGCAGCTTTTTACAAAGTTGGTTTAGGATGAGCTGCAGTGAGGTATATCCAATACCCCTCCCTCGCTTCTCATCTTCCCTTCTGTCCTCTTCGTGCTGGCACTACCAGTTTCTCACCTTGAGAGAAGCTTACCCAAATCACTGTTCTACCACCCAGTCCCAGCTGTTTCATCTCACCCTCTTCTCTAGCACTCTCCTCTCTCTGGTGTGCTATCCCTCCCTGGGTCTCACAACAGCCACCCACCCAGCTTTCCACTCACTTTATGGTCCTCAAAGGGATGTATCACTTCCCCCCTCCTCCCCTCATTTTCTTCTGACCATCATGTCGCCTTCCTTCTCCATTGCTTACAGCCATCTGTCACACTGAGGTAACATCTGCCCCTCCTGGCACATTCTCCCCCTCCAATGTGGGCTGCCTGCTTGTTTTGCCATGACATAGTCTTCTTCCCTGGACTTAGAAGGGCTTTCAGGCAGGACATCACTGTGACCAGTTAGACTAAGCCTCCAAACCCTCTTATTCAATTTAAAAATTCAGATCAAGTCATTAGCTCCCCGGACTAGGCATTCATTTAATTTCCAAGAGCTGCTCCCCTCCCGGTAGTCAGGTTCCCTGTGCCAACTATCCCATCTTCTAATGCTGTCCTCAGACACACAGAGCCAGTCTATCAGTTGACAAGTAGGGACACAGCCATAAAACCCTGCCCTGTCTAGTGAATTTTCAGTCTCTGAATAACATCATCTTTAGAAGGACGACAAAGCAGCTCAGCAGGAAAGAGGTGAATTGCTAAAAGCAGCAGCACAATTTAAAGCAGTAGTGACAATAAGATGTGAGATACCTAGTGCAAAGCAGCAGCTTTGGGTTTGTCAGCATTTCTTGATCTTACTATTCCCATTCCATCCCACCCCACCTGAACTCCACTACCACAGGGGCTGTGGCCATGGTTCCACAAGACAGGAAATCCAATAGTGTGCTTACTATCAGACAAAACAAGCAAAAATAACCAGTGTAGCTACATGCTGAGAAATGGTGAGCCAATACATGCACACATATTGCTGGTTTAAACTGGCTTAAAGATGTTACAGCCAGGCAGATTTTTATGCTGGTTCAGGTATCACCCATCTTTCCACAGTCAGCATAAAGACTGTATCATGCCTCGTCTGACTTGACAGAAAGATAATTGCATAATTCTGCCAGATCTTAGTGAAATGCGTGCTGCCAATTATTCCAGTAGCCCACAGACAAGTATTCATTAAGCCAGCCTGTTTCATGCAGTCTAGGTGGCAGAGCGTCTGCAAGATCATTTTCTCTGTAGGCTGAATCCACTGACAGTCCTGCTGACTTGTCAGCTTTGTGTTAAATCTGTTGAGTCCTTTTCATGCTGTCAGAAGGAAATCCGTCTCATGAAAAAATATCTGATAGAAGAAAATTATCATCATGTTCATCTTGTCTGCCTAGTACCGTATGGTTGGGATTAATTTCTATTCGTGTTCACCTTATCTGGAGGTTGTGAAAGAAACCGCATCAATGATATTACAGAATGTCTAAATATGTATCCTATTATCCTACCCTAAATGTACCCTATTTGCACAGAAGTGCAAGCACAACCACAAATAAATGAGAATTTCTGAACAGAAAATTCTCCCCTTTACGTCTCTGTCTGAACACCCTTGTAATAATGGCTTTGCATTTATGCAGCTTTGGTGAGCAGATCCTTCCCAAATGCCCTGTATCTTCACAATAAAACTGTGCTGTGTTATCTGGATAGTTTCGCCCATCGCTGAAATGCTGCCAAATCAGAGATAGTAACTGGCTGCTTTTGTGAGAGGCCTTAGCAACACTCTACAACACTAAGAGAGGATGTAAAAAGACATAACGCATTTGCAGTGGAATGAGCAAGGGAACACTTTGAAAACTCCTAATTTGAATGTGGGTCGAGATCAGTTCTTGGTCTAAGCTCATATCCTAATAAATTGCCAGAAGAAAAAGTCAGGACCTATGCATCTGTGAAATAAAAAAGGAGCAGGGGGGAGGAAACCAAAGTGAGGTTATAACGCTTAAATTTAGTTACAGAATGAGCTTCATGGGTTTTCAGGTGCTGAGCACCTCGAGCTCAGGCAAAATGTGCTGAGTTCTTCATGTTGTTGAAGAGTCCTCTGAAAAGGGAAGCTCTGAACTAAACATTGAAATAGGAATTTATAACCTTTCTTTTAAACATCTTTATTAATAGCTTGTCCTTAGAGTTTTACACTGTCACCCTGCTATCCAAATGCTTTAGTAACAATCTACTCTTTTATATGCTGAAAGCAAGACTAAGAAGTCAACCCTATGAATCACCTACAATTCTCCAGGCACTTGTGTGGGTGAGAAAACACCATCACAGTCAGTGACACCAAGGAGATGTAAACAGAGGCCTGTCCCACCTGCCCTTTCTGCATGTCATACAACAAGTTAAGGAACAATACAACACTCATGATCATTTTAGTCTAAAGCGTCCTGTCACTTAAGAACAAAATGCATACACTTGCACCTTGTTTTTCCTACCAAGTACCTCCATACAGGAGAATGCAGGTGTGATCAGCTCTTGTTAGAAGCACACGCAGAGAGAGACATTTCATGCTTAGCTGGGCACCAACAGGAGAGGTCTCACATATTCCATAAGCACCAAAGCAAGCAGGACATACAAGAGGAGTGTGTGGGTTGGGCTTTTGTCCCAGTATGGGGTGCAGACAAGTCCATGCTGTTGTGACTGCTCTGAACAAGTGTTACTCCCCAGGGCTTTGTTCTCTCTGTAATGGAGCTATGCAGGACAGCTGTCAGGAGTGTATCTCTGAACAAGCAAAGAAGCTTGGAAAGTCTGCAAATCAATCTCAACATTTAATGAAGTTCATGGGGACATTCAAGACTCAATTGTATGTTTTCATTGTAGCAGCTGAGAACATACATAAGGTCTGAGCAGATATTAATTCCCTTTTCTTGGTTAGAGCAACATTTTTGTTCATGAGTAGGAAAAAGAGGCTTACAGAACAGATAACCTAAGTGCTACTGTGGATCCAGACGATACACAATAAAGTCAGTGCTAAGCACCTAAAGGTACATTTGGACAAACCCTGAAACCCAGGCAGATCAAAGGGCTAAGGTCAGTCTCCCAAGTCCTCAGGTAATACCAAAACACCAATTCCCTTTTTTTTTTTTTTAAAATAATCAGTCCCCACTTTTACTGAATCACTAGAAGATGGGCTGAATGTCAGGTGCAGACTCATTCCCCGTCTCATCCCAGCCCCTATTAACAGAACAGAGGGTCTAACACTGGTTGTTCCTCTACTGTCAGAGGGAAACCATCCACATGATCTGTGAGAGGGCATCACTGTGGCATTACAGGGTGCCCTAGAGAGCATGACTCTGTTTCCCCCTTGATGTCCCCCAAGAAAAAGGCTGGAAGTAGTCGTGGTGCAATTCAAACAAGTGGCAGCTTGACAAGAAAGCATCCCATTCAGTGAGATGTGACGAGATTAAATGCACAAACATCTCCAAACAAAGTTGCCCTGACTCATTGCTTCCATGGTAAAAAAGAAAGCTGTGTAACTCTGCATATGAAGAATAAACTATCCTGCCATGCTAGATGACTTCCAGTACAGCCCGGGCAGAACTGAACATTAGATGTGGGTGTGCATGCCGTGTTTAGCAAGGTTTGGGGGGAAGGGGGGTGTCCCCATTTTGCAAATTTCATTGGTAGAGTTACAGAGGGACAACTTACAGCCTGAACCCAGTCCAAGTGAAATAAGTTACCAGCATTGACTTTGTCCTGCTGCCAGTGCCTCCTAGCACAGTTTGGGAAGGAGTCAGCTTGCATAGCTTTACAGCAGATACACAGTTAGACCCGTGAAGGTGAGCTCCCTGCAGTTAGAACATCTAAGGTTGAAAGGCTGCTCACATCTGAAAGCAAGCAGGACAAAGTTTATTTCAATTGTAAGAGTTTGACTTGTGATTGTTGCTGGGGTCAAACACATGGACTGGGCAAGATACACAGATATCAACATAATATATTGAGTGCTCAACAGATTTCTGTCAAAGGTAATACTAATTCTGAATTCTTTGAAGTTCGCAGCATCAAACACAGCTGAGCAAAGAGTCAGGGCCCAGCATTGCTTGTTGCTGCTAGAGAAGGCACTGGTGTCCTAAGAGAGCAGAAGGCCACCAGTGGGACAAACATCTGTCTCTTCCATCTGTGATTTCTGTAGATTCCATGGAAGAGAGCAGAGCAAGCTGTCTACATCCAGGATCACTTTCCCTCCCTCCCCACTCTTTTTTTGTAAGGAGCAAACTATAAATGACCAGAACAAAACACTGCCCAGTAATAATACTTTGCAGCTGTATAAAAGCTCTCAGTGGCAAGCAGTTAATACCAGTTTATCCAGCTAAGAGAAAGTTCACACGGGCTTCACTCCCAACTTCAGAGCCAGGATTTCACCCTAGTTTGCTTAGTCACAAGGGAGAAAAGGCCAGTGGCAACAATGAAGATCAGAGCTCAGCAGTCCTCCTGTCAGTAGTTCTGATCTAATGTCTGGGATGTACTGGTTTCCCTCTAGGTTTTGAAGAGGACAGAAAGAAAGGAGGAAAAAAGGGCGGGGGGGGGGTGCGCTTGTAAAAAAAGCACTTCACTAATTATCATATATTTATTCGTTAAAGCCAAAATTAAAATAGTATGTTACAGGTTTTAAATGCAAATAACATGTGCTCTGTCCTGATCTCTCCTAACAGAATACAGCACTCTGGCAACACAGATAACCCCAAAACATTGCATAGCATAGGAGAGCCTGACAGAGTGGGGGGAAGACCACCAGCCTCTCACTAAGGCTTTAAAGAAGGTGAAAAAAACCCACAGAGCTAGGAAAGAAGGTCATTCTGTTGCTGCCATTGCTGGTTTAAAAATATCTCCACATATGGTATTTATCATGCGCATATTGCCTAGAGATAGACCCAAGTCTCACACTGTGCATCCTTTATCCTTAGTTCTGAGGCATGTGAGATTTGAACCCACTGTTTGTAGCTTGAGTCCACCTCTGGTGTTCACAGCAGTGCTGTCTTCTAAGCATCAAGTACTTAGCTAAGTAAACACAAATCATTTTGCTTTGTGCACATGCAGCAGGTATGACAGGATGATTACTCAGGTAAGGCAGGTTATTTGCATCCTGGGTTTTGAATTGGATGGGACAAAGTTAGCCTCACACAACTAGGCAAGACCTGAGAGTTAAGCAGTAGAGATATGCATCTCAAACCAGTCTGAGTGCAAGTATTGCAATTATCCAGCTTTCTACAACCTTTGTAGGCTATGATAATGGCCAGTAATTCAGAAACTAGACCTTCTTGTTGCCACATGCAAGACTTCTGCAGTACCTGTTTGAATATAGCCATTTCCCCATACTGTACATTTGAATGAAATGTCTGTAGCACAAGTTCAAGGCTCGTTTGGGTGATCTCTTAATGTGGAGAAGATGAGAGCTATCCTTAACTGTGCACATCTTGGGCATTGCAGCGTGAAGGACAATGCCTCATCTTCACTTTCTCTGGGACAAGAAATGATATTTCATGTTTTCTATATCAAGCTACCTGATCTTTTGGGGAAGCTTCCTCTTCGCAAGCTTACCCTCAGATAGCATAGTTCAGGTACAACAAGTAGGCTTCTCTACTCCCACGGATGCACATCTCTGCTTTTTCTCCACCCCTTGCAGGTTATGACTTCGCTGCTGTACTGGAGTGGTTTGCAGAGCGGGTTGACCGCATCATTCTCCTTTTTGATGCGCACAAGCTGGACATCTCTGATGAATTCTCTGAAGTCATCAAGGCCCTGAAGAACCATGAGGACAAGATGAGAGTTGTTCTCAACAAAGCTGACCAGATAGAGACTCAACAGCTGATGCGGGTGTACGGTGCCCTCATGTGGTCCCTGGGAAAGATTGTCAACACTCCTGAGGTCATCAGGGTCTACATTGGCTCCTTCTGGTCCCATCAATTGCTTATTCCTGACAACCGCAAGTTGTTTGAGGCAGAGGAGCAGGACCTGTTCAGGGACATCCAGAGCCTGCCCCGCAATGCAGCCCTGAGGAAGCTGAATGATCTCATCAAGAGAGCGCGGCTGGCCAAGGTGGGTGTTGGCATAGAACCCTCCAAGCATTCAGTTTGGGCTGTCTGCAGTATGCAGGCTATAGGAAGTGGTTTTGGCCAGTTCAGCTTGCAGAGCTGGTGGATCCTACTCTTTTTCCATCTCATTTCACTCGGCCCAGCATGTTAGTCCTATGCACTTCAAGGAAGAAAGTACTTCCTTTGCTTGGTGCATCAATAATGACAGGCCAGAGTGAGGAAGATAACCACAGATCACAGCAGGGATCCCTTTCAGATCACTTGAAGGGATCTGAAAAGCAGTTGCTCTGCAGTTTGCAGCTTGAGAACTAGTACCAGTTCAGTATGTCAGGATCACACACCAAGGGAACTAGTAAGCTCTAGGTCTTTTGCCTTAAACTGTCATAGCCAAGAGAGATACTGGGGTTAGATGGATGCAGAGGAGGCAGAGACTCACAAGAATGGCAAATACGCCTGCCATATCTCTAAATATTTGAAATGAGCTGAATGAAGCCCCTCGGTATACAAGGAAGAACTCCATATCCATTGACAAAAGATCTCTAAAAAGCTTTCTGTGCAAAGGTATTCATTTTTAATAGAAAACACTTGGTCCACCATTCAAAAAAAAGCAAGAATGTCACGTAAGACAAAGACTGGTATTAAACAAACTCTAGAGGGTTCCAAAACCTGCATGTTTCGTTTGAACTGGAAAGAGACTATTCCCTGAAGTCATGCCCAGTGGAATTAAAAACCCTGCACCACTCTCTCCAGGAAGCGTGTATGAACATCGTGCTCTCTGTGCCCAGGACTCATACACTGTCTTCACCTTGTCTCAGCACAGCCGGAGCACACTGCTGAGCTGCTCTTAGCACTTCACAATAATCAGTAGGTACAGGCAAGCTGAGCTTGCTCTTCAGGGCGAGACAAGATGGGGTTGAGTCCTAGGCACAGATACTCTCTGCTGGGAAGAATTTCCTCGTGCTCTCTTCACTTGTCTTCTTCACTCTGTATCATTTAATGCCCTTCAGGTCCATGCTTACATCATCAGTTCCCTGAAGAAGGAAATGCCCTCAATGTTTGGAAAAGACAATAAAAAGAAAGAGCTCGTTAACAACTTAGGAGAGATTTATGCCCGGATTGAACGGGAGCATCAGATCTCACCAGGAGACTTCCCTAATCTGAGAAAGATGCAGGTAAGCGGTGGCACCTTGGCCAGAGCACCAAACATCCAAGGAAAGAGCATTAGGTAACTGCAGGGAGTAAAACAGGTGCCACGCAGGCACTGATTATTGTTGCTTGTGGAAAAGGCCTGTTGCAGTGAGCCTTCAAACATGTGCAAGCTGTATTTGGACGTGAGCACTTTTTGCGCATAGAGCTTGTGTGAAGCTACAACTGCCTTCATTTCTCAAATCTTTGCCTGAATAGCACTTTACAGCAAATTATTTCTTCTATTTTTCTTTATTTTTAATTCCTGGTTCTGTCTGCAGATTTTTCAGGCCTAAGAATACTGCTAGTTTATATTAAAAGGGAAACTATAACCTGAAAAGCCTGCATATGTCCCTCTCCTCAAAAGCTGTATTTTTTTGTCTTCTACTTCACTCTATTTCTAGAAGGAGTGAAAAGAGGCTGTGAAAACTTAAAACCCCTTTTCTATTTTAAGCAGAGGAACAGGTTTTCTGTTCTGCAGAGCTGAGATCTGACCAATGTTCATGTAAGTCACAGACTTCAAAGGACTTTGGATCAGAGCCTTGTATTGTATATTCAGACAATGCTGGACACTGCTACATTGCTGTGTGGCTTTACTCCAAGCAGAAACCTGTTCTGAGTTGCTAGCTGTTGAAGTCATTACTAGCTCCCTATGGAAAACACAGCATCTGCTCTTTTTTTTTTTTCCCCAGTTACATTTTCCACAAGTTCTTGGGAATGAGATCTATGGAGTGTATCCAATAGCAGATCCCATTCACTGCTTATTAAAATGTGTTTAAACGTAACTATATCAATCCCATAGCAGTGAATAGTGTGGGTTTAATGAGGAGAGGGTGAAGGGTAAAGCTGCAGGTCATTTTGCAGTTTTTAGAAGAGAGTTATCTGCATGCCCTGCTCAAAGCATTCTGTGTAGCTGTGAAAATTACAGAAACTGAGCCATGCTGTGAAGACATGCTCACCTCTTCACTTTATGGCACTGAAAAAAGATGTGCTGCATGATGATGAGTAAAATAGTCTTTTGCCAGGGTGGCTTCTCCTTCCCAGAGAGCAGAGGGGGAGGGAATGCAGAGCACTAGTTGGAAGATGTAGCAAGAGCTGCACAACCAGTTTGCCTTGAACAATTTGATATTCAAGGAGATTGCTTCTACATGGCTTGAAAAGGAGGAGTCTTGTAGCACATGGGCACCTGGGTCTTTGAGTAAACTACTTCCCTTCTCTAACAAGGGTCAGCCCCCCTTTGTAAGCCAAGAAGATTATTTTCTGTAGGGTTTAAAGAGGATTTAAGTAAGAGCAAGGCCAGCCAGGGAGACCCCATCACATGCTGAGGAGCAGGGCTATCAGAGGAGAAAGTGCTGAGCTCCCCGCTTCTCCTCTGCAATAACAGCTTTTTGAGCCAAGCAGCAGACAGGCATCTCCCTCTACATTGTTACCACACTGTGCACAGCCATGTCGCTCACCTCTTGTTATGTTGTCCCACTTTAAGGATCAGTTGCAAGCCCAGGATTTTAGCAAGTTCCAGCCTCTGAAGAGCAAGCTGCTGGAGACCGTGGAAGACATGCTGGCCAATGACATTGCCCAGCTCATGGTGCTCGTACGCCAGGAAGAGTCGCAGCGGCCAACCCAGATGGTGAAGGGAGGAGCCTTTGAGGGCACCTTGCATGGTCCATTTGGCCATGGCTATGGCGAAGGCGCTGGTGAAGGGATTGATGATGCTCAGTGGGTGGTGGCCAGGGACAAGCCCATGTATGATGAGATCTTCTACACACTCTCACCTGTTGATGGTAAAATAACTGGTGCCAATGCAAAGAAGGAGATGGTAAGGTCTAAGCTGCCCAACACGGTGCTGGGCAAGATATGGAAACTGGCTGACATCGACAAAGATGGCATGCTGGATGATGAGGAGTTTGCCTTGGCGAATCATCTCATTAAAGTCAAGTTGGAGGGTCATGAGCTGCCAAATGAGCTCCCTTCCCATCTCCTCCCTCCATCCAAAAGGAAAGTAACAGAGTGAAAGAAAAGTTACAGGGGAGAGGGAAGGGGGAAAAAAAAAATCTAGAAAAACATGTTTACTTAAATTATACCTTTAGATGTGAGATCACCTTTGGATTTATACCTATTTTGCTGTATAAAGAAAAAAAACTAAAGCAGAACAAAAAAGTCCAATCCTTCTTCATGATAATATGCAACTAACTCTTCCAGCATAATGTCCCTGCTTTCTAATGTGTAGTCTGTAAATATGAAGGTAAAGAAAGGATGTTGAGACAAGGAGAGTCCAATAAGCAGGAAGGGAAGAAAGACTGAAGAGGGCTACATTTGAGTGTGGAATAGGCACTAATAGAAATCTGCTAACTGCCAGTATCACTCCTGAGCTTTGGCTGCACCTTCTGCTGTTCACTGGGTCTCTCAAACTTCAGGAGACTGAGATCTTGATAGTCAAGAGGAAACCACAAGGTCTCCAAGCTATTGGCCAACCTAAAGAGTGCTTCCTAATTAACATAATCCCACACTAAAATACTAGTTACTAAACCCCAGAGTTAAGAATTTTAGAATCCTTCATTCACTGTTAGATGCAAACTTTACAAGTGTTTCCCTGTCCTTAAAGAAAAAAAATATAAATAAAATCTGAAACAGCTCTGAACTGATCAGCTGGAGTTCCTCATTGTTTGCTGTGAGACAGGCACTAACAATTCCCAATTACCTCTACCTCCCATTCAGGCCCTGGGGAAGATTTTTTCTGCAAGCATGGCCGAGAGAACCACCCCCCAAAGGGAAACAGGAGAGGGCACTACAGGCAGACACCAGGTGGGCTGGAAGAGAGGAACACTTGCAGGCTCACTGAACATTTCACAACCAGTGGATAGTGTTTTCTCTTTGAACAATGGTGGCGTTTATCATTCCTGTGAAGTGATATGTTTACTCTCATCATGCACAGTGAAAGCTGCTAGGTCCCATTCTTACTGTGAAGAACCCCGCACTGTCAGGTAGATGGTCCATCATAAGAACAGACACAGTGGAGCAGCGAGCAGAGCTTGCTCTACTGCCTGTGTCCCCATGAATACAGACAAGATGTTGACAGCCTTCACCCTCCTCTCACCACACTGTAACACTTGATCCCTTCCAGAACCTCTACCCTGAGCCAAGAGACTTTCCCCTCTCTTTTGTGCTCTATGAAATTTTTGTTTTCAAGCCCTGATTTTGGCAGAAATCTGTTGATTTCCTATTTTGTTTCCCAAACACACACACAGGCGCTCTTCTGGTCTTTGTTGTTGCTTTGGAGCAGCGTGTTGTTCCAATTCCTGTTGTCACTTTATATAAGCTGAGCTCCTACTGTGATGAAAAACCAAGACAAGTATAACTTATTTTATATCTCTGTGTTCATATTATATAGAGAAATATATTCTGTGTATGTAGGATGTGCTTAATGCAGTACATTTATCACTTGTCTTAAAAATTAATGCATTAACCTCTTTTGTACCCTGCTCCTAAAACATTATTAAAAAAGAAAGGCCAGATCTGTCTATTTCTTTACATAGCAAAATGAAATGTAGCTGAAAAGAAAAAAGTGCTGATTTCTGTGTGCAACAGAATGAGGGAATCTTCCTTAGCGCATTCCCAACTGTGCACGTACAGATCACTCCTGCCAGACTCGGTTGTGCACTGCAGAATGACTGGTTAACATCTGCAGTGTCTCCTTTCTCTTCTGGCAGTCTAACCTCAACCTCGATACTTGCTGAAGCAAGTGGAGTTGTACCCACTATTCACCTTGTTCAGCACAGGGAAGAGGTAACTTCCTAATGAAATATTTATTTGGTTAAGGAATATATTGAAAGGGTTTCCTCCTGTCAGTCACACATGAGAGTGCTACAGATTTATCAAGATCCAGAAAGGACACACAAAACTTAAGTCTTGCTGCCTTTAATTGTACTTGTGTCTCCATTGCCCTTTCTGTACACGTTCATTACGGTGATCGTTATCCCCAGAATGGGACAGTGAGTAAGACAGCAAGAGCAGTTCAGATAGTGCTGGCCAAGCACTTGGAAAGAGGGTGTGAGCAGTCAAGGTTGGCAGAGTTCCCATGTAGCATTTGTACAGGATAGGAGAGAGGGGAGAGGAAATCGTAGGGTGGAGAGCAAGAAGCAATGAAGGCAGGTTTAGAGAGAAGTCAGCAGACTGTATGTCACTCCAGTTCAACTACCCAGTAACCCCCAGTTTAACTCTCGTAACAACATGCGCATCTGCTAATGCTGTCCAGGTCTTCCTGGGGAATTTGCATCCACCTGACTCCGGGTTGAGGGACAAGGCCGAGGCTGAGCAGAGCACCGGGAATCAGCCCTAGCTCTGTGTGCATGATTTTCTGATAGCTGCTTATACAGCACATTGCTTATGCCAATCGTGTCATGCTGAAATTTAACACTTTCTTAAAGAGCAGGAGAATACTGGTTCTCAAAGGAGATGGGAGGTGGCGAGGTCTGTTGGTCTTTATTGGGCATACACCAGCAAGGTGCTCAAGTAGGCCTAAAATTCATGGTAAAAGGTGTCAAGTAGCTTTCAGGGCACAAAGCCATTTGTGCTAGATTGTTTGGGCACACGAGTTCACACACCACACCGCTAGCTTGTTGCTAAAACACGTGTAGGGTGTTAGTTTTCATTGCATTGACTCAGATGTGCTGTAACCGCCTCAAAAAAAGGCTTGCAGCTAAATAGGAATCAGCAAGAGAGTTTGTGTCGCCGGCGGCAGCAGCAGCCGCCCCCCACACCATGGCTAGGGCATGTCAGCACTACAGCACGTCACAGCTCTCGCCTCTGCACCATGCAGAGGCTCCTGCTCCTCATGTCCCCGTGCCAGCTTCTCCGGGATGTTCAGCAGGAATCTCCTCAGAAGTGCCGGTGGGACCGTGGCACAAAGAGCTCTGGCAGCACAGGTCGAGCGCTCAGAACACCGCCGCAGCATGGTGGTTTTCTTTCAACACTCGCTCAGAAACGCCTTGCGCTGTCAAGAGTGCAACTTCCCCAGCCGCGTTGGAGGGGGAAAACTCACACGAGCATTTTAGCGACAAACATGCGGTTACTGAACGCGATTGCGCCGTGGTTCAGCAGCAAGACAGAAGACACAGCCACCCTGTTACAGAGAGGGAGCAGGACAGCAGCTCGTGTTTCCAGACAGGCAGTTTACAAATAGTCCTCCCTGTTCAGAGAGGTTTATCCAGCACATTTCGCTTTTGCTAAGCTCTTCAGGAAATGTGGGAAAAAAAAAAAAAAAAAACCACCACCACACCAAAAACCCCCACACCAAACCTCAAGCACACTGAGGTTCTCTGTACAAAAATACACGCAATCCTGTCTCTCCAGTATGGCCATGAAAAATTTCATACATTTCTCCCTCCCCACAGCGAGCAGCTGTGCACACCCTCCCACCCTTGTTTTCTTTTCCCTTCTGTTAGGACTAGTTGGGCAGTCCCAGCCACCTGTATTGTTTCTCGTGTCTGCAGCAGGGATGCGATTTCCCAAGCCCACCAGGACTTCGGGCTCTGCACGCAGCCTGCCAGCCTGTGCGTGTTCTTACTGGTTCACAGAGCCACGCTCCCAGAGGCACTTATCTGCGTCCAGCAGTGCTTCCTTTTTCCAAGAGCAGTTCTCAATTACTGGACAAGGTTTCCCCAGGAAGTTATACAGAGGAACCTATTTATTGCTCATGTCTGTGGGTGGGGGGGTTCTATCACATACCAATATCGCTCTGATTCGCTCATGCCCCTCTCCATGCATCCTCAGACAGAAGAAATTCCACAAGCGCAGAAGAACAAAAAGGTCCTTTCTCCAAGCAGGAACTGCATTTGTTCTTCTCTCTTTCTGTTCCTTTCTGGGAAGGATTTACAGAAGAAAAATCTGTACCTACATGCTATATGGGCTAATATATGGGTTTCTTAAAAGAAAGAAATATACGGGGTTCTTCTGTCCACAGTAGAACATGACAGGCAGATCGGATCAACAGCGCTATACAACCATTTATTTGAAGGGAAGGGTAGTAATTACTCCAAGTTCCCTGAATAAGATTTCACAGGAGGTCTGTAGTTTAGCAAAAGGCAATTACTTCTGTGAGCTGGAACTTAGCCAGCGTGCTGGAGTTCAGAGGGATTTTTAATTAAGTAGAAAAGGTTAGAATCAGTTTTTCCATCATCTTAAGTTCCAACATAAACTTCATACAACAATGAAATTCAGATTTAGGTCTGGAAACGGTTCTTTTAACTTGCTCTCCTTGTTATGTGTTAATGCTTTGTCTGTTTGTCGGCAACCTTTGGTTGGGGAACACAGAGTTACGGGCCATTTGACCTTACACAGAGTGACAGTGTTCCTACAAGCCCAGCAGGAACTGGGGACAAGCTTCTCCAGAGCATGCTACACCTCTTGCATCATTGATAGCTTTCTCCTCTGCTATTGTTTATCTCAATGTTTCTCTTATTATAGGGACAAGCTGTGGGAAGATGGATTAGGTGACTCCACATTTACCCTTCAGCAAATCAAGGGACATCATAAACTATTTAAACCCTTCCTAGGCTCAGAAGTCCCTCAGGTCCTTCAGACCTTGACAGATGGGTGTTTGGAAACAGCACTGAGTTATTCCAGAGGAGCAGCTTGACTGTAACATCCAAGTTATATTTTTGTGGAGTTTTCATAACACAGCCTCTATTTTCTGGTCTTTTCCTTTCCTTCCTTGTGCTTATAAGCCTTTCCCTCCTCTTCCCAGTCTGGGCAAGGGTGGAGGAAAACAAGGCTTAGTTTGGAAACTCAACATGCTAAGAAGTTCAAGGCTAGTGCAGGCAAGTCAATCACTGTGTAGCTTCCCAGCTCTTTGGGGCACTGCAGATAGAGTAACAAATCCAGTACTTGAAGCGGGATGAGTGCACTTTGAAACAATTCCTCTCTGCCTGAAGGAAGAGAAATCCCTGGGGAGTAGAGCACACCTTCTCCACGGCTTGCCCAATCCACGGATCCCTTCGCTGGCCAGGAGCACATCAAGTGCTGTATGAGTTGCTAGGTTTAAAATGGGCTCTTCTCCAGCTAGTTACGTGTTGTGTAAACAGGCGTCAGCAAGGGGCTCCATTAATGTCTTCTGAAGACATGAATGTGGGAGATGTTTATAGCCCTTGGATTATGTAGTCCTCCTTGCCCGTGCTGTTGCGCAGACGAACAAAGGGCGTATGCCTGGAATTCCTCTCCTTACACCTCACAAGATCACTGCAAGCAAATGCTAACTGAAAACTCCAAATAGTTTTTCCCCACCACTCAGTCTATCACCCTACACAGTTACCACCAACACGAGAATCACAACAACTCCTTATAAGGTGATGGCAGCAGAGAGGCCAGAAGAAAGCACAGCTCCCAGGGAAAGCTCTCTGGCCACTTGTCTTACATACTTCAACCATTAGTTTTCAAGGTTTCTTCCTAAAGACAGCGGACAAGTATCAAAATAAAAGTTCTCTGCCTGCCTACCATGTCTAAGCCCCTCACAAAACAGATAAGGGGGAATTACCTGCATCTGACCGTCTTTAAAGCTTGCATGTCACACAGCACAGGCATCTCCAGTTTGTACCATAACCACGTAGCTGGAGTCCCAGCAGGCAGCTAACAGGTACGTAAAATTCTGGAAAGCAGAATTGTTGCCTGATTAGGATGGAAGGGCCCGATCCCTCTGTAAAGAGTTCCTTCCTATGCCAGTCGGGAGTTTTAATACCTCTGTATATACAGAAAGGTCATAAGCAGCCTAAGTGTCCACAGTAGCTAACCAGCACCCGTTAATCCACTTCTAGCATGGAGCAAACCCTTGGCAAACTAGAGAACTCCTACCATTTGCCGCAAAGAAAGATTACTTCTCTAATTAATGTCATCATCTTTGATGATGACTCCTGCCAAAGGGATAAGAGCAGACCAATGACCATCCTTTCTGCCAAGAAATTGCAGCTGGCAATCTAAACCCTAAAAAGAAACGGTGGCACGCCTCTCAGTCGTCTGGTCCCACCAGCAGTCACCAACGTAGATTAGCAAAGCACACCTAAATCGCTTCTGAGCCACGCCAGGCCTGACTCTTCCTTCTGAAACTGAGCAGCCTTGAAAGGGGAAAGGAGGTGATCTAGTAGTTGCCATTTAATGCTAGTCTGGAGCTTTGTAGGCTGCTCAGGGGCGATATATAATCCAGCAACTGGAAGAGCAATTGAGAAAGTTTTACTGCCCTGAGACGTCTCTCGTGCACAGGAATGGACAGAGATCTTTACAGAATGAGAGTTATGCACGCAGTGAATGTTGACTGCAGGTCTCACAGGGAGCCTTAATCAAAAACCCACTATGAGTGAAGTACTGACGATACACTGGGACCTAGTTTTGAAGCTCTGGTTCAATCCTGCTTCAGCCCAAGGCAGGCAGTGCATGCTATGACCAACCATCAGCTCTCGGAGCTGTGCCCATGCTTTGCCCCACCAGCTGTAGCCATCAAGTATAGCAATGCTATGCAACAAAAGTAGTTGAATTTCTCATAAATAGCCAGGCCCATAGTAACCAAACCGTCATCCATGGACAGCTGGCAGTCTCAGAGCTGTCTGTACATCCATACGACCTTTACACTGGTGGGTTTTTTGGTGGTTGTGGTGTTTTTTCCTGTAAACACTTTGCGGGAATGGTGACTGCCAGGCAGGGAGGTTTGGCAGCAGTACTTCACTTTAAGCTCTGCTGATTCAATTGCCCCGGTGCTTTGCCTGCAGTACTTTCCTAGCCTTACCAGCTACGTTCCCCTTGTCTATGAGGGGAGGGGACGCTGGGGAGGAGACTGCCAAGCCTCAGGCACAGCACTTCAGCAGAATTAACACGGAGAAGTGACAAAGTCTAGGCTTGAACAGCTTTTCCTTCCCTCTCTGTGCTCTGCACAGCTCAGTCAAACCTCAGAAGCACCACATCGTCTCAACTTTGGCAGCATTTCAGTACAGACCCGAGGTCAAAGTTTCACATCTCTTGTGAGAACCTGGAAAGAACTGTTACAGGCTTTGTTTGTGGTTTTTCATAGCAATTCCTCTTCTCAAGGCCACTCTCTGACCTTCCCCTCCTACTAAGACTTTGGGGAAGTCGGAGGGGAGAATCCTGGTGCTTATCCTGACACCCCAAAGACCTTCTGATAGCGATGGCCCTTGTCCTGTAGCCCTCCAGAGAAAGCCAGTCCATGTCAGGTCCCAAAGCAACACAGCAGGGATGGCTTCCCAGCCCAGCCCTCCGGAGAAGCTGCCAAAAGCACAAAGGGAGACCCAGGGGCTCAGAGATGGGACCAGCGGACAGGGGGAAGCTGCTGAAAGTTGGCTGAAATGCCATGTCCATTCAGGTGGGGCAGGCTGGTACAAGTAGAGTGTGTTGAAAGCAGGTCATGCCTCCACGGAGGGTCTGTTCGGCCATCCCGGAGCAGCCACTCTCCAGCCAGCAGGAAACATGGACATCTCCTTCACCAGAGAGAGAAATAAGCCCTGCAGAGCAGGAGATGATAAACTGCTAATGTGACAAATGAGGACACATTGCCCTTCTGGCTGCCTCTATCCAGCCCTGTAGGGATCACGCAAGGTCACAAATATTTCTAACGATCTGCTTCCGATGGGTCGCCTCACTCATTTCACTTCATTTCACAGAAATAAAGGCAGACTGGCAGCCTTTCACCGCTTCCTTTCAGGAGGACAGTTACAAACAAAATCTGGCATGGTCCCGCCGAAAGCTGTGGGCCATTGTCACAGCCCGAGAGGCACGCGCCAGCTGCAGCCTTTCCCCAGAAGGGTATTTACTCATCCAACTTCTCGCCGTAGATGAGAATGTCAGAGCTGTGACGTAGGTGGAAAGGCTGCCAAAGTCACGACAAAACAGGGTGGTGGGCTCGCCTTAGCCACTGGGAGACCCCTGGGGAAAGAGGATGCTCAGACCTGGCTTTCCACCATCTTCAGGGCTGGTCAGACCTGTTCGCAGCCCATTTTTCTCCCTCTAGCCAAGAAAATGCCTTTCCAAGACACCATCACCCTGTTTGGAGATTTGCAATTAAGCTGCCAGACCTGCCAATGAGCTCACAGCGTTAATTGTTCTCGAGGCACCTCATAGCCTGCCCCAAAGCCCTTTGCCAGAGGGGTGAGGGAGACGAGCACCTCCCAGCTCCGCAAGAAACCGCTGACTCCAGCAAAAGAGAGCAGGTCAGGAGGCCCTTTCCGAGAGAGGCAGGCTGCTGTTATCAGCTCCCCAGAGATGAGTGTGCAGAATACCCGGCATTTTACACCCCTTGGATCATTTGTATTCAATTGTATAGCCAAGAGGGAAGGGAGGGGGAAAGAAAGAGGCTCTTGACTTCTGGCCAGGAAGATGAGATAAGGTACAAGGAGAGGAAGAGCAATTTTTACAGTCCCAGCAAATAGCTGTTTACTTCCAAACGAAGCGCAAGTGCAAACACTGAATGTAGTCCAAGGAGAGAAAAGGGCCACTGTTTACTGGGTTTTGAACAAATGTCTTCAAATGCCCTATTAGTCAGATATGTACTTATTAGAAGAGAAAAATTGGTTCACACACGAGTGCAGTTCTTGCTCTGTACCCCCGTGTATCAGCCATGCGTGGCCAAAGACTTCAAGCAATCATGGCACAACCTGGTGTCCCAGAAGTGCTGAACACCACCGTGCTGAACCCCATGGCACAGAGTGCTTTGCGGTTAAGACTATCATTAAAAAAACTGGTGGATAAAAAAAAAAAAAGTCAATCTTTGTATTTAAAGATCTGTTTCATGGAGGGATTTTAGACCAGAAGCCAAAAAGCACAGCCAGGTCTCAAAGTGTACTCGTTATCTGTTATGAGATAGAAAGATGGAGAACTTCATCCTTTCTGATGTTGGTTTCACAGGGACTCTTCCAGCCATGAGGGACCCCAAGGCATGCTGAGGAATGCATTGCTCCTCAAAAAAGCATCGCTTCCCACACTCCCAGAGCCTGGTCACACCATGGTGTGGTTCTCAATGCCAGACCAGGGCCCAGGAGCCCACAGAAACGTACTCTGCATTGCTGGTAGCACTCAGCGCGCTTAACCAGGGCATCATACCACCTCCTCTGCACAGCCCCACTGCCTTTAAGAGAGCTGGTCAGGGTTTACACACTCAGAAATTCTCTTCTTCCTTCATGGTCCAGAAGCTCAGCTTTCCAGTCAAAAGTTTAATTCTTACTTTTAAGCAAAAGAGATTCACCAGCACAAATTAAAAGATAAACAAGCCCTTTAGTCATCAGTCAACGGGACAAACACGATAGCCTGGCAGCAGCACTGCGTTTCCTTCTTCACGTGGTGCCTGCCCAGCACAGCTCGCAGGACACGAAATAGCTCCGTTGGAAAGATTGCTGTAATGTCAGGCGGCTGCAGAGGAGAGAGCAACCCAGAAAGTGCTCAAACAGATACACTGGGGAACAAAAACCGAAATAAAAGGAAATACTGGGCAAGGAGCCAGCGCTGTTCAACACAGCTACCAGATTTGAATTGTAAGCTCCTCATCTCTAGACAGAAAGCATGCACACACACACGAGTTTTCAGATACCCTTTTTCTTTTTTTCTCTTTTTAATCCAAAGACACTTCGGAGGAACACTAATTTTAAAGAAATTACTTCTGGACGTGAATAAGCCATCTACGTTGGAGACGAGCACACTAAAACTGGGGCATGAAAAAGAGCCAGCAACCCCTGTGACAAGTTTTAATAGCTTTATAATGCACAGAGACACCTGCGTACACTTGGAATACAAGCACACAGAATTTCACAAGGCAATGATTTAGAAATTTCCCTGCCCAGAAGTTACACATCACCCCGAGTCCCGCGATCACTTCTGCTGAATAATAGTCACTGAAGACCAAGCCCATCCATTTTTGAAGACACAGGTTTTGTCGTTTCCTGATCCAAATGCAGAACAAAAACAGGATCATAATTTACCATAGAATACAATGAAAATCTTATCCTTGTAAATATACGTAGTAAGATAATACAAATCCTGTTCCTTGGTATTTCCCCTCCACCCTCCACTCCTACCACTACCCATTCCAGCTTTAGGGCCTCTCCCCTGCTTGCATGGAAGATTGACGCCCACCTTAAAACCATAAATTACTCACAAACAGCTACTGAAAGTAGCAATGACCGCAGAGTAACACTTCCACAAAGCAATAGAGCTTCCTGGCAAGCTGATAAGAGCTTCCTGTTTTGAGTTTTGGGTTGTCCTTTTTTTTTTTCCTGATAAAAATTGACTCTCTCAAATATGTCAGAAAGGAAGGACTGACTGATTTTTTTTTTTTTTCTCCTCCCACAAACATGTTGTAAAATACATTCTGTTTTGCTGAGTGTGGAATGGGGGCCAGGTCCAAGAAACCCAAGCACATCAGCTGCGAGGAGCACGTTGAGTCCATCCACCGCTTAGGGATGGTGGATCGGCTTTGGCGCACACCTTTGGTCCTGCCCTGCGCTCTCTCAAGTTCTGCATTTTGCACTGCCGCTGGCAGCACTCACAGTCTCTAGCACAGGCAAAAAGCTGAGATCTCCAGGGACACGAGCTCTGCGTTCACCTCTCTTATTGGGGCTGTCATGACCTCCATTACACCTGAGCACTTACGCACGCTTGAGGAGAGCCACCAGATGGGCATCTATTTCTGCTTACTGCCGACCTGCCCTATATTCACTTGGGGGATCTCAGACACGGGTTCTCATCTGAGCCCCCCAAGTCACCAGCAAGCACTCTGTGCAGAAATCCCTGTGTTTATAGCAGCCCCGGGACCCCGATGGCCTTCGTGGAAGCCCGCTCCTTTACATCACTTGAGCACACCTCCAGGACCCAGTGCTCCTGGTCACTGGGGTCAGACCACAGGGCCCACAGCTGGGCCAAACAGCTGTGTCAGAGGAAGGCACACCTCTCCGCTGCCCCTTCCCTGTAAGGGCCACCCTGCCCAAGGGGCTTTTGGTGGAGGATGCACGCACCCAGTCCCAGCCCAAAGACATTCACATGCACCTGTGTTTTCACTAGCCCTGCAAGCCTCTCTTCTTCAGAGATAAGAGAAAAATCATTGCACATGTTTGATTCAACGTCAAATATCCCCCAGGAGCACCACATTCCCACACAAGATTTTAACATTTAATCCCCTAAATCACCTCTCATTAGGACGGCAATAGTCAGCTAGAAATTCAGTCTGCTCCAGAAAGTGAAGTAAAAATAACTTTAAATGTTCTGTTTGTCCTCTGGCCTGTAGTCCCTGCCCCTGGGGAGGGCAAAAGCAGGGGCAGAGACCCCCAGTTTCTCTGGCACGGGAGCTGTCTGGACAGTCATGACAGTGATTTCAAGAGGGCAAAACAGCAAGGTGATGTTTTTGCAAAGCAAAACATTTTATGCATAAACAAGATAATTGTACAGGGTGAAGTTCAACATAGACTGCAGCCCAGGGAGGAAGAGCAGCCCTCTGATCAGTGCTTTCTCCAAATCAGTCTAGGCACCATTTCACATCACTTCTCCTTTGAGCCAAATTTCACCATTTCATCTTACAGTAAACGACAGAAGTGAGAAGAACTTACACAACATAGCAGAGATCACAGACTCGCAATTTCTCGCCCATATTAGCTAGCAAGGCTTACAGTGGCTCTTCCTACCTACTCACTTCAGCACACAAGAAGATAGGCAAAGCAAATGATGCATCAACATTAAATTCCAACACATGCTGCTGACCAGGCAGCCACAAACAGGAGCAATGATGGTTAGTGCAACCCTACCATCTTCCACAATCAAAAAGCCTTCTCCTAAAAATGACGCTATGGCTGAACCAACAACCCAGACAGCTCCCTCCAGCCCTAGGCATTCAAAGAGTATCCAAAACAAGCACCAGATGCTTTCCTCTCATCCACCCATCCTCCCTCCCCTGCCTTTCCTACCTGTTCTCCAAAGGCTGTTTCCTTGGTGTAACCTGGCTCTCAGCAGCAACCCAACAAACCCCTTCTCTCTCCAGCCTTTCAAACCTCTCTATAATTGCATTAAGTAGGAGGGGACCAGCCCAGGTGAAAGAAATTCTGCTCTCAAACTCCTTCTCACCTGGCAAGCCATACCTCTGCTAAGCATTTGCTGGGGTCTGACTAACTCAGGCTGCCCCTCTTGATTTTTCTGGGCTTCCCCCTCCTGATGATGGCTGCAAATGCTCTCAAGAGTTTTTTCCAAGCAAACAACATTTCAGGGTATGGTTTGCAGCCAAAGCTTTGCTGCAGAAAAAAGGTCATTGTGCGCTTTTGCTTTATCCCGTCTCAGAATATGCAAATCTGAGGAGTTATTGGTTAAATCTGTACGGGATCAGCCTGGGCAGAGCTGGTGGTGGTACCCCAGGGCAAGCGAGCGTTGAGACCCCCCAGGCTCAGCACGTTTGCTCTCTCGCTCCTGTTGAATTTCAAAACCTTCAGCATTCACACGCAGTTTATCATCTTTGACTGCCATTTACATTCTTCTGGATGCCTTTTGGAGACTTACTGCTTTTCTGGGCTGTGTCAATGTTAACAGACCGTGATCCCATCCTCTGAGCCCTGAAACACGCAGCCCTGGGGGTGCACCAATAAAGCAAGCCGTGGGCATCCTGCTCCTTCTGCAACCCACAAGGAGCTGGTTATAGCCCTCCATGGGGTTTGGGCATCTCCCACCCATCTGGAAACCCTGTTGTGGTGCAAAGAGCCCCCACCTGACCTCAAAAGCCCTCCTGCTTCACATGGACATTTGAAAGGGATTTTTCCCAGGCAGGAGGTAGATTGTACCTATACACACACACACACACACACATATATATACATACACACACATTAAAACTGTCATTGTTGAAAGTCAGGAGATACCCACCTCGTGCATTCATTTTACCAAGTTACTTTTCTGGACATATTTTAATTGCTTTTTGCAAGCCAAGAAAAAAGCCTTTTGGTCCAAGGTCTGATAGACATAAGCCTGAAACGAGCTGCCTGACAGAACTGGTGACAAGGTGTCATCAGGGTCACTTTTGTGCCTGAAAGTCCCTGTGGGGCTTGCTGTAGTTCCACCCTGCCCACAGAGCTGGTAAAGTTCAGAGGAAAGCCCTAAGTGTGGCTTCAGCTGGCAGAGCCCTGAGATGGTGAAGAACAAAAGTGTGGCTACAAAGGGGTTGCATTTGTTGTACAAATCACAGTGGTAATGAAAATACACAGCCATGGTGCTGTTTTGGCAGTTGCTTTTCATTGTTGGGTTGCAGGAAAGGAAGATATCTGGGGATTGTCGCTCAGGGCTTGTTTCATTACTACAGGTCCCGAAGGACTTTGTAAGGTGATGCTCAAAATCCAGGCCAGATGTACTGGTCCATCGCTTGCAGGGGAGCAGACCCAAAGCTGGCAACAGTGGAGTCACTTGGCCAAGACAAACCCTCATGATGCATCAGTACATCGTGTCAGACCACCTGGATGCAGAATTTTTGGTCAGAGAAAGGCTTGGGCTGGACAAAGGTCAGGGCAGCTCACGGGACAGTCAGAAACTGAAGCCTTTGGCTCAGAAATATGTCAAGGAGCCACATGAAGAAGATGCGAAAGATCCTCTTCCCACTTGCCCAGGATACAGTCCTTGGCCACAGCAGTGGTCCAAGGTGGTTTATTTAAGCCACACTCATAAAGCTCACTGGGAAGAGGAAAGCACCACAGCAGAGCAAATCCCACCAAGAGCAGCCAGTGACAGCAGGCTCCTTCTTGGTGTTCACTGTTGGTTTCTCCATCAGGCGAGCAGCAGGAGCCAGTCATCAGGGAGAAGCTCAAGGTTTAATTTTAGCCCACACCCGCAGTGCGTATCTTTCCCTTATATTTTTAATCTGAACTTCATGTAAAAATAGAATTTCCTGCTGCCCGATAAGGGATTCCTGTTTTTGCGGTAGCTCTGCCTTCTTGGGAAGCCGTTGCCTATGGGTTATTGATGGGCGCTTCAAAGCACGGCAGCCCAGCTGTGGGGGTAGCATGAACCACGTTCGGGATTTACATTGTTCCTGTTCGCCTTAGGGGACAAAAAAATAAAGCAGTTGTGCCCCCCTCCCTCGGTGAATTGCCACTAAATTTAGCATTTCCGGAACTCTGTTTTGGAAAATCTCTGTTTGCCTGAATATTTTTAGTAGTGGGCTTTGGGTTTGCATCCTTCCCAGGTAGATGTTTGTGAGTTTGTTGGGCTCCAGGGAGGCGTATCCTGCCTTTTGAGCCTGGTCATCAACCAGGAGATAAATATAAGCGCAGGAGAACAGTCATTCCTCCCACCCTTCCCACTCCCCCATGACACAGCAGCAACAATTCCCGACACATGTGTGCCCACGCTCCCCGACCCTCGGGAAGTTGCTCCACATCTCTGGATTACACAAAAGCACCACAATTTCAGTACAGGCTGCTCTGAGCCTGAATGCCAATTATTTTCAGTCTCCTGTAATGCAAAAGCATCTCTCTGCTTAGCTACGTCTGCCCTGGGCAAGCACTCACACACTGAAACCTTATTTCAAAGCCACCAAGGTCACGAGCATCATTTATGAAAGGAAAATGCTGGCAAGGGCTCTGTCACCCACCAGCTCCTACTCTCTTCTCACCTGCATTTCTCTGCGAACAGGGAAGAAATCCTCAAGTGCTAAAAAGAGATGTGCCATGAGGGACGTGAAAAGGAGCTCATACATTTCCCAGGTCTTGAGCAGAAGTTTCCTGCAACCCCCAGCAAGCCGTTCCTCCTGGCAAGTGAGTAAAAGGGAATGAGAGGTTTCCCTGAAAAGAGGAAAAGTGCGCTTTTTTCCCTTTGAAGAATAATTCTCGACACTCTCACTGGGACTGTGATGTAGGACATGTGGTGCTCAGGACTGAAAGCCACTCTGGCTGCAGCCCATCCCTGCAATATCCTTTAGTATTGCAGGGGGCTGTCAGAGATGCACAGGTAGGTGAGGCTTTCCTCCTCCTTAGGTGGGTTTGAATCTGGCAGGACCATTCCCAGGAAATCACCCTCACCATGTGAAAAGGCTCAGAAAGTCCATCTGGGCAAGGACCCTTTAGGTCAACCTGAGAAATACTGATGCTGCTGTTCCCCAGGCTGGGGAGAGAGAGCGGGGCCAGAGCTGCCTTCAGCCTGCTGCTGCCAGAGAAGCTCGATCTTTTGAAATGGAAGGAGGTATCCTGCAAGCATGGGAAGTTTCGTGCTGACTCCTTCATGGAATGGCAAAGCAAAGACCCACAGATCTGACCCTAACACACTGACATCCAACCCCAGCTCCCAGGCTCATTGCCACAGAGCCTGCAGTGCTTTTGCGTGCACGTGTGTCTCAGTTTCTTAAAACAATTTATGCTGGTACAAAAATTTAAATATATAACTCAAATAAGACCAAGGGAATGGAAATGTTGCAGTACCAGTGAGCCACTGTTGCATCGCTTTCATTTATCAATTGAAAATCGAAATGTAAGCCTTCTAACAAGACGTTAATAGCTGTTTCTTCTGCAGCAGTGCTCATAGCCAGTGAGTTTCCAGCTCGCCACCCTACCGCACAGCGATCAGAGGCAGGGCTGTGCCTGCCAGGGACAGAGCTCTCTGAATTTATAGCAGGAGTATTTATAGAGGCAGCTGGCACTGGCAGCTCTCCTGAGACGCCGGCATGGTCTTCTACAAGGGGGCTGCCAGAGAAGGAGTAAGGAAGTGGGTATGTGCTGGAGCAACACCAAGCCACCAGCCAAGGGTCTAAAAAAGCCTCAGAAGGACCCGAGCACCAGGTCTCGGGAACATTTCAGTGCTCCATTCTAGTTAAATCCCAAGGGCTGGGGCAGCACTCCCACTTTGATCCCAGTAGCGATGCCAGTTCCCACCACTCAGGAGCTATTGAAAGCACTGTCTTGGCATGGAGTCTACGGTAGCTTCCCATCCTTTCCCTGCTGGCTTGCCCTTCCTCAGGGACTGAAGCGAGAGATGCTTGCCTACTTGCAGGTGTATTTCCCAATGGAGCCACCTCTCCATCACTCATCTTCTTTGTCTCCTTCTTCACCTTCACCAGAAGAATCAGCTGAGGATGCTCAACCAGTGACCGGCTGGGGTCACAAACTCCCAGAGGAAAAACCTGCCGCAAGGCCTTACATAAGAGTTAGCAATGGAGCATCTGCAATCTCTGCTTCCAAAGAGCTCCCAAAATGAGATTTGTGACCACGTGCTACATTCAGTGGAAACGGAGCAAGACGAAGGCTCATGGAGTCAGGCGACTCGTGGGGTGAAACAACTCTTCAGCCCTCCTGCACCTTTCCTTTGGGCACAGAGGGCTCTGGTCCTCCGTTTTGTGCCTTTCTTGCCCTGTTAGTTAAGAGTTTCATTGCCTGCTTTTGAATTCAGCACACGGGCAGGGGGAGCACCAGAGCGTGACTTTCAACAGCTGCTGCGTTTTATGCCCTGCGCTAGGAAGCATAGCTGAAATCCTCTGGGCTTTTTCAGAGTGAAACTGCCTCAACACCAGGATCTGCTGCTGCTTTAATCGTGGCTGCCTGTGAAAGGATGGTGATTCGCTTGTTTGCATCATTTTTCTTCTCAAGTGATTTTTCAGTGTTTCCAGGCCCTTTCATTTTGTAATATCACATTTTTGTTCTCAGGAAACCTCCTGCCACAGGTGATGAGAAACCACTTTCTTTGTTTCCAGCCAGTTTGGAAAGATTTAGATCAAATGGACCTCACCACCTGCAGGGAGACAAGTACAATCCCACTGGATAATACTGTCACAACTGTTTGAGAACAACCATTTGAAGGAGGAAAAAAATTATCATATTTAAATTGATGTAATTTTACATTAGCATCTCCCCAGGTACCCTCAGATGGGTCCATCAAAGCCCTGAGCTCGTGGAGAGCAATTCCCTTGACCTGTATCTACTATGTAGGTTCCTCACAGAGGAGAGGCAGGGGAGTGGGTTTTTTCAACAGAATTAAAATATCTGCAGAAATACCCAATTTACAGACAGTTAAGTGAGGTTTACTAATAAAAGTAAAATAATGGGAGGAGGCGGCAATTTTTGGCTGTGTTTGCCAGCTTTGAATGAGGGACGAAAGTCATTTCCTCTCTTCCTCCTTCCAAAAACTCTGGGAAAAAAACAATAGGAAGAGAAGTTTCTCTTTTCTTCACTTTTAGATAAAAATAACCAAAAGCAAATATAAAAAAAAAAAAAAAAAAAAAAAAAAAAAGACTGATTTTGAGATCAAGAAGGAGGATGTTGGACCCAGCTGGAGCTACAAGCTGTAGTGGAGCCGTGAGCTCCTCGCGTTTTTTTCAAAATGCCTGGCCCAGGGTGAAGCTGGCAAAACCACCCCAGGATCAGCCGAGGCTCTGCAGGGGTAAAACAGGCGTTCAATCACCTGGCCAAGAGAATTCCTCCCCCATGATGTGTCTCAGTGCCGGTGGTGCTGCAGGTCCTTGGGTCACAAGTTTTTCCCTCTGCCTGACCTTTCCTTGTTGGACAAGCAGCTAGTGAGTAATCTAAAAAATAAATTCAACAAAAAAAAGTTTTGCGATTGTTTTTATAACCTTCCTGTTTGTGCCCAGCTCCTGTGAAAACATCTCAGGTATGTGTTTGGTTTGCAAGCGCACGTCAGCATAGAGGAGAGGAGGGCAGAGCATCCCTTGGACTGGGCCAAGAGTCTCCCACACCCACAAGACTCAGCCCCAGGAAGGTACCACCGAGGGGGTCGCTGTACGTGGTGTCCCCCCAGACGAATCCTGCAGTCGCTCACGCTTGGACAAGGCTTGTGTAAAGGCAAGGGGCTCTGCCTGCCAGCTGGATGGGGCCAGGCATCGACCGTTACTGGCTCAGTCCCAGCTTTGCTGCTGGTTCTGTTTGCAGCAGCTAAATCTCGTTAGCTGCAGGAAGGTGTGAGGTTCAGGGCCGGTGAGAGATGGGGGCACATGAGCACGACAAGCTGGGTGTCCCCAGGTGGGGTCAGGTGCCCGGTGCCCAGGAAGGGGATGGTGGGATCCAAGCAGAGACGTCCCAAAGCCCTGCCACTGAATCCCCCTTGATGCCTCCTGTCTTTTCCCCACACGGTGTCACTCTGGGAGGGACCACACTTTGGGGAAAAACACAGGAAAGCAGAATTTTGGTTTGTAGTTCACATTCCACAGACTCCAAAACCAACTTGTTGGATGGGAAGACTGATGAGGCCATCTCTCAGTGTCCACAGCCCCACATCCCACAGAAGCCATTGGGAGAGGAGGAGGAGGTGACAGCATGGGGCTGGCACTGGGGACCATGCTCTGCCCTTCCTGTACAGCTGCCACCAACTTTAATGCCACCAATGGGGAAAAAACTGGCATTCGTGCCCCTGCCATGCCCTCCCCATCTGGACTAAAGCGCCAGGCCACCCTGTGCATCATACAAGTGGCATCAAGAGGCTTCTAGCAGCCAAACTTGCCTGTAGTTGTGTCCATTTTCCCCACACCTTCTCTCCCGAGGAGAAGTAGATGTGTCATTTTCCTTTTACAGGACATGGAGCAGCCTCGTCCAAATATAAATGACCTGGAAGTATTTGCTGGCTTATTGTCTGGACAAAAAGGTAAAACAAACAGACCTTAAACCCTTTTCCCCTGCCACTTCTTACAGTAAACCAGTTGGGACCAGAGACTCCAGAGTTCCCGAAAACCTCGCTTATCAGAAATAACATCCCACACAGCCGGGTGCAGGGGTAGCCCAAGCGAGCTCTGCTGCCGCCTCCTCTGAAAGTCGCTCAGTAAAAGCCAGAGATCTCTGAATAGCTGAAGAGTTGCTACATTAATAGAAACAACCAGCAACCAAGAAAATCTGATGGCCAGCAGTGTAACACGGCAGCGCTCCCTTGGGAGAGGGCAGGAGCCATGGGCAGATGTCTGGGTGCACCCTCAAACAAGCTCAGCTGTCAGCGAGCATCAGCAAAAGCCAGTCCCTGGGCTAAAAGCTGCCTGAGAAACCATCCTCCCGTGTCCAGCAACAGACACGTGCAAGAGCCTGCCTCAGTCAGCCAGGCAGCAGCACAAAAAATAATGAGGCAAAAAGGGGTAGAAGCTGCTGTAAGTGTAAAGCAAAAGTACTTCTCCACAAATAATGGGGCAGGTGCAGGGTGTGAAGCCTGAGGAAAGCGTTCACATTTTGTAGTGAGGGAGCCGAGGCTCAGGAAATGAGAACCCATGGGAGACACGAGCCCAAATCCCATGACATCTCATCTTGCTGTGTCTGCTTTCCCCCAGCCCACATCTCCCCTTCAGGGACCACAGGAGGAAGATCAAAATCTGGCTCCAGCGAGCAACGTTTTGTATTTGAGGTTTCCTTCCTGACATCCCAACCTTTTTCACCATCACCACCTCTCTTCCACGAGGTTCTGAGATGTCTCAGACCCAAATCTCGTTAATTGCTGGCAGTCAGGGCCCTAAAATGTAAAGGGCAGCTGAGAGTCACACCCTAAAGCATATGTTGTTAAGGAACATAAGAGCCAGCGCAAGACTTACTTCATATTAAAGACAAATGAGAAAGAAATGGTGCAGGACTGGATTTTCCAAATTACTACACACACACAGGCACTGCCTGGTTTGTCTGTGAGTGCTTCAGGTTTCTCCCTGTGGTGCTACTGCGTCCTTACAGTCAGAGGAAGAGGGGAAGGCCAGGGGGAGCTGGCTCGTGCTTGGGATGCAAAGCAAGACTAGGATCTGGTTAGAGATATGCTCAGCAGTAAAAGGTCCTGCACTCTTTGGGTGGCACCATGAAGCTCCATGAGGAGCTGCTGGGATGGAGGTGATGGGTTCTAGTCTCATGGTCATCCTGGGACTAGCTGGATGGAGGAGCTGCTATGATGGAGATGATGGCTGCCGGTCCCATGAGCATACTTTCCCTGCATGTGTGGATCCAAACACACACTTTTTCTTTTTTCCCCATGGGATTCCCATCTGCTACCTCAGAGACATGATGACTGTACTCTCCTCAGGTCTCAAGATGCTCAGGCTCATTGAGTCCCCCGGTCTGCCTCTCCCAGGAAGATGTCCTTGTCCCTAATAAAGCATGGAGAGAGGGGTCCTGCGGGTGGGCACACGTTGGACATTGCACGGCTGCCTCAACTTCTCTCCACCACATTTCGGTGTTCTTGTTGATGTGGGCCTGGCTGAGTTAATGCAAAGTTTAACAGCATACTTAATAATTAAGCAAAGCCTCTCAGTATAGCATCACTAATTACGTGAATCCTCCCTAAATTACCAATAGTTCATGGCACCTCGTAAAATCCTCATGTGACAGCTTTAGAAAAGAATGACACTCAACACTGGCAGTAAGCCATGCAGCAAGTGTAGCAATTGCAAAGCACTTTGGATGTTTGTGAGCCTTTTATTAAAAAAAAAAAAAAAAAACTAAAATGTACATTTCCCCCAATGACTCTGCTCCGGGGAGTATTAAAAGCAGTACCTTGACTCAGCCTACCACATAAACATCCTGCTGCCCCCGGACAGCCCGATACCGTCTTCCTCCCAGGATGAGGAGCTGAATAAGAAGTGACAATCACAGCTCCTGCTCACAGGAAAACAGGAAGTGCCAGAGTTGTACAACTACTCCAAACATTGTCCTACCTGCTCTGCTCCTTGGGTGCAATGTAAACTTGCTTTCCTTTCCTTTCCTCCTTGCATATGACTATTTCTGGTCCAGCGCTGTCCGGTCCCGGGATGCTGCTGCACGGGGCAGTCCCTGTGGCCTCCAGCTTCCCCCTACCTGCCTAAAGACAGCCTGGTGCTCTTTGCCCAATGCAGAAGGACAAATGTCCACCTTTCTAATCCACCACCATCACTGGCAGCTCAGTGGCAGTGCTGAATGCCGGCACTGGAGGAGATGGAGACAGGCCCAGGGTGCTGGGCAAATTAGCTCACCCCACAGCTGCCCACATCTGGCAGGAGCCAGACAGAAGAAAATCTCAAATCCTCTCTGCCAGGAAGCAGCCAAGAACAGATATTTTTGGCCAGATTTCTTAAATGACCGTGAGACTAAAGGAGTTGATGTTCAGAGACATGCTCCGGTTCACACATTCAAGTGCTAAACCTCATCCCAAACAGCCCCTGCAACTAAGGCAGGCCTGCAGGCAGGTGATGGGGTAAGTCTGTGCCCCCGTGTTGAAGTAAGCTAGGCAGCCAAGCTTCTCCATGAGCGCACAGAGAGGAGCTTGAGACGTGATGGAGACGAGGCCACCCACTGAGCTTGCAGCACCCCCAGTTTATCCACAAGTACCCACTCCCGCTTGACTTTCTGGGTTGATTTCGAGGAATTGCACTCCACTCGGTACAACACATCCCCAGCCAGCAACCTCTTGCCGAAGACAAGAGACTCTTTCAATGTTAAATGCTGCTCTGGGAGTGGGGTAACTCATTCCTCTCCAGCTGCTCCCTCGTTTTTACCAAGCGATGGGCCCAACTTCACATGCAAAACATGGATGTCGTATCTGAGTTTCCAAACAAGAAGCAGGAGAAGGAGGTTTCCTAACTGCTCTTCCTTTACTCACAATGTAAAAACACCCCTCACTGAATGAGGCGGTGTTTGCCATTGCTTTGCAAAGTTCACATTCCCACAAGCACAAGCCAGCGTGAGGAGGAACAAGGGGGAGGACTGGCACACCAGCACCCGCGGGTCACGGTCACACAAGACAATACTTTGCAAAATTTGGAACTGTGGGAGGAATGTGAGAAGGCTGAAGACAAGGATGTTTATTAACATAATAAGAATATCTCCAAAAGGTTTGTGTCCTATGAGAAAAAAAAAGGGAGCCCAAGACAATCCAGTTTGAGCTATCAATGGGGCTAGACCTGGAATCCTTATGCAGGTGATCCTATTGCTGCTTAAGAAAAAGATAATAGCTTTTTCTCACATTCACAGCAGTAAAATTTTTCCTAAATAAGGTAAGGCTTTAAATGAATTCCCTAATTAATTACAGGATATAATAGGATGAGAGTGTTTTTCTATGCCTGGCTCAGCCTCTGTGCCCAAAAAGGGTGCTGCCACCGCACAGCATAGAGCCGAAAGCCCCTTAGTTCAAGAGCTGCCGTCTCAGCTTTGCTGATCACTTCTAAGTGGTCAATGGAAGACGAGCAGGGAAAGCCCAGCTGGAATTTTAAATTCAAAGCGTCTACAGACACTTGAGGAAGGTTTTCAGCACCAAGACCAAAAGAAAACCTGGGGGTGGGGGCTAGAAATCACTGTGTTAACCATTTAAATGGCAGATACAAGTTAGAGAGAGGAGAGGTTCCCTGCCTCTCTTCCCCGTGCCCACCTGCACCAGTCTCAGGCACATTTGGGAAGTGGCTCTATGGCAACAGGATAATGCCAGCTGTGTGAGGTCCTTTCACCCCCAGCCCATTATTGTCACTGTTGATAAGGCAGAAGAGAGAGAAAACCACACAAGTTTCACATGGGCATCTGAGCAGTGTTTGGATACCAGCTGCCGCGAGGCATCACCGACCGGCAGGGCTTAGCACAACCCTGGCGCTGCCTGCAACCAAGTGGGAGTTCAACCTGCAGCTAACGACCTTAACCAGTTGTGCTCTGTTAAAGAAGGGGAATCTGCATTTGAGGCACAAGCCCCCTGGGCACCCCCTCAGCTGAAGCAGCCACGGCAAAGAAGCTGCTCCCCAAAACCAGCCCTAAGCAGCTCAGGAGCAGTCATCCTGTTCGCAGGTCACAGAGGCAGAACAGACACTGCATGTCATGCTCCTCTGAAGAGACCCATACTGTTAAGACTTTAAAAGTGCTCTTTCCTCACAATGCAAAGCAAAGGGGATTTTTTTCACTATTTTTTTCCCTGCCCCTCAGACAGAGAACATCTCTTTGCTTTCGCCTTATGACTGTAAAATAAAAATAAACTTCATTTCTCCCTACCAGTTTCAGCTGCACTTTTGCTCACCAGAGCTGTGGTTGGGACAGTCCCTGCTGAATTGTTATAGTTTAATGCAGGAAAGCACGTGCTGTCGCCACCTGCTTAGCTAAGAGAACTTGCAGAGTTCCTTCTGCCCTTTTTTTTACTGCAGACCATTGATAAAAGGACCTCCTTGTGCTCAAGCTGAGTCTGCCGACAGCTGGACAGGCTCCTACGGCAGTTGCTGCAGGGCTCTGCTGCTCAGGTTTGCAGTCAAGCCATGGATGCAGCTGCCCAGCTGGCTAAGAGCAGCTTTGGGAACTGCAGAGGAGAAGCGCTGCTGAGCACCAGCTTGGTGACCTGGAGCAGGGAAGGTGCACAGCGCTGCTCTCCACACCAGCTAACCTGCGCTGGGGAAAAAGCAGAGGATGCTGAGTTGTACAGACCCCTGCACTGCAGTCATATCCCGATGATTACAGCCCTTGTAGGGTGGTCAGCACTACCGTTACGTAGTTATTAACCAGTAACTTTCAGCCAATATTTGTCCTTCACTCAGGCACCCTCCTGCCCCGAGACCCGTCGGGCTGACAGGATTAAGCATGTCGCTACAACTTGAAGTAAAACGTGTGTCTTCTGCTGGGCAGAGAAGCAAAGGGTGGCCATTCACTGCTCCACCCGTGCACCCCAGCTCAGGCTGTCCAGTGCTTCTCCTAGATTTGGGGTTCAGGTTGCAGGAGCGGCAGGGTCCACCTGCAAGACCTGACCTCCCCGCATGGGGATCCCATCACCCGGAGGAAACGGATCCTCCTTGCTGAGAGATGCAAAGCATGTCACAGCCTCTCCCAGAGTCCCTGCAGCTTTCCCAAGGCTCAAAGGAGACCCAGCAGACTTTAAAAGTCACACACGCGGCCGCGGCTGCCGTCGAGGTAACGCTTTAAACCGCAGCGGGGAAGCGCTGGGAGCCGCCCAGCGCCAGCGGCGGCACCGCCCGGGGGCGGGCAGCGGTTCCTCGGGCGTGGAGCACCCTCTGCCGGGAACAGCGCCCTGGTCCGAACGAGAGCGAAGCCACCCGCGGCGCAGGACCGGGCTCCGCTGAGAGCCCTGCCCGCTCCGCAGGGCTGCTTCGCTGGCAGACCCCGTGCCCCCACGCCAGCTGGGCGCTGCCCGGCGCGGTGCCCTGCCCGGTGCCCTGCCCCGCTCATTTGCTCTCCCCGGGCTTCGAGGCAGCGATCCCTTCTCCTTTGGCCACCGCAGCCGCTGGTGGCTGCAGGGCTTTCAGACAGTGTCCCTGCCATGTGCCAGCCCATGGCCTGGCTGCCGGAGGGACGCTGTTGGCAGCAGGCGGCAACTCTCACCATAAAAAGTAAATTTGTAAGTAATCACTCTCCGATTTTGAAGCCTTTGTAGCCGTGATAACTGTGGGGTGAACAGGAGCAGGTTACCCTCCCCAGGCTGCTGCAGTCGCCTTTGCCTTGGTCTTCACGGTTGTCACACTCCCCAGTCAGGCTGTGGCTCCTTGGGGAAGGAGAGGAGCAGCACAGTCACCTGCCTGCATGCGTGTGCACCACCTTTTCGGTATAATCCTGCATGCGTGTGCACCACCTTTTTGGTATAATCCTGCATGCATGTGCACCACCTTTTCGGTATAATGGGGCCTCTCGCCTGCCTGGGGTCTCTGGCTGCTCTCACAAAACAAGCAGCAGTCACAAATTTCAAGCAGCCCTCAGCAAAACAGGCACAGGCAGCAGTTCAACGCTTCCACTCCCTGGTTAGTCACAGACCTGCCACATGACACCAGATGTGCCCCATCACATCACCTCCCCTGCCCCAGCCTCTACCTTCAAAGACCCACCGGCACCCCAGATGCAGGACCCATGGCCCAGCACAGGTTTGTTCAGCCCAAGTCCCAGGGCACGCCGCTCCCCGCAGCAGCATTCCTCCAAGCAGTGCTTCACTGAGCAGCAAAGCCAGCAGAGAACAAAGCGTATCGGGGGCCGGGGACATCTTGCCCCACCTGGCCTTGCAGGACCCTGCACCAGGACTGTGGGCGCAGGGATCGTTTCTCACAGGGACCGCAGTCATCTGGCGTGGCCAAGTGCTGAGGGTGGCACAGAAGTCGAATAAAAAGGTAGATCTGCCTCAACAGCTCCCACTGTAAACATAGGGCAGGAGGCACCCTTTACGCCTCAGGCCATTTCCCTGCCCCTAGCTGAGCTGCTGCCCAAACAGTACTTTAACCCAGCTCTGGGTGTGTTTCCTCTTAAATAAATACAGGAGGTTCCCCGGCACCCTTCCTCCGGGTCCCCACCTGCTCACCAGCACAGCATTCAGCTCCCAGCGCCGCACGAGAAATGCGTTTCCTTCCCCGCCTCGCCATCTCTGCTGCCCTGGGCATTGCCACCTTCCTGAGCTGGAGGCTGCTTCTCTGGAACCCAGGCGCTGGCCAAGGAGGTAACAGCTGGGCACCGTGGCGGTTCTACACGGCTGGCAGCAATTCTGTATCATGGGGGAAATGGCCTAGAGGCGTTTTTGGAGGTTCTTGGTGATAAAATGCCTACAGCACGGAAAGAACTATTTGCACAGCCCCAGGATAACGTGCAGAGAAAGCCCTTGCTGTGGCACCCTGCAGCTTTATGTCCTTAGCGGGGTCATTTATCTCAGGTGTGGTGGGGAAACCGGGTGCCAGGCTGCTGGGGGTAGCTCCCAAAACCTTTGCTGACAAGGGTGAAATGCTGTCGGGGAGGCAGGAGGGGCAGGGAAATCGGTGATTAATGCCTCTCTTGCCTAGCAAATGCATCCCTCCCTCCAGTCCCAGTCAATCCAGGGCAAAGTCATCACTAAATTTTGTAGATGTCCTTGGTCTGGGGCTGAGCGAGTCAAAAGCAGCCCAGGATAGCTTCAGGCACTGCTCTGTTTCCTCCTGAGTTCCCAGCGTCCTTTCCCTGGTTTTAACTGTGCTTCTCTTCTCTGTTGCAACAGCCTCCCCTAGTCTTTGGGAAATATTTAACTTCCCAAGGACCCCGAGAAACCATCGATCCTACTGTCTCCCCAGGGCAGCACTGAGCAGATAAGGCAGAGGTGCTGCGGCTGCTAGAGAAGTTCAAGTAGCAGGGCAGGCATTCACCTTCTGCATTCAAAGCCACGATGGCCTCTTCACATCAAAAATAAGTATATAAAGAGTGAAAAGCAAAGCTGAAATCTGGTACATTAAACCATCAGAGTATTCTTATTTGCTTTTGCCTTTAATATTTGCTTTGTTGTCTTCTCAATTCTATTTGCTTTTTGGTTTTTATTTGTTTTTGCCTTTTTATCTACACAAGAAAAAAATTACATATGGAAGTGACACAAGAAGTTACATCATTTGGATCCCTAAATCACCGCAAGCCATTAAGAATAGAATCTTGCTTTCAAATATATTTGATAGCTGAAGTTAACCAATGAACAGATGCAAAAGGGTTTGCAGGGGGTTATGTATTTGTAGCCACAAACCAATTTGCTGTTCCTCAGTCTCTCAGAATATTTCTTACTCTCTTTGGTAAACTCGCCTCAGTTAACCTCAGGCAAAAGCGAGACGTTAAAAGCAAAAATTATGATTTAGTGGAGAATGGGGTCTGTGGCACAAAGCTACGATCAAGATCAGTGCTCAGACACTGTGGTTTGGGGAAAGCAGAATCTGGGTGTCCATGATCTCTCGTGTTTTGGGGACAGAAACCCATTTCCCGGTAAAACCAAGCTCTGCGCCAGGCAGGGCTGGTCTCCCCCTCTCCTACCCATCTTCTTCATTCGTATATCCTTTCCACACTGGGATAACAGGAAAAAAGCCTGCCGTGGCATCCTGCACTGGGGTGCTGGCTCAGGACAGAGGTCCACTATGGACTTTCCTCACCCCCCCTCTTCAAATGGTGTTTCTCAGGTGACCTGACCCCCAAGGTGGAGGAGGACTTCACTTTGACACTGGACACCTTCCTTCATGTTCAGCAGCTCAGAAAGAAGAGACTGAGAGCTTTCTGCAGCCAATCAGGCAAAGTCACCCCACTGCCAAGGAGCCAGGAAGAGAGAGCCCACCTGCTCTTGAGTTTGAGGGTAAGCACCAAGCTGGACCTTCTCTACTGCCAAGTGCCATCAACAGGGATGGAGGAATGGCAGCAGCTTTTAGAGAAGCTAGAGGAGAAAGAAAACTTGACGCTTCCAGTGCCTCTTCCCTACCCTCGGCGGCACACTTCAGAGACACAGCTGAGTGAGTTCAACCTGACAGAGACAGAGGCCATGTTAGGGTCTTACACCAAAGTGCTCTTTGTCAGGGACCCTTTCCAGCGGCTGATCTCCACGTTCCTGAAAGGCATGAGCAGCAGCCCTTCCTTCAGCAGCTTTGTTCAGGAGGTTTTAGACAGCGGACAGCACAACACCAGCACGGCATGGAAACCGCTCGTCAGCCTCTGCCAGCCCTGTCTCATCCAGTATGACTACGTGGTGATGTTTGGCTTCCTTAGGCAGGAACTGGGTCATCTGCTGCAGCGGGCCGGGCTGCCCAGGGACAGCCTCCTCCCCAAGTTCTCTGACACTCAAGTGCAGCGGACCTACAGCTGGTTATCAGAGCAGATGTTCAGTGAGCTGTCCCTCCAACAGAAGCAGCAACTGTCTCATTTCTACCGCTGGGACCTTGTTGCTTTCCCATTTCCTAGCAGTTTTCTGTCAGACCTCCTCAGCACTCCAGAGACCTGGTAGAAATGCCCCAGCTGAAGGTGCTGTTTGAGAGCATTAATCCAAATGCAAGCACTTTGAGACACCAGCTGGGTGACAGGCAGGCCCTTGGTCCACAGCTTGTCCATGTCACAGGTCCAAAAGGTATGTCAGAGAGCTGAGACAGACCACTGCCAGGGACAGGGTATGAAGGCTCTTCATGCAGCTGAGTTGCATTTAAATATGGCAAGAGCAGGCACTGGGGAGACTGAATGGACTCAGCTGTGAGGGGGTAAACAGCTCTCAGCAAACCTAGCGTGTTGGGGTACGGTGTGTTGGTCCTGCTGCAGACCACAGCAGCATCCACACGTGTTCTGCTTGCTCTGCCATTTCATATTCTGGGCTCCCTTTTGGGCAACAGCTTCTTCATGACGAATCTCCCCATGCAGACAGAAGTGCTCTCAAAGGACCATGTCACCTGGAGTCTGTCTATTCTGCACTAGTAGGTGAGATACGGCACAGGCTGACACATCCTGCTGGGGAATCACTGGTGATGTACCAAATCCTTCCATGCTCGGGGAAGGCCAGGCCTGGCCCATCATCTTATCTGTTCTGTGTGAAGGGTTCCTGTTCTTACAACCTCACACCTCCTGCATGTTTAGGCTCAACAAAGCCTCAGGAATGTGACATGATGCTTGCTCCATTCACAAGTTCTGAGTGAGGTTCACCCTTTTACAGGGCTGACTCAAATGGGCCAAGCCTAGCTTTCAGCTGTACTCACTAGCAACGAGACAAGGATATGGCAGTCTGGACCAGCTACCAGCCCCACCATTCCAACAGACAGCCTTATACCTTGCCTCAGCAGCTGGTGGGCCCCATGAAGGCAGCTAGAACCATCAGGATGCATCACTGTGCTGCTGTGGAAAACACGACACGGCTACTGAAAGCTACTCCTGGCAGAGAGGCACAAGGACTGACTCTGCTTTCCCTCAGATGTGGCTGCCAGTGTGGCTGGACAGAGCCCCAGGCTCTCGAGCAGGCTCACCTGCACCCAGCTGCCCTCTGCCAGCCGTGGCCACGGAGCTGACCTGCCTCCGCAGCCTCTGGGAAGGGTCCATCCTGACCAAACAGCACAGATGAGCTGAAGTTGTCCAGCTTTCAACATCGTGACAGACTTTTATCACAGCATACCAGTTTCCAGAATACTTTTAGCTTTATTTTGCAATGTTGTGACTTTCACAGAGAATCCTGCATACATTCATGTGACATTGATTTGACAACACTCATTAAAGAACCATAGTGAAAGCTGTAGATTAGAACTGACCTAAAACAATCACCGAGAGCTTGGCCTCCCTCTCTCATCGAGGGACATGATTAATAACATTAAGATACTGGATCAGACGGCCTCCTTTCACCCTCCCACAAACTATCCAGCTACAGCAATTATTAAGTGCTGTAATTGTGCGTAATACTTTACAGTCTAGCAAGGTGGCAGGGTTCCTCTTCTGAGGATGCAGTTCTGGAAGGAGAGAAACAGCAAATTTCCCATTATACATAACATTAGAGTCACGCATCCGAGCTGTGTTTCACTGAGAAGTACTGGGAAAGGAACATTTTTCTCCTTGTAAGTAGTTTTTCCTTCAGCGACTGCAAGCTGAAGCGATTGCGTGAAGAGATCAGAGCACCTTGCAGAGGACAGTGCTGGGCACTCACCGCACACGAGCTGCTCTCGGACAGCTCTGCAGTGCACACCACATTGTAGGTCGGGCTATGCTAATGCAGTATCATCTCTTCCTGCCAGCCCTCCCCAGCGGGTCCCAGTCCTTCTCGAAGGTGCCTGGCAGTTAGTGCCGTGGGAAAGCAATGTATGAAATGTTACAAGACACTGAGAGGTGAAATGAAAATCTCAGCTTTGCAGGGTCCCTCTCTCACCCGCAGCCCAGCCAGGTATTACAATGATCTTTCTGCCAATTCCTCTTTGTCTCCAAGCTTCCCTTTACGCTCAAAACCAGTTTCTGTAATTACTTTGCAGCCCTGATTTTATACCATTGCCCCCCGCCCCAAGGTGTTTGATATCATTTACATTCAATTCCAGCGCACCCCAAAAGGAAGGTGTTTCCTCCTTCCATCAGCTAGTGGCTGTGGAAGGGTAATAAGAGAGCGCTGAGTTGGGGTGGGCTTGAGGGCAAGGACTGGTGCCTCACTGATGCTGCAGCAAAACTGGCTCCCCAGGCTAAGGCTTGCACTGAACTAGCCCGCTGTGACCATTGCACGCACACATAACTCGGGAAATACCCTTCAAATTAATGCACAGAGTGAATAACAAAAAGACTTGACACATCTCATTTAAAAAAGTTTCACCTGACCAGGCGGTCACTGTGGCCATGCAAGACACTGCAAACCTGTTCTGAAACGATGAAAAAGGTGCTCCCGGACCATCAGGGGATAAAAGAGCACTCACTCATCCTGCTCATGATATCCCATCACGTCCCAGGACCCTTACAGGGAGCAGTCCTCTCACAAACGCTGGCGGTTTTCCCCCGAGACAACGCTGGAAGCTCCTCAATATCCCACTCTTTGCCTGTAGCTCCCCGTGTTCTGCATCGTCACACCTTCTGTTCCCTTTGTACTTCTTCTCAGCCTGGCCTGAATGGGCATGCCTCGCGATCCCATGAGGTGGATGCTGCAGAAGCAGTGGTGATACCGATCGACCTTACAGACTTGGTATTTTGCATCCCTTCCTGGACATCCAAGAACATAAACACACAGGCTCCAATAGCGGTTCTTGCACACAAATGATCACATTTTCTTCTCCAAGAGGTTTTTTTACATATTTTTACATATTTCCAGCTTTCAGGAGAAAACAAAAACGTGTTCCTGCCCAGTACCTCAGAGCTTAAGAAACACCAGTAAAACAATTACATAGCAAGCCCAGTAGGCACAAAAATACTTTCTGCAACTCACATATACAAATGCCCTTCTTCTAGATGGTAGAACCACAATATTAAGCTGAGAAATAAATCCACACATTTCCAAGCTATATACCCTGGAGTGCTTCAGGAAAATACTTCAAACTCTGCGTACATTGTTAAGTCCTAAGATGGAGGCCAATTTTAAGCAGTTTGAACGTGAGCAAAATTTTATATAAGGCAATGGAGTTACATCCTCTTGCACCATATTTTGATGGCCCTAGGAGTGCAACAATAGAAAAAGGACATTTTCGTAAAGCTGTGGGCCAGAGAAACAGATAAAAGTTTGCACATGATGAGCAGGTACAGTACATGGCTGACATCATCTAGAGATAATATGATGCTACACTGACAAAACCCTTCAAGAGGGATGCCCAGCATTAAAACCAAACCATGAAAAATGCATTCAACCCAGAAGGCACGAGGGCATCACATAGTCAGCACCTTTTCCAGGCAAGCAGTCCCTGTAGTGAAATGTACCCGTTCTTTTACATTCAGCAAAACTAAGAGCTGTCTTGAAAAGAAGGCACAACAGAAAGGGATTGACCCTAGAGGGCACCCAGAGCCAACTAATCCCCACCCGTGTCCTCCACATCCTGTCCCTTGCCTGGGCTGGTATAAATTGCCTTGGGAACAAGGACAAGTAACTTTCTCTGTTACTCCAAGGTCTCTGATGTCCTCTCTTATTGAAAAGATGGGGAAAGATGGGGGTGGGGGAAGGCTGTGTCAAATGAAGCGGCATCTTGCTGGAAGTCCTCTTGGTATCTATAGGCTTTATCTTTAATCAGAGAAGACAAGGTAGCACGTGAACTAGGAATTTGTTAAAGCCCCAGTGCAGACAAAGCGATCGTCATTTAACTCAGGATAAATCAGCTATTGGTCACATTTTACGGTTTTCCTTTGAACCACTTTTGTTACGTAGGTAAGACCATCTTCATTAACTAACATCAAAAGTCCTCCTCCTCTTCCTCTAGTGTGTACCTGGCTTTGTGTGCAGAGGTCACACAGCAGGGTCCAGCCCTCAGTGCCTCTCATGCCTTCCCCCATCTCAGCTAGAGGACTGTTTGTTTGGGTTCAATGCATTTCAGTCCTTCTTGGCACAGCATTACAAGGTGGCACCTCTTTTCCCCATCGCAGAAAAAAAAGAAGCAACCACCCTAACATTTCACGTTGGCTGGTAATAAACATGTCTCCCATCCTTGCAGCAATTTTAAATGAAACCAGTAAGATTTTTCAATTACACCTGGATAACATCACCTTCCACTTACTCTTCATTGGAATTTACATCACAGCTATAATCTGGCAGCAATTCCCTCTCAGAGAACACAATGATTGGACAATTAAATGTGAAAGCTCCATGAATCAGTGGATGAGCCACGTGTACACAGATTTTTTGTTTTCCATTATAGTCCTATTGCCTTGTGGTGCCTCTGGTGTAAGCTCAGTTTCATGAGGAGAGTTTGCTCCTCAAACTTCCTTTTACACACGCACAGACCACGGCTTAAAGGTCCCTGGCTCAGCCGAAGGGCACTGTAAAGAGGAAAAACAAAGAAGTTAGCGACAAATTAGGTTCTGGCCTGAGTTCAATGCACCCCACCATGCTCCCTTGGAGGTAAGTGGTTTTGTACTGTTGAAGATCTGAGCTCATACCTCAGCCTTTCAAAACACAGAGATGTCTGCTGTGCCTGGCTCTAGCTGAAGGCCTGATGGTTAACAGTTTGTGCAAATTCTCAAAACCATTTCCAAGTCCTTCTACACAGACAGCGATGCAGGTCTTAGGTAAGAAGGACTAAAACACCCACATTTTGCTGTTAACCACAGTGGGGTTCAAGCTGATGAAAGCCTGGAGGATGCCCATGTGGACAGACAACCGTGTTTTTCTGAGTCACATAGGAATCAGCACGACTCTGTGGAGGGACCCAGTTCTACACAGTCCTATGACAACACTGTAACAGAGGAGTTGTCCATGAAGAGACAGCAACAGGGTTAACTCCTGCACTCCTTCAGATCAAACCCACAGCCTGTAAGGAGACTCCTGTGGTCATAACATTCAGGAGAAGCGAGCATTTTCAGTAACACTTTCCTCTCCCTCCCTTCCTGAGGTACACCACATCACAGAGTGGACCTGCAAGATATGTTACTGGTGGTGATCCCCTAAGAGATGATGGTCAGGAGCATCAGGACAACAAGTCAGTGCCTTCATTCTACAGACAGCGCTTGGAGGATGGAGGGATGAACTGCCATTTCATTGATACTGTACAGCAGCCCTTCCTGCAATGGGAGTCCTAGCAATGCTGGTCTGTGGATTTGCGTCTCATTTGGTGGCATGTTAAATGAAAGATAACACCCATGAAATAAAAAACATCTACTTAAGCAGGGCCACAGACTCCCCATCTTGCCCTCATCCCAGACCTGGGCCACTGTGACCAGCACACACACTCCATGTGGGGTAGGCTGGCTAGGGAGCAGACTATGAAACCAGAAGCTGTTACCATCTTGGTGAAGATGTCTACACAAGCATTGCGGATCCTCTCTGGAGTGGCAGGGCTGTCCAGCCTGAAAGGTTCTGTCACACCAGAGTCCTTCCTCGCTGAGTAGATGGCATCTTTAACGGCATAAAACACTGAGGCAGACAGGAACAGAGGTGGCTCTCCCACAGCCTAGACAGAGCACAAGCAAGAGTGAGTCTGCAGCCTAAAACAGTCCTGGCCCTGGAAAGGCTAAGGAGTCTAACAGAAAAATGAGCAAGCCCTACGTGACAATCAGGAACTGTTTGCATTCCTCATTCCTTCTTTCCAACTTCTCAGTCTCACAGATGTGATCGGAAAGGAAAGGCCAAGTCAAAACAGCCCCTTGCCTTCCAGATGTGAACCTTAGTCTACCAGATGTGAACCTCAGTCTACCAGATGCAATCAGTGAGGAAAGACTGAGCTAAAGCAACCACCAGCCTGTTTAAAGAAAAGACAGTAGGAAAATACAAGCTTTCTGACACAGCAAGGCTGTTATGAAGGAAAAATGGACTAACCCATTCCCACAACCTTTTGGATGATGCTAAAATTGCAGGAAATTCAGACAAGGCAGCGGCGAGCTGTCTGGGCAGAGAGCATGATGCTCCGTCACTGGAGGTCCTTGCAAACCACCAGGAATGCTCCCCCTCAGGGATTATACAAGTATTATCTAGTACTGAGGTCCCTGCCAGCCCCTTTTTTCTTAATTCTGTCATCAGCACTAATAACCCAAAATGTTCTCCTCATTGGTAAAGATGTTCCTGTGGATGGAGGGGAAATGGGAAACTAAGGATACAGAGAAGGATGCTGGGTGGTTTCTCTAAATGCTCTGTTGAACCATAAGCAAAGCACATTAATTGATGCTGTACATCCAGCCCTGCCCTCGCTAACTGCAGAGAGCAGCACTGACTGCAGCGGCAACAGCTCCCTGGGGATAAATACATGCGGACGAGTGGATTAATAACGGATCTTTAAGGGTGACAGGAGCACTGTGAAACAGTAAAGAAAGCACAACATCAAAACTCAGACACAAGATCTTGGTACAAGGTCTTGTTATCTGCAGTGGTGGCTCTGGTGCCAGGGAAGGGCAACCAGGGAACTGACATGCAGGGGCAGGCGGGCAGCCTCTGCTGCAGCAGAACTGGCAGATCAAAGCCACTTCAGTCCTCTCTAATGGACAATCAGGGCAGCAATGTGCAGGTTATTTCAGTTCCTCCGAACTACAGAGGATAGCATACATATTTCTGGTAAACGTCCTGACCCCAGAATAAAGCCAGCATTAAAAGGTTAACTGTTTAAACACAAGTATCATCACTTCATCACACACAGCTGCACAGGGTTGTAGAGCAGTAGGAGGTCTGCAGAACTCCCGGGAATACCTTGGACGAATAAACCGCCTTGCTGTTCGGACAGTCCCGGAGAAGCGACACATAGAACTCCGTCGGGATGTCTCCGAATGCGGGGATTTTGTACATCCCAGGCCCTCGGGTGTACAAATTCCCTTCTGGAGAATAGCGCAGCTCCTCCATGGTGAAGAGTCCAAGGCCCTGGACAAATGCTCCTTCTATCTACAAACACATCCAAACAAGGGTACATTCTTTTTTTGCTGCTGTTCTTCCCCGCCCAAGAACAAACACCGACGATTTCCACCAGAGATTCCAGCCCTCCACTCCTGACTGATTTCCCACTTTCCATCTCTAAACCCTTGTCCCTTGTGCCGAGTACAGCTTGGCACCTCGACACAATTCCTGTGACCCCATATAGATGGGTTTGCACTTCTCCGGCAGGTGAAGCAATTTACAAATACACACAAACGTATATGCTCTAAATGCAGGGCAGGAATTTTCTGATGAAGCAAGTGGAAGGTGGTGGTGTGTGGAATCAATGCCAAAACATTGATTCCTTCACAGGCAGATTAACACAGAATGAGTTGTTCTTGCTGATAATTCAGACAAGAAGACTAACAGGACTGAACATGGCAATATATGAAGACAAACTATTTTACGCTTTCTATTTCAGTATAAGTGCTTTCCTGAGTCCTGCATATTCTCAGGTTACCAGCACAGACACCTGCAAAAACATCCCCATATTCATTCAAGCACGAAAGACTTCTTTACCTAATTTTTCTACTGTAAATTCCAGGAGGAAAAAAAATATATAAAAAAAAAAAAAGGGAAGCAGCTATGAGAGGAGGATGTGCTTGAACAACCCGGCTTGAAGAAGCTGTGCTCTCTGCGCCCACAGGGAGAGCTGACAGGCAGACCAGTCTAAAGAGTTGGCACAAATATTCATTAACCCAGCTCTGTGTCCTCGTGTTCCTGCAGTCATACAACATCCTTTCTCTCCTTTGTCCCCAGATCCTCTGCAGCAATTTGTGGAAGGACATGGGAAATTGAGACAGTTTTGACAGGCTCTGTATAGCCCACCTCTTTACTCCCAGAACCAAACTGGCAGGCTGCAAAGACAGAAAGGCTCCTTCTCCACTTGACCACTTCCAAAAAAAAAGTCTCTTTCAGAAAAAAAAAGTCAGTTTCAAAGAAGTTCCATTTTATCTATAGCAGAGCTCTGCAACTTGTGCTCTCCTGGAAACCTCAAATCCTGTAGGAGTTTCTCTAGAGTTATACTATATCAACATCTAGAGGTAGCAAGGGAGCCAAGATGGCTCGATGAGCATGTGCAGATGTCTAACGATTCATCTGTTGGTATATCAAACAACCCTGTGGTTATTCCCTTTTTTTGCTGGAAGTTATCATTATTATAATTACAAAATATGGAAGTAAACTTGCTGAAAGAATTTGCAAGCTAAGTGACTGGTACAGCCTCCTACTGACATCCCTACACAGCAGTAGCAGGAGGACAGAATATATGACCCTATCTCTTTATTCACAGAAGAATTTTCACTGAATTAAATGGGAGTTGATGTTGACAGACAGGAGTATAAAAATTGGGTGTGGGAGTTAGTCTTACATGCCACACATTGTAGAAACTAAGCCTGGGGCCAGGTTATTCCATCATGTTATTATTATCTGGATTCATTCCTTAGGTAAGGCATATGCTGAAAAACATCACTGTGGTGGTAATTGGAGAATATCTTGTAGTCTTAATATTCAAGGCAAAAAAAAAACCCCGACAGGATATTTCCCTGTGTAACTCTATGCCTATTGCATAGTTGAATGGAGGTCATACTGGTTTTCATAGCTAGACTGAAATGCCTCACTGGATACCCAAGTTTAAAATGCTCTGTTTGCAAAGGCACAACCTGGGAAGGGATAAATGGCTCATCTAGAAAAGCCTGAGAGTAGTGTGATAGCTTTAACATGGTGGAAATAGCAACACTATTTCAACTTACCTGTCCTATATCTATGGCTGGGTTCAGACTGGTACCAACATCCATAACAATGTCTGTGCGAATGTTCTAAAAGGCAGAAATAAAGAATAAATCAGTAAAAGCACTGAAGCTGGTACTCCATGGTCTTATATGAGGAGGAGTAATGTATCCAACCACTACCCACACTTGGCCAGTGTTCAACAATCGATCTCATCTCAACTCTTGATACCGATTTTTAATCTGAGTTCATCCCTAAAGTAAATCATAGGAAGTCACTGCAGTTTCCCCTAGAGATCCAATGGACCCAATTTATATTAGTTCCAAGCTGCTAGCATCAGTGCTCTGTACTTAAGCATAACCAACTAGGTCAGATTCTGCTGAAGTTTTTTTCTTTTTTCTTTCTTCTAGAAGTCTTCAGTGCTATTTTTAATGATTAACTCAATTCCTGTATGTTTCTGTTCTTTTGTGCTAACACAGTGCTGCTATCTCTTACTGAAGCAAATCCAATAACTTTTGCAATCATTCGTTAAGCCTCCTAATATCCCTGCAGGGTAGATAATTATCATTTTATTATACTTTACGGATTGTTGCACTGTGGAACAGAGAAGTTAAGAAATTTACTGAAGGTCACATCAGACCAATGGCAGAGCTAGGAACAGGCTAACACCCAGTATTTGTTCTAACTCCCTGTGAATGTTTCCTTCACCTAAACACAGAGGGCTATTTCACTGTTGACCTCCTCACCTTGTGGTCACCTGTCAAGCAATCTATCTCGACCTCGGAGCAAGCAACGCCATAACTGAAGTAGCAGAATGGTTTCCCTTCATTCTTTTCAAAGTCGTAGCCAAGGTCAGGAATCCTTGATACAGAGAAAAACAAAACCTCATTTCATTCCATGAACAGTCAAAATACATACAAACACATTGCAACTTATCAAAATCCTTATTCGCTTTTGTTTCATCTCTTCCATCAAGCCCATGCAGAAATGAAAATTGTAAATGTCTATAAATAGAAATCTCCTAAAGCTGTTCTGTATCCCAAAATTTGACTGAAACTATCAAACTATTTTACCCATCTTTATTTTCCCATGAATCTCAAGGCTTGTGATGACTTTTATAAACTCATTCGCACCAATCCAGTAGCAAATCCTTTGCTTTTAAACTGCAGTTAAGCATTTCTTGGAGGTCATTACATTTCAGAGCATAATCAAGTAGAACCAGGAACTGGATTATGCTAAGAACTGATTTTAAGCACAGTTCATGGCAAACTCTGTATCTGGCTACTTATACTTTATCTGAAAACTGGTTTATTAAGGAACTGACAGTCACTCGGTTAAGAGAAAAACACATTTCAGAGATGCAACAGAAATGATCTCATATTGTATTTCAGTCCTAACGAGGCTCTTCTCAACACTGTGTTTAGTTTATGTCAACCCCTCTGCCTCAAAGATGATGGATCTCTGTTTTCCTCCAGCAGATAAGTTGACTAAGAAAAGCTCTGCATTTCAGAACTGCACAGGAATCAGCAAGAGTTTAAAGCGGGGGAATGAAATTGAAAACCCTGGTATCTGCTCATGCCACAACAGAGAGGACACCACCCCAGCCAGTTGCAGTCAGTAGCTTTGTCCTCAAGGACAACGCCTGCCCTCTTTTTCCCTGCATGATAGTTCTAGTACAACACTAAGTCACAAGACTGACACAGCAGAGCCTCAGGCAAAGCTCTGATTTCATTTATGCCTCCTCAGACCTAGGTCACCTAGGGTGAAGTTAGACCTACTTCAGATTTACATGAGATCTGAACTTGGCCCCAAGAGCCGTGCTCCATCAGGAACCGATCCTCCCCAGCCAGGAGGGGGTTAACCTCAGCTTAACGTTTCTAGGTAGGAAAGGGAATGCAGCCCTAAGTTAGAGCAGTGACAGGGGTATAGGGGCCATAAATCCTCCCAGAATTTCCCTGGATGCAATCGAGTAAGAGCTGTGCCTCTGCAGCGTGAATGTTCACTCACCTATAAAACCCCGTGGCCGACAGGCTAACACAGTTCTCATAGGCGGCTTTAATCTGGCAAAGTGAACAAGAGGTTTAAACCAGTACTTGTCGAACCATTCCCTGCAAAACAGCTACCCCGAACACTTTTCCAGGACAGCACGAATAGAAGGTGTCCAGTGACAGACAGACGTCACGCTACCCAGCCCCAGCAGAGCCAAGGAAAACATCACGATGCAGCTGCTTCCCCAAATAGCCCTGTCAGCAGCTACCAAGGGCAGAACTTGCCCGCTGGCAGAGGGATAAGACTTGCTCTTGTTTGTTTGGCTCTCAGCTTCAGGTTAGACTTTCAACCTCAGAGGCAAAGGTTAAACTGACAGTCATCTTGCCTTCAGTGAGGCATAGGGAAATCCTACCCTGATTTCCAAATCACAAAGTCAAAGCTCTTCTAGTGGAGAAGAGCTTGGATCTGAAAGTGGCCTGAGAACCTTACAGCACTCCAGCCTCCTCCTGTTGAGGGTGCAGAGACATGGCAGCCAAGGAGCACTGCAGGAGGTGGATTGCAGCTCAAAGAGTCGTCTTTGTTACAGAATTCCTTCACTACAAACCAGGTTCTTCCTGCCCAGGATTGTAGCCTGGCTAGAAAGATATATGTAAACATTTAAGACTTTTTTTGGTCAAGTTTGTCATAGGCAGGCCTCAGGATCTGGAGAAATCTCAGTGTTAAACTCATAACTGATGTTTTGGGGATGACCTCTTGTAAGCTTGGTTACTTCCCCTGCCAGGTTTCTGTTTCAGTCTTTGCTCACATCTTTGCTAGCGAGATGCAGGCAGCCTGGAGGATATACCTACGTACGGGGTTTGCCCATTAAAACAACCTCTGTCAATGCCCACTTGTCTCATGACAGATGACAAACAGCTTACCCAGTCTTCCCAGGATCCTTTGGGACGAGACTGTTTGATCGGCTCAAGTCTTTTTAAGATAGTCTGACAAGCATTCTAGAAACAAAGAGAGAGAGAAGCAATATTTTAAGATTTGAAAAGTCAGCTTAAGTGCCCTATAAGAGTTCCAAAGAGCCTTCTGTTTAAAAAAAAGTATTGCCTTTAGGACTTTGGCAGATCATAAAAATGAACAAAGTTCACTAACAGATACCTTGCTGTGTAGGAAGAAATGTTGACTGAAAAGGATCTTAAAGCAGATTGTCTCTGCTCATAGGAGAAGGGAATCCCAAACACAGCGCAGAGCTTTCTGGACCATGACCCAAAATATCAGAAATCCACCTATTTATACAGTAACTTCAATTGCACCACGTCATAGCAGGGCATCTTAGCACATCTAGCAAAATCACTCTGAAAAAAATTATTCTTGCCAAAATTCAACCTACTCAGACAAGCTGTGCAGAGAACAAAAACAGCCTGGTGGTTTTACTTCACAGGTGACCCTTCCCCTTTAAGCCTGAGTACGACCACTACTAAATTCCTCTTTTCAATAGAAAAGTCACACAACCCTGCAAATACGTGCGTTGGTAACTCCATCATGTCAGTCCTGACCGTATCATTGCTGCCGAAGGATGTTTGCTCTGAGTGTATCAACACTTAGAGGTCTTGGGTTCTGGAGCACAGCCCACAAACCATCTGCTGTTAATATCTGGAGCACAACATATTTGCTATAGATAAGGCCGCATTAGTTACTAAGAAGCTACGTATTTAAATGGATGCTTCGTTCTGTTCAGTTGGAGTAATCACAAACACACCATTTTAGAAGTACAAAAGGATTAAAGAGAGTCTCGAACAACTTGAAAAAAATGTGGTCGTTCATCATCTAACACTGCCAGTAGTTACAGCAAGTAGAGGAGGTATGAGGTATTCTTAGCCTGGCATTGCCTTTTGAAGGTTATGTTTTCCTGAAGCAACAGATAAATACACATCAGCTTTTCACGTTCTGGAATCCTCTCTTATAACCCATTCCTTTAAATAACTTGGTTTTCATACATGGACAGCCATTCCATTGATGTCTGCACTGACAGATGCAGCTGTCGGGGAGGTATTCGGGACAGTGTTTGTGCTGGTCTCACTGATGTAAATTTTGGAGGTGGGGATTCCCAGTGTCCTGCTAGCAACCTGCAGAGCAAAGGTAAACAACTGGTAAGCAGCTGTTCTTATACATGAGCATTATCATTCATTGCTTACACTGCTAGGGATCCACCCTGCAACTTATGTCCTAGATCTAAAATTTCTTGAAGACTCAGGTGATTCGGTGACCGAGAGCTAGTCAGAACATTAAGTTTGCCTTCACGGGCTGAATGCGTGCAACCACATACACGTACACTTTTGCCACAATGACAGATATTAATTTCACTGTTGTGTGACTAAAGTTTTGTCTCAACAGTTATAAGAATCAGAGGATAAAGAGCCCTATTAGATTTCCCTTTCATTGCCCTGCCAAAGCAACGTTGCTCCCTTAGGCCTTTTTAAGTACAAAGGTGATAGAATATGCAGATAAACGTTTGCATTATGACTAATTTCTGTATAAAATATATGTAAACTCTAGTTTTATGGGATGAAATGAAATTGCCAGCAAAGCTGGACTGTAAGCATAACCTGCATTATCTACATAAGAGTTAAGATGATGAAGAGTCTAATTCTCATACTCAATCGCAATAATACTGTGGAAATCTAGCACTGCTGCTAGAAGAAGAATTAGCCATGATTTGTTACCCTACACACGTGCACACAAGAAGTGTCAAGCTATCTGAGGCAATAGTATAGAGTGAGTGTAATTTTCCTGAAAAGATGTCCCATTTGGTTAAGTCCAAACTCATTGTTACCTGGATCATTTTGGTGTGAAGTCCTTGACCCATCTCAGTCCCCCCATGTGTAAGCAACACAGAACCATCTGTATACACATGGACCAGAGCTCCAGCCTGTGAAAGTGAACATTAATCCAAGAGTCATTATAAATGAACTAGTGAAGTACCTAGCAGATTTTAGTTACAAACTACAGAGGGAATTCATTTGGAACTAGAACAATGTTGTTCTTCGATGTAATTAAAGCCACTAGTTTACACTTGAGGTGAGTTTGGCTGCGTCTCACCAAGTTCACTAGAAGTCGCTTCTAGTCTCGCTAGAAGTTCCAATGACATAACACACCTCAGCCAGTATTTTCGGCTCAGAAAGCAGATGAAGTAGCTCAAACCTGCCCCCGTGACACAGAGATGCACCCGTCACCTGAACTTGCTAACACCACTGACAGTCCATCAAGTCAGGTCAAACACAGAAACAGTGTCTCAACCATTGAGGAAGAGGGAATAGGCAGAGAAATTAACCTAACACCATGGAAACATAGCCTCATTGTGGTGTCTTTTGGACAGTATAAACTAGTAACTGTGGCGTTGCTCATTTTGCTTTGAAAAACATGTTCTTTCCTAACTAACAGACTACTTCTCTAAAAAGCTCGTTTGGTACAAACAGAGAAGGGCCTGGGGGAGGCAGCATAAATCTAACTTCTCTACTGAAAGATGAGCGACACTTACGGACCTGGTTCAGAAATGGGATAGTGAAACTGATGCCAAATTTGGTAGGAATGATGCATATCCCTCTCTTTTTCCAGCGATTCTGCCTGCAAGGAAAGAACATTATTTGTATACTCATGAGGCTTTCATCACAACTCAATACCATGCTTCCCTCCAGCGGCTTGGGTATCAAAGCAGAAATGAAGTACCTGAATGCAATACAGACTGAGTTAATCGGTAATTTTCATGACAGATTGGTGTTGTTTATGGGTCCCAACAAGAAGATATCTGAACTAAAGATACTCCCCCAGGCATTAGAGAAGCAATTGTCTGGACCATTAACTAAAAAAGACTATAAGGCAGTAGAAAGTCTAAACAAATTGCCTTGATAGCTGTTTGAAAAGCCTAGCTGGACTTAACAGACACCCCCTCCTTTGCTACATTTCCCTTACAAAGTCATGTCACGATAGGTCCGATTCCTGCCTTATTTAAGCCACCAGCTCACTGAGAAGTGAGCATGAAGGAATTTCAAAATGGGAAATTTTTAGAAGTCACTCTGCCGATCTAAGGTGACTTCACACCACTCAAGTTGCTCAGAGAACTTCAGAAGTTAGTAGGCAACAGGTGCACTAAGTAACAAGACAGCTCCAGAACACCTACTTGTTGAATTCTTCTATTAGTTTCTTTCTGGCATGATAGCTAGAGCTTGACAAACATTCATCCCAGCATCTTCGCAGAGTAAATCCCTCCAGCTTTTGGTTAAAATGAGTCAGGTCTCCTTCATGATAAAGATTGAGCTTCCTCACCTTCCCAAAGAGACATATAAAGAACATGCCAAGTTTAATGCTTCAGACACCAAAACCGTGTTGGTTTCCAGTTTTACTTCTCTGCTCGCTCTATAGAACAATAGAATTAACAGGTAGATATCTGTTTACAGGAAAAACGGGGACTAAGACATTAAAGCTGGGAATTTTCAAGAGAGATTGTGTCTTAGGCACACTGTTAGTAAGATTAAGGTACCTCTGGACTTTTTAAATATCTATCCTTAAAGCAGGTGTTACACAATTGAGGCTCCTGTGGGAATTTAATGAAGCAGAAGATAATCCATGCTGTAATGTAGCTGTTATACAGGTAGTTTGAGATTCTGCTAAGGGCTTAGCAAAAATGCAAAAAAAAGAAGCAAAAGTTCTTATGCTTAATAATTTCCTGTGGTTATGTCCAGTTCTCAGAACTTGTTCAAAGCCACCACCACCCTGAAATGTGTCAGAGGGTCTGTACCTCCTCAGGTGGCAGGCCACACTTCCGAGCAAGGTCACTCATCCAGCACTCAGCAATCATCATTCCTTGGGGCCCTCCAAAGCCACGGAAGGCTGTGTTGGAAGGCAAGTTGGTCTTGCAAATGATGCCCACGCTGCTGACATTGGGGATGTTGTAGGAATTATCCAAATGTAACAGGGCTCTGTCCATAACCTGGTGAAGAGAAGGAATGGGGGTGGACACATTTACGTGAATTACATGTCAGACTTCTCACTAGGTGCCAGCCAGGCTGGAAAGCTCTGCAGCTAATTTAAAAAAACCAGCATTTTTCTTGCCCCCTGGAGTTCTGCACTCAACACAGCTGGATAAGCACTGAGGTGCAGCCAGTACTCCCTCCCATTTACAACGGAGTGTCCAGCGGTATCCTCCTGAAGGACAGGACAATAAGCACACTTCTCTGTCGACACTTACGACCCTGGGAGAGACTGAGCTTCCAAGTCCTTTGGTGGCCCTGGGCTCATGCTGAGCCAAGTTGCTACTCAGTGCCATGACCCACCTGGAAGAACCAGAATCTTCTTTTAATTGTATTGACTAATCTGTTATTGAAAAAGAAGTCGTGCTGATATCAAGTGACTCAGCAGCTGGGCTATGGCAGTAAGGGCAACTGTATGGAATAAAGATTTTCAATAGCTACAGCTAAACTGCAAGATTTGAGATCTTTGTCCACTAATTGTCCAAGTTATGAAAGGGCCAGGACAGAGATTCTTTCTGGCTTGTGTTCCCAGATTTCCCTTCCAGCAGCAACACGGAGAGGAGATTATTCACATCCCAACCTTATTTCAACACAGAGCGTTTTCCAGTCCTCTGATTCAGACACAGACAAAAGGACAATTCACAGAGATGTACTCTTCTCCAGGCCCTTGGTTTATGCAAAGATATTTCCCTGCCACTCTGCTCTGTGCAGCTCCAACCACATTGCTAGCATGGCACGTGGCACTGGCAGAGAGCTCTTGCAGTTCTCTCCTACTGAAATTGATTCGTTTTTGCAGAAAATTATCAAAGACTCAGTGAACTAGAGAAAGGGAGATAAAATAAACATGACTGACACTACGCTGTTGGGTTGGTGACTCACAGGGCAGAAAAAGAGGGCATTTTTACTCAGCATCACAAAATTTCTTGAAGACAAACTCAGAACTCAGGCCGATTCTTGTCCTCAGCACTTGTGAACCCAGCATTAGCTTTAGACTAACAAGTTTGTTGATTTAGGCACTCTGCCCTGACCAGCCTATTGACTTGGATGTTTCTTGTTCCAAGGAACTAGCTTTCCCCAAAGCTGGGGAACCATCAGTCATCTTGCATTGTGCAAGAAGTCTCCTATCACAGTTCTCTGTAACGCAAAGCAAAATTTCTTGACCCTTTCACCTAATCCAAGTTCTTACAGCATCAATAAGAATTATGTGGCACATGCCAAGGCAGGTCAGTTGGCTCAGAGGGCTGTTGTAGAAGTTCCAAATACCCATCAATGTCTGTTTTCAGTCACATCAGAGAGCAGGATGTGCCAGCAATGCTGTAGACAACAACTCAAGTCAGAGCAAATGTTTGCACAGGGAAATGCCTAGTTAGCCATCAGAAAATTTTTACTTACACCATAAGAGAGGTCTACAGAGTTGCCTCCATTGGAGTAGTATGACACCTCCAGACTCTTGACTTTGCCATTCTTCATGAAACCAACCTGTCGAGAGAGTGTCCTCAGTAATGGGTTTTCTACAAAAATGTTCTGTTTCGTGCTTGACTCCAAAAACTGAATGGACCTCATATAGACAAAAGGCTGACTGTCCTCTGCTGCAGCATAGCACAAGCCCGGGCAGCAACTGAGGAAGCTTGCCAGTAAAGGGTCCATGTATTCATCTTAATCTTGCTTCAGAGAACCCTTCCAAAATAAGTGCTGGGCACTTGTCACAGCCATACCTTCGGACAAAGAGTAGTACAGTACTGTACACAAATGGGGGAGTATCTCAGAGCAATGCGATTGTCAACAGGGACAAAGTCTTGGTTGCAATGAAGAGGGAAGTATTTGTGCTGATATCACAAGAAGGGAACCATCCAAGCCAAGACTTTAACAGGAAAAATGTTGTAACGCAGCTGACCTGATCCATTTGCAGCAGGGGACATCAGCAGTGACACAACCAGAGCCACAATTTTTTTATAGCATCTTACTATTCTCTGATGTTTCCCGTGACAACACTGAGACAATATGCGTTCATTTCCTACACATACATACCTTGTACCTCCCCAGGAAGGGATGTCTCCCACCACTTATCAACATGTCTTCATCCCGATCCAACATGCACCTCACTGGGCGGCCAGTTCTGTTAAAGGATACATTTATCAGGCAAAGCCTGACACACACACCACAGTTCCTACAGAGCAAGACTCTCTTTTTGGTGAGCTTTGTCTTTCCAGAGTGGCTATGGGGATTTAGGGGTAAACTGCTTGGTTTATGTATCTTCTTCTTAAGCAAATGGCAAGATTGAGTGAAAAAAAAAAAAAAATTAAGATCTTAGCAGTGAGGACCTGCTTGCGAAAACTCACGTGGAGACTATTATATTAAAAAGAAAGATAGTTCCTTGCAGAGACAGATGCTAATAACTGAGCGATCACTGTTTTCCAGACTATTTCTCAAAGCACTCTTTTAGCTTTGCAAGGTAGAATGCCGTATAAATTCTATAACAATGCTAAGTACTAACTAGCCTTCAATTTGACCTTGTTTTTTTTATTTGCTTATTTATTGTCCAAGGAGGAAAACAAGGAGAGGAGTTGCTTTTCATTTTCTAACAATTCTGCCTTCTCTGTACATCTCTTCAGGCTGTAAAAATACCCAGGGAATGCCACAGATGGTTTTTTTCATAGTCTCTGGGGTATAAAACAGTGGTCTGGCTGGCAGAGATAAAGGAAATTCAAAAATGCACATGTATTACTGATTAGAGAAAGTAAGTGGTTTGCTCAGAACAGGAAAAATAAAGCTGATTTAAGTTCAAGATCTTCATTTTGGCTGTTCTCTTCCAAAGGTTTTATTAAAGTGCTGCTGCGTTGCAAGATCCATCTAGCATTGCCAGCAGCGTGCATCCTCACCTACAAGGGCGGTATTGGGAAGGGCAGCGTTATACGTGGGGCACAAATATAATCTCAGAGGCCACGTTCGCTCATAGCCACAGATACTTGCCCAGTTAAGATTAGCCCCTCTCAAAAGTCCAGAAACCAGAAGCACATTTCCAATCTACACTTCACAAACAGTTACAGTCTAGGTTCATTCCCTGAGCTTTTAGGGGTTTGAGAAGTGCGGGTTCCTGTTCAATGGCCTGCCATCCTTCCCAGGGAAAAATCCAAAGAGTTTGCAGAAGAGCAGAGAAACAGTGGGGCAAGGCTGGTGTAGTAGAGTTTTGAGCAAGAAAGAGACTCTCATACCTCTTTCATACAAAACAACAAGCATGGCTAGTGCTGGATTTTCAAAGGGTTTGGGGTGAATTGAAGGGGAGAGGCAGATAATCTGAGATACGAGAGTTTTCAGAGAGCACGGATGGAGGCAGAGTAAGGGGGTTTCCCCTCTTTCCCATTAAAAGCTGACAGTCACGCATAAAGCTTAGCCCCTCTGAGCAGGTTCGATTCCTTCTACCAGCCAAGAGCCCATTAGACATCTCCTTTGGGAAATCCCAGGCTTGTTATAAGTTGGATAGTAACAAGACATGAAGAGTCTTGAAAGTGCTCCTGTGCAAATAGTGCTCCAGAAAAAGGCAGGCTGGGACAGGCTGAAAGGAAAAAGCCCTGTTCCCCATACCCAAACTTACTTGAAGGCTGCGACAGCCACTGCAGTTGTCAAAACAGTATTCCTAGTCTCTTTTCCTCCAAATCCTCCTCCCATTCTTTTCACTCGAACCACAATCCGATTTGAAGGGACTCCCAATGCATTAGCAGCAAACTCCTAAAGAAAAACAGAACAGCAGGGCTTGTACATAGCTGAGCTGGTGTTAAGAACTAGATACCAACACATTGCCTTTCTGCAACCATCGTGACAGTGCAAATACTCTGTTACGTTGCAGGTCTTATTGGTCCTGCAATTGGATTTGATGCAGTTGGAATAGCTTAATAATAAGCCCAGTATTTCATCTCTGAGGTGGGAAGGCACACAGTGCTTCAGCAGACAGCACCAGTTTCAGGAAGAGACTGACATGAGATGAGGTTACCAAGACATAGGTCTCATTTAGCCCAGGGTTTGATGTCCATACCACGCTGTCCATTCTCCTCACTCTATCACAAGACCTTTAGACTGTCTTGGTGAGTCAGTAAACAGACCAAAGACACCCCATAGTGCCAGTAGCCTATCTCACAAGTTGGCAAAGTATATATAGCCAGTGTTTGCACCACCTCTTTTTCTGACATGTCATTCAACAACTATGCCTATTGACTGGCTGGCACCCTCTCCAGAAAGAGCTAAGCACGAAATCCTGGTGATAAAGATGTGCTGTCAACAGAAATGTCTCTGTCACCTGGAAGCAGATTCAGGACACCAGTAGGATGAATACGAACTTTAGGTCCCATACCCAACTCTAAGCCTATGTGGGGTTTTTTTTAATTCAAGACAAGATAGGACCTACTGTAAAATAACCATTTATCTGGTCTGAAACTGAGAAACAAATGCCTTTTAGGTAGCAGGTCAATAAGACAGTACCTGTGTCTTCATTGGGTTTTGGGTCGACACAAAGAGTTCCATCTCACCATCTTCCCCCTTTGGCACAGCCAAAGTACAATGCGTTTCCAGGTAGAAATGCTCCTGCCCACCAAGGTACATCTCTCCTAGAAAATTGAAAGACATGCCCCAAAGATAGGGTGTTCCTGGTGTCAGAGGGTGTCTCCCATCATGTGCTGCCTGCAAGCTACTGCCCTTTTGACATGTGTTAAATGACAACCCTTTGCACTGCCCAGCACTGGATATCCCTAGCTCTAAAATAGACACTTCTGGTTTGACATTTAAAGAAAAGAAAAAACAAACAAACAAAAAACCAACAAAAAAACAACATCCCCAACCAACCAAAAACGAACCTCAAAAACCCCCACAAAACCAACCCAGACATGCTCCCCTCGCCTCTGCTTTCTAGAAATCTTCAGTCCGAAACACAAGTGTACAGCATTTCAAAAACAAGCGTGCATATCACGAACAACGTCCCTTAAGGTGCAGGGTTTGATGCCTTTCAGGCTGCGCTGATAGCACCATTGATAAGCGATAAAAATAAACCAAGCGCAGTCTAGCTGAGCACATCGAATACAAGGTTACAGGCTTTGAAACAGGGGAACAAAAATTGACACCCAAAATGCCTTAAGATCTAACTGGGAATCAACTCTGTCACTGCACGTGGCTCTTTCCCAGGACATCCTACCTGGCACTGCTGAGGGTACAATTTCCAGTCATGCTACATACTATTGTCAGAATCAACCCCCCCTCTCAGTCATGGCCCTGGTCTATTCAGCTAGCATGAAAATTGACATTCAGACCAGTTCTCAAAATCCTGTTCCTCTCTGCCCTTTGTTCAATCCAGCAACAACAGAATAGCCGCCTTCATTCCATACGCCAGCGCGAAAGGCACGTTTGCGTGCGACAACGCCTACTCTGGTATGTAGCAGGGGCTTGGCTCGGCATTCACACGATATCGCAGCCTTTTAAATAACCCATTCTTCTAGCTCAGAACAATTCCTGCCTTGCCTGGCACAGCGTTTCCATTTCATATAGCATAGTACACTCTAAGAAACAGCAAACACCAGTCTACGACACCTCTGAAGCACCTGCAGAGGAAAGTCCCAGCAATGGATACCAAAATAGAACAAATAACCGCCCTGGCAATGGGCGTTTCAGTTCAGTAACTCCCCGCTTCCCCCACGGAGAAGCGAGGCGGGGAGGCTTCTCCGGTCTTTGAGAATAATCCCTTCAGACCAGGCTTTGTGTCTGTAACTGACTCAGCTTCCCTCTCAGATCCATAAGAGGGAATCAACACCCTCCTATCCATAGCTCTCCAAAGGTTGGTGCTTGAGACTCTTCCTCTCGGCAGCTATTGAGCGGTGGACAAGCAATATCACGGGTCTGACAGAGTATTCCAGTTCACAGCTCTGGCACTCTCTCCTCCTGACTCATAGAGGTTTTAAACAGTTGTTGACAATTGCCATGTTTACCTACGTCCTTACAACCTGCTTGGCAGACTCCAACTGAATAAAACCAAGAAGCACACCAAAAAAAAAAACCACAACCCTCCTCAAAGAGCAACAATCACTGTTGAAAAAGTGTTACAGGGCAGTGCCATGTTCCTCATGATACCTACAGCCACCAGCGTTGCTAGAGCAGGTTTTCAGTTGCATGTATGCCCCATTTTCATGAGGTACAGTGGAATACCAGGTTAAAAGAAATTGTCTATAAGATTTAGACCAGACCCGTCTGGTCAGGGAAAGCCTCCTATATGGGTATGTTTCAGGAAAAAAAAAAACAAACCAAAAAAAAACCCCAAAACAAAAACACCCCACACTTTGTAGAATATTTGCTTAAGAAAAATGTGTCCTGACTTTGGAAGAGATTTTACAGGGGCACAACTGGGAGCACCCTAGTCTGTTTGAAACTGAAATTAAATCTTTCGGGAGATTTTTTTATATAAACAGTTAGTTGAAAGTTAGTATGAAATTAATTCAGCCCTGCAAGCCTTACTTTCGTGAGTTCGGTATCATATGCATAAAAGGAGGCTGAGAGCTTGACTTTTGTCACAAACTGTCCCATTTTAAAAGGTGTATTAATGCTCATTCTCACCTTCCAAAATGTGATCAGATTCTTCAAATCCTTTCTTCACGTCTCCCTTCTTAATCCTCTTTATAGGCTTGAGAAAGGATTGCTTCTCAATAGCTTCCTAAGAGAAATGACACAATGACATTGTTGTGAAAGCAGAGTGAAAGCAAAGCTTCCTCTGACTGAAGAAGGAGTATCCAAGATAAAAAACGCAAGAACTTATCTAGAACTTAACTATGGTAACAGTCAAGTGACTTGACCTAAAGCAGTATAAAATAATGCTGGCAACACAGCGGTTTCGCAATAAACACCGTAAAGGGCCAATCCTAGATTGCTTCTTGTGACCCCTTACAGACCCAGAACCCCAAGGTCTGTAGCCACCACAGCCGTGACTTACAGCTTACGTTAACTATTCTCTGTGGCCCAGAAGGGGGGGAAAAGCAAAACAAAAAAAGAAAACAAAAAAAAAAAAAAAAAAGAGAGAGATGAAAGGAAAAGAGACTGAAGCAGAAAACTAAATCTCAGACAGGATGAGAATTTTTGCAAAACTTGTTTCACTTCTGAGCTAAGATACAATAACCTTTCCTGGGGATGTTTTACAAACAAATTTCATGTTTGCCAAAACTGTAGCTTTCCATAAGGAAAAAAACATGGAATGATCAGATAACAACAACAAAATCAGCACATTTTTGGCACTCTCGTGTTCCCTGGTAGAATAAACACCTAGAAGCCTCAGAAAAGGAAAAGTTCTCACGTGTTGTTTGTGAACCCACAAATCATGTAAAGAAACCAAAACCTCTGTCCACAGAGGACAGTACCGATGTCTGTACTAGAGACTGCACAGACTCTTTGTATTTTCATGAATAAAATTCACATTACAAACCCCATGGTATGAAATACTGACCACTAAAAATTAATTAGAATCCCGCGGTTCTAATTTGTCCCCAGTAAGAATGGATTCATACACTTTTTTTCTCTCTCATTTCTAGATGTGAATGCTGTATTTGCTATTATCATTTGCTTTTACTGTCACATAAGGAAATCTTGTCAACAAGCCTTCTAGTTAAAAAAAAAAACACCATGAAATTATCACAAATTGTTAAGATTAGTTTCTTCAGCTTTGAGAAAAGCCTCTTAAGGGCTGTGTTCAGAGACTCGGTGAAAATCTTCACAATGGAGCGTGAAATCCTGAAAACTAATTTCATCAGCTTAGAAACTAGACAAGTGGTCTGCAGAAATCACAGAGAAGCAGTGCAGAGACAGAGCTCAAAGAGATGTTTTCACACCCTGTTCCCGAGTGTTATAAATCCGAGAATGAAGGAATACCGATAAAGCCAACAGGGCTGTACCGGCGAATATTGACAGCAAGCACCTGTGGGTAAGAACGTAACTACAGCAGCCTGGTTAATTTATATAAATCTGTGCTGAGCACAACATAGCTACCAGATTTTGCTTTGTTTGTTTTAGCTTTAAATAACACAGAACAAGTTAAAGTACTCCCAATCAGTACCACATCAAAGGTGTGACCTTTCCATATTTAAATATACAAACTATTCCTTCTATCCATACCCTGCTGCACCCACAAAGACTAATAAAATGTGTGGCTAAATAAATTCCATTCACACGTGCGGTTAACTAGACATCTGAGCCCTCTTACCTGAATGGTGACAATAGGTTTGAGCTCTTCATACTTAATCTTCACAGCTTTAGCCGCTCTTCTGGAATGTTCTTGTGTGTCTGCAAGAACTGCACCGATGATATGACCAACACAAGTGACCTACAGGCAAGATTAGGACCCACCATCATCTGTTGTGTATATACACTCATGATCATTCTCTTCATCTGTTCCTTTTGTGCAGTTTTCCATCTGTTTGTTCAGACCAGTCTATTTAAAACCAGTCAAGGGAAAATGATCACAAACAGCTTTGGGCAGTGACTGAGTGCGTGGTACGCGGTACTGTCCGGAGTGGCCTGCAGCTTAGAGAAGAATAGTGCGGATAACACAGGAGAGGGGCGCGGGGCAAAGCGACTCAGGCCTTACTGAATTTGGCCCCAAAATTTCTACTGACTCCAGTGCAGTCAGGATTTATCCGAGTAAGGCAGAGGACTTCACTGGGCAGTGTGAGAAAACTTATCTCCTGAGCAGTGTGATTGGAAAAGGCTGCTGTTAACCACATACCACATCCTCAGCAAAGACAGTCTCATCGTTAGCGATACCGGTGAGGTTACTGCCAGGAACGTCCTTGGCGGAGAGGAAACACACAAATCCAGGAACACTCTGGGCTTCAGATGCATCTATAGAACTAAAGGAAGAAAGGAGGAGAGGCAGAGTTACTATTTCTCATTTTTCTTTTTGTCAGTGCTTAGGAGACACCAATCTATTTTAAGTCTGATACCCTGAATTCTGACTATGCGAAAAAGATGAAGTTTGTCACACGTGTATCCTGTGAGACCAAGGCAGAAAGGGCTACATATTAGACTAAAATCATTTCAGATCTATATGAAAAGCTGGATCCTAACTGTAAGTCTGGTCACCAGTCTGCTTTTGGACTACACAGTATCAAACATTTTCCCTAAAAGACATCTGAACTTGATCCCATCACCACGTGTGCTGAAGATCCCCTGATGCCCCTGACCAAAGCCAGGTTGGTGTTAGTGACGGTATGCCTCCTCTTAGCTGCCATGGTTCTGTAAAGGCAAGACCCCTCCCTGTCTATTGACAAACATGAAATTTTACCGTAGATATGTATCACCTACTTTGAGTTCACCTCTAGAGAAAAATGCGGCTGTGAGTCAGGGAGAAGTCATTGAGTATCAGTGACAAGGAAGCTGCAGGTGTTTAAAAGGATGCAAAAGAAAGGATGTTCCAAAAGACAAAAAGCTTCATGAAAGGCTTTCTTTGGTAATCAGCAAGAGGGGTATCTAACCAAAATGCTTGTCTGCTTGAGTCGCATACAGATTTAAAACTATGTGACAAGCAGGACAGAAAGTAACTGGAAAAGTGCAAAGTAATTTAATTTTTATAGGGAGCACTTAAAAAAATGTATTACAAAAGACTTTCAATGTCCTTTTGCAATATTTTGTACCTTGCCTACGTAATTGGCTTGCTTTACAAGGGAACTGTTGCGAATAGAAAAGCTGTGGCTTTGTTTCTGCTAACTGAATGATTTATTGTCTTCTGTGAATTGCTGCAAATTTTTAGCATGTTTTATTTCGATTCCTGAAACTCCGATACAAACTGTGCCTGAAAGCGGCTGTTTATGCATCCCAGTGAGCTGCAGACCTTCTAGAAAAGACATTAAATGTATGAATGAACTTTCCCACAGCAGGAACTGAAAACAATGATATTTTTCTTTGGAAAGTTCACTTTCCCGCGCTTCTGCAGTAATGCCTCAGAACAATCCCCTGACAGTTCCTCTTCATTAGAAATAGAGGCAGACGATTTCCAATTTACACTCGGTGGTCAAACTCTGACGCGGGTGAAGGGGAAATTTTCAGAGCCAACATTTTGACCAACATCATCATAGGATGAGATACTTCTGTCACCTGATGAAATACCCTGCTACTTCCTCTGCAGGAGAATACAGGCTCACAGCCTGAAATGTGAGTGCACAACACAAACGCAAGAGAACGTGCACAGCAGCCTCTAGAAAATGCAGCACACTGTGGTCACAGGCATCGCTCTGATGCTCTCCCTATTGCCCCATCTACACCAGTGGTAGTAATAACATTTATGCATTTGCAGCACTCAATGACCATGTTGCAACACCTAAGAGTTGACCGTGATAACCAAGCAATTTCTTTCATAATCTGGGAATTGACTACCATATCTGTGCATCTGTGACCATCGTGCTGCCCGTCCATGTTAGACCACCATTGGAAACCTCTGGACAGGAAGCCTAAATAGGCAGGAATCATTGACTAAGGAACGAACAGCACATCACAAGGCTGTTGAGATAACAACAGGCAATGCAATGCAGAGTGTCCCGCATCAAAGCGGGTAAGGGCAGCTGAGAGCCTGCAGAGCCACCACAATGTAAACACAATTAGGGATTGTGGGGGGCAGTCAGTCCCGCAATATAATAGCATTAAATCTCATGTGAGAAGGTAGATGGCATTACCTGCCACCACAGGCATTTTAGAGCTGGTTAGTCACCATCGTTAAAAATTATGCACCAGTCACGTCCTGCATAGACAAGGTGTTTTCAGAGAGAGCTGAACCTCCAAATACTGACCTATCCACGTTGCTACAACCAAGCACAAACAGGTCTACATCTAATAGCTGAAGTCACCTCAGATAGGACTGTTACACAGAGGACTTAATCATTGTCAGTGCAAGCAAGCACCATGCAAGGCAAAACGAGAACACGGTACACAGACAGCAGACTCACCAGCAGGAGGGCTGTGGTGGAACTGCATGTTACAACCTAAGATTTTAGGCAGATAGGAAAGAGTATGATCAAGCTGCATGCTCTGGTTAAAGATCGTGATGATCATCTCAGACATTGTGGTGCTCTCTGACACTGCACCTTTTTAATCCTGCGTGCTTGAGTATAAGGGATGGGACGTGCAAGAAGGTTGCCTAGCGCTGAGGGCTTTGTGCTTCAGCAAAGCTCCACGTTTGGTATTAATTCCCTCGTATTTCCACTGACGTAGACTTGCAAGGCAGCTGTAACACAAACAGCTTGCCTCCATGGAACAATGTGCAATGAACCGGAGTTCCCATGAATGCAAAAACCTTACCCTCAGCTGCAACTTGACAGCTCAATGTTTTCTAAGCTACCAGGCACTGGATGCTTCAAACATCTGAAACTGAGAAGCGACACTTACAGGATCTTAGCGTGGGCTTTGGTGCTGGTCACCAGCGTCAGATACAGCTCATTCTCATAGCGAGGGATGTCATCGCAGTAAACAGCTTCTCCACACGCTTGTTTGACTGCTGAAACATGCATCAAGGGCCGGCCCACCATATCTTCAACTGCCTGCCCCTTGGGCACTTCCTGGAGTAAAACACATGACTGTCTACTACACTGCGTAGGTTGCAGGGGACAGAAGCGTTGATGGGAGAGCAAAAGGCACCATGAGGCATTCTAGTGAGATGGGGGACGGGATAGGGCTCAGTCCTGTGGGAAAGGAAGGTAAACAAGGTGGAGTGGCTACCCAGAGGGGGCTGTAGAAAATGAAGTGAAAGGAGTTTGGGTTTTGAAACTGCTATGGAAGAGAAGGGTTTGACAACAAGGGATGTGACCACTTTTATAAAGGGTTCAAGTTCTGGAGCTATCTTCTACTCTCAAAGCCAAAGAGAACAGTTCGTTAACAGAGAAATAAGGAAGAAGATATCCTGAGTCTGAAGCCTGAGAGATGCAAAGAAAGGCAGGCTGTAACTGGGGTGAGTAGAAGGGCAGCTTCAGTTCGGACATGGAGCTGGCTGCAGGAGGAAGGTGCTACACACAGCAATTTTTATGAAGCTGTGCATGTCAGGAACAGTCTTGGACAACGACAGGAAAGAACATCGTATCCTAAAGCAAGGAAGGGACTGAGACCCAAATACAAGCCTCAGAAACTGCGTTATATAAGTTGATGTATTGCCCATACTCAGGGTAACAGAAAGAGAAGCAGCACAGTTTGAGATACAGAAAATCCCAGGTCTATGTCATGCAGGCACTGCTACTTACTTGGAAGAGCTGGGCATTTGCAATGGGATCTTTGTGAAACAGCTCTGTAGCGCTGATGTAGGTCGAGGGGATGGGCTCACACAGATTGTTCTGCCAGAGACATATTAAAGAACAATCATCTTTCCTGACAGTCCCTTTCTCACGTTCCCTAGTAGCCCAGGATATTCATCATTCTCCGTCCTCTAGTGAAGATAATTCATCTTTCACTGGGTGAAAGGCAAAACAGGGCTCAGGCTCTGTGCAAACAATAGCCACAGACCCACAAGAGCAGTTGTAATGCAATGAGAAGTCCAGGAATTGTCCCATGATCCCACAGATCAGCATCCTTCCACAGCAAGGTGGGGATGCCACAAGGAATTGTGTGGGAAGATCCACTAGTCACTGTCATGCAGGTAAGGAGTAGAGTAGCTCTAGCAGCTAGTGCAACACAGAGTTTGTTAGCAGGTATGACTCTGCCTGAATCTGAACCCTACCCATCCCTTCCCCACCAAGACAGCACATGCAGGTCCTCCTTCCCCAAACCTGCCTTCCCCAGCAGCACTCACAGTGCCCTTGTGGTTCTTGCTCAGTTTCTGAAGGACCGTCAGGTAGAACTTGAAGAAGAAGCTGAGCGTGAGTGTGCGTCGGAAAGCCACCATCCCACCAGGCGCAGAGGGAGACAGATCCATCTCACCCGCCAGTAAGCGGCAGGCGTCCTGCAGCAGCTTCTCATTCCAGTCTCTGTGAGGGAACAAAGGTGACACGGAGCCCTTGCTCAGCCCTAAATATCATCGGGGAAGACTAACTCTTCTGATGTGGTAGTCCCACAAGCTCTCAAGCAATAACCGCTTATTCTATCTCTGTTTATAGCATATGTGTCAGCTTTGCTCTCATCTTAGGCTCATGTCACCTCTTCCAAATATGTGGCAAAGCTGTTACATAAGAGCACAGATTTCTCAGTTCAGTTCAAAAAAAAAAACCCAGTTTTGTAGGTTGTGCCCACATCTAGCTACTGTCTGCTTCAACAGATAGGTGAATTTAGCAAGGAAATTGCTCTCTGAATGAGGCTGACATGGATCTTTGAGGCTTAGTAGTACTGGAGGAAGCAAGGCATCATGTAAAATGCAGGCTGCTGCAGAAGTGCAGCTACACTTCTTCCCCTCTCTCCTTTTGTGTACTATCAGAGAGGATTTAGGGTATTTGAGCTGTTCCTGTAAAAATCAGCACAGTTCCATTAGATAGCCTTTCTATCACAGAAAAATTCCTACCTGCCCTTGAGCTCCTGGCAAGTTTTTAGTGCCAGGACAGTTGTAGGGGCCATTCCTCCATAGCTTAGTTTTATCTCCTCCACTCGGCTGGTGCCTTCTTGGAATAGGGCTCTCATCCCACAGGTCACAATAGCAATGTCATCCTCTCGACGAGAAGCCTGCTTGAAAGCTGAGAAGTATTCACCCTGGAAGTCAGGAAAATATTTCTTTATCCTTTACCTTGGCATGCTCTGGAGTAGAAATACGGACAAGCTGTTAATCTCTCTCTACGTGGATGAGCTATTCCAGGGAACTATATCTGGTTGATTCATCCTGTGGAGCCAAGCAGGACATGTTTGTTCAGGCAGCACTGTGTATTTTAACATAATTTAACATTAATTCTAATGTATTAGATCAGTGGTTATTAGCCAGCCTAGGACTGTGTGGGAAATGAGCTTTGACAGAGATATGTTCATACCTGTCACATTTTTGCCATATCTTGATAAGAAGAACCAGAGAGATTTTTTTGTACATAAACAAGCTTACAGTTTCTCAGCAACTTTTTCTTTCTGCCAGGCTGCTAAGCTGGGAGCCTAATCAGTAAAACTCACAACATAAACCCCTTCCCTTTGGAAGACTTTGAACTCTGCAAGAACCAAAATCAATAATCACAAATGTCTCACAGTTCTAGACTAGACCAGACTAATATAAGACAATTTCAATCTGTTGCTAAAGATGCAATTCTCAGTAACCATCCTAATCCTCTACTGGCCTCCAAAGTGCAAGACAATTCTTTTAAATGCACCAGCAACTGCAACTCACAAAATTCAGCAGCTCTCCTATGAAGAGTGGCAGTAAATGAGATTAACACTCTACCAGAACACATGGAGTGATGGTGTCACTCTGGAGTCACAGTACAGTCAGTTCTTCCCCTTGCCTGTCCTGCAGATTATGACAAAATGCTGTTCGGGCATCCTGCAGACTAAGAGAAGAATCAGACCCAATGTCTTTCTGCAGCTCTCCTGGAGAGCTTTCTCCCAAGTTACTTCTTTAGTAGCTTGGCCAAGTGACTGCACAGCACAGTAATCTGTTTCATTAATTATTTCTAATCAGAAGTGGACAACAATTCCTCTATTGTTGGCAACGAGAACAGTTTCACAAAAGGCCCCTTTTGTGCGTTGACAACTTGTTACTAGAGATATAGCTGAAGGGTGTGCTTCATTTCCTGAATTAAGTAATTAGTGGGCAGCCAGCATGTCATAGCAGAGGAGCATCAATAGCACCCTCCCAATGAGGACATTCTGCCACTCTGCATATTAAACCGATTAGCTTTCAAAGAGGAAAAAAAGCAGCCTCTTCTCTTACTGCACACTTCAGAGAAGATTTCCAATAACATGATTGCAACAAGAGGGCAAAATTTGCCTTCGCTCCTTGCAAGACACTTAGTTTTCCTGGTACAGAGTCCTGTGCGAGAAAAGGCACTCGCTATTTTTCCTCGCTAGGAGCGTAGGTAAGGTAGCCATCACATCAGCCACCCAATGTCTGCCCTACCTCTTGGAAAAACAGAGCATATCCCCTCTAAACTATCACCCTGAAAGTTTCTAGGTGTTAGTTATTTTCACAGGAAAACCAAGCAACCTGTACTCTTCAGGGCTGCACATTAGAGACCTAGATTAATCTACCCTCTCCCCTCCTGGACACCACAGGCTCTAAAAGATTCATAGGCAATATTCACAACTGCAAAAACATTGTTTCTATGTCAACTTTTTCAGTCCACCACTGTGGGATAGAGAGATTAATAATGGATGACAGTTGGAGGATACTAATTTAAAGGATGCAGTAAGATTTCACGACCACTTTGTGTCTTTTCAACAGCGAAAAACTTGTGATACTATGAGCCTATGACGGCAACACTGAGCCAACAGTAGGTTAAGATTGTTTTCCAAAGATAGAAATAGATAGCAATTGTATTGTCAGGCTTTTTCTGTTTGAAAGCCAGTAAATGTCTATGTGATACAGAATACTATTATTCAAATTAAGTAACAGTGACAAATGTGATAAAGACATATGCAAGGGAAAAGACATGAAAAGCTGATGGTCACTAACACAAGTGGTGCATAACACTTGTGAACATTATCTGGAACACAAGGAATGTTTTTATAGTCTAGAAGAGAAAGAGGGTTGTTAAATGAAAGATATGACCTGTTCTTGGAACTCCTTGTTATACACAGAAAGCTAAGCAGTTTTCTTTTCTGGAATGTGTTTATATTTTATCTTTAATCCAGCGAGTGTTTCCTTTTTAAATACTGTCTTTGCTCAGCTGCAATCACCTTACAAGACTCAAAAATCTTTATTCCTTGAGTATCTTAAATATCTGACACACAAACTAGCAGGAGGAAAAGGCAATATCTCCTCTCCCTTAACAGCCTCCCCATGAGGAAGCCTACCCTGAGCTCAGTGCCCCCACAGTAACAAAGTTGTACAAACTGCTGAACTTTAATTCTTTCTGTTGTTGGGACAGTCTTACCCTTGGTGTGACAAGTCACATCAATGCAAGAGCTAATACCAGTTTTAAACAAGTATAAACCAAAAAAATTTATCTAGCTGTGTGCTGGTACAGCCCTGCTTCCAGTTGTGAGGAAATCATTGTTCCAGAAGACTTTGCCTGCCACACACCAGCACCTTCAGACATCCGCTGAAGAACTTTAGTCTTCCTGACTTTGTGTTTGTGAACAAAGATCAGCCAAGAAGCCATGAACTAGAGAGTTCAAAAGTTGTTTCAGTTTTTCAGATCAATGAGCTGCATATAACCTACGGATGAAGCCATTGACCTGCCGGTAAACATTCTTATGGCAATTTCACAGAACAAATGACTGTCATATGGATGGAGGAATATGGTGTTTTCCATTGACTACCTCAAAAGTGTTTCTCATTTTGTCAAAAAGCGATGTTTCCTGCTATTAACACAAGATCAAAGAAAAATCACTCAGAAACAGATGGAAAAACACCATAAATGAGCTGTGTTCCCTTAATAGTTCGATACAAAAATTAGAGAGACTAGACTAAGGATTTGTTGGTTCTATCCCATAATATGATGGCATTTCAAGTAAATCAGCATTTGCCATTTATAAAGAAAATGTGTCACTACATGTAGCCTCCACCCTAAAAAGGTAAAACCTTCACAGCCATAAAATTACAGTCTGATGTTCTCAGTCCTAAGGGGAAAAGTAGTTTTACCTCTTAGACACTCCGAATCAGTTATGGTTCATGCAGCTACGGAAGGGAAATATTCATTGTTCTATTTGAAGGACATTTTGCAGGCTCCCTTGAAGTTGCAAGTCCACATTGCCAAAATGACCTAATAATCATTAGTCCTCATGCTTTCAGTCTTGCAAGGCAAGAATGCAGGAACTGAACTACCCTCTTATCCATACACACTTTTTCCCCTTTCCGTTCACAAAAGTGAAGCAGGAACCTCAGGAACCTTCACTTTATTTTGGAAACTGCTATAGCATCTTTCCTGAACAATTTTGCAATCAGAATTTAGATCTCTGGGAACATCACTTTGTCACCTTTCATCATGACTGAAGGCACTCAAAAAACTCCAGACAATAAAGAGACATTTATATTTCTTGCACTAGAAAACTTATTGAGCTTACTGTACTTTATCAAAGAGCGCAGCTCCCCTTGCTTATCAAAACCAGTAGGTTGCTAGATATTCACCACATCATTTACTTGTTTCCTGGTTCACTTGGGACTACATAAGCATTTGGAGCTCAGTCTCCAAGGACAAAAGTACCTAATGAAAATAACACTCAAATAACAGCATTTTAGCTCCATGGACATTGAAGTTTTTTTCCTACAAGCTTACCTTCTTAGTGCAGGGTATTTCAACAGAGAGAAGTATTTCTTCAGGCTTAACTATTGTCTTTCTGTATCCAGTGAAAAACTTCTCATCCATTGTGATAGTCCTTTTGCCTTCTGTAGAACAAGGAGAGATCGGGGCAGACGAATAAATAACTCAGATGAAGAATGGCAATCGTGCGCGTGAAAGCTTTCACCTTACACAAATCACTCTTGATATGATAGCAGTATTCATTTTTCCACCTTTAGCACTGAATCAGGAAGAGTTTTCTCAGAATTACTTTGGTCCTTATGGAATCTATGAGAGCTTCTGCCTACATAAGAAGTTCTATTTGCACATGAACTGATCAAAGACATCTCCCTCATTCTCTATGAAACTAAAGCTGAGCCTTCAGGTGAACCAGTTTCCAACACCCCACTATAATACCCTCTTTCCCCTTTCCTTAGTCTGCAGACAAGCCAGTTCAAGAGAAAGTCACTGATCAGAGAGTCCACTTACTTCAAGGGTCATATTTCAAAAGAAATTTTTCCTAAGAGCAAATACAATTAGCATTTACATTTGGCTTTCTTCATAGGAAAAAAAAAACCCACCCAAAACGAACAAAAACCCTCCAAAACCTAGGTTGCAATCTTCATCTGAAAAATCCACAAGGATCAAAGTATGACAGTGACAGAAGCAATTTACAATTCCATGCCTATTGTTTTTCTTGAATAGACATCTTCAACCAGCTCTTCACAAGGACATGTCTGAGTACACTCACAGTACCAGAGATTCACTCTGGCACAGAAGTTCAACATTCTTTAGGAAACCAACCTTAGGCCTAGCCTTAGGACTTGAGCCTCAAAAAAGGCAAAACCCCTGAAGGCTCAAACTAAGCCTATTTTACCTGATATTAACTTCCATTTTCAAGTTCTGACCTGACCTAACAATCCATGGCAGAGGACTGTTGACTATCCCACTCCCCTCAGTGCCACGAGGAACTGTCGGTAACTTACCATTTGATACCAGAGTCAGTTTGCTTCCGCTTGCCATTAACACAGGATTTAAGTCAGAAATTGGGCTCGCTGTCATTATGTTCCCACCAAGAGCCTAAAGTGATAATACACACATCAGATAAATACTAAAAATCCTGAAGATACCGCCAGAGCATCTTTTAATCCTGCATTAATCCAAACACACAGCACTAGGGGTTAGCTCTGCTTGAGTTTGTTTTGATAAATTCCTTTTGCTCACTCAGCAATTTTAGACCTTTAGTGGAGTAGGAAAATCTAAGACCCGTGAAATCAGTTGCTGTCCCAGTCAATGTTCATGTTTGCCTGAAATAGTTTTAGGAACAGCCTTTGGGTAATGCATCAGAAGCACCTTATGCTCAAACCACGTATGCCCATCAATGCCAAAATTCAATCACTGTAGCTGCAAAGATCCATGAAAGTATAGAGCACCTATTCAGTAACAATGTACAGCCGGCAGCATCTTGTGGAACAAAATTTCCTGTTTGGTAGGTTGGTTCATCTGCCTGCTTGGTATTTTTTCTTTCAGTATACAGAGGTTTGACACACCAAACCCACCTCCTCTTTCCCTTTAAAGCTAGGCGAAAATTTTCAGATCTGATGCATTAACACTATGACTACCACAGTTGTGCTGACAAAAATCTACACACCTGGTTCTTTGAAGTTTGTCCAGCACTCTAAATACCTTTTTGTTAAACCTCACTATGGTTTCCCCCACTTATCCTGATAACAGCCATGGAAGACTTGGACGGCCACCGTGTTTCCTTTGTTTTCTAGATCCATGATGTCAGTGTAGCACAGACACCAGCCAATACTGGTGTTGCTATCAGCTCCTGGGGTTCATTCATGTGTTCTCGGCTCTTTGCCTAGGTTTCTCTTGTGAGGAGCGCAAGGCACACCAACATTAGACAAGGCAGGCTGGCTCCTCAAACTGAGCTTTCAATTCCAGTCCCTGACGCTCCCGAGTCACTTACAGCAACGTTCCTGATCTGCAGTCCTGCAAACCACCGCAGCTGTTCAAGGACAGCCTGGAAGACCTCTGTTTTGTAAGGAGGAAGTTCCGCCACCGCTTTTCTCAGCACCTCCTCTACTGAGCTCAGGGTACAGGCAGCACCAAAGGTGACTCCTGTAAACAAAGGAAAAGAATTGTTCTCCCAAACACCAAGGTACACAAGGACAGTCATAACTGTGTCTACAAAGCTTAGGTGTCACTGAGTTTAGACAGCAGGGTTTAGAGAGGATTTTCAGTCACACTAGACTTTTGTACACATTGCATGTAAACATCACATCCTCAGAGCAAAATTCACCTTGAAATCACAGCTCAGTGGTACTGCCTCTCGCAGGACGGTAACACACCATCCTTTTGCCGTGGTGTATTATGAATGGTATTGCACTCCTACGGGTCTTACTTTGTCCTGTGAGAAGTGAACTCCAACTCTTCTCCAGTTTCCACACCTTAAAAATGCTACTAGGCATTGGGCCACATGCACTACATTGTCTTAATTACTTCTGTTTGTAAGCTTGACTTGTTTCAACAATGAAGATAAATGCAATACGTCACTTAGACTGTCAAATCCAGCATCTTTCCCCCAGCGACTGATTTTTAAATCTTTCTACATAGGGAGATAGCCCATTGAAACCCATTATTAACCCAGTTAATATATGTAAAACACCATGCATCAAACAGATAAAATGTCTGATATCTCTTCGAGTGAAAGCCCTCTTTGAATCTCAGATTATTTTTACATAACACTCACTTGATTCCCTGCATGGGAGAGACATTAACGCATACAGAAAGCAGGGTTTACTCTGGGGATTTTCCTTCATATCCTCTCTATTATTCTGAGGAGCCCCCACTCACTTCACAGGCTTTCCGCCTCTTTTTTTGGCTCACCTGTTTCAGTGTGCTGGACAGCATTCATTTCTGAGATCCACGCTGGTGCTATTATCACTGGATACAACATGCTCTTTAACCTCATCTCAATACCTTAAGGAAAAGTAAGATTCCTTCAGTTACGCCCAGGTGACAGAGCGCCCGCGTTAACTGATGCCCCATGAAACGGTAGCAGGCTGGTGAAGAGTCAGTTCATTGACCGTCTGTTACACAGAGTATGTAAGGTCACGGAGATACAAGCTGTTTTCCACTAATACCAGAATTCTTACAGGGAAGTTTTAGATACTCTTTTCTACGCTTACGATAACCTTAAATACACTATTTATTAGTTGTGTAACCTGGCTATTGTTGTACAAAATCCTTCAGGAAAGAACAATTAATGTGATGACCCATACAAAGTTTGGGGATTGATTCCTAAACCGATTGCTCAGGGTAACAGAATTACTAAATACATCTGAATTCTTCTCCTCGGCACTTTTGCTTGCAGAAGTATATCCTTTTTTTGGAAAAAAAACGGTAAGGTTTCAAGTCTTGAGAGTTTACTCACTGAAAAATCTTTCAAAACACAGATTTCACAACTGAATTCATGTGATCACAAGGACATTTTATGCTGTGCCACTCCCCTTTTCTCAAAATTCCTCAAAACTAGCACAAAAGCTCAAAGGTCTAGATAAGCATTTTTTTTCACCTGACACAGCAAAGAACATGGAAAAACATTCACTGCGAGATTAATGTACCTGAGAAGAGAATTTGTTCCTACTCACAACCTGAAGATTAAGCAGCTATTTAACAGCCATGGCAGGAAGGAGGTTTACATTTGCACTGTTCTCACAAACTACTCCATGGAAAGTTTCCCGACTGCTCATAACGAACATCAGCTATTCCTCTTACCCACTTCTGTGTTCCCCACAACGAGCTTGGCATTGGGGTACTGGGATTTGAGAGCCACCAGTTCCTTGAGAGTTGTAGGCTGGATCCACACCACACGCTCACCTTTGAAACAGAGCTGTTTCTGCTGTTTGTTACTCTGAGTCTGCAAAACGAGTTTGGATAGAGCTCAGACGCTGCATCGGCCAAGAATCCCCGCTCACATGCTGCCCACGCCTATGCCAGGCCAGGCTCCACCTCAGCCAGGTTACTGAAGGTGGCTCTGATGTCCACACTGGTGTTGGCAGTTAGCCATTCCCCATCCTTCCCTAGCAGTGACGAGAGACTTTCTCATGCTGACAAGAGATTTCCCTTCCTGATATTCCCAGGTACATCCTGCTGCCATATCTCCCTAGCAAGTCCTCTCCCAGCAAGCTCCACCTGATCAAAGTTCTGGCAGATGCCTGTGGCTTCAGCCGTCTTAAAAGTAACGGGTTTTCCATTCTCATTCACTGTAAAAATGTCAGTCTTTAGCACTGCTGAATTTGAGCTGTAAGATTCTGGTTCACTTTTTAATTTCTTCATCCAGTGACTGAAGAAAACAGGCTAACAGGGCTGCCTCCCAGCATCAGATCAACCTTTAGGCGGGAGAATCTCTTAGAGAAGAAACAGAGGGCGCCTATCTCAAGTTAAATATATATTATGCTGTGGTCTATGAGAGCCTGACACGTTTAGGCTGGATGCAGCAGCAGATCTAAAGACTGAATTTCAGTTGTTTGTTAAATGTGAAGGAAGCTGTAAACATGCCATGTGCTGGGACTAGATTCCTGGTTGGGACATGTTTGCTTAGGGGGAAACTACCCCAAAAAAGACAGAAATGAAACATGGAGAGAACCTAATCTCACCTAACTTTTGTCACCAGTGTGAGCCAGCCAACTCCTACTCCTGCTACACTGAGTGGAGAGAAATTAGTGCTTTTGGAAAGCCATCTAGTTGAAACACATTCAGTTACATCCCATAGCTCCTACTTCTCTTCCTACACAATAAAGGGCACACAGGGCAATTAGCTCGCATACGACTGTACTGAATGAAGTTCACATCCGACCTTGTAAATTGAAATTTAACTGCTCCACCCCTGGACAGGCGGTGACTGAAAGGAAGGCAACCCAGGAGCGGGCATTTATGGTGAGAAACAGAGAGGAAAGGCAGCCACGTGGGGCAAGCACTGGTCTGCGTATCTTTCAAGCCACGCTGGTTTAAAAGCCTTCACTTTATGGCAGCTCTCACACTGCCATTTCCTCAGGGCAGAGACACTGTGAACAACTCGAACCCTGTGCAGAACAGCAAACCCAACAAACCACTTGAATGAACTTACTATTAACTCTGGTGGGAAGATTGGCTCCTGTGTAGGGTCCAACGGCTGGAACTCAGAAGAATCGAACAGGGTGGATGACATCATTGCCTGCGACAGGGAAAGTGTAAATGGCTGGACAGCAGAGGAGAAAGCTATCCACATACAACCCTAACTCATTTCTCTTTCCAGTAAATTCCTATTACTATTTCACGGAGCAAAGAATGGCAAACACAGCGAAAAGATTCCACCTGATCCAGTGTCTCAGGTTCTTCAGTCATATTCTTCTGATCACAGTGCATGTCTAGTCAGAAACCCGAACCCTGAACACGCTAACAGGTTTTGCCAATCAAAAGTGACACCACTTTCACATTGGCATGTTAAATTACATCAAAAGTACCTTTTCTCAGGTGAGACCAGTATAAAATACAAATTAATCTAAATTACTTGGCCTAAATACAGCTGAATTAACATCATTGGGCTTTGACACAGAAACAAGGCATAGTTAAGACTTCAAAACATAAGAAACAGAAAAAACTACTATTTGAGAGGCACCTTACCAAATTGTCATCTTTTGCATTCATGCAGCAGCCTGGACCATTGGCTTTTCCTCCACAGCAGCCTCCATTCTGAAGAAGAAACAGGCACGCTTCACCTCACTGGTTCAGAAGGAACACATCGAGCTCACTTCTGCAAAACCTGTGTCACGATGGCTAGTCGTGCTAACCAGGACATATGCAGTCACAGCGTTTTCTAACAGACAGACATTCAAACCAGCTCAGAAGGCTTTGAATATCTGCACCACAGTAGAACCAGAGAAGTGACTAATACCTTGAAACTCCAATACTATATTGCAAATTGAGATTACAGCTTTTAAAATTCAGCTTACCATGATATTTTCCCTCTCACTACGACAGCATCCAGTGCCATTGGCTATTCTGCCACAGCAGTTCACGTCCTGTGGGGACAAAGACTGTTCTGAGAAAAATGTGCAGATTCCAAGGAAATGAAGTAGACTTGATTCACTCTTGAGAGAAATTGATCCCATGTTTATTATATACAAAGCAGAAATGCGAGATGGAAGGTGTCAAACAAGTAGGTGTTTCCCCTGCCAATGGAAGGCAGTATCCTGCAGTGTCATGGCTAGGTCATGTCCAGTCTGCTGACAGACATCTTGTTTGGGTTTAGAACCGCTCTGACCATTTAGCCAGTATCTCTGGTCCAGCTGGAGTTGTGAGGAGATAGCCAGAGAAGAATAGAAGGGATAAGAACAAGAAATACAATAGCCAGTACTCTACCAGTATCCAATTGCATTCAGATCAGGGGCTGCCTTGGCCCAGTGTGGTTTCTGTCTCTTTACTAACACTCAGTAGCTCTTGTCCAAGTACCTGCTCAGTCTGCCCTGTGTAACTTTCTGGTGCCCACAACACCCTTTAGAGAGTTCTGCAAGTCAACTACCTGGTACATGGTAGACCATCTGCCTTTGTTTTCAACCTAATTCCTACTAGCTTCATTTTTTGACATCTTGCTCTTCTATTGGAAGAGGCAGCATTCCACCCACCAGTCACAATTTTGTAGATCTCTATCAGATATCAACACAAACAACTGTATGGGCTATGTAGAGCCCCTTCCCCTTCCTGACATCTTTTTTTCCAGGCTGAAACATCCCAGCCTACTCTGTGCTTCCTTGTGTGGAAGCCAGATTACCACCGATGTGATCCTTATTCCACTTCTCCGAATCTTTTCCTGTTCCGCTATATCCTGTTAGAGACGAGAGGACCAGGACTGCACAGAGGAAGAGCCATGGTGCGGCCAGTGGCATGGCAGCGTTTTCTGTTTAGTTCTCTACTCTTTGAAGTGTTGTTTTGACTGCCAGTGAGCACTGGGCTGATGATTCCATGGAGGTGTCTACCACAGCTCGAGACCACCTTCCTGCATGGTGACAGGAAGACGATCTTGTGTCTGCTCACAGCCTATCATTTTATATGTGAAATGAAGAGTGTCTTTCACTCTGTAAATTGCTTTGCATTTTTTTGCCCTGAATTTTGTATGCCGTTCTATTCTCCAGTCTCTCAGGTTCATAAAGTCCTTCTGAAATTCCTCAAAGTCTGTTCCTGTCTTCACTACCCACACTAACTTGGTAACAGCTAGCTTATTTTCTCACATGACTGCTCACTCTCTTTTCCACCTCCATCCATAGGGATATCTCAAACAGCCTTGCTCCCACCACAGGTCCCAGAAGAACTCCACCAGTGACCTCCCTCCATTGCAAAAATACGCTATTTTCTCCTACCTGCCATTTCCTGCCTTTTAACCAATCTTGCATCCATACAGAGATCTTCCCTCTTACCCCATGGCTGCTTATTGTCTTTAAAAGCCTTTGGTGAGACAGTGTTGGAAGCCTGTTGGGAATCCAAGTAGTCTATATCGACTGGGTTTATCAACCATTTGTAATGCATCTCACTCCTGCTTGTATTCTCTTTTGTTGATCGTAATTCTGGATAATAAAATGAAATTAATGGGTAGCATTCTAAATTCCTTACTTTGCATCCTTAATACCAGTGTAGCCCTGTAAGTGGCTGGAAATCCCTGAAGTACCTAATAATCCACTTTTCTTCACAACCTTCAGCAGTCTTTCAGGAATAAAGGGACTAAAGAAAACTTATAGCAAAGCTTTGTACCTCACCTAAACCAGCAGATGAGTTCTGGGCCAGGGTTATACTGCAGAGACTTCAACTTCTTTACAGAGCTATTTCAGCTCTACAGCTGATCTTTCAAGAAATCGACTCTCTCATCACATCCCCCCCAGTCTGTCCTTATTTGTGCACCATATCTTTACACTTTTTCCACATCAGGGATCATCTGCAAGCTGTATTATGCAGAGATGCTGAGTTTCAGAGACTTACAGAAAATAATTACAGAGTCTGATTACCTGTGATCCAAAAAGGGACCATCAGGAAGATCTTATTAAAGTGCCTCACTTCCAGCAACTGCAGTGAGTAAAGGAGTTGGTTTTCCCACATTATGAATGCTTGAAGCACGAACAAAGGGGTCAACAGTTGGAGCTGTGTTGTTGCAGCATGCATGTTTTCTTCCTCCCTACTTCAGCTCATGGTGTGTTTCAGTACAGAGAGGAAGACAGCCAGTCTTCCAGATTTTTTTAAACATTATCTGAAGCCACTTACTTTAGCAAATGTCCTGTATCCTTCCAGAATGGGTCTGTACCCTGTGCACCGACACAAGTTCCCTGCATTGCCAGAGCAAAAGGGTAAAGATTTAGTGTCATTTGCCTGAGAACTTCTTTCAGAACATTTTATTGTTTCTCACAAAAGCTTGTGAAATCTAGATAAAGCTAATAAAAAAATGGGAGTAGGAACATTTCATTAGTAATCTTACAACAATCCTTTTGTTGAAATTTTAAATTGAAATTAATTTAGAGGGAAAAAAAAAAAATCAGTCTGCCCTATTCAGTATTCATTTACCTCAGTTGTGCGAGTCTGATCAGTATACCAACTGTCCAGCCTCCTGAATTACAAAGAGGTTGATTTCCTCTTGGGTCACTGCTAGAAGCACGGTAACAGCTCTAACCTCATCAATAACAGCAGCCTCTCAGATGATTTACATAGTTGGATTCTGCCCCACTCCATCATCTATATGGCTGACTAGGTTCTTTACTTGAGATTGGCTGGCCACATTTCATTTTGTGTTAAGCTTAGTGGGGTTCTAAATCCAAGGCTAAAGCCATATGTCACTGCTTCAGGACAAACAATGAGCTTCTATGAGATTTTCCACAGGCCATTTTTGTTCACCTCCCAGCACCTGACCAGCCTCCTAGTGGAAAAGCTAGTTCTTAACTTCATAACAACCGACTATCTTTAACAACATACAGTAAACAAAGGTGCACCTCCATCCCATTTGGTGAAGCAGGTGTAATGAAAGCAGAACGGGTTGCATCTCTGCAGGGCCATGAGTATTACCTTGGAAAGCATCTTCTATGTCCTCCATTGTGGGCTCGGGCTTGTTCCGAAGTAATGTATACATGGACATGACAATGCCTGGAGTGCAAAAGCCACATTGGGACCCATGACTTTTTGCTATTCTCTCCTGAGAAAAAGGAACAGCAACCATCAGTTCATAATATCAAGGTGAGTTCATTGTTGTGCTTGTTTCTGTAACATCTCTGTTAAAAAAAACCCATCTCACCAGAGGAGCTAAGACTAACATCAGATGTTCTCTAATGAGATGGTCAGCTGGTCCGTAAAGCAGACTTCAAAGAAGAGAACACTCCGAAAAATTTACATCTAGGCTTTAAACTCCCAGTGTAACTGAAGGCAACTCGAGACCTCCAATGAGATAAGGGGTTCTTCAGATATAACATGCTAGAAAGGTTGGGGATACCTGTACAGACCTGAGTTTGAATTTCAAAGCTTAGCTGTTACAATCTTCAGGGAAAGGAAAGCAAGCAGACGAAGGTCAGAGTAGCTGTCATCCATGCGTGTGTGTCTAACTTACTTTCCACATTGCTGTTTACTGTTTCAGACAGTAGCACAAGTCCTACCCACTGTACGAACTGAGAGGAACCAGTTTCTCTTAAAGGAGCAGTATCTCTGACCAAGCTGAGGCAAGGCTTCTTCAGGAAAACGTGCGTTATAACACCTTGCTAGAAGAGGAAAGCTTTACATTGCTAACACTTCTTCCTACTGAGGATATTGTGGCATTCCAGGAGAAAGGCGTTTGCTGAACCAAACCTTACTGCAGCACTGCAGGGAAGGTTCCTAACTGTGCTGGACGACAAATCAAGGTAATTCATGGAAGGCCATAGGAAAGCCAAAACCTATCTCCAATTTTCTGGCTCCGAGTCATTATACAAGCTTTCAGCACAACATTGGTCTTTACAGTTCCTGAGATTCGGTCCAGGATGTGGAACAAATACAGCCCCACCGCCCTAAAACAAAAGCATTAGCAATGCAGCCAGGATATCACCAGTTAACCTGTCAGGGCATAACAGAGCCGCAGCACTGACCCAGGAGTTTGATCCTGTCACATAGTCATTCCCACAAGTGAAGACTACTCATGCGGAAAGTCAAACTCTCAGCTTTAACATTATGATGGAGGTCCCAACACCCTGGAACAAGATTAATTAGCATAAGAAGAAACATGGTTAGAGGCTTTTAAAGTTAGCAGTATTAATCGCTTACCTGGGCTGGGTGCAGCCTGGATTTTGTGTTTCCTATGCCCTCAACAGTAGTTACAGCTACACGATGCAGGGCACAGACAGGGAAGAGGCAAGCATTAGCAGTATGGTGGCTAAAATAATAAATTAAGGTCATTTCCTTTGACAGTGCTGCTCAACAAAGGAAAAAGGGGACAGGAGGACTGAAGAGTACTCAGAAATTGTAGCAGTGAACACAATAGAAGAACTTAAACAGATGTGATAGAGGTCCTACAGCACCTACTCAGCCAAAGTTCTCATCAACTTCACTTGAAGTTTAAACTGAGTATGCACCGTAGGGTTTGACCTAGAACTAACTGCTTTAAACATCTTTGTTTCGTGTTAAGCTATGGAATCCATTTAAGTAATTTATAGGGGCAGACTACAAATACCAAGATGTTACACAGCTGGCCTAGCCCACTCGCAAAGTTACACGAGAGCATGGAGTTCTTGGTCTTTTACCTAGGAAACTGCTTCCGGATGGTATACACAGGGAAAAAGTTCAGGCTGAAGGTAAAATAGAGAATGTTGACAAAATTCTTACAGAAACTAGCTATTTTATTTAATTTCTATCAAGAGCAAATAATGACCCTAAAGATACCCTATTCGAGGCCACCTTAATAAGCAGAAACACTAAATTAGATAATCCCAAGTTAAAATATCTCCAAGCATTATTCCAAATATATCCAAGACTTCAGTGCATTCCACTCCCCACAATAAAAATAAACTGGGGCCTGTCCCTCTGCCTCATCCCCTCTCTCCATTCCTCATTTGTTTGATTCCATTTCTTCGTTCTTCAATTAATTAAGGAGAGGAAGAAAAGTTGTCTCAGGAAATGAAAGTCATTCTGAAGATTACAATAGAAGTAGAGAAAAAGTGAATATCTGCTGGCATACAGAAACCAGATTATTGTAGTAATAGAATAGCAATAAGGATTTGATCACAGTAGTCATCATGCGGGTCATCACAGCAAAAAGTCATATTACATTGCAAGAAAGGAACAAAGTTTTTCTGAATTGGGAAATGGCAGATAACCTGTGTGCTAGAGTCAGTGCAGAGATTTTAGAGCACAATCAAATAGTTCCCTATCAGCGCTGTGCAATGCTGTAGGAAAAAATACCTTTTTGTCTTAGCTTTCTGAGTTTATGTTCCAAAAGTGAAATAGTATGTCTTGGCAGAAACATACATTATACAATATTTTTTATAAATAGTACATCTGGAATGTCAAGAGCCTGGATCTGTCCCCATTTCATTACTCTGTTGAAGAGTTCAGACTGTAAAGGATACATGATTTTCTTCCGAAAGGGATCGTACTTGGATATCATAACCGTGCAAGCACCACATCCACCTTCTCCACAGCCGAGTTTCGTTCCACATAGGCCCACTGAGAGAACAGGAATCAAGGAAAACATGAAGAGTATTGGCAGAAGCCTGCTCAAATAGTTGTCAACCAAGGCTTAGCAACAAGTTCTTACTGGAAACCAAGTAATCTTTTTTTTTTTTTGCTTAATAACATAAGCAAAGTTTCAAATGCTGGCATGTGAGCTTTGAGTCAACACCCGAAGCCCTAATAAGGAGGCAGTCCACATTCCAATAGACTCTTAGAACAAACAAAAGAATTCTGAACTTCAACAGTTCCCACTTTCCATTAGACTCAGAAAAGGAAGTTACATGAAGGAGACAAAGCAGTCAGTAATTGTTGAGCAGGAGCTGTTCAAGCACACAGCCGCATCCCTGAGATGCATGGTGACATCTCCATCAGCATCTCTCACCAGTGGTGGTTGACTTTTCTACACCTGGTGATTCCTACCACCTAGAAGGCTCTCAGGCTGGGCAGTCAGGCAGTGCTACAAGTTACACAGCTCAATCGTGGTCTGGCCGCCCTAACTTCACTCTTGGTCCTATTTATAATGACTTCCCCATTGCCAGGAACAAGCCAGCCAAGTACGTGCCCCAGCAGCCTGATTCCAATAAAACCACAGGAGTGAGACAGTGTGAGCCAGAACTAGCAGAGACACACAGAACCACTGCACAGACACTTGGGAACTCGCAGGTGTATGGATTGGCCTAAGCAGACTCCTCCATAGGCTGCAAAGCCTATACCAGTGTTTTACAATCAGACATTGCATCAAAGGTTCTTCAAAGGGATTTCAGGAGACAAGTCCTTGAATCACTTCTGCTTTGTGTTCCTTCACTGATTAGAGGTAATTACATGCTGCTATTTATTGTGAAGAAGACTGGCCAGCGCTGAGACGCTTTTGGTGGGAAAAGAACAGCTGCTTTCATTGGCAACGGACATATGCCTGTGCTGAGATCATCAGCTTAGACCTCTGGAAAAGCAACAGACATCACAATATAGGGAACTCAAAGCCATCACTGTAGCCTTCACTGTAATGATTCTGGAACTGACCATTTTCACAGCATCATAAAAATCATAGAATCATTTAGGTTGGAAATGATTTAAGATCAGAGTCCAACCGTAAACCTAACACTGCCAAGTCCACCACTAAACCACCTCCCTAAGCAGCGTCTACTTTTCATTCAATCATGTAACTGCTTCAGCAGAAATACAGCTTTCCTGTGCCGACCAACGTTTCTCTTTACAACAGTGCTAGTCTGCCTCGATAAAATATGTTTCTTAAAGTATTTGTCTGACTCTGACCAGTCACCTACACAATCAGTTTACCAGGATGTTCATGTAGAAGATCAGAAAGTTTTGAAGAGCTCAAGTTATCTTTACAAAGCTCTTTGCATTAGATATTAACAAGCTTAGACATAAGAGGTCCAGCTGTAACAAGTGCACACAGGCACAATAATCACACCGCTTATTTCCCCTCTTGACCTTTATTCACCCAAGGTACATTCAGACAAAACAAGGTTGTCAATCTTTCTGCTGGAAACCCCAAAAGGGAGTGTGATTTATGTCTCTGTACTTCTTTCAGATCCCAGACAAATAGAACATGGCAGCATGGTGAAATAAGTAAGTGTGATTGTATTTAAGGAACACACCAACACAGATGTGAACAGTTTGGCATATGTACACACCCAGCTGGTCAGACAAAAACTCAGAAAACATGGAATGACATTACCTAGTGAACCAGACCTAGTGTAGCCAGCCTGGTCATTGCGGTAATAGCTACCACCCAGCTCCTGAAGCTCATCTCCACTCATGCGTTCACCAGTTTCAAGCAGGCATGAAACTTGACTGCTTATATCTGCTCATGTAAATATGCCCACAGAATGTGGTGGGAACTCCTGCCTCTGAATTTGCATCCCTGGGTCACCTAAGAGACAGGTCACAGGATAATCAGGTTATTGGACATTAACTGTCCAGTAGTATCTCAAATTATTGGATGATACAAGCAAGCAGCTCAAGTGGCTGTAATGTTTCGGCCAGAAAATTCTTTACAATTTGCGTGGAACAAACCTAAATTTCCTTCAAGTTTGTCATCTCAGTATTGCTTTCTTTCCATCGTATTCTAATTCCTAGCAATTCTGAGAGTTTTCCCTTTAAAGTATTAATAAATTAAGTTTATTTAAAGTATATTATTTAGAATTTGTGGTTGTTTGAGCTTGGCATACCAGCTGCAAACTTTGCCAGCAAGAAATACCAGACCATGCAGAGCACAAGCACAAGCTCTGCCTAGCACTCAAGTGACAGGCAGAACAGAAAACAATTATGAAATGCTGCAGGCATTTAAAGCCTTCTGCCGTTTATTCCAACGCTGGATACATTTTCTTCGTAGATAGGTTAGCAGAGTTGTTTCTGGGTCCACATCCTTTTCCACCACCTGCAAGAAGGAAAAGGTACCATTACACACAGAATGCTTTACAACACAGATGTGTTCGTTGGAAGGACAAAATCTGGTCTTTCTGCAACTTCTTTTCCAAAGAAACAGAACCGCTGATTAACTTCCCTTACTAGGCTCAGCAATGTTGGTCACACATCCAGTCACTACGTTTCCTCGAATTTACTGTGACAGAGAACAGTATATACATCACATAAGTCAGAGGTTTTTGGCCATGGCACACTGAGGCAAATATTAAAAAATCCTTCATCAAAAATGGCAAACAGTAGCAAGCAGAGAGAGAAAGAACTGTGTTTTGTACTCAAGTTTTGAATTCCTGACACCTCCCCAAATTGTGCCTCGTCTTTATTGACCATGCATGACTGACTTCTGCACCCTTCTTCTTACTATTGGGAGAGACAGAAAATGAGCAGATAAACAGAATGACAGAAACAGCATCAGGAATAGACTTTGCAGAGAAAAGAAAAAAAACAGTGGAAACTCTAACATGACCAACACAGGTGCTGCAGGACAAACAGCAAGTATCAATCTTCATGAAGTTTCTCTTTCCTCCCTGCCAATGTTAAATCAGTGTTACGTTGGTAGCCATCCTAAATGCAGGCATGTGAAATTCCAACCAAGGAGAAATTTTCTCTGTACATTAAGTCAGCTCCATACTATTAGTGAACAACACTATTAGCAGTTATCTATTAGACATAAAATTAGATTTTGCTTCAACCTCTGCCTGATAGACAGAAACTAAAGTTCTGCCCTTGCCTCCAAATGGCCACAGAGCTTGTCTTCCTCTTTTTCAGTTATTAATAGAGTGTGAAGAATCTTTTCCAAATCTACTGCGTGCCAGAATGTAATCATGTGTTCTTGGCACTTATATTGTGCTAGTCCTAAGTACAATAGTTACAGTTTATTTAAATTCAACCCCTGTTTGAAGGGCAAATTGAAAGAGGTCATTTGCGTAAGCCTTTTTTCTTACTGATAAGAGACCTTCACAACTTCTGCACTGCTTCAGTTTTATACCTTGGACAAATGACAGGGTTGTTCTAAAGAGACAAGGTTCATGCTTCCTGTTTGAGTCCATGTTTTTAGAGCTATTTGATAAAGTTGCTGTTACAAAACAAAACTGGTCGTTCTTTTGCACATCTCATTTCTGCACTGGGGATAATCTACGAGTAAACAGAGTTCATTCTTCTAGTTTGGGGATGTCCTACTGTAAATTGTGCAGCACTCATATTGCTGCCGTTCAGAGCAGCCGGCTCCCGTTCCATCACCGTCTGGATGCATAGAAACAAGTACAAGCATACAGTGGCTCTCTCACTACCAGTTGGTTCAGAGCAAGTGCATATTGCCCTCTGAAGTAGTTTGGTGAACAAACGTGAGCAGATAATTCCAAAATTGCCTGTGATTAGGACTGTCCCAAGGACAAAAGGCCTTTCACAACTGTTTCAGAGGCAAAAAGCCTTCCCCAGCAACTTTAATCCTCAGGGCTGTGCCAATGGCCATTGCAAACCCTTCCAAAGCAGCTTCCAAGATACCCAGGCACAGAGAAGGTACTTCAGAATAGTTTTCCAGATGGTTAATGACTACAGAGATTTTTCTTCGCTTAGATCAAAGAAAATGTCTCAGGAAGTTTTCTTGAAAGAATCCAGGAAGCACTTCATTGCGTACTAAAAGCAAGCAATTAAAAGTTTGGCCCCATAGTTCTTTTTCAAGGGGTTATGAAATAAAACATCTACTTGCTGAAAGAAGACCTAAGCCTTCATTCAGCAAAGCATTTAGCCACTCAACTCCACACAGTTTTAGTGGAGTACTTAAGCACATGTTGAGTCCCAAAGTCAAACTTCTTCTCAACTTGATCAGAAAGTGGCTCCCACTAGGCATGTTCTGAACAATCCACGCTTCTATCCTGTTCAAGCCAATAGCCCCAATTCCTTCTTCACTCACTTCAAACTACTCCACTGCAGCTGTCTATCTGCAAAGCTGGCAGAGACTTGGGATTGGAGGGAGATGAGGGATAAGAATTCAGAGGGCATTTTAAACCAAATTTCATACACCAGATAACGTGGACTAATTGCTTTGCACTCAGATTCCTAGTGGGAGATGCTTGTTTATAAGTCTCTCTTGCTGGCCACAGAGTAAACGCTTTTTACTGTTGCTGCCTTTTGTTCATTGTCACTGACGCTGCTTTTGTCCTCCATCACATTCATTCCTCCAGTGGTTTGTTGCAATCACCTGCTGTGATTTGTTCTTAAAATATTTTAAAACCCTGTGGATAGGGATAACATCTCTTGTCCGATACCCAGAAGAATGATTCACAGCTCAATATCTTACCATTCAGAACAATTCTTGCTCACCTCCCCCAGTGTCCTTGTACCGAAGAAAACTGAATTACATCCATTGCCTTCAGTGGGAGTAGGATCAGCCTACTTAGATACTGCCATTAAAGAAATACTTCATTTTTGCTCAGTTACTGTTTTTTAGGTTTTCTTGCAGTTTTTTAAACCAAATGTCATATTGCAGGATACATCAGATTGATATCTACATTTTGACGGATTCAAAACTGTGGGTTTTACTCCATGTGGTAGCTTAAATATTAATCAAATGCAGAAAGAATCTTTACTGGAAGTGTTAGGATGGCACTGATAGTCAAACGACTCCCAACAAATTTGTTCTGCACTGCTGCATTTGCACTACACCTCTATTTGCCTACTGATTCTAGGAATCTGAAATACTCAGACCATTTCAGCAGGGAGCCCAGCCTGGCCCTACAGCTCTTCAGTCTAAGTACTACACAGAACAACTTCTTAAGCAGTACTCTACACTCGTAGGGCCTGTGGGCTGGTCCAGAGAGGTGCTGAACGTCCTTTCTCACGATATCCTCATGACAATGCTCGGATCTCATTAAATATTTTGTTTGCAGTCTTCTCTACCTGCCCTTCACTATCTCAGATAACTTTGCCTTTAGAACATAAAGCATCTTATTTATATTAGTATTCCCAGAAAGCTAAAGAACGGATTTTGCAATTTAAAAGAGCAGTAGTTGAGCAAGGTAAGTAGAGGAACAGAAAACAGAAACTTCCCTAGTTTACCGAACACTGTGCTAAGCTTTCCATCAGCTAGGGTCTTTAAACGAGAGGCAGATGCTTTTCTGAACAAAAAGCTCCCATGCAGTCAATAGTCACTAGTCAGTTAGTTGCAAGAAGAGAAGGTGAAAGGCTTTAAAACCAGGTTGCCACACAGTAAGTCAGATTAGTCAACGGTAAAGGTCCCCAAGGACCTTAAAAATCTGTGAATATGTGTTCCTGAAGTCAGTGAGAGATTTCAGATTCATTCACTAGAGAAAAGGATTAGCACACAGTTGAACAAACTGAGTATAACCACACAATGTACATCTGCTATTGGTCATGAGAACATTTTGTTCTGCTTTAAACCAGCACACTGAAAACTTGTAACTCACTGTTTACATAGGACCCAGAGGGTCCCGAAGCTCAAAAAAATCCTGTATTTTGGCTGGTCCCATCTGCAATCAAACATCCAAAGGCTTTGGAAAAGGTCTATTGTGGCTTCCAGCCTAGAGCCCCTCTTCACATTCAGGATAGAAATAGAGATATTGACTCCACGTGTTTGAACTAAAAGTATATGCTACATATGCATGAGCAGAGTGGTCAGCTAAGCAAAATAAAACTGCCGGTATTAGCTTTAAAACATGTGTGGTTTCCATTCTAGTCTATACAGACCATCAAGATAAGTTTGTGTTAGTTGTGTGCCAAGCTTTATGCCCAGTGAAGTAAACAGGTACTTAAAATAAACAACCCTGAATGCGAAGTATGCTCAGCTGTTCTGCAGAGAATTTTTCTTGACAACATTGCAGACTGGGCTAATGCAAGAGGGAAGGATTTGCCACCACCAAAGTCCCAATCTTATCAACCACCTCTTATCACAAAGTTTTGTACCATGACAGAATATCAGCAGCCCATTAGCAATGTCAAGCTGTCGGGAATTCACACAGCAGTAACCTTTCCCACTGGCCATTCTATCGCATTCTTTGCAGCAAATAGACTGGAATATTTAGTCAGGACTCCAGATGGATGGAGCCATACCCTAACTTGCTGCCTGCTGTTTCAGAAGCATTGCCCAGGCACTTCCCACCACCCCTTCCATCACATAACCTCTCACAGAAATATCCCAGCAAACTCCACATTTGTTGCCACAGATTGGATTGCCCCATGAGTCCAATTCTCTCTCTCAAACCTACATTTGGTGGGACTGTAACTCAAGCCACTTTGGCAGCACACCCAAAAAGGGAGTGGAAAAAAATGTCACTGATGGCTCTGGGTAGAGCACAACCCAGGAAGCCCTCTCCTGTCTGATCAAGTGGAATCTGCTCCTTTCCTAGCGCTGCCAGTTCCCTGAGCCAGCAGGGAAGGATGCTGAGAGAGCCTTGATACATGGACTGAGTTGGTACCATTGGTAGTATTAATAGTTCCCTGGTGGGCTGCTTTTTTAGCCAACAACTACTAAGTTCACACTGCGATAAACACCTTTACGCACGCGCAAAGTCAGCTCGAGGTGTGGCTTTTGTAAACAGGAACTTCAGTTCCCTAAGACCTGCTGAAAAGCACCAAGGGCACGTTTGTCAGCTCCAGGACATTACAGGAACAGACAGCAGGTACAAAGGAACTGGTTGTCTAGTGCTGCTAGCCATAAGGGTCTAAGGTCTTCTCTGTCTCATCCCACATGCGTAAAGGAGTCCCACTGAACCAGTTGTGTGCAGCTCAGCCTCTTCTATTTTGCTTTGGCTAACACACGTTTTCATAGGCTAACCAAGAGTCTCCTCTGGGAAGAAGGACTTTTCTACTGATTTACACAGAGCGATGCTCCTGTAATACCTGAGCACCAGCCAAAGCTGAAGCAGCAGCTGTAAATACATAGGGGATTTTGTTTATAAACTCTTCATGCCTACCATGAGTGGAATATTGGTTCTGAACCTTAGCTAGTCTGGCACCAGAACTGCAATTCTTATTAGAGCATACCAGAAAAAGAAAACAAGTACACTTGGCCTGTGTCAGGGTCTGAATTGCTCAACATGTGTGGCAACCTTCTACTGCAAGACTCAAAAAGCTCCCAGTTCATCCTCTAAAAATTGGGGTTCACAGAAGAAGGATCTTCACAGAGCAAGACAACAAGTTAATGGTAGATCACCTGTCCCCATCCTAGCAGAAAATTCATCAGATGAAATTCACAGATCATCCTGTGCCACTGCTTCACTATCTTGATTACCAGACTCAATTAGCTAGTCATGATTAACTTGGAACTTCAAGTTTTCACCTCCCTCTAGAAACAATGAACTGCTGATATGTCAATTAATGATGATATACAAATCATTACTGATCTGTGTGAGCAAGGCTACAGTTGCCATCCTTTATAAAACCTCAGAACCAGAGCTCGGTTCTACATAAATATTACCTGCAAGAGCTCTTTGACTAATTTATAATCCCTACTAGATAAACTTTATCCTTCTGACCTAACTATTAATACTCAGATGAAACAAAACTTTGATATCAAATGCTCTAGTACCTTGGAAAGTTCAAATTCTAATCCAGTTTGGGATCCAAATAAGTAAAGGAACCTGATTGTAGCAACAATCTTATCCACATTTATACTTGATTAAATTAGCACAAAAGATCAACAAAAGCAAAATTGATGATAATCCTGTTCCAATCCATAGGGCAGGGCACAGAACTTTTCAACCAACTAAGAATATCGTGCAATCCCTCAAGGGACTAAAAAATTAATTCTCTAGACAAAACACAGTGCTGCATGTGATTTACCCCTACGCAGTGCACAGGGAAGGTCCACAAACCCTCATCTCCACAGTGCTCCGTGGATATGCAACCCTCTCCCCTCCCCAGGTTTCCCAGCTGGAAGCTCCTTTGGCACAAGTTTCCAGGTCCAAGTATCTAGGTAAGGGGGAGGTGGCAGAGCAAGATTAGCATTGAGCTCAGAAATAGAACTAACTAACATAGCTAAAAAAAGAGGCAGCCTTGACTTGTTATAAGCTTTTGAAGAGTCCAGGCTGTAAAGTGAACCAGGGGAAATCCAAACTGTTTTAAAAGTGTTCAGCACGTGCAAGGACCACCCCAGCCTGCTGTGAGACACACTCACTTCTCAGGTAAGTGTCAACAGTTGATCTAGGAAACAGTATCAGTTAATGGGCTTTGATTTTTAAAAACTTTTCTAGGTTCCTAAATGAAAATTGCACAAATATTTTACTTGAATCCCTTTTAAAAATCGAATGTCAGAATTACTTCATGAACATATGAATTATATATGGATGCTTACATTCGAGTTACATTTTCCAGATAGATTGTAAGTATTGAAATTATTTCTAGTAGAAATGCATGTATTAAATCAGTGCATCTTTATATAAAATTAGAATTGCAGTAAATTATTGCCAACAGATCTAAGATGTAAAAGGAACATTATATAGTTGTGTTACTCTTTGAATAACTCACAAGGTAAAATCAAAGAAGAGAAAAAGGCACTTAGCAAAGCAATAAGTAGTCTTCACAATTTAATATTTAAAAGTCATGGCAATTGTGCTGGTGTTAGAAAACTTCAGAGGAGGAAAAGGATTACTTACGGAAACATAAGTAATCAAGCCACAACCCAAGAGCAAGCCGAACAGAAAGCTGGACTCTGTCTTACCTTTTTACCATTCACAAAGAAAACAAGTTCATCCCCTGTCTCATTCGGAGCCATCCTGCACACCCTCCAAAATTCTCTCCAATAGGGCCACAGGTCACCCCTCGGAGAGCAGCCCTGCACTAAGCGAGCACCGGCTCTAGGACAAGTAACACGAGCCTGCCTCAAGAGTGTGTGACTTTATTTCTACATCAGTGCCCTGTGAAACCCCTTATTATATAAGAGCCAACGGAGAGGCGTGCCAGCTGCATTCGGTTGGTGCTCCTGCAGCAGTAATGACAGAAAAGGAGCTGGAACCAGCAGAGTGACCCGCCCCCTTTTATATAGCAATGGCTCACAATTCAGCTGCATTCCCTTTAGATTATACTGCCAGGCTTGGGGCACTCAGTGTGCCACTGCCACGGCTGCCAGGAATTCACAGGGTTTTGCAATACAATGCAAACTCCAGGGGAGGGGGGGATTCTCCCAACTATCTCTCACCGAATATCGAGAAGAAAAAGCTCCATTTGCCTTGCTCTGTGCATAGCCATCCACCTGGCATTCACCACACGGAGGTCTCTAGTGAGAGCACCTGCTTATTTAAGAACTCCTCTATCCATGCACATCAGCTAGGGGACTGGCTGCACCACTCTTTTTCCTCACAGTTTTAAAGCTACAGTACCCTCCACCTGCAAGGACATATTTTAAGCAGATATGTATTTGTCCAGATAAAAGCAGTTCTAGAGAACTGACACGCTGGTTCAGCACCTCAAAAGAGGTGCTGGGCTAAGACCGTAATGTTTTCACTGGGTTCTTGAAGCATTTAGGCTTACCTGACATCCTGCATCTTAGCTGCATGTTGCCAGCGAAACACAGAGGAAAGCCAATTCTTTAAAGAATTTTTTCTCCTCTGTTTTTTTGGGGGTGGTTCCTTCTGGCTTCTCCATTACACAATCATACATTTTACATTAAGTCTTCCTGATTTTGTTTCCAAAATCGTTGCAGAGTTGTCCACAGACCCCTAGATAAGACATGCATTGGTTTCATGAACAAGATAGCTAAACCCCTAGTTCCACTTTAAAATTCAACCACAAAACAGCACAATTCCAAAGTCTCATGGATGATTCCTAGCCCCATACTTAATCCCGTTTGCTCCATTCTGATTTCTGTGACTTTGCTTTCCTTCCTCAGTATACCAGGCTTATTAGTTTCAATTAAGTTTTTTAGTTTTCTTAAAATCCAAGGGAAAGCACTACATGAAAGTTTCCCTTCCAGGAACCTCTCCAAACAATTCCTAAAACAAGAAAACCTGATTAAATTAACATTTTCAGAAACAGTCTTTCAGTATTTTGGAAATAAGTCAGAACTAATACAATACGTAATTTTTACCAGCTTTTATCTTCTGACTATGCCCAGTCTATCCCCTAGAAAAGCTATTTTATAGCAAGCATCAAACACTGTCAGCATTTCTTTATGGGCACTCGATCTGCTGGAAGTAGAGTTCACAGCAAACTTGTGGTTAACACCAGCTGCCTTAATCTGCAGTTGCAGCGAAGCTGTGCACAGCTGAACCAGCGCTGACACCTATTGTTCTGTCACCTCCCACTTTGTAACGTAAGAGTATTAGAAAAATGACGCTTTTCTCCAAAAAAAAAAAAAACCTCACCTCTGTTGCTTTATATCTGCGTGCAAATTTAGACAAGCACCGCCCTCTCATAGCAAGCATCAATCTCAAAATTAGTGTGCACAAACTTAGCGCTCGTAAATAGCTTTGTAATATTTTAAATAACAACTATTACCCATAACCACAGGTAATATGTTACAGCAATCTTAAAGCAACTACCCATTGCAGCATTGTACCAAAATCAAACATGCTTAGTTTTCTAATCTGTGTTTTCCATAATGCATTATGTTGTTCTTAAGTTTAAAGAATGCTTATAATTATGTCATCTCTTTAAGGAATACCACACACAAATTTTTGCCTAGCCTTGGTGATAATCTTATAACCAAATTACCCCTTTCTGGTAAAAAGTGAACAGCTTCTTATGGTATTTATCAGAACATTTATTTTTGACTCATCAACCTCCTATACACATAATATAAAAGTAAAGAAAAATACATCAATGACAGTGACCTCTGTATGTAGAATACACAGTAATGTAAAGCTTCAGACCTCATCTCAGTGTCACTGACCACGCAGTACCAAATTCGTTCATTCTCTCCCAGCTCTGATGGCATAGTCTATCACTACGCAGGCAAAGAACCAAGACACCTAGAACAGGAATTTTCAAAATCCTCCAAATATCTCTGGAGCATGACAGCTTGTGCTAGAGAAATCTTGGCCATTTTTTGAAATCCCACCCCAAACAGTGCAGAGGATTACCAGAAATGAGAGAGAAGAAAGTAGGAAAATATCAACCCAACTCTCAGTGAACTTTTATAACATAAGAACATCTGCACTAGCACAGAACTCCCTTAAGGGAGCTGAAATTAACAACTTTCTCAATCAAACACAAATTGGTAATGAGCTGAAGTATTCTGACTTACCAGTCAGTTAAAGTCTAGCAGGTTTCCCATTGCAGAGATCACCGCTTTACCCACTGGTAACTCAGCGATGGGTGTGTTTTAGAAGTTCAAAACTCCCTGCAGTCTCACCCAGGGAGCAGAAAGCAGTTGATATTAGTCAAGAATTTAAAACTAAAAAAGGCAGCTGACTTCTCTCATTCTGCCTGGTTAATCCTGCAGACCCGGCTGTTGCAATCATAATGATAATCTCTTCTGGAGATGATCATACGCGTAGCTCAATATATACAGCTAAACTTACGGAAACAGCATTCCTGCCTAAGGCGTTTACTGCCAGCGTTCGGTAAATGTATGAAAGTGCAACAACAAACCAACGCTGCAGGTAATAAAAGGTTTTAAACAAACAGAGGTGAGAAGATTTGATTTGCTTTGTTCTCATGTTCCTCCTGCAGGACATGGGAGGGAAGAAATTACAGGCAGCTTTGAAGAGGACTCTGTGGAGGGATTCATGAGGAGCAGGTTGGTAAAGGAGATAGAAGTCCGAAGTCAGCGCTTTAATGCAGTACCCCATGTACCAAGCTTCCAGCATTTTCACATCAACTCCACGTGCTGCTGCTCCTCTTAATAGCCAGACTACTACAAATCCATGAAGTATCCGCTGTTGCTAAAACATGTGGACAGCACCTTCCAGCTGAAGTGGAAACAGCTTGTTTGCTTTAGATCTGGAGATGCCTTTCTCAGCTGGCACAGGTACTCCTTTCTAGGAGCATGCACTGGCACTCTCTTCAGGGATCTCAAGAGGTCTCCACCTGCTGAAATCAGGGTCAGCTACGAGGGCATACCAGGCTCATTAGGGCTGTACACACTCTCATACTTCCTAAAGATTCCTTTCCAGAGCACGCACTGTTGGTGGTTGTGTTGCTTTGTTCTGAGTATTCTCTGTATAAGTTTTAAAAAAAACCGCAGTATTGATTACAGACTGCACACGTGAAGGCAGAAAGTGTTGCCTGAGGATGTCTGTTCTCCTTGGCACCAACTATTGACCACCACTGAAGACAGATTCATGAAATAAATGGACTTTTTATCTGACTGGAAAGGGACATGCATACTTTATTGGCAAAGTCTCTTAGAAGACCTCAAAGAAATGGAATCTTTTCAGGATCCTAATACAGGCAGTAAACTTACTACTTTTCAGTAACAAAAAAAAAAATCCATAAAATTGCCATGAGTACGGAAGTCAGAGATTGCTTATTTTTCAAAGGGATTCTCAGAGAAAAAAAAATCATAAGTTTCATGCACATTCTTATGAGATGTCTAAATTATTTTCTGATTACAGATACAGGTTTGAAAAAGATCACAAAAAAGGTCACAAAAAAGATATTTGCTTTGAAAAAGGTCACAAAGCAAATAAATTGGGTCTCCTCGTTGAGGTTTGTGAGTGGATACTAGCTGATTGTTCGTGAATCACTAATTAGTCAGTGTTCAGCTTATAACTGTATAAATATTGTCTAAGTATATGGATTCATTTCATGAATTATCTCTTCATACCTGCATTTGAAGATGCGTGGAGCTTAATTATCGTTCTTTTCCTAGTCCTCCCACCTGGCTTCCTCTGACAGCAAGAAGTGAACAAAGTTAGATAATTCTGTCTTCTGTTGAGAAGTCCTGCTTGTCACTAGTCTTCAGAACAATTGGCAAAGCAAGGCTTTCAATTCATTTGCAATTTTTCTTCTATTACCCAGTTCCAGTGGACCAAACAAAGGCTGTTCCATAACTGATTTGAAAAGCAACTTCTTTTCAAGCAGGCTTTTTAATATGTGTTCCTTGTCTTCAGCAGCAGCTCACTTGACTCCTATCAGTTGTCTTTTACTTGTTTCCAGGGTATCATGAGTGAGAAACTCCAGACACCTCTCCTGATAATCTCAGTGAGGTATTTTTAATCTTTTTTCTTGGCTTTTCTTTCTCTTCCTCTGTCCCAAGATGCCCCAGAAGGAAGCAGAGTCCCCTTGCAGAAACTGGCTGCTGTCTTTGTCACAGGTAGAAGCATCATCTGCAGTGGCTGTTTCAAGGAGGAAAGGGAAGGGTGGCAGCTGCAACAGCTGCGTAGAGCTCTTCATTCTTTTGAAGAGCTGCTAAAGCACCTCCTGCCTGGCATCAAGTACCACTCTGATATTCCAAGATCCCTAAGCAGGCATGTAGGAGCTTCTGGGACAGTCTAAATAAATAAAAGCTAGTTCCCATATCTAACTTGCACAGCGCATAACTGATTTTCCACTGCTTTTCTTCACAGAAGACAGTCTCTACACAGAGGTCTACCTCGCTTATTTTCTTCTGCCCCCTGTGAGGTTATGAATTCCTTTTGCTCAGGAGATCATTACATCATTTTCTCTTGTCTATACACCAGATGCTGTCTAGCATATGGCTCCCTGTCAAAAGTCTGATACCAGCTATAGGATGTAAATTTCTGCTTAATATACTGTCCTAAACCTGCCTAGGCATCTGCTCAAGTCCTCTGGCTGCCCTGTGTATCTCACTGCTAATCACTTCCTCATTTTAGAATGCAGTACTTTGGTGGACAGTTTCTTCAAAAGACAGGAAATGCTCCACAGCTGCTTCTGCTAACAAAAAAGTAAACAGGGACTTATACACCTTAGTACCTTGTACTAGGGTTTCCTTCTATCTCCCAACTAGCTTCTACCATTAAGATGACTGACAGTTGTCAAAACTAGACTTGTCTAGACTGGACAAGTGTGGCAGGTCAGTCGTCCAGAGAATTTCAGAAGAGCTTTGTTACCTGTATAATGCAGGAGAGCAGATGCTGTCATCATCACTGAGACAGGCTATTTGTCTCAAACTGCGGCCACCATGATCAGCTTGTAACCCCCAGACTGTCTTGACTTCTCTTCAAAATGAACACATTCTAAATTTGCCACGAAGTAATAGTAACAGACAGCAAACATTAGGCAGGAATGAAGCAGCCCCACTGGAGAATCATGGACAGTGTTGGCTCAAGAGCAATTGCTATAAATGCAGCATGAATCATTTAAGATGAAAATTAGAAAAGCCATAAACATTGCAGCAGTAACATGAAGAACACCCTTCCAGGACAAATGGTGAGTGAAAGAAGGATTAACTGCTTTCAAAATTAACCTTGAACAGCCTACAAACTGGATAATGTGTTATAAATATATTACAGAAGTTGAAACTTAAATTGCTTCAAGTTCTGTGTTTCCCCTCCAATCCTACCTCATGTCCAAAAGACAGATTTTCTTAAGTCATGTTCCTGATATCCTGCAGTCTCAACTTGAAATAAAAAAGCCTTCATACTCCCAAAGCTAATTCGTTAAGATTGGACAGGGAAGAAAGCTGACTGCACATAGAAAGCCTGCAATGATGTACATCTTAAACACCTCTATGAATCCCTGACTACTCAGAAGAGATATTCTTAATTTCCTGGATTATTTTCAAACATAAGTACCTCATAGTCAGACTCACTGCTTCAGTAATAGACTTTATGCCCAAGTATGGACATTTAAAGGCACTGAACAGAAATCTTACACCTTCATGATTCCTGAAGCTTTTCAGTTCACAAAGAACAATTTATCTCCACTTTTAAAGTAGTCACTTGGAAACCAGTTAAGAGAGATTAATGCATTCCCGCTATTACACTTCTTCCTATATTTGCATGATGAGCTTACAGATGCCAAATATTTCTGATAATGTAACATTTGTACCACCTGATGACAAATGACAGTTTATCTCCCTTTTGAACTGGCTTCCTTTTTAAACAAAACTGTTCCCCCCACTGTTATTTTGTATCCTGTATTATTTTATATCTGAATACAAAGGATAGAGCTGATAGTTTTCATGTGTTGGCTTAGGTTACTTTGCCGAATTCAAGCAGGCAAAACGAGGCTGAGATATTTACCAACAAATGAATTACGGGGCTGTTGCAAGTGCCCAGCACGACTAACACAGCCACCTAACTGGAGTACAGATCTACCTGTAATTTCAGGAGAATGCTGCTGATGTATCTTGATGTAAACATGATGAACAACCTTGTTAAAATTAAGATTATAAGACGGACTTTACACCTTCTTTCACCCTTCCATCATTTTTCTCAAGTATTTTTCAAAGCTGTTTGGTTAAAGATGTGTGTGTACATGAATTCCCAAAGCTGCTTTTCCCAGGATGGGGTAAGTGTGCCCTAATGATTAACAAGGCTGGGACTGTAGAAATTGATAGCTGACTGCTAGGTGTTTTCTGCTCTCCGTTATCTCTATTACTAGCAATACAGGAATGTCCAATCACACCTCTCTCGACTTCTGCTGAGTAAACCCATGTTTTCTCTTTGCAATGATGTTTCAGTGATCCTTCCAGGAGTTAAACCAGATCTAGAGAAAGCATCTCAAGTTAAGTGGTCAGAAGAGCCAACATTGCTCACTTTAATCAAGATGACACAAAGTACAAGCTATTCTATATAAATAAAAACACAATGGAGTTGAATCCGGAATGTCAAATCCATCTTCCTGGAAGGCTATGATGATCCAATCCTAAATTGAATTCCACACATAAAATATCTGACATTTCTGTCCCAGGAAATAACATTAGAATGACTGACAGGATTCTAGCATCACCGACATTGATATAAAATACCCAGATCCTAAAGAACTTCAATGGTCATCTGAATTATCCTTTTTTTTTTTTCCATTGTCACATCACCCCATATCACAGCTGTGCATGGCAAAAGCAATTTTTTATCAGATCTTTATTCTAGTGACTTTATCTGTTGCGCTGGTTAGACTAACATTTGCATGTGTTCAAAGATTTTACTTCTTACATTAATCCCCCCAGTCTGGAAGTTTATTACTGTCAGCCATTCCTACTGTGCTGGCGAACAAAGCCCAAGAACAAGGCCCCGGTCTGTTAGTCTCTTTGCCAGCTCAGGGCACAGGGTCAGTCTGCTCCCCCACTTCCACATCAGACAAAGCAGCTGCAGACTAGGGGAAGAACCACAATCTAGCAGAACACACATAAGATCGAGGAGCAGCAGCCAATTAGACACATGATGATTATTTCCTTAGAAACAGCAAAAAGCGATGGTAGACAGGTTTTCACTATTCTCCAAAGACAGGGTCCATTTCTTTTACTTGCCTCTTTGAGATGCATACCTTAACCAAACTGGCCTTCAAACGCCCACTTTGACCCATTTATTGGAGTCATGCGTTAAGCTGTCTCCCCTTTTGAGTAGAACCAATATTTGGACAAAAAAGGAGACATTTAGTTATTTTGTACCTGCTTCTTTTATTATTTAAGGTGTAGAAAACCATCCTTATAAAAGGAACATTCTTGGAAAACCAGACTTTTTACACATCACACTTCTCATTTCTATGTGGATGAAAAAAGCTAGTTCAAGTTTCTCATCTTACAGAAGAAATTATCGCAGTACAGAAAAGTTAGTCGACCTGGTCAAACAGCAGGACAAACAGTGATGACACCAAGGGTGAATTTTTCAAGAGTACTCTGTGGGATAGAAGTTAAACAAACATCAAATGCTTTCTGAATAATTCCACCTAGTGAGAAACCACCCACTCTTTTCACTGAGACTAGAATCTGAGCCCAGAACCTATCCCCTGTTGACTGAAACATAACATGTACATATTTTTACTGCGTTTACAGTTCCCAGCACTGATGCCCCAGCAAAAGGATGCAAACTCAAAGTAAGATCAATTAAAACAAGAGCAAACACACTAGACTCTTTTCCCACACTGACCTGAAAGGCATGAAAGCAACATAATCTTGAAGAACAACGCAAGTACTATCAAGTTTCCTGGAAGGGTTTTGTTTCCTTTTCCCTGAAAATAAAACAACTATAAAGAAGAGTATTCCACAACGCATAACCCAGTGAATTTCCAAGAGCAGGAGAGTTTAAATTGTTCAAAGCATCTTTTGTTATCACAACTCCTAGATGTCTGTTATATTGTATTTGGATAAAGATCTGTAGTGAATTCAGCCACTCAAGTAATGCTGCGGTCTCCTAAGATACACACTGAATGGTTTAATTTTAATTATTCACACCTCTTCCTTTTGCCTCAGGAAAATCTCTTTAGCACAAGAAATGTTTTGTACTTTAAAACCACTAATAACAACCCCATATAGATAAAATCGAATACCCACCACTTTTGGGGCACCATTGACAACAGCTTTGATTTTGAGGTAATTTTCCCACGCTCCAAGTTTCTCATGTCTCCTAACCTGCCCAGCATTCACGTCAGCATTTCTTGTTAGAAAAAACATAATTGTCCTTGATCCCTCGCCTACACTGACGTAGGGGGAAGTTTGGATACAGGAAGATGACACAATGTTCAGGATAAACTGAAGGAAAAAAGCATTTCATGGTCAGGCTCTGCTGGTCTCGGAAAGCCTGACTTCGCAGCAGGTTAGCAAAAAACAGGCCCCTATTGGGTGAGAAGAGGGAGCGGAACCCAGAGCTGGTCAACTGGAGAGGTCAGCAGCGGGACCACATGGAAGGTCAAGGCCCTGGCAGAAAGTGCCTGGGCACTGCGCCCAGCAGGGGCAGGCAGGGATAGCCAGCGAGGCACCGGCAGGGTAATTCTCTTGCCTGCCCTGCTCTGGTCACTCCACAGCCCTCAGCAGGACCTCAGCAGCGAGATATGGCTCACTGTCCCCTGATGTCAGCTCCTCCAGGCTAAGACTTCGTGGAAACCAGCTTAAATGCAGCAAACCATCTCGTAAGAGAAGACACTGCCAACCATAACCTGGGGCGCATCAACAGAAGCCTGGCCAGCAGGTCAAGGTGGTGATTCTGCCCTAGTATTCTGCTTTTATGAGACCCCAGCCAGAGTATCGTGTCCAGCTCTGCAGTCTTCAAGACGACAAGAAGGACATGGACCTGTTAGAGAGAGTCTTTGTGGCCTCATCTGGACTATCAGAGGGCTGGAGCACCTCTCCCATGAAGACAGGATGACAGAGTTGGGGTTGTTCAGCCTGGAGAAGAAAAGGCTCCGGGGAGACCTTATTGTGGTCTTTCAGTACTTAAAGGGGGCCTATAAGAAAGATGGGGAGGGACTTTTCACAAAGCCATGTAGTGAGAGGACAGGGGGTGATGGCTTTAAACTGAAAGAGGGTAGATTTAGATTAGATGTAAGGAAGAAATTCTCCGCTGTGAGGGTGGTGAGGCACTGGAACAGGTTGTCCAGAGAAGCTGTGGATGCCCCAGACCAGGAAATGTTCAAGGCCAGATTGGATGGAGCTTTGAGCAATGTGGTCTAGTGGAAAACATCCCTGCCCATGGCAGGGGGGTTGGATCTAGATGGTCTTTAAGGTCCTTCCAATCCAAACCATTCTATGATTAAAAGAAGAAAAAGGACCTGCAAAAAAAAATCGACATTCCACTACCTATATAAAAGATCATGGGGAGCAGGTACATACACTATATTGAGCTGTAGTGGTTCTCCCAGCCTTTCTCTGGTCCATGGTGTGCCATCTAGTGGCTCTTCTTTGCAACCTGAGATGGTCCCAACTGAACAGCCCAGGAACACCCACTATTTCTAGAAGGGCCATGAGACAGGCGTGTAGGTAATGTAACCACCAACAGCTGAAAAAGCCAATGGCTAGAGAAAGAGAAGAACAGAGACATTTTTAAAGCATTTTTAAATCATGAGCACAGAAAAATTATTGGATGGAACAAATATATTTGATTATCTGAAAAATAATTTAAAAGTCTTCTGGCCCTACCCAGACTGACAAGGCACAGAAGGATGGCTTCCTATCAGATTCAACTTCTCCTGCATAGGAGACTTCAACAGCTGCCCTGGCAAGCTATAAATAATTAATCGACATTGTGCAAGCAACAGGGCAAAAGATTACAAAATCCATTTATGCAACTGAGACATGTTACATTGGGACACCCAGTGTACACCTCAGCAAGCTGATTGTGCTCTTCCAGTTTTTACACATAAAATGGAAAACATTGGGAAACACAATGACATAGCATAAGCTAAAATTTAAAATACAGAGCTTCTAGGCTGGAAGAAAAGAAACATTTTTTAAAAAATGCTCACTGACATTCTGTCAAATAGCATTACTAATGTTGATCTTCAACAAAAATAGTACAATGCAAAAATAGTTGTTTATTCTATTTATTCCTTTGTAAAAGCTGAAAGGGATCTGAAATCTGGCAACCAAGATAAACAATCCACATAAATTGAAAAGAGGAAGGAGAAAAAGTTATGTCCTCACTAGAAGATGACAGTTTTCCTATAGGCTTTTTATTTTTAAAGTCTTCACAAATAATTCCATCAAATTGTTCTTGATGTACTGATAATGCAAACTTCTGCAAGTGTTCTCCACAATGCAAAGAGTTTCCAAATAATTGTGACTAATTACAATTACATATACTGTTCAGTCATTTAAATATCATACCATTAATAGTATTCAATTCCTTGCGTGGAGAAGGCAAACTCTCATCACTATTGCTTGGTGAGACTCTATAATCCTCTTCACTGACTCCCAATGAAAAAAATCAAGACCAAATTCAGCATTCCTGTTCTAGCCTTTCCATAGAAATGATGTCTCAAGATCACTGCACACCAGAATTATTAAACTGCTGATTTGTTTATCCCACGCAATATTTTAAGTAAGCATTTTTGTGTTACAAGAGTGAGAGTCAGAAGGAAGAGCTGGTTGACAAGTTATGACAACGCATCGAAATTCCCTTTCCTCAGGGGAAAGGAGAAATCACTCCAGATGATGCCACCTTTAACAGGGCAAAACCCACACCTGCAAAAGCACAGGCAGGCAACATTCTCAGAAAATATGACAATGCTTTGATGAAAATGTACCAAGTGGGTTATGATGTAAAGAGAGGTCTAGAGCTTCTTCCCACTGAGATGTCAGAGGACACTTTCTTGATGTCATATTCTGTAATTTCAGACTCCTCTCTTGGGTAGCACGGCATCCAGCCTGGGCCGAGCAGCTCCAGAAAAGGGAAACTGATCTTAGAGGGCTCTTGGAGCCAAGAAGCCTTGCACTCCACTGAGTTAGATGTACCCAAGTTCAACAGGGGACTGTCTGTACAAATACACCCACAGACTAGCTCCAGCAGGGGTCACAGTGTTCACACAGTCAGACATCTCATCTCTGGTTATGACCAGGTATTTCGAGTTCCTGTCCAGCTCCACAGAACTTCTGGGTCCAAGAAAGGAAAGGCTGGAACAGACACACCTTAATGTTTCCTTCTTCTAATTCCCCGTTTCCTTCAGCTTTTAGTCTTATTCCCGTATAATCACTGTCTTAAGATCACGACTCTCACCGCTTTCAGCTGAGAGTTTTTTCTCAGAATCAACTTTGTTTGATTCATCCAAAACAGTGAATTGAAAATTACCTTCAAAGTTTCCAAACAGAATAATCATAAATAAGCTTTGAATCCCCCTAGAAGTTTCCTGAACGGATCCCACAACAATATCTATCCCTAAATCTTGTTATCTCCACTGATTATAATGAATTCCTGAAAATCCAGGTTGATTCAGGACACACACCACGTGTTTCAGTCTCTACAGACCACGTCTGCTACTTGCTAGCCTGCAGAATTACACTGCACAGCAGATCACTGTTGCCTCAAGTTCCAAACACACTGTCGGCAGAAGGTTGATTACCTTTCTGATCTAGGCTGTTTGTCTGGAAAGGTGACAACATATTTCCCTTCCTTACATTTGTCCTCTACTCAGTGCCTAACTTCTGCTCTGCAGCTTACTGACTCAAGCCTGGCTTACTGCTCCCTTCATACAGCCTTCCTGACATATTTACTTGAGTGTCTTTCCTTCATTTCTTTTCCCTCTCCTTGGCTGTGTTTCATAACAACTGTGCTAAAAAAACAAACAGCAAGGTCTTCTATTTGTCTTTCTCAAAACTTGTGCTCATTAAGGTGTTGTGAGGTTTTTTTGCTGGTGCAGCTCATTGTTCATACTTCACCAACAGGAATTTCCTTTCCAATTACTGCTGAGGATCCTTAAGGAAGTTTAACAGAAGCTAAAACCTGCCCAGATAGGCTAAAAGTACCTGGCAAGCAAGGGCGCCTCAGGCATCCAGGTCTGTTGTGGACATACAAAAAGTACGTATAGTTCTGAAAACAAGATTGACTGCAGAGGCAGCTCTTTGGTCAGCACATTTAAAGAACGGGTACTTGGAGACCTGAGTATCAATATCTGAGTAATCAGATATAGACATTTAATGTCTTAGACACTAAAATTGCCTTCTATTCTTCTATTGTCAGCTGGTTCCTCCTCCATGGAGGAAGTCAAACTTAAGCACACACTCCATTACAGTTTCACCCCATTTTGAAATAAGTGCCCCTAACAGACAGGATTCTGTCACATTCTCTGCACTTTTCCACAGCTGGTGGCTTCAGTCACAGTAACTTTAGTACCAAGAAAGTAAAACCACCTTCTTCCATTTGGCGCAAAGAGGCCCTGCACCATGTTGTCTATTCCCCACTCCCCCATTTTCCATTCTCCAATGAGTTCACAGTTTTCCTCCTGTGGTTTTCAGTCTGCATCATCCAGAAAAATCGGACGCCTTCCTCTGTGTCTATGCTTTTCTCCCATTGATCTTTGTTTTGCCACCCATAACCAAACAAGTTAGACCTCCCAGTCAGTTTCTCTGACACAGCTAAGCATTCCCCATCAGGCTTCTCTGCTCAGCTTGAAGATTTACCTGAACACTTCCACCCTGATTTTCTAAAGGCCTGTAGTAATTCCTAAGCAGCTTCGGAACCCAAGAAACTGACTGAGAACACAACCATCAGGATGAAGAATCCACAGGTATGTCTATCTGGCAGAATAGCACCCCAGGCCCCATCAGGACCAAGTCTTGCATCATTGCCACCCTTGACTTCCTTGAGGGTGAAGGCAGTGAACCTCCATTGCTGGCTATGTAGTACACCTCTGCATCTCCCTTCTTATTTCTGACCTCAGAGAAGAGGAGACTTGGTTGCAGAAAAGACCATCATTGGCCAAGTGGGATGGTCAGTGTCTGGCTCCTTGGTGTGGAACAGTAGGTTCTCATTGCAGCAGTGTTGGTACATTCCAGAATCAAACCAGCTTCCTTCAGACTGAGTGTTCTGCAGATGAATACCATGTACTCCCACTTTTGCAATTCAGTCACTACCCACAGTAGCTGCTGTAGCTCATTGGGCAACTGGCATTTTTCACCTTGGGTGGTGCATCTTACCCTGGCATCTTTTAACAAAACTATCAGAACTACCTTGCAAACAAGTCAGAATCAGAACCAAGGTGGAGAGCTCCAGACACAAAGCAGCAGAAACAGCAATAGAAACAGTAGCTGCCCCCCTTGAGAGGCAGAAAATAGGCGCCTGCTGTCCTCTCAACTGAGGAAGTCAGACGGTCTCTGCCAAAACCCATAATTGTTAACTTTGGTTTCCTTGTCACCCTAGACCTTCTTAGTAGCCTAAAGGAAAAAAAAGCCTGCAGTCTAGCATAGTTTACTCTATGTGTTAGAAGTGAATAGCTTGATGACAGCAAGCTTTTCAGGCATAGAACAGCAGCAAGTCCTAAACGAGCTTCTTCCTCTTCACACAGATTTGGCTTCATGAACTCCATGTCTGAGGTCCCTGCTCTGCTAGACAGGAAACCCCAAACGAAGCATCCATACCTGCTTTGCCCAGCCTCCGTAACTTTTCCAATATGCATGCAGTTTTTGGAGAGGGGCAATGTAGACCTAGCTGTGATTCCTCTAACCCTAGACAATTTCTTCTAGTAAGGAACTCCTTCAGCAGTTAGAGCTTCCCCTTCTCTCCCACCCCATGTCACATGATGCTTCAGTTAAACCAGTGCAGTGGGAGTCCAAAGAGCATAGCAATCTCCTATGGCCAGAATTCTTGGACACTGCCATTCTGCGTCTCTCTACCTGGACATCATTTCATCTGCCACACCTATTTCCAGGTCCTTCAAACAAGGGCTCCATCCTGTTGCGGAGTAAGGTCGCACCTACAGGACCACACTGACCTTGTTTAAACCATCTAAGTGATACGAGGACAATTAGATCATGCAGGGGGGCAGGACCTGCCCCATTGCTTGATTAATGGTACTTCCATAAGGATCAGTTATCAATATTATAGAGTCTTCCGGCACATTAAAGAATGCCCAGCTAACTATTTGCTAGCCAAGCAAGTACTAGTATTGGCTGATTCTTGAAATGAAAGGTATGCTTGACTCATGGCAAACCCTCCACAACCAACGACGCTTCGTTGTAATGAATGTGTGTGAGGTACCTGGGTTGCCAGGACAGCCCAAGTCCAATATCGATGGAGAGCTAGAATATCAATGAACCAAGCTAGCTACCTTACTGCTGGAAAGCAGGGGACTGAATTGTAACCTCCTCATCCACTGGAATGGAGTGAGAAATGCTTCAAAACCTAACTGGAGATGCACAGAGAAAATAACATTTGGAAATACCACATTCCTCTTTCAAAGTAAGTTACGCAATCCCGCAATGACAAAACCTAGCTAGGAACCAGACGTGGCAGAGGAACCGTGAAGTCAGACATGGGATGTTACACATGCCGCAGACTGATCCTTCAAAGACTATGCCAGAAACAAAGCAAATAAGATTTTTGCTCTGACTCATTCATATTATGGGATGCCTCAGATGACTCAATGGTACACTGTCAATGACGTTGTTCTGGAAAGTTTGTACAAGTGTTTATGATTACCCAGGAACTTGTTTATAAATTGGCAAACCAAAGGAGACATCCCATTCACAATGTAATCCTGTTGATTCCTCCCGGCTCTGAAATTAATAGATTATGAACTGTAAACTTAAAACCGTTTACCAGAACCCAATTTACCTATCAGGTACAGAACAAAACAAAACAAAAAAAAATCACACTTCAGATGAAAAAGCACGTAGAAAAATGCTGACATTTTGCCAAAGAAAGCATTTCAAGACAAATATAATAGGGCACAGGAGATGACAAACAGAACTGCAAATTACCAGAGAACAAAAATATTTCTGTGTATTTATTCATAGTGTTACACTCCAGGTGTCACTGATGCATATAAGCCAACTACAGCGGTGACTTCAAAGCTGTATCTACAAAGTTGTAGCACAGTATCATCACAGAGGAAGCATCTTATCAGAGCACTATAAAGGGTAGATTTGGTCAACTGAACTGTTCACTAAAAATTCCTAAAACCCCACAAACAGAAAGTCTTTTCTACAAACCTTCAATAGATATTTTCATTTGGGTTTTTGTAGGGTCTACAACCCCAGAAAAATTATAAAACTTGACCCTATAAGATATCCCATATCTTTCCAATTAAGCGCCCAGAGTCAATTATTAAAGGCTTGGAATTAAAGTTATAATTCAAATCTGAAATTTTACATCTTCCATGTGCACATTAATGATTTGAGAAGACCCTGGAGGAAATACCAGAAATCCTTTAAGTCTACTTTACCCATCGTTCAAGGTTGATTTGATTGGTTCTATGCTTTAAAAACTTTAACAGCTATATTCAGTTTTACACATTGCTAGTACTGGGTCATATACGATTATTTTCCATGTAATAACTTCATGTTGCTATATTACCAAGAGCTAAAATAATCTAATGAACTTTAATTAACAATTGCACAACACCTTGCACTAAGAGGAACTCTTAGATCATATAGCAAATCAGCAATAGCACAGGAATAAAGCCAATAAATCCACCCTCTTATTTCTACAATATCCGGGCTAGGCCCTTTTTAAGTGAATAAACCATCCAAGTAATTCTATTACTTCAAAATATTGCTTCAAATTAATTTGTTGAAATTGATATTACAGCTTTCTACCCAATACTGATGGGTCTTATTTTCATTTACTTTATATTCTCACAAGAAAAATCAAGGTTCCTTCTTAAATTATTAGAAAGCAGCAACTGCAATACTGCAGAACTAAATTAAGAAAGATCCCATGATTTCACTTCTCATTCCCACCTGCTTCTGTGGCAGAGTGGACAGGGAAGTAGAGTTTTCCAGGTCTACATATAGCATTCACAGGTCTACAAGGACAGCCATTTCCTCCAGACTCTCCCAGTGATCCAGCAACAGACCACACAAGAAACCACTGATTATAGCTGGAGCTCACCACTTTCCTTTTGCCTGCAAACTCCTCCTCTTTTCCAATAATTACATTGTCCAAATGTTACCCAAGATCATCTAGTACTTTTGGTTACAGCTCTACCATCCCACGCATCATGGGGATATCAGTAAGTCCACATATCAGTACATCCATTTGCTCTTAGCAATTTTAGAGCAGAACATCAGCTGTCAACCTTGGAGCCCTCCTCAGAGGAGCATATGGCACACACAAACTCAAGGAAAAGTGAGTCCCCAGTCTCCCCCTACCCCGCATGCTTTTGAGACACAACAAACACTCTCCTGAAATAAACATGGCCATGCAGGAAGAATTGTGCTGCAGAGAGAAATCCAGTCCATGTTATCAGTTCAAACTCTCCCATCATGTGTAAGATCCCTTTCAGATGTATTCACACCTCTTTAGAAGGTTTAATTTCAGATTATTAAAAGTCCTTTCAATAAAAAAATTGAAAAAGCGTGGTGTCCTTCACCAAGGGATGTGAAATTGAGCAGTTACGTAGATCATGCCAGGGACTACCAATTGCACAAGCTTTGTAAAACCTTATTTGTCATTTTGTCTTGCCAATTGGTTTGCGTAATAGATGGAAAGTGGTGTTGATTAAATGTCTCCTGCAGTTTGATGAGCCAGTGCTGACTTGCCTCTGGTTCAAAGCCAGAACAGAATAAAGTGAAAACTAAAGCATTTGTAAAAATTATGTTGTGCACAATTAAGCTGCTAATGGTTCTCTTAAATTTACGTAACTGCTTCATAGTTGGTATTTTACTGGTTCATCTAAGGTAACCAGAGCCCATATCAGCAGTTACGCTGACTACTGCAGTTAAATCTTACCTTTTATTTCTCCAGGCTTTAGCAATTCTGCCTCCTGAAGCTTGTGTCTTTTAAACAGAGAACATACCCAACCCGAGGTGATCTTCATTGATTTATGCCAATTAAGAATCTGAAAAGGTTTGCTGTTGCCTGAGAAAAAGCGTACTTACTCTTACCGCTCCTTATAGGTTAATATCTACAGTTACCAGCAATGGAGTTTTCCTGTATATTCAGTTGAATGCTGATAAAATCAGCAAGATTATTCAATTAGCAAGACACTATTCAAGATTTTGATTAAATTTTAACATTCAGAAGTTCTACATAAAGTTTTATGTTCCTGGATTGGACAATTAATACAACTTTGGTCTTAGCAGTTAGGCTCAAAATTCATTCTCCATATGGCTGGAACAAATTGGACGTTCTGAACTTTGTTAATCCTGGTAGGGACATAGTCCATAAAGCACTCATGTCTATTCTAGAGCTAGTAGCATGAGATTTTGTGCCTGAAGTGAAATCTACAGATGGCCCTCGATTCTCTAGTTAGAATGAAGACAGTTACAAGCAGCGTCAAGGCAGTAATCATGATTTTACAGGCGACGGTGTCCATTCCATTTCCAGCTCAGATAAAGAAACGCCCTACCAAGATGAGTTTACAACTACTTGGTGTGACTGCAGTAAACCAAAGCGATTCAAACTAGCTCTGCTTTTTCCCGACTGCCATTAATAAAGGGTACCATGAGCAGCCCCTACATTACAAATCCATCATTTGCAATAAACAATGTTAGCATTTCAGCAACTCCTATGAAAGCACTCATTACTACCTGAGTAGCTTCTCCTTGTGCTTAACCACAGTAGAAGCAAACTACTCCCAGAGCCTCCAACTGACACCTCAAAGCCTAACGTTAGGAGGTCATTTTTACAGATGTGTGTATGCTTCTCCATCACAATCATAAAAGAGCAAACACCGATTTAAGTAACTTGCCGTTTTCAGATAAGTATGAGAGGAATTATCATGACCTTGATCTCATGACCTTGATCCATCCTTGTGCAGCAAATGTCTAGATGACCTATCAGTTGTAAGTTGCAACACCTTTTCCAGCCTCTTCCCCACTTAGGGAGAATGGCACAACCCCAAGCAGAGCCAATGCACTTCGGAACAGTCATCAAGTATTTTACTGTTCCCACAGCACACAATTGGCTTAAGGATTATTCATGACAGGAACAACCATGTCATTAATCCTCTTGGCAAATGACAGAAATAGAAAATGCCAGAACAATGCTTTTTAAGAGGGCTCCCAAAGGCCAAAATTTTATCCAAACGCAACGTGAGCCTACAAAGCATATTCTGATGAAACTCAGCGACCTTACCTATGGTTAGAGCAGAGTCACTGTTGCCCTACCTTACGCCTTCAGGGAAGGGTTTGTTAGGAACAGTGCTATCATCTAGCCCCTCCCTAGTTCAGTATTCCTTACAACGCTTAATTTAACCACATCTGGGAAAACAGGCATACGCTGTCCTTTTCGGAAAGCATTATTTATGTTTCTCATGACAGTGATGAATGGAGAGGGTGGGGGGAAGCCACACAATGACTTTTGAAACAGTCTGAAACTGATATTGAATATTTTCATAGTTAGGTTGGCTTCAGTTGTTCCATGAAGGAAGTGCATTCAACCATGCAGAACTTTTCAAATTTTCTAGTCGCTCCTTTTTGCAAGTTCAAGTGTCAGATCTAGAATTTCTTGGACACGCTAACCTATTGTTGAGACAGGCACTACCTGAAAAATGGTTTGTCATATCCTTCTAAGGACAGCTCCTGTCAGGGTAGAAATTGCAGGAAGCAGTATGCGTATTTGCTCTGGCTAAACACTGTATGAACTAACTCCTGAGCCATTTAATCTCCCATCTCCAAGGGGACTCAACTACCTTTCAAAATCTATTTATGTAATTTTTTGTTCTACTCCTTGCTTCTTTTATTATTTGTGCAACATCAAGACATGTGCAAACATATCTTCCTCATTGCCACATTACAGATTTTATTCTCTAAGGTACCTGAACCCTGAGCCTTCCCGGCCATTGCACATCAGGAAAGCACTTCCCTGCAGTCCATCACCCATCCATGTTGATTATGCAGGTTGCACTCTCTGCAAAGACAACTACTTGCAATACTCTGCCAAGTCCCTTCCAAACCCAAGTTCTCCTGAATTCCAAGTTGCTTTTCCCATGAACAAAACACTCAACTAAGCCCAAGGCAAGGGCATAGCTCTGATGTTTATCTACATGATGCAGTGAACTTCCTTGGCCTGTGTCCACTGCAATAGCAGTGCTGATGTTTTTTACCCAGTGGAAATGAGCAGAGTACATCCATGACAGACTTTCCTGACTAAAACTGCTGTGAGCAGCTAACACAGGAGGCCTGGTTTCCAACCCACATGTTGCTACATCAGCAGAGCCAAGGAAGAGAGAGCTAGCATGCCCTGTTTCTGACTATATCACAAAAACAAGATCAAACCGTGGATTTACACTACACCAGTCACACCTTTTTCAGGTACTCTTGCTAGCTGTCCCAAAGAAGTATATGTAGCATGTACAGACTACAATCTCCACGTGCCCTGAAAAATTACCCTTCCAACTTGTTCAGGCAGCACTTTTGCCCCATAAATCTAAGATCAAATATCTTAGGAATGTCCTGAAGTTCCAGGATACTCTGCTGTTGCAGACACATCTTCACCCTTCAGCTGAAGAAGCTCGGGCAAGTCAGACAACAGAACTGCTAACAATGTTGTGGGCTCATCACTAGTTTTTTGGGGGCTGGGAAGGGGAGGATGGTTGGTTTTTGTTTCTTTAAGCCAGCCAAGAAAGATTGTTCCTTATATTTTCCAACATTAGTTCAGCCTATTCCCTGCTTTTCCAGGCAGGTAAGTCCAGCTGCATGTCTAACCATGAAATCTGATCAGACAATATGTAAAAAATACCCGCAGTGCAGGTGTAAACTATTTGAGACACGCAGCTCCCCAGACATGCCAGAATTTTTAGAAGAAAATTAGTAGCAATAGTAGCTAGATGCTTTGACCTAGAAAGATGCAGAGAAATAATTAAACTGAGTATATTGCCAAAAGACCTGCTAATTAACTTCCTCCAGGACCAGTCTATCAGTAAGATGTAGTTTGAAGCAATTAAGCATAGAGGATTTTTATAATTCACTTTCATTTTCTAATCGCTTTGCTCTTGTCGCACATACTGAACCTCGAGAATCCATGTGTGCTGTGTTACTTACACCAGCCTATCATAAAGACATATCCTATAACTGCATTTCTATAGGCAGCTGGAGCATGACATTAATATTGAGTCACTTGGAAGGATTTTAATGAGCAACACCAAGTTTTCAGAGCGCACACAGAAGTTATGCCTGTGCAATGTGTCAGGCAGGTTCCCCTCAGCTGAACTTAAGCAGAGGTTAAAGAAGTTTCTCATCTAGCATTTCAAAGGAACAGAGCTATCAGGGCCCTTCTTTACTCGCTGAGCAATCCACTTCTTTACAATACTGCTAATGCCTCCAGACACTCTTCTACTGCCACAGAAATCAAGAAGAACTTTACTAATGGTCTTTACAGGTTGCAGGTTGGGCTTTTTATCTTCCATAGAAACTTTCAGATTCAGACAATACAGCTGCAGCTGTTCTCTTTCTCAAAGGGAAATCAATAGTCTATTTTACTCTCAGCTCCTGAAAAAGACGCTTACCTTCTAACTGTCCTTTTACAGCAGTGAAAAGCATATGCTGAATAAGAAATGAAAATTTACATTGCAGGGAGATTAATTCAATGAAATCAGAAGTGCTTTTTCCAGCCAGCAAAAATCAGCTTGCTTTAGCCAACCTCTCCCAATATGCTAGCCTAGGTCAGTATCTCTGTGGTCTGTCCTTTCAAGGATCCTGTACTCACCAGCGGCTGCCACAGAGCTGTTTGCCCACCAGGCAGGAGATGCCAGCAGTCTTGACCAAAGCCAGGGCTGCAAAGTTTCTGACAGTGCTGTGGCAAGTTCTCCAGGCATCCAGGGCAGGGCATGACCAGCCACAGAGGAAGAGGCTTTGCTCCCACTTACAGGGGTCTTAAGCCACAGGCACAGCAGACCAGGCATGCTTGTTGAGGGACAACAGGGCACCAGCCAGCCTTGGAGTTACAGAGCAGCACAAGAATCTCCCTCCAACTGTCTCAGGACCCCTTTGTGTAGACCTAAGCACTTGAACCTGAACCTCACTTCTGGGAAGGTCACACCAAGCACGCTGCCAGCAGGACAGAAAGCCCCCAGGACCTACACCCTGAGTACAGCGAGGGCACGTACCACCTCACACTGCTCTGACCCACATCTCTGAAAGGCCAGGACACGAGACACCCACCTCCTTACTGGGGACTGCTCCATGCAGGGGAGCACACAGACCCCACTGACAGGGCCAGCTCCTAATTGCTAGCAGGAGCCCAGGCCAGGAACACACTCCCAAGGAGGAGCCCATGGACATACCTCATCCCTGCAGCAGGGAGGTGGGTCACACTGGGAGAAGCCAGCAGGAACCACTAGACTGGCTCCTCAAGAAAGCACTGCCTCCAGCAGCTCCTCTGGAGACTGCTCACAGGGAGCTCCAGTGCAGCGGGGACAGAGGGCTGCAGAGCTCCAGGTGACACACACCCTAGCCACACAGGGCTGCCCCCCTCTCCCCACAGACCCTTGCAGTTGGGCCACAGTGCCCAACGTGCCTCTGAGTGGTCTACCTGACCCCACAACACAGGGGTTCCAGCCCAGGGAGGGGTGAGCACTGATCTACCTACACACCACTCAAAATACACCACAGAGTTTTGTTTGCTTTTAAATGAGAAAGGACAGGCACATTCGCACACACTCAGACATCAAACACCTCCCCAGGGGAGGACAGGGACCATTTGGCTTACCCACCAGCTAGGGGAGACCGTCAGGCAGGGTGGTGGCCCACAGCACTCAACCAGCCAAGGAGCTTCAGCTGTTGCCAGAAGACAAACCCCAGAGCAAGCACAGGGCTGTCGGGCTGCCCAAACCACCAGCGAGGGCCACTGCAACTGGGGTAACTCGTGGCTCCCCTCAGAGGGGCCGCAGCTCTTCCCACCAAACCACCGAGGCACCAGCAGAGCCACCACAGCAGCACCCAAGGGCAGCCAACCCTCTTCCCCCTTCCCTCTGCATTTATTAAGTAGCTACAGGTGAACTCCATCTGCAGCAGGACCCACGTGCTGCCCCACAGCACCACTGAAGATAAAAAGCCTTATTTACCCCTCTCTTCCCGTCACTCCAATTTTTATTTTTAATGCCAATGTGAGCATTGTGCCCCAGCTGCGATTCCAGCCGGTTTTCAGTCAGGTGCACTAACGCTCTTCCTTCGTTATGCTCTGCCGTCCTCATCATTGCTCAGCAGCCCCATGTCAGAGGAGCAGCAAAAGGAACTCTGATCCTTTCTTACCCTCCCCTTGGGTTGAAGGAAATAAACATTTATGCTGAGGCTTGTGAAGAGAGTCATCGTGCGTGCTGGACCAGGAGTCAGGGCAAGGGCAGACATTAAACCCCAGTGACCCCATAAGCCCCCCAGGGGCATTGAATTCTGATGGGAGTCATAGCCAAAGAAAAAACTCTACAGCAGAAAGTTATCAGTCCTCTATTTTCTCCTGTGAAGAAATGCATTGCTACGCCTTGCATTTAAACACGCGTGCTTCCCGAGGGTTATTTACTCCTCCCCACCCGACAGCTCAGTTAATTTGGGAAGCACTCATCTGACCCCACAAGGTCTGGGTAGACACCGCACTCCTGTCAGGATCTGGGTGAGCAGCTTGAGACAAAGTACGGCAAATGAAAAGAGCTATCGCTGCCGCAGTGGTTATTAACCCTTCCCTGCAGAAAGAAGGGAACCTGTGTAAACTCTCGTTAGGATGGTGTGTCATTGTGATGCAGTATTCATATCTTGGTGGCATCAATATGTTCCAACAAAGTCATAAGCTCCTCCATCCTTTAGTAAATCACCTCAGTGCTAGGTGCCTGAAAAAGTAGGTGGGAGTGTGGAAATTAGGTGTAAGAATTCAAATTATTTTCCCAAGGTGACTCAGGAGGTCTGTGGCAAGCTGAAGTACAAAACCCAAGCCTGCATCGAGTCATTAACCGCAGAGGCCTCATTCCCTCGTATCCTAGTCAGTACCTCTGAGGCTTTGTGCCTCCTGCCTTCCTCCTCCTTAGTGTTACTTCATTCCTGAGGTTTAGTTCCTGGCCCTGCCACATTTGGCAGACGCTGCCCACACGTCACAGCTCAGGCGCTGCTATGTGATTATAGTTGTCCATTTGGATGATGGTGCGTGTCTCTGTCTTCCCTGTTTTGCCTTTTCCACCTGGCGTTTCCAAATTGTTTTTACAGGCTGCAATCCCGTTCAGACCCACGGCCTGATACACAGGTAGCGTGAATTGAATGAAGTAGGGACGATAGCGCTGCATCACAGACGTGTCCTCAGCTGTCACCACACAAAAAAAGTCTCCTTAAAAAGCCTGTAAAGTCCAGAGTAAGTGATGTCAGAGTTTCCCAGACCTACTGCTTTTGAAACCATGAGTTTGTACTCTAGACTGTAATAGCAGAATGAGCTATAAAATGGGAAATGAATATGTCTTGTCCAGCCGTGGGGTAATCTTTAACCACTCCTTATGAATGAGAGATACAGACGACGACAGTTTTTATTATTCTCCAGTGCTAAAATGCTACCAAGGAGTTAAGCAATGGACATGCTTGATTGTCAGATACGGTTCAGGTTTGCCGTTACTTTCTTCAGTGTGGCTGCACTCAACAACGATGCTACAAAGCTCACGTGTCAGAAACGTTCCTATTTCAAAAAATCATAATGTCTCTACTTTTTTCCTAGTTATCAAATGACATCACCGCATGGGCCCTTCTGAGTAAGAGCAACGTTTCTACACATCAAACTCCTGAAAATTCCAGAGGAATGCTGGGGTTCAGGGATCTTCTCTGATGCCTAGGACGCCAGCTCACAAACCAGCTCACACAGCCTCTTTGGGGACAGCTGCTTGTTAATGCTGAGGCCACAGTAACCTAGTTTATAGTTTCACCACACTCCAGGATAAGGAAATCTGCTGCCACTAGGCAAATACTTACAAAAGACACAGGTGAAGAAACGAAAAGGGGGGAAAGTATAATGTATTTGCTCCAAGGTTAAATTTTCAAAACACCTTTCCCGCATCACATCTGAAGTATTGTAAATATTTTCCATATATAGATTAATTAACACGCAAGGGGATCTTGACAGATTAAATTCACTTCGTTCACTTATCTGCCTTTCTCCACAACCCTTATATATTTAATATTCATTTAGGAGATAGCCTTGATATTATCTAACAAACCAAGAAGTGAGATAACATTTATTTCAATTGAAAAGTCAAAACCAGAACTCTTTGTTCTCTCTTAGAGTGTGCATTTCAGTTCAAAGCCTCTCATCACTGATATCATATTGACCGTAAAAACATCGAAGTTATAAGCACATAAGGAAAATTAAGTCATTAAGCTCATAACTGGTTCTTGTTCAAGACTGGACACAAAACTACTGACCATTCGGAGGCAACCGACCCTTTAGCATCTGTAATCTAGAGATGCGATACCATCACCATACATTTATTAGGCAAACATTTCAGGCTCAAATTTCCTCTGCTCATATTTCTGCAAAGCTCTGACAGCTTAATATGTCACATTGGCACCTCCTGCTAAAAGAAGCAAAAAGAGGAGTCACTACTTACCAGGAGGCGGCAGGAAAGAGTTCTGAATATATCTGGGCCCATGGAATCCATTAATTATCATGATCCGTTGAAATACCTGGATTATCTTTTTTCCTGGGATGCTTTTCAGTTTGTGAGCACAGAGCAAATTATGTGACAAAAGTCTTAGGAGAGTTCAGAGAATTCATGCAGCTTTGGCATTAGATTCCGCTTTATTTCGGTTCTCTCCCATGCTGCACTCAGGGACAACATAACTTTCAGGACTATTTTCAGTATTACTTACATCACCTGCACCTCCCCCAAAACACATAAGTGGAGGAGAGGTAAACCATTAGGATGATAGATGCTGCCAAACTGATTCCAGAGTATCTGTCTTGTGCTGCCCAAAGCTGCAAAGTGATGGCTTTGTCAGGCCATATGTGATGTAAGAAAAGTGAGGATTAAATTTACATCAGGCTCAGAGAAAGAGACTACCTCATAACTACTTCTAGCTGCTGTCAGCTTCCGTGGCTGAAAACATGGCAACAAATGCCACAAGTCCTCAGCACTGAGAGATACCTGGGTAAGGGACAGACACCTTCGGCTACTACAGGAGCGTGACACCAGTCCCTCGGTGTCTTTCCCCTAAACTTCACAATAATGTCACTGTCTAACGTGGACCGCTTGGACATAAGGCAGTCGACAGGCAGGTCTAGTATTTGGCAATGCTAAGTAACAGGATAAGATTTCATCTGGATTAGGGGTAAAGGACTTACAGAGTGGTTTCATCTGAGAGAGGTAGAAATTTTTTTGACTAAGCAAGGTGAGTAGAACTCCTTATTTTAAAACCCGCCTGGTGCTTCTCATTGCAGAGCACCTATGTCAGTTGTTCATGCCTTTGTCAAACCTGCTGGGCTGCAGTTTTCCATACTGGGTGGAAAACTGTTAGCCTTAGTCCCCCTTTATTTGGAAATGTTCAATCAAAACTATCCATCCATTTCTAAGAACAAGGCTAAGGGTTGATTTTGATGTTAAAAAATGACAGTGTTGACAGTTGTTTTCTTTGGGGGGAGGGGGTGTGGTGTTTCTATTTTTACTGGAGTAAAGTTGGAGAAGCATTTTCTATGAAGAAAAGAGTCTCAATCTGACCTTTACTTGGAATTCCATAGAAAATCTGCCCATGTTTGCACAAAATACGAAGCCTTTGAACGACGACAGTCTGTTGGTCTTCAGTAGCGCTGTTTAATAGCTTCACTTAATCGCTAGAATTTCACCCTCACTGAGCGTGCACTCGCACAGCTCCTCTGCATGCCGACGTTGTGCATGTGTCAGCCCCGCAGAGCAACCGTTCATGCCCAAATCTCATAGATCCTTTGTGTTGCTGCACTGTATGTTTATATGCCATCCTCATAAAAACACAGCCCAGGCCTACCTGTGGCAGAACGGAATTTTCTGTGTTTTCCGTGTGCGAGCTGCCTGTTTGCAGCATCTCTGGGCCAGTGACACAAGGGCAAGGGAAAGAAAGGAGGCTGTCCCTCCTGCCGATACAGAGTCACTATGGGGAAAGAGCGTGTCTTATTCTACGGCAGGACCCAAATCAAGAACATGGGAAATAAAGTCTGGGAAGTAAATTGGGAAAAAGTATCTGGCCAAGATAGCCTGGGAGGGGGGTGGTAAAGACTCTTGAAGGACTCTTGGAGACCCATGGAGAATAAAGAGGAATTGGAGGGCAAGCAAAGGACTAAGGGTAGGCAGGGATGTAGGTTAAGGACACAGAGAGAGGTGAATTAACGGAGTAAGGATACTATGCCTGGGAACAACAGGGATGGAAGGTAATAGATGGAGGGATGAATGGATAAATCTATGCCCACCAGAACATTACCCTCCAGGGCCTGGAATGGCAGGCCAGACCTCATGGCTTCCCCACTGTCAGCGAGCACCAATGAAACCAGCTTGGAAAGAGTCCTGACCATTCCAGTACTGATCTGCTAAAGCCTGGCAGCCTTTTCCTGGTGAGGACTCACCAGCGTCTTTGGGAAATCTCTCTCTATTCAGCCTGACTCTGGTTTCAAACAGAGCGAACTTCAAAATAAGCTAAGTATACGAGAGGAGCATTTTTTACATCGCAGAATCAATCACCCCGCAGTGACTCCAAAATCTGCCGAGCAGCTCAACTACAGCAACCCAAAGCAAACAGAGGTGCACACCGATTTCAGCTGGCTTTACCTAGCGAGACCAAAAAAATGGTATGCACGCGTGTGAAAACAAGCTTGTGACATCAAAGATGTTGTTACCACTCGCTCAGGAGTCACACCAAGCCACAGTGGCTCTTTTCAGTCTCCCACTGTGACAATACAGGAGCAGTCACCCGGGTCAGCCGCTGGTGTTCAAACCTTGCTGTGCTTTAGCTATTGCACAACCAACCCGCTCCGTAGGACAGGGTGGCTCATGCACTGCCAGTCACTCTTCCTTTATGTACACAGAGCAAATCTGTTGCTCGTTGCAGTGGGAAGTTTTAAGAAAGGACAAACACGGGATTATCACTGAGAAATTATTGGCTTCTTTCTCTGTGCTCAGAGCCTTGTCCGAGGCCACCCACACAGCCAGAGCTGGACTTGGCTGGGGTTGGCTGGGTTGGCTGGGGTTGGCTGGGGTTGGCTGGGGTTGGCTGGGGTTGGCTGGGGTTGGCTGGGTTGGCTGGGGTTGGCTGGGGTTGGCTGGGTTGGATGGGTTGGCTGGATTGGCTGGGTTGGCTGGGGTTGGCTGGGTTGGCTGGGTTGGCTGGGGTTGGCTGGGTTGGATGGGTTGGCTGGATTGGCTGGGTTGGCTGGGGTTGGCTGGGTTGGCTGGGTTGGCTGGGGTTGCACCCAGGAGTCCTTCCAACCCCACACTCAGTTACTCGACCCGTCTGTCAACTCTGCTGGACATAGAGGCAATACTGTTGGAGGTTTACCTCAGCTGGCACCATGGGCATTCTCCAAGATGACCGACAGCAAGAGAAGCCCCCAGATATTTTGATCCTGTCCTTTAATAGTGCCTAGAACACGAATCTATAATTGGCCAGCCTAGCCACCGGCATAGGAGAAGCGGTTTCAGCCGGTCCCATTAAGGACAGCCGGTCCCCCCCAGACTGTTCTGCAGAAGGGAGTGCATGACCCTCAGTTCCTCATTTGCTCACGAGTCAGTGGGGGCCACAGGGAAAGCTTTGACAGCTCAGATGTTAATAACCAAAGTGACTGTTCTCCTTAACCCCACAAGATGGCAGGAGATGCTCAAAAATTCACCCTCGGTCAGCTGGAAGGGCTGGGCAGGCTTTTGCAGCTCTCTGACAAGCCCTTGCTCTTCGAGGAGTTAAATGAAACCACATTTTTTAATAAGGCAGGAGAAGCCTGGCATATCAGCGAGCGTTCACGGATTTCTTAGGAACAGTGGGATGTTATGTCAGTGACTCGGCGGCACTGACAGATTCATGTGGGGGAGTGTTTCATATGCGAACAATCTCCAGAATTTGCTTTCTTGTGAGGAGGAAAAAAAGAAAAAAAAAAAAAAAAAGGGAGTGAGCAAACTAAAAGTGGACAGAGGAAACTGCAACTGGCTTGTGTAACGTTTTATTTTTAATAGCAGAGCTTGCAGACACTCTGCCTGCGGCATTCCTTGCATTACTCACAGCATGAAGACATGAGAAAGCCACGAAAATTCAGACAGTTTGTCAAGAAAGGTCAATTTTTATTCCCTTTAGTTAACAGCTGACTTCTCCCCCATTAAGCACTTTTTTTTTCTCCCCAGGGACTTAAATAGAACCAAATTCCTGCACCAGATTATATTCCACCCTTAGGATGATAATAATCCAAAATAATTAAAAATTACTGAATTCAGAACTAATTAAGAGCCCTGTGAATGAGCCTGGCATTTCATGAAGCAAATATAAAGACAAGGTCACTGAAAATTGAATGCAGTGTCTGTAGTGGTATTTCTGATGCAGGAAGCACTGAAGATAATCTCTGTGTGATCAGCTTCAGAAGGGAGAGGAAATACCCGAATGAATTCAATCTCCCTGCAATCAGCTCTCTGGGTGAGTCTCCCTGTGATGACAGAGAGTAACCAGAGGTCAAAAAAGCCCTCTTTGGTGGACGAGACCGAGCCCCAACCTGATGGTTTTTGCGCTGCATGAAGCTCTTTGCCCACAGAGGTGTCAGCCCCCATTGTGATGGGGGTATCAGACCTGCGGTGCTGTGGCAGAGGTCCACCGTTTCTCATGACGCAGAGCTGCAAGCAGTGGTGCTACAGGGTGCTGGAAAGAAAATATTTATGCTCAGAGGTTAGTACCTGACTGCCATTAAGTCTGCACTATGGACCTGGATCTGTGAACATCAGACGAGAGGTCCTAAAATCACATTATTTATCCCTGATCTATCAAGTCTTTCCCTTCATGCCTTCTCCTCCAAGTATTACAAAATAAAGCTAAAGCCTCTGCCAGGCATCATATATAGGCACTTCATATGTTGCTTCAATCTCCTAACTTAAAGTGCATTTTTTAATTATAAACACTTTAACATTTATGTAATTTTTTCCTACTCTGCATCTGGAATATATATGTACTTCATTTCTGTGATCTTTGCTGTGCTACTTCAGCAGATACATTTTTGCATCTCTTTTGTACGTGTTTTTCCATAGACTTTGCAGAAATAGTTAATACTGTGGCATGGACAGTCTCCGATCAGCCTATTCCACCTAGGACACAGCGTGTCTTCTCTGGCCGTTACTGCCTGTGTCCCCTTGCGGCCAGAAACAAGCCCGAGCTCAGCCTACAGATTTAACAGACCATTTGCCTTGAGTAAGAAGGAACAGCTTATTTTGCTGAAGAAGGAAGCTCTTCAACAGCATACTAGTCCCTAGAAAGCCTTAGATTTAACTATTGTGGCAGTAATTTTCAGCTCCAAAATCCAGATTCCCTTTTCGAATATCCGGAAAACTGGTCACATTCACAGCTGAACTCTGAACTCTGCTATTATCCCTTTGCAAGCAAAATCTGGGTCCAGGCCTGAACTTCAAATAACTTCAGTGGGTGAATCACTACAGATGTATGAACAAATTCAGAAATAATGGTGCTATTTCACAGATTCTCATTCACAGTGAAACACACACACAGTCTGGAGCTACATGTGTGCAAACTTTGCACACATGGGGGTAACTACCCTTCATGCAGAGAACAGAAAACAACCTTAGATTCTGTCCCCAAGTCTTTAATCCCCAAGCTGAAATGCCTACCAGCTTTGCTCAGACAAGTGCAATTAAGTCTTTCCTTCAGGTAGTTCACACTGTAAATTCAATTAACATTTTCTAAATTTTAAGTTGAGCAGCAACTCTAACAACAGATACTCTAAGCATGAAGGTTTGGGAGGGATGAGGCTCTCCTCAGTGACATGAGAAGCACGGAGAGATGCACAGGTGGGAGGCACCATAGTCTGTAAAATGAGAGCTGCAGGAGAAGACTTATACCGCCCTAGCAGAAAAGGATCTGCCTAGAGCCGGGGAGCCAGAGTAAACGGAGTTACACATAGAGTGCCAAGGGCAGAAACAAAGCGTCCTGGATGTGAGAGTAGGGAGAGGGCACAGATTTGTGGAGCTTTGATTTATAATCTGGACTCACTTGGTAAACCTTCCTCTCTTCCTTTGTTTTACTCCTCCCGTGCTTTTAATTACTCTTGGGTAGAAAGATGGCTTTCGGAAGCAAGCCCATCTCACGAGGTGGACGTACCATACGTACAGAGGCTTCCTCCCTCCTGATGCACTTTCCGAAAGCTGCTCCTGGCAGTCCCAGCACTAATCTGTTTCAGTGATAGGGTTTCACGAAGCACCAAGCATACTCTTGGCAGGCACTCTGTGCATCTGGATGTAATAAGGAGCTGGACTCTAGCTGATGTGGTGGCTCAGCACAGTGAGCCACTGGGCGCAAGTTGGTCAGTTTTTTCCTGCTGCCGGAGTTCAAATAGCAGCAGCACATGGGAAGCTGGTTGTGGTGTGAGCCTCAGTAAAAACAGCCAGGCTACAGAGCATCTCCCACCATCAGGAGTAGCCAAGGCTCCGCTCAAGAAGAATGGAGCAAGCCAGGAAGCATCCCAGTCCCAGAGGGTGAGGAAAGAAGAAGGTGAGGGAGGAATCCCCCAGGGATGAGGGAGAAGAGATGTGGGCCCAGCTGGATTGCTAGCAAAGAGAAGGTTGGTGCAGAGCACCCTGCACTGCTACCCTTCCTTGGAGTGTAATCTTTATCACTGCAGGAAGACGCAGTGTCGCACGAGCTGGGCTGGTGCCGTTTCCCTGCAGTTACCGTTAACACAAGGTTGGCACTGGTGTAACGCAAGGTCTCCCCGTCAGCAGCACAGCTCGGCAGGACAGTCCTGTGTAGGGTACAGCTGGTCTCTGGCACTGCTGAGCTGCAGAAGATGGCAAGATTTTAGGAAGGAAGGAAGGACCTCTGGGACTACTCTGAAACAAACTGGGCACAAACCAGCTCACGCCAGCCTCCAGGATCCCAGCTGCTGCCTTTGCCCTTCTCTCCCGTCCTGCACCCATGCAAGGCATATCCTCCTGACTCCATGTCTTCACTGCACACGCACACGGAAGTAAAGGAGAGCAAAAAGGATCCTGCAGTTAAAAGTCAGGCTGAAGAGGAGCAAGCTCCCTTTCCTGCAGTTCAATTGGCTCTGCAAGGCTCACACATGTTTTTTTCTTTAAAAAAAATCACAGTAAAACCTTCATTTAAGTGTTATTTAAGCAGATCTGACTTAAGATACATGCAAGAAACAGATGTGCAGAAGAGAGAAGTGCCATTTTTATGGAGTGGTTCTTCCATGTTTGAACCACGCTAGATTACATTGGGAGTGTAAGCTCCTCAGCTACACCGCGTAATGTTTATAATAGTTTACAGCGTGTGGCCAAATCTTTCCCCCAGTGAAGCCACGTGCCTCTTTATCAACCTCAGCACAAGGCGGCAATATACCAAAATAAATGGGAAATTAAACCTTGTTGCCCTACACGTACCAGATATCCCACACTTCACCCTACGTTAGATTTACTTCTCTCTCTCTGCCGTTGCTCAAGCAAGGAGTTATTTCTCCCTTACTTTTATGTCCTGGGATGCAAGTTCAGGGAACACAAGTCAGTGTAAGTTGTTTATCAGGCAGGAGCAGAGTCTGTACCGTTGTCAAGTCCCTGAATCCCTCATGTTAGCGTTTTCTCTGACACTCTGTCCCATATTTGGGCTTTGGGTAAGCTGACAGGAATGTAATTTCTATTTAAAGATACACTGTCTGTTACTTTTATACTAAGTAATAAATGCGAGATTTGAAGAACAAGCAGCAGGAAAAAACGGTTGGACAATTTATACATTGAGTCACCGCTAATAAAACACTTACCATTTTAAATAAAAAAACCTAAACTATTCTTATACACTTCCTCATAATCTTCTCCAAAAAATTCCCTTGGCCTGAAATTTCCTATGCTTGGCCTCTGTCCAAATGTGAATATTTAGATTCCTGCCAATTGTTTTCAGTCAGTTTTCAATTACATGAGGATGAAAAAAAGACATTCCTTCCTATTCCTAGAACCAGGGCTATATTTTCCCATAGTTATGCTGAAGCAATCTGAACACTGAAACCCAAGTTCAGTCGTAAAAAGCTGTCAATAGGGTACAATGCCTTCTGTGAGTCTGGGGAATCCTTTTTAAGTTTTACAAATGCATTTTTTACACTTGCGCCTCCTTCCACATATGTGCTGCATGTGTACATTCGGTCACAGATAATTACTTATTGTTGAAAGCAAATGTATTCCTCCTTAGCCCCATTACCCTTCCTGAACATGCTCTTTGATAACAGAGAAAACTGGATTCCGTTACCTCAATTTCTGCAGATGGCTTTCAAAAGTACTTAGGAGTAAGTAATCATTGGACTCTCGGTGATTTTCAGCCATCACTCACGTATCTCTTTAATGTCCTCATCCGCACTCAAAATTCCCATTGAAGCTGATAGTAATGTTGAGGAACAAGGCGGTAAGGATCCAGTAGGGCGTTCAGATTGCAGACAGCACTGAGAATAGGCAGTGAACTCAATGCAGCAGATATTATATAGAAAATTCTGCAACATTATGTTGGAAACCCTATATATCACTCTTGCAATTTCTTTGGAGAGACGAAACCCCACCTGCAGCTGAACCACCGATTCTCTGAATTGAGGCTGATGTTGGCCTTGATTTACAGCACGGACGGTGACCTCCCTTCAAGTTGACTAATACAATTACCTCTCCAGTTCCCAGTTTCCCAGCCAGTGAAGCACAATGCTGCTCCTCAGAATTTATTAAATACTTAGTTCACCCAGTAGGAGTATTTGTGCGCTCAAGTGCTACTCAGTGCGACTGGGCATGACAGATTCAGCATCCTGCCTGTAAACAAGTTTTTTCAAAATCTAAAGCCGAATGAAAGAGCTGTCCCTCGCTGTTTATATTCCAGACACTGTAGTTTTGAGAGATGACATGAAGCAGATATTGATTATTGACATATAAAACAGATTCACCCCTTCTTATCATTGCAAAAGTAAATAAACCTAAGGGCAACCTTCAAAGCTTTCAGGTCCTTAGTCATGGCTTAAGGTTATTACTTAGGAACTGCTCCCAATATCCTTTCTCTTCCTTAGTAACAATTTTTCTCCAGTTAGTCCCACTATTTTCAGTTATGCCACTCCTGCAAGAAAAGCCCCAGTCAGGTTAAAAATATATTTCCCCTCCTCAGATAGATTTCTCCTAAGCATGTGCAGAGCAAAAGGAAAGTAAAGGTGTCAGGATCCAAGCTCAGAAATAAGGAAAGTGACTTCTAGCAAGAATAAACTCTCAGAGAGGAAAGAAAAATGAGAGACAGCAAAAGGAATGAACAAAAGAGATAAAGGCAGGAGAGAATTTATCTTACACAAACAGAATTTGTGTTGGCCCATCGGTCCATGACACAACACTAATGAGGCTGCCCATTCATGGGGGCCTCAGATAAACATACAGATGGCTGCTTGAATCACCACAATGGGGTATGTGTATTACGTGAGCCAGTGTTTTCACTTGGAGAGAGTAGAGAGGAAAAGACACGGGGCTGGAGATGATGAAGATAACAGGCCGGGATTATTAGACTTTTCCTATGCCTCAGCCTTCATAAGCCCTTCTATGAAAATGCTCGTAAAGAGCTGGACTATAAAAATTCCAGACTTTACTGTTGGCATAATTGATCTCAGATATGTCACCACAGAAGGAGACAGAGAAGTATTCATGTAAGACATACAAATCTTGGAGAGGAACCAAGTGTAATATATAATCTTTCCTTCCCAGAAAACCATTCATGGGGTTTTGGAATAGATTTAGACTTTTAAAACCTGTTCTCCGACCTGCAGCATGTTTCAAACAAAAAGCTCTCAGGATGACAATAAAGAACACTTGAATTTAATAGTGTATTATTCATCTAGCTTTGAAATAATAATTCCTCGATGATACTTTCTTATTTCACCAAGAGAGGACTGAGGAATTTCCTTCAAAGGGTTGGAAATTTTACAAAAACCAGAGACCAAAATCACAGCTGGCACAAGTGGGCACTGTCCCATTTGAGTGTGCAGTCTGGGGCTAATAGAAACATTTTTGCTCCAGTTGGAGGTGTCTACCAACACCATATAATTATTACAGTACCGCTGCAAGAATTTTGAGAAGCCTGGTTTTTCTTTATGTGCCATGCTGTATGCTTTTTCCCAAAAAGATGTTGCTGTTCTAAGTTGTTGTTGGCATTTTACCCTTGGGTGTGGCTGGGAAAACCTGGTTTCCAGTCCTAGTCATTTTCTCCTTTGCAGCTTCCTCACATTCCTCTTCACTTTTCTTCACAAATGCTCATCTTCCATCCTCCTTTTTCAACACCCTGTTGTCTACCTTGCCTTTCTTCTCTAGGAGTACAAGTTCTTACCTTCTCCCTTTCAAAATTGTTGCCACCAGTAACGGCTCTGCGACACACCTAGAGGCCACAAGCGACACTAGGAGCCGTCATACAGCATCGGACACAGATAGTCCTCTTTTGTGCCTCCTCTACTATTGTTTTACACCGTCAGCATCTACTTTGTAAGCCATCAGGACATGTGGCCCAAACTGATTGCTAAGGGTTTGATCTGTGGTCTCTTGACTGAACATCAAAGAGGGACTCACACTGGGTTCAGCAGGCTGAGAATCAGACCCTAGGACACCATCAGCAACCTCCTTCAGGGTGTTAGAGAACCAGTTGAAGGAAAGCAAAATAAATTTTCCACCCCTATGCACAAACTGATTACAAAGTTAGTCTTAAGAGCACGCGGAGCAGGGAATTGCTTGTCTAAACTCTGTGTGTGTGTGTGTGTGCGTGTCTCTGTGTGTGAGTGAATGCACCAGAGACATCCCGTGGGCCGCTCAGAGCTGGTTACATTCAACTGCTTTGTGGCTGGTGCCAAATGTTTAGTAGCACTGACTCATTGACCGACTAACTGTCTTAACATCTTGCTTCATTGTCCTTTGCTCTTCATAAAGGTTTCCCCTCACCCCCGGCCGAGATGCCAAGAACACTGATTCCAGATGTAAGCAAAAAGTTTTCCATTGCAGCACATCACAGGATCTGCAGGCATGGCTTGAATGAAGGCTGAAAATGATGTGGATGCTGTTGAGACTGCTGAACACCTTGAGGGCAACATTGACTGGTGGAAGAAAGAGAATGCTCAAGGCAGTCTGCCTTGTTATACAGCCTCCAGGTGAGTGAAAGATTAGTTGGTACGGTGTTTTGAGACGTGCCTGCACACAGCTCAGGAAGCAAGTCTGAGTTCCTCATGAAACAGGCAGAGGTGTGTGGGATTTGGGGATTACTGGTGAATACAGAGAAAGAGGATATAGGGATATTCTGAAGAAATTTTATCAACACACCAGTCCCTGCCCAGTTTTAAAGGAACAAAATCCAGTAGCTATTGGAGAGGAACAATACATTGACAATTGCATTCCTCAAAAGAGCTCAGTAAGAGGCAACAGCCATCCTCCTCATCTGAATCAGCGTGTGCTCCCAGGGAAAGACATGATCACAGACCTTAGGACACATGAACTAAAGCTCCAGCTTTACAGTGCTTCCAAAGGGGTAACACCCTCATCCAGGTGAGGTGATACTCCCCAGCTCTTGCACAGAGATGCTCAACACTTCGCAGCATGAAGTTCCCCATGTGAGGATATTAGGAGGCTGGCTAGAGAAATGCTAAGTTCCAGAGAGCTGGTGACAAACAGACCCTGGGCAGGGATTGAACCAGAAGCATTTAGTGCTGTGGATACTCATGAAGTAGAACAGCAGCACTTAGTGCTGTGGATATTTAAGGCTTTTGAGCTCATCCGTCTCCATTTGACTGTCTCTAGGCAGGAAACTGCTAATTACCTTTCCATGGCAGGAGCGGTTCAGCTCCTCCAGGGCAGAGGAGTGAGAATTGGCCAGAGTGACAGGAGAAGCCCTAGAACACTCTCTCCCTGGTGTTGGAGGGACTGAGCTGCAGCCAGCACTTTAAGGCTGATTAGGATAACTGCTTGCTGTCAATATTTACAGCCACTTCTGAATTGCCCTTACCCTGGGAAAAATGAGATGCTGTCAGCATAAAACTTTAAAAGTACAATAGAAATCAAATAATCTGTTTTCTTTTTATATTAAATCAATCATAATTTAAACAATTGCATTAACAATAAGATTTTTTTCTGGCCCTCCAATGCTTCTTTTCAATTTTCCCCACAACCCATGGTTTGGAAAATTTGGTTTCAGAATGAGTGAACTATACATGCATTCAATAACGGCTTGGATGGGGGTGAGGGGCATTGTTCCTAAAAAGAGCTGTGTGAATATTTTAAGTTATTGAGTAGGAGGGGTGGTAACAGGAACAATAGAAGAACTAAATTATTGTTATTTTGTCTCTTCTAGTCCTCAGCGCTGTCATACATCTGCCCTTTCCCCTGAAGCGGGGTTTGTCTCTCTGATGGGCTCTTCTGGGGAGCTGTCTGAGTTAACACAATTATTGTGTCAAACTCTTATCTCAGGGACCGAATAATGGAACCAGCCTTTGACTGACTGTCTCCTCCGATTGTTAATGAACTGTTTGCTGCAATTAGCACCCGTGTTCTTTTAGCTGGGTCTGGTGGAGGAGTGTGTCTAGAAAGCTCTCAGAGGGAAGAGGAGACTGGTAAGAAGCAGACGGATTGAAAAAAAAGAAAAAAAGAAAGAAAAGAAACTAAACAAAGACCATAAGACAGGGAATGGGAAAAGGGAGAACGAATGTTGGAAAGGGAAGGGGAAAATTTCAAGGAATAGAATTTTCAAGGATATTTCCATGGCGTAGTATCCATGCAGACCTTAAAAGACTGATAAAAGTTCAGGAGAAACGTGGCCCCTCTCCTCTGGCGACGCGCTAGCTCGAGGTGGTCACAACGGCGCCCGCACGGCTGGTCCCGCAGCCCGCTCGGGAGCCGCTCAGGCCGGGCAGGAGCGGGCAGGAGCGGGCAGGAGCGGGCAGGAGCGGGCAGGAGCGGGCAGGAGAGGGCAGCATCGCTTCAAACTTCGGGGAGGGCGGCTGCCGAGGCGCTCGGGAGCTGGGCATGGACGAACCATCGGGCATGGACGAACCATCACTGAGGGTGTCACCAGGCAACAGGGTGATGGAGGGCGTTCGCCGGCAGGTTCCTCACGGGAAGAAATGTCTGCGTGGGAAGTGGGTGGAAGTAAAAGTGTGTGTGTGTGTATGTGTGTGTGTGTAAGTGCAGGGTAGAAAGCAACGTGGACGTGGTATTTCAGCAGCGCTGAAAGGACACCCCAAGGGTGGTACGAACCCTGCCCGGAGAGCTACCTGGCATCGGGCAGCACCTGGATGGCCAAGCTCCCCCGCTGAGCGTGGAGCCACATCAAGCGTGGCCACTGCGTGAGAGCGGGCACTGTTCTAACCACACGATGGATTTCCGAGCTGCGCTCAGCAGGCCAGGATTGCTGATTCAGCTTCAGCTGAAGCATCAATGCTCTGTTCTAGTGTGTTGTTCCAAATCAATTTATTATTTGGTTATATAAATATATGAGAACTTTTTAAGCACTGGCAAAGATACAGTGCCTTGGTCACCCCAGTGGAAACTCCAGTGTAGTGACTTGTAACAGAGGACAAAATTTGGACCGTTAACTTTTATTTTTCTTCTCTGACGGCAGTTATTAGAGGCAGTTGTGGATTAATGAGCTGCTCTGGGCAGGGGTTCTCTCTGACATTTAAAGTCATGCAGTATGCAAAATCCCACGGCAGAGAAATTCACGTACACAAAAATAAATAGCCATACCTATCAGTTGCAGTCTTGGCTCTGCTTCCTTTCTGCCACTATGTTATGCCTCCTTCAAGGAAGAGAGAGTAATTCTTTTTACAATTGATGGTTCTGCTAGTACCTCACTGAATGTGCAGAGCCGTACCGGATTTGCTGTACCGCACCCTTTTCAAATAAGGCTCACAATCCAGAGAGGAAACGAGTGCCGTTTCAGAAGTGGGTAATGGCACATTGGTTCCAAGGGAGTTCTTTTGTTCAATCATTTTGCAATACAGGTGAATCGCAGAAATCTTTTCCAATTTGTAGATAATGTTTTAATACCTCTGTTCTCTTTGCAAGGTACAGCATGAGGAAACTAGGCTTCATTTTCTGAATTTTGATGGTTAGTATTTCACCATCCATGTAAATTAATTGTTTGATCTCTCTGTGGAAATTATCAATAAAATACCGATATTGAAAGAAGAATCTTGGAGATGCCTGGGTGAGAAGTCTGCAAACCAGAACAACAAATAGACACTAACCAACATAAACCACCAAACATCTGCTTGGACATGGACAGAATTCTAGAAATACAGAGATAAACATCCGCCTGACCTTTTTATCAAAACAGACATTTCAAGTAACATTTTCTAACTGAAAAAGTATTTTTGATCCACTATTTTGCTACACTTGAACAAAACTGATTACCCTTTGGATTTTCAGGGAAATGTTGAAATGAAAGTGGTTTTTATTTTAGCAGATTTTAAAATTTCATCTTACGCATAACTTTTTTTCTTCCCATTATTTAATTTCGATAGCTGTGCTAGACTAAATGAACCATTGTTACTGGCACTTTACCATGTAACTGAAGGATTGCATATGATTGAGGATAACTGAAATATGCCATTTTAACACATTTTTAAAATAATACTGCCAGATGATCTTTAGAACTGAATGAAACATCTTTTCTAGCCCAGTATGTAGGTGTAGCATTTGATGATTTAAAACCAAGTTTCCATCAGTAGTCTCATCATGTAATGAAAACTAAAAATACCATGAAAGAAACACTAAGCCTTGCAATTTTCAAATAAAAAAGGTTCTGAAACAACATTATCTTGGATTTTCTGCTTTATGGTAATATTTTTGTTTTAAATATTCTCAATCAGATGAAAAGTAATATTTCAGTGTCAAATTTCCCAGAAAACAGAAATTCCATGCCTTGACCAACTATAATTACCAATGAATGAGTAATCCATTTTCTCCCAGGCCCTCAGTGTTGTCAGCACTAAATTTACACACAATCATTTTTTAAGGAGATATGGGAGGAAATGCATAAATGCCAAGAATGTTTGTTCAGGGAAATGACACACCATCCTTTTCCCAACATCTGGTTGCTCATGAAGGGCTGACAAATCTTCTTTGAGACTTACTAAGAGTGAAGTTATCTATTCTGAGGGGATCTGTGATAAAAGCAATTTTTTTACTGTAGGGAAGTTTGAGCTGAAGCCTAGCACAGACAGAGAGAAGAGACTGAAAGAAGGAGAGCTGCTTTTGTTGGTCCATGGCTCAGGAGCATTAGCTGCCTTACTCTCCAGATCTCTATTTTTAGATGACCTCCAGTGCATTAGATCAAATGTATAAATTGGATGAGGTCAAACCGTCTCTCTCTGTCTGTGAATATGTAGCTCCCAGAGGTGTGGCAATGTTTGTGGGATTCAGCTAGCCAGTATTAACCTGAACGTTGTCAAAAGCAGACTACAACATCAGCCTTTCTATTAAATAAGGGCTTAATAACCTTTCAAAAATTTGAAGTTAAATTCTCATTTAATTTATGCTGATGTGTATGTGGAGATGTCAGCAGAGGGATTTTTTGCTTTTACATTTTCTTCCTCCCTGTATTAGCAGCCTACTGCCATCATAAAAGGTCTCTGCAGGAAAAAGATTATCATCCCTGAAAACAGTAGAAATCCTGTGATTTCTACTTTTGTAGCAGTTTGATTTTATTCTTACTGGTGTCATCAGAGCAGATTTTACATAAATTTTAGCACACCTCTGTAGGTACGGGCTTGTACTTACAAACATAAATACACAGTCGCACAATTGATAGTACAACACTTATTAATTCATTTTCCAGGCAATAGAATAAGTAAGCACACTTCAGCAGATCACAGGAACCCCCCACATGAGCTCAAAGCATGAGCTCTCTTTGCTTTGCAGAGCTCCAAGAATCTTGCACATTGCAGGTTGTTTGTTTAGCCCTTGTCCTGAGAAGAGAATTCCACCTCAAAACCGTGTGGCGTGAACTGGCAGCCCCGAGCTCTGCAAGATTTATGTGAGGCTGCTGGTGGTGTGTCACTTGGTAATGTAGGGCTGTGTCTGTGGAGGGAATACCATGCAGTGCGGAGGCGAGCTGAGGAATTAAATGGGATGGGATTTGCATTAGAGCTTCACCAGAGTTAATCAGCTTTGTCCCTGAAATCTGGCTGCAACTTGCTGTATGGCTTCCTGCTCTGGTCAACAGAACTCTTAAGACTACAACATATAAAAATGCCTGGAAGAAATACACAAGGAAAGGAAGCAATTATTCCGGTTCAGCTAGATAAGTGCCTAAGGGATCAACTCCTCATCTAAAAAGTGTATTGGCATTCTCAGCCTCATGACACAGATTCTGCAGTGAAGAAAACCCACATATAGAATGAGGTCAAAGAAGTTAGCTGTGAGTGTATTGTCTGAGCTTTAAATTTAACCTTGCCTTATGTTGAAACCCAGATGACTGAAGCATTCTGCTAAGTCTTTGTTGCTTGTGATTACATACATTTTAAAATATGTGGAAAGCTCTGTGGCTCCTTCTCTTCCAGTGAAACTGGGGATTCAGTTCAGCAAGTATATGGGCTGATGGATACAAAGGTCACCAGTTCCTTCTTGTGGCAAATTAATTTTACTGAGTGTATCTCATTACTTATCCTGTACGCATCAAAAAGAACACCCAGCTTAGACTGAAATGTGTCTGGATTCACATTCACAGAGAGATGAGAATTGCCAGGCTGGACTAGCCTGGTGTCAGTCCACGTAGTCCAGCAATCTGTCTTTGATAATAACTAGCACCAGATACCGTACAGGAAAAAGGCCTCTACTGAGCAATAACCCCAGTCATTAAAGTGTTCTACCCCAATCAGAGAGAATTTGGTGACCAAAGCATGAGGTCTTTTCCAAACATTTGCTAATCCGCCTGGAACATTATCAACGTAAATGTCTGATTCTTTCCAGATCTTGCTCGCCTCTTCAGAGAAACTGTGTGGAATAAAAGAGCAGTTGGATGAAGGAGAAGAAAGAAATTTTCAAAATGTAGGATATAAACAAAGAAGGTTTGGGGCAGAATGAAAAATAAACAGAGAGAGTGTCTGGAGGGGAGGAGGGAATGAAAGAAAAATTCTGTCCTTCAAAAATAACACAGGCTTCCTTTATAGCTCGCAAACCAGTGAGGCTTACCTTACAGGGAATAGTTTATTACTCATACCCTGTTTTGGAAGTCCAGCAGAGATCAGCAAGATGTCAAACTGAAATTCAGCTATCTCTGCAAATGTACTGATCCAAGTTCTGCCCAAGACAGAGCAGCAGACACCATGGATTATGTCGACTCAGTATCTGGGGTGACCATGGAGGATCTGCAAGACGAGATCCTCTGCTCCTAGTCCTGCAGAACACAACAGTACAAGGTCTTGACACAGAAAAGGACTGGGATTTTATCTGCTGCGTAGCTCAAGAGGGTGGAAGGAAAATCTCACTTCACCGATAGCATAAGGGTTGAAAGCTACAATTGCATCAATGATAATAAGAATTCAGGACTAGCAAGATTTGTGCTTTCAAAGACCTAGTACAGAAAAATGTCTCAACATCTTGCCCGTGAAAGCTGATAGAGAAAGCATTAGGATAATATGCTCTGAATATGATTTTCAAATCAGTCCAATGCGAACGTCCTGCTCTGGGAGACATGAATAACAACTACTTGCTCACGGATTCACAAAGCGGATGCAAAGTGACACGTAAAAGTCAACATAGTATTCAGAAGAAGGGAAGATTGAACTCTGGGAGACATAATCTCAAATACAACAGAAAAACTCACTTCATGGGGTTCTAATATTGTGAGAACTTCTCACAAATGGGGACTCCACATGTGATAAATAACCCAGCTTTCAGATATCCTGAAAAAGTTTAAGGTCATAGCTAATGATATTTTTAAAGATGATTTCTCTGCTGATAGATGGTAGCACTGACATTTTGCATTTATTATTTAAGATTGTTTTGCACTTGTAGGAACATTAAGTGAGTGCATTTTGAAACTCTGATGGTAATTTGACATTCACAAATTTCTTGTCACCTGGCAAAGTCTGTTAAAATGCTACAAGCAATTATTTTAATCTTGTTGAAGATTAATCATACTTTAAAACATTGGTTCTGGAAATAAATTCTAAATGTTAATACCAATAAATTACTGTTGCGAATGGATCATTATGTAGAGGAAACGTTTAGTTTAATTGGAGTTGTTCCTGAGCCACTCTACATACATTACATGCTGCAAGAAGCTGAAGGCAAGTTCTGTCCTTTTGAAAAAAAAAAATACAGTTCCATCCTGGTTTTAGCCTCTATTGTAAAGGGAATAAGGGAAATTGGGTCAGATTAGGTGCCTTCCTCGGATGTCAGTTTTTAATCCAGCTGACAATTGCAACCAAACGGTACAGAGTGTTCACAGAGATCAAGTTCTGGCAAAGCTGGACAAAAAAAAAAAAAAAGACTTTACTAGGGCTCTCTCATCATGAAAAGAGACACTTCAGGGGATACCACAGAATCTGTGGGAGGTTGTGACTTGGTCTGTAAGGAACACGGCCTGTTCGTGCAGGAGGCAGAACATTCAGGAACATCTTTATGCAGCTGCTTCCTTGAAAGAGAATTGCACCATCCAAGGCTGCTAAAATGCACCTGTTACTTCATTTTAACCTTTCCTTCCCTTGCACTGCCTTGGTCCTGGCTCTATCAAAAGATAAAGTAGCTGCAAACAGGGAAAAAAAGCTGGGATGCACTCTTTCTTCAATAAAACTCTTTGGAGAAGTCCTGAGCTATGTTGGCAATGCAGATGGATATGAAAAAGAAAAGCTGTGCAAAGCTGACACATAACTGGAACATCCTTAGATTAGGAAGACATATTATTGACAGGTAGTTCTTGCTGGAAATACATTATAACGTGAACGTAACACTCTGAAAGCCAAGCTTGAGACCTGTTTCTCATTGGTTTGGAGCTCATTTTTGTCAGACCTTGAGCATCCCTGGCACTGGTGTTGTTTGGGCTGGAGAGTCCCCAGACCACTTTGATGAGCTCAAAGCACCGTGCAGAACTGGGCTTACCTTTCTGCCCTGCCCTGTGTCTCTGTGCCTAGGCACATGCCTGAATCTCTACGTTTCTGTAGAAGTTCCCAGCAAGCCAGACGCAAAGACACACTAGAGGAGCCTTGGCCAAAGGGTACAGTGCTGCTGCACAGTATGCATTAGCCACGTACAAAGACAGCAGCCTATTGGGTAACTAACACAGGCTCTGAAGGCCAGCCTCTTTCAAGAAGACAAAGGTCTTAAAAAAATTCCTCTTGCATGTTCCACAGAAAAAGTATCAAGGGAGCCTGCTTTCAAATGCCAGGATCTCCCGAAAGTGCTGTTCATTTCTACAAAGGTCCTAATCTCTTTACCAACTCCAGCGGCGCTGCTGTGCTCCCACGTGTTGCATGCAGCATAGCTCCTGTGCCTCCCAAAGTTGGAACCGTCTCCTTACAGTCCACTGACTCCTCACCATTCCCTACCACTGGGACGGCCAACAAGAGGGGGCAGCGCTACTTGACCTGACCGTTTCTTTGATGAGGAAGCTTTTCTGATAGAAAGCTGGCGAACAGCATGGACTATTTCTACCTAGGCAACCACACCGTAAGAACAGCGCTGGATTATGTTTAAAACCGTGCATGGAGTCCAGGGTTCTGTGTCCCATACCTGACGAAATGGACTAAGAACTTGAACTATTTCAGGCTACCATACAATCCTGACATGTTAACAACTTGGGATGTTACTGAGCTGGGTTAGATTCAAATCCATGGACGAAGGTAAAAGGTTTTGTGTTCCATTACTGGTGCCAAATATTCTGTTTTCTTACTTGGCTTCTTTCATTACTGTGTTTTTCAAAGCTGTTAAAAAGCACTTCGTTCTGTATAGCTAATCTAATAAAGGGAAAAGTGAAGCGGGAGGAGGGAGAAGGTGGGCAGAAATTATTATCCAAATTAAGTGTTAAGCTTTGGCTTCTGCCGCCACCTTGGGTGAGGGTTACAAGGATTAGAGTGGAGAGAGGGAAAAGAACTTCTGTTTCTAGAGCATGACTACGAAAATACACGCACTGGTAACTATGAACAAAATGGAAAAAGTAAATACGGTCCATGAAGTAACACCATTGGGAAAACAAATGTTCTCAAAGCAAAGTTTCAGAAACTGCATAATTCTCTACAGCATGAAGCACTGAGAGCCAAGGTCTGTTTTTTTGGAAAAGTTCCTTTGCATCTGGATCCCCATCAGAATTGGAAGAAGGAGAAGTCTAGGAGGGCTGTGGTTTGGAGTGCACCAGCGCTCTCACTGCATACCGTTCCATTTTTTTGGTAACAACAGCAGGGGTTTTATGTCTGACATAGTGATTCTCCCCTCCTCTGTCTCACCTGAGATTTCTCACCACAGTCCCGACACAGAGGAACTGTAACAAAGCAAAAGCAGAAGCTGGATATTGATCCCCATGTGCGACTCAAATCATATGCGGCACACATCCTTGGGAAGATTTGCTGTAGCATCAGGCATTGCTTGCCTCAAGCCCTGCTTTTGAAAGAGCTCGACCCAGACAGCAGCAGAAACTGGAAAACAAGATCAGTGTATACTAGCTCAGTTCAGCCCTGGAGCGGAAAATATTGTGGTGTGTTGTGATGACTTCATGTTCCAAACTCTGACACAACAGCTGTTGGTTATGTCAGAACATTGCACCGTGTAGCATCCACATAAGAACAGCAAAGCCAGTGCTGTGTATTTATGTATAAAACATTAAAAAGCATCTCCCATTTTATGAGCCGTCTTAACCTGGGTGCCAGTAGTGCTGCCTTACCACTTGGAACACCTGCAGATTTCCATAGTTAAAAACTCATTGACAAACCAAACCTATCTTATGGGAATTAATAATTTAAGTTTCTCTTGCCACTTTTCCTCTTCTTCTGAGGAGGCAAATGCATGAACTTAGGTCATGAAGCCTTTCTTGACACTGTCAGGAATAATCCTTGAATATAGTGGAAAGGTATTACAAAACAGAATAAAGTATGTTTCCATTACAAATTCCTGAGGACACCATCGCCAACAGGCTGCAGAACAATTTTTGGGTTTAGGGAGAGATACGTAATTTAAAAGTCATGCTCTTTGGGATTACAGGGGAAAAAATCTGCAGTCTATTTCCTTCCAGATTCTTACTTTTTTTTCAGTCTGGTGGTAATCCAAACATGTTTATGCCTTTGTTGACATGTCCAGTGCATTTGGCAATGTGCAAAATCCCTGTTATTTGGGTCAGTCAAGTGTCCTCCAAAACAAGGCAACCCAGCAGCCCTTCCAAGCTGGGCTGTGCCGAACTCTGGTTCGCTGGAAGTGGCTGTTAAAGACAACCTACAGTAAGCCCTGCTCTGCACAGGGGCTGTGGCCTCAGCAGGGAGCTGAGTTGCCTGGCGCGATCACCTCATTCTCTTCCTGACTGCTCAAGGTCAGACCCAGGAACCCTCTGCCCTCCACGTGGGGCATGCCAAGAGGCAGCAATCTTCACCAGCTCCCTATCGCGGCCTCTTGGCCCCAGCCCCAGAACTGGCTGATACTCATTTGGCAATGCACCCTGATTTCATGCCTCCCTGCTAGAAGTCACAGTAGAGAGATGCAAAAACAAATGGGCCATAAGAGCAAAACCTCTCACTTCCCAAAAAGCAAGTCTGTGCATAGGAAGAGCCTCCGGTGCATTTGTGTGAGCTTACTGCATGAATCAATTGAATGAACAGCTCTTCTACTGCATCTTCTCGGTGCATCTCCTCCTCTCCCCTCCAAGCACAGATCACCATAAGCAGAAAGCAGGATTTAGATCCTTGGTCCCCTCCCACCGAGCCCTACCCTCCTTCCCCGGTTTAGTCTCCCTAGTTGCTTCTTAGTGTCACTGGTAGCCTGAAATTAGATGCTGTTGCCTCATTTGGCTGGGGATTGTACCTGCTTTAAAGAGCAATCTCGTTTTACAAAAGTTCAAGAACTGAAGAAAAGTTTATCCTGGTTAGCAAGTTTGTTATCTTCAAGGCTCTGACTCAAGGCAGTTGAAAATGAATGTGGCACATAAGTATGATAGAAAAATCTCATAAATATGATGGAAACTCTCCATAGGCTTGAAAGAGGCTTGAAAGCTGTATTTAGAAAACACATCGTAGGCACTAAATGATTACACCCTTTCTTTAAAAGGTGGGATCCAAAGAGCAGATAAATTTACAGATAAGAAGAGTGAAGATGTTAACTCCTGTTAAGATGTCAGACGTGGAGATAGAATTCTCATAATGTGTGAATCATCTGTTTTGTTTCTTCAGCATAACCTTATGCTGCACATTGTCCTCACTCATTCGGGTAAAAGCATTTCTTTGAGTGACAAACCTGTAAATCCACTTAGTAGCTGTGAGATCCATATTGCCTTGTCTTTTCCTTGCTTTATCACAATCGTCACTATACCAGCCCATACGGATGAGCAACTGGCTCATTTTAGGTGTGTACATTGTAAAGTCCTAAGCGTACTTTTGAAGCTCTACTTAAGCAACAGTGCACTAATGAGATATGAGGTGCAACCTGGGGAACAGCAGCTGCCAAAAACATCAAACCCAAACAAGCTCAGCCCATTTTTCTTGGTGACAAAGACATAGATGTTGAAATATATCCATATTTACATCAAATATTTATCACATACTAGAACGCCTCAGTTTGCAGAATACATAAGCTGCATTCAGCACACGATTTCTCTCACTGCCACTTTCATACTGGCAGCTAGGCAAACCCCGACTTACAAATACTGTTGCTTTTCCTCTCCAGCACTCCCCAGCTGCTGCATTTATGCAATTTGCTGTATGGTATTTCTCATCCCAATGGAAAGCACCTCTGATTTCTCTCTCCAGAGGCAACGCACAGCTGTCTGCGCTACAGAACCAGCACTTTGGTTCTTTGGGGAACCAAAGGAGTTTGGGAATCGGCAGGTGAGAAAGGTGGGAGAACAGAAGCATGGAACATCCTTATCATTCTGCCTGCTATGACACCTGGAGGGCTCCCACTAAACCCAGTTTGGGCCACACCATGCAGCCCACTGAGCACAGGATGAGATATTGTTCTGCGCCGTGGTGCAAACGTGGCCAACATGCCCGAAAGGAAGCACTGTGGAATGGGCTGATCCGTCCCTGCTCTATTCCTGCCTGAAAGGGATGCACTGAAGCTAAAGAAGCAGATGGGGTGAAATCTTGTCCTAATTATGTTAATAGGAGTATTGTCATTGTCTTCAGTGGAGCTAGGCTTCCTCTGCATGGAACCTGCCAGAAAATCCCAATACTCATTTGTATTTTCCTATTTCAGTATGAAAATTAGGTACACACGTATTTCACCCAGTGGTGAAATACAGCTGTCACTGTGGAAATCTTGTTCAATAGAGTGTGAAAACTTCTACAGTGTTGGCTGCTGAGTTCAACACAGAGTGTTGAACACCTTTTTTTCCCCATTAACTTTATTAAAGGTACTATCTTTCAAAAATTAGGCTCCCCACGTGTGTACAAATAGCTGTAATTATATACATAGCTGCTACATATGTCTCCTGAAACAAATCCTGTACTGTATTTCTCAATTAAACCCCACTCTTCAAACATACCATGATGATATAACAGGAACTTCTCTATTTTTCCAAGCATATATTAAGTATGATTTCCATTGCAACATTCTGTTAGTAGATACCGCCCCATTTTGCAAATGGGGAAAGCAGGGTACACAGGAGTTGCAGACCTTGTCAAAACCACGCAGCCAAGTCCTGGCACATTCAGGAATGGAATCCATGAGTCCTGACTCTTTAGTTCCCCTGCTCTGATCACCAGACAACACTCCCTTCCTCTGAAATAGGCTATTTTGATTGAAAACAGATGGTGTACATTTTTGGCACAGTGTTTTAACTATATTAAAATGCTCTGAATGAACATGTGCTTATATCATACCTATATACGTATACATGTACACACATGCATACTACATCTATGCATACAGAAATAGGTACGAGTTAAGGGCATATTAATTTACATATATCGTATGCAAATGTAATAGATATGCTTAAGGACACTTCAGTGCGGCTGGACAGCTGACATACCTAAACACATAAGCTGTATTCTGCGGTGTTATTGTAGTTACACGCTATGTATTATCTTTCTCTAAGCAACAGATTTTACATTGTTGATGGAGTATAGACTTTGATGTAATGCATGCATTAGTGTTTTTTACCATTTCATGAGAAATTTTAGTGTAGTTTCAGTGAGGGATGGATCACATCCTTTTTCATTAGCTCCAAGATCAATCTCCACCCTAGCTGCACTTAGTGGACTCCACCTGCATTTGTAGCGGTTTTTTTCTGGAACCAAATTGTTATGTTTTAAATATCATCTTTATCTTTTGAATAAGATTTGCCCCTGCATTAAGTCTTCTTTGAACAGTTTGTTTCCAGCTAAGGACTGGCAAATCCTGTCTTGGACTCACTGTCTGTCAGGATTAAGATCTTTCCACATGTCACGCCCTGGAGGAGATGACAAGGGCCATTTTTTAATGATTCAGTTCTTTGCCTGCTCGCCTGCAGCCTTGGGTCAGGTAAAGATGGTCTGTCATATCAGCTGGCAAACAGCTCAGGAGATCTTTGGAGATCAACAGAATGGGCTTGTACCGCCTGCTGTCTCCTCTGCATCCCTGGCAAAGATGGGAGGGTGGGCCTTGAAAGCTGCTCACATGGGATACATCCTAGTTACAGCCCCCTTTCCACAAACCCCTTTTCCACAACCCCTTCCCATTGACTGTATTTCCATTTCTTTTATTGGTCGACTGGATTTTCCCCTTCACTTACTGCAAAAGAGGTAAGGAAATAAGCCTTCAAATCCACAGTTATGCAGGGGGAGTTGAAAACAGCTCATTCCCCACGGGTGCTAATCCTTTGTCTGCACGTTGGCCCCAGCTACCTCATGCCTTATACACACAGAAAGAGAGCCAGAATTGGGGGCAAGATTAGAGTTTGGGAATTCTGTCATTGCAGAAAGAGGACCCTGAGCAAAAATAGATATTTCAGTCTGTGCTAATTCCTGCTGGACTGACCCATGAGTGCGTAACAGAGAAAGGAAATATTGCTGATACTAACTGCTCTTCAGTCGTTTTTGGTTCTAAATCTGCAGAACTCGGGAATCAGGAAATGCCTGCAGAAAGGTTTTGAGGAGGTCACAGAAACAAGTATGCTACAGTGCTGCTTTATCTGTGGATAAACAAAATATGCCTGCTTATTATAAAGAAAGAAGAGCTTATTCTCTTTCGGAACTATAGCTCAAAATCCACAAAAAGTCACATTGGCATCTTCTGGTTTCACAAACAATGCTGTAATGTAATATTAAGATGTCCACTATTGTGCTTACAACATTAGCTAGCAGCTGTTCATCAGGAGTCTACCTTACCTCAGCTCTTATCTTGCATAGGATGGATTAGCATGTTTATATTTTCCTGACTGTTTGTTATGCTACAAAACTAATGTTATGACACAATCTTAGTAATCTTAGTAAAGATTTTTATGCTAATTTCCTCCATATCAAAAGATACAGTAAACGTACGTTCTGAGGACAGCTCTCTTGCAATTCAATGCACTAAGCTATTTTGCTCTAACTTTGCAAAATGTAATATAAATTTCCAAGTAGACAAAGTGTTAAAAGAAAAGTCTGTTCTTGCAAACTATTATGTGGTAGCCAGGCCTCTCTCATACCAATAAAAAACTCCACAGTGACACCCTTGACCTTTCTCTAACCACTTTCTGCCAGGTAGGAATCAGAGAAATGCAAAACAGCCTTAAAAGCTCCATATCTGATCAGAGAAATTCTCCCAGTGCAAGCTAGGTAGAGACTTCCAAAGACTTTGTTCCAGTTCCCTTTTAATAATCCATTGCAGAGGGGCCTGAGTTAATTTTTCGGGTTGCTGTATGGCATGACGGCAACGGCCTGGACAAAATCTGCTGGATTCACCTCCTACAACAGGCCAGCACTGGTAGGATGATGAGGCTGCTTGAAGGCAACACAGTCTGAACTGTTCTGGGCTGCTGGTTGCATGCAATGCTGGATCTCCCCTTGGTTTTGGTGGGATTCAGACTACACTCTTGCCATTTAAAGTGCAAATGGACTCTGCTAATAAGCTACCTGATGTTTTTCACAAATATTGAATAGAGTCTCAAGACTAAAGAAAAACCATAAGAACGTACCGTGCAATATATACCCAATGCAGAAGCCTGTTTTCTCTGCAGCACTTTTTGCCTTCCATGATGTTCTAAAGAGTTTTTTCAGGTTACCTCATTATCTTCCTGTCTTTACCAGATACCCTATGGTAAACACGTGCAGGAAACTAAGCTCCAAAACAACTCCGTGATTAGCCTGAGACTACTTGGTGAACTGGATGGAGATGGGATGACTGCCCAGCTCTCTCACTAATCCAACCTTGGCTCCAATTCAGCAGAGCACTTAGGTACTTGTTTAACTTAAATAAGATACAGTGATCTACTGTGAATCATAGACCTTTTTATTATTATCACTTTTACTGCAGTGTGAAGGAATTAAGTCCTAGGAAAGGCCTTGAAGCAAACAGGAGCAATAAATTCAACATCCTGAGGCTCTGCACCCTGTGTCTGTCACAGTCCTTGACCAGAGGGAGAATGAGCTTCAAAGACCGGGGCCCAGCTCATTTCCTCCTCCTGTAGGAGACAGCACTGAGATAAGCAACTGTAGGATTGCTGCTGTGTAGAGGTGTGCTAGTCATAGCTGGAAGCAAATTATACCTCCACTAGCCACTTTCCTCATTTTTTGGTCAATTAAGAAAATCTTTGCTTTCTCAGAAAGGCCAAAAGAACAGCTAATATTTTTTTTGAGAACACACATTTATGGCCATCAGTCTTCATTGTAGAAATATAGAAAAATCTTTATAACGTTATAATCTTCAAAAAGTCTTTTTTGCATGGAACCCAATTTTCACAGCCTCTGAAATGAAACCGCTCTCTTCAGGAGAGAGCCAAGAAATCCACCACAGCAAATGCAGGACTCCAGGAGGTAAATATAGCTGGACCTTTCTCCCTCCTGATGTACCACACAGAAATTGCCAGTCTTCTGGGCAAACTTTGCTGGTCTCCAGGTCTAAGGAAGAAAAGTTTTGAGATATAGCTGTGTTATGATTAATGTTACTATGGCAGATAAATACATTACCTGACTAAAGTTTTACATACATTCCATTTCATGTGATGATTTTAATTCAATTACTGTGTGCTTTGGCGTAGCTTAGGGATCTTAAGGGGAGGTAGCAACATCTCTGTGGTTAAGGCTGAACCTAGCTTCCATTATAGAACCCTATTTCCATCTCTTCATCATAACTTTGGCTTGGAAAGCTTGCTTGAGGCTGAAGCTTGCCAGGTATATTTCAGTAACTTTTGCAAAAACAGGAAAATTAGCCAAATGACTTTCAAGTTACCGGTTGTTAAAACTTAGTCTGATTGGAAATACTTTCAATTGGTATTTTTAGTCTTCGTCTTCAGTCTGACTGAGTTGAATTAATGCAGTGCGTAGCAACATTCCTGCCTTAAGAAAATTTCACTGTAACTTAAATTTCTCCCCAGCTGAATGACTGTGACTATAGAGCAATGTCTTCTTCCTGACCCATAAGTGTCCCAGTTGGAGAGGTTTTTGTCCCTGTCTCTGAGGCTTGACTTTGCCCACCTCTTTGAGACCATCCATCTTTTTGACGTCTTGGGAGGACTAAGTGAGCCCCAATTTACTTCAGCCAAGGTGAACTGGGTTACTTTAAACAATAACACAGCGGTTCATTGTTAACCTCGCTCTCTTGCACTGATGCAGGTCAGTAGCACTCATGCTAGCAGATCCGCTCTTACTTCTATGAGAAAAGTTACCTTCACCAATGCAGCACTATTGACAAAATGAAGCTGTACACTGGCCAGCAGCTCCTTCCACACGTACGATTATACCCAGTGCAGAGGCCTTGCTATCCACTCACGAGGATCTGAGCCAGTGTTATGTTCACGCTTTTGATTAAACTAGTACAAATAGTTGTGTTTCTCTACCTCAAAGAATTATTGGAATCACACTTCTGACATTCCCATATAATTAAACCCTCTTAATTTGTGCACTGACAGTTTGCAAAGAAAAATGGTTGACATTGTGCGAAGATATAAACCACGTTCATTATTCATAAATCTGAGTCCAAACAGCTTTATTTGTTTCAGAAGGAATTATGAGTTCATTTATGTTCTTGCTGAGATCAAGGAGGCTTTTTTGGCCTTGCCTTGAGTGGGATCATGACCAAACACTACATAACATTTTGAAATTGTCTTCCATTGCCTATTTCTCTTCAAGATTTTCTTCTCTTTGGGAGGTGAACTAAAGTAACCTGCTGAGTGGCAAGAGGTCTTTATTTACAACAAATGCTTCCCACAAGACTCTCAAGTTTTACAGAGCACTTCATTTTTCTGTTAGTTTTCACTGCAGAAGGAATCAATACACAAAATGTAATACTGGCAAATAATAAAGGTGCTGGTTTCCAGTCATTGTTAGCTACACCATTGCCATTACATGTTTAAAATGTGATGAATGATTGCAAATTTAATCCATGAAGAGAGAGATGGGGCTTGGTGTCTCCTCATCTAAATAGATTTTAGCAAACAACCTCAAAATGGCAATTGTTGATAAGCCACGGTGCTGTGATTTCAATCCGCAGACCATGATGGGGTGTCTCTTTGCATTAAGTGTCCTATCTCTGATTAAAAGACTGCCTTCTGCCTGAATTGCAGCTGTCATAATTGTTCGTATCTATTTTTCCCAATGAAATACGTATTTTAGAGCCTTGTTGCTGTTTTGCAATTTTTCAGTTAAAAGTAAGTAACACAAAAAATAGAGGCACCGCTGTTTTCAATGTATGAATGGTCTTTCAATTAAAATTCAAACAAACCAAAATACTACTTTAAAACAAAACCTGAATTGGTCAGACTTTTAATCTGAAAACTCCACAGCCTTGGGGAAATTGCGATCAGCGTGTGATCTCTCACACTCCCTTCTGAATAAGCTGGGCACTCTGAGCCCTTCTCTGACGTAAAGCTAAGCCAGCTCAATCCACCTGGGGCTCACATTCCAAATTATGCTTTTTGCTGGGCTTGTTTTCATCTAAGTGCAGAATTTGCTGGTTTTTACAAATAAGTTTTTTCCCCCCTCCCTCTTCGCAAGCTTCCCTCCCACTCTCTCCCCAAACTCCCTGCCCTTGACCTCCCCTTTCTAAATCACTCTTCCTTCCCATATGATTTCCAAATTAATCATCACTTTCCCTCCCTCTCTCCTCTCTATCCCATTTTTCCTCACTTCATCCTGTTTCCTTCCTCCGTCAAGGATCTCTTAGTCCCAAGTTTCCTCATTCCTCGCCTCTTCCATCATGTTACTTATATGACAGTAGCAGCTCATTGCATTTTTTTAAAAATCACTTTCACAGTTAGGTCCTTACTGCATTCATCCCTAAGGACAGCCCTTTTAAAAAAAATCCATAATATAGTATTTGGTGTTCACCAGAAGAAGAGGTACTAGTTTTAGAGGAATGAATACCAAAAGCCTTGATTATGATCAGTAGAAACTATGAAACATTGCAGAGAGGAGGTTTAGAATCAGCTCTTATGTTGATTTCTTGCAATTGTAAGATAAGCGACACTAGTTTTCTATAGACATCAGCCAAATACTGTAAATGTATCCACTTTCCTTTTGAATCAATGGATTTTCTTGCCATTCCTTTTGTGACAGTGGCAGAAATTTGCATCCATCCAGTTTCACATATAAATACTTGGTCTTCCTGAGAACTCTTCAGCTTGAAAAGCCACTTGACCCGAGGAAGAGATCTACCTCATTAAAAAAGTTTCATTTGAGGGACTGAAGTATCTTGAGGAGAGTTCAACTTTTGAAGGTGGCATAACACGGGTAACAGATACAGGAGACACTGGAAGAAAACTTCAACATAGATAGAGGAATCCACAGGAGAGAAGCGGACTATGGAGGGACTAAAGGCTTGAAAAGTTGTAGACATAATAGACTATAAAACAAGAGATAAAACAGTCTTAGATATATGTTCCTGAAGTAAGGAAAGTAAAAAGAATCTCAGATTGCTACACAGACACTAATTAAGCTTTACAGAATCCCTACAGCACCCAGCTCCCAGGAACTTTGGCAGACTTGGTCCCACTTTTACAGGAAAAAACCGACATGCTGAGAGTTGTCAGAGAGCAAACAGGGTCCTGTTTGGAGGTCAGCATGAGACATGATTTTGGTCAGTTCCTAGTTTGGTTCATAAAAGCAGGATTCAAAATAATACCAATTTCACACAGTATTCATAAATGCTGTCACTGCCTCCTCTCCTTTAATTACGGAGGCTATCTTGTTTCTGTTCAGAGCACAGCACCCCTGGACACTTCAGCAGAGGCAAAGGCACTTCATACCTCACAGAAAATTGTATCCTGGTGGTGGCCACATTCTCATTAGTTTTAAATGAAGACTAAAACCAGGGGAGTGAGGCCGATACAGAACCAGTGCAGAGAGAACAGTCTGACGCAATTTGTCTCTGAGGTAAAATTAGTCAGTTCAGCCATTCACAGAAAACCATTAAGACTATAAATAAGACTCCAAAGACCAATAAAAGAAGCACGAGGGAAGAGAAAGATAATTCCATATTTACAATATCTATGTGTGCATACACATTTATGATCACTGTATTGGGATTAGGTAAATAATAAGCATCAATTTTGCCAGGTACCATTTAGGGCTTGGACTTGGACTTGTCTGTAGACCTCACAGGAGAAATAGGTCTTGGCAAGACAGTTAGAGAGGAAAGGAATAACGGATTTACAAGTCTTTAAAAACATTACAGCATGTTACTAAATGCATTATTATAGGCACTGAGACTAATTAAGTTCTGCGATAGTCATCAGTTTCAGTGAAGAGATCTCTCTCTGCTAGGATTAGGTTTGCACCAGTAGTAAGATTTATGTGAAACTACAGTGCTACAGACACCAGAATGAGTTTCGTTCACCTCACACAGGCAAACCTGCAGCGCCATCCGAGAGTGCAACCAATGTGTGCTCCACTTGTAGGTACCTGCCATCTCTTCTAATAACCTGAGTTATTACTATAGTTCAGATGACAGCTGTAGGACCCCTTTCTGAGTGGCACCATCACGTGACTCAACACATGTTCTCTGAACTGGGTGCCAGTACTTTTTTGCATAGAGCACTGCCCAAATTTTCCTCAGGAGGTGAATAGCTATGTCAATGCCAACAACGTGTGCCTACAAAGCAAAGTTTTGGAGGACAGAATAGCCTGGATGCAAAATTGTGTCAACACAAAAATACCACTCTTGAGTACTTGTCCCTAAGTGTGTAACAGATCTACCAGCTGCAAGCATTTACTCACCTGCCAGGGAGCATGTGGGATCCCTCTCGACTTTAGGAATGGTTCGCGTGCCAAAACGCAGATAGATATCCGCAATGTTTCACCCGAAACCACAAATCTCATGTCCCTGGAGAGAAAAGGCTGTTTACTCTGTTATGCCAATGATAAGTATAGCAACACCCAACATACACGCTGTTACTACATCAACTATATTGTTTCCACCCTACCCTCCTCTTTCCCCGCTCTTCCCTCTCGTTATCCGTTCGCCTAATTTATTGTAAGATAGAAATTCCTTATCATCAGTATTTACTTTTTAGGTACCATAAACATTTGTAGAGCTAAGCAATAAGAAGCAAATATTATTGTGATACTCGTAACCTAAGAATGGGGTGAAACAAACCCGTGATAATTATGACAGATACTCGGGTATGTTTGCACAACTTGGGTGTTGTTTTTAGGACACGCTCTGTCTTAGTGACAGAACATACAGGAGGGGAGGAATTTCTGAGCGTTACACGGAGTCCTTTTGTTGGTTTTCTAAATATTCTGGACTAAAGTCTCCCTTGCTGTCTTTCTTATAAAACAGAGAAAATATTTTTCCATCCCATGGGGGTTTTACGAGAATTACTCATGTGGTACGTGAGACAATTCCCAGCAAATAAAAATGCTGCTCGTCAGCATTGATATTACCTGTTCCTCAGAGCTTCTGTGACAGGACAGATGACTACAGCCTGGCGGGCATATCACCGGCTGTTGTGGGGATCGCCTATACATTTTTGGACAGAACCAACAATTCCTGGATTTTGTGTTCAACTGCAGCTTACATAGCACAGTTTTAACAGAGAAATGCGTCGTGTGCCTCTCGTAGCCTCACTCAAGTTGAAAGCACGCTGAAAAGAACTGGCTTGGTTCGTAACTCTGTCAGGTGGTGCTGTCAGGGTTCAGCTTTAGAACCAGAAACATAGGGAAAGTGAGTGCCTTTGCAAGGTATCCTCCCTTGTTTGCAAACACTGGGTCTGCAATTAAAACAAGGGCTTTATTATTGGCCGAGGGAAACACAGTCACAAAAGTAAATAAGTGAAATGTCCACACCCATCATATCTCTGGTAGTTGTTCTTTAGTTCACTTCCCTACCAAGTGGTGCCAAAGTCCAAGGAGCTAACATCCCTTTAACTCTTTGTCTTCTCCCTCGTCCCTCTGCGACGCTGTTAATGGTTAATGTACTTTCAGGATGAACTTGGCTGATGTGTCTCCAATCCCTATAGGAAGTGCTATCTGATCTGGTCCACCTACCCCGGCAATACCAATTTATTTTTATTGCCATCATCAGGCGTCCCCCACCCCCAGCTTCAGTCCCAATTTCCACAAGTTCAGTGGAGAGCCAGCAGGAAATACCTTCCTCTCGCTGTAAAGCCGCCTGCGTCCCACAGCTTCAGACTTGTTCAACAACAGCTTTAGTAGGCAAGGACCAGCAACATCCCAGATTCTTCCTCTTGTCATATCAAAGGTGTGACAAGGAAGGGGAACCCTTTCCTTGTCCCTGTCTTCTCGGTTTAATCCTGTCCTCTACTTATACAAGGTCACTTTTAGTAGTTCCTAACTATTTCTTGGAGGGTTTCTGCGTAAAAGGCTTTTAGAATTAAATTCTCTGCACATTTCTTCATTCGCCAAGAGTTGGCAGGAGAGTTTCTTCCTGTGAAAGGCTGTTGCCCAAGCTGGAGGTTCCGCTTCCCAGGCTCACCAACGGAAAGCAGACTTCCCAGCCCCACAGCCATCTGCTCTGCCTTTTCACTCACACAGGGCGGGAGTCACTGTCTTCTCCAGCTTCGCACCGGTGAGTTTATATATAATTGAGCAACTCTAAGCAAACATATGGGACTTTCATTTAATGGTATTATGTATTTCATCTTCAGGGGTATGTAAGACGGTTGATGTTCTGTATCGACTGGTAAAAAAAGGACAGTTTTTAAAAAAGTATTATTTAGATGCTCGTTATGGCAAAACCCAGCTCAAGGTCTTCTGTGGGTTATTAAACTGAAGAAGCAGATGCCAGAGCCATTTGGCCCCCTGGAGCTCCAGGAGATGCAGGACTTAGCGAGCTTTTGGACAACACTGAACTTCACCTATGGTCTCCAGGGTGACCCTTGGGAGCTGTGCTGCCCAACTCCCCTTTCACCTGACTTCTGAGGAAGGAAGAACTGAAGTTACGGGATGGCTTACCGATGACATTTAATCCCGGGCGGCAGCCTGAGCGCAGCAGCGCATCCCTTACACCTTTGGAGAGAACCTGCCATTTGCCACCCCGGAGGCGGCCCTGTTTCGGCGCCGGACAAGCCCATTCCCCCCGCGTGTGCTGGGGAGGCACGGCAGGCTCCTCGGGGAGGGAAGGCACTTCACAGCCGGGACGTAACCCCATAAACAGCCGCATTTTCTGTCACGTTTTCAGTCCTCCCGATGCGAGGCGGATGGGGTCTGTGTTCACACCCGGAGCTCGGTGCTGAAGGGCTCGGCAGAGATAACCGTGGAAATGAAACACCAGGCAGGTTACTGCTCCCCTGCCCTTCGCCCCGCCGCCCTTAATGAGGCTGTCTTCTTTAATTTAAGGCGTAATTGCCGGGGACACGACCCGGCAAGGCGACTGGGAGGCACGGGGCTGGGGGCGGCCCGCGGCGGGGGAACGGCGGCGGCTGAGGGCCGAGGCGGGGTGCCGCGAAGGGCGCAGGCCCCGAGGGGACCCCCGGCCTGGCGGGTGGGTAGGCTCGGGGCAGCTCAGCCCAGCCCGCCGGCGGCCGCAGCCGGCGGGGCGTTACGCGCCGGCCTCCCCTCTCCCTCCCTCCCCTCCGCCTCGGTCCGGCCGTATCCCTGCATTCCCTGCATTCCCTGCTGCAGCACCTCCCTCCTCCCCTCAATCCCATCAGTAGCGGCGGCCGCGGGCTCGGCTCTCCGCGCTGCGGCGGCGCTCGGCGGCGGCTCCCCCCCCGCCGCGGCCGCCATTGTTGGGCTGCTGCGAGCTCGGCAGCGGCTGCTGCTGCGTGTGACCGCGGGAGGGAGGGAAAGAGGGAGCGGCGGGAGAGAGGAGGGCGCGGAAGCGGAGGGGAGGGAGGGCGGGCGGGCGCCGCCGTTACCCCTCCCCGCCGCCCCGCGCACGCACACACACACACTCCCCCCCCCCCCCCCAAACACACGCACCGCGGGAGGATGCCCTTTGCCTGGGGGGGCGAAGCCGGGAGAGCATCGCGCCGCCAGTAGTGAAGCCGCCGCCTGGGGCCTCCCGGCCCACAGCGTGCGGCCGTAGCGGGGACGCCGGCGCTTTCCCTCCGCCCCAGGACGCGCAGCCGAAGGAGAAGGAGGAGGGCGCCGTCTCCGCAGCGGCAGCAGCCATGGGAAGGATTTGACAGGGCTCGGAGCGCTTCCCAGCCGCGCCGCGGCGGTGCCGGTGTGTAGGGGCGAGCGTCCCGCCCGCCGCCCCTTGGCGCAGCGGAGGAGAAGGGGGCGACGATGAAGAGTTTAGTTTTTTTGAATCACTGAAAAGCCTTAAAAGGAGCCTCGGTAAGGAGGAGGAGGAGGAAGGGAAAGGCTGCCCGGGGCAGGACGTGGCTGCGCCCTGAGGAGGCGCGGCCGAGGGGACCTGCGCCCCACCCCCACGGCGGGCGCGGTGGCCGCGGCCGCGCTGCCCGCCGAGCCGGGGCCGCGGCCGGGGCCGGGGGAGGCGGCGGGGGCGGTGGGGCTGCGCGGCCCCCTCCCTCCCTCCTTCCTTCCCCGCCGGTGTGCGCCCTGCTTTCTTCTGCCTTTCGTGTATATAAATATATAAATACAGCCCTCCCGTTCCTTCCCATCCGTGCTGGGAAGTGAAGCGCTGGTGCGAGCCGAAGGAGGCTGCTCCACTTTAGTGATGCGGTGGGGCTCCTCTCAGGATCGTGCTGCATGATCTGCATTTTGAATGAAGGAGAAGACCTTTTTAAATATGTAAGTGCGTATGCCTGTGCACGCACGGCGAAGTCGGTGTCAATCGGTCTCAGTTGCATTTTGGTACAATTATTATTATTAAAGCATCCTGGAGTGGCCGTATATTTTTTTGCCTTCTTATTAAGCATGTTACTAGTTTTTTTTTAAGGGTAACTATTTTCTTATCTTAAAAATTACGCCTGCACAGATACACACACTATGTGTGCACGTCTGAAACTCGCAGGGGTTTAGTTTGAGGCTGGGAACACCGAGGTGGGCTGGAAATTAAGCACCGCCACAGTTTGACACTTGTTAAAAATACTGTTGACTTCTTTTTAAACAACGAAACCCTCAAAATATTTTTTTGTTTGTTTTATTTTTGTTGGTTTTTTTTGGCAAAGTCATAATAATCATTAAAAAAGAAACCCCAATGCAAACTGAAACAACCATGTCTGGAGAAGTGCGTTTGAAGCAGTTGGAGCAGTTCATTTTGGATGGGCCAACTCAGACTAATGGGCAATGCTTCAGTGTGGAAACCTTGCTGGATATACTCATCTGCCTTTATGATGAATGTAATAATTCACCTCTGAGAAGAGAGAAGAACATCCTTGAGTATCTAGAGTGGGGTAAGTTTGCATGTGTTTATTTTGTGTACATCCGTCCATGTTCTTGTCTGCTTTGTATAATGTCTCCGTTATTTATGTGTAAGAGGAGATTGTTTATAACACAGTGTTTTACTGGGAAGTGTTATCAGTTTTACTGTATTTAAACGTGGTGCTGCTGAAAAGAAATTCATATTGGTTATTTGTCTTTGAGGTATGCATGTAAAACATACATTATTCTTTTCTTTTTTGACATGGATCAGACTGGTACATGAGGCTTATTTGTTTGCCTTCAGGCCCAGCTGTTGAGTTTTATATCCTAAAGTTGCTGGGAATATAGAAAGGTGAAGGATAAATTCTCTGATGCCTGGAAAAAAGATCCATACACAATCCTCTGATAGGCATCTGCAGTCAAATCTCTACTGATTTAAAATAGAAGCTGTTGATCAACAAGAAAATCCTCCAGCTCTCTTAAACTATATGGGTTTGAACTGTCTGTGAATGCAGAGAAAATGACATTCTCTTCTTTAACATAAAATCATCACTAACTTAATTAGATTGATTTTCTTGATGAGGAAAAATAAAGTTGAAAAGCAGAATGAAATTGTGTGCCTCCCCAGTGCCCATTCTATTTTTTTATTTCATTTTGGGGAGATAGGGTATTTGCAGATTTTTTTAGGTGAAAACAGGTGAATTGAGAGCATTCCAGTTCTTCTTGTCACAGAACTGGTTGTCGCTATGTTTTTCGTTTGTTTTCTTCCTCTCCCTAAACACAGATGCAAACCAGAAGATGCAGTCTGTCATAAGAACCTTGATGAGAATGGTTACTCTATCTGACCTTCAGACTTCAAAGTCATGCTGCACTTCTGCATTTACATGCAGAACCATTTACCACATTTGCTTGGTAATAAATACATCAGCAGTCCTCCTTTATTGAAAAAGAAAAAGCACATTTTTGAAACATATAACAGGCGTTTGATTAATTGGCTGATTGAGCTCTTCATAATGAAGTCACTGAGGAAAGACACTGTTTTGATAACTGATCTAACAACTTGAGGCTGATTATACGTGTGTTTTATTTTTCTGCTCCTCACTGTAGTCATACTGACATCTAAAGGACATCTGACTCAGTAATTAAGTTTCTTGTACTATTCATATTGCACTGGTCTTTGTTTTCTTATTATCTGGAGGAACAGGCTATAATTAATGTGTTGGAGCCAAGGAGGAAATAGTAATGAAAAGTACTTCTGAAGAATCTTCCCTCTAAGACTGCCACTACAGAAGCTGTGAAAGACTGGGAAAATACGATGGCTTCAGGGGTATTTTGTATGCAGGAACTTAGTGCAGCCTACAGCAGATCTAGCCAGCTGATATTCTGTAAATAATAATAAAAGGTTAACCATATCAATATGATAGAGTAATGGTGTGTTCGGGACCCATCGTGTTGGGTGCTGGTGCATTTGGTGGTGGTTTGTTGTGGGGTAAATGCATCATTACAAGGTTCTGTCAGTACCCGAAGATTTCTGTAATAAATTTTACAGGCTGCTGATGGAAATAATACACTGTTTTGAAAAGGCTGGAATAAGGTTTCTTGCTGGCCTGTTTTTCCTGCTACTTTTCCACTCTCATGCTTCAGCAGTACCTTAGCAGGACTCTAGGGCTTCAGACAAGACCAATTCCTCCCATTTTCAGGGCTGGGTTGCCTGAGTGCTCTGTCTGCTCTCAGCTGTGCTTCTGCTATCTGAACTGCTACCCTGAGAGTTTTTTCAAGAGGGTTTGTGAGGTGAAATGCAAGAGCAGTGGTTTCTGGTACCTGCCATTGGAAGTGTCTATGCGAATGATGTCTTTATCCTGCAAACACTCTTGTTGAAGACGTCCCTCCTAGTGAAACAAACCTTCTCTGGCATTTCTGTTGGCAAAGTCAGGTTCTTACAGAGGTAGCGTACCCTTCTGTGCTGTGGTGCAGTGAAGTTACTAAGGGTACCCTGTTCTTTGGTTATAATTGTGACCTCATCTCTCTCTCTCTCTCTCTCAAAAAGGGAGATTGCAAGTGGTTGATTAGAAGGAGGTTATATATGGTTTAGAAGTTGGAGACATGCCAAGTACTGGCAGAAGTGGGAGGCTGGCAGACAGAAATCTGCCCCTGCCTCCCTCAGTGACTCAATGTTGAAGTGCTTTCAGCTCAGGTTTTTTTCAGCTTCCTTATTTGAACAGTAGGGAAAATACCACCAGTTTTACACCAGGGAGTTCTGAAAGCTGCTCTATGTGAAGTACTCTTAGTTTTGAATGTACCATATAAAATAGTGGGTATTAATGTATTTTTCCTGTCAGTGAAATAAAGCGTGGTACCTGGTGTATCTACGGGTGGGTGTCAGTTGGTTGCTGTCTTGGAAAGACATTTTGTGGGTTTATGCCAAACATCCACAAATCTGCTTTATTGCTACGAAGAGTGTGATCTGAGATTATTGGGACTGGTCTGGGAATGGTATGGACTGATATGTTCACACATTTACAAATTGCAAAGTATAGGCTTACTCCTGAGAACTGTTCCTCACCTTAAGCTTGAATTACTTTTTAAAATTACTCTTTCTAGAAGCAAATAAGATTTTTTTTAAAATATAGCTAGTTATTTTTAAGTAAAGGCTAATAAATAGCTGTTTGATCACAGACTCTTGTTGATCACAACAGTAAATAATTTTTTCTTGCTTTTCTCAGTGCAGTTTTGAGGTGCTACTGTTGTCAGGGTTTGGGGATGAGTTGTTTTGGAGGGATGTATGTGGATTTGTATTTTTACTTGTGCTGTTCGAGGTCTGAGATGTTATGTGCTGCATTTCATGTAAGACTGAATATTCTTAGCACAATCTAAATTTTGGGGGGAAAGGTTTAGGAGGTATGCTAGCATGGGAAAGCTAATGTGGTCTTAATGACAGCCATGTGACTGCTGCTATATTTAGGGGAACTAAGAAGCTTCATGTTCTAGTCCTTGCATCTTTTAGGACTACTTTATGCACTTGTTACCTAGATCTATAATTTCTTAATTAAAAAATTTAGCAGCATGAAACAGTTGAGCATCTGAATTGGTTCATTGTTTCAGTTTGATGTTACAAGTTTATCTCGGCAAGTGGAGAAAGTAAAGTCCGCAATGTGAAGTTGAGTTGTAGAGCTTTGTAGGTTTTCAGTCTTTTTGAGGCACTTGAAGTTAATGTTTGTTCAAAGTGTCAAGTTAATTATTTTGTGATTTAGATTCTGCTTTACTTCTAAAATCTTTTTTGCTTAAAGTGAAAACATTATTACTTTCCCTATTTTTATGCACCCAAATAAGATTGTTTGATTTTGTTGTTTATTTTACATAGGTGTGTCATATGCAAAGACAACCATGGAAACAACCATTGCATTTCAGTTCTGAGGCGTATTTTGAGATGGTGAGAAGGAAACGGAACGTTTAGGTTTGGCTTGTTCTATGTATTTGATGCTAGTTTTCATTTTTATCTGTATTGATAGTCATATTTTAGAAAAGGGATTGTCTAATTATAGCAACTGGAGCTTACCAGAAGAAGCTATTGAGAATTTCAAGCGCTTTGATTTTTCTTTTCTACACGGGTGTGAGCAGTGACTCAAGACTGTGAGGGAGGTAACGAAGGCTGATAAGCTGAACTTGAAAGAAAAATACAGGGATAGAAAGAAGCTTTTTGAGAAGTTTTTGTTCTGTGAAAACTTCATTTACAAAGACTCCATTCTCAATTGGTTTTAAAAAGAAACTAGAACCATGTTATTTAGGATGCATTGAAAGAAAATGAGAATAAACTTCAAAATGTGTAGCGATATAAGGGGGAGGAAGATGGAGGGCACTTCCAGTAGCATGATGAGGTCAGTGACTTCACTGAGTCTCTGTTCTCTTGTAGGAGAAATGTAAACTCTCCTTTAGTGGTTTTTATGTTGGGTTGTTTGTTTGGTTTTTTTGGTGTGTTGTTTTTTTTTTTTTTTTCCCCTCCTACCAAAGGAGACTTTGGAAGATGGCTTAAATTGTTCTCATTTCTCCTCTAGCAGAACTGAAATGTTGTGGTGTTTATGCAGTGCTGATATGGTCGTAGGCTGGACTCTCATCATTGGTCTCATGCTTCTGTCATTCAGAATATGCAGCATCTTTTCTGGACATCAAAAATGGTTCTATCACCATAAACCCATTTTTTCAGAACAGAGTTGTTTGTGTTTTCATTCTGGCAATCCCTCTCATGTTTTTTCTTAAGAAAAAAAATAGTATGCCCACTTTCAAGCTAGGTTTGTTTTTAAATATTAGTAACAAAAGAAAACCGAATCTTGCCTCCAGGCTCCTGCACCTCTTCTATGTCCTTCATCTGTTTGTAGATCATGAAAGAAATCACAGGCATTTTCAGCTACTAGTTGATATCTTTCGTTCTTAAAATAGACTTAAAAAAAGAATCCTTCATTTAGGTCCTGTTCTTAGCAGAAACAGCAAGAAAAGACTTAGCTAGTGCTCAACTTCTCTGTGTTCCTTTTTTTTTTTTTTTAAAGTAGACTTTGCTTAGTAATATCTAACCCTTTTTTTCCCCCCTTATTACAGTCATAAAACTGGAAATACGTCTTGGTCTGATCGACGTAAGCAAAAATACTTATTAAATTCTTCTTGGGAAAAAATGAGCATCCTGCTTGTTAAGGCCACTTCATGTGCTTAAGCATATCTCTAATTTTAAATGTGAGTTGTTTCGTTACCTACAGCTGAGGTATCTGGAGGTATGGGGATCCATCTGTGTTGAAGTCATTGTGGCGTTCTTGATGCCCAAATTTCTGTCATTGTTTATGATAACACTTTACTGCTTATTTTATGTAAACTGTTGTTTCTGTTACATAGCTGCAGCTAACAATTACATGTTTTTTGCTGATTAGAGAGGAGGTTCAATGCTGTCAAATAGAAATGACCTTCAAATCGCCATGTTTCAGAATATTGTTTAAACAGCTTTTATACAGATGCAGTTTTATACCAAATTACTTGAAAAAAGAATATTAAAAAAAAAACAACCCTGCAGAAAAACGTGTAGGAGAATGCTTGCCTGGGCAGACCTTGCTGTTACCTTGCTGTTAGGTAGCTCTGTGTTTTGAGTTGTGGCCTTTCCCACACTTATTTCAGTTTTGATTCTTGTCTTGAACAGAGGAAACTAATTATTGTAAGTTTATCAACAGTTGTGATGGGATCAAATGAGCTGTGAGACCATCCAGTTAATTCTACTTGTTCTGCGTTAGGGTTAAAGCCAGTTTCCAGTAGAGAGAGGCATTAGCCCATTGTAACCCGTTTGTTTCTTAGCACATTTACAATACACTGAATTTTTTTAAACTTGTTTTTACTTAATTTTAAGTGTTTTTTAAGGATGGTCTTTTTGGTTGTTTTTTGTTCTTTTGGGCTGGGGAAGTTTGGAGGTAGTCAGAGGCCGCCTGACAGCTTTTGGGGCTTGTATATTTAGGCTGACTGACTTCTGTAAGTGATGTCCTTTTTATTGCAAAGGAGTACGGCTTGCTTAGACAGAAAGCTGACTAAAACTTCATTTTTAGGAATTTTAGGAATGCCTTTATTCTTTACAGAAATTCCTAGCATGCTTTGGTCTATTGGGGACAAATGGAGAAATACAATTATATGAGTTAGTCTGCTCAGTGGGCATTATAAACCTCATGACAACACAATAAATTCCCTGTTACGAAGACATTTCATATTAAAGGGTGAACCCAGCAGTTTATTTGTGGGACAACCATAACTGTAAATTGTACTGCTGAAGGTGTGTTTGAGTTCTTAACCTCCATGTAGCATATGACACTGTGCGTGTGTGTACCTGATTAAACTCATTCCCTGTCTTTTGGCCTTTCCCTCCTGAACTTTGCTGACGAACTCTTTTATAACCTGTGACATATTATTAGTTCACAATTGACTGAAAGAATGATATTGTGCTATAAGAACAATGAGCTTATTTGACCCAATATAGTTTAATACTTTGTTTTGTATGTGTGTGTATATATATACACATTTTTCTTTATTTACAAAGATCAAGAGAAACTGCCTTTCTTTTTGAAGCTCTATCTTATGCCCGTACATCAGCACTTAAATTCTGAATAGCAGCAACAAATAAAAGTAATTTCACTTCTGAGCCATACCTGTGGCTGGATAGTCCAGCCACTGGTTGTTTTTTGCCCCTGTTTGAAATTTATTGTGAATAAACAGAATATCCAAATACAAAGTGAATGCAGACTACTGTCCTGGAAATTATTTTTCCCATGTTATTTTCTGAAAGCAGACACTGTAAATTATCCTGGATGTGTCTTTGCAAAATATTAACCCATTCTTAGCATCCCTAATTACTTTTATACTGTAAAAAATTTACCATCTCCATTGGCACAGAAGACTTCCATGAGCAATAAGATCCTGTTGCCAAGCTGTAAAACCTGGCTAAAAAAAAGTTCAGTGGATAGCTGAGACAGAATTGAAAGAAAAGGCCAGCTCCCAGGCTCTTAAGTTTTATCTTTTGGCAAAGCAGGCATTCCTTCCATAAGCATTTGTATTTGTTTAATTTGATTTTCTTTTTCTGGCTGAACAACTAGAATATTTTGTTCTACTCTAGTCTGACTTACCTCAACATATTATTTTTCCAAAATCCTCATTAAGCTTGGGAATGCCATTAATGCGGACTAAAATCTTTAAGAAATGCAAGTGATTTAGGTCAGTCATGTGCAATCTTTTGTTAACTACAAGATTTTTATTTCAAATAGTTTAAACATGACATTAGGCTTAATAATAACTGCAAAAATCTTCTATTCAGATGAGTCGGTTTGCTTTATTTCTAGTAATACAGCCTAATTAGGTTTACTAGTGGTCACCACGGATAAAATCCACATGAGCTACATCCAGGCTCCAAAGACTTTGAGTTTCCCAATTCTTCCTTATCTGTATCCAGACTTCCAGTTTGGTGTAAATGAGATTTTATTACACAATATTGTAGGTTTCTTTTATTCTGAGGGATCAGCTTCTTAGTGCACCTCCTCTCTGCATCTTTTTGAAAAGTTTTTGATCTTGTAGATGTTATGAACTACGGTATTTTGTAGGCCATTTTGAGGGAAAAACCCCAACCTTTTAAATGTGTTTTGTTCAGTAATTTAGTAGAAATGTATGATAAATATATTTGTAGAAAGGCTAGGTGAGTTTAGATGAGACATTGCAAAGGGGAGGAAAAAAGCATTCGTAGATGTTAATAACAATAATTCCATTTCCTTCAAACATTGCGAGATTAGGCCAACAACACTTTGTTGCTCTTTTGTTCGGCTTCTTTTCAGTCTCAGAAGTTCAGGCTTGAAGAAGGACTCTGTCTTAGCTCAGGAGTGTGGAAGTACTTCATCCTCAGAGCAGAGAGTATATGAGCAGTTTTTCTGTATAAAGTTACTTTCTTTTAAAAAGTTATTTAATTATTTAAAAAAATACTCTCTCTTACTGTTGCCCTTGTTTCATCCTTTTCACGTTAAAATCCTACCGTATTTTAGGCTTGTGTGACCGTCCTGCTTGTGAGGTGTCTGCACTGCAGGTCTCCATCTCTGTGTTCTTCCTCCTCTCCTTTCTGTGAGTTTTTCACGGGTGCTGTTATTCTAAAGCAAAGCTTTAATGAAATCACCTTCTCTAAACTGGGGTCTCCTTCTCTTCCCTTTTTGCATTCTTTTGCTTTTCATCTGAGCAAGATCTCAGCTTGTCTTTCTAATATGATGTGGGTATCCATGTGTCAGTCTGATCTTCCCATGGCCAAAATCTTGATTTCTGGACGTGGATTATGTTTTTCTTTGTTTCTCCCCAGTCATCCCCAAGCTTTTATGATTTTGTTGGTCAGGTTCATAATACAGAGGTTGTGTGTGGAGAAGGGTAACAAAAAGTTCTCACCTCTGTGAGAAATACACACAGCCTTTGCCTACAGGTGCATCCACACAGTGTTTTCTGTAAACACCTGCTGTATTTCTTAATAGATCCAGTATGTATCAGTTGATTTACTAACATGAATAATTTCTGCTTGTAAGCACTTGTAGAGCTGGGGCCTTGGGCTGTTCCGGCTGTAAGAAGCTGCGATCCATTTTACTCCTGTAGTCTAAATACAAAGAGACTTAAGTGAGGGTATAGCTTTATCATTTTAATACCTAAAAGTAAAATAAGTTGTAGGAAGAGTGGTAACAACTTCTATTACATGACTGCAGGGTGGTTTAAGAAAATGTTATTTGTGCTGGGCAGACACCGTAGTCCCAAGGTATTTCCTGTTCTTGTTCATTAAAGTTCTTTCACCTTTACCTGGCTGCCTTTAGTAAATAAAGCACTGTGTTGTGTGAATGTTTTGCAGGACACATAGTAACAAGAGGAGGAGGAAATAGAAGTTGGTATTTTAATTGTAACTCGCTGGTTTTGTCTTGGGTGGGAGCTGACTTGATAGTGTCTTAAGGCTGGCTAAATCCACTGATCTCTATTTTGCTGGTGCTTACGTGGGCAGAGAGACATAATCCAGTTGAAAACTAACCCTGCAAAAACATGTTGAAATCTCTCCATCTGGTTCTGTGTACCAATCGTACAGGTGTTTGTACAGAAGGAGTGGGCCAGAACTGTGACAGCCCAGACTCCAGTGGCTTCAAGTACTGTAGCTTCTGTGCTTCAAGCAGCTGCCTTTCAGATCCCCTCTAACATGCAAGGAAGCTGTAATTTTGAACCAAATTTTGACATGACCATCTTTTTCTGTTAGATGTTTGGTGTAGAGATTCAGTGAGCCTTTTTGTTTCCCTAAGTTGCCAAAACTTTTCTTCTTGCAATGAGAAAATTTCTAATCATGAGTAGGGGTCTTCAAAACACCTGTCTGATTTTGATGAAGGCAAGTCCTTGGAAAAAGGAATTGTTGCTGTATTTGTGTTTTGTGGTCTTTGGCATAGTATCACTCAATGTCTTTGAACAGTTTTCCTTGTATGTTTTGTAACTGAAAGACAAGGATTCTTATATTAACGCTCTTGAAATAGCTGTTCTATTTCCCTCAACTTTCAGAAAACACTTGACATGCTTCTATTTTGTGATAGTTTACAAGGATCCTTTTATAATTTTGGTAGGGACTGACACAAAAGAGACTTGGTTTTGCTGTGATCTGGTATGTTAGAGGGAAATTGTAGAAGCCGCTACGTACGCAAATAGAGATTTGCAGAGAGAATAGTTATCACTTAGCTGTGCTGTTTCTGTCCTATGACTCTTTATTTTGTTATGTCACTCCACTCCCCATATTGACTATTTTTACCTTCATAGCTAGCAACCACTTTTGGCTAGCAAAAGATGTATTTCTAAACTTCTGTATCTTTACAAAAGTCACAATTTAACTCTTGAAGTCAGGCAAATTGTTTTTTCTGGACCTAAGTATTTGGTATTGTTTTAAGTATTATGTCTTTAAGTATTAAGCATTGTTTTCTTTATACTTACCTATTTTTCTGATAGTAAGGACTATAATGATATCACTGCTGAAAATCCAGACTCTCAAAAAGCAAACTTGAAATATTAGTGTTAAGGTTACTAAGAGAAACTGGTAAATGATGCGTATTACTGTGGCTGGTGTGTATTATTTTGTTAACTTGGTATTTCTTGGTTGACTTGAGTAACACTTTGACTTGAGAGAAGATGATCTGGGATCCAGTTGCTTCTAGTGAATATCTATATGAATACGCTGCTGAGTATATGTTGCCTGAGCTCATGTTAACACCTGAAAATTCTCTTCCTGGGTGATTTAGGAGAGATGCCATCTGATCTTACTGGTAGTGGCATAGTGCATTAGCTGTCTGGGCAGGGGGGAAAGGGTGCAGTGGGGGCAAAGAGTTGGTGATTTGCTGCCTAGTTACACTCTTCTTGAATTTTTACATTCTTTTTCTCCAAAGCTAAGATTATTTAATGGAATTAGTATTATTTACTGATAATATTACATTCACCTTGTGATCCTTGGCACTGCCAGTAGAAGGGAATTTCTTCCAAGAAATTCTTGACGTTAGTACTTAAAAATTTCTTTTAATTTCACCTTCAGGTTTTCTTCATATGGGAACAATCCAGTCTCAAGCTTTTTTGCTTTATCTTGTTCATGTAGTTTGTCATCAGTAAATGTTTTTAACCATGTATATGATCATAGTTATAATTACAAAAGCTTCTTAAACACCCCAAAATCTATATGATATATTGCTGCACATTGACAATTTCTAAAGCCTTGATTCCTTCAATCCTAAAACATGCTGAATTAGTGGCACTAAAACCTTTTCAATGACATCACTGTCACGTGATTTTTCACAACTCGTCTAATTTTGTTCCATGTGATTTTGTGTTTTCTTTTCCCCACTTACCTTAATTAGGTAGAATGTTAATTGACAATTCTTAGTGATGACTGCTTGTGTCCAGCACAATTAAATTTTACCTTTTTAAACATAGGAGTTAAGTGAATGTTATTCTGTCTCTAAATGAATATCAGTTTCTTGCCTTGCGTCTATCACTTCAGAGAGAGGTTCCATCTTTTGGGAGTTTCTTTTTTTTTTGTTTCCTTTTTCTTTTTTTTCTTGTTTAAGGAAACCATTTTGTCTTAAGTCACTGTTGGATCTGGTTAGATCCAATTAATTCACTTGTTTGGGGCAAGTATTTTCTTTAGTAAAAAAAAGTAGTTTTGATGTTATCCAACTGATTCTAAAGCAATAAAGAAAAGTTTGTGACCGATAGATTTTCGTGGCACTTTTGTTAATGTTAGGCTACCATTTGTTTCTACTTTTACTTTAGATTTTCTGTCTCTCTGACACACCTTCTCCAGTTCTTTCTGTATTTCCCTCTGCCCTGGGCATGTGAAATCATATGCTCTTATAGTGACAGGGTGCAAAGGTCGTTCTTAGCAGTGTTCCAGCATCAAAGGTACAAAACCATTTCCTATGGGAAGTGACAGAGGAAACTTGCAGGAGATGGAAGATGGTAAATGAAGTCATTTTGGCAAAGCTACGAGGATTTTTTTCTTGGTATGCCAATCATTGTTTTCAGTAACACCCCACCACCATCCCCCTAAAAGCTTGTGGCAGAATTTTCATTAACTTCAAGAGAAGCCAGGTCAAGCATGTCAAACTGCACGTTTGAATTAAGCATAAACACCTATGACAGGGGTCTGGGGTCCTTTGTGTGTGTGTTTATTAAAACTTTTCTGCATTGTGTGATACCTGATGTACTTTCTTACTTGGAGTAGCAAAGAAGACAGAAAACTTGAAGTGTCTAAGTGTGCTACCTGCTGACATTTTGAGCCTTTCAAGGCTAGGACTTGATGAATAAACCTAGATTCTCTTCTTCCTCTCTGCCTTACAGTCTGTTTCTTCTATGCCTGGAACTTGAGGACTTAGGTGCTGTTTCTCCCTGCTGCATTTTTCTCTGAGAGAAAAACAAGCTCTGTAGTGAAAGGCCTATTTCCCAGCCAGAGGTGGTGTGTCAGGACTTCAGAAATTTTAGACATGGGAGTGGGAGGTAGATTCATCAGTGTATCTTTGGGAAGGAGGACTGTCTTTCTTTCAAGATGAGTATGTATAAAACCAATAAATACAAATTCAGATGCTGTATTTAGAACACTCTGTGTGTATTCATAGATATAGGTGGTAGGCGTTGACTTAACAGCTATGAGCCAAAACTGTGATGCCTGTCTGGTAGGAAAAAGCATATGTAAGCCAAATTCTGCTCTCCTTTAATGGAGATAAGTGTGACGTTAATTCGCTGATACTTGTGTGGTATTAAAGAATTTCATATTTGCTGCTGAGCTTTCATAGAAAGCCAAGCCGCTTACTTGAGGGCATTAACTGGTTAAATATTTAAAACTAGAGTTCAAGTACTGTAGTTTTGTCTAGATGTCAAGGGAGAATATTTTCTTTATTTTCCTTCAATTTTTTGAATTATACTTCAAAAAAAGTGTATTTCTTTCGTGGTGAGAGAGTCATTTACAATGATACTGAGCACTTGAGTGTATTGCCTTGAACCTCTGCTTGAGAGATGTGGGTGGTTATTAGCATCTTAAATATCTCTGCAAAGAAACGGCAGCAGAGATGTGATTTGTTGAAGGCTATTCAAAAATCCAGCGGAAAAGCAGTTTCTAGGATGCAGGTTTATGCGTATGTTCCTTCCAAATTTTTTTTCAAAATTTGGAAGTGTTTGCTGTAGAAATTCCTGAAGGTGTGGGTGGCTTGTAACTTCTGTGTATTTAAGTGCTTTATTTATTTAAATTTTCAGCATACTGTTTGGTTACTATTTTTCTTGGTGTTGAGAAATCTTGGAATCTTATTTCTGTGATCTTGTTGCTGTGATGTCCTCTTTCCTCCCTCTCCTGTAACTTCAGCATTGTACAGCTCAGAGCAGTGGGAATTGTTTTAGTTCTCACAAGGGAAGTGTTCTTTTCTGCAGTGGTCAGGTGGATGCTTGCCAGGATTGTGTTTTGAGCGACTGTTTATGTATGTTGAACTTGCACCTCCATAAAAATTAAGCTTCTTTTAACTCATACAGAAGTTTCTATCTCACCTTTTCAAAAATCTTTCCTGCAGCCCCACAAAATACATGCGTGCCACTAGTATTTCAGAAGAGTTTTCCCAGGGTGTTTGAATATCTCATATAAAATGTAATGCACGCATTTAAATCCTGTCTTATTAAATAGGTCTGCACTGACTCCTGCTGTGTGTAGGGCTTGCTTAGCTTAGGTGTCCTTTGAGGAAGACGGTTGTTGGTGGTGTTGAAGCAAGTGACTGTTAGACTGCAAAATTCAGTTCAGAGAGGAGAAAGGGAATTTGTATACAACGCTGCTACACTAGAAACCTTTCCCATAAAACTTGGTATGCTTTCAGGAAGTCAGATATGATTACAAGAGAGATAACCAGAAACTCTTGATTATAATCTCCAGCTAACACTGGAAATGATCTCCTGGAAAGCTGTATGTGCATAGGTATTGCTCAAAAAAGTTTTAACTGGAGGTTGAGGCAAGTCCTCTTCTAGTTAGTCATCAGTTGAGGTTAAAAAGGCAGCATAGGTAGGCAATTTTGTGATGTCGTTATTTTTGAGGATCAGGAAATTCCCCCTCCCAACACTTCCACCCCCCTTTTTTTTTTCTGCCTGGTCCTCCTGAGTATCTGCTTCCTGCCTGTTCCCACTGTGCTCTGAAACACCCTGTGAGGAATTAATTTTAAAGCAACTGTGCTAAGTAAAACTCAACTTGTCATTAAAAATGGATGCTCCACATTTCTACTTAATTTTGTTTTGGTGTTTTGTGCTTAAGGACTTTTGACAATGTTCTGTAGGGTTCCTTGATGTTGGTTGGTTGGTCAGTCTGTTTTTACAGCAACTTAATCATGAAATGGCAGAAGACAAATGCTAAATTTTTCCTTTTTTTAAATAATACTACAAAAGAAAAATTCAAGAACTATTAATGAGATATTACTTTGCAGATAGCAATTATCTCCCAGGCAGAGTGTAATTTGTGTAATACATAATACTTTGCATTGGAAGATATTAATACTTACGGGGGCGTTTGTTTAATAAGGATATTTCTGAGTTATGTCACTGTTTCATTATAATTTGCATTTACTTCTTGTTTTGTTTGTGCCAAAACATTTTGTACAAAATGCTGTCATTTTTCTTTTTGCTCTGCCAGGTTCAAATGGCAGAAGTTCTTGGAGTGTCCGGAGGTAGTTATTGGTGATGTACCTGCAATAGAGGAATCAGAGCAGTCATTGAGTTTCTCCGAGTTCTTCAGTGAAAGTATGGAAAGGGTTGGAATTGCCTAGCCCTTGTTCAATACTTCCTGAACGTTGGGAAGGACTAGTTATTCTGCTGCTCTACTGTTTCACATTTAATATTTGTAAAATGACAGCAATTTAGGGTTCTCATTCATGATACAGTACAGTAGGACTTTAGAAACTTGCCTCCGGTTCTTTCTTTTACAGTCAGGTGTGGAAGGTCATGAATGAATTGGTGCTCTGAGGTGATAGGCTTACTAAAACGAATTTGTTTTCTTGCTAGCCTGTGGAGATTTGGGGTCTTAGACCAGTCTTGGCTTCATTAGCAGATCGATAGGGAAGAGTCACTATTAATGAATTCTTTGATTGTTTAAAGTGAGCTTTCTTGAAGAAAGGCATTAACAAAATAGTAGACTTCAGCCTGACCACGTGACATCTGAAGTAGTGGATAGTCATTTACACCTGTGTAAAATAAAGGCAGTCAGAACAGTAGTGGGTTTTAAAATATTTTTTTTGTGTGTGTGGCATTGTAACATCTGAATGAAGTGCAAGTTAGTGCAAAACCAGACCCTACATCACTATTTGTTTTGGAGAGCTTCAATGGCTCATTTGTGGTTTTCCTGCTTGTAAATAATGCAGTTATCCCATCTCCCGCTGAATGTTTTTATTCTTTGTATTTTCTGCCGATGAACCTGTTTTTCTCTGAGCTGTGTTAAGGAAGGCTATAGAGCCAATTAACTGCCGATTTCTTGAGCTAACTCCCAACTTGCACAGAATTAATGTTCTCCTGGAGTTCCTTGGGTCCTTTCCCCCTTCTCTTCTCGATTCCGTGTAACAGAGGAAGCTTTCTTTTATGTAATATTAGCATAGTAAGTCCCTTCCATTTTGTGAGCTTAGTACTGTAGTAGGTGAGTTGCAGTTTAAGCAGAGAGTAATCATTTCACTCATCACCTTGGATGCTTTTTCCCTCTTGCTTCTTGTGCCTTTAACTGGTAGCTGAGACTGAGTTGCCATGCTCAAGAACCTGCTAGGCTTTCTTAGCACAGTCAAAGTGATCTTTGTTTTAAGGTACTTTTCTGCACCAGGTATGATAGTACTTTTCTTGTGGGTCAATTTAATGGAAAAGAAGAGACATGTTTCTCTCGTGTGATTTCATTAGGTGCATACCATGCATCATGTTGGGGATTATTAGCTGAGTAGTTAGGATTCAAAACTTAAATACTTGAAATAATCCATTAACATTTTTCTTTTTTATGTTGCTCACAGTCTTAAGAAAAAGATAAACAGAAGACAAGTCAGTGTGGTAATTTTTTCTTTCTAGCCTGATAGCTCAGGAAGAAATCCTTACCATGAAAAGAGAATTTGATCTGTCGCCATTTCAGTGGTATTGCAGAGCACTGGCCTTCTGGTCGTGTTCAGGGCACTGCCCTCTGCTTAGCTTCTGCCCAAGTGCGGAACAAGTAAATTGTGGTTCAGAACTGCCTCTCCATGTTTAGCAAACAAGCTATGACTCATTCTGAAACCTTAGTGTTTTGATGTGAGCTAAACACGAAGCCCAAGGCTTCTGTTCCCCCAGTATATGTACCGTGCTTTTGCGGGGTTTCTAATTGGTCACTGGATAGGTAGGACCAAATCTTGCTTGCCTAATTCTCAGAATTACTCCAAGTGTGTTTGGTGTTAAGTATGACTTGAACAGCACACAAGAACTGTGTTCAAGCCATTTGACCTGGGATACTGTTTCTGCTGAATTTGAAGAGTTGGTGTTATATGTGAAAGCATGCCTGCTGCCTGGCAGATGTCTTGATCTCAGGCAGTCCTACCTGTCATTTGGAAATGCAGGGCCTAATTAGTGACTATTTTACTGCTTTTTTGTTTGTTATCACTGGATATTTTGAAAGCACTTGTGGAGGTAGAATCCTTTCACACTCATTAGGTGTTAAACAATTTTTGCCTGGCTTCTTGATTGCTGTTTCAGTGATAACGATTTACAGCTCAGCTCCACCATTTGACATCTGTACACCTGAGGGGAGTGAACTGATTGTGTGGTGAAATGAGTCTGATAGCAGCAAGGCTAGATTTAAGAAGCTGAAGAAGATGTATGGTGTAACTGTACCTTGCTGAGCAGTCCGGACCTTTTAATTTATCTCTTTCCCATAAATACAACACTAGATCCTAATGGTGTAAGAACAGAGTAAGGAGTGACAATGTTGGTGCTATGAAGACATTTTCATGATGTTCTTTCTGCATCTGTGAACTATTTTGGCTGCTTAAAAGCTTGAGCTAATTCTGGTTTTGCATTAAAGGTCAGGGAATTCCTTCTAGTCTGAAAGAAAGGAAATGCAAGTATCATTTAAGCTTTAGCTAGGATAGTCCATGCGGTACTTTATTCTCAAATGGGAAAATAAGATGCATTCCAGATTGCAATGGGGAGAGCCTTTCTGGGAACTGCTTTGCAGGTTAATGGTGTTCCTTTCTATGCTTTTTTCTTCTTGGGGACACTTGAGTTGTAATATGAAGCATCAGCATTCAAGAAGACGGAACTGCAGGGAGCCAGTCTCTGCAGATTCCCTGACATGTGGTGAGTTTTAAGTGTACTGCAGAGAAGAGAGGGAGGGACATCCAGTGCACCTTCCAGGGGCTCTACCAGGTGTCAAGCCTGGGAGTGTCCACTTCAGAGGACTGGCAGAAGTTGGTTTTAGGAGCAATGCGAAGGTGATTTTCGCGTAGATCTATCCCAAATGTTATATAAGTGGATTTTCCATGAAAGTTTTGATGCTATTTAAGTGATTATTAAATGACTTAAGAGCACAGTAAAATTTCCTGAAAATTTGTATTGTTGCTAGGATGTATCTATGATAGAAATACTGAAAGAAATAATTACAATTGTAGAAACACAATCTGACAGAATTAACATTCTGTGTGTGTGTGTCCTATCTACATCTGTGGCTGTATGATTGTGGTGTTTTCCCTGCCCCCCCCCCCATCTGCTTTGTGTATCCTGTAGGACAGTAGGGCTCTGGAAATTAATTCCAATTTTCTTGGGGAGTAAGCTGTCAAAATTAGCTGTCAAAGTAGAGAATGAAGTTGTGGCTTGCAGAAAAGGAAAATATTTTTTTTTAATGGGAGAATTGAATGATGCCGCAGAGACTTTGATTCTCTTACTGGTTGCTATGGAAGGGTTTTTTATGTGATGCTGAATATTGACCACATTTTGTATGTAGACACTAATTGTACATTCATCACCATATTGATCAGTTAGTTGACTTCTCGCGGTTTGATGTGAAGAAAGTCTGAGAAGTCTTATCTATCCTTGAGATCAGTTGGAGCTCTCCTTTAAACGTTAAAGCTCTGTCTGATACTACATGCTCTAAAAAACTTGTATCTGTTATTGGTTAATATTGGATTTTTCCCCTGAATTTATTATTTTCCAATTTCCTTTTGTCACAAAGTTGTTAATATCACTGGCTCTTTTGAAGGGTATTTTGGAAGGTAATGTATTTAGGATCTCACCATAAAGAATGTGTTTAACATATTTTGTGAGAATTCACAGGTCTTGCTGCAGAATAAAGAAGTTAAACTTTATTTAGAAACCATCTGAATATATCTTACCTGAGCACTGGAAAGGTTATCCAAAACTGGGCTGTTACCATTCATATGTGTATGCCCTCTAGTTTTCAGCATTGAAATTTTAGTCCAGTCTTGGTGTGTTGGGTGTGGGTTTTTTTTGTTTTTTTTTTTTTTATCCCATCTTCATCCAGGCACAGTTTTATTCTGGTGAATTGTCTTTTGGTTTTGTTTTAACAGAGTATTTGCTTCGTAAATTGCATGTTGTAAGGCATGTATGGAAATTATATATAATTATTCTGCCTACTTTATTGTTGCGGCTGTAGTTGATCAGGACAGACAGTTTCTCTGAACATAGCTCATATCGCTTTTGAAAACAACTTCTGTTTTGGAAGAGATGAGTAGAGCTTTTCTGAATTAAAATGAGGTGTGATGAAGCCACTGATAGATGAGGAAAGGCAAAAATCTATATAAAAAAGTGGTGACAAGATTCATTTGACTTAGTGCCAGTGTCACTATGTTTTGTAGATAGCTAAGGAGGGGGTGTACCACGCTTAAGATACTGTGTGTTACAGAAATAAGTGCATTTTAGAGCGCATGCTTAAAGTTCCTGTAGATTCAGAGAGAGTGTGTAAATGTATTTAAAGGCTTCCAGAGAGGGATCCTGTCTGCTGAAGTTGGAGGCTTTCTGTCATGTGCTGCTCTCAACCTTTGGAGAGCATAGTTCAGCTTTTGCATAGTGCTCCTGTTGGTTTGCCTTACCAGCACTTTGCAGTTGATGCTGTTGTATCTTTGAACACCCAAAGGTAACTCTAAAGCCACAGTCCAAAAAAAAATTTTTTGTTGTTCTTTTGAGGGGGGGGTGCTCCTAGGGAAGCTACAGCTGCAAGATGTTTCACTGCTTAATGTGCCTCAGCCAGTAGTGAAGGAAGCCAGAGTTTCAATTCCAGCTCCAGTAACTTGTGCCTGGAAGGCAGCATCCAGGCCCAAAGACAAAGGACATTCTGTATCTCTTCTGCTTCACCATTTTTGGGAAAAGAGCACTATGTTTTCCTTCTCCAGTGGTAGGCTTTGTAGTAGGAACAAGCCTTTCCAAACCTTAAATGAGGAAGCATAACACTGGTTGTCTTTCCAAAATGCCAATTATTGCTTTTTGTACTTCCCTCTTTTAAAAATCTCACTGCAGAACAAACCCAAACAAACTGTTCTCAGTTCGTCACGAGAATATTTAAAGCTGCACTCCTGCCATTGTGCTATGTGTCTGGTATAGGAAAAACCTTCCTTTTGAGGGAGATGTGGGCATCTTGAACCCCTCTTCTCTGTCTTCATAGGTACACTTGTAGCCCTGGTACTCTTGATCAGATTCATAGAGTGCAGAACAGAGAAAGAAAGCCTTCAGCAGAGGCAGCAGAGAGAATACTTTCAATAATGGCCAAATCCTTAATCCCTACATCCATACAGCTACTTCCATGCTGTTTAGAGAAAGGAAATGAACAGTATTCAGGCTGTGCCTTAAACTGTGCTCCCATGCTACTATTTCATCAACAGCCTCTCTTATCTAATGTTTTCCTTGCCCCTAGCAATTAATTACTGTCATATTTTTTTCAAACCCTAGGCTTGGAAGCTTGCAAGTGCCATGCACTTTGCACCAGACTTGAGATCTCTTTGGGTAAAATCTTTCTTTTAGCCATACTTAAAGGGTGCATTAATACCCATGTTGGATCCTCAATCAACAGAGCTCCTGGGGGCCTGTCTGTATTCAGTGTCGAGGTAGGGCTGTACCTGGATAGATATAGGTCATAATGGTGCAGTTACGAAGGAGGCAAAAAGGTTGCTGAGCCTTGCTAATTTGTGCAGTGATGCAAATAGCTTAGCAGATCTAGCTAGGGAAATTCAAGACAGATTTTATTGGTGAATTAATATGATTTTTCTGATAATATTTTCTAACTACTTCACAGAAGGAGTCCGGAACCTGGAAGAGCAATACTTTTGTTCAGTCTGACAGTAGATTTGCAGGGTATGGGGAAGTTCTCTACGGGACCTTCTTAATGGTCTCCTTTGAAAGAGTGAATTTTCATGGTATAGGTTTACCATATCAAGTTTACCCTAAAAGAGAAAAGAATTTGCACAGCTGTGTATTTTGTATTATGGTGGTTTCAGTCCGCGTATGCTTGATTCTAATCAAATTCCTGATACTTGCTTCCCCTGTTCTTTAGTTACAAGGTGTGGGCAACAGTTGATAAGTGCTTCTCAGGAGCCTTGAGGCTTCGCTAGCTGTGGTATGTGATGTGGTTTGGAAAATCGGTGTGAAATATAATGTTTAGTATTGAAAGATACAAATTAAGAATTTAATCAGTATCTCTGTCATAACCTTCTCTGTTAGCAGTCTCAGGGGAACAAAAGATCCTTAGAAATAATTGGAGTGAATCTGTTGGAGTTTCTAGTGAGTGATGCTCAGGGAGAGCACTGGGAGAGGCCAGGTCGTATTTGTGGGGGAGCTGAAGTCTAAGCACATGGAAGGGCTAAGCCATTGTATTGCACTTCAGAGCTGTCCAGAGCAGTTTCACATCTTTTTAGCTGCATAATACTCGCCTTTTAATCAGAGGCTTCTATGAAGTATTGTGCAGTCTTTCTGCCTGCATAGTTCTGTGAGCAGGGTCTAATCTACAAACACACCCGTGCTTACCACCTCGAGTGAAGGTACTTAGACTATCTATATTTTGGTTGTGGGTTTTGTTTGGATGTTTCCCTCCCCCCCCTCTGGCTACGAGCCTGTTTCAGGTCAAAGTGTGAAAAGTGCCACAGTTACAGAATCCAAAAGAAATCTGAAATGGTTCAAATGTCTTGGCATTTCTTTTAGAAGATAGTCTATATCATCTGTTGATTTTGACTGGTCCTGAAGTAGGCACCAAAGAAGAAACGCTGCAGTTTGTTCTATCTCCACTGTTGATTCAATGCAATTGTAATGAAGTGATACAGCGATCATGGTGGTGTTGATGTTTTATAAGCAAAATTTTGTTTTATAAGCAAATGCTTTATAAACAAAACAAAAATTTGTTTTGTAAGCAAAATGTTGTTTTAAGGAACACCTATGAAATTTGATTATTTCAAGCTCTAAAGAAACAAAGTTTTTGTGAAATAGAGCATGTCAGTTGGTGTGTGATACAGAAGAGAAGGTGTATGATTTATTGATGCAGTTTATTCCAGCTCCCATGTTGACACGCAGAAGACAGTTACTTTCGTAGACTTGTAAAAAACATCTGAGTTTTGACAGTGTACTGTCATTGTCTGATTCATAGTATTTACAAAATGTCAGTGTGCTCAGATATGACTTCATTATCCTGGAAGCTTCTTAATTATTTAATATTTTTAAATTGTTTTTGAGTTAAATTTCTGTTTTCTAGCTGCTCTAACAAAAGACAAACGGCTTTTCTGTTATGTGTAGCCACTTTCAAATGAAACAGTTGTGAATTGATTTTCTAATATTAAATGTGAAAAAATAAGTATTGGTAAATAAGAGTTTATTTAGTAACTACTGCTGATCCACTGTCCACTGAGGTAAAATAGGATGTGTAAATTTTTAAACTACAGATACAAATTTTTAAAAATTGAAGTAAAACAAAACATGCATTTCTGTAGACAGAAAGCCTGCGATGCATAAAGTTAATTAGACCTGTGTGAATGTGTATGTATTTTAGTGTATGTGAGGGTTTTTTGTTTTTTATTTTGCAGGACAGACTATCATCTGGGTTTTTTCGTGTGTGGGGTTTTTTTTTTTTTTATTAATTCTGAAGGCTTACAGGGAAAAATTCTGTAGAGAATTTTTGTGAATTAAAATCTATACAACTTATGTATTTTAGTTTTGGAAATAGAATTGTGGGTGAAAATTTGAAGTAGGATGTTGCAACAATTAAAAATATGTATTATTTTTAATTCAGAAAAACCATTCTGTAGTGATGAAACAACTCTAGAATGCTCCGTGTTTCTGAGCAGTTTCATTTTCAGAAAGGCACGACCACACTTAATTTTGTTTCTGAAGTTATTCCTACATTGCAAATGGGATGCTGGAGGCACCACTTTCCATAAACAGTTTGTAGCCAAGTGGAATTTGATTGTGGGGGTCCAGATAGGAAGTAATTAAATGCTTGAGCTTTTGTTTACTTGGGTTTGTTTTAAGTACCTTAATGGATGTCTTTGGTTTCAGAAGCTTGGCCCACAGCATCCAAAAATAATATCAACAGGACGGCTGTTACCAGAGAGTGAAAATGGCGTTTTGGTGGTGGTAAAGGAAAAACACTCACATATGGCCTATAGAGGTGTCAGGTGGCTGGGCTTTCTTTTGGACACCAGAAACAGCATTTGCAAATTGCAATAGAAGAATATTTTACACTGCAGTATGGGAAAGCCATTTTAGCAGCTTGCTGATGTTTATTGTGTATCTTCCGAAGGGCCCACCACGGTCTCCTCTCTGGGGGCTGCAGGGCAATCCTGCTCCGACACCTGCAGCGCCTCCTCCCTTCCTTCTCCTCTGACCGTGGTGCTCGCAGAGCGGTTTCTCTCGCTTTTCCCCTCGCTCTGTCTTTGTGCATTTCACCCTTTCTTAAGCGTGTTCTCCCCGGGGTGCCACCACCATGGCTGAGGGCCTGGGCCGGGCCTTGCGGCGGAACCAGCCAGAACCGGGCTGGGCCCTGTGGCGGAACCAGCCTCTCCTCACAGAGCCCACCCTGCGGCCCCACCCCGTCTCCCAGCGCTTCTCCATGAGCACCCAGAGCTCCTTAATAGGTGAAGAAGGTAAGAAGTAGCCAAGACTCAGGGTTAAAGTTGGTTTTGTTACATTGGATTAATGATCCCTTCATAAATTTGTGATTAGGTATGTAGAAGAGTGTAGGTCAAGGGGACTGGTCTGAAACTAGGTGGTGTTATATTATCTGCATTGCTGCACAGCCGTGTTTTCTGTCCCACGGTGCAACAGTAGAATTATAATTGGATGTAGAATTGTAACAATCTATCTTTCTAATTCAAACATGAACTATTTTTAATTTTTTTTTTTTTTTTTGGTCTCCTTATGCTTTTGAATTCTAGTTGAAAATTACTTGACTAATGTGGGGTGAACTTCAAACCTTCAAGTTTTAGGTCATTATATATTAAGATTAAAGTTTATCATTTTGCTTTCAACCTCGTGAAGTGACAGTTTGAAAGTTAACTTTTAGGGCCATGAAGGGGCTTTCTTTCCCGCACCGAACTGAAATCCGTACAGTACAAAGTTTTTATGTTGGGTCCAGGCCGTTGTGCGCTTCTGTCCACATTGCTGCCTTTTTCTCAGAGGCGGTAAACAACTGTTGTTCAGGTGCAGTTTAACCAGCAGTGGTAATCGCCAGACACTGTCCTTCATCCACATATACATGTTCAAACACACAGCGATCTGGAGCCACTGCCGCTGTTGTCTGCATTTCCGCAGCCACAGATGATGCTTGAATCAGCTGGTTGTATCCTGTTACACTCTCAAATGCACCTGTCTGGTTCCTGCTGACGGCAGAGTCGGAGTTTGTAGAGCTAGTTTGCTGTGCAGTGGTCATGTGTCAAGCAGTATAACTGGTAGTCTTGAGTGTCTTTTGTCTATCCCAAGCAGCACCTGATTATTGTGATATGAGCAGTCGTTAAATACAGAACCATTTTCATTCTCTAGTTTGTCCCTTTGATCTCCTGCTGGTAAACAGCAACAGCTGATGAAATGTTAAGCAACCTTGCTAATTTTAAGACTTTTTTCCTGTTACTTGATAAGAAAAATTATTTATATCTGAATATTAATGGTGCACAGTAACTTTCAAAATTTAGCACTGTGTGTGTGGATTTTTCATTAGCTTTCTATATTTTCACAGCTATAAGGGAGTGCTTCATCCGGCCAATTTGACACCAAAGAATATCTCTGATAGGTGTTAAGTAACTACTAGACCATTTCCTGTTTTTCTATGAAATACGTTGTGTTGTGTTTCAATCCCTTTAAGGACAATTCTTGGCATGTGAACTCTGTTACTGGTTTGCCCATAAATTAGGCAAAATTAGCTTGCAGTGGCTGTGGTAGAAGTCAGTGTTTTTTTGATTGGGATCAAAGTGCATAGAATAACATCTACTGAAAATAGATGCAAAAAGCTTGTAGTCTTGTACACTACTTAGTGATCAATCTTCACTTTACCGTGGATGTGAAATTTATATGCTCAGAAAGCTGGAATTCCCTTTCCAGCACTGGTCTGAATAGGTAAGTGTTCTGGAGTTGTGCATTATAAAAAAGAATTTGCTGTATTTACTGGAATCATGGTTTTGAAAGACAAATTAGCACTTGCTCTGACAACTACTGTGTTCACGAAAACCCTGCTGAGGAATAGCCTGCAGAACAATTTAATCTAGTACAGTTGTTTTTAAGTAATCCCTGTCAACACTAGGCATCAAAAATGTGCTAGCTATGCCATGGTCTGAAACAGCTGTCAAATGTACTTTCTGGCATAAAGCCACCTTTAGATATCGTTGTATCCTGTTAACATAAAAAATGAAGAGATCGTTTTCTTCTAGCTGGGTTAGATTCGTGGTCAGCAAGAAGAGAAAGAAGAGGTCCTGGGTTATAAATGAAAAGAAATTTGTTCGAGAAAGGTGTAAATGAGCCTTAATCAGTGACTGCCTTTATTTGCATCATGAAGTGCTTTTCTGAGTGGAGGATGTTCTTAACCACATGCTTTCCTGAACCTGGGTCAAAGCTCATACAGCTGTTTGACTTTGGACTAAGATAAGCTGTGTGATTGTAATCATAATAAAGTTATTAGATATTATCAGAAAGTATAGTAAAAATAAGTAATTTCCAGTTGCTTTACCGTTTGATGATCTAAAAGGCCAAGGCAACCAGCAGTGCGAGGTCTGAGTTAGGTAGGAACACAACAGCAGTAGAGAATTCAGGAAGAAGCCATTTTGGAGAAGAGCAGAAGGGGAAGTAATTCCAAGGCACTGGCAAGTCTTTCCTACAGATAGATTTCACTTTCAATAGGACTGCGTGCATTCCAGTTGGCAGAATTCCGTTTACAAACTGACTTTCCATGGTAGCTAGACGACATGCTGCAGAATCCCAAGGTGGTAAGAGAACGTTGTCGTTTGGTAAATTCTTTGGAGTGTGTGGGTTCCTGTTGGGGACTTGAGTTTGGCAGGTAGTTACAATATATTCCAGTAGGGGATACAATGCATTCTTTACTTAAAAGAATCTTTACCGACAGGTAGTTTAATTCTTGCTGCTTCTTGGTCATTGTGGTGATTTTGCTCATCCCTGACAGAGCCTTTTCATTTTCCTTGAATTGTAGAAATTAGAAATGACAAAACCCTTTTAGGATTAGATCATTCAGCACGTTCCTTTGCCAGTGAGGGATTTTCAGCAGTTTCTTCCTGCCTTTCGGTTTATGAAGTTCCTTATTGTATCCATCAAGGTTTTTGCCAAAGGAAAACTGGACAAGGGCTTTCTTTGGAGCCTGTTAATGAATTTTAGCAGATCAGAGCACTGTAACATCATACAGGATCAATGTCATCTAGCCTTGGTTTAGGCAAAATACCTTGCATTAGAAGTTTCATGTTCTTTCGAAAGAATTGTTAAGGATGATGCTATGGGTTATGTTTAAGTATTGTTATTATGTAGTTACATTACATTAAATGAATCCCTATCCAGAAATCTTGGTTACATGTTACCTTCAGCCATGTTTCTGTAGTCGGCACGTGTCATTTGAAAACCGCATGTATCTGTAATAATAGGTTTTGTCAGTGTGATAACTAATACGGCAAAGAATAACTGAATCTGAAGATAGTCTCCGTACTAAGAAAAAGAAGACAATACATAGGCAGCACCAGCACATATGTCATACTGAAATTGAGTGGGGATTTTAAAATACAGTTTGAAGTGTTGTCGTATTCAAAATGCGTCTGGTCCAGGTTTTCACAGCTCATTACCTGGAATAGACAGTTAAATTGAATGGGACTGTATAGACTGATTGTAGTCCCTAGTTTGCAGATGCATAACTTTTTAAGTCTTAATTTACTATAAGCAAAATAGCTTGACATTTTTATAGCTTGTTTACTGTTTACTTCAAGGTACTTGTTTCTGAAAGACAGTAAATACTATGAGTCCAACAGTAGGGATATTGTTACAACATTATGGTGCTGATGTTTATTTGGGTGACAGGGTATGTTTTATGAAGAACATGGAAGGATCCAATCCAAGGACATTTCTACTAGATGCTTGTTTATTGATTTTTGTTAAAATTAGGTTTAAGTAATGCAATAATTGTTGTATCCCAGTGTGTAGATGCGACTTCTAGGCTGTGTTTAAGCTGTTTGTAGCTACTTGAAGTGTCTTCTTATTTTGGTCCTTTCAGATACCTATTTGCAGCCTAGTGCAGGTTGCATACAAATACACATGCTTACTGGAAAACATTTCCATACCCTTCGTTTCCTCCTCCCTCTTACCTGATGCATTATATCTTAAGTAGTAATTGAGAACAGGGCAAAGATATCTGTAATGTGCCTCTCTTGATTTTTCTTCGGTTCGAAATCTTGATTTCCTGATTATTCAGTGAACCCATAAAGTGGCTGATTTATGTATGCTGCTAAGTTGATACCAGCTAGTATTATTTTACTGTGTGTATAGATCAAAAGAGATCTTCAGGTTACACATGTACAAATTATGTAATTTCTATTCATTGTAAGTATAGTCATCAAATTGTCTGAACAAAAAGATGCCTGATGTTATACCTCATGGCCTGCAAAGTTCCTTATGTTAGAAATAAAACACAACTCCATAGGCAATTAACGCATAGGCATTGCTCATCTGCAATCATTCAATCTCTTTGGTTTTCTGCTTTTACTGGATCTAAGCGTTCTTCATAAAAACTCATGGATTATTTGTGATCTATGACATCACTGAGATTGCAGTGCTTTTTTTCATGTAATTCTGGTTGACAGATGAGTAAGTTCCTGTTGGTTTCCTCCCGCGTTGTCATAGGAAGTCACATTTAATTGATTATGTGACTGAAGGGTAATGATACAGCCACAGGAAATCCTGTGGCTGAAACCAGTTTTGTTCTCTGCTTACCTTAGGTATTTGCAGAACACTATCTCTGATTTTTTTGACTGCATTGTACTTGGGCTTTAGAAAGATGGTGCTTTTTGCAGCGTACAAACGGAATTGCTAACAGATTTTGAGATGGAGAGTCTTTTTTACAAAGTATCTAGAAATAAGTAGTAGTGTTGCTGATGAGAATTTTTGGATGAAAACTTGGTGGTGTGGGTCACTTCAAACAATATGAGAGCTAATAGTGTCAAATGCAAACACACCCAAAGAAAAAAAAAAAATGCTATGTTTGAAGGCTTTGAATGGTAAGAGGTGCATGGAGGCACTTAGGACTTCTTGCTCATTGCTCTTTGAGGTGGAGCAGTGAGTTGATTCAGCCAAATGAGCCCTTGTGCTTGTAGAAAGGATACGTCAGGAGAGCGAGACTGCACATTTAAATTGATTTAAACAAGCCTTCACCCTCATTCTTGATCAGGAACAGTTTATATCTTGTCTTGAAGTCCTTACTTTCAAGATACAACAATATGGAAGTTTCTAATTATTTTAATTTTCCGTTGAGACTTGCTCTTCTGTGACAGAATTTTGAGGCACAGTAATAGCATTGCTGGGTGTCAGTTTCTTTATAAACATTTTCTGAAGGAACGGGAAAATTTAGTTTTTAGATACAACTGCTGACTTCTTTTTTCCCTTTTCATTTTAAAGTAATTTAAAGGAATTTATTACCATGCAAAGTAAAACTAGGGAAAGACACAATTCATCAGAATGCATTTGCTTTCTTCCTTGCTCATGCCATTACTGTTAGGCCTTAATTTATAGATTTGGGAAATAATTTTATCCCTAAGATAAAAGGACAAAGGAAGGATACTAGAGTATATCTCCTGGCCTTAAAGAGAGTGTGTGTGGTGTTACCCTGATGTGACAGCTCTTATGAAGGGGGGTTACCATTAACCAGAATGCTAAAGAAGGCAAGCTGCTAGTGTTTCCAAGCTGAGGTGTGCCTTACTGGCAAGAAGGGAAGATGGCTTGGAAACCAACCAAGGTGGGAAAGAAGGGGCAAGAAATGCACACCCCTGAAGTACTGATACCCTTGAAGCGTTGATCCTTAACTCCTGCACTCTGGGCAACAACTTTCTGATACTGCTTGTGGCTGTGGGCACAGTGGATGTGTACAGCCTTGGAGCTGTATGATGCTGGGGTTGCTGAAGCTGGCCAGGAAACTGTGCTTCTGCGTCGCTGTCAAACGTCATGAACTAGCGCAGGAGTAGGTATTGATCCCCTAGCTGTTGAGCGAGATGTGGAGAGCTGTAATACTGTTCCTCAGTTTGGGTCGTTAGAATATACCACCAAAGCCCCCTAAGCATATGTGCCCCCTGGGAAGTCACATGGAGACTTGAAAACAGAGGGGAAGGAGGCAGTAACAGTAGAGACAGATTGGGATAGCAGCACTAGGCACAGTAGTTTGGGGAATGTTGATTTAATAGGAATTTTAGTTTCTTTTTAATTTAGATTATGTTCCTGTAATTCTTTCTATTACAGAGCAGTACATAGAGTGTTCGGTAGATCCATAGAAATGTTATTGATGGAACTCTCAACCTCGGAAACATGTGTGGTGGAAGTGTTGTTCCACCACAAATCATCTGTTTATTCAAACTGTTAGTAACAGTATTAGTGTCTGTTTCCTTTGTTGAGCTAAGTATGTGTATCTTTAAAACATTTCTCTTTGGATCTTAAGATGGAGGTTAAAGCTCAGAGGTAAGGGAAAATTAACTAAAGGGGTTGCTGTTATCTGAAGATTGTCTGGAATAACTTGAGGAAAGTGGTCTTTTGGAACAAGTACCAGTAGGATTTATAAAAAGTAGTTGAAAGATGACTGAAAATGACTTTGCTGAATCTGGACTGAATTTGCTTCATTTCCTTCCCCGCTTGAAGCATCAAGAACATTCTGTGATGTGATAATTTTTGTTGTCATCAGTAATAAATTTAGGGAAGAAGCATGCTGTCTGGAATTGGATTTATGATGATTATCTGATTCAGAAGTCTGGGCCAGAGGTGGGAATGTGGGTGGCTCTGCTGGCCTGCTTAGGTTATCAGAGAGTACCTACAAAATTTATCCAGAAGAGTAGCCTAGATCTGTTTTTTGGGAAAATAATCTTCTTTGAACTTGCTTCACAGTAAAGAGTAGAAATGTTTTCATAACATCTCACTTGAGCTATATTTTTATGTTCTCTTCTGTGCAGAATCTAAAGATTGAGGGGGGAAGTGCAGAAGCCGATGTTTGATGATATGCAGTTCTGAGTTTGAAAAGAGCAAAATGAATTCTTGTCATCCAGCATAGCGTAAAGCTTTGTAGAGTTAGCTCCTCTTTGTTTAAATACTTTAGAGAAGTTTTAAGACTATCCTAATTCAATCATAAGATGTACTGTGTGGTCATATGAGGACTTGAAGGTAGCCCAGCAAAAAAACCCACCTTGGCCATAGTGACTTTTAAAGGAGATCACTGAGCGTGAGCTGTGTGAGACTTGTGGAAATGGATGAAACTTAGCTGGAGTTCTGGCCCAGTATTTAAACTGAAGCAAATTAGCATTCTGTTTTTTCCTCTGAGGAGTTATTAATGCGCAGTACTTAAATATAGACGCAATAATATTGTGCAAGTGGGGGGGGGGGGTGTGGAACACCCAAGGACCTCTCTCTCCTCCCAATCTCTTCCTTTCCCATCACCTTCAAGATTTTTTAAGGAGATGGTACTTAGTGAGGAAAAAGATGTAACACTTTCTTCCAATCCATACCATCCTGTTGAAATGGCCTCTTTGGGCAGCTAGAATTGTTATCTGCACTGTATTTCCCATGCCTTTTAATTGCTGTGACCCAGCCCAAAATTTTACAGCGTTAAGAACCCATAGCAGGATGAGAAAATGTGAAGTTTTGTGCTTCTTTTCCTCACATGTATATCAGAAAAATATTACTAAAATTATGTCAAAACACTTAATAAGTGGAAACACCTTTTTCCTCATAGCAATTGCAGGTTGAGTGAAAGTGGATGAAAGGAGTAAAAGTGATGAAAACTCTGGTGGAGGGAAAAGTCATTCCTTGGAAAGACAGAGTGACTGTAACAATTTTGCAGAACATGTTTGTAAACCATAGATATTGGTGTGGAGAGCAGGCAGGGCAAACAGCGAAGAGATCTTGACTATACATGGCATGAGACTTGTGGTAAATTCCTAAAACAGATTTACTGATCTATTCCAGTATACTGAGTGAGTGTTTTGAAGATTTTATCCAAACAATTGGAAAATAAATATTTAATCCCATATATACTCAAGTAACAGTTGAGAGGAGGAAAGCATAAAGAAGAGGTACCTAAATCAAGAGAAACTTAATGCAATGCTTTTTTGGCTAAAATGTTTTAGAGTGTTTAGTGCAGCAACACATTTTTGAATCAAGAGACGTGAGAGCGTGTTGACTTTATATGTTAATAAAGCTGTTAAATGTACCTGTATGTTTTCAGTTCATAGTGTGATCTTTCTGCTGCCTTAAGTGGGCTGAAGACATACAATACCTCTCTAGAATAAGCATTTCATATTTGATCTTTGATTTTAAGCAAAATTTTGTCCTAAATTTAAATTAAGTGAGTGCAAGATAGAAGAAATTTTTTTTTCCAACAAGGTTTGAGAAATTGCTGTTGGCTTTGATTATTTGACTGTAAAGTAATGCAAGCACCAGTGAAAATCATCATCATCATCATGGCTTGGCTTCGCGGACGAAGATTTGGGAAGGGCTTTAAACGTGAGTACACCCTTCAAGCCTGCGCGGTGGATTTTTTAGGTGAGGCGCAGCGTGCGCGAGACTGGCCCCACCCTTTACACCTGAGGTTCATCTGCCAGGGCCTGGCGAGCTTGGACGGTGACAGCGAAGTCCTCAGGTCGTAGGTTTGGTTAGAGTATCCTTCTCTTAGATGGATGGCCTTACAGGGCTAAACGAGCTCCATCTGCCCGGGTTTGGAGTTAGAGGTGTCCTTCTCCTAGGATGGTTGCCCAAAGGCTAGTGAGCCCATCCTGCCCGTGGACACACTTTGTCTGACCCTTCAGTTGAGACCTGTCTGGCTTGGGAGACCCTACCGGAGGCATATGCCACCACCAGCATAGCGCTCAACTTCACAAGGGCACGCAAGCTCTTTCCCCACGGCAAGGGGGTGCCCGTGAAAGAGACCAGTGAAAATAATGCTGGTTTAAAAGTACCTCTGTGCAGTGCATACCATGGAAATGTGAAACTAGCAGTGTGAGCAGTTTTCCTCACAACAAGATTTGCATAGCAGCAATTTATAGAAGTGTAAGGTTTTCAATGAGAGTTTATTCCTAGCTGCTGGAAATACTACGTGTAGCCTAATATTCTGTTGAAACAAGCTTATTTTTCTCTTGTGATGAGGTTAAAAAGTAGGTGACCAAATATGTGAAGTAATTTTTTGGTAGTTTGCTTTAAATCATTCCACATGCTTAAGTGTTTTTTAAGAAAGTAGATAATTTTCCTTCTAGGCTTAGCATTGAGGGTAAGCCTGCTGGTGGTATAGAATGCAGCGGCACAAGTAGTTAGTAAATCACTACTATATAGTATACATAGTAAACTATATACAGTTAGTAAGGAAATAAGTATATTTCTACTTGTTAATGAGAAAGCCACTTGCTTTCTTCAGGTAAGCAGACTCTACTCTGACAGTATAGCTTCAGCTGATTTACCAGCATCAAGTTAATGCTCCAGGACCTTAATTGCCAGAAGGAAATATTTTCTATTTATATTATGTTAAGGAGGTAGAGCATGTGAGATTACTTTGAATCAAGCATGTTCCCAATATTAGACACTATTTAGTGGTGGTAATGTTTTGTTTTAAGTGCCTGGGAAATGAAATAGTAAAAATCAGATTCACCAATGAAGTGAAGGACTTGTTCATATTGCAAACGTTCTTTCTGACTAATGAAAAGCTGTAGGTAGTGCCAGAACTTTTGCAGTAAAGTTGTATCTGATTCTGCAACACACAGCTCTGAATGAAGTCGTATGACTAAGGACCTGCAGAATTTGTAGGTTGTATTTAATTTTAATCCATTTTATTCCATCATTCTTGTAGCTCCCTGTACCCACAGGTACACTATATTAATATGTATGTGTGTGTATAGACATGAACATGATGCACAGATACATATATTTGTATATTAAAAAATATCTGTATGCTTTGGTCTTGGTCTTGGTTAGAATTTTAAGGCACAGTTCCATAAATTTCTGATACCCTCCAGAAATGTTTTAAACTCCCAGTTCCCAGAGATAATTAAGATTGTTCTCTGCTCAGTATGTGGAAGAACCAAATAATTGTCTCTGTGGTTCTAATACTGGATTAGCTGTTGAGTATGTCGTACATGCTATGTTTTTAAGATTGTATTGTTATTTTTCTCGTATTTGATGTAAAGGCCACTGGAAAATATGTAAAGGCTCTGACTTCAGAAAGCTTTCAAAATCAGGCTGTTACTAAGCTCAGAGTAATATTTTATGGAAAAAATTACATTATCAGATGTGATGTTCCAGGTGCTTTGGGTTTTCTGTCATGTACCTTTCTGCATATGTGTAAAAGTAGTAGATCAAACATTTTAACTGTGAAGTCAATTCCTTTTTAGTATACATCATTGATACTGTAATATGTACATATTTTAATGCCTGAATACTAAAAATGAATAAATACAATTGCCATAGTACTGAGTAGAATAGCAAGTATTGAAGAAGCTTTTACACAGATGGACATTGTTGACAGAAATTATATTGAATTATTTTAATATGAGTATAAAATGGAACTTGTACTTCAATTTTCCAAACTGTGCACACCAAGCAAGTGAAAACTATCAGAGAGAAGGAGGGATGTTAGATGGGAAACATGTGCAATGTAGACAATTCTTTTGTACTGAGAACTACTGAGAAGTTTTTAATTTAAAAAAAACCCATCTCTGCTTGAAATAAAATACTGTATTGATATAACTATCTATACCATTCAGAATATGTTATAATCTGTTATTTTAGAATATTCTTAACCGAATTTTCAGTTAAAATTTAAAATACAGGATTTGGAATGGCATTTTGCTTTACCAATTTATAATAGATAACTACTTCGAAGGTAAAAAGAGCAGTGTTTGTGAACTGTTAAAAAATATACATAATTTTACCTTGTTTTGTATTTGTGTCTGTTAGTTCCCAAGCCTTAAAATACTGTTATCTCTGTTATGTACATTTGAACATTTTTCTTACTATAAAAATAGTTAATTTCTAAGTCCTCCTGTAGAGAGGTATCCAGGAAGTTTTCCTTTTTGCTCTTCTCTTCTTTGAAACAATTCCATTTCCCCTCCACTAGCTCTTTGCTGGCAAAGGTAACCAGACCTCTTTCCTCCAGGAATAGCCTTTTATTTGTTTTTGTTTGCTTGTATCAGTCTAGCCTGCAAAAAAAAAAAAAAATGTTGTCACAAAGACTTTGCTTGATTTTACTCTAATAAAACTTGTCAACTCTGCTTATAAACCTTCCAGTCTCAGATGAGTAGCTTGATATTTGCAGAGGAAGGGAGGGAGGGTTTGTCTTTCATTGTTCGTAGATACCAGTGTAAAATACAGGTTGAAGGTGGTTGAATGTTGTGCAGTTTTTTGTCTCCTATAAGAAGCTCTAAGCTGTTGTGCTTGATAGTAATGTGATGGTTACCCAGAACTACTGAGAACGTGGTGGTGTGCTGTTCCAGTTCTTGCTTCCCCCAGTGCAACTGTCTTTATATGTAGGTTCCTGTTCAAGTACTGTGACAGCTACAAGAAAGGAAAAGGTGGTGTAAGCCAGGCTGCTGGCTCTCGTGAGAGGTGGTTTGTCCTATTGGCATTGCTGAGGTATGAATTTTGGAGGTCAGGAGAACAGCTTCGGGAAGAGTGGCAAGGGACAGGCAAAAGATCCTCTCCTGGTCGGTCTTCCATAGCACTGCTGCTCTGGCGCTTGCTGAGCCAGGGAATGGTTCCTTTGTGTTTAATAGCCTTGCGCTGTTTCTTATTAGTTTTTTTTCTCTTGTTTCTCTGCTTTGTGGGAAAGGTGCTGTGTTTTGGGAAGGAACCTAATTAAACTGCTAACTCAGTATTCTTGCCCCTTGGCCCTTTTGACATGAAGACTGTTTTGTTCTGTGCTGTATTAGTGTAACTTAATTTGTGCTTGATCTAACCTATGAGAAGTTCAGCTGTCTGCAGATATTGGGGATATTTTGCTATGTAAAACATGGTAACTGCAAGAGAGCAGACTTTTACATTAAAACGTGACTTTCTGGGGCTATCTCAAATTTCATTTAAAATTATGAGGCCTTTTCTCATATATGATTATAAACATAAAAGAGTCTTAAACAAGCCAAGACTTCTGCTATAGCTATAAAATCTTCAAGGTCAAGCGCTAGGTGAATTAGTGTAGTGCATTCAGTAATAATTGGATTTCATGATCAGATACGTGATTGGAACATGGATACATGCTTTTGTCTGACTTAACGAGATATGATCCAGTTGCTAAACTTCATCTCTTTCTTATCTAGAATATGCAGTACTGATGGTACTTGAATTTCTAATGTAAACAATTTTTGTGAGCTTTTGGTGCCCTTATTGAAGAACTGAAGATCCAGTTGTAGGCATGGTCAGTATGTTAACATAGAAGAAACTGTAACATGAGGACTGCAGATTAAACTGCTCATTGGCATTAAAAGACAGTCATGCTATTCACAGAAGTATTTGTTAAAAGCTTGTTAAAACATTTTAAAGATAGAACAATGTGGTTAGAGTAATTTAACACATTTTACAGGAAATTACATTGTTAAATATGTAACTGGGCAGTAACACTTCTGCAGTTGCAGTAAACAAGTTTTTGTCACGACCCTTTTAAACTTTACAGATAAAAATGAAAGCTGGGAGATGCTTAAAAAGAGCTGTTCAGCAGTAAACAAGAGTGTGCTGAGTCTTACAGGAGCTGCCACAGAAATGAAAGCTGCTTTGCTTTTGGAAATCTATTTTGCTGCTGATCAGATGTTTGGAGCCTTTGAAGAGTAATGCCCATTATGGTCTGCAGGAGCAGCATTCGTCTCTAATTTTAACACCAGCTGACCATTTCTTAAAAGACTGCAGCTGTTATTTACTCAGAGCAGTGTAACTAATTAGATTTTTTTTTTGTCTGCTGCAGAGCTAATGAATCATTTTTGCTTCTTACTGGGTGCTATACATAAATTATTATTTCAAATGTTACATTATTTTGAGGCCTTTTAAAGAGGTATGTTGTTGAGATACTAAGTGTGATGTAAATGAGGTACCAAATGTAATGTACTTAATTCTGATTTCTTTTCCATTTTTAATAATATTTTTTTCTCAGTTTATTGAAAATCATATTTGTAAAGCAAGCAAAAGGTATGGCAATTATGCACAACTCATATCCCTTGCAGGCCATTTAGGTATCGTAACAGGAACAGTGGAGAGTTGTATTACAGAGCAGATTGCAATAGGAGAGGTTTCAGCGGTGCAGATTGTGAGTTACGGGATTCTACATTTGGTGATTTTCTGAGAAAGCGTGGAACAACTCTTTACTAGTTCAGGCAAAGTAATACCCGCAGATCAGTGCAGAGCTGAATATTCTGAGCTTGATTCCCTGTGTTGTGCAGCTTTCATTTGTTCACATATCTTCATTAGCATAAAAGCTAGCGAAGCTAATCAGTATTCCAAAAGGATATTTTAAAGAAAAATGGATACTACACACACAGAAATCATGGGATGCTTCAGTTAACACACATGATGCTTAGACTGTAGTTAAGCATCAATGTCAGTGCACATCTGGAAGGGGGATATATTTCTGAACATGCTTATTTCAAATGCTCTTAGTTTGCTCTAAATTTTAGGACAAAATGTGTGTAGTAGTATATTACTGCATAATGATAGGATTTGTCTGGTATCAATTATTATGAATAGGCTGTAGACAGTTTGAACAAAATTGTTGCTGGAGGCTTTTTACTGCTGTCCTTATTTGGATTTCCTGACCTGTTTGGGTTTTGCCTTTTTTTTGTTATGATGCTGAGCACTTCAGAAAGAGCTGGTGAGTGTGTGTTACCAGCTTCTGTAGGAGAATCAGTTCTTACTCATGAAGACTTCCTACTAAATATTTACTATGCTGTTCCCAGAAGTGGCATTGTTTTTCTGCTATGCTACAGTTGTCATCAATATGCATTAAGAAAGCATTGTGAGGTCAAACTGTTGAATTGAGCGTGGGGGAAAGCTGTTGTAATTTGCAAAGCCATATCTTTTAACCTGGGCTTTCTGTTTAATAAATACTAAAGTAATGTCAGTAAATTGAATGTCTGACTAGAATTTTTGAAAAAGTTTCATTTATAGTGGTAATATAGACAGTATTTGGAATCCTTTAATATTACCTTTCTACCTTTTTAACTTGAAAAGAATTTCCACTGGAAACGTGGACTTCTGCACAGAACACTTAAGTTTGTGATACACATGTGTTTTCTTTCAGTTACTCATGAACTTTTGTAGGCCCCATAGTCCTCAGAATCCAGAGGTCAAAGACTGCTGAGTTAGAAGACTTATCTGTCCTGCTGGTGGAGGGAAGAGAAATAGTGTCTGTTCTCTCCTTCAGGAATTTTTGTTCATGACCAAAATAAAATGAAATTGAAGAATGTTTGTGAGAGCAATGTCCAACTCTTGAGTTCTCAGAGCAGTCTGTAGATAGGAGTAAAGTGGTAAAGACTGAATTATCCCTGTTCATTTTGACTTGAATAACTGGAGTTATTCTGCAGTTGGAAATATTTTTCAAATATTGCTATTGCTTAGCCTAGTGGTTTTGGATAGCGTTCTCTCATATGTTCACAAACAAAAGGTGACATTCTGATGACTTTAGTCTGGAGCATGTGTGGCTCTGGACCATTGTAGCTATTTTTAAATCCTGTGACAGAAGTCTAGCAAACATAACAGTGACAATGTTTTTGACATTCAAAGAAATATTCCCCACTGAAATCGCCAAATTTAACACAACTGCTTTGTGGGCATGTGTTCTGTAATAGCTGTTCATCTTGTGCATGCAATCACAAGCTTAACAGAGTCAAGGGGAGTATCTATAATCAATATCTTGATAATAGAATCAGACTTAGAAACCTTTGAGTGGCAGAAAGATCCTCTCATCCTCATTGGTGTCAGGAAAACTACATCTTTGATTTCTTTGCTGTTAATGTTTTTTAATGTTAATTCATTTGATAGTACTTGATTAAGGCTGTAACTACTCAAGCACTGTCTTCAGAGTGTAGGAAGTGTATTTAACAAGCCCAGTACTCTGCAGTGTACCTGATCAGTCTGTATGTTTAGTTCACATGAGTAAGTATCCCAGCGGAAAGTTTTTGCCAGGAAATATTCCACCTTCCAGCTGTAATTGAATGGGCTTGAACAACAAGCTGAGACAGCTGGGTCCTGTTTTGGTCTCAATTTGTAGGGACCTAGGGTCTTGGGAGAGTGGGAAAGGGATCCTGTGCCAGTTGAGTGAGTTCGAATGAGGAAGAGAGAGGTTTGCTCCCTCAGCTGCTCTGCATTTCAACTATTAATACAGCAATAAAGCCTATTGAGAGAGTTCTGTGTTCTTTGTGTTTTTTGAAAGTAGGCTTGTGTGCTTAGCTATTGTGCCATTTTTGAAAGTTAATGTCTTATCACATAAGGCAGAATTTTCCAGGTCAGCCACCCAACTTTAATCGTGAGATCTTGTAGAGTGCAGGAAGGAAGCTGAGAAGCCCTCACAATAACAAGGAATAACATCCTATGGGAAGCGTTCTTTCATGGGGTCATTCACATTATAATTAAGAAACTCTGAGAAACAAGTAGGACTTCAATCTTAAGCAACTTTTTGAGTAGTGTAAGTCCTTGATGTGTTTGTATTTAAAATGAGTTTTCTCTGGTCTTGAGGTATAACAGGAGCTTTTCCACAGTCCTTTTAAAAGTTGCTCAGTTCTGAACCTATACTTCAGATCACTGTAGGAAGGTCAAATTGTTGCTTTCAGAGGGAGCCCTAAACTGAATTTTTGCAGGTTTTTTCAAACATTAACTGTTTAGTTAAACTATGTATTTGCCTCAGGCTGACCTATTGTTGACAAAAGTAAAGAGCTATTTGTCTTAACTGAATCAGGCAGCTCTAACAAATGGGTGATTAAAGTCTCTTGTCCAAATGCAGCTAATATTATTGTGAAATGAAAATAATATGGGGATAGAATGGAGTCAAATGAAGTCGTGTTTGCACAGTGATCAATCACTTACATTAGGAGCGAGAAGAGCCGAGAATTGTGGAGGAACTGCCTAAAATCAGGAAAAAAGTTACAAATATAGAAGAGATTATGTCAAAATAGTGTATTTATGCTACAGAATAAAACAGAGGATCCTGTCCTACCAGACTGATAGTAACAGTACATCCTTACTAATGTTAGGAGGGGAACAGCTCTGTGCCGCAGTGGCTAGATCACTTCTAGTACTGTTTTCCTTGGGTTTTACTGCATCATTGCCTGCAGTGTAGACAGATAGTTTAGACACAGGCACACAAAGCTAAAGTATCTTTTATTTATATGCTGACTTTTGAACACCTAATGCATAGAAACAGCCGAATGTAGACCATCAAGTTGAATTTCCAGCAGCTCCTGGCTTTTTTTTGCATGTTAGTGTATCTCCATGGCTAGGGTTTTATGCTGTAGTGCAGTGGTGGAAAATCCAAATATAGAGGGCTCTAGTTTGGACACTGCTATTGTGATTTTTGTGGCAGGGATCCTCTAACTTTACATGGGGCAGAAGTATGTTTATGCATTTGTTCTGGTTCATCAGTATAACACAGTCTTAACAGCCAGCTGCTCTTCCTGCTTTTTATTAAATAGTTAGTAATTTTGTTTATTTACCAAAACTAATGGTGTCTCTGTGTGTGTCAGTGATTTGGGGCTCATTTGGTTATTTGGATGTGTAGAGTTCTGAAAAACTTTCCCATAATTGGTTGAATTCTTGCAGGTATGAGTTGTGAGCTGGCTTAGGCTGATTAGAACTTTTTGGCTAAAGAGTGTTTTTTAATTTTTGTCTCATGTAATATTTCACGTGTTCACAAAGGATTGTTTTGCATGAGTATTGCAAATGTTATGAAGTGTGGGTTTGTTGTCATCAGCTTCCTTTGGGGCAGCGAAGGTCATTCTAGAGAACTGTACAGTATGCAACATTTCTTCGAAATAAAATTTCACTTGATGACAACTGATTTTATAACAGGAAGTAAAAAAGGCACAGCATGAGCTTTTGCTGAAGCCGTGTGGAAGTTCTGCCATCTTTAAGAGTGACATTGGGTGGAACACCTGTCTTTTTGCTGCCTCTAGATAAAGGAAAATGTTTATTTGTATTATATTTAATTTTTTTTTCTGTAGGACAGAATTTAAATAGACCAGAAAAAGCCATTTTCCTCAGTTTTTCACATTCTCATAGAAGAATAGTTAACTCCTTAGTGGAGGCTTTTTCTTTATTGTTTTTTTCTGGTCACCAGGTACTCCACAGTGTTGCTTAGAAGCAGGACTAGGAAAAGCTGGTTTACATTATATCTAAGTTTTCTTTTAGGGACAACCTTTGTTGTCAAGGTTGGTTTGAAAACCAAAGAGAAAGGGGAAAAAATGTTTGTAGACCTATTGCTGTAAAAATATTTGCAAAATATTTTACAGTGAAGGTGACACTGGCTTTATTCAACTGTGTAGCAGAGAGGCTTCTTAGTGTCGAGGTTGTTGCTGGGGAAAATACTCTGGGAGATTTTTTTCTGAGGTAAAAGATCTATAGCATATGAATTTGGGTATTTAGGTATAATTTTCTTTTGGGTTTAGAGGACATAGCCTAATTTTTTAAAAAAGTAATTGAAAATACAGTGTTGCAGCTTCACTGTTTTGTAACTTTTGTTTACAGCCAATACTAAAAGCATTTATATGTTTATCTAGTGTACAAACAGGACTACTAGCACTTCCTATTTGTGCATAACGTCACATATTATATCTCTTGGAGTGACAACATGCAATAAAAATAATTGGATACCTAATTATCTTTTATATCTTTAAAGGTTAAATTGATACTTAATTATTTCTCTCAGTTGTATCTTGTGTGGTCCCTGCAATGAGTTATAGACTAAAACATCAAACAAACCCCCCAAGCTTTAAATAAATAAAATCTTAATCGATGGATCTTGATTCTTTGGTGATATGCTTAAAGAGCCACTAGATATTTTTAGTATATGTTTCATTGGAGACTGATTTTAAACTAGGGTTTTTAAAAAAGCATATAATTAGGACAAATGTTAATGTGACAAACAGCAATTGCTTTTGTTTAATAATTATTTGTATTAAGAAGATATTGCCATTTAAGAGGTTGAGCTAGAAGCAAGGATAGCGGTTATCACCTTTTACACAGCAAAACGTGAAAACTGTGTTTACTCTTGGTGTGTGCACACAGTCGTATAAATGGTGACAGCAGTCCTGTGCAGGACTGGAGGGCAGGAGAATAGTGCCGTCACAGATTTTGCCACCATAGTTGCTATCTAGCCTAGTTATGTTTGCTGTCAGTCACTTTTTCATTTTAAATGGGAAAAAAGGTGACTTTGAAAAGGAGAGAGTAGCAGAAGCCGCTGACTTAGAAGGAAGAAAGGGAATGAAGAAATTGAATCTTCTTTTAGATGGCTTTCTTATTTCCTCTGGGAGGAAGTAAGGCCAGTCATGTCAATAACAGACCCCTAATATTATTGATTAAATAACAGCTGTCTTGTTTCTATGGAGTCATTAACTATTTAGTTGTCAAAAATAAAGAGGAATATTCTTGTCTCATGAAAGAAAGGAAATGGTTATACCGGTGTATGTATTACATCACAAGATTCTAAGAAGAAATACTTTTTTTTGCATAATTCAGAAAGACCTCATGCTTCTTGTCAGAGATGGCTCATTTTTTGCAGTGGGAAAAAGCTTTTTTTCTTCCCATTTGTTGTATCTTTGTCTTTTGTGATTTTTGTTCCAATGAACAGTTGAGTGAAAACACTTTTTATTTCAGGAAAATAATATCACTTTATATTGTTACTCAACAGTATATGTGTATTTTAAAGCACTCAAACAAGGCAGAAATAGGTAAGATTTCTCTTGCAAGATAGGTTGAGCTTTTGCTGCGGTAAGGTCTTTTTAAAAATGCAAAGCATCCAGAATTTTCTATTAAAATTGCTTGGTTATCTATTTGCTTAAATGTTTTCATCCATTTACGTATTCCGGTATGTTATTTTCATAACTCAAAAAGTGATCTCAAAATAACAGTTTTAAATTTGTGTACAGGCTGCTCCTAACTATGCACGAGGCCCTGTTGCGGGTATCAGGGTGACAGCTGAATGTTGGCTGCTGCCTTGGTCTTTGCTTTTGAAAAATCTGTGCCTGTAATCTTCACAACAAATTTGTGTACGTGTACACACATATATATGGCATTTGAAGTATTCCTCAAATAAAACTGGTCAGGAAATAATTATTTTCCTCCTGTGCAAACTGATAAAGGATTCTTTGCGGTTTTGAAAAAGTAAAAAATGTCTGTTTCTTGGATCAGTGAGGGAAATTACTATTCATGAGGCAAAAATTTCTTTACTCTGTCACATAACTTCAGGGCTTATGGGATGGGGAACAAAACAAGATTTCCTTTTTCCAGAGGCACAGGACCAAGATTCAGAGTAGATTTTTATCTACTACCTATATTTGATACGGAAAGAATTGAGGAAAGAGCTAAACTAATCACCATATAAACCTACATAACCCTAGTAAGTCATGGTAATTTTTCCTGCTCTCTACCTGACTTTAGGTAGTGGGAGAAATGGCAGATCATGGAGATTATGTGCAGTAATGCTCTCAGATGCATCCTGGTGACATTCGTCATGAATGCTTCCTTAAATCTCTTTCACACCTTATTAAAGCTCCAAACCACTGTAGTGTTTCAAAGATAGAAGATAGAGTTTTTCTTTAATTAAAAAAAAAAAAAAAACCAGATTGAACCCAAAACCCCTTTTATGGTCTCTGAGAAGAAATTCGTTCATAAGGTTATTTGCGCAGTGTTCCTTCCATGGCATATTTTTGCCTTGTGTTCAGAAAGTGAGTAGAGCACATGAGACTTCATGCACGAAGAAGATGGCCCTTGTTCCTTTAATGACTTTATGGACACAGCTTCACAGATTCTAGACATCATGTAGAGGAATATGTTTTTCTGTTTGTACAGTGAGTTGGTTTAGGTTAACTTACTAGTTAGGATTATCTAATTTACTGCTCAGCTTTTGGAATTAATTAAAACTTGCTGCTAGTAATTAGGATATTGTTGTATGTGATGTCTGGGCATTTATTTTTTTTAATCTGTGCAGAAGTTGATCATATTTTTGAAAATAGATCAGAAATATCAGAAATATATTATCTTGAAATCTCTTTCAAGAAAATAGCTGACTTACAGACTCATTTTAAATCTAGAAAAGGTGATAATAAGAGTAGATATTAAAATTATTTTTTTCAGATATAGTAAGATAGTTTGCAGTTGTACAGTCATTCAAACTTAGGAATGTCCATTGTTCTTTTACAGCCAACAGGAAGGAGTCTGAGTTATTTGTCTGTTTTCTTCGAAAAGTTGGGTGTAGCACAAGGGCCTCAACTGTTCTTCTGATTTTGCCACCCCTCTCCAACATTGTTACGCTTTTAATATATTGCAGGGTTTTCTTGACTCTATAGTACTCGTTTTGTATCCACTTTCACCCAGTTTTCTAAGATTCTCTACTGGTCCTGTGTTTCCTGACCACTGCATACCTTTGCAGCATTAGGTCCTCTAATAGATATGTCACTAATGTTGACATGGAAATGTGCTTGTGGTGTCCAGAAAAAATGCAGTGTGTTTCATTACAAGAAAAGATGCTTTGTTGAACCTCCCCTTGCTGCTTCCTTCAGAATAAAGTTGTAAAACTTGGGAGCTCAGTTGTAAGCTCATGATCCTGTTTTAGCATTCTGTTTGTTAACTTTCTTACCTTTTGCTTACTGTTTCAAACATACACTTTAAACCTATATTAAAAAAACCAGCCCATAAAATCTGAGATTTTAATTTCAGTTCATCTCTCTAGCTCTGCAGCAGGTGAGGCATACTTCCCATCTTGTGTGGCAACACAGTGATGTCCTCGGAGGAGGAGGACAAGCAGTTGTAATGCTTCGCAAAAGGATTTTTTGCTTGTTTCATGAGTACATAAGGGCTACTCTTGTCTCCTGAGTTTGGGGTTAGAAGATGTTGAAATATGTTTGTTTGGGGTTGGTTTCATTTGATTTCTTCTGATGGTGCTGTCTCTTACATCCTGCACAGGGCCTGGGCCACAAGAATTCATGTCTATGATAAACGTTACACTTCCTCCACTCCCCAGGCTGAGGCATAGACTACAGTTCAGAGTGCTTCAAAATTGCCTCCACTGTGCTTGGGTTCAAAAAAAACCTAGGGTCTTGAAAAGCAGAGTCCTCCTTGAAGGCTACCTTCATCCTTAGGTCTGCTCAGAATCTCTTGTTTTGTAATGGATGTTTAAATTATTTACTTCTCTCAGAGGATTCTGTAAGTTGTGTATAAATCTCTCTATCTGGCTATGTAATTGTGTTAAGATACATAGCAATCTAGGTGCTTCCAAACCTTTTGGAAGAAGGTTTAGGTTTTTTGTTTAAAAAAAATCCTTGTACTATTTAAAAAGGATGTTTGGTTCACCGAATGTAAATAGCAGGGCTCATTGCTAATACTCACAATTCGCTTTTGTTGAACATGGTGCTGGTGTGATACCAAATTTGGCTTTCTTTGTTACCTGCATGAGCTTGGTGTAGCGAATTCCACTTACACCCTAGAGATTCTAGCTGTTGGGCTGGTGCAGAAGTTTCATCATCATTGGATGATTGAAGCTCTTTTTTAGGAGTGAAAAAGAGCCCCTGAATTTTGCAAATTCAGCCTGTCTTCTGGAGGATTGTTTAAAAGACGCTTTTATGCGTTATTTTCAAGCTGTTCTCTCCATCTCCCATAGAAAACAGATGGTGCTGCTCAAAAAGAAGCCTAAATTTGAAAAGATTTTTTTTTTCTCCCCCTTTGTGGTCCTTTTGATTGAGATTCATTTGAAGTTAAGATGGTCTAAGAAACAGCGTTACGTACAGACCTTGCCTTCCTGTGGAAATTTCCATTTATTGGAATATATGTGTGGATATATATGTGTGGGTACACACAGATTGATATAGATATAGACATATATATAAATGAAAACTTTTGATAGCTCAGTTAACACAGACTATTCCCAATTATCTCTTGACAGTCACGGAAAAATGGTAGATGAGGAGTAGGCGTGGTTGTTGTAACTCTTTCACTGATATATATTGTAATTTCACCATCGCTGTTACTTCCTTTCGAGTGCGGCAGCCTGTGTCCTTACTGGCATTCCGCTAACTGAGCAAATTTCAGCCCACCCACTATTCTGCACGGTACATGATTGGAAATTAACAGATTGACTTTCAGCTGGAGAGTGTCTATTTTTCAGTCCCCTAGCAATTCAAACGGCTAATTTCACTAACTTTTTGATCTTCTGCAGTGTCAAGCTCGTATTGTGCTTTTAGGCTGCAGGACAGATTTTTCCAGGAAGTAGGTGTGGATGTGGGATTTAAAATGTAAAAGATGAAAATTCCTTTTTTTTTTTTTCCCCATCTTAGGTCTTCTGGAGCTGTGTTCATTCTCTGTCTTGATTAGAACCTCTAATGAGTCAAATTACTTCACCTGCTTCCTCAGGTCCTTGGGAGTAAATTTCTTCTAGGCCTTGCTGATTGGACCGTATCTAATGCATTTTCTTGTTTGTTTAATCTTTGTATTAATATCAGCAGAGGTATTTGTGAGTTGCTTGAGCCAAAAAAGTTGAAATGCCTTTATCTGTCAGTGTGACTCAGATAAGGCACGTTGTTCAGTACATTGTGGGGGAGCCTGCCCTTATTTCAGACAGCTAGTACTCAACAGTCCAGTAACTTTCATAAACACTAAATGCACATTTGTTCTAAAATGTACTAAAATTAGTGTGAATGGGGAAAATACTACAGCTGAGTGGTTGTTAGGTTAACAGATGGAGCTAGGCAAGCTGTGCTGCCAATTGGTAAGAGAGAGGAGAAGCTAAAGTGTCTGTTTTGATGACTAGCAACCCAAGTTACTGACAGTCACTGTTTCTTGAGTTCAAGTTGAATTCTTGAGATTCAGAAGGATTTTAAGCTAAAGGCATCCGTTCATCCTGAAGTTTATAAAGCAGCACTTCAACACAATATGGGTGAAAAGCTTGTCAGTGCAGCTTGTGTACTGTGTGATTGGTGCTACCATCTTTGAGCATGAATTAAATCAAGTGCTAATGCTGGGTTAAAACAAATGCACTTTCTGTTCTTTCACGTGCAGTAGTAGTTGCTTTAAATTAAGAGTTGTGTTGAGTGAGAGAATTTCTTGAAACTTGAAATAGAACTGAGTGGTTTGTTATTAGAAATTTATGAAGGAACAAGCAGTAAGATGTATCTCTGGTGGATATTAGTCCTTCGTAGGTTGGTACCTAGAGGGAAGGCACTGCACCATGGTTTATGCAGAAAACACAGGGAAGGGAAAAAAGCCCAGCTGGGGAAAACTCATAATGACTAGAACATTCAGTAACTGACTCCAGTAGAAAGAACCTTTTGCAAGGGTTGTTTAAGCCATCTGAGAAAGTTTGTTGTTGGATGAATTTTGATAGCCAAGATCCCAACAACTTCATTGTAAGTTAGGTGGGTAAGTTGTTTTTTGATTAAAAGGTTGAGAGATTTTCTTGGAAATACTCAGAAGAAACTATAGGAAAGTAATTTTATTTTGAACTTCCCTCAGAGTAACTTTATTTCTTCATATTTTGCTTTTATAGTAATTGTTAACATACACCACTAAACTCACTCTCTTAAACATATGAGCTATTTTATTTATAAAGTTAAAATTACATTATCATTGGAAGGTGAGACCTTTGTAATTAATATATATAAACACCTGTTTTATTAAGTCAGGAAACAATTGCAATTAAAACCAAGAAAATAAATATTTTAAAAATATCTGATGGTAAGTCATACCAGGGTGCTTCCTATCATTAAAGCTTTGTTCTCCTCTCTGTGTAAATAAGTAAAATTTGCAATGAAATACAAACGAAACGAAGGGTGAGGAAGTTGTGGGTGTTATGTGTATTGATTACTCTCTGTTTATGGACTTAGTATTCACTCATCTGTTAGAAAGATGTCTTAATTCTTATTCTGTGAAGTGTACATTCTTTTCCTTTAACCCTTGTGTATGCAAATAACTTTCACAACTCTAATTCTGTCTTGTCTGAAGTTGGCAGTTTGCTTGAGTGTTGACAGAGTAAAATAGTCACAGGTGTCCTGTTGATTTCCATAGAAGTGTTTGCATTATTCTGAGGATTTGGGCCCAAGACATCTTAAACCCATTGCAGTCATTTCCCAGATTAATGTATATCAAATTATTTTCCTAGGAGGAATATTCTGTGGATGTCAGGTCTCTCGAGAAGGATTTCTCAGCTTCATAAAGTGAGATCTCACTTCCCTGTTAATCATATTTTCCATATTTGTGTGTCAACAGTAGTAGTAAATAGAGCATTTGTTATCCTTGGAGTTGCCTTAACTTTATGCAAAAAATTTATCTTTTTTTTTTTCTTTTTTATAATATCTGCTTGCTGGAAGGGATTAATCAGTTCTCAAGCAGTTGTATCTGCTGGTTACGCTCGGAGTCTGGTTATGCACAGGCTCTTGATTAAAAATCTGCAGAAAACAGCAAAACAACAAACCCTCAGAAGTAATTTCGTGAGCAGAAGTGACTAAGAAAGCCTGATTTCCTGTTAATTGTGCCTTGTGTTTGATTGGGGTCGCTGAGTTAAAGGCTTTGTCACAACTACAGCAGCTGTACAGGAAGATGTCCGCTGCCACCCCTCCAGCTGGTTCCCCAGGTAATGTCCTGGGATTACAAAGCCAGAGGATGCTGTTGGAGGCTGCCTGGGTTTAGGAGTCTCTCCTGCCAGCCACCTACGTATATGGAGCATGCACAAAGTGAATTGTTTTTGAAATGTCTTCTGCTTAGTCATTTGTGGTTCAAGTCAGCTGATGGGTAGAAGTTACTGGGAGACCTGGATGCACTGTCTGCGGGGCTGTTGCTTCTCTCGTCGCTGTGTCACTCTCCTGACAGTAATTCATTTATGTGTAAAGGGTTTTGGTGGTAGTGATGATGCTTAGTCAAAATTATTAATTTAAAACTAAATCCAGTTCTGTCTGTGAGTGATTGTGAATCTAGCGGATGAAAACCAAATGTTTCTGAATGTCCCCTCTGTTACAGTTCTTTATAAGGGCTGTATTCTGCCCTTCTGGTTTGTTTGTGTTTTAAGGACTAGCTGTAAAAAAAGGGACACAATGGCTATTGTAAATACCAGCCTTCCATTTGCTGCAGCATGTAAAATTTTTTATTTGTGTGCTGTCATTATTTGAAAAAAAAAAAACAAAACAAAAACCAAGAAAGTAATCCCCAATTACCTTATTGTATGAACGAGTCCTTTCCATTCAGGCAGTTTAGATAAGCAGCCCATTTCCTTCGAATGAGTATTGCTAACATCGCTTACAGTAGTTACTATATCTGGACTGAATTCAGATTTTCCAGGTGCATGTTTCTTATTGTACAGATGTGTTTTGAATGCACTTTGAGATAAAATGAGAATATTTAAACAATTGGTTGAATATTACATTTTAATGATAAATAGGGAAAGATTTGGGTGGAAAGAAGTATCAATATAGAGTGGAAAGTTGGCAAGGTATGAATAGGTTGAAAAGGTATGAATAGTGGATGGGTTGAATCCGAGTTCTTGGAGGGAAATTCATTTTGAATTCTTCCATGTGTTGCATATGAATGCTGAATTTTCCCAAATGTTTGAAATGATACAGGGCTATGAATATTACGTTTAGTTTTGATAATCAGTTTTATTTGCTAAGATATAACTACAAAGTTTGAAAAAGAACAACAAATTAAGGGGTTTTTTGATGAGCAATCCTCTGAAGCGAAGTTAAAACTAACAGGAATGCTTTGTGCTAAGTTCTGAGTAAATACAGAGTAACAATCTAAATATATGTGTTAACAAGGGCAGGAGTTGCCACACTTTCCTAAGGATTCCAGATCAGCAAAAAACAATGTTCAGAGTGCAGGAGACAAAATGTTACAGTTCTCATGGTTTTTGTAATAGTCAGGCAGTGCAGCATTCTATGAAAGCAATCTAGGTTTGACCTAAGACTTGGCCCGTCTGTCAAGAATGGTTTAAAAGTAACAAGCTCTGTCTGGTAATTACATAGATGGGTACACTCATGACCCATACCTTCAAATACAACGCATTGCAGGTACACATTTGATGCTTCATTATGACTGATCTTCATTTTTAGTAGTAGCATTTTGGTACTGTTTCCATATGAATAAGCATTAAGAATTTGAAAGATTCTGAGCTGAGAAGATTTTGACTGTCTTTCACGTTGTTAAGCTTGTGCTGATTTGGTATGTTGCTCCAGAACACAGACTAAGGTCTGGAGGAAGAAGTGGTGTGACCAGGCGTCTGAACTGGGGACTCTTGCTGAACAGGGAAAGATGATGAAATAATTAGCAAAATGGGTTTAGTCATGTAAAGTGGAACTTTTTTTTTTTTTTTTTTTTTTTTTTTAGTATGGATAATTTATGTTTGCTTGTGTTTTACTGTGAACTGCTTAACTTGCCCTTTGCCATCTGTGGAACAAGGTGATGTTTGGAAAAGTGAGCTATCAATTCACCTCCCTACAAGTACTTCTTTCATAGAATAAACCTTCTGTAAGCTAATTTGAGAGTGAACAATGATGAATTTCTAGCATTCATTTTGCTCATGACTTGGTTAAGACTTGTATTTTAAAAATGTTTTATTACTTATAACTGTAATCCATTTTTATTAGAGTGCAATTTCCATTTAAATATTTATATGAAGTATCTAGATCAATAATATTTAGAAATTATAAGCACTAACTAAAATTTGGGCATGTTACCTACTTTTGGAGTGTGGTTGCTTTATTGAGGTAACTAAATGTTTACTGTCTCTCCTGAAAACTGCTGCGTTTGTATATAATTAATGAATTTGTGTTCTGTGCTCTTCCAAAAATGTGTCCAACTTCCTCATTACCCCATTACTTATGTCAGACTTGCTTGTGTGTGCTATGTCTTGCCATGGCTTTTCCTTTCAAGTTTCTAGTAAACAAAACTTTTTAGATAAAACTTGGGTAAAAGCATTCAAAGAATTTTCAGAACTCTTTTATGCTTTTAATATCACAACTTGCAGAACATGTCTTCTCCAGTGCGTTGGACACATGCAAAAACACCTCTCCTGTCCACATTTTGGGGAAAAAAGCATACAAAAATTTGAAAAAATGTCTAGAATTTGAAGATGAAGAACAGTTTGTGTTGATACTAAATCTTCTCTTTGATTAGCTTATAGTCTGAAACTGAAACACTTAGTCCTTCGTTTACAGGAAGAATGGTAATTTCACTTGTTGCCTCTTCTCCTTATCTTAAGCTGAAAAATAAAGCCAAATAATCACATGTTGCTATAAAATTGTCATAGACATAAATTAGACAAAAAATAGACAAAAAATTAGACATAAAATAGACAAAAATTACTGTCGTAGAGAAATTGCCTTTTATCAATGTAGCAATAAGTAAGTGCTTTAATCTATGTAGCCTGTCGTAACAGTCATACAGCAATACAACTCTCTTACTATAGAGAGTAAGATTGAAAAAAGTCTTAATTTAGGCTCAAGCTTGCAGATACACGCACGTAAGAGTTCATGGTTTTGAGATCTCTCTCATTTCTGACTTGGCATGGATGGGGATGATGAAATACATGGTGTGCTCTGTAGCACAAAAGTTAGTTCAGCTGTACCACTTAGTGAATCCCTTCGCTTGATCCATTAGGAACTTCGAAGGCTTAATTTGAAACAGTATGTCCTTAAAGGGTGGTTTGAAAACCTTGTTATATTCAGGTAATATAAGCATAAGGGCCCTCAAAACTGAACAGAGAAACTGAATAAAAAGTAAGTTAAAGTCTTCTCTTTGTTTTCATAAAGAATTTGATCAAGCAGTGATCTAGCTTCCAGAGTTATTCTTTACTGCCTCCTCAGTGATGCAAAGGAGATGTGGATCAAAGCAAAAAGGGCTGTGGTGCAAGAATTTCGTATGCACGTGCATGTGCGCGCACACACACGTACGTAGTTTATGTCGGAACTTACTACTTACATAAAATGTGTGCTGTAGGGTACTTACAGGTGTTGAGAAATGTAGTTGTCAGCTTCAAAATCAAGATTCTATTGAAATTATTGGAAAATTGTTTATATTGATGGGGATCGTTGATCGTTTTTTAGTAACAGATTTCAGAGATTCACCTGCACTGAAGCCTGAATGATAAAATTGCCATGAGGTGAAATGCGGTCAAAATAAAAATATCTTAATCAGCATTATTTTACAGTGATCACTTAATCAGGAAGAAACCAAAGATGATTGTAGTCGAGAAATAGAGTGCCGGATCTAGCGCACAGTTAGGTACTTAAGCATTATGATATGGTCTTTATTCTCAAGTGGGCCAAATCAAGTTTATTATAGGCAATTTACATTCTAATGGCACTGAACTTTCAAATGCTTAATTATTTTTTAATTTTAATTGCGTTAGTTTTCAGGTGACTCTGTAAGACTGCTGAAGTTCTAAGATCTTTGAATATCTTTAAAGAGTGCTGGTAGTTTAATAAAAGACTACTGGTAAAGTCATAATTCCCTAAAATGTAGCAAGGCTAAGAAGAGTTTTTGAAACACGACTTTCTATCACGTTTTTTAGAATTACTGTCTTCTCATCATTGTCTGATTCTTTTGCATTGGCCCAGTGACAAACGTGTTCAGTTGTATTCAAGCTGGGTAATGCAAGGAGCAAGCAGATGAGTGGTTTGTAGTTCTTAGAGCAGAAATAACAGAGGATGATGGCATTAAAATGGTGTGAGGTATGCGTGAGGTGGGAGCTTAAGCTGTAGAGGTGGAAAAATTTCTGTGGACATAGGAAGAGTGTTTTGTTTTCTTCTTTTGTGACTGGGATCTTGAAATTTGAGTAAAAAGCAGTCATAGAGACTGCTGTAGTGTTATCTTTGGTTTGCATTGCACTTACAGTGGCTTAACTCTCAGAAGGAGCATTTTACTGTGATGTATCAATGAAATGCAACATGATCTGTTTTCTTATTTTTAATAATTTCAGAATAACCCATGGGATATATCAGACAGTGTAAGACTAATGCAGGCAGTGTCCAAAAGTCACGTTTTATTTATTTGGATCACAAATGCTAATTTAGAAATACATCTAATTGCAATGAGTGGTTACTTCTAAAGAAAATGAAAAATATGACTGGAAAACATATATTACTTTAAACTTGACAAAATTCCTTTTCACAGTATTATGTTTTTACTATCATTTTTAATATTTCTATTTGACATACATTATATTGAAGTAATTACATTATGAATTTTTAGCTTCATTTTAATGTCTGAACTTCAATTTCATGTCAAGTATAGATCACGAATGCAGAACTTCATATAACATCTTTCATTTCAAATGTGGTCCATAAAGGCTGAATTAGGAGTGCAATTGTGTGCATTTATACGCTTTTTACTACCCAGAGTTCTCCAGTCCTGGCTGGGGCTCTTGAGATCTGTTGCAATGCAAATACAAACAACTGCCAGTGAAACGCCCTGTGTATGAAATGCTTATGAGCAGATTTATGCCATGCTTTTAAAGAGGAAACAAGGTACATTGTTACATGATATGTCAGTTCATATGGTGGGTGTTTCTCTGGAATGTCCTAAAGAAGAGTTTTCCTGTTGTTACTGCTCGGCTGCGTTACCAACCTTCTGCTCTGCGGCACTTGCGGCTTGCTGGGAAGCGTCTGCAGTGATGTGCAGTGAATTTGGGAGCAAAAGCACCATGATGGAGGAGTGAGAGACAGGACTCAAATGACCTGTGTGCTGTGTGAGACTTGACAGGTGTACAGTTTGACAAGTTCAAAGTGTAAGAATATGCTAAGAATACATGGCTACACAAACGAGTCATTTCAGAGGAGCAGAGTTTGTGGAGAATCCACTCACCCTCCTTCTCACAAGGTTTAGAGCATATCCTTTAATTAAAAGAGACTCAAAGTGCTTTCAGGTTTACAGAGCTTTTACAGCTATTTTCCCCTCAAAAATTAAAATGAATAATGTTAGTTGCACATGTAAGATGTAATGAAGCTCTCGGTACCAGCAAAAGATCAAATATCTGACCTCAGTATATTTGCTTTACATAGATGAGTGTAAAAACAGTCATCTTTTAATTAAACTTCTCCAGCAAAAGGAAGACAGGCTGATGTTGCGTAACACAAGTCCTTGTTTGTTAGTCACAACCTAATGATAAGTAAAGGCACTCAAGACTAGTGGTTGTAAAATGAAAAAGGAAGTGCACCAGGCAGTTTGAGAGAGGATGGTGGCAGAGCTTCATCACTGAAACTGGGACTTCAGAAGAGAGAGTCCAGCTGGGTAGGACCAGTGTTTGAAAGGAAAAGTAAGGAATTAGAGAACTAGCAGAGCTTTGCTCAGATGGTGGCTTCTGTGACTGGCAGGGCAACGGGATGGAGGCCTGGAGGTACAGAGAGAGACATGTGAGCAGACCAATACAAGAAGCAGGCGAGATACAGATGTGGAGAAAACTGAGGAGGCTGTGGGCAAAAACCATCAGCTGTGGGGCAAAAACTATCAGCTGTGTGAGGACAGGACAAAGTGATACTGGATGATGAGTCTTGTGGGAGAGGTTAGAACTGAATAGCGGAGAAGGAAAGTGTGGGGATGAGAAGTCACAGCAAGGAAGAGGTGAAGCTGTATCATCTATTTGTGTGAGGCAAGATAAGGGAGTGTAAGGCAGGCTGCAATATTACACAGGTGTTGGAGTATCCCTTCAAATCCTTCTTCCTCTAGCTTCAGAAATGGAACGAGAGACTCTTAAAGTGCTGTGGAATACCTGGGAAACTGAGCAGGGGGCTTCATTAGTGCCAGTCTTCCAGGTTGTGCCAACCGCTTGCAGCACTGGTCCTTGAGTCAGTGAGGATCATGTACTAGATGCCTGTGTTCTGCGGACCACAGTTGCTAACTTTCTTCTTGTAAAACACCTCTGTATTATTACAGTATGCAGCAGAATTTCTAGAAAGGAGTAATTTTTATTTTTAAATGGGAGGATTATTTGAATTATTGAGTATACATTGAACAAATCTTTAATTAAGGATGCCAAGCCATAAATATAGCACAAAGGAAATGACAGTATTAATGAGGCCTCCACAATTACCTTGAAAGAGTACATGTTACAGGCTTCTGCTGTGGTCACAAATACCTGTTCTATAGAGTAGAGTGCTGTTACTTGACTCGAAGTCATTCTCCCTGCATACCACCCACCCACACCGCAAAATTTGCTCTGGGGTTGCATACTCTCTGTTTATTGCGTGATATTTGATTTTTTTTTTTTTATCTGATATTCAACACAATCTCTCACAAACAGTGAGACAGTATTTTTCAAGAGCTTCATCAGATTAGATGGTGCTATTTCTGTTTTACTTAAAGTAGAGACAAAGAATTCTACTTACTCATTTTTGATACCTGGTTTATTTTGATTTTTTACAACATTTAGTAACTCTAAACACAGGTTTGATTGATTTTATTTACAGATTAAACATCCAGCATTTTTTGGCAGTCAAATACCAGCATATTGAGTTACATGTCAAATACTGAGGAATGTGAAATTTCAGATTGACTGTGTGATTTTAATTGACTTGTCTGTAGCTCTGTGACAGCATAAGGGATGGAGTCTAAGCAGCGTTCCTCTTGTAAGCGTAAGACCACCTTTCTTCAGCCTTTCAGTTGTTCTAAATACCACAAAACCTCTTTTCTGTCTGCTTTTAGTTTGCTCCCGGAGCATTTCCACCCTCTTTACTAGGTGGAACAGGAGTCCCACAGTGAGGGTTTTACAGACGGTGCTACAAAAAATTGCATCAAAATTCCAATGGACAGCAGGATGAATTAAAGTTCAACATTTCACTTCGCTGCTAGTATAATAATATTTAAACATAGCTTGGTTACTGAAATTCTTGTGATGAGAAAGAATAGTAATATAAAAAATAATGGCCGTATCTTGATGTGGTATGGAAGTGTTGCCCAGATCTGCAGTGGTTGTTTCATGAGTGCAGGGATTATTTTTCATCTGAGTCTGGGGAGGGAAAAACCAGAACAACTCTCATATGTTTGGGAAAGATATTTTATTTCTCTCTCTGATTTTTAAAGTTCCTGTTGAATCTTTTGTGGTATTTGTAGCTAAAGATGGCTGGATGGACTCCACTTGACCTATATGAGAACAGATTACTTTTTTTTTTTTTAAGATGAATAGGATTCAGAATATTGTGTCTGTCTATACTGTAGTGCAGGAATTTGTGGACGTGCTTCTCATTCTTGGAAAATGCTAGATTCTTAACTTGAACTTACAGATGTTGGCACTTAACTGTTCATCAGGAAAAACATGTTAAAAATGTTCTGAGGGAGTGAAAACTGCATCTGAGATGTTAAAACTAAGATGGATATTTGTGGCTTATATTTTTTACGCCTTGATGTTCTGTGGTTCAGCTGCTATCGCTGTCGACTACAGTGTTTTGCCCCGGTTTCCTCCAGAGAGCTGGCAGAAACTGTAACAAAGCTTTCTTGTACTGTTTTGCCAATCAAGTGGGTGGAGAGGAGAGTTTTCCATCTCCTCTCAAATTAGTCTTTAAACAGCTCTGCCTTGCTGATTGTCAATTATTTCTACTTTGTTTTGAGAAATACTGTTTGTTTTGGGAGGAGTATGCTCTCACACCTTCTTTCTGGAGTTTTTTGAAACCTCCCAGTTATGGTCAGCCTTAACTCAAAAATGCTATTTACACATTTCATAATCACAGCTGATAGAAGCCAGTAGAAAATAAATGCTTTGGGTTTGGGCTGAGCTGGTAAAATAAAAACACTTGTCAAATTCCTTCCAGGAATTTAGCAGAAATTTCAAAACTGGAGAATGCTTTTAAAAACAAAGCTATTGATGTATTAGTCTGCTTTGTTCTTTTTTTTTTTTTTTCCCAAGGACAGCATTAGGATGAATCAGAGAACCTTCTGCTGTTCAGTTAAGTGACAAGCTCTTAGATTATGTGGTTTTTCTCCTTTGCATGGGAAAGCTCTGTATGTGTTTTTTATAATTATTTCAAACTAATGAAGGAAAGGGGGCTTTGTCTTGAACTGGCAGGCAGCTAGTTTCCCATGGTGGTCATTTCCTTTTCCGGTCTGTTTCTTTAGAATGAACTTTCACCATTGCTGTTGACAGTTCTGGTGGATACAGCTTTTAATTTCTCTATCTTTGGCTTGACGTGGTATTTTACATTGAACAATGCTGTGGGCAGCAGGCTGGGTTTGTGGTGTGATAATCTGCATCACTAAGGAAATAGGGAAAGTCATCATCATCATCATCATCATCATGGCTTGGCTTCGCGGACGAAGATTTGGGAAGGGCTTTGCCCACGCTTATTGCAAGCGCGTTGATGGCTGAAAAGGCCAATGCGGGATAGGCAAGACCGGTTGCAAAGAGCACACCGGAGGGTCTCCTTGGGTGGTATAGTCGAGGCACGGTTCTTTCTGCGCTGTCTTTTCTCCTCGAGCTTGATTCTACGCGTGCTCTCAAAGGAGACAGCAGCGTTATGTATGGTGTGTCTCCAAATCTCCCGATTGGAGGCCAGGGTGGACCACTGATGGTGGTCAATATGGCCTAGGCTGAGGTGTTGTTTCAGGGAGTCCTTATATCTCCTCTTTGGAGCTCTTCTCTTGCGGCAGCCGGTGGCAAGTTCACCATAGAACACGATCTTAGGGAGGCGGTGATCCGCCATCCTGGAGACGTGCCCTGCCCAACGCAGCTGCGTTTTCAGCAACATGGCCTCAATACTGGTGACGTCTGCCTGTTCAAGGACAGCAACGTTAGTCACGTAGTCAGTCCAGTGGATGTTTAGGATTGTGCGGAGGCAGCGCTGATGGAAGCGTTCGAGGAGTCGCAGATGGTGGCGGTAGATGACCCACGATTCAGACCCGTACAGAAGAGTAGACAGTACCACGGCTCTGTAGACACTGATCTTTGTACTTTTCTTCAGGTGTTTATTGCACCAGACTCTTTTATGGAGTTTTCCAAAAGCTCTGTTTGCCTTTGCTATTCTGTTGTCGATCTCTTTGTCGATCGTGGCATCTGAGGAGATGATGCTACCCAGATAGCTGAACTGCTGGACTGGCTGAAGCTCTGACTCGCCAATGGTGATGTGGGGATGATGGTAATCATCTTGTGGTGCTGGTTGGTAGAGAACTACTGTCTTCTTCAAGCTGACTTCCAGCCCAAAAAGCTCAGCCGCCTCTGCAAAGCAGGATGTTAAGCGCTGCAGAGCTGCTTCTGTGTGGGCAACAAGGGCGGCATCGTCAGCAAAAAGCAGCTCGCGGACAAGGTGATTCAGGGTCTTGGTGTGGGCCCTCAGTCGCCTTAGGTTGAAAAGGCTCCCATCGGTACGATATCGGATATAAATGCCGTCTTGTTCGTCGAGGTCTGCCGTGGCCCTTTGGAGCATCATGCTGAAGAAAATTGTGAATAAAGTTGGTGCGAGAACGCAACCTTGTTTCACACCATTGGCTATTGGGAAGGGCTCAGAGAGTGCATCGCCATATCTGACTTGGCCGCGCTGCCCCTCATGTAACAGGATTATCATTTTGAGGAACTTGGGGGGACATCCTAATCGTTCCAAGATCTGCCACAGACCTTTTCTGCTCACAGTGTCAAAGGCTTTGGTGAGATCAACGAAAGTTACATAGAGACCCTTGTTCTGTTCCCTACACTTCTCTTGCAGTTGTCTGAGAACGAATACCATGTCTGTGGTACTTCTGTTGGCTCTGAAACCACACTGACTTTCAGGTAGAAGTTCTTCTGCGATAGCGGGTACCAATCTGTTCAATAATATTCTTGCGAGAATTTTTCCAGCAATGGAGAGCAGAGTTATGCCTCGGTAGTTTGAGCAGTCTGACTTTACTCCTTTTTTCTTGTACAGGGTGATGATGATTGCATCACGGAGATCTGGTGGTAGTTCGCTTTGTTCCCAACAGCGCACAACTAGCTCGTGAAATTTAGCATGGAGCGTTTGGCCTCCATGTTTCCAGATTTCAGGCGGGATTCCGTCGACCCCAGCTGCCTTGCCGGTTTTCATCTGCTGTATGGCCTTAAGGGTCTCTCCCATAGTAGGGGCTATATCCAATTCATTTTTCACCGTTTGTTTTGGGATGAGCTGGATTCCTGAGTCTTGGACTACACGGTTGGCACTGAAGAGAGTTTGAAAGTGTTCAGACCATCGATTCAGGATGGAGGTTTTATCTGTGAGAAGCGTGTGGCCATCTGCGCTGAGTAGGGGGCTTTGAACTTGGTGTGTGGGTCCGTACGCTGCTTTCAGAGCCTCATAGAATCCTCTGTGGTCACCCAAATCTGCGCATAGTTGGGTCTTTTTTGCTAGGTTGAGCCACCACTCGTTCTGGATGTCTCGAAGTTTCTGTTGGAGTTTACTGCATGCAAGACGAAAGGCTGCTTTTCTTGCATGGCAAGATGGTTGAGCGAGGTGTGCTTGGTGAGCAGATCTCTTCTTTGCCAGCAATTCCTGGATCTCTGGATTGTTTTCATCAAACCAGTCTTTGTTCTTCTTTGTGGAGAACCCTAAAAATTCTTCGGAGGACTGCAGGATGCTATTTTTAATATGTTGCCAAAGCGCTTCAGGAGAAGAGTCTAAGGGACAGTCTTCAAGCCTAGTTTGAAGGTTTGCCTGGAAGCTGTCTCTCAGTGCAGCTGTTTGAAGATTGTTAACTTGGAGCCTCCTCCTCAGAATGCCGCCCCTCTTAGGTTTGGGCTTAAAATGGAGGTTAAGTTTGCAGCGCACAAGGCGGTGGTCTGTTTGACATTCTGCACTAGGCATCACTCGGGTGTGACAGACATCGCGAACATTTCTCTGGCGCACTAAGATATAGTCAATGAGGTGCCAGTGTTTAGATCGAGGATGCATCCAGGTTGTCTTCAGGCTGTCTTTCTGCTGGAAGATAGTGTTGGTGATGGTAAGCTGCTGCTCAGCACAAAACTCTAGCAAGAGGCGACCGTTGTCATTGCAGTTTCCAACTCCATGCTTGCCTAGTACTCCTTTCCAGGCTTCAGAGTTCTTACCTACTCGGGCGTTGAAGTCACCAAGGATTATGATCTTATCATCTGCAGGAACCTTTTGAGTAAGGCGGCGCAGATCGGTGTAGAATTTGTCTTTTTCTGTAGGGTCAGCTTGGAGAGTTGGGGCATATATGCTGAAGAGAACAACATGTTGCTTGTTGTGTAGCGGGAGGCGTAAGGAGATAATGCGATCGGAATGACCTGTTGGCAAATTTTCAAGTTTAGAGGCGATGGAGTTTTTAATCATGAAGCCAACTCCGGAATGATGACTTTCGGTTTTGGGTTTGCCTGACCAATACAGTGTGTAGCCGGCACCATGTTCTTTAAGGCTGCCTTCCTCATGAAGGCGAACTTCACTGAGAGCAGCAATGTCGATGTTGAGTCGTGACAGTTCGTGAGCAATTATAGCAGAACGGCGTTCAGGACGCCCACTGTCTGCTGTATCGAGCATGGTTCTGATGTTCCAACATGCGAGTGTCAATCTGGACACACCTTTGGAGGCAGGTGTATGCCTTTGTCTCTTTGTCTTTGGTTGACCGCAGAAGAAGATGTCCGTTGGCCGCGGCTAGCCAACCGGATTGGAAGGGAGATGAGCTTTGGTTAGGCCACCTTTTCTAGGCCCCTCTCCATGTGGAGCAAGCAGTGCTCTCCTTGAAAAAGGCTGCTTGGTCATTCAGGATGCTGCCGAACGAGACTGTCATCTCCCGGGTCAGTCTCAAGCGACCAATGTCCTGAACCGCCTGCATGCAGGGTTGGGTCTGCGGCTTCCAGTGACATCTTTCCACCTGCCGTTTCGTCCCTTGCCTGTCGCTACAGGGCTTTGCAAACGTGAGTACACCCTTCAAGCCTGCGCGGTGGATTTTTTAGGTGAGGCGCAGCGTGCGCAAGACTGGCCCCACCCTTTACACCTGAGGTTCATCTGCCAGGGCCTAGCGAGCTTGGACGGTGACAGCGAAGTCCTCAGGTCGTAGGTTTGGTTAGAGTATCCTTCTCTTAGATGGATGGCCTTACAGGGCTAAACGAGCTCCATCTGCCCGGGTTTGGAGTTAGAGTTGTCCTTCTCCTAGGATGGTTGCCCGAAGGCTAGTGAGCCCATCCTGCCCGTGGACACACTTTGTCTGACCCTTCAGTTGAGACCTGTCAGGCTTGGGAGACCCTACCGGAGGCATATGCCACCACCAGCATAGCTCTCAACTTCGCAAGGGCACGCAAGCTCTTTCCCCACGGCAAGGGGGTGCCCATGAAAGAGAATAGGGAAAGTAAGACAGGGGTATCTTACTGAGACTTGCCAGTTGAGGACGCAGTCTTCCAACTGAGCGGAGTTAGCCTGTTTATCCAAAAAGGAACTATGGCATCAGTGCCAAGAGGACTTTGTAAACACTGTCCTGTTCTGTTTTGATTTCTGTTTAAATCAGTCATAGGGACCAGTGTTCAATTGCTGCTCCAAGTCCACAACACTTTCTTTAAACAGTCAATATGGTCTTCATCTCACTTGGGTTTAATTTCAGCCCACACTTACAGCAGCTCTGGTTCACTGCGGTGCTTTGCTGGGGAGGGAAAGGGCACTAGCAGGTGAGCAAGGAGCTCATTTCTAGCTCCTACCCCCAGCCAGCAGGTTAGCCCTGAAAAATCTGAATTTCAGGGCTAGCCCTCTCTAGGCTCTGCAGACGGAAACTGGGTGCTGGAGGGAGAGAGAGCAAGGTGGGAGCATGAGACTAACTTTGCAAATAAAGCATCCAAGACTGCTGTTGCTTTTTTTAATGTTGCTTGCTATCATGTATATAATCACAGTACTAAACTGTATTGGGTTACCAACGCTGTCTTCCCTGTGTCAGCTCTTCAGGAGATGGACTTCTATCTCCAAGAGTTTAAAAATTAAACCCCTTGGTATTAATTGTGCTGTAAGTAATGCTAGTAACTGCTCCCCAAAAATATGATAAACAGACTGTTGAAGCTCAGTGTCACTACTGCAGAACCCATTGTTTAACCTCTCTTCTGCTGGACAGTTGCTGTAATAAAATACTTCCTTTTCAGGGCCAGAGGGTAGAATGTGTGCTCGTCACTATGCCTGGCTTGGTGACTGGAGCCCTGCTGACTGTTAATAAGTTACTTCAGGTGAAGTTCTAGTCAAATTTCAACTGGAAAAAATCTAAATTTCAAACACTTGTAGAATTCTCCTTTTACCCGATTTATTGTTGTTGTTTGGATGCATTATAAGTGTAAATGAAATGAATGGCTAGAACATAAAATGTGGGTAAGACCCATAGAGACTGAAATAACTTGAAGGAATAGTCATGACAGATTCACCCTGTTTAAAAACAGCTTAGCTTACTACTTCAGTGCATTGGTTACCCTGAGGGTGAATTGGGAGATGGTTTTTCTTGACGTGTGCAATTGATTAAGTGCAAGGAATTTTGTCAAGAGGGTGGGGGTGCAGTTTTCCCAGGCAGGGTGAGACAGAAGTATTGGCCAGGTGGTGTGGGCAGAGATTTTGTAGAACAGTTTTTATAGGTAAAGTCTTACCTATCCATCTCCTCTGTGGCCATTGATAATAATATAGAATATTTTTCAGAGTTGCATCCTTCATGGACGCTGTGTCTGACTTGTCAGCTCATGGCCATAGAGAACATGCTGGTAAATTTGAAAGTTCTATTTAATTAACTTTGAAAATCCAGGAGGAGCCAGGGGCTGTGCTGCTCACACTTACCCTGTTGTTTGGAGGAGGAGGAATTCGATTTGGCACAGCAAACTGCTGGTCCCTAATCTGTATCACACGTGGCTAGCACCCTTGGAAATGAATGTCTGTATGGAAAAAATCATCTATCCCTCTATTTCTGTAGTTTGAATGAAGTATCAAAGGAAATGTCCATACTGCCTTTTGCTCTCAAAAAGCTGCAAAGACAGTGAGTCACTTTGGTAGCAACGATCAAGGAAACTGCAGGTCCTTCTGAAAAAGAGGGTGGTGTTTTCTGTTACCTTCATGGTCGTTCCGTTCAGGGGGATGGGGATGTACTCAGGGGAGGGCTGTGTACCTGTACATTTTAACAGACCTGCATCACAGGGACCCCTCTGAGCACACCGCATTCTGAAAACTGTGCCCTAGCCTTGCAGTTTGCTGTCTTTATAACAGCTCCTATGACGTTGCCAAACGAGTTGCGTGAAGTCTGCCTGTTCACGTCATAGTCTGGAAAGCTGGCTGTGCGAAACGGCTGTCTGAAGATAGGCCTTCCAAGACCCTAGGCCAGGCCAAGTTTTTTGTTCTTGAGATTGCTGTTGCCACAAGAACAGCAGATGTTTGCACAACAGACAAACAACATTGATGATAAAGCAAATTGACCTTTTTTGGAACAAGCTATTTGGAGCACATTCCTAGGGCAATTTTTTGTTGTGGTTTTTTTTTCCTGTTCTTTTCTTGGACTGCATCTTTTTTCATAAAACTGCTTGGCTATACATTAACATGTCTGTTGCTAGAGGTGATTAAAAAATTAAAGAGAAGGCTTTACAAACTTTTCCACTAACACCAATACTACAAATCATTAAATGTAATCCAAACCTATTTTTGTCGGCTGTATTTTACTGAAGTAGTTATAACGATGTTTATTTTTCCAGTGTCCCTATGGGAACCCTGGAAGATTCCAAAATGTAATAATTAAAGAATGACAGGCTTTTCCTTACAATATAAAGTGAGGAAGAGTTTTGTGGTTTAAACAGCTATGCTGTTGCTTGTTAACAAGATATTTTGCCTTGTACTCTAGCCAGGCCTATAATGGTCAAAAAATTTTGAGAACTACATGTTTGTTTTCAATCAGTTGTTTTTCAAGTTAAAAGGCTTTAATAGCTTGTTTTAATATGTTCAGTAGTATTGATATTTGTATTAAATCACTTGGTACAGTACTGCTGAGGCTGTCCCAGTAACGCGCTACATATCATTGTCAGTTATTTTTTCTCTTGCAAGACCTTCCTTTTTAGGTATAAAAGATTACTTGAAAGTTCTGTGAACTCTGTGAACTTGAGTAAAATACTAGTGTTTAAATTACATTTTTAAAGTATTTTAAATGTAATATTAAACCTGCATTTTTATTCAAAATATTTAACTATAGTGATATTTTAAATTGAAATTTATAATAATTTGTTTGTAAAGTGCAAAATCTCAGTGTTGTACAGCTGCATCTTTACTATTTGGACCTAAACCCTAGGTTTTTTTCATCATAAGCTGATGTTCCTGTAGTTATAACAAATGTAACACCTGGTAGAGAATTGATTCCTGGCATCTGAGTAATTTTAGAAAAATCGACTTAAGTTCAGGCTTTGAAACCTGTAAGATTTTAAAAAGTATTTCCTCCGTTGTACCACTAACATTAATGGAGGTGTGCTGTATTGCTTAACTGGAGAAACATAAGACCCTGCATTTTTGTGGTGCTGGTTTTTCAGACGTGAATTACAGTACTAATTTAAGGACTGGGATAAAGAAGTTTTGGGGGGGTTTTATAGATGCTAAAACTTCAGGTAGCTTGTGTCTTGACTTGGTGAGTAGTAGACAGTAGACTTTTGGACAAGGATTTTGTAGTGCCTTGAAAGGGTATGTGTTAATATCAAAATTCTAAATTGAATGATGGGTATTATGGTTTGGGTTTTTTTTTAAGCAGGATTAGTTCATAACATTAGGAAGACATACTGAATTCTAGGAGAACCCAAATTGGATTTCTGACGTGTCTAGATACAAGTTGGTTGTTACGTAGGGCCGGTTGCTTTTGGAGGTTTTGAAAAGCAATTCCCATTTCCGTTTAGAAACATCATTCTGAACAAATAGTTCTGCAATGTGATGCCCATTACAACTCTTCACTGCAAATAAAGCTGTACTAATTCCCTCAGCCTCTGCACAGGTAGAAGTGGGCATAGGTGGGTCCCTGTGCCGTTGTACAGTGGCCATGTGAAGTGGTTGCTTGATGATGGGCTTATTTGTGTCTTGATCCAAGTATGTGGTGCTCCGTGCCTTGTCTGTTACAAAAATACCACCCCTGTTTTATAGATGTGAAACTGCGGGGGAAACATCTGAAGCTGCCTGTTTAGATCATTGAGAAAGACTGTCTTTGAGCCAGAAATTGGACTTAATGTGTTCTGAGTCCCACCCAGTCCTGTGTACGCTGGGTTATTCAACCTTCTTCTACGGGCAACTTCTATGAACCATATTTACTGAAGTTCTGTTTAGTAATAGATTTCATTTGTGTAAAGTATTAAACATGATTGAAAAACAATTATTTTAAAAAGACCCTCCTTTTCTTGCTTAATTATTTAAAGTTTTGGTTATTTTTTTCCCCCTTTTTTACCAAAGATTGTATTATATGGTTATTGAGGTAGAGTTATCAGGAACTTGAAGTTTTGCATGCATGCAGAGAGCATGTTACTAATGAACTGGGTCTGGTTAATTGTTGTGCTAAGTGGGGCTGAAAGAGGGGAACAGTCCTCCTGATACTGTTTCATTGTGAAGAAGACTGGGGTTACCTGGCTGGAGCACAATACCTGATTTTCTTACAGCTTTCAAAGATGTTATATAAGAGCAGGAAAAAGAAGAGGGAAATGAAGCTTAGCTTTATGTAATTGGGATTTTTCCACTGTACAACAGTTCTTGCTTCCAGAAGCCAAGAATTTTCTATTAACTGTCCCCTATCTTGAAGAAGGGGTCTCAAAAAATATTGCATGATATATCAACTAGGCCAATGGTGCTCTTCCAGTTATCATTCATGAGCATTTTAATTTTCATTGAATACAACAGTTTTTTGCTGTTTGGCGGAGAAATTAGTATTGTCCAAAGTGAACTCCTCATTTATATTATACTTTTCTTTTGCAACAAGAGTTAACAGCATATAGCACAGATGCAGTGGAAGTCTATGAACTCAAAAGACTACAGAAAAATACAGTCAGCTTGATTCATTTTTTTTCTTTAAAGAAAGCAAAAGCAAGCTTACTTTCATACACTTTCTCTCACAGTACTTTTGGCTTAATTCTTACTGATCATTATTTCTAGCTTTAAAGTTCATTATATTACACTAGGTAATATAGGTATATAAGCAAACCAGCCTATTTTCAGGGCATCCGTTATTGTACTGTTACCTTGTTTAATTTTTTTTGTGGTTTGTTTATTAAAATGATTTATATTTTTCTTTGTTTCAGCCAAACCTTTTACATCTAAAGTGAAACAGATGCGACTACATAAAGAAGATTTTGAAATCCTGAAGGTGATTGGTCGAGGAGCCTTTGGGGAGGTATGTGTCTGAAGGAGGTGGAAAGAAGGGTTTGAATAATGCTCTTGCAAATCTGCATCACTGGGGAGAGACAGTTAATATCAATATACTGATGTAAGGGTTTTTACATTATTTAGACACAATGGATATTGTAGGCCCGCCTAATGTTTGATGCAAGTATGTTTTGATTTACACATTCTTGGACAGCTCTTTTTAAGTCTTTTAAATTTTGAAAGAAGGCAAGTTCACATGGATTAAAAGAGCATGTTTCAATGTCTAATGATAAATCATTTGCTTGACTGTAATTCTTTCCAGTCAGTAGGTGGAGGCCAGTGAGTTACTGATGGTGTAAAGATCAAGCCATTTCTAATCATCTTAATAACTAAATAGTCTGAAAGTAGTTTTCAGCAATTTAAATAGCCAATATTGATATTGACACTCTAAGAACACAGAGAAATCTATTGCTGTCACTTAGTTTCATATTTTCAATTAACATTTGAATATTTTTCCTGTATTTCTTTTAAAGACTTTAAGAGCAAATGTTAGTTTCTTTTTCACTTTTTCACTACTGCTATCAAATTATACAATTTTTTGCTGCTTCTGATTAATCCATCTCTTATTTGAAGTCATCAAACAAGACTTAATCTCTAGGTTTTACTCTAAGCATGCGTATATATAAGTTGAGGAAACTTGAATTAATAAATGCTAGCTTTCTGCTTCTTTTTCTTAATTATATTAGGTGCATGTGCTTTGTTTTTCTTGAATTTTTGACAGCCAAATATACTACAGATGGGAATAGTATGTAAAGCTTCTGTGGAAGGTACTCCATACTGCCTGAAAATACATCTGAACTGAAACCCAAAGTATAAGAAAAAGATTTTCTGAGCAACATCTTCATTGCTTTTGGAACTGGAAATGTTTTTTGTTGCAGTTCTCTTTGGTATGAGAGCATCTCTGGAGGCTCTATGGCATGTGACAGAGAAGAGTTGGTTTCAGGTTCACTTACATGTTTGCATCATGTGTGAAAATGTCTTTATGAGTCTGTGGTTATGGAAGCATAGACTTCTATAGGTAGTATGTAAGGAACAGAAACTTTTACTTACTGAAGTGTATGTCACTGCTTACTCTGATGCTTACATGCAAATATCATCATTGGGCAACTGTAAAAATAATAAGAAAAGAGTAGTACTTATTTAGCTACTTTACCACTTTTGGTTGGTTTTGCTCCATTTGGAGTAATGCTTTTTATAAAGGAGACTGAAGGCTGAAGTTGCTCATGGATAATTTATCTTTAGTCTGAACCTCTGCCAAAAAGGGAATGTTGCATCCTCCATTTCAATGTAAACATTTCTGCTTAAAACATCAGCTTTTCTTGGTGTTGCCGTAGTAGTTGCAACTGAGTTCATGTACAGATTATATAAGATGTAAGAAAAATCACTGATGTGGGTGCTTTCTTGTCGGAAGAATCATATGCTAAACCTGCCTTACTGTGTTTTTAAGAGAAGAAATTTTTGTCTGTGAAATCAGCATCAAACTCCACAGCAGCTAAACCACAAAAAACCTGTAGTTCTTTCTCATGAAGCTTCTTTGTGGTGAATCATCCCATGAATAACTTACCCCATACTCTCCTGGGGTCAGTCTCTGTAATTGATTAGTTCTCCTCTTTAAGAACAGTGTTTCCTTTTAATTCCTTATCTGAGAAAGATGGCATGGCTCTATGTAATTGACAATATCTTCAGTAAGGGGAAAAATTGAAGTTCCATCAGTGAAGATGTTTGGGTTTTGTATATTCTTACAGTAGGACTTAAATATTTGGTTAAATTTTCTTACTAGCTTAAAGAAGGCAAGTTTAAAGTCCTGCACAGACATATGTCTAAGAAATCAAGTTCTCTATGAAATTACTAATTTTCCTTTAAACTAACCAGTAAATATCCAAGCAAGGTTGAAAAAAGGACCACCAATTTTTGTTGCTATTTATGCCACCAAAAACTATATTAATATTAAATTGAAAAATAGGCATATGATTCAGTAGACTACAGTAGTTTACTGAGACAGATTAAGAAATCTGGAAGAATGTATTTTCTTTCCAGCAAACTATAAATGAGACCAAGGTTGCTCTAGGTTACTGGGAGGAGTAATTTTTGTCTCCTGAATCAACATAATTCTAAAATTCTGTAGTCTACAAAGTTATTTCAAGTTTTCTTTGGCCCAGTCTCAGACTTGTTCTTATTTTGATTTTACGCTACTCAATTTCTTCAATTTGCATAGTCAAGAAATATTTCCCTTTTTGTTTTTACAAGTTTGTTTTTACAAGTTTTTCATGTAGACAAAAAGTAGTTTAAACGAGTTATTGCTTATAACTGTAAGAGTTCGTTGTTCCTAGTTTTTTTTCTTAGCTTGCTTGCTGCCAGTCTGAGAACATTTCCTTTTTGTCAAATTAATGACATGCCCCTTCCCTCTGCATGCATACGTTTACCTACTTAAAATTTTATGTAAGAGTGTGCTGTCTGTAGAAAACACAGATGTTTTGCTTGGAGGAGGAGGATTATCCTGGTAAAATTAATAACGTGGGCATCAAGTGTTTCATTGTGCTGGCTTTGGGCAGCATGGTTTGAAAGACTTAAATAACTCTCAGCAAGAAGACTTTAAACTTGGGAGTTAATAATACTACTGGGAAAGGTAAAGCAACTGGGCAACAGCTCTTAGCAGTGTCTCTCAACAATATAAAAGTATCTTATTGAAGATTCTGGCTAATAACAAATTTTCAGTTCATTCTATTACTGCTTAAAAACCCCCCAAGCTTCAGTGCTTGCATATGCAAGCAAATATTATCGTATTTTGTTGATATTTGGAAGTTGATTAATTTTGTAGCTCTGAAAACTAGCTCCTTGCTCCTAAGTCTGGTGTCCAGTTATGAACAGCAGCATTCCCTCTGCCTCTTTCTTGAGGGCTGCCTACTTGTGATGAACAAGAAAACCAGTGCTGACTCTCTCCTTTTTTCTCTTTCTTTATTTCTTATTTCTTTTTTCTTTTTTTTTCTTTCAGTAGCTTCTGTTCTAGCTTTTTTTCTCTATAAGGCCGTTGCTTTTTAAGCAAAGGAAACGTGCAGACATGTACCGTAGAGACAAGTATCTGAGTTTGGGGCAGAAGGTGTCTGACAGCATGCCAGACTGTACTGCTGTTTGTGGGAAATATGGAAAACTGTTGGAAGGATGGGGAAAAAAAACAACTGTCTGACTAAACCAAGATGTTTACATCAGCACATACCAATCATTTTTTGTTGGGTTGCTCACAGGAAAATATAAATTTTAAAAAACTCTCAACCTTTAAAAGTTCGATTTTAAGAAATTCCTGTAGCGAGACACTTCAGGATAAGTAGACAGGAATGAGTACCCTTTCTTCTGTCTTGACAGCTTCTTTGGGGAAGGGAGAAGATTAAAACAGCATGTTGGGTGTATTCGGGCCTTTGTGTACATAGTGTATACCTCTGTGTGCGTATGTAAACACTGCCTTTGTCTGTAAGCATGTTTCACAATTTGTTGTTAAAATTAGAAACAGTATCAGACTGCTTATTGCTGAAGTGTCAGTTTTTTCTTTCACAGTCCTGAAACAAGCATTTTGGAATTTACTTTCATAAAGCACTGAGACACCCCTGAGAAGATGATGATGTTTGTGGTCTTTTTTCATGTGTGTGTGGAGGTTATTGATATGGAATAACGTTAATGGCTTTCACAGACTAAAAGACTGCTCCAGACTGATTGTAAACACAGCTGGCAAACATGAGTCTATTTTTCTTCTTTAGTAACTCCTGAAGACTTACATGTTCGTGGAAGGTAACAAGCTGTTGATCTTGTTGTGAAGCCCTGAGCTCCGGCTCTTATCCAGAGGCAGTGCTGGAGCTCTTCTGGTTGTGTCCAAGTGAATGCTGTAGGAGACTGCAAATTTAGGCAGTTGTGCAATTAGTGTATGTCTTCCAAGAACCAAGTCTTTTGCAGAATTACACAGCCTTTCACTGAGCATGCCACGGGCAAGAAATGAAATTGTGAAGCTGCACTTGAAATACGTGTATTATCTTATGCCTCTGGCTGCCTGTACTACAACAGTTAATGATGGGGAAAACCTTACTTTTTTCTAAGCTGGGAGGCAGCAGCAGTCCAGTCAGCTCTAGGACAAACCTTTTAATTTTTCCCTGCAACAGTTGCAAACCCCTTAAAGTCTTTTAGGGCAGAATTACATTGTAGCTTCATACTACAGACTGTATCATGCAGAAGGGTCCCTGTCATCTGGGATAGCGTACAGTTTGAACGCTGACTAGTTCACTGTTAAGGCTTTCCTCCTCCTGCCATTTCTCATTAGGAATCGATAGAGATGTGGCTTATCAGAGTTTCAAACTAGTTTTAGCTAGTAAAGTAAAAGGAGACTCAAGTTTCAAATCCACATTGTGGGTTATGTATCACTGCAGAGGTGAAGGAAATAGTGATGCTCTCTCTTGGAGTACCATGCTCAGGAGAGTAGACATTCTTTATGAATTAAAATTAGATTATAGTCTAAAGTAACAATCTATTTTTCTGTTTCAAATCTGAAAGTGCCTTGGGGGATCCCAAGTCTGGACTCGAACCTCAATTTTTTATGCACTAACTAACCTTGAAAAATTTCAGTTCATAAACTAGTTTAAACAAGTACGTGTAGTACCTTTCTGTCTTCTTTTTATCTCACCCTCACTCCCACCCTCCTGTGACCCCAGAAGGCAGCAGTGTCAAGAGCAAGGCTGATAATGTGTTGCTGCACATATGGGAAGTGACAGCTGCTTTGTCTATGAATCTATAGCTAAGCAAGAGGTACACTTTTAGATGTGCTTCAGTTTAGACATCTGAGTATTGCAGTCCTACAGCCTGTGCTTTTGCCATGTCCAAGAAGCTGCTGCAGCTGACAACACATTTGAAGATGGTTGAAAGAGGTTCGCATGACACTTCCTTCAAACTGTCTGATCCTTTATTTTCTTTTCTGTTATCACTGTCTTCACACATACCTGATTTACTGATTATGAAGGAGGTGGGAGGAATGTAGGATTAGTATTTTTTGTCACTGGCCTGCAGGATGAAGGTGATGATAATGAACGACAGCATGTTGGTTTGTAAACAGATGCACACAGAAATAAACTTTTATGTGCTTAAGCCTTAAGATTTGTTTGAAAGGGAAGAGGGGGAATGGGATAGTTGGAAAATGGTTGTTAAAATATATTGATTATTGAACTTTTCTATAGTTGGGATGATAGTGTAGTGGTATGATCTAGTTATGATCAGTATCTCTGAGTCTGTGGCAGATTCATGGCCGTTTTGGGTAAGACACTGAGTTTTCCGTACCCGTGGAAACCTGACCTGTGAAAATGTTTGTGTAAACTTCTTCCATTCCTCTTTCCTAAAAATATTCCATGTAGCATTTTTTATAGCTAAACAAAACTATAATATTCTCAGAAAAGGACTGTATCAGTTGGCTTTGTTAATTTATTATTACACAGGCCTGTGGTATCTATGTTACAGAAGCAATGAGAGGGAACAGGAGCTTGTGTTTCCTAGGTTTTACTTGTCTAGAAAATGTGGATCTCCCTGTTTCCCTGCCACTGATAATAGACATGATAAAGAGATCACGAAACTTCAGGTGGAAAAACATGAAGTAATACTTTACTGTAGTGCATTATTTGAAATGAGAGTGGAAGTTGTTTTATGGCAACCCTACCGTCTAATCTGTGTCTAAAACCTAAAAGATATTGTTCGGTTTGTTTTAGAAACTAGCACATTGTTGTCTTTTCTTGGAGTTTCTGTAATTTTTAAATTATTGTGTAGGATTGAAGTTCAGGAACATAAAGCATTCAGCCAGTGGTAGCTTCATGATAGTATGAGAAAGCAAGAAGTGTGGTGGTGAGAAATACCATCTTTCATCTACAGTCACCTGGAAAAAAAAAACACATATTGAAAGCTTAAAATAGACTTGGAAGTCTCACAGAATACATCTCCTGTGCTGTTGTGGTGTTACTCTTTCTTGATGGTGATGGTAAGGCATTGTGTGGATAGTAAAGTTAAGTGTCCAGAACACTGAAGAAAAAAACTCTAAACCTGCAAGGTTTCATAAAAATGAAAACAATATGCATTTTCAAGTTTTAACTTACTTATCTTTCATTTATCTCTTCCAGGTTGCAGTAGTAAAACTGAAGAATGCAGATAAGGTTTTTGCCATGAAGATACTGAATAAGTGGGAGATGCTGAAGAGAGCTGAAGTAAGATTACAATAATGTTTTTTATAATCATGCACCCTCTTACTCTGCTGAATCATTACTTCTCTTTCCACAAGATTCTGTGTATAGATGGATTGAGGAGGTGCTTCACTACTTATTGGCAATATGAAGATTAATATTACAAAAAGCTTAAAGCAGTTCATCAGAAGGGTTAAAATGGCATGGAATCTTGACTTAGGTTGGGCAACTCACCAAGTCTATTAGTTTATCAGTAGGTAGAACTTAGTCAAGGTCCAATTTCTAGATTGAAAAATCAGAAGGGTAAAAGTTTCAAATTAATCTGAGCATGTGTTTCATAAGAATGTTCATCTGCAAAAATTTGTGATGAAAACTGCCCCATAAAAGCTTGAGTCCATTCAGGGTTCTGAAAAAGGTGGAACAGCTCTTTTACCAGCCCCGCTTTGCCTTGGTTTCCTACTTTCATTATGCAATTCCACTATTCATAAAATCCTTGATACATTTTCCTGGTTTCTTTTGGAAAGAAACTCAGAAAATGCAGTCTACACCTGAAGACTTGTGTATTTATTTTAAGCAGAACATATATCTAACTCTTTAAATGGCTTTGAAATTCTTCATCTGTGCACACTAAAAATAAACTGCCTAAAAAAATAGACTCAAAGTATAACTCGGAGTGTTACACATATAAAGGTGCATTGGCCATTGGGTTTTCCTTAGTTTGGACACTATCTTGATGTCTCTTCCAACTTGTCTGATTGAATTTTATCTGTAACTTGATATTCCTACTTTGCTTCTCTCAGACTACCTTGCTGTTCAGTTGCGTCCACATTTATTCTGATTTCTGCATTTATGTTCTAATTATATCTTGTTAGGAAATGAGATCAATGGGAAACCATCACACTTTTTTAAAAAAAAAGTATCCAGGAAAATGAAGCCAATTTCTGAGGTGTGCACATCCTGCCTCTTTTAATGAAAATGTTATCACATTAAAAAGTACAGATGGCATGCAGATTGTGGTTAGACTTACACAATGTGTTTCCTCTTTATCCAAAAGTTATTCATATACTGAGTAATCTGGCGTTAGTCTCAATACAGAGGTATTTATCTCCAAGACAGATGTCATTACTGTATGTTTTAATATTTCAGTGAAAAAGAAAAGACCAGAAATAAAGTTCCACTCTATTTTTAAATGTACCCTTTTACAGTCAGTTTAAAAGCTATTTCTTTCCATTAAAATACAGTTATAAATAGGTTTGAAAGAGTTTTCTCTATGCAAGGTATTAAAAATACTCTTCCCATGGGTCCAGCTGAATTTCTGAAAGTCTGAACCGTTAGCCTGAAAAGAATTACAGCTATGTTTTTACGTGTGTTTGTAACCCATGGATATGCAGTGGAAAGAGAACCATCTGGAGTGAAAATGCATTATAAAGCATGACCTTCAACAACTGTAACCCGTCATTTTTAAACATTGATGAATGCATCTCACTTGTTACTGCTGCTAGGGAAAATGACCCGTATTGGCTCCATTAGCAATGTGCTGCACTAACACTGAAATATACAGGAAAATCATACATTCCAAAAATGCCAGGCAAGCATATAGGTAGGTGTGTACGTGAATGGCAGAAATAAGTTGTTCACATATCCCTGTATCAACTCAGTGGGAAGTGGGAGTAATTTGTAAAAGCAGAAAGGAAGCATGTATTTGAAAGAGGCTTGCAAATGCCAGATTAAGGTCGATGACTACAAGCTCTGAGAATAATTGTATGCAGGAACTTTGTTACAATGAAGTTACACAGGTTGTGAGGTCGGCATTTTCTTTTGCATTATAAAAAGCATAAGTTTTGCAAATACTTGCCACTGTTGAAAACCCAGAGATGTGATGTAGAACTGGAAATATTTACTGATACAAGGAGTACCTGAAAGTGTGTGACAGCTTGCTGTTACACTCCCAAACCTGTTACCCTGAGTGGTGACAATCTCTTACAGTTAACGTGTGCCACGGTGATGCCAGATGAGGCTCAGGAGAGCCCAGGACAAATATTCTGCAGCATGGAAGCAGTCAGCACTTCTGGAAGGTGCTAACTCTGAGCTGTAAGGACGTGAGCACCAAGTAGCTGAGCAGCCCAAATTGTTTGCTGGTTGAACACCATGATAACAGTATAGATACAACTGTAGCACTGAGTTGGCTTTGCTGTGACAGAGTTGGATCATATGACCTCTGGAGGTCTCGGCCAACAATTCAAGGAGACTGTGCCTAGGCAGGAAGTGTAATGTTGAAGTAATAAAAGGCACAAAAAAGGGCTTAATTTAAAAAAAAAAAAAAACAACTTATTTGAGCTATGTTACAGTAATGACAAGAACCACTGCTACCGTCTTTCTTTTTTTTTCTTTTTTTCTTCCTACAAATAAATGTAAAGTCCGTGAACCACTTAAGTCTTTTTGGCTGTTACTGTCTCAGCTGTGATCTACTGTGGTAATAGCTGTTGCTGTCAGCTCTAGGCATACTGCCCAGAGGTGGGTGTCTGGATTGCTCAAGGAATGCATCGTCTTTTGTTAAATCAAGGCAAAACCACATGGAATTATATAAACTCTAGTAACTAATCCTGTGAATTGTGTCATAACAAGTAGAGAAACTACATGTCATTTATCCTTGTGAAAACCAGAGTTCAAAGTATCTATCTCTGAATGCGTCAAGAGTTTGCAAACAAGAAAAGAAAAAATTCAAACTGAAGCATACAACAGCTTTTCTTCCTTTTGAAGATCATCCTTTCTCCTTCTCTCACCTCTAAGCCCATTTTTCATTTAATAACCTTTGAGAGTATTTGTTTGAAGTATGTTCTGTTATTTCCTCAAATTTCATTGATTTATCTCATGCATGGTGCTATGATTAAAGTATATAATCTTTCTTTTTCCTGCTCTGCGTTATTCTTACACACTGTATTCACCAAAACAACACTTGGTGTGGTTTATGTGCTTGGAGGAGGGAGTTGTTTTCTGCTCTGTTTTTACTGCATGTATTTCTGTGCATAGCACAATCTAAAATGGTATTTTGCTTTTCATTCTTCACTCTCCAAATCTCATAGCCAACAATAACCATGTCAGAGTTCTGGTATTTGCCTATTGCTTTTGGAAACGAAGTTGAAAAAGTAGAAAGAAAAGGCTTGGATTTCCTTTAAATTTAGCTGTCTCCTAGGATGGAAGACAGAGCATGGTTCAAATCGATGTAGCATATTTTAAGTAGCAGAGTGTGCTGGAAGAGATTATGGTCTATGTTTTTCTCTAACTCTCCATCTGCCTTGTAAATAGAGCCCATAGAATTATTATTCTTCCTTTTACACTACCTTTTGGACCTTTTTCTGAAGAAAATTGTGGGTTGCTTTGCTATTTTTTTTCTTGTGATAGTCACTTCACTTTAGTCCCTTCAAAGAGTTTATTTAATTTTTTTGCTATAGTTGCTTTTTGGCTTCTCATCTGTTCCCTTCTGCAAGGCTGAAGTATTTTATTCACTTCTTGGGGCAGGTTGCAACACCTGCATTGAATTAACTGCCTTGCTGCTTTCCAGTTGGTTATTTTCTTCACATTTTATCTTCTTTTGTTTCATACAAACCTGTGTTCTCCTTCTCTGAGGTATTCCTTAGTATTTCTGGGCAGTTCTTGTTCCTCCTCTGTTCCACTTGCTATGAAAGCACCTTTTGCCTCCTGTGTTTCTTTCCAGTATATTGAGGAGAGGTCCTCCTGGATGTCTTCTCAACAGCGTACATCTATCTGGCAAGAGCAATGCTCAGTTCTGTCCTGAGCAAAAAGGGTGGAGAAAACCCCAACAGGTTAATGATTACCAAATTATGACTACAGGAAAGTTACTGGCAGCTACCTCCAAATGAAAAGAACCTTGCTTATGTGGAAATTCAAGTGTAAGATGAGATAAAACAATGACACAAGTCTTCAGATTCCAGTTCTTCAACTTCCTATTGCAGTTGTAATTACACAATGCCATTAACTGATTGTTTTCTTCAATCTTATATTACTTTTCTGTCATTACTGATACTTGATTTCCACATCTATGCAAATAAAAAAGATAAAATTTTGTCTTGGGGTTTTTAGACTATGGGAAGAAGCAGTTTATTTCTCCTTTTGCATCATGTAACAATATAGAGAAGTATAACTGTTCAAATTTGAAGAATGTGGACTTTTCTGATACCTATTTTTTCCGTAAATTTTGACGTGTTTGGAGAATGTAGTAAATGACTTTTAACTGAGAGGCAGTTTTGAATTTTTTCCCCAAAATATAATATTAAAACATAGTCAACTTGCAAAATGTGTTTCTTCATGTATTTTACTTAAAGCCTATAATTATTTTTCTCCCCCTCAGACAGCCTGTTTTCGAGAAGAGAGAGATGTGTTAGTGAATGGAGATAACCAGTGGATCACAACACTACATTATGCATTCCAGGATGAAAACTACTTAGTGAGTGTTGCTTTTATGTATATATGGATGGAAATGCAGATTCTTAGTTGTGGTTTGAGACAAACATAGTTTGTTTATTTGTTAATCCTGTGTTCTGGACTGAACAGACCACGTGAGGAACATGATCTTGTGCATAATATTCTGAAGGGTGGGCAGTGGTCAGAAAATTTTAAAGTTTTGCTATAAATATTTCAGGAATGCAGCTTTGTTTTCTCAACCACTTTGCATTTGTAGATATACCTTGGTCTATCTGCATCTTCTTTCTTATAATTCGTCATATAAATTTTCTACTTAATTTTTGTGATTAACATTGCTGATTACCGTTTTACAGTTAGAAATAGGGAGTTGCCCTCTTTTGAAACAACAGTTCATTTTGATTGGTCTTTGCTTTTTTGAGGACTTAAACCCATGAAGATGTCATAAAGCAACAAAAAGTTCTTGCAGCATGGAAGAATGCTGTTAAGTGTTCATAAATAAGAGCTGGAAGCTGTAATTGTAGGCTAAAGTATCTCTTTAATATTTAATGTTATTTAGTTTTCAAGTATTTTGAAAGACTTGCAAAAAGAAGCTAATATGAGGAAAAAGTTACAATTAAATACCCATATTAAACTTTTACTAGTTACTAGAATTTAATGTCCTTAAATCTGTGCTTTTTCTTTCTCTTGAATAGATCTGATTTGTGTACAGAGAGTATTTTTAAAGCTTTTTAAGAAAATAACTGTTGTTTTTAAGGACGTGGATCTTTGACATTGGATGGGATGCTATGCATTGACTGAATTCTTTAATTAAAAACTCAGTTGTTAAACTTAGCTTTGATTCCTATGCATGTGTTTAACTTCAAGCGCACGACTTAGTATCGTGAGTTACAGTTTGAGTGTTGGCAGACTGGAGGAGTTGAAGGTTTCCTTGTCTTCAGGCTACTGTGTTGCTCTTGCAAAATGGGAGGTGCAGAGTCCTGTGTTGTAAGAGCCAGAATTCTATTGTTTTGGTATATCCAGTAACTGAGTTGTACTGGTTTTAAAAATGCTGAAGAATGAGTGCAGAGATCCCACATAAGTTCTAAGAATCTTAACAGGTTTTTCCAATATACTGTCAAAGCAGTAGGTTAAGCTCTTGTAGATCTCTATACAGTGAATCAGTTATGAAGTTCCAAAGGCTGAACGTGTCTTCTAAAACTGTATAACATGAGAAGCTAATGCTGTAGATCTTGTTTCAGAGGGAGTGTAGGAGCACCACTGAATAAAAGATATTATCGTATGTGAGGCTTGTGAGCATAATTTAAGCAGCTCACTATTTATGTCACAAAGATGAAAGTTTGATTGGGAACACACTTAAAATTCTGTGGAAAGGCATTTTGTACTTTCTTCATGCTCTTGGAATTGATGAGGATGCCCAGGTTATTCTGCATCAAGCTGTTAAAATTTTTGTTCATTATCTTTATTGTTATGGAAAGTATGAGGGGAAAAGAAACAGGTGTAAGATTTCTGCCTGCCCCACATCTTCCTTATAGCTGGTACAATTTTGCAGAATTTTTTCCACATGTTTTAATTTCTTTTTCTGAAGGTGGGAAAGTCTTGAACAGATGAGGGGAACTAAATTATAAAAACTCTTTAAATTGCTTTATCAAAATTTTAAAGAATCAAATTGGGATCTACATTATTGCATCTTGAGTATTTTTTATTATTTGTGATTCGTTATACCCTATTGTTAAGACTCAGTACTTCAAATGTGGGTATATGCTGCCTTCCTGGAAGCAGAAGTTGGAACTATATGCAAAAGCTTTCAGATACTAAATACTTTAGAGGGAAATTATTATAATTAGTCTGTCCATAATAATGTTTGAAGGTAATGTCATAGCAGTGGGTGTTAAATTAGATTGCTTATAATTAGTTTGTTAGTTACAATTAGTTTGATTTTTTTTTTTTTTTGCTTTTCCTCATTTGCCCTTCCAGTTACTGTTCCACAGTTAAAACAAACTAAGCTAAGCTAAAAAGATACTAATCGTGAGTTTCCCACTTTTCTTAAGTTTACTTTTTCAGTCATTTGGACCATGTCTCTAAAGGAAGTGGCATTTTTTTCTGTCATAGTACAGTAACATGGAGAGAGGCCCTGATCTCTTTAAAATCTTTGCACCTGATTCAATGGCAAGCAGATTCTGTGTTTCATTAATAAATCAGAAATAAAACATTTTTCTCCATAATTTCAATTAGAGAAGGTGAGACCTTACATTGCTTCTTGGCAGATCCTCTGTTGTGCACAATGTCAGCAGTATCTGAAATTGTACTGTGAGCCACTGGAAGTCTCTCAATCTCTGCCTTAATTGAGTAGTCTAAAAATTTTACGCTCAAATTGTTTGTTTAATGGGAAAAGAAGATGGTAGGAAAAAAGGGAAGAGGAAGCCTGGGAAATTAGGGCCCTTAAATGAGATCCCAAGTTGACACAGTTGATTTCATTTTTATAGATCTGTGCTTTAATCCTGTACTCCTTTTGCATTCAATCAAAGGTTATTGTATTTATCAGGGAGTCCAAAGAATATAAATATTTTATGTTTGGTGATGGGACACTGGATGAATCTGATACTATTTTGTCATGAGGGTTAATGTATTTGGAGAGGTATAAATATGAAAAATATTCAGGTAGCTTAAATACTAAAATGAGGCTGAATCAACTGCTGTTTTTAGAACATCTAAGCATCTTGATTAGCTCTTTTAAATGCTCATAATGATTTTTGCAGTAAATCAGTAAATTAATTTTTATGTTTCAGTTTTTAGTCTCTGATTCACTCAAATTGGTTCTTTTTCTGCTCTGTTTTTTTTTTATCATTCCCACTCCATAGTACCTGGTCATGGATTACTATGTTGGAGGAGACCTGCTCACGTTGCTCAGCAAGTTTGAGGACAGACTACCTGAAGATATGGCTCGGTTTTATTTGGCTGAAATGGTGATAGCTATTGATTCCGTTCATCAGTTGCATTATGTTCACAGGTAGGTAACTGGAAATCCGAATTCCTGTTGGAGTTATGGGGAGTTACTTGAGGGAGGGAAAATAATTCCTGTTGAAGAGTTTAAGCTAGCAACAAGTATTTGTTGTGATAGTAAGCGCAATGGAACCAACCTGCCTACATCTTGTGATTACTGAGAACTGTTGCTAACCTTGTACCACATGGTCAGTCATGAATGAGTCTCCAAATGCACCTGATGAATCTTGCACACTGCCATGTTTCAAAGCTAATGATCCATAATTTATAAAAGCAACAGTGGAAGCCTGTTTGTGAAATGTGATCAACTTTGAACAGATTGATTCAAGGGTCAGATTCTGCTTAATTTGTTCAATCTATACAGAAGTTGAAATCACACCATTGTGTGGTCTGCTTTGGTTTTTTTACTGTTTTCTATTGGACTTAATGAAATTATCTTTAAAAAGAAGTGAGAGCATTTTGCTAAATAAGTGGAAGTACTTAAATTGTGATACTTTACCTTGGTATATTAAAAAAATATATATTTTATTCAAGGGAAAATACTAAGTTGTTTGTGTCCAGCTTTTTTGGAGGCCATGATTGGTTTTTCTACAGAACCAGTGTCATCTTTTCTTTAATGCATCAGTCTCTGCTGAATTCCATTGTAGTTCTTGTATGCAGAGGAAAAGATTACCTTGAAAAGGCAGAATTTTCAAATGCACTCCAGAGATGTACTCTGCTCTGACAGAAATCAGGAGGAAAACTTCCAGTTGTTTAAGCTGAATCATTAAGTTGGCAGAATGAGTTTGTTTGATAGTCCATGTGTTGCCCTTAACTAGAGTCTATACTAGCCATTCCTTCTTCCACAGTTCCAACTTGGCTGCTCTGCTCCAGAAAAGTGTGTTGTGTTTTGTTTTTGTTTTGTCCAAAAGGTGCATTTGTTACTGTGTTCTAAACTGTTTCCTTTGAGATTGTGGCTTTCCCTGAAAGAGCTGTAGCTAGGAGTGCTTTAAGGTGGCGTGGTGCTAAGGTGGAATTTGCTCTTCTGGACTACTTTGAATTCTGCTAGTTCTGTTGAAGAACTGTGACTCCTACTAAAAAGAGCTCTTTGTAATAAACACCTTGTGGAAAAACCCAAGCAGAGTATTTTTCTTGAATTTTTAGTATTTCAGCTGTGTTATTTCTGAGGAACTGTTTTGTTCTCTTAGGACCTGATGTGAAAGGTTTTTGAATTCAGTTTAATTTGGATCTAACTTTTAAAATGTGTTTGTGGGTATGTGTTGAGATGTTATCTCCTGTTACCAGGCAGAGAGTACTTCATTTACTACACAAACTGCTCTATTTTACCCAGTCAGTTTGCATATGGGGTAGTAACTCTTCCCAGAAAAGGTGTACCCACCATCTCTACCTTTTCCTCCAAACAGATCAAACCCTTTGTAATTCAGCACTGTTAATGTCTGGTATGCAGCAGATATGATGTTTCCATCCTGAAATAGGTAGTGTCCACAAGATGAAATGGTTGTTCGTATAAAGTTTGGGGTGAAAATTAAGTAACACGGCAGTTCAGAACAACATATTAATTATTATGCTTGCATGTTTATCACTATGAATGTTTAACAACAACAAAAAACCCCTATACATTCCCAGTCCCATGTTTGATTTGTAGCTTTGCCAGTGAGGTTCCTATGTCTATAGAGTTCTAAATTCCACTTTGGTATTTTATCATTAATACTGCTGTAAGACACTGCCTGTTTATAAGGGGTTTGTATTGCAAAGATTAAAAACATAAAGAGCGCTTGAGTACATGTTAAATGATCAGCCTTTGAAATGAGACCCATTCCTCTGTTAGTTTTGTTAAGATGTTTGCAACTGGTAAAGCAAAAGAAAGGAAAAGAAAACACATCATCTAAATGCCACTAATGCTCTTTTCCTGAAAGCTTTACTGTGGTAGCTATATCCATTTTGGGAGTGTGTTGCACATAGCAAAGGATATGGGAGAAGAAGGAGGAAACTACTAGTAAAAGATGCGACAGCTGTAGTAGTGATACTTCAGATGAATAACCAATATGCATCAAGATTTGATCTTGATAGCTAGTGAACTAGAAGCCATGCTTTAGGCATGTTTTATTCAAGGTTTTTCATACCATGAGATAGCGATGGTTTTGTTTCCTTTTAGTGCCCCAGTTCTTTCAGGAGACATTTTCATATTAACCATACATAGTGTTGTACTTTGATAATTTTCATTTTCGCGAATGTTTTTGTAACTTTTAAAGATTTTATTTCTATTTTTGCAGTGTGTCACTTCTCTTGCTCTTTTCTATCATTTATAATTTTTTTTGTTGTCAGTTAGTTTTGTTTGGGAGTGAATGTGATTGCAGGGGTAGTTCGTGTGCAGACCACTGCAATGTCAAATGCAAGTCACTTTTCTTTCCTAAAGTACATTGGCCAAGGTTCGAAAACATCAAATAGAAGAACCTCAGCATTGCTTAAACGAAATTGCTATGACTGTATTTCAGATTTTGGAATTCAAAATTTGAATGCCATTTCTGCACTAGCATTGTGGGATGAATTTATAGTGGGAAGGAGATAAAAATCTAGGTATTAGTTGAATTGTGCAAAGAAATTGCATGATGTTTGCAAAGCTGTCTCCTGATACCTACTGAATTGAAGAAGAGGAAAAGTTGCTAGCTGAAAATAACATCAGTACTACTGTTTTTAGGATAGTCTTAATTTTTTTTCCTGCTTCTATCCACTTTTTAGTTTGAATAAATGTCATATAATGTTTTGGAGATAACATCAATCAGAACATAAAACTTCAATAATTTTTCATTTCTGATAAATTAATTTCTATGAACAAATCCTGTGATATTTTACCTAACAATTCTGAGCCATCATTTAACTGTTAATAGAATGGCCTTTCTTTAATGTGTATCTTAGCTTTTGCTATTGCTATAAATGCATCAGCACTGGCATTACCAAATAAGGCTGACAGCTCCAAGACTAGCTTTAGAAAGAAAACTTCATCTAAGTTAAGTATATGTGCAGGTGTTCACAATGAGGAAGAAAGTACATATGTATATCTCTCACAAATGCATGACTTCCTTGAGAGTTTCTGTTAAGCTTATACCTACCCCTGATACCTTAAATTACTAATTTGTACTAATGGAGTGATGCTTGATTGTAGGCCAAGGTTAAATACTGTCTTGTGTCAGTATTCTGCAAACTGTTTATCATGCAGGGTAAGATTTTATGTTTATTAGGAATCAATATAAATTTGTGTTTTACTTAGATTTCTAGCACGTTTTTTAGGTTTTGGCTGAAAAAAAGCTTCTACGTGTATTACTGTTAATTTCAGTTTCAAGGTTGTGTTGTTAATTTCTCATGGCTTATGTTAAAAGCTTGTATTTGTATGCATTATCAAATATCCAGGTGTGGGCTGGAGTAAGACTCTTACCAGCATAAACTAGGTAGCCACACTTACATTTATGCATGTTGCATTACCTCAAACATGTAAAATCTGTTTTTCCTCCAACTAACTCCTTAATTATTGTATTGGTGTGCCAGTTTTTCTCTACATGTTATGTAAGGTGGAAATTGATGTGTAAAATGCTTGTTTTTCTCTAAATCCTAAGTAAAAAGTCTTTAGAAGGCCTGGTTGGTACTGGAAGAAATTTCCCCTGAGGACTGCAGGAGATGCCCTCTGGGCATGTATTAGTCCTAGGCTCAGTGAGTGTGGCACTGGTGGCTTTGCCTGTCCCTTCAGTCTGTCTCTGCTGCTGCCTTTTGCGCTCTCCTCTGAGGCACCCCTTTACTTTACTAAGGGTGCATCTAAGTCCATATCTGTCCTAAATTTAATTTGGGACATTCCAGCTTCTTGAATGATAGAGAATTATAAGCGTTAATGTGCTTCAGTAATTTTCATCTTAACTTTCTTTCCTCCATCTATTTGTTCTATGCAAGGTTGAGCAGTGATTCAGTGCGGAGCAAATTTGCAGCTAGGAGAGCGTTCAACATTTAGGCTCATGATCCTTCAGACCACTGCAAAAATATTCATTTAAAATAGTTTTCATATATTGGCACACACCCATGTTAAACAGTCATCTTTTTCTATTGAATGGTAAAACAATCCTCACTTACCTTCTTACAAAAAAAATATTTTGGAAGAATTATGAAACACCTATGTTAATTATTATTTTTGTTGGTTAAGTTTGTGGGAGGATAGTTAAGACTACAGGGCAAGTTCTCAAGTTACATACATTTCAGATGTTGTCTTTTGCATATGAAAAGATAGGCATGCAAAGCAGAAACACACCTACTTCCAGAAGGTATGCGAGATTGCTGTTAGCTTGATCAGAGTGTTTCTGGATTTCTAGTTGCTGCTGTCTTCTGGTCTGAAGGAGTTTAGCATTCTAAACCACCAGATTTTTTTTTTTTTCCTTCTCTTTCCATTTTCTTTATCAACTTCTGAAATTTAAGTTGGGCTTCACTGAAACATATGAGTTCTTTAAAATGTAGAGCAGCAGAATTCTCTATGGGAGTGACATCTTTTCTGAGAAATATTAAACGTAAGGGAATAAATCCATTAGAGGAATAAAAGAACTGTCTATTCCTTATCGAGCCAGCCTCTTCTTTGCTTTTAGCAAGAAGGTACTGTTTGTCCTCAGTAAAAACCATCTTAGGGACATCCCTGAAATATTTACTGTAGTTAGCAGGCAGCTGAAGTCTGGGATTCTTTGTAGGATGTGTTTCACTTTCAACTATAAGTTTCAGTGCCAGCATATCCATTTTTGACTTGCTGAATAAGTGATTTTCTGTCTTCTGGGTGTATCCCATCTTTCCTGATCATTAATTTGCTTAAGTGGAAAATTTGGGGGTGGAAGGCCCATCTAGGGAGTTAGCTACATTGCGTGGTATGTCTGAGTTGAGTTGGCACGAGGCTGAGCCAAGTGCTCTGGCCTTTGGTAAAGTGAACCGTAATTGTGGGTTTGAAAGAAAGCAACAACATATTTTAAGTGTTTACCAAACTTTGCAACAGACATAATGTCGAATGCACACATGAAGATGTCCTTACAAAGTGCTGAGAGTGAAGGAAACAGGGCTAGAAAAGTAGGGAAAAAATAACATAACATTATTTTGATAGTCTACTGAAAATGTATTGCTTTGAAATGTTGTGTGGTTTAGTTTTACATGGAAAACTGCAGGACAGAAAGTTATTTTAGTGAGTATTTGGTAAGCTAGTGCTTCCTTACAGGGTATTCCTTTACCGAGGCAGGAGAGTTCCATGAGTCTAGGCTCTGTGTTTCCTCTCCATTTTTCCACTGAGAGGCTGGAAAAAAAGGTCATCTTTACAAACTCTGGGCTTTCATTTGTACCCTCTCTATTATACATGCTGGCAGCTGCTCTCGTAGTACCCCCTCAGGGTGGCATCCAACCTGCAGTGAGGACAGTATGAGGTTAATGCTATTTGACTAGAATTTGTGGGCAGGATTTCTTGAAGGAGCCTGTGATGACCTTAGAAGCATTTTGAAATGAAAGACCCATGGAATGCCAAGGGCTAGTGGATCACACTAGCAGTGCTGTCATGTGGAAGGCAAGTGGTTTCTTACAGTATTGTGTCTAGTGGGAGTGTTAATTTAAGTGGAAGCTGTGTAATGGGTGACTAAGCTAGCCTAGACCTATATTCTGTGTTATTTGAGCAGAAGGCATTTAGAAACCCTAACCCTAGTGCCATAAGTGATAGTAGCCCTGAGGAGTCCTTTCAGCAGAGCTGCTTTTACAAATGTATCCTTCAGCCTTTTTTTCCCATTCTTCCTCTCTCCCCAAGACCCAAGCTCCAAACATCCCTTCTGCTCTGCTGAAACAAAGGTTTGTGGGGCTGTGCAGTGAACTGAACAAGGACACCAGGCCAGGTTAGAAGTTACTTCACATTTTAACTAACCTGGCTCAATTCTCCAATCTATGTGATGGACAAGGAGAATAGGAGGAAATGGCTTCAAGCTGGTCTTTCAAAAAAAAAAAAAAAGTCTATGTTCATCACATTGTGCCCGTGTTTTTTCCTACATTCATTGAGTGAGTGGTACTTGAGATATCTGGCGATTTATTCCACTCTATGATTTTAAACAAAAAGAGACACAGGAAGCAGTTGCAGTTGGGTAACTTGAATGTAGTTTTTCATAATGCCCTCAGAAATAAACCCTTCCCCTTTCATGTCTGATACTTATCTCCTAAGGAAGGAAAATCTTGATTATTGTCAGTTGAGAAAGGGCAGCAAGACAAGGAGCGCAGCCCTCTGTTCTTTCTGGTGAGTCCCTGTCAGTCCTTTAGCTAGGACAATTACATCTCTATTAGAAGGAAGACTCCTCGAAAAAGTAGGAATGTGTAGATGAAGACTTTTTTCTTTTTTTTTTATGTGGATTGGTATATCTTCTGGGTGTAGTTGCTTGAGAGGCAGATGGATGTAAGCACTCTGTCAGATGGTATGTAATCCTGTTTAGGTAGGAACTGGATATGGGCGTCGTAAAACAGAAGTATGTAAACCCTCCTAAAAGTGAAAATGAGAGAGGCAGACAAGAAATAAAGTTTGATTGCAAAGTTGAAAAGGGTCTTTTTTAACCTTGTGCCTTAATGGGAAAATCCTTTAATGCCAAAACGCTTATATTAAAAAAAAAAATCTCTGGTCTTGCCTTCCAAGTAATAATGTTTATAGCAAGGCTGAGTGGATGCTAAATGTGTTGGAACTTTCCAAGAGATACTACTGCCTCTAGGATAAAGAATCATTTGACTTCTGTGGTGTTTGCAGAAAAAAAAGTCCATGTTAGAACTGTCACAGAGCTCTGAGATATTTTCAGTGTACTTCACAGGACACTATGGAGGTGTTTTCAGAATTTAAATACTTCTTTTGAAGACAAAACATTCTCATTTGAAAGCTATTTTTATGTGAGTTAAGCTATAATTTCGCACTCATTCTTTTCTGATTATTTCAGACTTGGAAATAATTTCTATGACTTTCTTTGATAGCCAAAATCAGCATCAGGAAAGTAGGATAAAAACATTTTCCTTATTAATTTTTAGTCCTGGTGACTGTGGTTCTGAGGGTATAATTAGCTCATGTGTGGTGGCTGAGGTTACAGTTGGTAACACTTTTGGTGTTTTTGTTCGTGTTTATAAAATTCAGAATGATGCAGACAGAAATGAGGATGGCAGTTGTGTGATGGAGTCTTCATTAATCTCAAGTTTTTTGTTATATTTGGAGGAGACTAACTGCCTCGTGTTTTGACGTCTACAGACTTTCCATTTCATTATCTCTTTGAACACAGTATTTATTTCATAACTACCTCCTTTCATAGTGTCTCATTTTCATTTATTAATACCCTATGTGTTCTTCAAGTTGCCGTTATTTTATTTATGATTATGGGCCCTTCTTTATTTTTATTTGAAGTACAATTGGTTTCATGTTATTAGATTAGATCAGATTAGAAGCTGCATAGGACAAATTTGCTACCATCTTCTGAATTTGAGTGTCGTGTAGATTTATCATTGCATAAATAAGCAATAGTAACCTGGCTTTATTGTTTATTACTTCAGTGTTAGCATAAACCGTAAAACTGAGATGCTTGAATACATTATAAGAAGTGTTTTAAACCACTGTCTTTTGTGTAGTTTCTTGCTAGAGCTAGTGAGTGATGGATTTGGTGTGAGAATGTCTTCACTATATGAACTTTCAGATCTGACAAGTGTTTGAATTTCTGAATTAAATTGAATCATAGAATACCAGGTTGGAAGAGACCTCAAGGATCATCTGGTCCAACCTTTCTTGGCAAAAGTGCGGTCTAGACAAGATGGCCCAGCACTCTGTCCAGCCACCTGTCCAATGCTGGTGACTCTACCACTTCCCTGGGGAGATTATTCCGATGGTTGTTTACTCATTGTGAAAAATTTCCTCTTGTGTCTAATCAGAATCTCCGCACGAGTAACTTGTACCGATTACCCCTCATCTTTTGCATGTAATTTCTTGTTATAAGAGAGTCTCCATATTCTTTGTAGCCATCCTTTAAATACTGAAACATGGTGATAAGGTCTCCCTTAAGCCTTCTTTCCTCAAGGCTGAACAAACTCAGCTCTCTCAGCCTTTCCACATTGCTGTTGCCCCAACCACTAAATGTAATACTTCCTTTTCTTTACAGTATATTAAGATATCCTTGAAACATACCTTAAGAACCTGATTCCTGGAAGGGCAGTTAAGGAAGTAGCAGTCCAAATAACCTTGTCTGCATTGAAACTGGTCTACAGTAAGAATTTCTCTGTTACATTTCAAGAAGAGCTGTTTGATTTTTAGAAGAGCCTACTTCATGTTCCTTTTTAACAACAACAAAATATGACATGTTTTAACTTCTTACATGAGGAAAAAATAGGTTACTGAACATTCTGCAAATTACAATACTGCTTACAAAGCAGATGCTTGCATGAGGTCAGGCCTGGTTCAGTTATGGAAGGCTTTGTGGTTAGGGTTGAGGAAGCAAGACCTTGTGGAGCTTTATCTGAAAAGTTGTATTAAAATCTTTATTGACTCAGGTGCTGTGATGTTTATGCTGTTCAGTTTTTCTTTATTAGCTATTGGGGGACAGCCTTTAGCTTTTTCTTGTGCAGCAGGAAGCAACGCTATTACTGCCACTGTAACTCAGGAATTTTAATCGAATACAGTGTGTAAAGTCCAGGAAAAGTGTATTGGAAAGGTACAAATGAGAAAATACTGGCTAGAAGAGACAAAAAAAAAAAAAAAAGGAGGAGGGGCTAAAATCTGATCAGATATAATGGTGGCAAAGTATGTTTTCTTCATATAGGAAATTGAACTTTTAGCACAGAAATTTACTTTTATGCGTTTTTACTTTTATGCAAGTAAAAAGCTCTTACAGGGTTCTGCTTAAGTTTAAGGGCTGCAAATTCAGGCCATAAGTTCTTATAGGCAATATTTATTTTATTTTTATCTATTTTATTTATAAGCAAATATTGTGCGTTATGCTTTATGTTAAAAGAAAAAAGTGTATTACATATGCAACCTGAATACAAAGACTTTTCAATAACACTGTCCTTTATTCTTAATAATTCTAGCGTGTTTGAGCAAACAGTGCACTCTTTATTTTTCTTATAAAAGTTCTGAGATGTTTTTGTGCCAAGCTACTATAGGTACTGGAGATACTGGGATGCATTTAGACCAAATGCATTTCTTCCTTTATAGGCTACAGTTCCTTCCTTGGTCTGTTGCTGTCAGGAGTTTTAGGGCAGGTGTTAGAGTGCTTATGTCTGGATCGTACTTGACAATATGTTTTGTGTTTTCTAACAACAATGAAAGCAAAAACTCATAAAACTATTTGTGATCTTAAAGGTCTTTCTCAGCCTAAATGATTCTACGATTCTGTCTCATGTCTGTTATTACACGGCATAGCAGAAGAAGTGTAGACATATGCTTCAAACTTGGTCTGGCTTATTCCTGCATGTTTCCTTGGCTTTTGGTTGCAATAAAGATTGTTTTACAGGTTGAACCTACCCAAACTCATTCTGAATAGTTTATGGGATGAGAGTCTTTAGGGATACATTTTTATTCTTTCTCTTTATTTCTGCTTTGTAAGAATAATGAATGTATTAGTTTTATATTCTTTCCCTTGAATTACTATCTTTCTCCTGTGATTTAAGCATGATACGGGCCTATCTATTAAATAGAGCTATTGGGGTTTTTTCGGAAGAGTTGCTTTAAAATACTACAAAATACTCCTGTGTAAAAGTATGAAAGTGCGGTTTTGATCTCTAGTGCAGTGCTCTTCTAGAAGAAGCATATTCATACAGTCATCCACAGACGCCAGAGATCATAGACTAATGTCATACTAATTTTACATACGTAGATTGCTCCAAAACTCATGTCTCCTATTTATATTGTATTTCTGTGGAAACTATGACAGGTACAAAGAGCACAGTAACGCTATTTGATAGAGCAAGTTCTCAGTTACAAACCGATATTTTTTGACATAGTCCCCCGCCATGGGCTGTGCATTTTCACCAGCGAGGAACAAAAGCCTGTGTGCCACGCTCATAAAAACCTGCACCAGGGGAGGGAACCCACTGTCACTGTCGCGTCGCCACTGCTGAAACACGGCACCCACCACCTCATCATGCTGACACCTGCCGTTTGGTCTCTGTAAATGCTCAGCAAGCATCGAGGAATGTCAGTGGGTGCCATTTGTTCCACATGGAGGAATTCAGTTACACCCCTTTGCTTCACACTCAATCCCATGTCAGAGGCTGTGTTGTCAGACTGCCCCTCTGCTGCTGTCTGCCACACGGCAACAAAATTTAACAGGATATTGGTGGGAAGGTTCAACCTCTACTGCCAGACCACCAACATCCGCCTCTGACATGGTGGGCCATCATAGTAAAATAGGAGGCATTACTTTTGGAACGGCCCTCATATAAGTAATTTGGTATGTTATATTTTACAAGCACACTTCACTTTTAATAGGCTTACTTGTGTGTGTGCTGCAGTATTTTTGCTTAGCAAAAGGTAAATTGTTACCAAAACTACTTCTATGCTGACTAAACATGTAGACCAAAGTCTTTCTACAGTCTGCACTCACGTGCTAAGTGACTGAAAAGGGATGACTTTACAGAGTGCCACATGGATGCCACAGTGATAAGGAGAAACCATGAGAGCTTTACAGAAGCCAAAGAAGCAAGAGCTTGAAATTGTCTGACAGTGATTCTTGACAGTTAAGTGGTGAATAGGATCAACTGGTCATCAGATGGCATCCCATTGAGTTGTATGGGAGTTTTACATGCTCTGTCTGGGAAGATTGCTGTTCATATCCTTGTTTAAGATATGAAGAAAGTGGAGTAGAAGCGTAGTGAAAAATAAACCCAGTATGTAATTTCATATGGTGGACATACTTCCATTCTTAGAGCAGAGCAATAGAGCTATGGATTTTCAGTCCAGGATAATTCTGTGTCTGAATTTGTAGGCATAGTAACAGCCAAGCTACAGCTGAGAGTAAGCGGAACTTCTAGATTATGAATGCTTTCAAAAAGGCTGGTAGGTTTTGGGACTGCAATAAATAAGGCAAGATAAGAAATCTACATGTGCTGTATGCATTTCAAAGACTGGTTTTGATCATGAGAAGTTGTTGCAAAATAGAAAGAAGAATTGGAAAAGATAATGTTTGTTTATTTGCATGTGGGTCTAACTCTAAAGAGTTTAGTAGTGATTAAAAAGAACTAAATTTCCGTACCACCATGACTGCTTCTTTTTAGTTTGATTCATAATATTGGAGCTACAGTTACGTTTTGGCACATGTTTGGTAGCCTGATGAAGTCTTTTATGTGTAAGTAAAATTTGAGAGATTTCTTTTACAGATCGCAATTCTTCAAATAGTGTTTTGTACCAATATTGAGTTTGGTCGTTCTTCAAGTTGTCATTCACTATTAAAGTTGTCAGACAACTTTCAACTTTCTGAAGCTTTAATGACAAGGGTTGTAAATAATATTCCAGATGTCATTTTGAAAGAACTTGTATTCTAGCTTGAGGTATTTCTCTTCCTCTGCTAGAATATTTCTCCCAGTGAAACCAGGAGCCATGGTTCCATCACACTGAAAGGGTACAGGTATAATATAATTATTGGGTGTACCCAGTTCTTTCTCTGTCATTTACAGTTGATAATCTCTTAGCATATTGAAGTTTCTGCTGTAACACTCAATAGGCAGGTACTTACGTTTTACACTGTTAAAGTGAATCTGATTTCTGTTATTATAGTCTTCAGTATAGCTGTTTCTGTGTCTGTTCTAGTCTTCACTGCTGTTACTGATACTTTCCAACTTTGTGATATCTACAGATGTTATTATCATGCATTTATTTTTGTGCTGAAGTTATTACCTTAAATGTTAAATCAATTTCAAAACTGACACTGGAGGTTTACCACTAATAACCTTCCTCTGATTTGATTTCCCATTTCAGCACTGCCTATTGTAATCTCTCTCTTAGCCAGTTTGTTACCAAAACCTTTACTAGTGCTGTCTTTCATTCTTTCAGTGGCGCTTTCTCATGTGAAAAAAAAAAATCTATCTGAGCATTTTCATATTGGATTTTATCTCAATCCATAATACTATGACAAAAATTACCTGATCCTGGCAAATTGCATGTGCAAAAATTACCTGATCCTGATGGGTTGTGCATGCAACGGAATTCAAATTTTCCTCCTAGCGTTTGCATGGTCTAACATGGTATTCCTCATAATCATTCTAAATATCACCTGTCATGTTTAAGAAAGTGAAAGTTGTGTAATGTTAGTATAGTCTATGTGTTTTCTGCCTGATTGATTGCAACAGCTCCAAACAACATTCTTTTTCTACTTACTTGCATCACAAAGCTGGTATTCCTTTTTAAGAATATAAACACAAAGAAGCTGTAGGAAATCAAATAACAAAACCATGATTTACAATGATGGCTTTTGTCCAATGTACCCCAAAAAGAAAGTATTGTCAAGTTGCAACTCTTTGCTAAACGTTGATTCAGTCTTTGTTTACCTCATGGCCTCAAACCACTGTTCCGGGAAAATATTTGTCTGCGAATCCTCTGTTACTAATGTTATGATTGCTTTTGACACTCATGCTTAGGAGAGTTGTGAATGCTGAAATGTAAAACATCACGATTCCCATTCGAACATTGTAAGTGGGATTAACTTGTCTCTTACCAAAAAATCAGAAGGGTTTTGAGGATGTCATGGGCAAGAAATGCAGCATTTGTGTGTTCTAGTACCTGACTTCAAACTAGACCTTTAGATCCCTTCTCACAGATTTAATTCCACTTAAGGAAAACGGATTTCTAATAAATGATGATGTCTGACCTTAATATGCCTAAGATAAATGAAAAAAAAAAGTATGTCGTCAACAATTATGCCAGCTCCATTAGAAGCACGAACAAACATAGAAGCTGCTCGGTACAGTTCCCCTGAGGAGATAAAAGATCTCTTATCCCGTTTTGCTTGTTCTGTCATTTCCTGCTTGTTCTGTGAATATACCAACACCCAAAATTTCCGTCCCTTAACTTTAAATTGAGTTAGTAGTGTCTATACTCCGCCAGTATCTTCTTGAATGCAAAGCAGCTCAGTGATTTCCCTACTTATCTTTGAATGTGTTGCCATAATCTTTCTGTATTGCTGCCTGCCAAAACTCTGCCTGTCTCAATGTACTTGTGTCTTTCCTCGCAGTTACACTGAGTGTGCCTATCTTATAGTGTCTTGATGAAAGGAACATGAAACCTCTAATACACTGAAACATTTTGGAGAATATAATGTGAAAAATGTAGATTTTTCACTTTAACTTTGAGTGCGTGTTTTTGTGTTGCAGCAGGTACTGATTTCTGTGGGTTAGAAAGTGTTGTGAAACACTAGTTTTGGCTGTGCTTGTGCGATTCAGAGCAATAAGCATTTCATAAGCGTGTTTTGGCTCTATTATTACTTCCCAATTTCTAGTACCAGATTGGTGCAATTTAACATGTGTATAGAATATTATTAGCAGCATCAGAAATCCTCTAATCCCTCTGTTTAGGAGAGTGATTAAATAATGGAGTTGTTCTGAAAAATTGGGAAATTCCTGTTGCCACATGAAAACAGAAAATGTCTTGAACTGGGATGGAGATGTTTCTGATATCCTGTCAGAAATTTTGACACAATCATGACGTAGTTCTTCAGTTCTGGTATGGTTGAAATTCTCTGTAATTGATCTGCTTGAACATAGTGCAGCAGTTACTGAAGACCAAATGCACATTTAAGGTAAAAATGCGGTAAGTGTGTGAAATAACGGAGATAGGTGTCCTTGTGTGGGATTCATACTACAGGCTTCAACTTCATTTGTGTTTTATGGTAATGAGAATTCTTGGCTGAAAGCATCTGATGGTGTGATACAAGTTTGTACAACATTCAAACATCAATAATAATCTTCTTGAGATTTGTAATTACATTTGCATAATACATTAAGCAGAACTCTGAATACCTTATCTGCTGTGTGCTACTTCACAGGAGGTCAGAGCTGGTCCTTTCCATAGGCTTTATGAGGGAACTTGAAAGCTGACCATAGACAGATAAAAGGGAACTGGAAAATTTGGCCCAGCTAAGAGGAAAAATATGATTAGCTCAAACAGAATTCAACTGGTAAATCCTTGTTAGTGTTCCTAAATAACTGATTTTCTCTCAGTATTGCATACTTTTATAAAAGTGTCAACAATTGATGGTTGTCTCTTATCATTATAATTTTGTAGGGTCTTGCATCAAAGTCTTTCCTAATATGACAGAAATGTAGGAAAAAAATCCCACAAAATTCTCAGAATTTATCTAGCAAGATGCATGACTTATTTTATGGAAGTGCATCTTGAAGCAGATAGATGAATTAGTTGCACAGTCTGGTCATGCCAGCCAGCTGAATCACCTGGTGACAGAGTGGAGGATTTCATGTCAATACAGTATTTGAGTTGAATTTAACTTGAGTAGATGCAATTTTTAGGAGAGTGGCAGAGGCTTTTTTGTAAACTTCCAGTCTAATTGACCTTTTTGAACCATGGTTTTGTATCGGTGAGTATGTATTTATGACATTCCAATCTAAGTGCTAGGGTTTTATTTCTTGTATTAAAGAAACATTAGTCAGGCAGTAGTTTCCCACTATTACATAGTTTATATACTCCTCAGCTCCAGATCCATGAGAAGAAAGAAGATAATTTACACAGACGTTTTAAAGAATGTTTTTCTTTATTAAATGAACCAAGTATTGAGTTATCTAGCTATTGGCTGGACAGGTTGCTGGGCCACCTTGTCTAGACTGTGCTTTTGCCAAGAAAGTTGGACCAGATGATCCTTGAGGTCCCTTCCAACCTGGTATTCTATGATCTGTTTAGAAGAGGTTGTCTCAAGTTGAATACTAAAAATCCAATATTTAAACTCTGGCCATTGCTTTCTGATGTTTCAAAACATGTAGAACATGTGTTCTACTTAGAATTTGGGGGGGGGGGGGCGTGGAAAATAGTGTTGGGGGTGTGGATAACTTCAGTTTACTTAAGAAGCATTGTTTTCTCAGAATACTTTGAAAATGGTTTTGATAATGTCAAGAGCTGTGGGGGAAACGTCCATTTTTTAACATAAACACCCTGCCAGAAGCCATTTGGCTGATGGTGAGTTCAGAAGAGCCTACGCTGGTTGGACCTGAGGCACAGGCACCAATTAAGAATGATCTTTGATTCCACACTTTTGAGTAAAATTGAGTGAAGTTTTTACTTTGTCTTTTACTCAGACTTTTCCTGAAGCATTTCGGATATAACATATCCAAGGCAAGGGTTTTTTTTATTAACTATGCTTATATATCACATTAATAAATCAGTTATAGATGTAACTGGTCTACTTGCTAGTTTCAGCTTCAAACTGCTGTTCCTTGATCTAAAAAATTTGTTTTTTAACTTGGTTTCCAGAGGGAGGAAAGCAGTGCTTGAGTCTCAGCCAAACAGTAATGGTTAATGCAGACATTAATCAAGTCACAGAAGTTCAAATGTTGATCAACTCTGTAAAAACTAGATGAAAGTGCTTGTTTTGTGAGTTCTGAAACATCCCTTTTGTGACATTACATATAGCCAAGGACTTACTGTCGGTCTCCTTGTTAGCCATTAGGTGCACAGTAGACAACTAAATCTACTTAAACAGGCAAACAACAATGAGATTAACTGTAGGTTAAAGAACTGAAAATAGCAACTTTGATCCTCCAAGTGACTAGCTATTTAAATGGGAGAGGATACCAGACAGAAAACAAACATGGGAGCAAAGGAAACAACAAGGGGAGGAAGACATGAGTGGCTTCTAGAGGGCTGGGGTGGGTTGGTTTTTTTTTTTGTAATTTTGAGTATTCCTAAATAACTGTTTGTTCAAAGATACAGCATTCTCTGACTTTCTTTTAAAAGTGTGAATTCAACCCCAGCTTTCACTCAGTAGCTGCAGTTCCTCTTAGAACCTGTCTTTAATACAACCCTCGTAATTTAGGTATATCAAATCAATCGTATCTCATTCTCTAATAAAATATATTATCAGTGCTACAAAGCACATAGTTTCCTACTTTATATGTTTTTTCATTTTAACTTCTCAATTCTGTTGCCTTCTGCCATAGGATCTAAAAATGACAAAGCTTGAATAATTTTCCATGGTTTTCACTGAGATGCAAGCTTCTGGTTCATCTGGGTGCTTCATCAGATTTGACTCTTACACCTTCCCCTTCAGCTGTCTGCACAGGATGCGGCTCTTCTTCAGCATTTTAAAGACTTAATTCTGTCTCTGACAAACTCCTTCCTTCTGCAGTTAATGGCTTTTGTATGAATGTTGAACGTGAAAAAGAAAAAAATTAAGAAAATTGGCTGTTACTGAAATAATCAACAGTCAGACTAGGAATTTGAAGGACATCCTCACATGGGTCACATTCTTCTGTTCACTGTTTTCTGCCCTCTCCATTCTGCTTCCATGCATGTTTGTGGTGTACAGCAAAGAAGGGTCAAGCAGCTGGTCTTTCTGATGAGGAAAAAGTCCCCAGGCTGTGTTGTATCTTGCTTGGTATCGCATGGTCAGGTGAAGGATCATAGGTAGCCTCAGTCACTTGTAAAAGTCTCACCCAGATTCTCCACAGCCTGAAAAGTAGTCCGGGTAGAAGAACCCCCAGGGGAGTGTGAGGCATTAAAATGAAAATCCCAAACCTCATGATATAGGTGAGAAATCTCTTACTTTGAATATAATTTTAGTGTCAAAAAGGAAAGTGCCCTATGGTCTCAAAATAGAAAAATAAGAGCGGAAAAAGAAGTCTTTCAAGAAGTAGTAAAACTGTTTTTCGGATGGGCACAGGAGAGTTCTGGGGAGCCTTCTAAGCTATGTCGCGATCCCCCTGGACATAGTCTGAAACAAACCTGTACGTTTTTTGCATTGAATTAGCTCAGCACAACTGAAAAGCTAACGTCAAATAATAATATTGTAAAATGTATCTTGTTTTACCTTTCGGAGCAGGACTTCTGACTCCAAAGGTTGACTTCCAACTTCGCTTGTATTCGGGTTCGGTGAAGGCCAGTTGGTGGGTGGGACTGAAGGGCAGGGCATTAGGTCTTTCAGCAGGCAAGCGCTACCTTTCCAGTCAGAACTCTGAAGCTGAACAACTAGGCATAATCTTTCCTTTTCACCCCTTAAAAAATTATTTTGGAGTCCTGAGTAAAGGGAAAAAAAAATTACATCATGACAGAGGTGGGAGGGTTTGTATGTTTCTTTGTTTGTGTTTTCCTGATGGATTTAGAGACATTTATGTCCCTCTTCAGCACCTTCCACTGGTGAGTGTCTTCCACCCTCTGTGCTGTTCTCCCTGCAGAGGACTTTGTTGAGAATTTCATGAGAAAGTCGTGGTACAATTCCTCATCTGGCTATGGAATAGTGTGCAGGAAATGACACAGTCCTCTGCTGCTTTCCTTTCAGTACAAAGCCTTGCAAGTTTATGCTCCTGTAAGGCACTCATTGTTTTTCTTGCTGCCTCCAGCAAGGCTTTGATTCAGCCTGTATCAAGATTGGTCAGGTTGAACTAGCAGCTATTCACATGGTTGACATGAAAAGAATAACATCAAATAATCTAAATTTTCAATGAAATACGATTTTTCTTCCTTCCCTTGCATACATACAGAGATGTGCTTTCACACATACTCTTTCTTTTTCTCTGTACCTAAAAACCAGTCACTTTTCCTGTATTTAATGGCAGTATCTTCTGCTGTATTTTGACAACTTGTGAACAGGACTCTTTAATAACACAGTTATTCTGTTAGTGCCTTTTGATTTTTGCAAATAACCAATAGGTAATAACTGCAATACCATATTTGCAATACAGTAAAGAACATGATCGAGCTGGGGGGAAGCAAGAGAGATTATCCTAAATTTAGTTTTACTATTTCAGGAATAGTAGGTTCTTCGCTCTCTGCTGTTCTACTTTTTACTTACTCACTAGGAAGGAATCTTCTTTCCTATTAGCATTTAACCTATATACTCTTAATTTAGGGCACAGTTAAGTAGAAGACATATTTGGAAAAGCCAAGCTTTTGTCTGTTTTTCTTCAGTAGTCTTCTCCCCTCCCTCTCTCCTTTTTTTGGAGGGGGGTGCATATTCTTAACACTGACTTCCATTAAAGAAAAGAGGAATCACAAGTATCTGTGTAACTGCTGAGTAAACCTTCACTGGATGATGGAGGGGGAACACAAAGTAACTGTGCAGCACATCAGAATGGCTATATAGTAGTGCTGTTCCCTGAAACACTCTTCTTCCTGCTGGGCAGTTTTTCCAAAAAATATGTGAAATCTAAGACCATACTAGCTTGGGGGAAGACCAGTAAAATATATAGAATTAACAGTGCTTCTTCATATGTTGCAAGAGATATGGCAAGTATTTGATACATATATTCTCTTGGGATGGCGTTGGTTTTCTATCTGTAAACATTTTTTCTTCGAGGGTTTACTTTGCATCTTATCTTTGCTCTGTTTCCCACATAACTTCAGGAACAAGAAACAATTTATTTAAATTTTTGTAATGTACTCTCTATTCCTTTAAATTTATGTGTCTTTAAAGTATGTTCTACATTCCTCTGTGTATTCTGTCCCGTGTGTCCTGTCCACCCCGCCCCCCAATATATTTTTATAGCTTCATGGTGGTTTTTATTGCAGATCTAGTACATGGATTGGAGAGGGATAAGATCAACCTCATATTAAAACTGTATATCCTTCCTTTGGCAAAATGAAAAGCATCTCGTGATCTCAGAACTTATTCTGTACAGACCTCCCTTTCCCTCACTTCTCGTAATTCTTGGTGTATTTATATCTGTGTATTTATTCCCGGAGGCAGATAGAAAAGGACTAGGGAAGAGTTGCTGTGGGATGCAGTGTGGACTGAACAGGTTAGTTTGTTCATCAGTCCCAGAAATTTTCTAGTAATTTGCAACTAACAGCTTGTTTTGGCTCAAGGCCCTAACAAGTATCCCTCATAATTAAAAAACATACTCGTGTGTCTTATATAGATACACATACAAACATATAAGAATATATATTAAAACTTAAGTTGGCCAGACAGCTTCTGAGTGAACATACTCCTGTGAAGTAGTTTCTTAACATCATTAGTGCATTTTAAAATAAATGGTATGAAAAATGTTTTTTTGACTGTCATTGTCAAAACCAATCAAGTTCTCTGTTTATGTTGTCTAATTTACTCTCAGAAGTGTCGAGTGCAATCAGCTGTTTCAGAGACTGTATGGTTGTACTGAAATGCAGCGAGCAGAGACTGCATATCTAAAATGAGAATCAAGAGGAAAGAAAACAATTATCTGCCTAGAAATCTGTGTTAAGGTTTTCTAGCATAGGTAGTAATTCACAGTACAGCAGCTGGGAGTGTTCTGGATTCCTCGTTAGCCGCCTCTTTCAAGATTTCTTTGACAGATGGCACTCACAGATGGACATAACATTCTTAAGGAGCTTACTGTTTCTACTCCTTTACCCGCCAGTAACTCATGATACTATTAGAAATCTAAAAGCTTTGACATGAATTAGCCTTACTTAGCAGACTTTAATTTTTTAATCTTTAGACTATACAGCAGGGCAGTGGTGGTGGAGTTCTTAATCTGTTTACTTAAGTTCTTAGAAGCCAAAATGGAATTCAAATAAAATTGGCATGGCAAAACATGTCAAGTATACAGTCTTTGTTAATGTTTTTTAAGTTCTCATGTAATATTTTTCTTCCTATCTTTTGGATGAAAGCTGTAGAATGATGCAGAAGAGTGCAGTTCAGCAACCCAGAAACAGCTCTGCAAGCTGAAGTACGCAGAGTTCAAATAAGCTGCTTGGTATTCCATCATAATTACGATGATTAATTGAAATGTTAAGTGAATAAACCTAGTATTTAAACTGGTTGGTCAATGAAACTTGTTTCTACCACCATCAGCTTAAATTTGTTTGGGTTTTAATAAGTATTTTAAAGTACCATCTAACACACTGCCACAAAAAAGAGCAAACTGTGTTCAAGATACTTGAATACACTTCTGTGATAGTTATTTGTCTGCCATGTACTTAGTGTTGTTTCTCAATATTCATGCACCTTTGGTCTTGAACTTGAAGGCCATTATTCTCTCAAGTGGTGACTCAAATGGCCCTTTTCTCTGATGGATGTTTTTGGTGTGAAGTTGCTGTTGAGGAATGTGAAACTAAGCAGAATGGTCAGATCCAAAAAAAGCATTGTGACAGCTGGGCAGGTTAGAGGTGAAAACAGTGAGTGCCCTCAGCCAGGTCCTCCACTGCATCTATTTGTAGCGAATGAGAAAACTAGAAGAACAGCAGATGGAGGTAGAGAGATAAAATCAGGGGTTATGTTTGGTTTTCTGAATGTTGTGTAAATTAAAAGTTTCCAAACCTTCCTTCACAAAGAGTTCATAGCCCACCATGGCAAAACTTCAGGTTCACAGCCTATTTTCAACTGCTTTTTTTTCTTCAGGTCCCCTCTGGTATAGGTTGCTTGCTAGGTGAGCAATTCACTTCCTGCCATCCCTTTTTCCCAGAGGCTCCTTCCTTTCAGGTTACTGTTGTATTTTCAGTGTAGGCACATTTAATGAGTCACGTAAAGGTATAATTTAAACACCTATTTTGAAACTTCCTGCTTGCAGGTAGTTGGGTTCAGAAGAACCATCAGTAATCAAGCAGTCCTGATGTCAGTCTTTTTTCCTTTGCACATATTTTCTTCTGCATATATTGATGTACTCTATTCTACTGCCTGTGTATTCCTGAGAATATTTTTTCATAATAATAGTAAAGCACAAGTGTAGTTATTGCAAATTTACAAACAATGTAGCTCAGGAAATCATAGTGAGAAAAGTAATCCATGCACTGGAATATGAGGTTCAGATAAGCAGTCTAGGCCAGAACAGTGCCTAGTTTGCATCTTCAGCAAATTCCATAGGTATTTTACCACCTAAAAGTCATCTTATATACCTTGCCTTGTTGCTGTTCATTTAAAAAAAAAAAAAAAAAATTGTCTTTGCTTGTTAAGTTCAAAATTGCTGTACAGTGAGTTTCAATATGGTTAACTAGGGAGTCAGGGTGAGGATAGAGCTCTCAGTGAAGAAAAGCAAGAGACGTTAGGGGAAGCTATGACCATAGCTGGGGCTCCAGAAGTGAGAGGCAAACCATATGATGATGTAATATTTCAGTAGAATAAACCAGCTAGCTGATACTTTAACATTATCTGGCAGCAAGTATAAACTCTTCTGGAAATGGGTATGTGAAAGAAGGGCTGTGCTTTGGGGCAGCAGAGCTGTGGTACTGGTGGTTACCGTACTTCTGAAAGAGTACTTGTACACTGTGCCCTGCCATTGCCACAGACTCATGTGCTGAAGGTGTTCCTATGAGGAGATGAGTCTCCTCTGATAGCCAGGACTTCTTACGTAGAGAAAACCTGTGTGAAGGAGCAGTAGTGTGGATGGCTACTCATGTAGTGTTATCTAATGGCTTGAGGCCAGTCTTGCTGGCATTAATTATCTAACAGCGTCAGCAATGTCAAAGACTGATGGCTGAGCATTTTGTGCTTTCTGTTTGTCAGACTTCAGAGCAGGAAAAGAAAATTTTTCTTTTTAACAAACTCTGTGAGCCTGACTACTACTAAATGTCAAGATATGATCAGGGCAATTTTGTGGGTTTACCTGTCTCGTCCTTGTAGAGTTGAGAGAGACTCTGCAATTTTTGTTTTATGAACTGCAATCTCCAGTGCAAAAATAGGCACATCATTAATATTAACTCCAATGACACATTCTGTCTGCAGCCACAAGAACTCAGAAGTATGTCGGCTTCTAAACCAAATATTTAGTATCTTGGTGTTACTGCATTTCAACATCAGATTTGGGAGCTTTGATAAAATACAGCCAGAACGTTGTTACTGACGTAAAATTGGAAAGGCAGCTTTAACCATGATCTCAGAATCACAGGAGGGCCAAAGTTGGATGGGACCTCTTGAGATCAACTAGTCCAACCCTCCTGCTCAGAGCAGATTGCCAAGTGCCATCTCCAGTTGGATTTTGAGTAGTCCTTCCAATTTAACCACAGATCAAAGTCAATCCAGAATTACAAATAGCATAGCAGAGCTTTAGAGTATTGTTCTGTTGTTATGTTACAGCTTGTCTTGTTTCATCTAAGACTATTTATCTCGTTTCCTGAGTGGTGTCTCCTTGAGTTTTACAAATTGCATTCAGTTAGTAGCAATTTTTACTGATTTCCTGTGCTGATGTTTGGACTTTTCAAACCAAATATTTGTTTTTCAAATTGGCTTTTGTTTCTTAAAAAAAAAAAAAAAATTCCTGTTTTCTTTGTCCTGTCTTTTATTGGTACATCTTTCAAATCTTTTATGCTTGTCCCTCAAATATTCTGCATCCTGAGAGACCGCCATAAATAGCTTTTTGAAACTACTAAAATTACCAAAAAAAATACAGTACAAGGCTCTCACGTTTTTATGCATGAATTTTTACTGAACAATACTGTTCTGTTCCATATCAGTGCAGTATTAAACATTTGAATGTTCAATTCCTTAGGTGTGCTCAATTTTGTACTTGAGTTCCTACAAGGTTTTTGGGAAATATGAATATCTCAGGTATGAGACCAAACCTGAGGAAAGACTCAAGCTTCTATATTATTTCTCTACTGGAAGAGACTAGTTCATTTTCTGAGTTTTTCTAATTTGTTTGGTTTTTAGTGGTTCCAGTGTTTGGTAGTCAGACTATTTCAATTAACTTTTATTTGAACTTTTACCTTTTTCAGGGTGCATTGGATATCAGCCTTTCCATTATGCCCATGATTGTTTGCCATAAGGAATTGTCTTTCTAATAACATCTACAACTCTCTTTATTTCATAGGGGTTTGAAATGACATCTGTAAATCAGCATCATAAGGTACTAAATTTAAAATGGTTATAGAATGACAGAGTGTGTTCCTGGTTTTAGTCTGTAAAACTGACAAGGCAATAGAAAGAATCCTTAGACATCATGAGTGACTTTGCCCTGACATCTCTTCAAAATACTGCATGAGGGGCTTAGCCTGGATGTGAGGGTTTTCTCCATAGATACGTGGTTCTGTCAGTTGATGAGCATTTTACATGAAAGACAATAGCTACAGGGAGTACGTAGCTGCCAAGCGCTTATCAAAAAGAATTTTTCAAATAACCCCTTATACTTATTTTTTTTAAAAGAAGGGAAAAAATAAATGGATATAAGCAGCTTTTAAAAATAATTATCCTTGATTTAGAACTGTTATCATATTTGAGAGATCCATTATTTGAAAGCAAATACGTATAAAGGCCACAGGAAGACATTTTTCTAAGGAAATTAATTCTGGGACATTATAATATGTTGTGGTGGAGCATATATTTATAAGGCAGTAACTGCACTCAGTTCAAGTGTTCAGGAATGAATATCAGTGCCTGAACAAACTCAAGATCTATATGTGTTGGCTGATGTACTCATTCCCTGTTGTTTGTTATTTCCTTTATTAACATTTGAAATTCATGAAGAACATTGGATACCATAAGGTAACAACTGTGTACTTGTCTGAGTGGCAGAAATTAGACTGTAGAGAAAAGCACTGGGAGAGGATTTGGAGACGTCAGCTGATACTTTTTTTCTGCTACAAGGCAAGATCAAACTATAGCTAAACCACTCTTGACAGATGCTTGTCTAACCAGTTCTTACAGAAAAAAAAGAAAACCACCAACAAACCAGTGAAGGAGATGGTGAAATTTCACGAAGCAATTTGTTCAGTGTCCTACTGTTGTTATTATGGAAGTGTTTTCTAATGTCTCATCTGAGTATTTAAATTCATTACTTCTTGTCTTGCCCATACCCAATGTAGATAACAATTCGCCTTAGTCTTTTTTGAATTGTATACTTCAAGTTTGTGGTGCAAATTCTTTGTAGTAAAAGAGGAATGTAATGACCTTATTTTTAGTGGACACAGAAGTTATTTCTCTCAATCTGAATTAGGAATTAAAAATGTACACTTTGACAGAACATGTAGTCTGAAACTAAGTGAGTTTGGACTCAATACCTGATTCTGTATGTGGTGAGGCACGTGTACTGCATGTGGTGCATGAAACCTAGTTTCTGCATTGTCTTTTATTTTGTTTTCTAATATTACTAAGAATAAAACTCGGTTAGGATATGTAACAGTATAAATATAAAACTGCACACACTGATCAATAAATACTGACTATATCACAGGTCTAGAACCTTCATTATCTTGGTTTGGTTGATGTTTCCTGGTGATTGATGGGAGTCTGACCACTGGCTTTAATGAGATTTAGATGAACCTCATGCTGCTAAGAGTAGCGAGATTCTTTTAGTAGAGGTGAATTACTGGGTGTTCCTGGAACAACACATATGTAATGATTTATTATCGAGAGTTAATGAGAAACAAGAGAGTTTTACGGTACTAAGATACTTTATAAGGAAAAAATAAGGTTGAACATCTTCATCATAATTTTAAAATAAAATTTTTTATAGCATTTATTTTTCCATGTAGTTGCTTTGCTTATTAAGGCTTAAAGTCTGAAGTGTTTAGTCTTTGACTATTCCTATTGAGTTCAAGGCTATAAGCAAGGCTACTACATCTTTTTTGAGTTGCAAGCTTTAGTTTGTCAGCTTTTGTATGAAGCAAGTTCTGTTTAATATACAAACATGATGCAACTGTTTGGGTGCTATGTAAATAATAAGGTTGTGATCAAAGTTATTTAAATGATTTTGAATTCAATTGAAATATGCACTTTCTGGATTTCACCCAAAAGCGGAGGAGTGTCTGTTTAGGAGAAGGCAGAGTAGAGTCTTGATAAGAGGCACGGTTAATGAGGTACAACATATTCCAGTTCTCTCCTGCTGCTATCTTTTGCAGCCTATCTTACTGGAATTACTAAAGAATAACTGCTCGCTGTCCAAATCTAATTTGGCTCAGTGCACATCGGTCTTTCTGCCAGATGGAGTGTATTTCTAGTTTTGCTCACTAGAATTCAGATAAACTGTAGTTGACAGAACGTGGCAACTTTGACTTTGATATAACCCAGTACATGGTAATGGAAAATAGAAATAAACTCCTGGACGTTGATGTCTGTAGGTTTGACTGTGGAAAAAAAAGAGTCAATTGATTAGTATTCTTGATGGAAGTTCACCAGCTGTTTCACTCTGCATATGTAAAGCAGGCTGTCGATGTGGCATCACTGAATACCTTAATAAAAACTTCACCAAATTTTCTTCTGTCGTTGGAGTGCTGCCAAAAACCAAATGTCTTCATTTTTTTTAAATCATGGATGCCACATTTCTGTGTGAGGAGAAGGGGAGTGTGAAAGAAAAGCCTGCCTGAAACAACAGAAGGGAGTGAAATAAACGGTTTGCCAAACTTCTGTCCTGACTAAGGATAATCCTGTGTTCCGAAAGAATTTTGGATAAAAAGTCCAGGCATTCTGGCAGTAAGACCTTGGTTATGTTTTCTTTAGAGTAGGTGACTTGGCAAAGGATAACATTTCTTGTTCTAAGAGTGGATAATTATAATCATTTATGTCTGCTCATAACCTTTTGATTTATACTTCTGGGGAATGCTCTTGCATGTATAATGAGAAAATAATGTGCTGTGAAATCCTCAATTAGTAGTAAGTTGTCTGGATCAGTTTCTCTGAGCCAGCAGTTACACCTGAAACTATTTTTCTTATCTGCTGCTATTTTAATTTGCATTGGTAGCATTAAAAATACTGTTCATGTGAAAATTTAACAGAAAAATAGTTTAATGTAAGCTGTTCACTTTGTTCTTTACTATTCAAGGACAGCATTCCTTGGGGCGTGTGACCTGTTTAGGAAAACGAATTAACTTCCATGTTTTTCTAATGTTAACATTAGAAATAAAAATTTGTTCTCCAAATTATCCCTTTATTTTCTAGTGTGCTAAAATAAGCTGGCATCTCAGCTATCACATTGCTCCTTTGATTTTAGACAGATCTGTATCTCTCTTCAGGCTCAGCTCACATTGCAGTTGTTGAATTTAGAACAACATAAGCCCCTTTATTGTCATTTCAGTTCTGCTGCTTTTTTAAGAGCTCAGCTGTGTACATGAGGACAGTCCATTAGCATCTGAAATGTTTATTCCAATGAGGACATGTTGGACATACTGAGAGGTGTCTCCTTGCACCATCTGGCCACCTTTCATTGATATTAGTTACAGAGGAAGACTCACCTTTTCCTCCATTTCTGCCTGATCATTTTTGGTTTTGAAAAAAAGAATAAATACAATACAAATGAAAAAACAGGACAAGCACATTCTGTGTCATGACTGTATGGTTACCAAGAACAGGCATCCCTACTGGTCACAAACTCTTTAATGCCAGTTAGGGTTTTTGTCATGTAAGCTTAAAGATGAGTGCCTGTGAGTTGGTCCATTGGCATAATCATTGGTAGTGTCTGAAGTGACTGCTGCTTAATCATTCTGTTACAGTTCTTGCATTAAACATCACCCTATTTTTTATGTATCTTACTTTCTGCTTGTCTGGTCCCCTGCCTCCATGAGGAGGCCTTAATTTTGTCCATGAAACAAAATTAGCTTAAGATTCTTCTGGAATCTGCTACTTCCTGTGTTGTAGACCTGAGGAGCTCCATGTGGTCTTGCAAATAACTGAATAACATTGCTTTAAGAATTCAAAGAATGACACAGATGAACCTCAGGAACAGGTATGTTTTGAAAGCATAAGATGATGGGACTGTTCAAGTTGGAAGTACTTCAAGGAGGTTGGCTAGTCCAAATTTCAATATGCAAGACTTCACAATTCCTGAAGTTTCATTTAGTATCAGAAATGAAACCAGGAAAAAAGAAATACATTCACATGTACTAAAAATTCTTTTTAGTTTGTTTTACAGCTGGAATGTGCTATGGATTTAGCATGTCTCAGAGGGAATACATTTCCTTGAGTCTTACTGAACAAATGAAATTCTACTCTTGCTCATTAACAGAGAAATCAAAATGAATGGCAATAATCCAGATATCTGCTGTAGTTTTAGAATGTTGTTTATATTAACATAGTTAGTATGTAAAATGTTTGGGTTTTAATTATGGCTTAAGAAAGTAAACTGTTTTAAAGAGAGGTGAGTGAAGTCATCTGGGCAAACATGCCAATCTGAAGAACAGTTCTCCAAATTAAACCAAGCAGCATTATGAAAAATGATTCATTAAAGATTTTTCAAATTTTTTTCACAAGCCTCCACATTGTTTTTCTGTGCAAGTGAAGTTTCCAGTATCACACAGACTGTTTATTCCTATAGAATTCGTCAGATGAACGGAAGCAAATAACAAAAGTCTGCAAAACAAATAGAAAGAACATCACTTTATCCAAGTTATGTACAGTGCTGATTTTCTCCCACAGTCGAGGCCAGTGCAGCTCAGAAAAACAGAAGTCACTCCTGTATTCTGTGTCGAAGTCATGGCTGTTTAAATAGTCATACATGGGTTTAAAGATGTTTATTCGGTCCAGACTTCCAGCTCCTTTGATGCTGGTATATCACTCATTAAAAACAAAACAAAAAAACCCAAAAACAAAACCCAGAAGGCAAGCAGAACTCCCGGGTGACAATGCTACAATAAAGCTGTTATAAGGAAGGTTTGCAGTTCTTTGGTTATGCTCAGTACCTTGTCCCCTTAATTCACTGGAATGCATTTGAAGAACTTGACATAGCTTGATTTGTCCCAGGTCTGTCTCTGGCAACCTGTTCCCGGTGCCCATTAAGCTTCCCCCAGAAGCTGCTCTCATGAGTAGGGCTGACCTGTCCGGGATTTGGTAGAAGTCATGGTCTCCAGAGGTCACAGTGATGTCAGAGCAATTCCCCCAATTCAATGCTTGTTCCCACTATAAATCTGGTTCATAAAATGGCTTCTAAATGCCATACCTCTTGAAACTGAATTATTATTTCATATTTCAAGTGAGCAGATGTTTTTCTCTTATAATGAACAAATTAAGGGTTATTAGAATGTTAGTGCTCCTAGCCTTCTAGCCAGATGAAATCATTTGCTTGACTGAGCACCAGTGTTCTCATTGAGTGAGGTTGAAATGGTTTGCACACAATCACCTACTAATTCTTATCTACAGAGATTAAGCCCAGTGGTCTATTCACTAAACCATGTAACTTTTCATTATTTGCTCATTACTTTTGCCAGATTTTAGCTACTTGGTCTGGAATTTTCCTTCCTTAGTATCTGCCTGAAGCAGGGTCTTCTCTTTCCAGAAGCAAGATCAAGAAACATTTTATTACTTTTCCTATGTAGATTTTAAATTAATAAAATAATTCTTACAAGCTTTGTGAGAAATTCTTCTGCTCTGGGACATGGAGACAGTATTAAAATCTGGGGGGGAACCTTCCTTGAGTCACGGATGTATTTTCATTCTTCTGTCCCCAACTTAGATATTTTCAGGTTGTAACTTTCCTGTCAATATGCTAGTTGTTGTGAGCTCGACCAACCATATGCAGAGTTAGGTCTCCGAGTGCTTTTCAGTTTTCTTCTGCTGTGGGTTTGCACTGTTTCAGAGCTGTAAGGATGAAGGGTCTTGCCCTGCCAGTTTGGGACGTGCTGGTAAATAGACACTAAAGACAGGTAGGCTCTTTGTTGCTAATGGAGCTCTTCCTTTTGGTGCCGAAGAAGATTCCTGTGCAACAGAACAAAAATTGGATGTGAGGAAAGAGGGTAGTAAGGGTTAGAGGAATAGGAAGCCAGTGGGAATGGGAAAGGAATGTAGAAAGTGACTGTGGGGGAATGATGACTGCTGAGAACTGAGATGGAGGAAAAAAGATTAGTTAACGGTATACGTGCAGGGAGACTAGAACTCAGTAGTGAAGGAGCTGGGAGTGAAGGAAGGCAATAAAAGGGGAGGAGGTTTGGGATTGATAGGCTGTGGAGCATTGTTTCACTTTTGAGGTGAGTCTAGGAGGCAGGGGGTGATAGGAATAAGACTCCATCTGAGAGGGAAGCAGTTCATACAGTGAAGAAACCGGGAGAAGCCAGGGAAAGTGGAGTAGTCCTGAAGAAAGAAGACTATGCTCTGTTTGGAACAGGAGAAGAATCAGTTCTGATTGCTAAAGGAGGGTCGCTAAATGTTGTTCAAAACAAAAACCTGGAACAAACCTCATAATTCTAATGGAAGCGAACAACTGCAGGCTCAGTAAAGATGTGAGGTTTGTGACCTGTTATTTTTCCCCATAATAACCACCTCTGAGCTCTTCGGTTACACTGACAATAATTACTGCCCTTCCTTGTTCCCCTCTGGGGCTCACAATTTTCTTAAATTTCCCTTTGCTTATAGCGTGCTCTGCTCTGCAGGTGCCAGCAATTCCTGTCTTTCAAACTGTCTTTTATTAGCGTAGTTCAGTTGAATTCAGAACAGTTGTTCATAACCCATGCCTTCTGTTACAAGAGCTGAAAGGAATTTGTATACATTAAGTTGGTCTCTTTTTTCCTTAACTGTAAAAATTGTTCTTATGAATTTTTTACTGAGCCTTACAAACTTCACTTTTCAAGAAATACTCATTTCTGTGAGTGCTTTCAGTGTTGTTTGCAGGTTTATTTCTGCACAGTGTTGACAAGAGTGAGATTTTTCATTATTTCTGCTGTTTAGTGAGGTTGAAGGGGAGAGGTTGGTATGATGATGATGATGATTATTGTTATTATTATTTCTCTTGGGAATATATTAAAAGATAGAACATCGATAAATGGAGCCTCAAGGGTGAGTCATGTTTTTGTTTAGCTTGAACCAGGTCCAGCTTCTAAGAGGAACTTTATTTTAGGTGCATGTTTTTGCAGTGTTTTAAACTGGAGTTATAATTCTAGAGGTCTCAATAGCATGTATTTGTTTTTATTTAGAAACACGTTTAAGGCATGCTTTTGGTAGGTGAATGTAAAATAAATAAAACTGTGTCAATCTAGAGGTTGCAATTCTTTTGCATATTCAGTGTCAGCAAGAATCGAGTGGAATAATGTTATTTAGAGAATGGACTCAATTAACTTTTATGATTTACTTTGTAGAGGATTGTCTTTATGCTCAGTTGCAGGAAGCGGATGTGTGAGTTCTTAAATAGTGCTTGCTTTTTACTTTGTAAATGTTGCTGCATATTCGGAAAATGACTAAAATTTGTTTTCAGCATGGGCCACTACCTGCTTGTCTTTGGGCAGCACAAAGTCACAAAGTGCTTTTCTTCAAAAGAACATATTGTCGCTGAGCGTGTAACAGTGTGACACCTTCATGCCATTGCTTCTGTAATGTTGTCCAAGGCGTGGTTCTAATTTTTTGACCATTGTAAGTTCTCCTTAAACATTGTTTATAACTCAGTTTTTGTTAAAAAAACAACCCAAACCAAACAACAAAACCTTGCTCTTACTTGTGAGTATTTTAGCTTGTGGGTATTTTGAAATTTGACTGCAAAGCAATAGATGATGTTGATTTGTAAGTTGTTAGGGGAATGAAGCAAAGTCAGGGGTTTACTTGGTTTTTGTTCGTTTTAGGGGATTTGTTCTTACATGTTATAAATGCCTGCTCAATGAGAAAGGATTTTTAGTACTTTGTTAATACAGTACTTTATTAATATGTAATAGATAAGGATAGAGTAAGAATGTGACTATGTCGTATTTTAAAAATGTAGCTTAATGGATATTTCTAATAACTGTACTTTAATGAAAAGGAATGTCATCATTGAATGTAGTCTGCAAGTTGAACAACAATAGATGTCCCTCTGGTAATTTAGAGAGCGTAGATGCTTTCATCCTAAGTCAGCTGCGTACTGGGGGCATACACTTTATTCATATTTCAGTATACTTAGATATCTGTAAAACATGAGACCAAAAAAATCAAAGGACTCAAATTTGCAAAAAAAGAGTATTTATTATGTTGCCTGCTAAAAAAGATTTTTCCATGTGTATCATGACCTGAATAAGATACCTGCAGAATTTGGCCGAGCAGAGCTGCAGTAGTGTGTACAATGGCTTTGTTGGTTATTTCAGCAGAAGTATGAGAAATGTACTTAATGAGCTGAGATGTAAGTTGGGAGAAGAATGCTGATGAAAGACACTAAATTTAAAAATGTTGAATTAACAGCCATTACGTGACTTGATCTACAGCCCCTGTCATGAAATGTCCCTGGTGCGAATTTCACCATACGATGAGGAGTGATTGTGTTCTGTCTACTGATTTGTTACTGGCTTGGAATGAATAGAGTGTTGCAGAGTTAATGTTTGGACTACATGTTATGCAATACATTTTTGTACTAATGCTGAAATGTGTTTCAATTGCAGGGATATTAAACCAGACAACATCTTGATGGATATGAATGGACATATTCGATTAGCAGATTTTGGTTCTTGTCTGAAACTGATGGAAGATGGAACGGTAAATAAGAAAGAATGATGTATTCTTAAACACCTTTTCTTCAGTCCTTTGCTGGCCACTAAAATGTATGCTAATAAAGAGAAAAGGTGCCTTATGTCAAACAAAATGGAATCGTAACGGTATTGGCATGTAACTAACCTTGGTTCAAAATATGACTGCACTCTGCTTGGATTTACTGTATATTAAAAGCTTTCTAGATGTGCATAGTCAACTCATGAATAAGAATAAGCTTCTTGTGAAGAGAAGGTGCACTGTCAGGACTGAGTAGGTGTTTGTTGATGAACTGTGAATCTCTCAGTTTTGAGCTCTGAGCTCTAATCTTTATTGAAAATGTAAGCTTTAGTGTAAGCAGGATCAGATACTGAAATATGATGATGTGCTAATTGTAGTATATTTAAATTTGCACAGTATATAGTCGGTGTGACTAGAATGTAATTCCAGTAGTTAATGATGTCCCAGAGAGTTACGAAGTATTTGAGTTAATGTATGTGATTACCTAATCTATAATTACTTAACACCACTAAGCCTAAGAATTGACAGTTTTATTCTTTCTCTTATTAAATACTTTTAAGAGTTTAGCAAAAGTATATTATTGGGATGCCTACTAATATAGTGCTTTGGATGCTGAAGTATTTCTCTATGAATTTAGAAGCCTTTTTCTGTGTTTACTTGTTATTGTTATAACCAGAGGACTAGGCTATATTCACGTATACATACACAGTGCCACAAAGAGCAATGTCTGTAACAGTGCAATTGATTTCAGTCCTGGAAATGTAACCTCTACAGGTCCAATCTTCAGTGGCAGTTGGAACGCCAGACTACATCTCTCCAGAAATCTTGCAGGCCATGGAAGATGGAAAAGGGAAGTATGGGCCCGAGTGTGACTGGTGGTCCCTAGGCGTTTGCATGTATGAAATGCTTTATGGAGAAACACCCTTTTATGCTGAATCCTTGGTGGAGACCTATGGGAAAATAATGAACCACAAAGTTAGTGCACTTTCTCTTTCTGTCTCTCCTCTAAGCTAATTTTTAATAAGTAATAGAGTAACTTGAAGACTTATTTAAAAATGAAGTTTTATGGACTAATTACGTTAATGTTCATAAATGTAGAACAAAAAATATGTTTCCATATAGTAAGTTTATGGTTATGGATTGCAGATGTCTTTCCTTTTAGGATAAAGCAGTTCAAAACTAAAAATCTGGAATTGGAAACATGGTTGTTAGTTCACTCTGTGGAGTAAATCTTGGCTATGTTACATCACTCCTTTTGTGTTGCTTTCTTCTGGCGGATCCATTGGTTGGCTTATGCAGAAGATTCTTAAATGTTCTTCCACATGGAGGCAACTGTAGAATTCAACATTTTAGAAATGTATTTATTTAAATAAAGAATTAAAACTAGGAGACAAAAAATTGTCGATCGTTTCTGTCCTTTGGAGGAGTCTTTTTCTTAGAAAACTTACTGCATATATTTAAGAACGGGAGTACTTACACATTTCTTTTTCTACATAGTGATTTCACTAAGAACGGTGATTTTTCCAACTTCTTCTTAGTAATAAACTATTTTCTCTTGTTTTAATCTTTAAGGAGAGGTTTCAGTTTCCTGCTCAAGTGACAGATGTCTCTGAAAGTGCAAAGGACCTTATCCGAAGGCTCATTTGTAGCAGAGAGCATCGACTTGGACAAAATGGGATAGAAGACTTTAAGAACCATCCATTTTTTGCTGGGATTGATTGGGACAACATTAGAAACTGTGAGGCACCTTACATCCCAGAAGTCAGCAGCCCCACTGATACATCAAACTTTGATGTGGATGATGATTGTCTAAAAAATTCTGTAAGTATAGAATTGATATTTTGATAAATCTACTTTTGTAGTATACTTTGTAACAAAATATTTGTAAATGGAAGTTTATTTCAGTGTGTTCACTGTGTTCTGCATAAACAACAAATAAGTGCTGCTTTGAAGAACTGTGGGGGGAATACATTCATAGTTCAGAGGCTGATCCTCCAAACATATGTGTAAGGATAACTTCAGTTCAGTTTTGTAAATTCCTTGTAAATTTGCATATATTTAACATGCATATCCCCTATTTGCAGTAACGAGTTCTTAGTGTCCATGTTTTATAAAGAATAATATATTTGCATGTAGATAGTCTGCAGGACATGGTACTTCTAGCGGAGCATTGCTAAGACTTGTATTAAGTTTGCATAATGCATTTTATTGTAGTGCTCTACTCCACTTGCTTCTCCCTCTGTCAGATTCCAGTCAGTTCATTCCCACTAAAATTTTTCCAACTTGTTTTCTGACTTGAGTTGAGTTTTGGGAAATTTAGGAGAAATGTTACAGCCAGTTCTTCTGAAACAATCATAGTGAGAAAGGAATTATTTTGCCTTTGCTTAAAAAGCTTTGCAATTACTGATTTTTAACAACCTTAGTGTTTCTATGCTTTTGAACAGGGACTTTGACAGATGATAGAGGTCTTGGCATCAGAATAATGCCTCATGTTGCCTCCTTGGAAATACTTTTTGTTTTGTTTGTTGAAAGAGGCAGAAACTGGCTGTTTACATGTGAGGTGAAGCATTTTCACCCTCTTTGCTTTGTTCTCTGAACTGCCCATGGACCTCTGTTCCACTGTGCTCCCTGGACCTGCAGATAAGTGATAGGCAGAATGAATTGATATAGGCAGGGTGACCATTATTTGCATTCCCTTTCCTTCAACTGCACAGTAAAACGTGGAAGGCATTTTGACTCAATGAGATCCAGTGGTAGGCATATGTGGTGCGGAGGAGCATGTCTCAGAGTCCTTTCACATAGGCAGATTAAGCAAATTAGTCTGGCTGCATAGGACAACTTGCAGGTTTTAAATCTTTTCCTCAGTTCTTCCTCACTTGCATCTGGTGTTGCACATCTCCCTTCACAACTAAAGTATTATTGTCTTAAAACTTTTTAATATCATCTTTGGATACCTGTTTGCACATTATTTTGTCTGGGAACAGCTATCAGGGTTGGGTGGCAGGAGTGGATGCTGTGTGTCCATTTGTGAAGCCATGTTTGTGAAGCTGAAATACATTTAGGAGGTTATTCACACGTTCTAATGTTGACCAGTCCAGGGACCTTTCTTTTTAGAGCCTCATCTCCCAGCCGAGGCAGTCAAAAGTTGCCTGTGTGGTGTGCATGTTTTCCCACTGTAAGGAAGCAGGGAGCTGCAGGTGAGGAAAGAGTGCTCCTGTGATGAGTTATTGGACTCGGACGTGAAAACAGAGTCTGATTCTTAATTTGCTGTAGGCTTTGGGGGTCAAAAGCAATGCCATTGAAGTGTTAGAGATGAGTGTTAGTTTCTGTAGATTCATTTTCAGTTTCCTCGTTTGGAACTCATGAAGGTACTTTTTTGTTTAATTTAAGGTTATATCTTTACCATTTCTCTTTGCACTTAGTATCTCTGGGAAAAAACCTAGCTTGAGGTATTGCATGACTGAGGATATTTTACATTTCAGCTTCAACTAGTGGACATTGTATTTAATCTTGCTTCCTGTCAAATTCTTATATGTATCTTGGAGGCATTTTCCCTGCCGTCTTTCATGCACGTCTTGTGAGGAAATTTCACGTACTTGCATTAGTATTACAGAAGTTAGCACCAGAGCTAAGCCGATGAGATTTTTTTTTTTCCTTTTAAATTCTTTGCAAGGTTCAAATGGCATAGAGCAAACGTGGAATGGCCAGTGCTGAAGGTAAAAGGCAACGCTGAAAAGTCATGATTGTTATTGTTCTGCCTGAACTTGGAATGTGACTGTGGTCCCATGGAAAAAACATATATGTAATAATGACATTGAAAAAGTATGTTAAAAGTACACATGAACACAAAGGGCCAAACAGTGTTGTTAGGCAGCCTAAGTTCTGCAAGCTTTTAGCTCTTAACTGTGATTTAGTAGCCTTACTGCTAGGCATGGGAGATGTAGATTATAATTTTGTCAGTGTGATAATACAGTTGAATTGAAACAAGCAGCAGGAAGTAAGTATTTTGACCTCTGCCAAAGAATCAGCAAAAACCCAAATTGTTTTACGGAATCTTTCATCATTGTGAAATCAATAGATAGGATATTTTAGAACCAGTATTCAGTGTGTAACTGAAAACTGACATATGGACTGTTAAAATCACACAGTTATGCATTGGGTCTTTTTTAAAGTTGTTCATAAGATGGTTTTGAAACTCGGATGTATGAAATGTGAAAGTAAATTATAAAGTAGAAGTAAAGAATTTTACTTTTCCTAACCATAGTGTGTAAGAATTCATGTATTTATTATCCATTAGTGGAAAGTTAAGGCTTTGTAATTTGGTTTTGTCCTTAGTTTCCAAAATGCCCAACAATGTAGACTTGATGTACTTAAATAACCTAGCCATGTCATTGGTGGTGTTTCGTATGAAAAAAATCATTATGTTACCTTTTCTTAAACTTCAGGACCTTTTAGCACTGTCAGTGTGATAAATCATCTTCTTAGGGAATTGCTTTTGATGACCATTAAGGCCATCTTTAGTATAGCAATGTAACCCTTGCATCTTGGAGTTCAACAGGAAGCTTTTAAGAGGGTATTTAAGTATATTAGAACCTCTAACATTTTGGATAATATAGCAACAGGGTTATTTAAGCCTGAGGAGAAGCTCAAAGATTTGGCTTGATTTGTAGTTCTTTGTCTGACAGGAAAAAGAAGCAATGAAGGAAGAAATGGTCAAAGCACTAATGGGATTAGAAAACCCTGTGGTATTACTTCTTTCTAGGAAATTGTGACTAATTGTTCTCTCCAAATAGAGACAGCCCGCTCAGAAGTGGGGTTGGTAAATCTACAGGCAGGAAGCCCTGCTGACTAGATAGTGGAGAGTATAGGAGGGAATAAAAGGTGATCCTCTTTGAGCGAAGAGCTTCTTGGAAAAAAGAATGGATAAATTGGCTTTTAATATGTGTAACATTCTGCTTTCCTAGAACGATAGCCTATTTAATTAGAAAAGCATTTTTATGCCAGGATGCTGTATTTTTGTACATTGCATGCTATTATAAATAGATTTAGGTGCTGCCATTTGTATTTGGGCTCTAAATAAGGATGACCTATGAATGTAGTTAATTATCGTATTATCACTACCAGTTCACATAGGGTTAAACTTGAGAATCTTTTCCTTTTAAGTCCAGTAAGATATTACTTATTCAACTTTCCTGTTGTTCTTCCAGGAAACAATGCCTCCACCATCACACACTGCATTTTCTGGCCATCATTTACCATTTGTGGGTTTCACATACACAAGTAGCTGGTAAGTTAAGAGTTCCAAAATTTTCTGTAGGATAGTTACATAATATCTGAAGTTTGTGTCGCTGGAACAAACTGCAAACAGATACCCAAGACTGTGGTAGCTGTTTATCGAGGAAATAACTGGGCCATAATCTAAAATGCTGCCTGTCCAAAGGAATAAGCTCTCTGCAGGTAAAATTTACATGAATTCAAAGGTCAGCACCTGTGTTCAGAGGAGCGCTGTTGAGAAAGGTGGCTTTCAGGCAGTGTATGAAGTTAACTGCATATGACAAAGTTAAGACCAGATGTGGGGACCCAGAAAGAACTTATCTTGTTAGACTTTAAAAGCTGCTTTTTTCCTTGTCCTTTGACACTCTTAGGTCTGAATAGAATTTTTTTTAAAAATACTTCAATGATATTTGGTATTAAAGTGGTATTTGTCATGTTCATCTCTACTGCTGAACTAAACCATAAGTCAAAAGTCCATGTTTGCTCCTTGATCATTTATGAAAACAAATAAAGAAAGAATGTTTACAACTATTGAAAGACCAGGCCTATGTGTCTGCAAACACATGGGCTTAATGCTAGTTATGTGACACGTCCTCTAGACTTCAAAGGGATTATTTGCATTAGTAGCAGTATGTGTACATGAGTAGCCACAGAATCAAAGCCACAGCATGTCTGATACATACATGACCTAGCTGTCCTGTGATAATTCCACACCATTTGTTGTGATTGTTGTCTTTAAAGTACTTGGGAAACCTGATTATTTATTTGAACATAAACTGTTAATGTAATCTTACTATCTGGATTGTTGCTTTTTTGCTATCTGGCTAACACACATTATCCATAATGATCATTTTGATCAGGAGTTCATTCACTTTTGTGTAACCAAATGATGCACTGAGATCAGTCATGTTAGGTAAAAATTAATTCAATTTTTAATGAGCACATACTAACAAGGTGTTATTTGACTGTTTATAAATTACATTGTAATAAAAATTTAATTATTTATTAGTTGTTAGATTTTTTAAAAAATATTTTAAATATAGCCTGTTGTAAAATCTAATACTGTTTAATTTTTTTCCCCCAGTGTGCTTTCAGACCGCAGCTGTCTAAGATTGACAGCTGGACCACCCTCCATGGATATTGATGCCAGCATTCAAAGAACTTTGGAGGATAGTTTAGCAACGGAAGCTTATGAGAGGAGAATAAGACGTCTAGAACAGGAAAAGCTTGAGCTTAGTAGAAAACTACAAGGTAAAGTCATTTAAAAAAATTATTCAATCACTTTTTTGGCTTACCTTACAAAGCTGCAAGCTCATCTATGGTTTATACTGTGAAAAAAAAAACCAGACCTCCTGGAATGATTTATAGGAGAAAATAATTCTCTTCATTATTTCTGTTGGCAAATTAAACTTCTGTTGGTCTTTTTTCATGCCTCAAAATCCCACGTATGCAAATTCTTATGCTAATTTTGTTCACATAGTACGTTGATAACTATGGCATAAAGATTTTATCCTTAAAACCTCTGAGAACTTAATTTGTCCAGTTGACAATTACTGAAAAATTGGCACTTAGTAGTTGGAAATTACTTGTCGTAGAATCCTCAGTGGAGGGTCTTCTGGCATGCCTTCAATTTGTCAGTAATTTCATTATTAACCCCTCAGATGTCAGGTGTGTAATTTGTCCCTCTCTCTGCCATCTTTCTCTAGAGTCCACCCAGACAGTCCAGGCTCTGCAGTATTCAACAGTGGATGGCCCAATAACAGCAAGCAAAGATTTAGAAATTAAAAGTTTGAAAGAAGAAATTGAAAAGTTGAAGAAACAGGTAACAGGTATGTTATAAATACTAATGTAAAAACTGAAACAGGAAACTGTTTCGGCAAGATATTTTTCTCCTAATGTAATGCTAATGCTTTGCTTTCTAAAAGAGTCTTCTAGTCTATTTTTGCTTCTCATTTTACCCATCGCTCTTCATTGGTAGCTCAACATTTTCTACAAATTCAACTTAATATTCAATACTTCAGTAATTCCAGTTGCAAGGGAGAAAGAAGATTTCAATGACTTCGGCTATTATTATTAGTGGTAAAGTTCCACTAGTTTTAAATAGCGACTGATATATGTGGATGTGGATCAGGCTCTACCTGAGAATCTGTGAAACCATAACCACTTTCCATAGTGCTACTTTCTTCTTTGGTTTAGTGGGGTTTTTGGGGGTTTTTGAGGGATTTTTTCCCCCTTCCTCTTTCAATGTGTACTGCAAGAGTGGATGAAGCACTTGTTTGGTTATTTTTGGCATTACCAAAAGTCACTGCAGTCTTTTCAGATGTTGTAGTCACTCTAGTATATATTAGCATTCCTTGCTTTGTGGTGTGCGGGTGCTTAGGTGGTAAACTGGAAGGAAGGACTTTTGATTCTTGCTTACATGAGTAAACATGAGCAAAGATTTTAGCCTGGCAGTTTTAATTGTCTTAAAAATACTTGATGGAAGGATGATTTGTTATGATTTAAGCTTCAATTGGTATTTTTCAATATCTCATTTGCTGTTGTATTTTCTTAGAAAGGCCAAATTTGTGAGATGTTACTACAATTTTTATTATATTTTCTTTGAAACCACAGAGGTTTGTAGGGTGCTGTTGCTTAGTGCATTGGAACTGCATATGGAGTAAAAGCTAGTTCAAACTGGAGAGGCGGTTTTCTGAGTGTTTTCTTGGAACAGTAGTTTTAGAAGAGTGTGGGTTATCTGGGATGTGGACTCTGTGCATGAAACTACAGTGATATAAGGAAACTGCAGTGATACTGTGTTCTCCAAGTGGCAGGGAGTAGTGAAGTGTGTTTGGCATGAGAGAGGACACTATGAGGTATAAGGCTGCAGTTCCATGAACAGCAGAACTGACCAGACAAAACTCTGCCCCCAAAATAGGTCCTGCTCACAGTTGTGTGGCCCCTCCTCTCTCTGTGCATGCCCCAGCCTCTCTCGATGTGAATTCACTCAATTAAACAAAGAACTGTGTGGATACAGAGAATTTAATCAATTTATGACCTGATAAATCAGGACAAGGTGGACAACAGGAGCTTACGAGGAAAGGGAGATGAGAAGGGGCTGGAACCACCTCTCAGCTCTGCTGTCAGTGAGCTATCATTTCTTACAAAACTGGACATTTATTTCCTTTCCATTTAATTCCTTTGCTTCTGAGAAATCATGAATATTTTATGATAACTAAACATTTGCCTATCAAGTATCTCTTGAAGTTTAAAACTTTAAGTTTGAAAAGTGTTTTTGAAATCTGTGCAGAATTACTTTAGTTAACGTCATATGGCCTTTCTTTACTCCCAAACTAGTCAAAAACCAAAGATCTACTTAACCCAGTATCCAGTGTCTTTACAGAGGCTACTGGAGACATTTAGGGAAAGATTCAAAGAAATCAGATATCTCCAAACCCATATTCTTCCAGCCTTACTCTCCCAGATTCTGGAAATTCATGTTTTAAGAACTTCCAGAGGGAGAGCTTCTACTGCACCATCATGTTGACTATAGCTGTTAGCGAAAAAATTTGCTGACTGTTTAGCTAGTATCTTTTTAGCCTACTTTAAAGGCTAGCTACTAATGCTAATATTCAGTATTCTTTATTTGATGCTCTGAATTAAGTTAAAGGGAATTTTCTGTCATAGTGCTATCCGGCTATGTAATGGTTTCTTCAAAACAAGATCTTGAGAGCGGAGACATCTTCAAAGAGAAAGGGAGTACAGCAAGATGTTTTTCATTTAGGAAAATTAAAAATATTGATAGAGAATGTTAGATGTCAAGACTAGAGCCACAGAAATGGTGAGGAAAAAATCTGATTATTCTTGTCAATCCAAATAGGAAAATGTCTGCATCTTCTGTGAGAGAAAAATCAGACACCAATACTGGTAGATGGATCTTTATTATATGTTCATATCTTACCAGTGGTAAGCGAGAGAGGTTGGAGGAAACTACAGAAGTGGTTTGTTCTGTTTTGTATTTGTGAGAAGACTTCATTCATTTCCTGGAAGTGTCAGGAACGCCAGCAGCGACACCCACAGAAAGAATAACTTGAACTTAACTTCCAGACATTTTAATTGGTATGTTTAGACTCTGCTGCTACTTTATGGGGCAGAAGCACGCTATGTATGTACTGCAGAATGCAGAGATTATATGCTGTTAAAATTGTGTAGTCTGAAAAAAGTCGGTTATAGATAGACAGTTGGACAGCTGCTCTGGCATGATGCAGCAGTTTTGTATTGTACCATAAGCATTATTTTTGGATCTGAACATGGCTTAACTAGCTCAGGGAGGATCACTCTGATTTGAGTGATGCTATGTTGGCGTTCTGTCAGGACAAAGGTCTTTGTGAAGTTTCTCTTCAACCAAACATCCCTCCACTTGCTGCTCTAATGAGGAAGAAGACAACACAATCAGAAACCTCTTTTCTGCAGCAATCCTCAGCTCTGGTTTTGGCTCTTTGGGACCACTGAAAAGCAACTTGTACAACAACAGCTTTTGAATGGGACCAGAAAAGCACCGGGATCAGCTTTAAATTATATTTATTCTTGACTGTTGAGCTGCAACTTAGATTTTAGTTTGTTGCCAAAGGTATCACTCTCTTCCTTTGGTAATGAAAAAAAAAAAAAAGCTGTGGGAATGTTCCCCAACACAACTGATATCCTTTTTCAGATTTAAAAGAAGCCTGTGTCTGAGGAAGGTAGTTAATATTGATAAGGTTTTTCTTTGAGTATCCATTAAGAATTTTCTGCTTCGTTTTTTGCCTTGAGTTTTAACTACTGTGAGCTAATTTGATAAACCTGGAAACAAGAATGCTGTATTTTGCTTGATTTTATGGGGAGGTTTGTGAGATAGATTTTAAAGCTAAATTAATGACAGGCTACAGGCACAAAACAAATGATGGTCATGTCTGAATGCTTCCACATTTAGGGGAGCTAGTTCCAAATTTTCTGGGCGTTTAAAATATCTAGATTGCCAAATGTAGATCTGATGAAGTTTTAAGAAGGTTCAGTTCAAGTGTAGAGCTGAACTTTATGCTTTGGAATCATCTCTTGTGCAGTTAAATTTAATGTAATAACATCCTACAGTGAGTGTTCGCATATAGTAGCTAAAATGTTAGCAACAACAAGGATGATAAGATGGAAAATTACTATTTACTACACATATGTCACAGTTAGCTTTTGGTTATATTCTTTAACCTGATTTACTGCCTCTTTTGGAGCTGTAAGAGTAAACACCTGCATAAAAAGGTAATAAAAAATGAATGCAAATTTGTGTCAAATTCAGGGCTGGGAGGACCTTAGAAAAATAAATTTTTCTTCTCTATCTAGTTTTCCAGGAAATGACAAGCCAGCATATGCTTTAGATTTTTGAGGTCAAAGTTATAGTTTTTATTCGCTAAGTTACATAGGAGAAAACTTTGAGGAATCTTTAATATTGCCAAATATGTAAAGGGCAGTGATGGAAGAAGAAAACAGAGCTGTGGAACAAAGTAGTTCATGCACGGAAAAGAGATTTATCTTGGCTCAGCAGAGCCATATATAAACTTTCTTTTTGCTGGTGACTTCAGAGTAGACTACATAAGAGAGGCAGTTAGTAATTTCTGGCTTTGAGCTACAAACGCATTTCTTTTAAATTTTTCAACAAGAATCAAGGAGTTAGAACAATAATATTATTTGGGTATAAGCTAATGGTATTCATTTGTTCATAAAATTCTTGTGTTTCAGAAATTACAGGTCTTGAAAATGTATGGTTTTATATTTGATTTCTCCAAGAGCCAGTCTTTTAGGGTTGCGTTTATGAAAATGTCATAAAAGGCTCTTAAGAGTATAGATGGGTGCCTGTTCTGTGGGTAAATACGTACGGTCTGAAGACCAGCCACAACCGAAATCAAAGGCAAAATGTCCAGAGATTTCATAGAACTTGGAATTAACCTACCTTCATATAGATCTTGCTTTAAATTCTTCAATTTAGATGAAGGACTGGGAGGGAAAAAAACCACCCACTAGCTAAAAATTTTCAGTTGTCATATTGTGTGGATTACAACTTCCATGTTGTAGCATTGAACTGTGTTTATATGCCATTATTTAGCTGTGGCATAGAGCTGTACTGTCATTGTGTAACTGACAGTTGGTAGGAAACTATAGTAGTTTTCCTGTATTTATAGTAGTAATAAAGCAGATCACATAAACACAAGTGGTTTTCACACTAGAAATAAGTAAAATCATCTGAAGTTAATTTTAAGTGTATCAACAGGAGAACGCTTGCCAGCTCTTGAGTGACCCATTACTTTTACTGTTTCTTTCTGGGGGAATTTGGGAGGAGGAGGGAGACTGTTTGCAATTACAGTGTAATAAAAAAATGCATTCTATATTACATCATAGTGAAAAAAAGTCAAATGTATAGGCCACGTTAAAGCATACGTTACAAAATTATGTACAGGGCATGATTATGATGGTGCAAAAGCACAAATTGTTATTGTTTTCTGTGTTGTTCTGCAGCAAGCTGTGGCCTTCTCTTCTGTTCCCTTAAAAGCAGATAATGGCAGCTGAAACAAGCTAATCCCTATTCCAAACCAGATATGAATTGCATTATTTTATGGGTAAATGGAAACCAGAACAAATCCTTCAAGCAGCTAGTCTGTTATTCTAGACTGAGTTTTTCCTTAATGTATTTAGAAGTCTGCTGCTTTTTCTAGATTCTGGTCAGCTAGAACAGCAACTTGAGGAGGCCAGCACTGCAAGGCGGGAGTTGGATGATGCTTCCAGACAAATAAAGGCTTTTGAGAAACAGGTCAGAACGCTGAAGCAAGAGAGGGAAGATCTTAATAAGGTAAAAGCATTTTGTCTGCAGCTCTTCTAAACCCGAAAGACTATTTTATTTTTGTTCATTTTGCTTGAAATAACTTTCAAGTGTAAAATTGAGGAGGTAACAATTGTACTTTTCTGCCTCTTTTTTGAAGACAAGGACATTATTTAATACATTGTATGTATGACTCTTGGGTGGTCCTAGGTGACTGCTTCCAGACAGTGAACAGCTCCATGATGTAAATTGCATGGTGGCTGCAAAAAGGGTTTTATAGCTTCAGATCAAGGTGATAATGATAGTGGGTAGAAGACAGAGTAGAGAAGAACTATTCCAGACAACTAATTTAATCTGAAGTATGGGTGACACTATAACAGGGAAAAAATGTTAAGAGTATGGTATTAAGGCTGTGTCATAGAAGTGTTTCCAGAAGAGAGATGCAAAAAATTGCCCAAATAGGAAGATTAAAATGCAATTTGAAGTAAGTACAGTTAAAGAATAGTGGGGTTTATTTGTTCTTGTCCGTCTCCCTAACTCCTTGTTTTCTTACTTATGACATACTTAATGGCTCTTTTTTGTATTCATGATTAAATCAACCTGTGATTGTGTTTCTCATCATGATTTTATTTGGCCAAGTATTTTAAGAGTCCACACTTGATGTGCCAGCTGTATTTAACACTGTTTCTCTTAACCCCTAAGGATCTTAAAACCTTGAAAGCTGCCAGTTTGTCCAAGAAAGACCATCTCTCTTCTAAAACAACTCGTAGTGCTTAGGACCTCTTTTTAACAACCTTAAAAAATGGTTTTAGATTTGTGTAGATGTCAACAGGGCCAAATGTTAATTCTTCTGGTACTCTTTTCATCCTCAGAGTTGCTTTTTCGTGTTTCTTTGTTCTGCTCCAGTTTGGCTGTATGTCATTAAACCGTTTAAACTGTTGCGGTCCCTCATTCGTAGTGTAGTAGCACAGATCTAGGACACAGCAAGCTAGCACAAGCACAGCTTCACCTTTTGAAGGTATTGTGCTGTAGAGTTATCACAGCACTAGCAGTCTTATTTCGTGTGGATTCTTTTAAAAGAATAATTATCATACGTTGCTGTTAATCACTACAGTGTTTTGTGGCCTGAAACTTTCTGTAATATTTGATATTATGGTACAGTGTGTGGAAATCCTACTTACCATTGCAGGTCAGTTTTCAAAAGCTTCTAAAGTAGAAAGTTTCTAGCGCAGAGTTTTCCATTCAATTAATGCAAAAACTTTTTCTTAATCATTTAGCCATTGAGATAAGTACTCTTCCTTCTATTCATTGAAGTAGTTCTTGAAAAATTATGCTGATGACATTTTTTAATTAAGAAAGCAAGGTGTTTTTATATTTTAATGCAAATGCTTGAAAGCTTTTGTGTGTAACCTGTAATAATGGAATAAATTCCTACTTGGTTTACATTCATGCAGTTTTACTAACTTCAGTAGTGTAAAACCTGGCCTCTTTTCTTATTTCTAGAGGCATACAATTTGTATCATAGATGCATTCATGAAAAGAAATGAATATGTAGTTTCTATTCACTCTGGAGAAGGTGTTAGATGTGCATCCAAAGACAGAATTGGCCTTACAGCTTTCTAGGTTTATTACTTAATTCTTTTTTTAAACTGTAGGAACTGGCAGAGTCTAGTGACAGATTAAAATCCCAAGCCAAAGAGCTGAAAGATGCACACAGCCAGCGGAAATTGGCAATGCAGGAGTTCTCAGAGATGAACGAGCGGCTGACAGACTTGCACTCTCAAAAACAAAAGCTTGCCCGCCAGCTCCGAGATAAGGAGGAAGAAATGGAAGTGGTGATGCAAAAAGTAGAAAGTTTAAGGCAAGAGTTACGCAGAACAGAGAGACTTAAAAAGAAGTAAGTGGTGAGAAGACTGTTTAGAATCAATCTATGAATAGTAGTTATATGTAAGGTTTTCTGACAAAGTAATTTCTTTGTTGTCTGTAAATCTTTAACTTTGATTGTTGTTTCAAACAATACCAGTATTGTTTTCTAAGCATTTGAAGTGTTCAGTTTAGTGCTGAAGATTTATCTCTTACTGAAAACCATCAATAGATTTTGAAAAAAAAAAAAACCCCAAGAATCTTACCTATTAAAAATATATGTACTTTTGTAGCTGGAAGTCCAAGCTGAAGCCGCAGCTGCTGAGGCATCCAAAGACAGGAAATTGCGAGAGAGGAGTGAACAGTACTCTAAACAGCTGGAGAGCGAAGTAGAAGGGCTAAAGGTTAGTCTGTTCTGATATTGACACCTGCAAACTTACTAGTCAGCTAGCACTTGGATCTGATGGATTGCTTTCAGATGTAGGACAGAAGGGTTTTGTCAGTTTGTCACCTCAGTTGATGTTGAATATTAATGCAAGCACGCATCGCTGTGTTGCCCAGAAAAATGAACATTTGCCTAATGTGCTTTTCAGGCCACTGCTCCTGAAGTATTTCTTAATAGTGAATGATGTCTTAACAAATTGCTTCCATTATTGCTTTGTTTAACTTACCTGTAAAAACAGCATAGGGTGGTTGAGTATTTGAAGACAAACCTGCAGCCTGTGCAGGTTTATGTAGAGGTGTTTTGTGTACTGTGGTGTTCCTCAACGTGTCAGTCAAAAGAAAGATGGTTTCCTCCACAGTAGGTGTCAGCTGATGTAACTGTAAAGGAAAAGTTTTAGAGAATTCTGCCTCTCAGCCAGAAGTTGAGACATTTTTGCACAAGAACAGCATTGAGCATGAAGACTTTGTTTGTATTGAGGAGATTGCTCACAAATAGGTGTGTTTTTAGGAGCAGAAATTTAAACAGCCGAGATTGTTAACTGTTATTTTATTCTACGTTTTAGCATTTTATGGTGCTCTGAAGAAATTAGACTTTCTCAAAAATTGAGTAAGAAAGTTCTTCTTTTCCATGTGAGGATTTCTGTTCGTTTACAGCAAAATCCTGTTCCAGTGTTTCATCCAGTAGTATAATTCTTAAATTTTTGTGGAAAGTGTCAGATTAGGCCTATTCTCGTCTTAAGTTTACATGAATAATGGGGCAGGGTGGAGATGGTATTAGAATTCTGTGGGATATTTATCAACATTAAGGTACTGCATGGAAAATTTGCGGGGGTTTTGTAATCACTCCTTTATTTTGCCTTTTGTTGTTAAATGAAAATAAGGAAACCCATTCAGTACGAAGTTTGGATTTTAAAGTTCCTACTGCTGTGAATTCAGGTTGTTATCTTGAAAATATGTATTTCTTCCCCTTTTGTGAATCTTCACTGTCAGCAGAGAGTTCGTATGACAGTTTAAAAAGTGAGAATTTATTGGAGATCTATTGAGAATAAATGATATGCTGATTTATAGCAACAGGGCAAGTTTATCAGAAGAGGAAAGGGGCCTTGTAGCTTTCTTAGTAATATTTCACAGGACAGGAAGCACACTTGGGATCACATGTGGTTGTTGTGATACATCCATTCAGTTAAAGCTCATGGATGAAGCAGAGCCTATTGGGAAGAAGGCAGCGTGCCTTCTGTCCAACCAAGTCCCACAACACTGACCTGCTGGGGTTCTGCGAAGTTGTCAGTAAGTGTGTGGACAAAGGTGGATGTCACATGTTTGGATTTGACAAAAAAAATCAGGCTCAGTATGATTCAGCAGTGTGCCCTGGCAGCCAAGAGGGCAAACTGCATCCTGGGGTTCATTAAACAGCATCCAACTATCTGTGTGCCAGGAGATGGATTATGTCTCCGTTGCACCATTTGTCCACTTGAAACAGGCATGTATGAAAACATCTGTTTGGAATTTGTGCTTACATCAATTCAAAATACAGTCTCTGATTCCTGTATTACTCAAATCCTGTAAGGCACTGTACAATACCATCCAGCTTTCTCTTCTACTGCACCATCCATCTTAGGGTCTCTTAATCTTAATTTTTTCATTGTGGAAAAAAATATGAAATACCACTGAGACATTTTACGTACCTGATAGATGAAGTTGCAAAGCCTAAACTTTTTATGTGCTCCACTGCCATATATGTGTAGGCAATTTGGCATGTTGGGCAGTAACAAACAAGTTTGGTAATTAACTGCCTGTGCATGAAAGAAAATTCCTATATTTCCTTTCTCTCTCTCTCTCTCTCTTATTTTTCTAATCTTTCTTTTTCCAAACCATCCCATTAGCATGGCATCTTCTTTCTCCCATTTACCTCTGCATCCTAAGGGCAGGACTTTGCTCTTACAGATCAAAACAGATGGTTGTTTTGATGAGTTAGAGAAAACTCTGGTAACAGCACGTGTCTGCTCATACATTTAGGGGGTTTTTGCAGCGTTCTGCTGACACTTAACAGCAAGGCCCAGCTTTCTCATAGAATTGGTCACGGTAGAAATTCAGCTCATGTGAATATTCTACAATGGCATTTAGCTCTTAAAGTCTATTCATACATTAGCAAAAGAAAATGAACCAAAGCCATGTTTAATTAAGGGTGACTGAGAGGATTTTAATATTTCATGGTAAGAATGGAGGTATAATTAATAAAATATCTTCAGTTCTCCTAAAGGTGAGAGACAGTCACCGTAAGGAAGCAGGTTTTCCAGTTACCTGCACTTTCTCAAAAGAAAAGGGTTTTTATTAAGTACTTTCCTTTCCTTAGACTACCTTTAATTACATATTTTTAAGAAATGGAAAAAATTCCAAACCAAGTTATACATATGTTTACATTAAAAAGTATTTCCATACTTGGATTTCAGTGCATGTCATGCCACTATCACATTTTGAACCTGATCTTGGCTCCTCCTCTATGTTATGGCAGGACATTGAGTTTAGTGAGTGCAGCATTGGTGCAAATGTGTATGTATCCTGAAGCAATGTGTAAAGACTATTGAAATGCCAGAGGACCTCACTAAGAGAGCTATGCAGCTGCGAAAAGTGAAGTAATTACTCTTATTGTTTAAAGCTTGTTTTCCTATTAATCCACTGTGTAAATGGTCAGTTTAAGTAAAGAAGGTCATGTTTCCCTCCTGACTGATACAATCCATATAGTGTTTCTGTAGCTAGATTCTAGCCTTCAGTTAAGCCTCTGCTTGTCTTAGTATAGCTTTTCCACAAATTATTTGTGCTTTAAACTATACTGACTGTATATCACAGTCCTTATTCTTCATTCCTGAAAGTCACTTGAACTTGTCGCTGTCAACTGTGCGAGTGGGAGCATAACATTATCTAATTCTATGGTCACTTCCTGAGTCCGCGTAAGGCGAGTCAGAATGTGGCCAGAGATGTTTAAAGTGATGATCAAATTTTCATGGCTAGAAAACTTCATTTAAATCACAAAATGCTGAAGAGGTACGGTTCAGATTTATGCTGTAAAAAATTTTCAAAAATTGAGATAGATGTGTTAACTCAAGTTTGTAATGGGGTATTTTCTAAACATTCTTATGACTGTTGAGTTGTTGTTAAGCATCCTTTTCAGCATTCCTGAGTGCTAACTTGGGGCTGTTTATTTTAGCAAAAACAGGTTGGTCGCTCACCTGGGGTAAGCAGTATAGAACACCAGCAAGAGATTACTAAATTAAAGGCAGAGCTGGAAAAGAAAAGTGTTTTCTATGAAGAGGAACTGTCTAAACGTGAAATAATGCACGCTAATGAAATAAAAAGCCTGAAGAAAGAACTGCGGGATGCAGAGAGCCAGCAGCTTGCCCTCAGAAGGAGATCATGATTTGAAAGACAAGTTAGAGAAAACCAGAAGGGAAAAGTGAGTATTGTGTGGAATTTACCTTTAAGCTCAAAGTGTCTTTTGAAGTCTCTTAGTATGTTTCCAAACACACTATCACTTAGTTGTAGTACAGACAGGTGCGTTTTGGCTGAGCTAATGCCGGGACTGAAAACAGTCACCTTTAAAAATAAAACAGAACAAAAAAATCCACCTCCTTGTACTGAAACTGTTAATTTTGCACCAGAGTTCTTGCGCTGGCTGACCATTCCAAGGAATGTAACTTGAGTTGCAGACTTATAGCTCAGGGTAAGTCAACCCCTGAAGCTTATGTTGCAGTTTAAAATAGTTTATTGACATTTTTTGTTCTGTTTGGTATTTTCATCTTTTGATGCAAAACTAATGTGTTGGAGATCAGCTACTCCTTACACTACAGCCAGCATGGGAACAGACACTTAATGCGGACTAAGGCTAATCCGTGCTGGGTTCCATCCAGTGTTAACATCAGACTACTGTAGGCATAAACTGCTTCATCTCTTCTGACATGGTAATTTGTCAGAGACCTGCTTTTTTCTCACCTACCGTGGTGAAGCTTGTAACTGGCCTTGAGAATGTTCCTGAGGCATTCATCAATAAAAACAAGTTTTTCCGTTGGATAGCATAGTAATGGAAGTAGTCATAAATTAAATGTGTTCATTTTCATTCATTAAAAATTCAGAATGCTTTATAGATACTAACATAGATGCTTCTTTTTGCCGCTGTAGCCAGCTGGCCGTGTTAGAAAAAGGATGGAGAAGTTCCTGCCGAAAGCTTAGCAAAACTTTATTGATCCCTTAAATATAAGTAATAAATAAAGTACAGAATTTTCCAAAAGCTTATGCAAATAGAGGTGGAAACATTGCTTCTCTGGAACATGGTTTCCAGTAGATCGTACAGCCTAGAATGCAGTGGATGAACCGTTTCTCCTAGAATACAGCTATTCATAGGCTGGACGTAGTAACACAGTAGTTGGCTGCTTTGTTCTATGTTGAGAGGTAAAACTTGCATCAGCAGCATGTTTTCATTGTACCACAACTTAATGGTCTTGCTGACCTGTGAGATACAAATACACAAAAGGCTGTGCTGTCTTGTAGTATAGAAAGGTGATAGCATGCCACATCAGTCCAGTAGCGTCTCAGAAGGAGGAACATTCGATCGAGTCATTAATACCTCTTTCTGCAGGCTAAACTGTTGCTAAAGACCATACCTCCAAACACTGACCAGACCAAAAACTCCTTGGGTATTTATGAGAATCATTCTAATGTTACACAGCTGCAAAAGATCTAACTAGATGTCCACCTAGTGAAGTGGCCTAACACTGCTGATAGGCTTCATGCTAGCTAGTCCATAAACCTTCTTTCAATCTAGTTTCTCTCTATAAATATAAAATAACTGAATGCAAATCTAAAAGGAGTGCTGATGTAACCATGTGTTTCTCTGTGTATTTCAAGTGTTGGTATAAGAGAACATTTAAAAGCAGGAACAGAAATGTATCACATAACCAGTATCGAACATTTGGCTCTTAATGGGAAGGGCCACAGCACCATACGAAGTTAGGTGTCCAAGCACTTGTTGAGTGTTTAATGAATACCTGATCTTAACTGGGTTTTGTTAAGCAGATCTGCAGAATCTCATGGAAGGACTCCATAGAAACACAGAAGTCCTCTGTTCAAGGTGTGCTATGGATTGACTTCTGTAGTAGTTCAGGAATTTAGAAGGGAAGCTTAAATATTAGAAATGGAGGATTTGCTGTTGCTGCTCAATTCTCAGTTTTGGTAGTTTTTCTTAAAAGAACATGGATTTTTTTTTTTTTTTTTTTTTTTTTTTTTTTTGGTCTGCTTACACGTAGTGTTTTTAGCTTTTGTAATCAGGCATGCAAAGGTTCTTGTCAGTCTTCCAGTACAGACATGTTCAATGTAAGCGTTGAAAGGAAGCACCTGGAGGCTTTATGCTGACGTAAGTGGAATTATTTCAACAGTAGGCTTGGGGTGGGTGTGGAGTTGAAATGAGCATGTACAGTTTGGCAAAAAAAATTTTAGTAGTCGAAAATAATCTTTAATGCGTATATTTCAAAAAAAAAAAAAAAAGGCCTTGGTAAGAGGATGGGTTGCATTACTTCATAAGGGCTGTGGTGTAGAGTGAATTACATGGATTATTCTAAGCAAGGGTCAAGATGAGCTTGGTCAAAATCTGTGTGTACATTTTTACGTAAGTTGCGTTTGGTGGTTTCAGTTTCAGTTTTTTAAATAGGTATTTTTTCTTTGTTCCTTGGAATGTAAGCTTTCTTACTTCTGCTGTTTCAACAGCATAAGTTTTCAAGGGACAGAAACCACCTTTCTGTACAAAACAATTGCCCTTTGCTAAAGTCTTATAAACTGTATGCTCTTAAAATTGGGAAGATGGGAACACAGTATGAGGCCAGTGATCTGTGTAGCACGATATTCCATTTCTTAGAATTGTCATTATGAAATATTTCAGAAGAAGAAGGTGCAAGAAACTGTGTAAAATAAATGACGTTTATAGAAGTTTCTTTAAGCCCGTCATTTAATGATAGGTTTATAAAGCAGAGAGCTTTATAGAACAGCATTTGCTGTTTTTAAATTGTATGATATAAAGAAGCCTGGGGACTGGTGTTTGTTTCAGGTCTATTTTTCTTGGTTTCAAAGTCAGTAAGATAAAATATTTCTCCACTTTGTACAGCCACAATAAAAAGCTGGAGTGACAAAGTGATCCCATAAATCTGTATTTCACATAGCTTGCATGTGGTTGCTACAGTTGTTTTACTGATAAAAAGAAAGCTGGATCATGTATGATTTCTTAAGCTTGAAGAGTAGATACATAGCTAAATTTTAGATGAGAGAAAAAGTTTGATTGGGAGAGGAGGACGCCAGGCTTCAAAGCAAATGCTCTATTTTGATCTTCCTGGCTGTCTAAGGTATGCCTATGGAGTCTGTCACAGCTCTCTGCTTTGCTGAGTTGATATTTAGGTGTGATAAATTATACTCATTCTCCTCTGTTTAAATTTTATCTTCATTTCTGTATTATACTGTAGCAATCTGACTTACTGAGTTAGTGACAATCACCAGTTGAAATTAAGAACGTAAAATACAGAAAGCTGCAAATACGCTGGGCTCTTTTACTCATCTAAAGCTTCTTTAATCCACCCCATTTATGGCTGCTTTGAGCCTTAAAGCCTTAAAAGAACAAATTTTAGATAAATACAGAATAAAAAACCAATAAACAAACCCATAAAACCCTATAAAAGCTAAATAAAAGAATAAAATAATTAAAAACTAGCTCAGTCTACTGTTTGAGAAATTAGCTTGAATCTGTGCCTTGAAAACAGAAGCAGACCTGTTATTAATTCCCCCTGACAGCCACTGCTTTAGTCTCTTCTGCTTTTCCCTAGACTGCTCATCATCTGCATGGAATCTGTTGATATAGAAAAGGCGTGGTTGTGAATTTCAAACTTGGCGTTTAACCAGTTTACGATAGTATGTTTACTTTACTAGGATGTAGTGTTATGTTTCAAAGGATGCCTAGCAACACAAAATTTCACCACGAGTCCTACTTGCTGTACTCGATTTCAAAGAGTGGTTGAAGTACTAAATGAATTTCAAATTAGGGATAGGAAATTCAAACCAGCATTACCCTAACTGGGTTCACTGAACCACCGACACTTCTCATCTTTTAAGGATGTTCTCTCAATTTGGCAGTTGTAGTAGTTCTGCATCTCAGAAAAGAGGCAAGGATGCAATTTGTCTGTTGCACAATGTAAAATGCTGACCAGTGTCCAGAAAAAAAAAAAAATTGCAACGTTCAAGACACGTTTTCCCCTGGATTTTATTTTTACAGAGTTCACCTTTTATACTGGGCACTTTTTCAAACCTTTTAAGGCTGGACAGCAGTCTTTGGTGTATCTGTGGCATTTATTATTTAGTTACGTCAACCTACTGATGAAGTTTGTGACAGTTACCTTAATAATTGGTGAAATGGTGATACAAGTGCCCATGTAGTGAGTCTCAAGAGAGTGGATGTGAGGTGGGAGTTACATCCAAAACATTGCCAAACAGCACTTTAAGGAAATGAGAATGTTTTTTAGCATACAAAGGACCTGCAGCTTCATTTATTGTCAGGTTCTCATATTCATTGTGCAAGATCAAAGTTGATGTTAAGCAGAATCAACCAGGGGTTCTCCTCTACTGAATGACATACACAGGAGAAGGGAAGGTTTGGGAGGAACAGCTACTGTGAAACTCCTTCTCATAAAGAATGGTCCAAACCTGCCCTAGAATCTGGTGATATTAGGAGTGTATAGGTTATCCATCCACTTTTGCTAAGTAAGAACATGTTACCTGAATTAACAGTTCGAATGTCTCCTGTGGCTGTTATAAGTAGCCCAAAGACTATTCCATACAAGCTTTTCTCATCAGAGACCCAGCCCCAAGTGCTCTTATTTAGCTTCTGTATGTTCTGGTTTCATATGTGGTCACTTGCCTGTCATTCTGTGTAAAACTAGGAATTGTAGAAATGTCTAAGTTAAAACAATGTTTCTGTGAGCTGAGAATTTACTCTGAGCATCTAGAATATTGACACACACTTTGGCCTGCAGAATTACAGCTGCTTATTTTGAAGGATTCATCTGAAGAATAAATTACATGAACTGATAAACGTTAGCTCAGTGGACCTCTGTTAAATCCGTGCTGAAGGAAGATCAATGTCTAATGATAAAATTCAGCAGACTGTCATATAGTCCTAAGAAGGTCATATAATACGTGACTTGCTTAGTTTTCCTAGGCTGTGCTGTCACCAATGTAGTACTTCCCTTTCAGCTAGTGTATGCGCTCATCTTTACGTATTTAAGTATGGGGTGATGAGTTTTAGAACAGGGAACTTTCTAATTCTACTCCATTTCTTTCTTAGCCAAAGTGAAAGAGAGGAATTTGAAACAGAGTTCAAACAGAAGTATGAACGAGAAAAGATTCTGCTGACAGAGGAAAACAAAAAGCTTTCCAGTGAACTTGATAAGGTAAGTGCTGATTAGTTGAGTCCTGAGTTTACAACTATTATGTACTGTTTACAAATTGGACAGTATAGAGCTGTATTGGCTATTATTAACTCTTTACGAGACAAGAAATTAATATTACGCAAAACTTGGTGATTAATATTTTATTTTAATAGGTTAAATACAAATACAATAAAATATACCATCTATCTGCACATATATGTGTGTGTATATATGCATGTATGTGTATTTATGCATAGAATTGAATTAGATGGTCTCACAGTTTAGTGAGATTTATTTTAGACAGTATCTTAAGTGAAACAAAAAGAATATTTCATTGTATGACCCAGATATAAAAATACATAGTTAATAAGTGATTACTTAAGTACATTTGCATGTCAATTACTGTGAAACAGCAGGGCCCCACCCACCCATTGAGATTAAGTGTTACTTTGAGATATTAAAAAAATAAATGATAAGGCATATTAATTAAAGTGCGTTGAGCAAGGAATAATTATGTTTTGTGCATTTAGATTATCTCTTTATTGTTCATTTTGACAGGTTATTCAAGTTCATTGTGGATTGGCCAAGTCTTGCTAAACTTGTCTATTCTTTTTGTAATGCATTAAATTTTCTAAAAATATGATGGAAGTACAGTGTTCTTCAAAGTAACATGTTTGCATGTCAGTGTTCAAATTAAAGTATATTTCATACCAGTATAAGAGACATACGATACATGCCTATATGTAGGCTGAGTTCAAGAACAGTAAGAGACTAGTCACTTGGATAGTTTTTTCTGCTTGGTGTCTCTCTCTCTTTTTTTCTTTATTTAATTTGGTTAGATTTGTATTTCTCTTGAAAAATGACATTTAATAAATAGGCATATTTAAATCATAAGCCCATTTAAATGAAAAATATGGAGTACTCATATTAGGAGTAAAAAGTGGAATAGATTTTAAACTGGTTTTTTTCATCATTTTCATTTGTTAATAAATACTAAAAAAAGCCTTTCACATGAGATTCATTCTCCTAAGCAGGCCTTCCTATAATCTCTGATTCCATTTTGACTTTCTGAATAATTATTTAACATAATGAAAGTTTAGTTCCCAATACCAACTCAGGTTAGCTATGACTTTTGTCTTGCAGAATGCGCATGTATGAATGACAGCTATGTGAATGGGAGAGGTTAATGGCTAGGTATAATATATTGTACTTACAGATGTGCATTTAATTTCAATTTCCCTGTCTGCCAGTAAGTAAAGTGAAAAATAGGCGAATGTGAGACACCTGGAGAATCTCAGGACTGACTCGTGCCTGTATCTGTTAAGCCTCTCATTCTCCATGGTTACTAAACAAGGGAGAGGTTCAGCAGTGTTATCTGAGCTATAACAATTTTTGTGCCCTTGCTTTGCTCCTTTAATGTAGTTTTTTCTATATAGAACATTCCACATCTACAGAGAGCGAAGCAGAAACTTTCTAAGAGTTGTAGAGATATAATTCTCAGAAAAGTAATTCATTTTTTAGAGTGAAAATGTAGTTCTACTCCTTAAAAATGGCTTTTCAGTACAGCTAAGGTTATACATGAGAAGAGATTCTGGCTTTTATTGTTTCGTGGTGTTTATTGTGATGGGTAGTACCAATTTTTAAAGTAGGTGAACAATGTGGGAGAGGGCGCTCAAGGATTTGAATCTGTGCAGAGGTGGAGTCACAGCAGCTTCTACCTTTAACAAGTTGTTTAAATTCTCATTCAGCTCACCACCATGTTTGAGAGGCTGAGTATGAATAACCGACAGCTGGAAGAAGAGATGAGAGACCTGGCTGATAAAAAGGAGTCCGTGGCCCACTGGGAGGCCCAGATTACTGAGATCATCCAATGGTGAATACTCTGCTCTAATGTCATTGCAGGATCCCCGCAGTATGTGGTAGGGCTGTTAGTGAGTTTTTGCCTCGCACATGGCACTTACAAGCACTTAAGTGAAATCTCACACCCGTCTGGGATTCTGCTCTATTTTTGCCTGAGATTTTAATAATATCCAAATCTGGAAAATTGTGTTCCTCCTTAAGAGCGAAAGTGTCTTACCAAATGCAACTTTTTAAGTGCAGAAGAATCATGGCCGTTGGGTGTGGCTTGTGGCTTTGGAAGAATGCTGAAGGAGTCATGTGCTGAGCTCACGCCTCCGAGAGGGAACGGGCCTGGGAAAAGCAGTGTCTGAGAGTATTTCTGTCTCGGCATTAATTTCCTTCATCTGCTTGGCATGTGGCAGAATGAAACAAATACAGTGCAACTTTTATGCATTTTTTTACAAGGAGGGCATTTGAGACTACCACAAAGCCAGTCAAGTGATGTTTCTAATAATACGTTTGCTAAATAATGACGTTATAAAATCTTCTGTCCAGTTCTAATAAATGAAGGAAACAAAACTGAAGTTGAAACTATTATGAGAAAAGATTTTATTAATCTAAGTGGCCTTTATTTTCATCTCCATGCCTGCTTTTCTCCCTTTTGTGGTCCATTGCAGCGTTTAGCATCTACAAAAACAATTTGCATCCAGACATTTTTTTTAGAGATCATCCAGTTCTGGGAAGTTTTCGTCATCATATACTAAGCTTTTTTTGGTTTATTACTTGTAAACCTACTACTTGTAAAACTACTTGGTTCCACACACACATGCCCCCCACTTTCCCCATCTCATGTTAGTGAAAAGATCTAGTTTGTTGTGTCAAAGTGAAAATGGGAAACATTTGTTTTAATGAAGCCGAGTTTGGTATTGTTGTAATGTCAGTATGGTTTTGTTGTCCTAATACAGAGAAGTTTGGGTTTTGAATGTAGCCATGTGAATATGTAACAGGAAGGACTGCCCTTAGGGTTTCTGGAGTTGATTTAATCAGTGTTTGTTGCATAACATTATGTAATGCTGATCTCTGTTATGAAGTCCATGGTGTCTCAAGGCATTGTTTTCAGAGCAGAGGTTAAAAAATTTAAAGGGTCCATTTTGTGCATGTTCCTTTTAAATCTTGTCTCTCATAACTGAGAGTGCGGTAGATGGCCTGCATCACAGAAATAAAAAAAACACTTAAAAGATGTTTAAGTGAACAGTGAATTTCTAGCCTGTCAGAAATGTTTATTCAGAAAAAAATCAAGGTAACAAGAGAGACAAGTCTATTATTTCACATTCTGTAGAGTTTTAAGGTAATGCTTCTCTGTCTTAATGCACCAAGGTAACCAAACCCCATTTTTCAGATTTACGTGTGAAAGCACTCATAAAACTTGGCAGTTCTGGAATAGGACAAGTCAGTATTAGGTGTGGATTCTTTTACTTAACACTATGTGAAAATGTACCGGCAGCCGTTAAGAATGTCCCTTCCCCAGTTTATGACAGTCTTTAATATTTTAAGACGTACTACTGATGTGGTTCAGGTATATGATAAAGCATTTTGCATGTATTAGAGACATCACTGAGAGCGTGAAAGAGGTTTGGGATTGAGGTTTTTGTTATTTCTAAAGATACTTCTAGAAAAAAGATCAGGAACATGCAAGACTAACTTTCGAATGGAAGATAGCATTTTACTGATCCCTTATTATAATATAGTGTCTTCTTAAAAGTATGAAACTAAAAATTAAAGAATTCATGTAAAAAGGAAAAAAAATAGAAGTACTGTGGGCAAACATTAAGGAAATCTGGCTTGGTTCCAGGTTTTAATCTCTGTACACATCTCAGTTATCCCTCCATACTTCTCTCTGCTTATGTTCAGGTTTTTTCAGCTATGTGAGGCCTTATCTTGGCTCACATTTTTTTCTTATTATGTTTAGATTTTCCATGTGTTACCCAGATAATCTGGTCATGTTCATCTGCTGTCTTTCGAATTAAGTACTACTGAACTCTGCTACCTACTGAAACTAGGTCCTTCTCTGGGGATTTTTTGCTGTGAAACATGGGATGCTATATGAAGTATTTAAACATCCATAATAATGATAAACATTTTAAAAGAAAATAAATGTTTTGAAGAAAACTAGTCTTATTTAGTCAATCACAAGCCTATCTTTTCCTTAGAAGAACATGCAATTAAAATCTGTTCTATCCCTGTTTTAGGGAACACAAGCCAAGGAGCCCCTTACTTCCTTTGAGTGCTTTGCTTCTAATAGATACCTCTGTCAGGAAATCTGCCCCGCTATTTGAATCAGTATTTTAGGTGGTTAAGATCGTTACTTTCTTCATGACTCCTTGGGCCCTTCTAAATTATTATTTCTTTCAGATTTTATAACTTGCAAGTAATTTTAATGGCCTATCATGTTCCCTCTCCCTACTTCCTTACTGTGCTCTCTTGCATCTTTTATAGGGCAAATGTACAAAAGCCTCTTTATTTTTGCTGTTATTATCCCAAGATGCCATAAATATAGCCAAAATTTTAATATAAACATTTGAATCAAACTTCCATTGCAAATTCTAATGTGGTAGCAATAGACCCTCATAGATCATTTAGCTTTAATGGAGCTATCTGTTATATTGACAAGTTTATATTAGCCAATCACTCATCATTCCTTGACAAGAGTAAGAAATATTGAGGCTTTTATAGTCAGCTATAAATTTTCCTATGGGAGATGGGAAAGAGATTCATTGCATTGGAGGTTAATGCAGTCACTTTAAAAAGGAATATTTTAAATAGCCACGGTACTGTGTTTCTGTTCTGTTACAGAAAGGAGGTCGATGGAAGTCTTGGTAGTGATTCCCAGGGCACTTGGCAAGAATCTTAACTTATTAGTCTCTCTGGGAGAGATTCATGTAACCTAGTTCTAGAAGTCCTAAGGTAGACAACTAAAATAAATCCCATGGCTAGTACTGTAGAAGTCTCTTTTTTCTCCCCGCTGATGAAAAGGAAGCCCAGACAAATGAGTTAAAGTGAAGAACTCTGCACTGTTGAGTATGTTTATATGGATGAGCTAAATCCTACCTGATTTACCTATAGAGTGGATGTGAGGCTTAGATTCATCTGGCCAGAAGCTGTGACTGTTGATTACCAGAAGATTCAGTTAATATTATCCATGTCAACTAGATATTTTTCCAATCAATTATACTATAGTTATTTTATCTTAATTATTCTTTAAAACAAACAAACAAAACCCCACCCTCAAACAAACAAAAAAGCCAACCTGAACAAACCCCTGAAACACTTCCGCATTAAATCAACATTTAAAAAGCCCCAAAGTTGTTTGTTTTTTTCTGGTTGCTCTCTGAAGAAAGCAGACAAATTGTGGAAAAGGTTTAGCAAAAATTCTGGGCAAATTCAGCTGTAAGAAACTCAAAACATGAAAAATTCTGAGATGCCTTGTGTTTGAGCTTAGAATAATCAGAATTACCTATAAAGTAGAAATTCTGGAGGGCAGGGGAAATGTCAGGGTTTGGGTGCATCATGAAGTATTGAAAATTTTTAGAGAAGTAGTTTTAGAAAACATTTTGCTGGAGAGGGCAGTGGAAAAAGAAATAAGTTGGAGGCTTTGAGCATAGTGATACAAAGAGAAAAATATAAAAGCATTGAGAAACTACAGGAGAACTGTGAGTCATGGCTCTCAGACTTCCTTGAGTTTTTTAAAACAGGTGAGATGCAGCTTGGCAGCAGGACTTTAAGACTACTCCCATTCAGCAAAAGTCTCTAGTCCTCTGGGTTCGTTTTGGATTGTAAAGTAACCCTGACAGAGACCCAGAGTATCTGTATTTCCTGACAGCATACTAGGTATTAGTCAATGGTTATTTGGAGGTTGTCATAATATTGGCTCCAATCAAAAATTTAAATTGAATTTTACAGGAATTTATACTGTATCAGTGTTCTGGGTTCTTCATAGTTAACAAACTAAGCTTGCAAGAGCACTTATATATGAAAATAGAGCAGTTAATCTAATCTTAATTTTCAGTAAAAAAAGAAGTGACTCTGGGTAGAGCCTAAAGAACTTTCCTTTGTTAGGTCTTTTGCTGTGCTTATTAGGGCTCTCTGTAAGAAGAGGGGCAAGGAGAGAAGCATTAGTAAAAGTAAGTTCTTGCACTGTCTTTTTTAAAAAAAGTCAACCATACAAAAAAACCCCGTAGCAAAACAGTAACAAATCAAAGACCTCCAAGAGCTCCTGTGCTCACATATTTAATCGATGTATCTCACTATCGAGGGAATGTTGCCATCTAGTGGATAACAAGATTGCACTCAACTCCAAATGTTCTGCTTTTCTGTCTTTAAGAGTCTGAGAAGGTTCCTTTAACTCAGTATAGATTTTTGCAAAAATTGTCTTTATATTTTAATTTGCTAGATTTCTACGTGTTCTGTGGAACATCTCTCCGAGGTTTTTGCATGTGCAGCTTTTCAGTGTTTAGAGCCTGAAGGTTCTGTGCATCATAAACCAAATAACTGAAGTGTTTTCTCATCTTTCATAAGAAAGGAGCTATAGGTGATAAAAATTTACAAGGAAATTGGACATTGAAAGTGTTTCAGCTGTAATTAGAAAAGTTAAAAAATAAGGCGCCAATTCAATTTTATTTTTAATCTGACATCGTCCTTTTTTTTTTCTGCAGAGATTTTACATTTCATCAAAAATAGAGGGGATCAAATGCTCATTCCTAAATCTCTTTCCACTCCTTTTACATCAGGAAAACTTTCTCACCTTGAGAGCTTTGCATTCTTTTTACTATGTATTTAATTATGCACCTAACCCACCCCCTGTAAAAACACCTTATGCTACTTTTCACATCTTTTGTCCACTCTTATACCCTAAGTGGTTTGTATTGGCCAATATTATCTGTATCTGGTCGTCAGAATGTGTCATCCAAAATGTTATGGGGAAAAAAAAGTTCGTATGCTGCTTCCATTGAGTATACCTTGGGGAAAAATAGTGACTCCTTAATATCAAAACTTTCACTGACATTAAGAGACTCATGACATGTTGGGGTTTTTCTAGGCTCCTCCCCACCTCTTGAACTAAATCGTAAGCAGGAGACCAAGATAAAGCCCAAAGCATGAATAAGTGCTTGCTTTTTTGTAATGGGTGTGAGTTTTGTAGCAAATGGTCGCTATTTTGCATTAGCCTCCTCTGTATTAAAGGAATCTTTCTTATATAAATCCCAAACTGCACACCCAGAAGTCACTGCAACCTGTGGATGCTTAGCCCATAGCTTCCACATTGTCACCTTGTCCTGAGGGCACTATGGGAAAGCTCTTCTGCTTCTTCCCTTGCTTGTGGCAGTTCAGCGTGCTCTCTGTCTTTCTTGCCTCCTGGTGACTATCTACAGATCTTTGTTGAAACATTATGTTCTTTTTATTAATTAATGTTAAACTTGCAAGTAGCACCATTTCCATATTCACTGTGTTTGAACCCCGTAGTATCAACCAGAGAAAATTCTATTGCTTCGTAGGCATGGAGGGCGAATCACTTTCTGCAGAAAGGTCACCATGAGACAAGTTCAACCACCTGGAGAACCCTCATCTCCAGTTCAACATACTTGGGATACAGTTACTAAGGGAAGATTGGGAAGCAAGGATAAGTTAATTTCCATGAAATAGAAAAATTATTTTCCCACTTCCCTGTAAGTTATTTAAAACTGTTTGAGGTTCAATACTTAGAGCACATCCTAACATTCCTGTGGTTCGTGTTGATAGATCTAACTGTGATCAAGCTGTGGTATTATATTGCTGGTCTCTGAGACCAGCTCAGAGGCTTGGGTATGCACTGGTGTTGCAGAACTGAGTTAGATCTTCAGTGGGCAAGATGAGTATGTTCAGAGCCGGCATGTAAGGTGGGAGGAGGAAGGTTCTGTTTGTCTGTTCTAGGTTTTTCACAAACTACTTAGTTTCAGTGACATAATTTTTAGCAACTTTCTTTTCTATGTTGATTCCTGAGATAAAGTGAAGAAAGAATATTCTGCTGTGATTAATCACGAAAAGGTTTTTTTCCTTTGTAACTGATGATCAAAGAATCTGAAAAACAGACATGTCTCCTTCTTGATGTCTTTGCACCCGGAAAGCATGTCTTGATAGAAAGAAAGCTGGGGGGAAGAGAGAGTCTTTTCTGTTTAATAACATTAGCATTAGACTCTCCCTATTTAATTAGCATTTCTTGAAATAACATCACTGTTTGATTCTCACTACTAGTTCTCGTTGTCAGGTGTTACAGTAAAGTCAACCACTGGTTCTAAAATTATGTGGATAGTTGCATTGTTAATTATTGGTTATAAACTATGTCTTAATTAACTCCCTAAAAATAAGTTGAATCCTGAAGGGTTTCTCTCCCATAGTCTCAATTTCAGGGAGCTGACATTTATACATTACTTAAATACGTAGTTCTTCAGCCTTTGTTCCTTGTCCTAGTGATGCATATTGTCTAACAGAACTCTGCAAAGCAGCGAAGGCTTCGTTCTGTGTGGTTTTCTGTATTGGGTAGGTGGGTTGGTTGGTTGTTTCCTTATGTTTTATGGGGTTTGGTTTGTATTCTGCTTTTTTTTTTTGTTTCTGGCTGTTATTTTGTTGAAGGGACTTCTGTGTTTTTCTTTAGATTATTTGGTTAAACACCTTTTTCTTATGTAATTGTTTAGGGTAAGTGATGAAAAAGATGCTCGAGGATATCTTCAAGCTTTGGCTTCTAAAATGACGGAAGAACTAGAGGCCCTGAGGAACTCCAGTTTGGGGGCCCGAGCTACAGTAAGACTCTACTTCCATATGTCAGATATTTTTTTTTTGTTTGAAAAAAACACTAGTTTGATAGTTTCAGCTGCAGTAATAGCCTGTCTGTAGTGTCTGTGTTAGTCAGAAGTTAAACTTTCGTAGCGCTTCCCTTCTGAATAACTGAATAGCAAATTTATTGTTTACCTCTTAATTAAACACTAAGATCTTTATAACATGATTTTATCTATGGTATTAAGTAGCTGCTTTATAATAAATAGGAATTTTATGAAGGAAATCTATACTTTGGGTCATGAAAGCCTTGAAGTCTTTCACTTGTGAAGTGTGAATGTCCTTTGTAGCTGTCATTTGAATTGAGGCACACCAAAACGACAATTCACAATCTCTTTGCTTTTGAGGTCATGGCAGCATAAGACTTTCATCTTGCCTATTTAGTATTGAGTTTAAAAATAAAAATAGACTTTTTACTTTTTAATTTTAGATTACTTTATTAAGGAACTTTCACGTTAAGAACATAATAGACTGGGAAATGTAGTTGTTGAAGTTAGTTACATTCCTCATTTTCAGCTTTCTTTCCTCTTACTCTTTCTTCTCCCTTTTTTTTATTCTTTACTAGGACATGCCCTGGAAGATGCGCCGCTTTGCAAAACTGGATATGTCTGCAAGGTTGGAACTACAGTCTGCTCTTGATGCTGAAATCCGAGCCAAACAGGCTATTCAAGATGAGTTGAATAAAGTCAAAGCTTCCTGTATCTCCACAGAGTGGTAAGACTGAGTTGTTCTAATGGAAATCTACTTCGATACCTCCAAGGAGATGTCATCAAATCATGATTTTAGCTATCTTGTCTGTAAAATTCAATAATGAATTACATGACAGTTCTTACATCCAAATGTGAAAGAAAGACCATATATCTCTTCTTTGCATAAGCAGCTGAACACATAGTGGGAAAATTTGAAATCTTGAAGACTTTCAGAGCAGACAGTTACATAATACAACCTCTCCTAGTTGTGATAACAGGTTCAAATCAAGCAGAGCTTGGTTTGGTGTGTTAGAATAGACTCTTTTCTATAGATAGTTGCATTGGGTTAGCTGATGAAAATCTGTTATTGCATACTGATTTGCACAATAATAAGATGTGGTTATGGAAGATTATGAATTTCTTATTCTTTCCTCAGACCTCTCTCTCTCTGTTCCCTCCCTCCCCCCACCCCGGCCCTCCTCCAAAATAACAAAGTTTTATTCTGAGTTGCGTGTATACCTGAAGCAGGGATTAATAGAAAGACACTCCATTTCTAGGTCTCCAGCTTCAATCTAGCTCAAAACACTGACTTGTTTTGCAGCGTTAGGAGAGCAATTGGATGGAGCTGAGATTCCAATATGTTATCTGTAAAGTGGGAATATCTTGTCCACCTGACTTGGGTGGTTTTCTGGCCAGGTAACATAAAGATAGGCAGCATTATAGATCCTCCAAGAACAGGAGAACCCGTATTTGCTTTGATAGGCAAGGATGAGAATAGTAGAAATACATAGTAGTTACCTATCATCTGTGAATCAGAAAGCACTGAAAGAACTAACTATAAAGTAACTGAGAAGAAAAATAGTAGGCAACATGATCTATTAGTATCATAGGCACTGTGAATTGACAAGTAAACACCCCTAACCCCCCTGATTTTTAAGCATAAAAATACATGTGGTCTTTATTTCTCATTCACAGGATACAAGCTCACACAACTACTCATAAATTAGACACACGAACCTATTTAATGGGTAAACAGGGGAAATTAATTGCTTGGTTTTTTGTGGGTTTTTTGAGGGTTTTTTTTGTTTAGGGGTAGTTGGGGTTTTTTTAAGGTACCGTACTAAACAGGTCCCAATAGATTTCAGAATTCATTCTGGCATTTGATGACATCATGAAGCTTGCTGGGCATTAATGTTTAAATACCATGTGAAGATGGACATAAAAAAGTTACTTCTATCACGAGTTCTCAATATTTACATAATTTTTTGTTTATATTCTTTTGAAGTAAATTGCAAGAAGCTGAGAAGAGGAACATGGAACTGTTGACAGATATTGAAAGGCTGAAAAAGGAGACAGAAGAGCTTAGATCAGAAAAGGGTATGACAGCTGATATCCAAGTAAATAACGTGTTTCACATTGGTGGGTACATCTTATCAGTTAAGTGTCACCTTGCAACTAAAATAGGATGCCAACAGACTTTGGCATACACAATGTGAGCACAATTGCATGTTAAGATGTACCCACAGCAGTTGCGTTTGCAATTCTAATACATACTTGTAATACACTTTAGTTTTGTTTATGTATTTGATACACTTGAACAGTTTTATTGATATGTAAGACATTATTTGAGTTTGAACTGCATTATTTTTATTTGGCATGTGTATGGTGATTTATTGCCAAAAAACTGTTACAAGTATAGATGTATTTATAATTTATTTTCCTCTTATGATGGGGGAAAGTATTCAGACTTCAATAGTGATCGTAGTGTTCTTCATCTATGAATGTTTTGGCCCTGTCCACACAGAGATTAAACAACTGCGGAAACATTCATAGCATTCGTTTCTGGGATGGTTTTGTTGATTGGCTTTGTAGCCATGTAGTGAGCAGCATGGTCGTGTTTGCTTTGCTGTCGTGTTAAAGAGTATGTTCTGGGATTTCGAGTGCATCTGTCTAACAGTATGTCACATGGTTGTTGGGAGAAGAGACTTTTTGGTAATTCTGAAATGAAAAAAAAAAATCCCTGAGAGATGATTTATGATTTGGCTGATTCTTTGCAGTTCTCGTAGTAGCGCTAATATTTGTATCTTATGAGTCATGTGGAAAGAAGTGATTTTTCAGACCAAATGGAATTACGTAATTTTCTGTAGGGAACTGCCTGAACTCCAGAATTTAAAACCCTGGCAATAATTGCTGTGTAGCGATGTCAAACATTGCTCAGCCTTCGCAACCTAACAGCATGTCAATCAATAATCTATTGTAGTTACCGTCCATCTCTTACGTAGAGACCTCCAAGTATTGGTTGACAGGTAAAAATAATACCAGCAGCCAGGTAGTGGCCAGCCCAGGCCTAACCTGTGACACCTATACAAAACATCAAAAAACAACTGGTGCCGATTAGCAAGTAAGATTAGGAAGTTAATACTTGGCTGTCTTGATGCTTAGCATGGATACCAGGATTATGCTTCTTCCAAGTGCTTGGGGAGGACCTCCTGAAAACATCTCCCTGGAGACAATAATGCTTTGATATGTTTCGCTTTCATATATAGATTCTCGAACTGTCTTAAATATTATGCAAGGTTACTCAGCTTCTGAAATCTTCCTTTGTGTTAAACAATCTGTTAAGAATTTATAATTAGTATTTTACCTTGTATTTTTCCCAGTATTTGAAGATATTTTTTTTTTGGTGAAAATAGAGATAAACATTTACTTTCTTGGTGGGGGGGGGGAAGTGTACTGTTGAAGAAAAAGTTAATTGTTATGTTTTTTGCCAGAAGTAAATTAATAAGGTTCTGCTGTGACTATTCAAGTATTTTGATAGAAATACCCCTTAATCCAAAATCCTTATTATTTTGGATTTGGTTTTCTCTTATAAGAAGAAATATATTGATGTTTGAATCATGGAACTGTATAAAGGATTTAAATGTAATTAATGTACAGTGGTAGAGTAACTTCCTGTGTGGAAATTTATTTCCAGGAAGGGATTAGCACTTGAAACGTTTGCTCTGTATAACTGTGGCCCAGAAACTGAGGAGGGTAGGGAAAAAGATTGCTAAAATGATTCATTAAAATAGCAGGTAATTTAAGAATTGTTTTTAGACTTTTACTGGGGTTTCAGTGTATTTACATTTTGAAGAGGAAAGGGTTCTTTGTAACTTTTTCATTCACTGTGGGTTATATTGAGAGCAAACAGGTGATATGGCCAGTTAGAGCAAGACAATGATATTTCTTAAATAAGTGACCTTTGATAGCATCAGTCTTTTGAGATGCACTTGGTCCTGCTGGCTGTATACATACACATATACAATGTATTTATAGTGTTCAGGAAGCTGGGGTTTGTACACATCTGTGATTTATAAACACAGACAGCAACTTGAATTATTCCCCAAAGAAAAGAAGAAAAAATAATACATCAGTAGAATCAAGTTAAAGTAACAGTCAAGATGTGCCAGCCTCTGCCACTCCAGAGGATGCAGCGTTCTGCTCTCTGTGCTGGCTGAAACCGAGTAAATGTGTAGCGTGACAGAGACGTTTGAAGCTCTACTCAGGATTGTGTTACTCTTGGATGCTGAAAAGTGAGCGAAGGCAGACAGGCAGAGAGCATGGGTCAGGGAACTCGTGCTGTTCGGAAATGCAGTGTGTTCCTCAAACAGTTGGTACGTTTTTGTACGGTTTGTATGTTGTTGGGAACCTCGCTGTTTGTTGAAGCTGTCTGGTCATGGTAGGCTATCCAGAGCGTGACTAGGGCACACACCCCGTAACCTGCGGCATTAGCGTGTGTGTGCCTGTACGTCACACAGTGCTTGTTGCAAATGGACATCAGCACATTAGAAACTTGTGCCTTCCGCTTAACAGATACGTGTGTTTTCATGTCAAATTCCCACCACACACATCTTAGCTTGGAAAACGTTAATTAAACGTATGCTGCCTGCTTAGGGGGTGTATGTCTATTAAAAAAAAATCTTTTACTCTGGAAAACAGACCAGATGTGACAGCTCATTTCAAAAAATGTAGGTGGCTGAGGTGGATACTCAGACCTGATTCAGCAAGGCAAAGGTCCACCGTGAAAAGGTTGTTTTTCCGTAGCTTAAAAACCTGCTGCTGTTTTCTAGGTGTAAAGCACCAAGACTCACAGAATTCTTTCTTGGCATTTTTGAATGCGCCTACCTCTGCTCTGGATCAATTTGAAGTAAGTGTACAGCTATTCTAACTCTCTATTAGTCAGTGGAACTACTGCTGTAATGTGCTGAGAGTTTGCTGCTGTATTTTAATCACATTGCCCCATTTATATTTGTCTATAATAATATGTGAGAATTGTTTGTCATTTACAGTGCTGGCTGTCTTCTCTTGAACACTAGTAATCACAGTGAATTCTCTCTCAATCTTTGAATGAAGAAATTTTCCTGATTTGTAGTGAACATGAAAAGTGTAGTTGTTCAAATTGCCTTTTTCTGTGTTCAGAAAAATGCTAAGTAATGCGGATACTGGTTTGGTAAAAATGAGAAAAAATAGGTAAATAATCCTTGAATCCATGAAGTCATTGGTACTCTATGTTTTTAGGTTGTTTTTATCTTCTGTTCATTTTACACAGATGTGTAAAATCCAGATAATTACTATTCATCTCCTCTCCACAGATCCTATACACTTTAAAAATAAATGTTTAATTCCTTCATCACTTCTAAACAAAAGAACAGTTTAGGTGGAAAACCTGGAAGGAAAAAATTGTAATGATACTCTACATTTCATATCTTCTTTTTTTAATCAACAATAAGCAATGCATCATTTTTCTTTTAATGAACAGCAGGGCTGAAATACTGGTCAAACCAAAATCAGAGAGGACAAGGCACCTTTAGATTTATACATTGGTCTAAAATTTTCCCATTTTTTCCCTGGTGGGTGTACAAGGTCATCACATTTAGCTATGAACAAGCACAATCCCTCATGTTACTGATGTTCCAGAATTTATTTTCATTTCTTGGTATTCCTTAATTCATTGTTCTCTCTTGAAAGTCCTCACAATTAATATCTTTTTTTTATTTGCTTTTTAATGATTTATCTTACAAGTTGCTTCCAATATAAAAATCCTGATGAAGTATAGGAATATTTTTTAGAGTGAGTGCTGGAAAAACATGGTGTTTTATACAGGTAGTTTAGTGATTAATTGTCTATGAAAGGCAATTAATGAAAACTTACTGAGGTAACTGTTACTGGCACTAGTTATTTACAGTTCTTTATTTTTGCACTTTTATTTATGCTGAACACTTTTCTTCATCCATCTCTTTCTCTCTCTCTCTCTCTCTCTCTCTTTTTTACTGTTTTTCATTAAAATAGGATTCATTTTCCTCCTCTTCATCCTCATTGATTGATTTTATGGATGACGTAAGTCTTTGACTTTCAAACCAGTAAATCCCTCAGTAACAGATCAGTTGATTGATTTGGAATATTCACACATTAATGCAGTCAACTTAAAAACTCTGCAAGTGCCATGGAAACAGATATTCTATAATAGCATATTACACCAATTTATATAGAGAGATGTTCAATTTTAAAGTAAATGTTTTTCTTTAGGTACAACTGAGGAATTTTAATTGCAAATGGTTTTTCTAATGAGGAGAACCTTCTTTTTTTTTGTCTACTGATATGGCCCTGTGGAAAATGGTTCCAAACTCACTGGCACGTTTATTTCATTTAGTTTTATTGCTTCATATTACATTATCACTAGCTGTTTCCTAAAGTTTTCTGATCACTTCAGTGAAAATGTTTTCCTTGCATACAATTAATTTCCATTTGCTCAAATAAAATATTACCTCTTTTTTAGCATATATTGTAAGAAGTAGTCCTCATTATAACTGAAGCGAACTTAGTACTTTTTATTGCCATTTGAGATAGTTTTCTGTCAGGACAATGTTTAAATTAAATATTTCAACTAGGGTAAATCCCTAGTTGATTGCATACTAAGGGAATTGAGTTAAAAGCTGAAAATTGACTGCATTATATTTCTTCTGGACTGAAGTAGTAGGCACATAAAAGTAAATACTAATAAGCTTTTTAAAATCAAAGTATATACTATGCATCCATGGTAGAAAACCACCCATTACAACTCTGTAGGTATAGCGTGTGTGTACGTCTGTGCGTGTTTGTATATATGTGTATACACATACACACATGTTTATACATATATGCTTAAATAGTAAAGTATACTTTAAATCCTATTTGCATTAAAATGTGATATAATTAATTTTATTCTAGAAATGCCTGCTGTGAATGGTGCAACAAAGAGAGTATAGTATGTGGGTCTGTTCTACGCACTTCCTTTCGCAAACTCTGAAATAAGGCTTTTCTTCTAGATGCTTTCTTTTCTGTAAATCACGTATATACTAGACACAAAATGTGAAGGTACATCTGTGGTACCGTAGTAAAAAGTATTTCCCTGCATTTTTGTATAGCATATAGAAAACTTTGTTTTGCTGATATTGTTGGAATCTTCTTACATGAAAAAAATAAGAGTACAGTTTCCTGTCATGTTAAATCTACAATAAATGAGTAATATTTATATCCTTTATCTGGACTAAAGAAGTGTTCTCTATGTTGCTTGAGTATTAGGAACACTTAATTTGTTTAATGGTTCTTTCATGGAAAGCTGCATTTAAAAATACATAATACTCTCTCCTAAAACCTGTTAAAAGAGAAAGTAAGTACATATGTGGCAGAGAAGCTGATAACGTTCTATTTTACAAGGGAAAACTTAGGGCAAGAAAGTTTTCCTGGTTGCTCTCTATTTCATTTTGAAGGACATCAGTACTTTATTCTGTATTTATTTCTTGGTTGGGTTTTTTTAGAAAAGGCAGCATTTTTTTTTTTCACAAGCATTTTGACAAGATCACTTTTTTTTTAATGTATGCAAGAGAATAATTTTCAACTGGTGGCATACATCCTTTAAGACATCTTCTTGATCGGTCCACCCAGATCAAATCTTTTTAGATAACCATCTTTTGGTCTTAGGTAAAACTCCAGGTATGAATGTGTGTATTATTGCATGTGGATGACTTTTGACATGCAGAATCAAACTTCCCCTGTTATGTCTTCAGTCTGAGTCCAGCAGAAGCATTTTTTTCCCAGTAGCATTGGACAAGAGTGTGTTTCTGGACAGGACTGGGCAGAGTCTAACATCTCTAACACCAAGACAGAATTCTTTCTCCTCTGGCAAAACTGCAGAAGAAGAGAGTTAACTGTTCGGAGATGGGAAGAGTACCTTGCAGTCAAATACAAGACTTGTCAAGCTACCTATCTTTGTTAAAAATAAAGCTGATATCTGCATTAGTGGGTGAAAGGTGGTATAATTAAGTTGTGCTTAAAGTCAGTTCTGCATCTTTCATTTATTGGACAATTACTTGATTCATTCATAGAGAGATTCATAATATATAGCCTCTGAATTATCCAAGTGAATGGTTATTTATACTTTATCTTATTGAGTTGGTTCAATAACAATGTGTTAGGCAGACTTAAATGAAAATAAGGGTATGAAAAATCCCTCCATACTGGATGTGACCTCCATTCCCTTTCCAGTGTCTCTTTTGGCAGTAGTTACCTTGAAGGGCACTGTTCCTTGCAGCATCTCAAGAAACATTAACCTATGCTCAGTCAAGCTTGAGTAGCATGTGGGTTCTTTCTATTAAGACCAAGGAAAATTTAGAAGTCCTCAAGTCAGACTCATGCAGTGCTGCAATATTGCATGGGTTTCAGGAAAGCCTCTTGTGTCATCGGGAGCCCAAAGTAAATATTATTAATGGCCCATATTGTTTCTTTGGCCTCTGTACTTCATTAAGAAATGACAGAAAGAGTGTAAATAATATGCAGTTGCAGTTACACAGCTCTCTTTAAGATCTCTGAAGTCTATTTACATACAGATGCATAAGTGGCACTGAGTTGGCCGCTGATTACGCGGGAAGTTTACTAGGGTGGGTGTCAGGTGTGTCTGCCCTCCAAATAACCTAACTGTTTATAGCACTCTCTGAATGACTGGAGTTAGTTATAATTTTTTCAATGAAGAAAACAGTAGTTTTGCAATTTCTACTGGAAAGAAGTAAGAATAGATGTCCCGCTGCCTCTGAAGCCAGCAGCTGCTGAGCAAGACAAGCGGTAGCCCACTGTTCAGATGAGTAGCAGTCACTGTTGGTTCCAGCTGTCCCTCCTTGAAAAGATACTCGGTCAGGTTGGCAGAACTGGTGCCTAAATCCCTGGAACTGCAAATGCCCGCACGTTCAGAAAAGATCCTTGAATCTCCTGAGCACAGAGGAGAGTGCAAAGTGGAGTAGGAATGGTTTTAGCTGTACCTGGGTTCTGATTTTGGTGGGGGGAAGTCACTGCCAGTGTCTCTGATATACTAATTTCTAAACCCATGCTGCTATTTCTCCTGTGTGTTGCAGGCTGTCTTTCAGTAACGTCGTCTAGGTGTTAAGTCTCTTGTGTTCACTACAAGTGTCTGATAATGGAAGTGTTGCCTTTTGGTTTTTTGCCAGGTGGATCTTTGTGTATCTTACTAGCTATTCGAAGGAATCGGCTTTTTTTGTTTAAAGATTACTTTATGATTATTCAATAACAATGAAATGGAATCCCATTTTCTGTTGATAAAGTTATTTTCCCCACTTGCTAGAAAATTTATTTTTCCCATTTCCAATGCCTTACAAATGAAAAATAGATTTCTTAAATCCTCCTGCAATCTGTCCTCGCATGCAGTCCCCATGGACAGTGGTTAGACTTAACAAATCTGAACTTTGTAAATAACCACAGAATAAATCACGTTCTGAATTCTCATTATTAAACAGAATAAGCCATAGTAGTGTGTGGTGGGAGCCCTGACTCTACCATCACATTCATAATTAAGTTTAGAGTAATTCTGGTTCTTAATGATACTTTAAATGGGATATACTGCAGCTTCAAGAGATTGCTTTACTCATCTTGTTCAAAGTACGGAGATGCTAACTGCAAATTATTAGTGTGATGTAGTCTGCAGCTCACTGTTACTGTCCATTGTAAAACTACAGACTTTAAAACAACTGTTCCTTTTTTGGTGATGTTGCTTCCCTCCTGTTGCCCCAGGATATCTTGTTTTCAAAATACTTGTAAAAACGAACATGTATGTGTGTGTCTAAACACTACCTCTGGAGATATAGAGCGACAAATTCGGAGTTGATGTATGTGTCACTGTTTGATTTTGTAACATATTCTCCTCCTTTCTTTGTTAAAGCGCTCTCCTTCCTGTATTCCAGCTAACAAAGGCAGACGTGTAAGAGGCTGTCTTACTCTATGTGGCCCTTTATTTTTGCCTGTTGTGTACATGCCTTTGTTTAATGTATGGATGGTGTTATTTACCTCACTGCATGTCTTGTGCTGCTGCTGCCGTTTGCTGCTGCTGCTGTGCTTTCTGTTGTTTTACAGCTGTGGGCTAAAAGCTTTCGGAGTATTTCATTTGGTAATCGTGTGAGCAGAGTACCACAGTACCTGGAGAAGATGGTGTGGGTACTTCCTTAGTTCAATATGGAAGTTCTTTGTGAAAGCTGATCAGGTAGATGCAGGTTGGGAAGATGAACAAATGTCAGGTGAAGGCCTGTTTGTTTCCTTGCCCTTGGAGGGCATGTGTTGAGTTATGGGAATTGCCTACAGAAGGTAGAAGTTTGGCATCTGGGAGGCATGTCATCGCAAATGATAGAAAATACCACAGTACAGAGATCAATAATTGGGAAGCGGGGAACTGAGTAAATTGGAGCATCAAGCAGGGCAAGGTGATTCATACAAGGAAAACGGAGTTGGATGTTTTGTAGCCCATTACGCTGGAAAGCTCTGTGATGTTTCAAAAATCAAGGTGGATTTTTAAACACGGTGTTATTAAGGTTTTGTCAGACTGAAATGGTACCAGGTATGCTGTGCCCATTTTAAACTCATACTGCCAGTTTCTTTTATACACATATGATGATAGGAATAGGAAAGCATACAAAGCATTTATATGGAACATTGGATAAATAAGCAATAATGCCCAACAGCTCGTAATGACCTTACCTATGCAGTTTGAAGCACAGCGCTCAGTGTCGTAGGCAAGCATAGAGTAACCACTTGTTTTTGTCGGCTGTGCCACCAGTTCAGATTCATCTCTCGTCAAGATGTGTTTATACACTGGCCAGCTTTGGCTCAGACCTACGCAGGTCACACTGTGTAGACAACTAAGCACAGTCCTGTGGAAGACAATAAAGCTGTTACAGTTTGTTAGAAAACATTGAATTATGCTTATGATAGTCTGGTGGATTAGTTTAAAACTTATTTTAATGATGTTAATATGCTCCCACGTAAGCTTGGGCCATAGCTGAATCAGGTTGCTTTCGTACTGGGTTCTTTCATTAAAGCAAGGAACCTGGAGATTACTGCCTAAGGCCTCGTTTCTGCAGGAAAGGTGGTGGTTAAATTCCCTTCAAATTCTGTAACAGGAGATCAGGTTCTGTGTGTTTTGTGGGCTTTTTATGTTCATAAGTGAAGTAAAAATACATTTGTTACTGGTTCTGCACTTGTCTTCAACCACAAAGGCTTTGTAGCGCATTCCAGAGAAGTTCCATCATTCACATCATGCTTTACTAAATTTTTTTAAGAGACACCATGAAGATTCTTTGGTATGCAGATGCTGCTTTGGAAGGGACAGACTTTGGAGTATCTGGAAACATTTATGAAATGATAGATTATATCTCTGAGTTTAACTTGCAGAAGAAAAGGAATGTCTGTTTCTTGTTATGAAAAGTTTGCCTGTAGTTACTCATTTGGCTTAATTTTTATTAATGCTTTTAAGAAGAAGGTAGAATTGTTTGAGATTAAACAGTCTTTGAGTGGACTCCCAAGTTATCACATGTTTAGACTCCATAAAAACCAGTGTAAAATAATTGAAACTGTGTTACGTGTCTGGGGATTTACTACCAATGTTCCTAATACTGGATAAAGCTTCCAATTATTATTTGCTTCTGATAAATCTGAGCACAAAATGTTTGCTTTACTGCTAAGTTTTGCCTCAATGCTAGAAACACATGATCTATGTGTAGAAAACAGGTGTATTCCAGAGTGATAATTTTCCATTTTCATTACAGAAATCTTAATAGCCTAAGATGATTAAGCTTATGAGCATTCTTCGCCAGATTTTTTTTGAAGGCTATGATAAAACTAGAAGCCATCAAATTTAATTCACTACTATTTAAAAAAATCAAAAAGGAAAAAGAAAAAACAAAACTGCACCTGTTTACTACCATGACTGAGTTTCTGGAGAACCAGACTGTGTATGCATGTATAAGATTGGCTTGGCAATATATTTATTCCCAAAAGCAGTAAAGTTTGTGGAATTCTTAGTATGATGTCAATGACAAATGAGATAAAAACCACTGGAATGTTCAAATGCTTTCTGTAAATGTTGCTGCATATTTCAGTTTGTGTGCAAGCTAGCCAAATCCTTAGCAGGGGAACTGGTGGTAGCATTGCTTCAGAAAAGCCAGGCATGCAATGGAGCCTTCTGTAGGTCTGTAGAGAAAAGCATCATCATCTTGCTATAATGTTTTGTTTAAATATATAAATTTACATAGCAAACTCTGATGTGGAGAAGTCTTGTTTTCAAGGAAGAATCCTGCGTTCTCTGATTTTTTCAGTTGCACTGACAAAAGATGACTTGCTATCCAAGATACCTGGTTGTGCCTATATGCCTTGTTGTTCAGTGTAGTTTTGTGCTTAGTTTCATTGTATGTCAAGGACTAGAAAAATATTCCCCTGAAGAAACTATTCCTGGTAAGGATGTTTTTGTAGTTCAAATGGGGTACAAAAAACCCCTCTGTGAATATAATTAACACTAACCTCAGGAAATATATGTGCTCTGCCTTTTCTCCTATTGTCTCCTAAATATGTTTGCAGTGATTTACGTGGGCTATATGGGAATTCACTTCTAACAAATCTCTACTACCAGTGGACAAAACCCGGCGGTGTTTAGAAAATATTCACCGTTTACAAATGCTGAATTACAAGTCTCTTCAGTTGTTTATCAGGCCCCTGAACTAGCAGCTCTTATGCATGTGCTTACCACTCAGCAGAAGCCTTGGTGTGTTCATAGTCAATAATTTTCATTGCGGTTTTTGTGCTTTAATTACAAAGCTGCTTAAAACTGAATTTTTATCCTCTCGGTTCTCTCTTAGGAATTCTACTGCTCCCATTTCTTATTTTGGTAAGAGTTGAGAATTCTTTTTAATGATGTGTTTGATTTATTTTTGGTTGTTTTTTTTTCCTCCTGAATTGTTCTCCTAGATTGATTCAGTAGAGAATTTTACATTGTCTAACACTCCATCACGGGATGAAGATAGCAAGTCTCACCTCCATTCCAGATCGAGGTCTCCTTCTACAGCTAGTGAGATTGAACCAATCGAGGTACTTCAGTGTTGACAAATTTTTGTCTGTTTTTTAGGAGTAACAGTTTCACTCATATAAAAATCGCTATTGCAGATCCTTTTGTTTAGAATGAAGCTCACTCCTCTAAGTGAGACTATTTAGAACCTTGTAAGTAGCCTTCTGCACTAGTGGTATATTTTGGGGAATGTTGCATTTCCTTTCACGTACAGTTAATTCATTAGGGATGGGAGCTATGTTGAATCAATTAGTAGATACATTCTGTCTTCATAACATATCCTCAGTCATGAATATTTAAGAAATGGTGGCACAAAGTTAATACTATACTCTAGTTTGTAAGAGCACACCTTGGAGTGTGCTGAAAATCTTGTCAATACAAAATAATAGCCAGGCTCTGCAACTATAGTAATGTATCCCTTTTCCCTGTTAAAAATTTAACACTCTGATTATATTACATTAGAAAAGATTCAATCAAATGTTTAAGATAATACAAGGTTGTTTTTGACATTTAGGAGATGAAACTTATACATCATTTTCCTGAGAAATAAGATTGGGTTTTCTGAGTCCTTTCCTGTGTTAATCAGTTTGGTTTCATTGCTTCTGTGTTTGGGGGTGGGGTGGATGGGATATTGTAGTCTTCTTACTTTATTCAAACTATCTTTGATGGTGTGTATTTGATGTCTTATTGATCCTTTGGGGACTATGTTCAGGTTACAGATCATCCTCCCCGTTCAATTCACACACCAACCATGAGGACAGCCTATATTGGATCAGGACTCTCTGCACCAAAGGTATTCAGTCAAGCGTTCACACTTTTCAAACGGGGAAAATATCACTCCTGGGCAACAGCTTCAGCAGAAATGTTTCTCACCGTAATCTTAACAGATGTGCCTAGAAGGGTTGTTTATATGCAAGCTGATTACTTTCTAAAATATAAACCCCCTCGTTCTTACATTATGTGGTGTGACAAGCTGTGCCGGGCATTCCGCTGTAGCAGCACACAGGCATTTGGTTATAGGAGAGTCGGTAGTTTGGACATCAGGAATAAACGAACGAGGTCATGAAGAAAGGAAAAGAGACTCCCTAGAATGAGAGTGTTTTCCAGCATGTGTCTGACCAACCTGCCTCTGTCCTCTGCGTACAATGAAACTGGTGTCACTGTGGGCTGGTCTCCAATTAGGACATCTGTGTGCTAATTAGATGTGGGGTTTTAGAAAATAGTAAACCTAAAATGAAACTGTAGATTTGCGATTTTTATAAGTGATGTAGGGTGAGCACTACAGCACTAGGCTGTGACAAAGCATTCCAGTTTTCCTGTCTTCTGGCTTTTTACTTGCACAAATACTGATTTTTACATCAGTTGTTGAAATTATTTTGCTAGTGGCCAAATAAGCCAGTCAATGTATGCTAATTCACAGTGAATTGTGTATATGCAAGCGAATGAGGAGTAAGATAGAAGCTATTAAAGGAAAAATTTTCTCATAAAAGTTTCAGAAGTGCCTCAATGGCTTACGAATACTCTGTGTATTTAAAACAAAAATTCTGCAACAATCAATGAAGTAAGTAAGACTTTCTAATAGATCTGTTTCTCTGCTTTGGTAAATTGCAAAAGACTTCTTTTGTGTAAAGGAAAGCTAAAAGATTTGAGCAGATGGTGTTCTGTGGGTAACATCTTAGCAGATCAATTAAAAAAATACTGTAAGGGCACTTGGAATCATGTGAAACAGATGTCACTGTGCACATCATTTCATTTCTGCAAATATTTTGCTCAGTAAGTAATGATTTGGTTTCTAATTTATTATGTTTCCTAAAGAACCTTCTTACTTTATGATTGAATCAGTTCTTAAAGCTCAATCGCTTTCCTGCAAGTTTCAAAACAAGGCATCTATCTATAGACAGAAAGCTTCCATTGTAGCCTTAAAACTGTTAAATATGGATGAAGCCCTTAGCTATGCTGTCTTAATGCTGTGAAAAACAGGAAAGTGAGTAAAACTTTAATATCCCTACTCATTAGCCTGCGAAATTGTCTTATTTCAGATCACGTACATTATCCAGGTTGTTTGGACATCCTTTGTGTCTACCCTAGGTGTATCCTTTCTCCACCTACTAGTTGTTACTTTGCTGGGAGTTTTTAGAAAAGCAAAGCAGCTTCCTGGATTTTATATAAGGCCTTTTATGAATCTTACTACCACATTACGTAGTCATTTAAACTTGATAGCATAGCATCAGCACTGCCATCCTTGAGGGGAGAGAATTAAAACACTTAAGTAGTCTGTGTTCCCAAGAGCTGACAAGAAGAGAAGCCCTTTCAAAATCAACTTCATCTATACTATTGCTTTTAAATGGGGTGTTCTGAAATTGCCTGTGCCTGACACCATAAAACTGAACTCTGTCATGCTTTCTGGCATAAAAATTAGAATTCTTAAGAAGTCTCGTGTTTTTCTTTGAACTAAGGCAACACTCCTTACAGAGGCGTATTGAATTTGCAGCTTAGAAAATACTGTGGTGTGTTGACATTGGCTGGGCACCAGCTGCCTACCAAGCATGGTCAACTTCTAGAGTGTAATGGAGTAATTTTGGCAACCTTCCTATCTGCAGTGGAAGCAAACTCGTGTTCTGAGACAAGGTCCAGTTTCTATGGTTTTGTTTACAGAGGGTGGTTTAAATTATCAATAACGAACACTGATAAGTTACTTTTTTCAGCTCGTGTTAGCTCAGATCTCATTTCAGCCACCACAAATAAGTGACTTTTTTAAATGCACCTACGCACTCTTACATCTGTGAAAACAATTCTTCAGAAGTGTTACATGTATTAACATCCTTGTCTCCTTATTTCACAGCCTAAAGCCCACCAGTTTGTAGTGAAATCATTTAATACACCAACCAAATGCAATCAATGCACATCTCTGATGGTCGGTTTGATACGACAGGGCTGTACATGTGAAGGTAAGCACCTGAGAAAGCAGGAAGTGTGAACTGAAGTTCTTATAGACGCAAATTGCGGAGGAAATGTTGTAGTGTGATAATGCAGGAGTGTTCTGTTTATATTTTGAATAACAGCAGGTATTCTCATGCTTCAGTTAACAGTAGAAGCCAAACACTTTGAACATCTTACCTAACAGAATACTTAGTTATCTGGGGAGATACTTATTCCAGTGGGTAGTAGAAGAACTTTGTTCAGTTTACTTAAAATAGCAATGAGGGGCCACAGTCAGTGGTCAAGTATGCTGACAGCAGCTTTTTTTTCTGACTCAGAGCAAAATGTAAGACAGCTTTGCCATTCAGTATAATTTTGCTTCTTTCCAGGACTCCTTTATTCTAGGTTGGTATGTACACAGAATACTCATCACTTCTAGCTTTTTGTTTACTAGTAGAGTTGGGCCTAGAGGAATTCATGTAGATTACCTCAGTATGAGCTTCTGACTAGGCTCTTTCTTACCTGGATGAAACTAGACTGTATCCATGCGCCTCTGAAAATGAGAGAAACAGAATTTAGAGCACATAAAAGCATGAACTGCTGCTGTGCGCAGACTTACATTTCTGTCTCAGTGTAGCAAAGTTCAGTGAAACTATTCAGTTGTTGGTCACAGAAAGAGAGGATTCCTTTATAAATGTCATCGACATTATCATTGCTTTTGCTTTGCACAAGGAATAACCACCAAATATTTTTGTTTCTTCTCCTCCTCACAAGTATGTGGTTTTTCTTGCCACGTGACCTGTGCAGACAAGGCGCCTGCAGTTTGTCCAATCCCTCCCGAACAGACTAAGGGACCTTTGGGAATAGATCCACAGAAAGGCATAGGAACAGCGTATGAAGGACATGTCCGAGTAAGTATCAGGTAGCCGCCGTTGGGGCACTTAGATTTAATTTGGTTTCTTCCAGAGCTGGAATTAAACTCTAATTGGGGCATTGGTGGGGGATGGATTCAATTAAACCTTCAGGTAACAGTTTGGAAACGAAGATCTCAATTTTCACAAAGCGACTCAGCATTTCAACAGTAATTCTCTTTCCATCTCTGTTGGCCATTGTGCTTTGAGTTGGTCTCGAATAGTCCCTCTCTAGAGATCAGGTCGTCTTCCAGGCCTGTTAGTTACCGAGTCTTTCTGTTGATGCTAGTACTATCTAGGGTCATTGAGTGGAGACTTGTATAGAAATACTAAAAAAATTACTCCATGTAGTTTTGGCCATATTCGTGTTAACCAACTAGACATGGGTTTCTTTATATTTATTAATACAGCTTTGAATGAATTTGTGAAATAAGAAAGAAACTGTGGTTTTTAAAATAATATCTGTGGAATTCAAGAAATAATCGTGCAGTTTTTAAATTAATACATTGTGGTGTCTGTGCAGTTGTGTTTGATGTTCTTCCTGCAGCTGTGCTGTTGCTTATGTTGCTTAACGTTATCAGTGAATAAAAGCTTGTCAGCTAGATGAGAGATTTGGTTTTTGTACTGTCTGTCTGATTTGTGGTGGCATGCAAACTTACAGAGAGTTGATCAGAATTTATTTTGCTAAAGGTACCAAAACCAGCTGGAGTAAAGAAAGGTTGGCAGAGAGCGCTGGCAGTGATCTGTGATTTTAAACTCTTCCTCTATGATGTAGCAGAAGGAAAAGCATCCCAGCCCAGCGTGATAGTGAGTCAGGTCATAGACATGAGGTAAGTTGTTTGGTGCTGAGCGGGAGCTTTTCAGAGGCACTGGGAGTTTTTCTTTTGCTTTTCCTTTTTGTGAAATCAGTAAGCAAGCTCCAGAGCTTTTATGAAACACTGTAATCCATGTGGAGAGCCTCTAATTTGGCAGAAAAAAGCAGTATTTGCAGTTAGCCTGAACTACTGTTACATGGCAATTTAAACTTCCATTACTACATCATGCATCAAAATGCTTCTGTTGAGCTGTGAGGAAGATCTGGAAAGACTAAAGAAGAAAAATACATTCTGTGGGGATTGAATAGAGTTTTGAAAGGCAGATAATCCATCAACAGGAGTAGGGAAGTGATTGTCCCCCTGTACTTGGCACTGGTGAGGCCACACCTTGAATGCTGTGTCCAGTTTTGGGCCCCTCACTACAAGAAGGACATTGAGGTGTTGGAGTGTGTCCAGAGAAGAGCAGCAAAGCTGTTGAAGGGTCTAAAGCACAAGTCCTGTGAGGAGCAGCTGAGGGAACTGGGGTTGTTCCACCTGGAGAAAAAGAGGCTGAGGGGAGACCTTATCGCTCTCTACAACAACTACCTGAAAGGAGATTGTCACAAGGTGGGGGTCAGTCTGTTCTCCAAGAGAACAAGCAAAAGGATGAGAGGAAACGGCCTCAGGTTGTGCCAAGGGGAGGTGTAGGCTTCGTATTGGGAAATATTTCTTTAGAGAAGGGGTTGTAACACACTGATTGGAACAGGCTGCCCAGGGAAGTGGTGGAGTCACCATTCCTGGAGGTTTTTAAAAGATGTATAGATGTGATGCTGAGGGACATGGCTTAGTGGTGACCTGACAGTGCTAGATTAATGGTTGGACTTGATGATCTTAAATGTCTCTTCCAACCAAAAAGGTTCTGTGATTCTGTGATAAGACTTTACTATAGATAAAACTAATACAATTTCCGGTTCAGAAGGGCTAAATAGTTTGTTCCAGCTGTCTTCAGTATTACTGAAATACTACCAACTTCACTGAAGTTTGAGAACATACCGACTCTAGTAAAGCTCATCTCTGAACTAGGTTAGTTTATCCAGGAAGTCTCAAACTGCTGTGGCTTAGAGCTTCTAGTGAGTTTGGTTTTTTGTCTAAGAGTTGGAGAGGTGTTCTCGGTCCAGGCTTGTTTTTTTAATTTGATTATTTTTAATTTTTTTTAAAAAAAGTTTTAATTTAAACAGACAAAACCCAGATACTCTGAATAGATTTATCTCCATCAACATTTACCAGGAATTAATTATTCAACATTGTATTTGTGAGTTTCACCTGCAAATAAAGAGGGAAGGATAATTTTAAAAATTAGATCTCAATACTGCCTTGTGTCCATCACAAAACAAAGCTATTGATGCTATGGAAATATAAGTAAAAACCAAACATACAGATTTTACTCTTTAACTCTTTTCCAATTATGTTTTGTGGTCTCCATAAGGGATGAAGAATTCTCAGTGAGTTCTGTCTTGGCCTCAGATGTCATCCATGCAAATCGAAAAGATATCCCCTGTATCTTTAGGGTAAGTATTATGTCTTGAACCTAGTAACCCAGACGTGCAGGGTTTCACAGTGTGATGTACAGCGCGCATTCACTGCCAGCTTGCTAGTATTTTATTTCCTTTGCTAGTTCTGGCCACGTGGTATCCATGGCAGCAGCAGCAGTGCATAAGGATCTGTACATATATCATTTTCATGATAAAAATAGCACAGGTACATTTAGATAAGCTCTCATCTCCCCCTATGTGGGTTTTATTTTTTTAATGTTTGCAAAAAACGTGTTTTTCTCAACCTTCTGTTTGTCTTTTTTGTAATTCTTCTGTTCTTAATGACCTTCTACATTTTCATTTCCTAAAGTTGCCTTCTGCTTCTCAATGTAATTTGTTGTGTTATTCTTGAAGCCTTTATTTTGTTTATTTTCTTTGTATATGTATTGGATCTCTGAAAACTCCATTCATCAGGTAGTCAGGATAGAAATCTAGTGCAAAAATGCTCATCACAATTAATGTCTAGTATATGGTATCAGGATTTCGCCATCATTGCCTTTTTCTAATATTATTTTTACTAGTTACTCTATTGAAACTTTGACCCCAATGAAATATCTTTGGTGTCTTAGTAATTCCCTTATCTTTTTTTTTATTATACCATTGTATTTCACTCCTTGTTTTTTTGGCTTCCAAACTGTTCATAACTCTGCGTGCTGAGAGGAGATAAACAAAAAGGGGCTTTCATTTTTATATAGTACCTGTACCAAATATGTGAAAAGGATCATAGATCCTTCTTCTGTAAAGACCATTACTATTGCAGTAAATTATTAACAAAAACTATTGGTCTTAAAAAAAAATACAGAGGACTTGGTTAGAAATGCTTGACTACCATATTTAGGGCAGACGCTTCCAAATTATAGAATAAATACCAGTGCATTTAGAATAAAGCTGAAGTTTCCTCTGTTCTTTACTGAGTTAGTCACATCTACAGGTTTTTCTGCTGTGGGTGCTTGATTGAGCTAGAGTAGTTTCTATTAACTAAGGCTAAATTTTTACATTCTTAGTTCAGACAGCTAATTAAAAGGGCACTTAAAGGCATCTGATACCCTTGTAAAAAATCATGATGAAATTTTTCATCGCCTATGACTTAAAATGTATATTTTAAAATTTTCCAGGTTACAGCTTCCCAGCTCTCTGCATCCAGTAATAAGTGTTCAATCCTGATTCTAGCAGACGGTGAGAATGAAAAAAGCAAGTGGGTAGGAATGCTGAATGAATTGCATAGGATGTTGAAGAAGAACAAACTGAAAGACCGCTCAGTCTATGTTCCCAAAGAAGCTTACGACAGCACCTTACCCCTCATCAAAACCACACAGTCAGCAGCAATCATAGGTACGAAATGAAGAAAGCTCCAAGAAAAATGTGTATGCTAAAAGCATGCGCTTTTTTTTTTGTAAAAAATGTGGTACATGGCATTATCAGCTGAATAGAGAGTAGTATGTAGTGGGTTTACACCATATGGAAATGTGTATGGGTTTGAGAGAGAACTGCAACTCACTACCTGGTACTTCTGCCAGATCTTTAAGAATATTTCCCCTATTCACACGTATTGTGTTATTCTGTAAACATAATTTCTTAACTGGGCAAAATTAGCACTATAGAATAGATGTAAATCACTGACTCTACAAAATCTACTTGTCGGACCAGAGGGAAAATGTAAAAGAAAATTAATTTAGTCATTTTAAATGCTACTGCATAAAATATGTTAATATCTGATTATATAAATTATTTAAGTATGATATTATAGTTATTTCAAAGTTGTTAGTATACTTAAGTGCTCTGAATGGCTTGTTAAAAATTATGTTTCTTGCTGTTACTTCTGCTAACAGGAGAGATGGGAAAAGAATTATCTTTTCAGAAATTAGAAATATTGGGAGTTTACCAGTGTTATATTTATATTTGTTAATTTCAAGATATTAAAGAATTGTTTCTGATAGTCAGAATTATCACTATAGTTGATGAAGTATTTCTAAAGAAAAATAACCTTTTTCTTCTTAACATCATAGACCATGAAAGAATAGCTCTGGGGAATGAAGAAGGGTTATTTGTTGTGCATGTCACCAAAGACGGTAAGAGATTAGGAACTGGTAATAATTCCCCTAATATGAAATATCAGAAAAGTGACATTGTAACCTTGTAACCTTTTTTGTCTTCAATATCCTCTGTTTTCATTTTCTCAATTCACTACATTATCAGCTGGACAGCCGTGTGAGCTGATAATCAGAAGTTCCTTTGTGCTTTCTATTTTGGGTATCCTTCCCAGTAACAAAGATCCAGCATCTAGAATGCAGTGGAAGGTTTTCTTCCCTTGTCTGAAGCAGACTCATACTGAATTCAGACCAGGTTGCCAGGACTTTTCCCAGTTGGGTCTTGAAAATGCCCAAGGCCGGAGGTTCCACAATCTGTCTGCACTGCTGCTGCAAATTATTCTCACAGTTTTATTTGTATACCTAGTAGGAACCTCCCTCATTTCAGTTTGTGACTGTTGTCTCCTCTTCTCCTGCTGTGCATCTCAGGAAGGAGCCTGCTTGATCCTTCCTGTAACCTCCTCCTTGATATTGGAAATGAAAACTTATGTTCAATATTGTAAAGAGAGGTAATGACAGATGCCCAAGCTAATTCAGCAGGCAACATGTTTAATTGTATGTTTCAGTTCTTTGAGAGTTTTCCTTTATTCAGTAGTTTTGTGGCTATAAACTGTTTTTGAAATGAATACTGAAATAATACAGCAGCTGTTATTGCATCAAATCTGTTCCTTCCTTTGTCTGATGAGGAAAAGCCAACGGTCTATCCAGCATTGCCACATCTGGCATTATTAAAATAGAGGTTTCGATTCTGTGCTTTTTGTTATTGCGGGGAAGCAATAAAGGGGATTTCTTGGGTTTCCTTCGTAGTTTATCTTTACAAATACATATGTTATAATCAATTCCCAGTTTAACATTATTTACTTGGATTTGGGTTTTTTTTTTTTTTGTTCTCTTTTTTTAGAGATTATCCGTGTTGGTGACAGTAAGAAGGTTCATCAGATTGAGCTTATCCCAAATGAACAGCTTATTGCAGTAATCTCGGGACGAAACCGTCATGTGCGGCTTTTCCCTGTGGCTGCCCTGGATGGAAGGGAGACTGAGTTTTACAAGTTGGCAGAGACAAAAGGCTGTCAGTCAATCATTTCTGGACATGTGCGCCACGGAGCTCTTACCTGCCTGTGTGTAGCTATGAAAAGGCAGGTCCTCTGTTATGAACTAAATCAGAGTAAGACACGTCACAAAAAGATCAAGGAGATCCAAGTCCAGGGGAATGTCCAGTGGATGTCAATCTTCAGTGACCGCCTTTGTGTGGGCTACCAGTCAGGTTTCTTAAAATATCCCCTTCACAGAGAAGGCAGCCCATACAGCCTGCTCCATCCAGATGACCACACACTATCATTTATCTCACAGCAGCCAACTGATGCCATCTGTGCAGTCGAAATCTCAAATAAAGAATACCTGCTGTGTTTTAGCAGCGTCGGGGTTTACGTTGACTGCCAGGGCCGAAGATCTAGACAGCAAGAATTGATGTGGCCTGCAACTCCCTCTGCTTGCTGTAAGTTGCCATGTGTGTCAGTGTACTTGCTGTTGTACGTTGAAGTGATCGCTGCTTGTATTAATATCCACAGGAAGCGAAGTTCAAGGATAAGTACCTGACAGGTAAATGAATGCTCTCAACCTCTGTCAGCATTTTTATTCTAGTCAGAGGGTTTAATCCTGATCTCATTTATGCCAGTTTTGACAACTCTGTCGCTGACCTGTAGCACAAACAGGAATCAAGGATCAGGATTTCTAACTCTGCTGTTCAGTTTCTAAACACATGGCCCGGTGCCTAAAACAGCTGAAAGCTTCAGGTTCTGCAGAGGCTAATGGGATCTTTATGCATTCACTACCACTGATACTGGACTCCTGTTATTTAAAGTCTTAAAATTTGATTGGACTTTGGCTCAGCATTGTGATTCAGCTTTTTTGATGTTCAGAGTCATCAGGATCTGGTAGTTCGACTTGCTTTTCTCTATTTTTTTAAATTCCTACTTACTAGGGGTTTTTTTCTTTTCTTTCCATAGTTCATCTCTCTCTCTTCCTCAGCAGTTTTTGTTGACACTCTTCTCATTCATCTCCTATCTTTGCTTTTTTGAAAATCAGTTTTTAAGCTTTTCCTCCTCTGTCTCCTCCTTCCCTTCCAAAATACAACATACTTCAGGCAGTATAGAAAATATCTTTCATAACCTTCAGGGAGGCAAAATACTGTAATTTTTCAAGATTTCTTTTTCCAGCAAGAACTGTTAAACATTTACTGCACCTTTTTTTTCAAAGCTAGGGCTTTATCTTTGTGGCAGTTAAAACACTTCAATGCCCGTCTTCTTAATGTCTTTCTGAATGCGGATAAAGATCAGCCAAATTTATTGTCAGAGAAGCGGTGAATGAACCCAGTCTTACAATGATTTTGTAAATTAGCCTGCCTTCTTACCTCCCTGGGACAGCAGTACAGTCACACGGCAGAGGAGAGGAATGTTTCACCTTGTCTGGGTAAAGCCCCTTCTGAATATGGAAGGAGCAACCTTTACAGGCTGCGTATCACTTCTGGTTCTCAGGCAAGAGTGTGATTGTTACAATGGACTCCGAATGAATGAATCAAAATAAAAGATTCTGTGATAGATTGAAAAAAGTATTTTCACGTGTAGTTCATCTGTACTGGTCATTGATATTTGTGAAGGGTTTTTTTGATTGCCTTAAATGAAGTCTCTTGGTGTTATTCCAGTTCAGAATGGAGGTATATTTTATAGCAAAAACTGTTACGTTTAAACACAAATTAGATGCATTTGTTAGTCTTGGCAGACCATGGCATTCTTGTTGCCGATGTGGAAATACTGAATTCTCCTTTAGAAGTGGTCCCAGTGGAACAAATTTCATCCTGGGGAAGTGTGCCAGATAAGTAGCACAAGAATTCTCTTTACAATCCAGAAAATAAGAGAATTAAAGCTAGAAGGAAACCTGAAGATTTTTATGACTGTGTCATGGTGCTTAATCCCAACTGATGTTCATTTAGTACACCCTCCAAAGACTAAGAGCTCAGTTCATTCAAATAACAGTTATTAAATTACAATAATATATTTTCCTACCACATCATTTACAAAATGCAAACCCTTAAAAAAAGGGGGTCTTTTAGAAGAAGAAAACTTTGAACCACATCAGTGTTTGGCAGAGTGAACTGTAATCCCTTGTAGTTTAAAAAGTAGTTGGTTCTGCAAAGTTAAAAGTCGTGGAGGTTTTAAGTTTTTTGGTGGTGCTTGTTCGCCTTCAGAATAAAATTCTTGGTCATTTTTGAGTTAAAACACATTTTGCAAAGATTGTTGTTGGATTGTGGGGTGAGGGGTTTTTTTTAATAAATATGATTAAACCATATATGTATTTTTGGAGCCCTGTCTAAAAGCATATGACGCTGTACCTGATCATTCCCCCTCAGGTTACAATGCACCATACCTCTCTGTGTACAGTGAAAATGCAATTGATATCTTTGACGTGAACTCCATGGAATGGATTCAGACTATTCCTCTCAAAAAGGTAACTTGCTGTTTCAATATCAGTTAAAGAATACGTTTATACTCAATATTGCTTTACTACAGTCAAACTGGGTATTTTAAGCACATTAGAAGCCATCACTAAAACTGCTTGTTTAAACATCGTTGAATTAGAAGAGCTACTGCAAAGAAACTTGTGCTTTTTGTATGAAATACAAGACATGAAATGTGTTTTGGATGCGGTTTCACTGTTTTAGATGAATGCTCAATCTGGAGCATATGAGTATCTTAGACTTACTGATACAGTTGTAGAGAGCAGTTTCTCGGTATTAATTGCATATGGCTTCATTGGGACTGAGTCTATCTACGTTACTGCCAGCATAGTAAATGTTAAGATAATTAGACAGGCCTTCAAAAATCTATCTAGCAATCTGTATTAAGTCTTATCAAGCTGCAAAGCATAACTATGCCATGATACCAACACAAAATAAAAGCACAGCTTATTGATTTATCCAGCTAATAGACAAAATTGAATAGTTTTATGAATTAGACTTCTAACAGAACTATTTATTTACATGCTGGGAGGACTGATGTTAAGCCTATGTCTTTAGTGGAATTTTAGGCAACTCTCTCTGTCCTCATTCTCCAAACAGAAGATTAAAATCTAAAAAACATTTTTAACTCTGCTTCATGGTTTTAATGAGTCACAATTTTTATTCTTAAGAGCAGGCATATGTTACTGGAGAGGGGAGACACTGCTCCCTCCAGCTTGCAGTTCTTCTGTGGAGCAGGCTTTGCTCTGGCCGGTTACGTCTTCTGCTCCCTGGTTGGCTTTATGACAGTGTTCCTTTTTTAGTGTATAATGCACCTGGGAGCTTTCAGAATAAGAGGCACTAAATCAATGTGAGTTATTACTATTACAAGGACTGATTTTCCTTGTTTCAGGTACGACCCTTGAATACGGAAGGATCATTAAACCTTTTAGGCCTGGAGACGGTTAGATTAATATATTTTAAAAACAAGATGGCAGGTAAGTAAAGAGAAGCCAATTTTTATCGTGCAAATTTTTGTTTAGAAAGATCCAGGCCAAAGGAAAATGCTCTGTCCATTGTAGAAAATAACCTCTCAAACATGTGTGCTTGCTAGTTGGGAAAAAAGCCAAAACTTATAGATTCCACAGACTGGAAAACTGCTAATACAAAATAGAATGATTAGACACTCCCTCCAAATCACCTGCCAGAAGGCTATCTAAAAATGCCTGCACAATTGAAGACTTTAATTAGTGATCTTGGTAGTACTAGAGTAAAATTAATATTATACTTAACCTAAACAAACCTTTCCCAAGGATCAGAAAGTACTATATTATATTATATTATGTATTTATAACTTGTTATTAGGGCCACATATGATTGTGTGCCAAAGTTTTAGTTTCAGAATTCTATTTTTGTTATGAGTCTTTTTGACCTTTTTTTTTTTTGCAGCCCATTTCATAAGCATGCTCCTGAGTAATTTCCTTAACCTTTTGTTTAACCTCTTAGTTGGAGAGGGGATGTACTTTAACAATGAAAAGCTATAATTTTTTTTAACAACTATTCTGAAAATAGTGGAAATAAGCAGTCTAGGAACACACACTATTGTTGGCAGGGTTTCAGTGTTTACTTAAATTGCTAGCGAATCAGTGCACAAGGAATGACAGTGGTAGAGAGAGGAGCAATATGGTGCAAGTATGTTTAAAGAATTTCCAAGTCTAATAAAGACTGAACATTAAAAGTAGAGCAGAAGAGGAAAAAAAACTCCAAAAACTGGAGAGCATAGGATGAGAAGTGAGTAAGGCTGATGCTTTGCTCCTATACGCTTCTCACTGTCTTTCAGAAAAGTATCCTCCAGGTATATCTCTTTAAAAGTCTCCAAGTTTGTTTTTTTCCTGAAGGTACTTACTGAGTAGATCCCACACTTCATTAAATTTCCAGTTGATCTTAAAGAAAGAATAGATTTCAGTTTCATACAAAGACTGTTTTGGCAGTAAGCAGTAGGTGCTGGGTATATTCAAGCTTATTAAGTGTAACTTTAGTCTCCATATATATAAAACAAGACAGAGCAGTTGCAGCGTTCACTCAAAGTAACGCTCCTGTTGTGTGATTATCACTGCTGTCCATTTCCTGACTTTATTAAAGATGCCTTGACCAGACGTACACAAAAATCTTTCCTTTTCCCACAGTTGCACCAAAGTACATCAGTTCAAAGTACAACATTTCAAAAGGAGCAGGGAATGAATGAAAAAGAATCTTGCATTGAGTTTCCAGATGATTGGCAGAACAAGACTGTTCTAGTGATTTTCAGTGAGAACTGCCAAAGAAAGTTTATGATAGAGGGCTGAGGTTATTTCCTGCCCACCTAAATGTTTTGTTTGAAAGAATTAATCAGTGGTATTTTGAGAACAGTTGTGGCAGCTTGTGTGGGAAGAGAGGTTAAGTCTGTTGCTACAGAACAGAGTAGATAGTGACAAAGGAAACCCATAAACCAAGGAGCATTTACTCTATTTTGATGGGAGATGGGAGGTGACCAATACTGTCAAAAGGAGAGAGAGAAAATGTCTTTGAATTCAAATTCCATTAATACCTAATGAATTGTCCCACTGGATCATCATATTGATTTCAGAGGGTGACGAACTGGTAGTTCCTGAGACATCAGATAACAGCCGGAAGCAAATGGTTCGAAACATTAACAACAAGCGCCGCTATTCCTTCCGAGTGCCAGAGGAGGAGAGGATGCAGCAGAGGAGGTCGGTATTCAAGATATACCTGTCCTCTCTACGTGCCTATAGGCCCTGAAGGACAGTGACTGATGGCAGTGCAGTAACTTCATTTGTTGCTTTCTGGAATGGCCATTCAGATGTTTCCGTCTCTTCGCTACCGCCTTAATCTTCACTGTTTAATTTGTGTTAATACCGGATTGGATATGGATATGCTCTAGATCACAAGTATTCATTAGCTCTAATTATGTGAAACAGCTGTAGTTTGGAATGTGTGTCTCCACATACTGTATAGAGGTGCAGAGGTGTGCACATATGCTGTATATATAAAGGTCGGTAATAAACACTTTGCAAATGAGATTACACTGCTAACTACAGATATGAATTAATTACTTTCAGACTCTGGTTCTGCTTTCTTTCTAAAGGCGATTCTACTCTCAGCAGTATTCCAAGGCATCTGCTCTTTGGATTTATAGATTTGATTACATAAATGTTTTATAAATCTCAGAGAACTCGCCTCTTCAGAGGACATAGGACTTCAGGATGTGCTTCTAATAGAAAGCTTTAACAGGTCGCGAATACTTTCCTAAATGGCAATTAGAAAAGGTCTTCACTACTCGGAGTGTTCACAGGGGGTGTTACTGACCATTTACTATCACTCACTGAAGATGACCGGCTACAGTGCTAAGCCACACTTCAACCACTGAGTATTTCAGTTTTTTAACTTCCAACGCCTTCCACTGGTGGCTGGCTCCCAGCTTTCCTTTCTTTTTGGCTCTACGAAAAGTAACAGCTGCGTGCAGTGGAGATAAAATTCCAGTTCTTGTCTTTGCCTTTTCTGAGCTGATCACTGTTTGTTCTTTTAAAATTTTATATATTCTGAGTTCTGAAATGCATCCATGCCATTTTGAAGAGCTTTTAATTCTGGCCACAGACTGAGAAAGCTACTGCAGTATTATTTTAACTGTATTTTCATATTTTGTACTTCATTTTCATTTCCACTTTGTAATACATCGCAAATGAGTTCTGCTTTTTCTCATCTTACAGAGCTTTTTATGAGCTCGTAGTGGTTGTATAATCTTTAAATATTAGTAGCTACCGGGCGTTGGCTCTTAGCCTACAAAGAGCATTCTTTTCATCTGGCCCCTTGCCCTCGCTTCAAGCTGAAAGCTGGTCCATGCCAGTGTTGATAGCAAGGGTTGTTTATCACTGTTAACATTTCCATTTAAAAGAAGCTGATAATCAAGGCTGTACATGGTTTATAAACGTCCTTCCTCACCTTGAATGAAACACCGAAATAAAGTATTTTCTCTTCCAGGGAGATGCTACGTGATCCGGAAATGCGAAATAAATTAATTTCTAACCCAACTAATTTTAACCACATAGCACATATGGGTCCAGGAGATGGTATACAGATTCTCAAAGACCTTCCAATGGTAAGTACCAAAGTACACATGAGAGTGACTGACTGCAACAGAGGCTGCATGTAACTGAGAGGAGGACCAGTGCAATTTTAAATGTGTGTTCAGAGTGTTGGTGTATTTCATATCGGGAGCAGTGTAACTAGAGGAGTGGAGCTGAACTTTCTCTGCTGTATGTGATGAAATTTAAACAGAGAGGATGACACTTAAGCATTGAGAGGAGGAAGAGGAGTCGCTAATGCCTCCTGGCTTTTAAGGCAGGTTGGCCTGTCAGTGTTGATGATGATTTTTATGACCTATACAAAGGGAAAAAAATTAAGAGGATTTGGGCCTGTGTTCTTTGTGGGAATGAAGAGAGAAATTTCTTTCTCCATGAACTGTAGTTCAATTCCTTTCTTCTCATCTCATCTTTAGCTCCAACTTAGCCTCACTCTTTACAGCTTCTTTTCCTCAGACAGAGGAACTGTAGCTATTTATCAGGGTGTAGTGTCCAAATTCCTTTCCATGCCAAAGACGCTGTTTTTCATTTTCTCTCCAAATTAACTAGTCTCAATGAAACAGAACTTCTTACATAAAAACAAACCTTTTAAGTTGAAAAATGGAAAAAGAAATGTAATAGCACACACACCCGTTCATTTCCACAAAACCTCATGTAGGAAACACTGACCTGGAAGTTCCTGAAATTTTTGATGAGCTAAAGACCAATTAATATTTTATTTAAAGGCGAGTATCGTACTGTGTGCCTCAAGCTACCTTGAGCATCTTGTTTATATGTTCTATAATGTTTTCTAAACTGGTCCACGATGACACAGATGTGATTCAGAAGATGCTAATTAACACTGCAGGAAAGATCAGATGATATGACATTGCACAGATTATCTGAGTACCACCATAAGACATAGGCATTAGTACAGTGCTGTCTAAAATGATCATTGTTATTACTTGGAGTTTGTGCAGAAAGCAGGAAGTAGATGCTGAAATAGGGATTTTCAGATGCTGAAAAGGCCAAAGGAAACAACCATAAGACTGGAAAATAAGGTGTGCCATGCAGTTGCAATAGTTTAGGAGCTTAGGAGCATAACCTTTGGTCTTCAGATACACATTTTATATCACTTTTGCAGCAAATGGTACTTCTATGTTACACTTTATCATAGAGTTTGCACCTTGTACATGAGCCCTTCTGGCACCGTGTTTTCCTTAGATGAGAATATGCAAGGAAGGGAAAGGATTTACTTTAAATCTCGCACTAGAAAGACTCTGAGAAACCTCTCAATAACAGATATATTCTGTGCAGTTTAGCAAAAACCAACATTTTGTGCATGTTTGTGTGTGTGTTTATAAATCAATAAATAATGAAGAAGCTGCTTCTAGAAAAGAAATGACAAATCCAGGGAAAGTTGGCAGGTAGTGTTTATCTTACCTGGATATGAGTATACATATGTCTAATGTTAAACAAAGAATTATAATTCACTCTAGGGCAGGATGTAGATCAGAACCATTTTTCATTTTTCCATTTCTGGTGGGCTCTTCAAAATACTTCTGGCTCTTCATAAGCAGAAAAAATAATCTGTTACTGCTAAAGGTAAGGCAAGAGACATCCCATTTCATACCATCAGTAGTTCAAAGTTCATGGGACTCTTAAGCCTCAAATCTGGCAAGTGTAAAATGAGGAATCATTTTGTCTATAGAAGGGAATTTTCTAGATGTACATGAATTAATATTTCTTCAGCTATGTCATCCCTAAATGGCTTTTTAGCTTTGAACTCATTCTAATTACGCAAGCCTTGTATTAGCTCAAAGATAATATTTGAAGTTAGAACTGGTACTTCGCTCCTTACCAATCAATAATGTTTTGAAAGAAATTCATGAGTCACTTTCCACACTTAAAAGTGATGAGAAGACATTAGAAAATGTGTACAATACAGAATTGATTTCTGCCCTCCTTCCCCTGCTGCAGCTTCTTTATAAAGTTACTGTTAAAAACTCCTTTTTGCAAGTAGGTATCCATCTTAATGCTGGGAGATGTCACTGCAGGTAAAGCACATTCGACGGGTATTTTTGCAGCAGCAACTTACAATCTCATATTGTATTTGTAGTCCTACAAATACAGAATTGTGTCAATCACGGGACTTGGAAGGGTGTGAATTTGAAAGTGTAACTTGAGATAAATAAGTGTTCTGTCGAGACCTACTTCAGTCCAGGCAGCTTTTTCTTCGCCAACAGCTTCCTATAAGGTATTTGGCTGGACTAAATTTTCACTTAGTGTGTTCCAAGCTGCCTACTTTGTTTCTCAGGCACAAAAGTAAAAGAAAAGGGGTTGTGCGTGCATATGAAGTTATGTATCAAGTCTAATGTTTTATTTGAAAGATAAATTTAGAATTAAAAGAGAGGATGGAAATAGAGGACGTTTCCTGGAGAATAAGTACATGAGGTAAAGAATACTCATCCAACCCTGCGTTACAGTTCATCTGTACGGCACTTTCTTTCCAAGGACATAGAATTATTTCACTAGATTCATAATGTGTTCCAAACAGGTGATTAGCTATTTTTCTTTTGCGCTTCTTAGCATGTGTAATGATTTTGAAACTGGAACTTCTTCTTTGTCTTTTCAAACAGATAAGTATATTTCAGAAGTAGCAGTATTTGTTTTTAAAGAACCGTGGGAAATATTGCAGCACTTTACTTTGCGAGTACTTGTTCCTGTTTATTAAAGCAGATAGTAAAACACACATTTAAAAAGGGTGACCAGTAGGGGAACAACTAGTGCAAGGCTAATATTTTTCTCGAATTTTCTTCATCCAACTATTTTAGGTGATATAGCTTCTTTTTTATGAGATACTGGAATGCAGAAAGTGTGGGATAGAATGGAGTTTTTATTTGCAGTTTCTTCTGGCTTATTTGAGCAATTTCAAAACTGGCTGGATCGACAAATTGGTTTATCCAGCGTGAGCTTTCACTGAGGTCAGTATAGTAGGCAGAACGGTCTTGAGTAATCAATAGGTTTTAATAGAGAACAGATATTTTAATCTCTGTATTGAGTGAGATTGTCACAATCTAAATAGGCAGCTCAGCCTAGCTTTTTAACTAGCATCTGTGGATGAACTTTATAAAGCAAATGACGATTCTTACATATATGTATGTATGTATTTATTTAGTAATATAAACATGTTCACTTTATATATGCAATGTGAATCCAATCAAAACTTACCTCTGCAGTCCCACTAACCTGACTCTGCTGCCTTTTTCAGGGGAAATGCCAAAAATTGAACAAAGCGCAGAATTAGAACTGGTAGCGATGGTCTTGGTGTGGCTGGGCTGAGTTATGTCTGTGGGCAGGAGGGGTCATACATGTAACCCGTGGCCTAACTGCCTGGTGGAGGCAGAGCCAACAAGAGCTTGATACCTCTCTGTCCACTGCTGTTCTTAATGATGTGTTTTAAAAGATGAACTTTGGAGAGTTTTAATTTGTATTGTAAATGTACGAAATGAAAATTGGATAAGTGGAATGTTATAAACTCTTTCAGGCTATTTGATATGTTGAATCAGATGCCTACATATATGCAACATACCTGTCTGCATGTGATTGCCCTTGCTGGTGCAGCCACACGAGGGGGAAAGATGCTTTCTCTGTGCCTTGTTTCCAAGATCTTGGTATGCAACAGGCACATGACATGAACAGTGAGATATGTTTATGGCAAATTTCAGTCTATTAGCCTAGTCCCACATTGTTCTATCCATGGACAGCCTCGAGCTTCAGTACAGCCCTATGTCTGGGGAGAAACAAACGTGCCCGAGGCTCAGAGTGAGATCGGATTTGAGAGAGAAAATACTAAAGGTTATCAGGCAACTGTAAATTTGCATCCTTCTTTTCTTCATGGCGAGCAGTTACTCAGGGATCTGACTTTGACAAGCAAGTTAGTGGGGTACAATGCAATAGAAACCAGGAGGTTTTGTTTGCTGTTAACGGAGATGTAATCAGTACGCATTTGTATTTTATTGATGTGGATACTAGATCTGGGTCATTGTCTTGTTTCGTACAATTGAGAATCGTTCCTGTTAGTATATCCCCAAACTTATTTGTTTACATGTTTTTCTTCCCTAGCAGCCTGTCACCAATTAACTGGCCGTACAGTCTGGCCTCCCTTCTGCCCTCTTGTCCCCTGAAGCCACTTTATCGTGGATGCTCCTTTGTAGTGAAGATCTGAAATCTGGAACTGCACTTACTGCAGCACAGACCAGCTCTCTGTGTACATCAGATGTACAGGATTGATTTTGCTTTCATATTCTGCATGCCTAAGTATTTTACATACAAAAGCTAGTCTTGACTGCCATTATATTTGAACATTACGCTTCCGTTGGACCTCATTATACATGAGCCATTTTACTTCCATTCGAGATGATGTGTGAAGCTTTGCTTGTTTCAATTGAGAAACTTTTAGAGCAAATGAATACTTATCCATATTTGGTATTCTTTAGAGAAAGGGGGAACCCCGTGCATGCATCTAATGGTGGAGTCCATGGAGAAAGTCCCATGGAGGATCATTTTAAAAACGTTGCCATATCATGGCTTTCTCACATTCATGAATGCTAGCTAAATTTTTTCATGGTCTGCAGCTGGCCTACCCTCTGCTTTTTAGCTTGCGATTTTAGCGACTCCCTTTTCTCCCTTATTGGCTTTTAGGATCATAGCTGGCTTTGCTGCCAGTTCGCTGTTGTGAGCAGGTAACTCAGCAAAGTCTGCTTTCCTGGACCATTCTTGGAATGGTGGCTTCTTGTACTGATACTTACATGCTGCTAAACTTACTAATAACAACTTAATGAATATTATGTCTTATATTCCGTAATGTGGAAATTGATGTTTTGGTTAACATGCAAAGCCTCATAATATAACCATGTGTTCAAAAGAAAGAAAAAAAAAAAAAGTTGGATTTTACCAGCTGAAATGAAGACAGTAACAATAATGTTTGATAATATGTATTGGGATGTGACTTAATGTTCTTCCAGACTTTAATACGTTCCACGTACAAAAAGTAGTGCCTTAGGTTTAGCGGAGGGGTAAGCTGTATTTTTACCATATTTTATTTTTTTAGGTCCTAACATTTCTAATGTTACTCAGATCTGTTTAACGGTGAGTTGTTTTAAGTCAGTTGGACAAGGGGAAGAGAAAATTAGAAGTTAGAATTAGAAAAGGTATTCTGATTTGTTGGTGGCCATTGGGCACACCATCCTCTTGCAAGCTGACCTGCTGAATGGGTACAGATGGCACAGGGAGGGAGACCGCGCCTTGAAATGCTCGACCATTAAAACCGGATTTAAATAACTTTAAATTACAAGAGCACTTGTGTCAGCACATTCTGTAGAGATGAATTAGAAATTGTTTCTGTTTAATTCAAAGGATTATTTCTCCTCTCTCTCTCTTTACGTCACACTGTAGGAGCACGTTGCTCCGTTGACCAATTAAAAACATTTGACTTTCCCAATACTTTGGCACCTTGCCTGCTGAGGGCCTAGCCTTCTGCAGCGCAGAGATGGCAGGGCAAAGTGCCGCCAGCGCTAAAGCGCTGGGAGGATTGAGTGAGTGTGCAGAAGGACGCAGGCCTTGCCTCGTTTGTCTGCAGCAGAATAAGCTGTCCCCGTTGTCTGACACTAACCAGTTCGCCTTCCCACACAATCTGTGTCCCTATCCTGTCCAAACACTGTTCCCTCCCGTTAGAAATACTGTGTTTGTTGTACGGGTGATACGAAATTTTGATGGAATCGCTAAAATGCATGAATAATGGAAGGAAAGCTCTTACAGTCTTGAACTGTTGTGTATTCTCATCTTTTCTTTTCCCCACACCATCTCACCTGTGTTCACCTTCCTTTGTTTGTTATGTCTATTTTAGATTGTAAGCTCCTCAAGGCAGGGAACTGATGTTTCTCAACTGTCTGTAAAGCACCTTTTACAACTGTGGTGCTCTTTGAAATATCAAATAATAATAAATATTAGAATCGATTCCCAATGAGTTAAAAGTTTTATTTGTTTCTAATGTTTTAGCAACAGCAAGGGCAGCAGGCCCATATGACGCCCTGTGAGGAAGGTGCTCAGAGGACTGGGGGTGACAGTGTAAGAACCTGTGTGTTGACGGGCGAGCAGGGTTGCTGTCTGGCTGTCCTTCAGTGTTTGACTGCTCTTGTGGACTGCTCTTGCCGATGTAACCTGTACAACCATCCTTCATTGCTTTCTCTCTCTGTTGTCTTTGATAGCAGCGTTCCCCTTATCAGTTCCCTCATCATCAGTCCCGTCTGATCTCCTCTCCGAGCAACTTTGAGCACATCTACCACATGACTGTTAATTCAGCTGAAAAATTCCTCTCTTATGATTCCATAAACCCTGCATTTTCCCCGCCTCCACGCTCTGTCCTCGGTACTCCAGACTTTATGACTCTGAGGGTATGAACGGCTGAGTCAGGTGTTCACTCTACTAACACTGTGTGGTTTTCCTTTTGCCTGGCTATTAACATGGGAGAAAAACCCTTGTAAGCGGTTTCCTTCACCCCTTAACTTTCTTCTGCCCCAGCTGATTTATTTTCCGCTATCAGCTGTGGTCTTACCACAGCTCCGACATGCCAAGAAGCATGGCTTTAGAAAAAAGAAATGTATAACAACTGGGCTGAACCTTTTGCTATGAGAATAGCATTTTTCATCATGAGGAAGGATGTGGGAATTTTGAATAAGTTCTCTGTTCTGCAGTGTTCATCCTCCAGCAGTCAGTAGCAGGATGCCGTGTATCAGGTTGCATTAGGAAAAGGTTCTGGATCTCTCTGTGTTGGACCAAACTTTCAAACTGCTTCTTTTTGACAAAATCATGTGGAATGCAAGAATTTTTACACAGTACTGTACACAGATTGAGGGAGACAGACACAGGTTGTGCCCCAATTTCTAGGTTAAAGTAAATAAGTGAAGTTAGAACAAGTACAAGCAAGATCAGAAATCAAAGATGACGGCAACTTGCTGATGTAGATCCTCTTAATCCTGGTAGTTTTAAGCAGAGGCTGAGGCAGGATACTGTTCTGTAGATATCCTTCCAACTGGAATGTAAACTGGGGGGATGGAGTTGGTCTTTTTCTTTTGTCTTGTGCATCCTGGTCTGACTACGTGGGGGTTGCTACGTCCTGTAAAAGTACAAGCCACATACCAAAACAGGCACACAAGTGCACGCTGTGCATTGCAGTCTCATACAGTGCTGTGGTCTGCAGTTCTGCTTGGGACAAATTCTCAGTTAAATCAGGAATAACCTGTGAGGTAGATGTATGTGATGGTGGTTGGTTGCTCAGGATTTGTGTGGGTCTGAGCCGTGCCTATTGCTGTAATGGAAACATTGCTGTTGGTTTCTGTGGCCTTTGGACACCCTTTGGACATGCATGGCAAACCTTCACTGCCAGACTGCTCGGAGTGCCTTGTGGTTGCTGCTCTAAATCCCTATCACTGTGAAGGTTTTTGGATACGTACTTGCACACAACCCTAGAGAGTATTTTAAAATGCAGGGAGAAAATTCATCTCTTCCATATGGCTCAAAACAAATTTGCACAGCTAAGCTTTGACAGCTTCATGTGCATGTTCATGTGTCACTGTTGTGTAATCCCAATTGTCACAACCATTAATATTCAAAACTGGAGTTGCAGCTTTTTGGAAAACGTGCCCTGTGATGACAGGTCTGCGTCCCTCCTGGCTTTTCTGGTAAGAGGAGAGATGCAAATACGCAAGAGGAATGCTCTATTGAAATGCAAAAAAAATTATTGTTAAGCCAAACTGAAAGTTGTTTCTCTCCTTAGAGGGTCATTATAGTGTCACTGAAGCTGTATTTCAGTTCTGGTTTGAACAGGGTTTTTTTAATCCAACTATGCTATAAAATTTTCTGTGTTTAACATGCATGAATCACTGGACTGTGACACCCCTCCACCTTCCCTTTCTCATGTGAGTAGTCTCCCTGGGATCAGTAAGGGATGACCCCTGCTGTTTCAGACAATAACTCTTTTAATTTTTGCTTTTGGAGCATCCTTCATCCACGTGCTGCAGCCTACTAGCAGAAGTTGAAGAAAAAAGTGAAGTGGGCAACCTGGAGTGTCGAGATCTTGTACCTGTTAGCTCCTTGGAGCGCTAGAGTTTAGTCTTGTAAGAAGAAAAGCATTTGTCTCCTTTGTGGCTTGAGGGCAGAGATGCTATAAGCTGTATGGAAAGCAAGGCTGTGAGTTTTGGCTTCATGTCTGCCCATCCTCCCTTTGTGTTTGGAGATTTTAGTGTAAGAAGGGTAGCACTCCCTCTGAGGGGACCGTGGTCCTAGGTATGGATGGGATATTGCAACCAAAACAGCATGGAATCCATAGGGGAGTTGAAACATGACTGTTAAAGTAGGCTTTTAGATTCTGTCATATTATTTTGTGGAAGAATTAAAAGCTCAGGTTTATCATGTCATGAACAGAACACTACTTCAGAACAAAAAACCCAAAACAACAACAAGCAGCACGATGGACAGAGAAACGTAGGCAAACAGTTTCCTACAGGGGTTGTCACTGCTGAATTAGACCCTATACGTATGTTCTCGCCCACTGCCTGAGAACACATCGTGGGAGCAGTTAGTGTGGGTGTGAGAGCTGAGGCTCCGTAACGCGGCATTGCTGCGAGTGGAGCAGGGATTTTGTGTACATAACCCACAACTCCACAGCAGCTCCGTTCTCTGGCTGGGAATGGGATGCACTGGACTCATTTGTGTCTTTCACCTTGTTCCACAGTGATTAACTTTGCTCAGCAAGCAGCTTCTCCGCTGCTGATTTGTCTCCTCTCACGTTTCTCCGTTTGGTTCAGCAGTGGGGATGAATTTTCTTGCTAGGATTTGAATTGTTGCTCTAAATGCGGGGTTTTTGTCTCTCTGAGTAAAGCAAGCTCAGGTTTCTTTGTTTCGTCTTCATTTTTAACTTGCTGCATTTGCTGCTTTATAACTATTGCTAATAACCGCTGTTTATTTTTCTTTGAATCCCCTTTCTACATCACGTGCATATCACTTCTAGGAGTTTTGGTCCAAAATGCCAGGATCTCTGGCATGTGCTGATCTTATTTTTAGAGCAAAGAACAATGGAATATTTGCTTTGTGGAGAAACTTTCTACGAGGAATTACATGGACTTTGCAAACTGAGGTCATGAAAAATAATCATCATTAGAATGCACTATTGGAATAAATTAGTCTTTTCTATGCACCCACCCGTTGCCTCCTTCCCCTGATGCCTGTACGTTGTCTTGCTCAGTCACTGCTAAGGAGGTTCATCGCCTTATCATTACACATAACTGTTCTCTTTGCAAAAGGAACCACTGTAGGTTTATACAAGTACAAAAGACCTTCCCTGCAACTCCAGTGTACTAACCATAGTGCACACGTTAGCCTGGTGCTGCAAGTCGGCTTTCCTTTGTTTCTCAAAACACAGCAGTAACTCATTCCTCAGCCCATTAGTTCTGTTGCGTATTGCCAGGGGAGCCTCCGGTGTTTATGAACAGCCAGGATGCTCAGACTCTAATCTGTAACTCAGGATTGTTTATTGCATGGTGAAGGATGCAGGAGCAGAGATTTAGTATTTTGTACTACAAAGTAGGATGGTTGCTCACGTTTAAAAAAAAAATGGGAGGTGGGCGGTCTAAGGAAGATAAAGCAGTGTGATACCATAAATGATTTAAGAGACTTTTTCAAGCCTTTGTGTATAAATCCTCACTGAGAATAGTGCAGCAATGGATGAGGGGAGAATTAAACAGGGCTCTTCCATTCGTAAGGTCTCTGATTCTCTTGTTTGGGTGTTTGAGAGAGATTAATTCTTCCTTGTTTGTTGCATGTTAAAAATCAGCCATTTCTAGCCCAGTGGGAGAATGAGAAACCAAGGGTTGACTGTAAGAGCAAAGGGATCTGTTAGCAGTCCTCTAAGGATCACTGTAAGACTGGATTTGACAGCAGGTTGGTAACAGTTATCTGATAGTCTGAACTGTATAAAATCTGTTCGTTACAAAGCCTCCATTTAATTACCCATTTTAAAACACAGGTAGAGAAGTGGGTAGTATCTAAGAATACCCTTGCAAGGGGGTGGAGTCTTTGTTCTGGGCTGAAATTTCCATAACACTCTAGCTTAGAAGGGCATTGTTGTTTTATATGTGACTACCTTATCCCAGAGTGAGGATGGGGAAATAATTAAATATAAATGGGAAGAAATGAACAGTTACTGCAGGGTGCATTTTGTAAAGTGGAAATAAAGTTCTGCTCAGAGCCACCTGCAGTTCTTTTCATGATCTGCATCTGTAAAGGTTCCTGAAACCTGGTTCTAGTTAATGCTAATGACTTAATAGTGCAAATCATGTTAGGGGCAGGATGCAGTCTCATGTTTAGCCTGAGATGAAGTGATACGCATGGGCATTAGAAGGTCCCTCTGGGCTAACAAGCCAGCTCATATGCATAGAGGTGGGCTAAATAAGCCGAGAAGCCTTTTCCCCTAAGGTCAGCTGGAAGTTAACAGAAGCTGAAATAAAATCTCCCAGAACTCACTGCAAAGTACTCTTTTCCCTTTTTTTCTTTTAGAGACAACTTATGTTAGAGGAACTACTTTATCCAAGTAGAGCAATTGTCTTTTATTTCTTCCCACAGTAAAGGACCACTCCAGTCCAGTAACTTAGCCATTTAGAAAATCGCACTGGAACTCTCACGATGCAAAACAGGAGCGATAATCAAAACACGTAGAAAAACAGTGGCACGTGCTCTGGTTATCCTCTTTGAGCAGGCTGGAAACAGGAGGCTGATTCTCACTTTGACCCAACTGGTGCAGGTCTCAAGTGGTGCTGTTAATACTTTTGGAATTATATACGTAATTGAAATAGAGATTGATCCACTATCTGTTCACAACACTGCAGGCATTAGGGATTCAAATGGTTATTGTATCAAGTTAGGCATGCATGGCACAAATGATGGCATCAAAGAGGGACATTTTAATACGATCCTTGGAAGCTTGTGTTTAGAAAGAATGCTTTATGTGATACAACTTCAGTATATCTTTAGCAGCTTACATAGGCTTGCAAACCGTCCTTTCAAGGAAATTCCTGAATTATTAGACCTACTCTTTCAGTTATCTGCATATGTCCATGTAATTCAGCACTTCGCTGTCGCGTTGTGTGTGCTTCCAGGCTCTGCACTAAACTGCAGAATATTATTTTGCAAATTTTGCTGACTTGCTGCCCAGATAACTCAGCTCTGGTAAGACTGGGATTTTAATATGTTTTGGGGCCTTCCTTCATAACATCCAAGGTTGAGCCAGCAGACAATAAGTAAATGTGTCATTGTGTGTGTCTGCATTGCAGAATCTTCGGCCTCAGGAAAGTCGGACTGTATTTAGTGGCTCTGTCAGCATCCCATCAATCACGAAATCCCGCACAGAACCAGGACGATCGATGAGCGCAAGCAGCGGCTTAGCAGCACGTAAGCAAACAGAACTGTGTTGCTTTGGGGTTTATGCACAAGTATTTTAGGGAAGGGGCTACCTGCATTTGCTTGTATCTGTACTGTCACTAGCCAGCGTTTTCAGAAGTGATGGCTGACTGTATTCCCATTGAGGGCGAGCACAGTACCTGAATCTTGCTTTCCAAGGTGCACATGAGTAAGCAGCTAGCACTTTTGAGAGTCCCACATTTGTGATTTGTCAAATTTTTAAAACAGACATTAGATTTAAAACTACATTTCTTACTCTTGGGACGACTTTGCTGTTGTTTAAGTGTCTTAAATCAGTGGCAAGTTGTTCACAAACTCCATGGTTTTTAACTTTGTTGATGAACTGTGTAGAGCTCTTGATGCTTCTCTTGCTGCTAGCACAAAGAGAAAGCAATAGAAAACTGGCTGGTGGTGTGGAAGAGTTGCATTGCATTGGAAACACTTTTCCTAGTGCTGCCACGCTGCCTCTGTGGGACAGTCAGCGCAGTGGCCTGTGCTGAGACCAGGCAAGTGACTAACTAATGGACCACATGAAAATAGAGGGAAGATCTGTGTCCCAACTCTTCTAGGTTTTTTCCTTTCCTGTTGCACGCGCTGCATTTGCTGCACGTTGCCAACTGCTTGCAGAAAGGGTGCATGTCTGCTGGAGCCTGTACCTGCCGGTACGACCCACCTGCTCCCTGAGAAAGAGGCCACTGGAACTAGGCTGTCACCACAGCGGTTTCTGCAACTGCTGTCTTTGTTGGGAACACTGTGACTGTGTCTGTGCTGGGTAAAGTGTGCTAATGCTGGCATGCCAAGGGAGGGACCCGAGAATCCCTAGGGAAAACTGCAGCTGGCAGCAGACAAGATAAAAGCCCACACAGCCTGCGAGCCATGAGCTGAGCATCTTGGGACATGCTGGAGGAAAGCAGAACTAACCAGAGAAACAGATAACAAATTCTAGTGCCTTGAGTGGGCATCTGTAACACAGTTTAATTCCTTTGTGCATTTTAGGATCGTCTGCACAAAATGGCAGTGCTTTGCGGAGGGAATTCTCAGGAGGTAGCTATGGAGCAAAGCGTCAGCCTATGGCATCGCCCTCAGATGGTTCCTTATCTTCTGGTGGCCTGGACCAAGGCAGCGATGCACCAACAAGGGACTATGAGCGAGAGGTGAGTGACAGGAGAGAGAGGAAAAAATGTAAGTGTGTTGATAAAGATGAAGTTATATTCTGTCATGGGTTTGGCTGTAAGTGTGGAAGTCATTGACTGGGGAATTTGGATTTGCTGTATTTCGGGCTATCCTGTCGAAACACTTTGGCCAAACTGTGTCAACTCTCATCCTAGTAGTTAACATGCAGAAAACTTTCTGTGCTCCTTACCTGGAGATATATGTGGGTTGTGAGGCTCCCAAAAATACTGGCGCCCAGTAGAGTAACAGCTTGATAGTGACCAGCTTGAAGTGGTGCTATTCCTTCTGCCCTTTATTTGCAAAGACTCTTAAGCTGCCTTAGCAACCATTTCACAGGAGACGTTTTGTAGTCAGAGTGCCTGAAATTAACAAGTTAATGTAAGAATTATCATATAATAATTTAATTTGGAGCAGGAAATGGATTTAGTAATTCAAATTCTGTGCAGGACAAGATCAATATGATAGAACTGCAGCCCTGCCCAGTGCTAACGTCAATCCCTCCAACCAAGAATGTTTTACATGGGAGGGTTCAATCTCAAGTTAGCCAGCAAAACTTCCCCAGACCATTTTCTTACCAAGGAGTGAGGAAGTTAGAGATTACACAGGTATTTCATGGTACCCGTTGAAGCTAGAAGGCAACTGTCAACTCAAGCTCAGGCATAGTTGCATTCTACTGCACTCTGAAGATCCAACTGGAGTAACTTGATTAGGATGCTTTGAATTAATAGCCTGGAGTGACTTAGAAGAGGTAGCTGTGATGAAGCCTGTACCGTAATGATCCCTCAGTTTAGTGCAAGAGCATCTCAGATCATGATCTGTGAAAAGGCAGGAGCCATTGTAGCTTCACAGGCAACCTGAAGTTGCACACTTTGCTGACCAGGAGGCCCTCGGCAACATGCAGACTGCAAGAATCCCACAGGTGCTGTGTCCTCATGTCAGTGGCAGTCATGCCTGCTGAAAGCAGAGGGCTCTGACCACTTACTCTTAAGTCTCCCCAGATCAGGAAATTCTGAGCAAAAAAAATTCTACAGTATTTTTGGACACAAGCAAAATATGTGGAGGCCTTTGAATCCAGTTACCTGTTGCTCAGCGACTCTTATTCTCAAACTTCCTATCCTGTTACTCACTGGTGTTCTGTGTCCTTGGGCTGCAGGACTCTGACTCTCCAAGACACTCTACTGCATCAAACAGCTCCAACCTCAGCAGCCCTCCCAGCCCGGTTTCTCCTCATAAGACCAAGAGCCTCTCCCTGGAGAGCTCTGACCACGTGAGTTGGGACTCATGAACTGCTTCAGCGTTCAGATTTGACATCACAGCAGCTTGCTGTCCCCATGGCTGTCCCCTTCACTTGTTCCAGTTCTCACCTTCATCATTCTAACCTCCCCATTCCCTGTCTGCAAATGATCTGGGAGTGGGGTACAGAGGAAGGTAAAAGCTGGTTGTCTTTGGCACCGTTTGGCACAGTCTCACCCTCCCTTCCCCAGATCCGACAGCAGCAAATGAGCAAAGCTAGGGTGTTGGTAAATATCAGATGCTGTAGATTTGTATTAGTATTGGTTTCATTTTTGTGGTTACAGCTGCTTCATTTTTAAAGACATATTTATCCCACCCCCCCCGTCCACTTCCCAAAAAGTAGCTTAAGTAGACCAGACCAGTATCAACAAGAGAAAATTCAGAGGGATTTTGTTTTCATACACTAGCTCATTGTACTGTACAAAAGTAGCACAGAGACCCCTTCCCCTGCATGGGGAATGATCAGTATGTCAGAGGCACATAAAAGCTTTCAGCCACCACGTTTGAATGTCAATCTGATTGTCGCCAGCAAATCCTTATTGATTAAAATTATGCATATTTTACTACAGTACAGAGTTTAAATAAATACGCAGATGTTAGAGTAAAATACGTATGTATATATTCAAAGAAAAAAAGCATTGTGTATGCAGCAGAAGATGGATGCTTATTTAAGAGAGCCTTTAATTTAAGATTTGTGTTGTCCCTGTTTTCATGCTCGGTAATATACAGACTTGGGAGGCCTGGCCTAAAATCTTTTGCAGGACAGAGATTCCTCTTGCGTAGCGCTCACTGCACTGCTGGGAGAGGTCCCTGCAGTGCTTTCACACTTCTTTACTTCCAGCAGTAGCATAACTGAAGCTGTAATTCCTACTTTCCTGCTAATCCCCATCCTTTGCAAAAATGACAGCAGTTGGAAAGCAACCCCCTGCCCCACCAACCAAGGGCACTGGTCAGCCAGGGGGCTGCCCTGGTTTCTTGTGTGCTGGCTGTGCAGCTGAGGAACCTTATGTCACGCTACAGTACAGGTCCCTGTGGCAGCAAGGGAGATCAGCGCGGCAGGATTCGGCAGCAAAACTGCTTCCCTGGGTCAGCCTTTGGCCAAGTTCAACTCGGAAGGGAGCAGTCTTCCACGTCTGCTGAGCCACCCCTAACCAGAAAACTGTTACTGTTGTTACCAAATACTAGTTGCTAGTACACATCAGCCAAATGAGTGCCCTCAGCCCGAAGCTAGCCGTGACCGGCTATGCTGTCACTGTAGCATCGAAGAACATTGAAGACTGACCTCGCACTGTTCACACTGTGGTAGTCGAAGATGCCTGGTCACACACAACTGCCATGCTGGCAAGGTTGGTTTTCCGCTCCTTCCCCACCCGTGCTCTGGGTTTGTGCAATGTGCAGTTGTTTCTATGTGCTCACCTGCTGTTTGGTTCCAATAGCAGGTCAGGTTGGAGGGCAGGAAGTATTGCGGTGGAAGACAGAGCCCACTGAAGTTGCAAAAATAAAAAGCTGAAGCTGGTCAGGCAGTCAACAGAATAAAGTGAGAGACTGATGTACAAGTGGAGGTAAGAGGAAGTTGTCTCTTTAGTAGGCAAGGCAGATGTGGTTTTCTTTTGGGAGTGTGTTCAAATGAGCCTCTCTTCTCAGTAGTATTGTTGCTGGCTTTATACTATGACCATACTCAAACATACAAGGGCTTTTTTTACTTAGAGTACTGGGGTTTGTGGGTTTTGAAAACTTGTTATGGCTCTTATTAAACCATACCACATTCTTGCAGTCAGCAGTACGTAGTGTTTCAGCCACATGGTGATATTTGGAGTTTCCCAGTGTCTGTCTCCCCTAATAGAAGTTATAGGTAAGTTCAAACCATGTATTGTAATTCCCAGGTGTGATCTAGACATGAAACAGGGAATGAGACACAGACCATCTAATCCACTTAATCAAGCTGGGTCTCCTAGGTAAGATTTCTCTTTCACTCTGAATCAAGAGGCTTGTCCAAGTTTAAGCTCATTCAATGTTATTTTGGGACAGGAATTCAAGACACTTTTTTAGAAACCATCCTATCAAAAGCCTGTCTCTCTCCTGCTCGGGTTTTTCAGAGTAGCACGCTGGTTGTGTTTGTTTTCACTTCAAAGCTACTACTTTTGCAAGCCTGGCAGTTAATATTAAAACCTTCAGCAGACAGCTAAGCACTAGAAATAAACTCCTCCCAGAGAAGTCTTCAGTCTTTCTGAGGGACAGATAGGCAGGGCATTATTTGCATTATTAAAATTCCACATCAGCTGCTTTTTAAATGCTGCATATTGCTTCAAGTATAGCCACTGCTTTTTCCCCACAATCCCCTCCTTTTGGTGAAGCATGTCCACACACTTTTCAAAGCCTTTGCAGACTAGTTTTGTATTTACTGTAACTTGTATTTAAATGTTAATCTTATTTTGATGTTGAGAGAAAGCATTTAAACAGCAGTCATTTAAGATAGAGCAGCCTGTGCAAGAGTCCCCTGAGAGACGGTCACAGCATCTTTTTGTGGATATTTTTTTTGCAGTTGAGCTAACGCTCTATCTGGAAATGGAACCCAAAGAGCGATGACACAGCAATTACATCAAGTAAACCCCTATGTTGAGTCCGTTACGGTGCCTGCAATCCACTGGTATCAAAAACTGACATTTTCAGGCAGTGTGTAGGTCACCTGTGTCACAAAACTAAGCTCCAGAGGGTGAGAGCTCCACAGGCTTGCGCTGTTTGTACACCACAATTCCTAAGCCATGGCAGTCTCCTTTAGTATGACTCTACTGAAGCATTAGTTTGGTACTGTGCATTTTTATACACATCTGTTCAAAAGAGAAACAGCAACTGTTCTCTCAGTTGAAAAGCAAATGACCACATCATCACTTATTTGAAAAGAGAAAAATTGTCCTAGGACTTGAACAGTTTTATATATTTGGGGACCATTTGATTATACACTCAATTTTAAGCCACAGTCTTTTGTTGTTGTTGGTATGAACGCTGAAAACATGCATACTGTAGCTGACCTTTTTAAACACTCATTGGGCTAGGAAAAGTAACGGGGTCATTTGAACTGCAAGACTCTTGACTGGTATCTCAAAGACAGTTGTCTCTTGAGGTTTGATGTTTGCTACTCTGCACTGTAGCCTTGCTTCAGCTTCACAGTTAGAGGGCTGCATTTTGTCCAGGGAGCCAAAAATCTCCCGTTGAAGTTTTGACTGTAGCATATCTTCTCTGTACACAGTATGTATCTAGCTGATTTTTTCCTTTTGGCTGAGACTGAAGGTGTTTGCATTTTTGACACTGCTTAAACATACCACAGGGGTTGTTGGGGTTTTGCTTTTTTTTTTTTTCTTCTCTCTCTCGATGGCAACAAAGGATCTGAACACATTCAGGCAGCTACTAAGGAGCCCAGGTTATAGAATGAAAAAGGCTTGGTAAATAGTTTTCCCCTGCACACGTTTTCCCCCCTGCACACAGATATGTGGCTTCCTCACACATTTCGTAGCCCTAAGTGCCGGGTTATAGTACTCTCTTCTCTGCTGCCTTTGACCTGTAGAGGACAGCTGGTGGTTTCAAAAAATCATTCCTGAGGCTGTGGTGAAGTAGTTGCTTCTTTTCCTCGCCGTTAGTTGCTGTGGCTTGTTGTTATGAATTTTTTGCCCATTTTAACGAGTTTCAAAACTGAGTCAGGAATGTTCTCTCCTTGAGTTGACTCTGATAAATTACAAGCCAGGTGTGTTATTCTCAGGTATATGGCAGAGGGAAGTTAAGGGGCTCGTCGTACCAAACCCGTCCCAAAAGCAAGGCATATTGATAGGAAACCGCACCAAACTGGTTCACGGAGCGTGTCAGCCTTCCAAAACCAAACAGCTGGAGTATTAACAGAGAAGCAGATTCTGGCACCATATTGTCTTGCATGGCCAGATGCTGAATGACAGGACAAACATGCTTTTTGGTAGAAGGGGGTTTTTTTCAATTTTATACACACTATTTAATTTTTAATTAATACAGTAAGGGTAAAATTTATTGCAGTGCAAGTACCCACACCTCCTGAGCCTTAGTCTGGGAATCAAAGTGGCACATAGTAGCTTCTGCTGTGTTTTTTCTCATAATAGCAGTCAGTTCCATGGAGAAAATGGGACAACCTTCTGCACTAACACAAGCTGCGCCCTTCTGCGTGCTTTGTGTTCCCCCTGTATTTGATAAACCCCCCAGAAACCGCTCTGCTGCAGGCTTCCCAGTCACAATTCCAACTCTGCTTTGTCTTTTCATTCCAGCCACAGCTCAGTACAACCTGTTTTCATTCTGCATTTAAGAAAGTCTCATCCACAGGGAAGAAATCCACAAACAAAGCAGTGTTGGTATTTCAGAGCAATTATACCTGCCTTTTTATGTATGACAGTTTCATATCATTTATTTTTAAAATATGTTTTTTAGGTTTTTCATTGTAATATTATTGTACAGTTTTGCATGGCATAGATGTAATCACTTTTTTGTTTTAGAGTATAAAAGCTGACAAGTGTGCGTGTGGGGGAAAGATTCTGCTTTTTGCCTCTTCTCACTATTTTGTTTAATGCCCTCAATGTTGTAGAGGACATTGTAAGAGAGTCTCTGCTACAGAACAATGATGTAGATTCTTTTGCACAGAGATATTTAAGGTGGAAAAGTCAACAATGTAAAAATGACTTTCCACCAATATTTTATGTTGGTAACACACTTAATATTAACCTACTTTGATGTACTGCAATAAAACAGGGAACTGTTAGAAATGCAACTGTTCTGTCTTTTTTTCCTTCCTCCCCCCGCAAGCTTTGAGGAGGAAATGGAAAGGGGAATAATGGTGTTCTTGAAGACAAAACCAGCATGTTGTAACACATGTACACAGTGGGAAGGAAAGGAATATATGAGACAATTGTTTTAGCTTCAACAGCTATCAGAAAAAATTACCAGAACCTTTTTGAAAATTTGAAGTCAAGCCACCTTATACTTCAGTACATTGAACTCAATATCGACTACAGTTTTCCTGACCTTTTTCTTACAAATACTGACACAGGACAGATTACCTATCACTGCTTCTGATGTTCCACCTTCATTTAGTTACACATCAAATGTTTCACCTGCCCTGGTGTGAGAGGTTGGATTCTTCCTTATTTCTGAGCTACCACCATCAAATGGACCTTCCTTGAAGATGCATCTCAAAGTACCCGTGAAGTTTTGCGTGTGCCCTGACCCTGTCACATGATCCATCAGATCTCGCAAGTGAGTCTGGGATTTTCTCCGTACCAGAGACTGTCTGTTGGAACATCTTCCTCTTCCTTCATTACGCTGTTGGTACAAGTCCTAGCTGTGATTACATGCTTTGATATCCCCCCCACTGCAGCACAAATGCAGGGCTATGCTGTTACTGATCCTGTGTTGCCAGCAGTGCCAGCCTGAGGTTACCAAAGGCTGCCAGCACTCCTCTCCAGGAGCTTCCCCTTTCTTGTATGGCCACAGGCTACCTTTCTCCACAGAAACTTCTGATCCTTCAGTCAAAATTACTACTTTCTCAAGCATTGCTGGATTTAAGCCTGTGGGCTCATCACATCTAGGCCACTGCAGATCTCTCCTAGCTGCTGTAGCTCTGTGAGATACTGTCCGTTTCCTGTGCTCTCACTTGTACTATCAGTGATGTATCTCTGATTTCCCAGGGTTCCAGCTGCACCATCCCAGCTGTGAAGGTCTTGGGAAATGGGCCTTCTATTGTCAAGGGATTTGGACATTACAAAAGCAGAAAGTGAACTGTTCAGCTCCTCAGCATTCATTGTCTGTTTTGATGCAGCAGCCAGGTTGACCAAAGAAAGAAGGTAGGAAAACCACTGCTACCACATGTACCCTGACTCTTGATTCTTTAGAATGGAAAATCCCTGTCTTCAGGGGATTGACATGCAATTTGTCATGTCACAGATATCTCTGGACAAAACTATAGAAATTATTAATGCTTTTAGAACATACACAAATGGTCAGGAGAATCAGGGACTGAGACCTCTAGTTAGCTCTCCTAATAAAGAAACATCTTACCTTCTGTTAGTTGCTACCCTTTAGGTAAATGCATAACAACGCCATTGTTCAGCTTGACATTATCCTTAAACACCTTCTCTCTCAAGGGAAGGGAAATGTTTGCCAAGAGTTAAAACACTCGTGCCCCAGCACAGTATACAAGAGGTCTGTGGTCACATAACACACACATACCAATCTCACCTAGTTTTGCCTACTGGTAAAGTGAACTATAATGCTCTTTGACTTATTTTGCCACCTTTGCAAGTTCTCTGAACTTACTGGCTCTGAATCTTCCTTCTCAGAAATTCTGCTCTGAAGCTCTCCTAATCCAATTCCCTTGTCAGCTTTCTTTACTTTGCTTTTTAACCTTTAGCAGAGCATTTAACTTCTCAAACAGTTCCACTGTTTTTACAGCTGCAAAGTCTAGATCCAAAGGAGAAAAACTAAACAGTGTCTACCAGAACCCAAAACAAGGAAAGTTACTCTATCAGTGTACAAAGTTAAACACCTTAATGCAAAAAACTATTATTACTTCACAGAACAGATGAGTTCAGTCATCTCAAAGGTTAGGAATAACCTGACCCGTACGTCTAGTTGAATTAAATAGCACTGATTCTCTCTCAGCTGAGTCTTAAATAAAGCAGTTTATATGTCTATGATCTTGGAATAAAGGTAGCAAACAGAATAACCCATTTTCCTATTTCTCAGAGGTCTCTCCTGAGAGAAACCATTTATTCACTTCCTGTGCTTTACCTCTAGAAGTGTCAGCAGTCAGGATTTCTTACGTACTGAAGTTTAAGATCTTGGATCCCTGGGCTGTCTTAACTAACTGAGCAGGATCAGCTAAGCCTGCTGCTAAGTATCTGACGAGCGCCAGATAGATAAGGACATCTGCCTCACCAGCACCAGGTAAGCATCAACTCCAGCAGCCACTCTTGCTTCACCAGTGGAAGAAGGGCAGAGAGACCTGTGTCCAGGAGACTGGGAACAGTGGTTAAAGCAAAAGAAAACAAGAAAGCAAGTCAATTATCAGGGATTTTCACAGCCAGACAGGCTGATGTCCCTCTGGGTCTCAGTAAAGTTGTCACCGTCACTGTTAGTACAAGTGACACAGCTGCAATGGAGAGATGAAGGCATAAACTAGGCCATAGGCAGGTGGTTTTAAGGGTAGTAGCAATTCTTTGAGAAAACAACTGCCAACAAGAGGAGACTTGGAAGCTTCTCCTGTTTATCCCACAGAACAGGACATGGTTTGTTTGGCGATTATTGCACCCAAAGATGAAAGAACTGCAGGCACGAGGCCCACTGCACAAGCACTTTTTTTATTGAAATCAGGAAGTCATACAGGCTTTGTACAAAAAAAAAAAAAAAATCTAAGAAAGGAAGTTTCCTAGCTTGACTCCAACAGCTTAAAACTGTGCGTCTGGTTTTAAATGTGTGACATTTCAGCAAAAGCTTGAAATGCTCATGAGAGACATGACATGTTTGTCTGTCTTGCTGTAAGAAGTTCTGCACTACAGGAAAACAGAGGGACAGACAGACTGGGTTGCAATTGGTATCAGAGCAAGCAATTGGTGTCAGAGTTGTAGCTTATCTAACTCGCCCTCAGGAAAGCTGATACCTCCCAGACAGTGAAGAAACCTACTACTTGTGCTCAGATATAGCTCTGCTCATTACATATTTGACACCCAGAACGGAGATGGGTTGTGTGCGTGTACATGTGTATTTAAAAGAGATTGGCACTCACCACTCTGATTTTTTAAATATTTCCTATGTTTACCTTGCGAGCCAAAAAGAGGCAGAAAGCATAAAACTTCATCCTATGTACGCACACACATCCCTTGCAGTATACTGATGTCAGTAAAATCCAGGAGGGTTCTTCGAGTGTCACCACTTGACTTAGAAAAATGGGGGGGAGGTGCCGAATGGGTCTGTGGCAGGCTACACCTTAGTATTTCATTCTATAATTCACAGTATGAAAACTACTTGAATTCCACTTCAGCATGAAAGAGGGAAGGTTTTTAAAAAAACGGGTTTTTGGAGAATTACAAATAGGTTTCAATATTAAATTCTGCTCTTGTCCTCCTTCCCCTGCTTGTTATAAACCCCAATCAATATGCAGCCACCATCTCAATGTTAAAAATGCATTCAAGGTAGTCAGCTGGTGCCTTTAAACAGTACAGAAGCACTCAAGAAGATAGTTTCCTGCAAGCTGCGGACCGTACTGGCAGTCAGTGTAGGACACACAGAGCATGAAAGAACAGCTTTGTCCTTGTGAAACACACACTTGGCTTCCAGGGCACAGGCTGCTGCATCTCAAGAGGATGTAGAGCTGAGGTGCAACGTGTGGGAGGCTAGAACGCGCTCGGCAAGGCCCAGATGAACTGTGCCCTCAGAATACGACATGATTGATAGTTCATTCTTACTAATCCTCTGGCTTCTTGCCCCTACTGCTCCAATATTTGCTATATGCCTCTTGGAACATGTTTTTGCAGGGAATCTTGGCCTTCAGTTTGGTGCAGATAAGGAAAGAACCCCCCATCTTCCGATGAAGAGAGTAGGTCTCCTCTGGCGGAGGGACAAGCCGATGCTTCAGCATGACTGGGATTAAACCATGGATCTTTTCAGTGGTGCTTTGGTTGCCAAAATCGAAAGGTTCCTCAGATGCAAAAGCCTCTCCCAGGATGAGGACAGCATTTAAGTGGGCATCTTCCATTTCCTGCCCAAAAGGAAAGAGGTATAAGTAACATCACTAGCCGTTTTAACCACTGAGGAGGAGGAGGCATGCTAGCGCTAACAGCAGCAGCTCAGGAGAAATACCTAGCTATACCCACAACAAAGGTAACCTCCAGCCCCCAGCAAGACTGATGAATGTTTGGTTAATACAGTTTTGAGCAACTAAACCTTCCGAAATCATCTGCCCAGTCATCCTGTGCCCATTGATTTCGGCAGTCATCACCACCTGCAGGGTCTTGCTGGAGGAGAGGAGGAAGGACAGTGGTTTTGGGGCTTGCTGTATCATCACTACTGTTCCCACTCCCAAAAGGAAGCAAGAAAGAGAACAAAAGCCAAAACCTTTTTTGTCTTCCTCCTTCTTCCTTATCAACAGGGCTTTCAGACTGACATTGGCTTTTATTGCCAAGTCAAAAACTCTGGGGAGGTCCACAGACATGCAGCAAACTTACTTATCAGTGGCCACCACCAAAAGCAGACCCTTCTGCTCCATACCTTGACTTCATAGCCAGTGAGGAATTTCATTTCAATGGACTTCTTCAATACTCTCTCTCTGTCCATGTCAGCAGCTGCCTTGATTACCTGAATAGGAAGAACACGTTCAGGAGAGCTGGGGGATGACCGGAAAATGTTTTGAATACTGGAATATTACGTAAGCTACAGGTACGCATGCTGGCCACTCAGTTCTTTGCCTCTTCCCTTGTCTCCAGGAGTCTGCATGTTGGCCAGTTTAAGAGCTACTGGCAAAAAGATACAGCTGCTGGCTCTCCAATACTCTTTCCATAGGGCTACACATAGCCCAGAGAACATAAGGAACATCAAAGAAAGCTTTAGGAATCAGCCCCTCTACAAAAATAGTAGAGCCAACTGCAAGAAGGTTTAGGTGACATCTGCTGGCCCCTACAGCTTGATTTATCAAGTGCAGAACATGGAGATCATGCAGGAAACACATATGACTTCACATAAATTTATCAGTCTGTAACCAAGCTAGAAATCACAGAAAGAGACAGTGGACAGGCAATTCCTGCACACCCACATACCAAATCCACTGAATTCCGAGTGCTCTGATGCACTCTGCTGCCCGAGTCTCCCAGTAAGCAGCATTACAGCTCTCCACATTTGTCAAGCAATTTAAACATCCAAACCTAGATAGCCAGAGGCTTGCAGCAGACATGCCTATGGTAAGAGATGAAACAGGAGCAGAGATTCTCTTGCCTCCAGCCCTGCTGCCCTCCACACCCAAGGTGGTTTCAAATACAAAGTGATACAGCTAGGAGACAAGCATAATTTTGCAAATAAGACCCCCAGTTCAGCACTCGGGGACACAGTGCACATCCTCACCTCTATGTAGACATCGATGAACTTGTAATCGAACGCTCGAGTTGCTCCAAAGTCCAGCAGGGCCACCTGGAAATGGACAAACCCGTCTGTATGACAGTGCCAACCACTCAAGTAGAGCCTTACGTTCAGAAAATTAGTGCTGTTGAAGACTGAATGCCTTTCCACTGCAGCTCAGCTTCCCCCTAACTAACTCCTTTATTCCCTGACAGCAGCACACAAACATTGGTGCTAGTAGATAGCAGCGGAGGCATGACCTGTGCTCACACTGTCACACCTGCTCAGCTGGTAACTCCACTCAGGCTTTCTGTGTAGGGACAGAGCAGCACAGAACCTTTTCCCAGCACTTTCCAACACAGACCTCAAGGAAGAACAAGCCATTCCATCTGACCTGCCGGGCACAAGCAAGCAGCCAAACCAACAAGCAGGACACCTGCAATTGCCACCTTTATCTTCAGCACAGCACAAGACAAGAGCATGCAACTAAAGAGTCCTTGGCTCAGGTGTGACTTGGTAAACTCTGCCAGCTGCAACATCCCACCGACCAGCTTCAAAACAGACCCTGAGGCTAAGGAAGTAGCTGTGACTGGATCTAAGGACAAAGACAGGTAGCCAGCCAGGAGCCCTGCTCTCCTACCAAGACCAAGTGAGGACAAGTGGCAAAGGGACAGGTTTCACTATCCCACTTGCCCATGGCTCAAGGACAAGAATCTGACAAAATCTCAGTAAGGGCTCATTCAACTCTGGGAGTGAGGAATAATCAAAAGCTGGTGAAAACCAGCTCTTGTGGTGGCAGAACAGCAGCTGCTTGGACTTACCTTGTGCAACTGTGGGTCATAGAAGAAGTTTGACCAGTTTGGATCAGTCTGCATGTACCTGAACTCAAACAGCTCCCGCAGACACAAGACCAGGATGTTGTGACAGATCTTGAAAAGCAAGGAGAGAAAGAAGCAAGTCAGAAGGGCAGCAAGCCCTACTCAGAGATCTAATTTACAGCAGGCATTAGCAAACAGGGAACACATCACCACACTGGCAGGAACTATCTGCAAAACTGAAGATGAGTGAGCACCTCTCAGCAGCTTCCAGCCCACACCTGCCATGGGACACCCTTACCAGACAGCATGGATGGCATGCAGGTTTTACAACTGCCTGAACTGTGGTTCCTATCAGCCCCTGGATGTGCCTCCAGAAATGCTGCTACCCTGTATCTGGCCGCGGAGAACAGCAGGCTCCAGGGGTCATCCAGCTGGATGTATTACTCATGTCCTGATCCTGCCTTTCACCTTCCCAGCTTTGACTACATACTTGGTTGTTGTTTTGAGAGCAAAGGAACTTCTTCACAGTGCAAAGAGCGATCCAGAAGGAGAGGTGGAGAAGGCCTACCTTGGTGGAAAGTCCTGCAGGACCCTGGCCAAAATTAAACCAATGCAGCTCAGGAGAAACAAGATGCAGTTCCAGGGCATTTTAAGTTAAGGGCCCAAAGAAGCCAAAGAGGAGAGTCTCTTCCTGTAAAGCTGCTGAGCAACATACAGAGGTAGGACCAAACCCTTACAGAGAGGAGTCTTCACTGGATACACACACCCACCATGTATTCCTCAGCCAAGTCTTCTGCTGGACTCAGCACTGACCCAGCGTGAGAGAGGAGCAGCAGCCCCACAGCTTGGGACTGACAAGCATAGGGGAAGCAAGAGTAGCAGTCCCCAGAGAGCCCACTGCTGAATTACATCCTACACAGAGCTTTTCTGTGAGGGCATTTAAGCTGCAGCCTGTTCAGCAGCAGAACTGCCAGCCTCTGTCCTGCTTCAGCATCTGCAAAGCTGAGTGAAACATCCTATCCAAGAAAGAGGGAGGAGAGCACTGAATGCAAGCCAGATCCTGCCACAGGACACTGCCATCTGGGTCAGAAGACTGTGGGTCAGCCAGGCCAGTCACTTACAGGAAAGAGGGGCTGCTCCTGCAGCAACACCCCACCCCACAGTCTTTTAAAAGTCACCCTGATGATAGCAGCTCATCGGAGGGGACAAGCCTGAAGACAAGACAACTCAGGGGTCACAGGCAGCCAACTCTGGTATAGCTTCAAGTCCAATGTGATGCTGAGATTTGTTTATCTAGAAGGACATACTCTGCCCTCTGCCCCCATGACCTGTTAAACAGCTGACAACTCACACCAAGACAAAAAAAAGAAAAATCCAAATACCAGGGCAGTTATTTCTGCTACTAGAGCAGCTGTTTGTCCCACCACAGCCCTCCAACCCTTGCTATATTCAGCACCAACACCTACCCATCCCCATATCCCCCACTCCTGTTTACTGAGAGAGACTTTTCCAGCAGCCCTGTGCAGCACGGGTCAGTCCCACAGGAGGAAGATATGACACCCAACCGCCTGCACTGAGATAATTCTGCACTCCTGCCCAGAGAGCAGCTGCACAACAGGACCCTTCTCCCCTACCTGACAATCTGTCCTAAAGTGAAGGTCATCAGAAACAGGGTATCTAGGAGTTACACAGCTAGGCCTCCTACCCTTCAGGCACCTTGCCATTCCTCCCCTCCAACCCCTGCCTGCTGAAGGCTGGCACCTCCAAGGCCTAGAGCAGCCTAGGAAGACTCCAGCATCATTGCCAAATTCCCTACACAGAAACCTTCCGAGAGGCTCCAGGCAAGTCCCCAACTCCAGCACTGCTTTGTACTGCTCAGGGTTTGCCCTTCCAGAAAGCACCCCCTGGTCTACCAGTCACCAGGCAGGCTGAGCACACTGCTGTGAGCGAGGTGAGAAGCAAGAGCAGCCCACAGTACCTCATTTCGAATCTCCTGGCTCAGCCCTACGGCTTGATCCAAGGGGAAGCCAGACACCAGCTCTGTGGTCAGGACGTGCTTGCTGCACAGCTCGTCCACTACTCTTGGGACATAAAAGAAGGGGTGGTCTTTCAGCAGCTCCCTAGGGGACGGAGAAAGGAGAGGAAAGGGTTAGGAGCCCTGAAAGCAGCCAGGCCCCTCCGCAACACCTCGTACAGCACAGCCCCTTCACACCACCTCTCCCCACACACTGGCTGTGGCTGCCAGGAGCCGTTTTCCTCAGTGCTTACAGTAGGGATCAAGTCACCAGAAACCACATCAGTGACTTAGAGCTGCTGCCAGTTCCTGAGGTCACATCTCCTGCCAGAGCAGTGACATTAGGAGGGCTCCAGGCTGGTACGTGAAAGAGCATGGGGCTCCTCCGCTCAGTCCACTTCACTTCAGGACCAAACCACACATGTGCAATAAACAGGCCTTTTCAAGGGGAGCAATGCCACAGGGGCAGTTCTGCTGAGGGACCGGAGGGGCATCCAGCCTCCAGCAGCTCTCCCTTATCCAGCCTTCACGTACAAATCATCTGGTCCCCACTGCTAAAGCAACACAAGGGAGCAGGCAGTGCTGGTGGTGGTAATCGCTGTAAGAAGGTTGAACTGAAAAACCTCCTAGACCAAAGGATGGGAGCAGCTCACAACAGACTGACATGAGAGTACACAGAACAGCAGTGCAACCTGGACTCCAGAGTTCCTGCCAAACCTCCACGTCTGGTAAAACAGAGGGGCACATGCTGAAGGAGCAGGGATTGCAGCGACCTCTGTCATCCCCAGGCTTCAACATCAGCAGCATGTTTTCAGCTGGCTGAAAACACCCAGCTGAGACAGGGTGGTAATTCTAGCAGACAGCTCAGGCCACAAACACACACCCTTCCCCTGTGCTGCATCCCAGGCCGTGGCATTCATCTCCCCACTCTCCCTGAAGTTAAGCAACCTCTCCTGCATTTCACACACACACACACAGATGGGAGGGGTTGAAGGCAATGGTGTGAACGTACTGGAATTTCCTTGCACAGTCAGCTTCTCTCTGGTAGTCACACTCCAGGGCCAGCTCTCTGCTCATGACTTCAATCAAATGCTCAGGGAACAAACCTGAAAGCCAAACAGCAGAGAAGAGAATAGCCTTAGAAGAAAGGAGCCCCTCAGGCTAAGCTTTCCAGAGCTGAGGAGCAACCTGCTATCCAGACAACTCTGAGCTGAAGAGTACTAGATACAGGTTCTCTGGGTAATCTGGGCCAAGGCTACGCAGCTGCTCCTAAAGCAAGGTACATCGACACTGTTCTTGTATGGTAGGGCTCCATCCTCCCCCCGCTTCCACCCCACAGCCCAAGCTGTCAGTTCCTGGGTATTGGCATGGCTGTGCAGAGACACACACCAAGGACTAGAAGCACCCAAACACTAGCCTGGACGAAAGCAGCAAAAAAAAGGCTCCAAACCATAACAGCCTGCAACTGGAAGCAGGCACTGCCAGGCAGAAACAGCATGACTAAGATAGTGAACTGCAGCAGCCCAAGTCCCATCTTCTCAGTCCTGGAGCTGGAAAACCAATCTACTTCTTCGACCAGATGTGGCTGGGACTGCAGCAACCTCTGCAGGGCCCTGCCCAGCCACCACAGAAAACAGTCACAGGTTTTGTCAGCACCCAGCCTGATTTTAAAGCAGCATTTGTACAGTCCCACTAAGATTTACAGCTGCTGCAGGCAGATATTTGGAAAAAAGGAGTAGCAAGTCCTGCATTCCTCGTGGGAAAAGAGACTTAGGCACGTGGTGGGACACTGAGCAAGCTCCAAGTCTGACAGTTCTGCACATCTCCACAACTCTGACTGGGAAGAGCAGAGAACGACTGGGAAGAGCAGAGAATGGCAGGCATGAAGGGCTACAGGAAACAAGGAGAAGAGTTCTGTCAAATGTACCAGAAAATAACAGACGAAGGAAGACTACCTAACCTGAACACTGCCCACGCTTCATGCCTAGAAAGCCATCAGAAGTGAGTCTACCCAGACACTTCACACTTTGCCAAGAGTCCCTATGGGCCCTTCACTATAAATGGCACACAGAGACAAGTGCACATTACTCATGGGCAAGAAAAAACAACACGGGTGCTCTGCTCACCCCACAGAGTAGATACTGGAGCAGGCACATGCCCAGCAAAGGCAGTGGCAGCTCTGCGGCAGGAGAGGGGAGCACAGCATGGCTCCCCAAGTTGGCCCTGCACCCACTGCACATCCTCTACCTCTCCCACTTTCTGCGGGAGATCTGCTCCTGGGCAGACTTAGCAATTCTTAAGTCCTTTTCACTGTTTCGTTGAGGCTGTTTCCTCCCTCCAGTCTATAGACATACACAACGCGCTGCTGGGAAGGGGCTGGCAGAACTCAATATGTGCCACTGGGAACACAGGGCCTGCCAAGGGTCTCTGTCTTTTTACCTTCAGGGAGAATATTGCTCATGTTCAGGACAGCCATCAGGTTGTTCACATCACTGCTGATGCTCTGGGCAACTCCAGGGTACTGCAGGACAGAATGGGAGAGGGCAGTCTTGAGATTAGATGACCCAGCAGGATAAAAATGCCTTCCAGCTCAACATCCACTGACCCCCACAGCACTGCCACCTACAGCCTGGCCATGAGCCAGGGCATACCTGAGCAACACACCCCTACTCTAAAAGCTTATTTAAAGCACAGCATCTAAAACAGGGGACAGGCAGAGAGGCTAAGATGCAGCTCCTTGCAGCCAGAAGGGCCTGTTAAGGTCCTCTGTCAGGACTCTTCCAACACGAGAGGTTTTCAGACACACAAATCTAACGACAGAGATGGCAGTCGGTCATTTCCCTACCACAGCTGAAAGCACATGCCACTGACAGCCCCAGAGCATTTCATACACAGCAGCAGGGCAAGTGGTAGGGCCCCAGGCCAGTCCTGGCAAAGGTGCCTCCTCCTGTTCTTTCTCACCTTGTCTGTCAAGAAGGGAACCAGCCTATACTGCTGTGGAACAGAATATGCACTGATGCTACAGGGTTAACTTTCCATTGCTTTTACCTTGGCCTAACTTCAGAGAGTCCTTTGGACACAAATGGCTTGAGAAGGAGACACCAGTACCCATCTATATCGTCTGAAGTCTCCCCACTTTACAAAAAACACCAGCCAGATGACCAGCTTTGCCTGGGACCCTGCTCAGTCAGTAAGGGACCTCACTCCTTTGGATTATCAACCATATTGTACAAGGAGTTTCAGCTCTAGAACTTAATTCTGTTAGAAATACCTGCTTGAAGTTGCTGACAGCTTTAGTGTGAGCTGGTGAATACCTCCTCGTGTTGTCAGACTGCCACTGCTCAACATTCAGTACTTGCTTGTCACGTAAAACTTCTTTAACCTCTGGGCTGTGGCCAGAAAGGGGCTTGTAGCATGTGCATATCCCAGAGAGGGGACTGAGCTACGGAGCAGGGAGGACCCTCACACACAGCCCTAAAAAGTACAAGCAGTCCCTCACCACCATTATCCCCACACTGTAGTGACATGTCTGAGATGTCTCCTACTCATCTGGAGTCAGAGACTGGCTCAAGCTGCAAAACCTTTTCTGCCTTTCCCCTCTGCTTGGACTAGGTAGGGTCTTGCCGAACCCAAATTCTCATTTGCATTAAAATGTTTCTTATCTTTCTAGTAAACATACTTATGCAGCTCCACTGTCCTATGGGACACAGGCAAGAGACAAGGCTGGTCTGTAAAGCCCACCTGGATTTTCATGGCAACTTCCTTCCCATTTTTCAAGCGTGCCAGGTGAACCTGACCAATTGAAGCAGCAGCAAAGGGTCGCTCTTCAAAGGACTCCAGTTTATCCCTCCAGTTGGGGCCAAGATCATTGTTCAGAGTTTTCTACAAACAGGAAAAGCATCAGGGTTTGAGAAGCAAAGATTTAAGATTTTGCCTACTGAGAATCACGTTCCGGTAAGGTGCCTCACACAGCCTATAGTAGTTCTGAGTACCTACACTGCCTTCTAGATTGTCCTCCTTTCCTCATCATTGCACATCACTGTGAGGAATGGCCCAGCCAGCAGTGCTCCTCCAGTACTAAACAGGTGCTGGTCAGATCTGTGTGGGGCTCTGTAGCTCTGGCCTAAAGGACAGAGACCTTGAGCACAAACACCGCTTCCTTAGCAATACAAGCATCCCCTTTTTGGTGCCACTTGTTATCTTCCAGAAAATGAGCAAGCAGTATTTCTCCTCTTTCACCATGCTGCCAAGCTGAACAGAAGCAACCCAGGCACACACAAGTGACTCTCTTTAAGTGACTGACAATTAAACATCACAGCCTGCTTTAACAGCTTTTTTGCTACATTGCCAGACTGCCGTATTTAAGTACTGGCTCTGCTCAGTGTCTTTCACAAGACAAGTAGTCTGGAAATGCCTTTCGCATCACCCTTCACATCTTGATTTACAAAGGGAAGTAGAGAGAAAGAGAGAGCGTGTACATTGGGGAAAGCAAAGGTTTGCTTCATTCTAGCTCTTTGTGATGGTGGGTTAGATTCAACCAAAAAAGTAAGGACAAAGTTACTGTTAATCTTCCATCAGACTAGGGCTTGCAAGGCTGTTTCTACAATGGGATGCAGGCACTTCTAGATACTGGCTTAACATCCATGAGAAAGAGAGTAAACAGGAGAGCAGGCTACATTCAACAAGGCTCTGTAATCCTGTTTGTATGCAACATCCTGTTCCATCAGCATAGCCTTCAGACAAAAACATTTCTTCCTCTGTCTAGAGCTGAGCTTCAGTGTTTTGGGGAGAAAAGGCAGTGCACAACTGAGATGAGAAATCAGATGACAATTGAAAATAGGCAATATTTATTGAAAGAATACTCTTAAAAATCCCCATCCACCTCCCTTACTGGGGTATGTCACAGGTGACATTTATTCTGTTATTGTCCCTCCTCGCCAATAAGCAGGAAGGAATATTCCTCACCATCACTTGCTTTATTGGCATGAAGTCAGCGCTCTGACGTACACGTTCAAAAATCCTCTGGAGATGGGGGTTGATGAAGGCATCATCTGTCAAGAAAAAAAGCACACGGCACTGGGTTCTCCAGTTCTTCAGCACACAAAGAAACATGCACCTGCATTCAGACAGGCCAGGCTGTCCCGCCCCCAAGCACACCCCAGTGAAGGTTTTGGGAATAGTTCTCATTCAGAAACTCTCCATACCCAGAAGCAGCACCTGAGGCATCACGTCTTTAGAAATGAGACAAACAGAAGTCCTGTGCAAGAGTGGCAAAATAAAGGAAAAGAACTATCCCTTCCTTTTCACTCTTGCAAAAAACCTGCATATTACCCAAACACCCCCTAAGCTATCCTCCTGCTGTGGCAGGAGACAGTCTCTGTGCACCTCCTCCCGATTACCAAGGGAAGGACAAAGTACGAATACACAAGAAAGCATACTGAGAAACTTTTTATGCTTTGGAATCAATCGTGAGTTGTCACAGTGCTCCCTGGCTTTGTCCAGCAGCACTGCTGAGAGCAGTGGGCAGCCCTGCACCACACAGAGGGATGACAGGAGTTGCACAAACAACAAGAGCAGAGCTCTCTGCACAAGCCTGTGTCATCCGCCACCCTGTCTTCTTGCTGATGGCAGTACAGCATTCAGGTCTAGGAGAGGACACTGCATCATGGAAGCACAGGTCACAGAAGGAACCCTCTGGAGAGTCATCCCCACACTCCCAGGTTCGTAGTGTGGTTTAATCCAGTTCATTCTAAGGAGCAGCACCTACTCTAGAGAGCTGTGCTGTGGTAAAGCACCACTTAGGCAAGTATGAACTCTCAGAGAAATCACGATTCAGCATCTGCTACTGTAAACAAGTACCCAAATGCACAGCAACTGCAAGCGGGCAGAAGAAAACACAGCTGAGCCAAAAGTAAGTTATTTTAAGCATCAGAAGGATTTAGCAAGCAAATATTTACACTCATAAGAAAGAGGAGGGGTAGGGGCATCTTGAAAGATTAGTCCTCTCCTTTGAGCAAAGGCTTCTACAACAGCTCAGAGAAAAGCCACCAGTTCTGGCAAACTTTTCATTTCATGAAGGATTATGGAGGAATTAGGTTTATCTGCTGCTCTGCCACCACTGGAAAATTCCAGGCCACCAGCCTTAGTGTTGAGAACTCAAGACTTTGAGATCAAGTCCAGCCATTAACCTAGCACTGCCAGGTCACCGCTGAACCATGCCCCTCAGCACCACATCTACACCTCTTTTAACCACCTCTAGGGAACGTGACTCCACCACTTCCCTGGGCAGCCTGTTCAGTGCTTGACAACCCTTTTGGTAAAGAAATTTTTCTTAAGAGCCAAACTAAACCTCCCCTGGAGCAACTTGAAACTGTTTCTTCTTGTCCTGTCGCTTGTTACTTGGAAGAACAGACCGACCCCCACCTCACTGCAACCTCCTCTCAGGTAGTTGTAGAGAGCCATAAGGTCTCCCCTCAGCATCCTTTTCTCCAGGCTAAACAACCCCAGTTCCCTCAGCTGCTCCTCACAGGACTCACTCTAGACCCTTCAACAGCTTCATTGCCCCTCTTTGGGTGTGCTCCATCACATCTTGTAGTGACCTTCTTGTAGAGAGGCCCCCAAACTGGACACAGAATTCAAGGTGTGGCCATACCAGTGCCAAGTACTGGGGGACAATCCCTTCCCTCCTCCTGCTGGCCACGCTATAGCTGATAGAAGCCAGGAGGCCGTTGGCCTTCTTGGCCACCTGGGCACACTGCTGGCTCATATCCGGCCAGTTGTTGACCAACACCCCAGGTCCTTTTCCACTGGGCAGCTTTCCAACCACTCCTCCCCAAGCCTGTAGCATTGCAGGGGGTTGTTGTGACCCAAGAGCAGGAGCTGGCGCTTGGCCTTGTTGAATTTCACACCACTGGCCTCGGCCCATCGATCCAGCGTGTCCAGATCCCTCTGTAGAGCCTCCAGACCTTCAAGCAGATCAATGCTCCTGCCCAGCTTGGTGTGATCTGCAGCCTTACAAAATCTACCATTCCTCTGCATTTACAGATGCAGGTACAACTGCAAATCTAACCCAGGAAACAAGAAACAGCTACCTTAAGAGCACTGTCCTGGGAAGAGGGGTGGAACGGGGTGGCAAAAAAAAGGTTACATAACGCAGAGACGTGACATTAACATTCAGTATTGTTTAGAAATCCCCACCAAAGCCATGAGCAGCATTTAAAAGTGCTAACAAAACCCCACTGCAGAATCAACAGGAGTTTTTAAAAGGAGCTCCCGTTCTGTCAGAGATTAAGAGGCTTTGCAGGAGCAACAAGTAAAACTCCCGCTGTGACGTTCTAACCCTGCAAGAAGGGTAGACTCTGCATCTGAGCGCATATTCCAAACACTGACAGAAACTTCTGCTCTGTCATCAATGGTGTATCAGTGTCAGGCCTCTGAACATTATAAACACTGCTGTCAGGGGTGTATGAAAGTACTAGCCACCACGCTGTAACATGATAACCTGCACCTCCTAGGATGACTGTGCAGAAAGGGATGGACCTCGCTGAAAGTGACTCCTGCTCCTAAGAAGCCATTTGTGTCAATGTGTCAGGGTCTGCCACAGGCATTTAGGATCAATTTCTGTTATTTTGCTTATTGCTGACATCCAAAAAACCTCACAAGGTATTTTAACCTTTAGTCTGAGAGGACATTCTTAACTGGGGCTGCTTGACCACCACTGCTTTGCTCATGAGCACAAGGCCAAATAGCCAAGAAACCTGCAAGTCCAGACTGACTGTACAGAAACTCAGCAGCAACGTTAAAAATCAGTCATGCTGCAGACGCAACTCTGACAAAATGAGGCTTACAACATTGCTGATGAATAAGGTTATACGTCTTTGTGGTAAAATGATGAGGCCTTACCGGAACAAAACTCACAGCAAGAGTCAAGGCAGGGCACGCTCAACTGGCAAACGCAGCTGCCTTTCCAATGTCTTCCAGAGCACCCGTACCAGAAAGCAGGATGATTTGGGGCCCTTGGCATCTCCTCTGTGCATGACCTTCAAGAATGTGCGTCCCTAATAAATCCACTGCCTCCCAAAAGCAGATAGCAGGGTTTTTAAGGACACTGCTTTGTAACTTGCAGGTGGCTTAGCTCAAAGGTGCTCTGCTGCACAAGGACAAGCCACCACAGAGCTACGCTCAATTAACAGACATCTCTGTTAATGGAAGAGGCCAATTCAAACTCACCAGGCCACAGAGAAGCCCATGAAGCGGCAGGAACTGCGTGAAACTCTCCTGCCCAAACAGCCAGACCAAGAACGGGATACTCTGCTGGAAGTGCCTAACTTACCTCACCACAACTGTCTCTCAGCAAGGTTACCAGGGGACTGTGTTCTCACCAGGCATTGCAGCGCTCCATGCACTTGTCACCAGAGTCAACTGAGGGCTTTAGCAACCACTGAGGCTGCTAGAGGCCTGTATGTTCTTGACAGCAAAGTGAAGTCAATCAGCAAGTGTCTGTCACTCCTGCCAAAGCTCAGTAACTTTAGGAGACAGCAGGCAAGTGACAAAATTCCAGAGCATTTCTGCTTCTCAGACCTGGCCTTTCACAGCTCTTTCCTCACATCCAAGCCTAGGGCAGCTGTGACCAGGCTCTGGGCACACATCAGGTGCAACTCAATAGTGTCTTAAGAATTTTAAATTAATCCCCACCTACAGTAGACAAGGTAACTTCAGAGCCGATTTCCAGACATGGCTCACTCACCTCACATTCCAGAGGCACTGGCCACAGAAAGTAAGGAGCACAAGAACTCCTCCTGGATCTGCACTGTGAACCTGCACTGTGAAGGTGTCTTTGGTACCTGGCAGTTTCTAGAAGGTGAGAAAAGCATATAGGTGGCAGCCTTTGACATAGCAATAGCAGCTGCTGCCTCCCACCAAGCTTTGGTCATGTTGCCGTCAGCCTGGCACACACCTAAAACAAGTGATTAACAAATGAAGAACGATGAAATACCACAATCAGGGCTCTCTGAAACAGGGAGCTGGTCTTGCTTTATTGGCTAACCCAAGTTATTAATTCTAGATCCAGCCTCATTGGTCAACACCTACAAAAATTCCAGTAGAAGCACAAGCCAAGCAGGCCGAGTACTTCAAACACTCAGACACTGACTCAATTTCAGTGACATCTTGAAAGCTATTTCCAGACAAGCATAACAGCTATTTTTGGCTCGTTCTTTCCTTCCCTATCAAGCTGGGCAGGAAGGCAAGGTGGATAGCCCCAGATAAGGTTTGAATTAAGCATACCTGCCATCTCCAGGGAGTAACCTAACAGTTCAGTGCAAACACTGATGTCACTCATGCCTTCATTTGTGATCACTGACCTCAGAGCCCGATAAAGCAAGTACCAGTTTGAAGCCTCCTCAAGATGAAAACAACTGTTCCATATCTGATAATTTAATCAGCCATACTGGCCTTTCCAGCAAAACTTCAGTGCCAGCAAAGCATGTAGACCACAAACAGGTTGCTATAATGGGAGAGGGCTGTGGATATAACCTTGACCACTTTTGGTGAGCAAAGAACAGCATCATGTTCTTGTAGCTGTCATCCTCCTTTATAGGAGGACACCTGCGTGTAGAGTGTGATACAGCTATGCTTCTCAATCGCTTTTAAGACAGGCATTAAAATTCGCAGCATCACCTTATTTTCAACCAATTTCAGTGGTCTGCCTGTCACAAGAGGGACATTGGCAGTATAAAGCACACACATCCAGTTATTTCATACCGGGATCAGACTGAACTCAAACATACCTCCAACACTGCTCTCACATGAAAAGCCACTTGTCTAGTTTCTCCACAATCACTTGACACTAACTGATTCCAGGCAGTTGACCATGTATCTCAAGAAATCAATTGCCCCACCTGGCAGCATTGAAGATAGCTGAGGACCTGTTACCACTTACCTTGAATGCTTAACATCTGTCCCAGCTTCAGCGCTGCTCCCCGGACCTTGCACAACGTTCTCACAATTCTTTCTGCATTGGCCTCTGATAGGAACGGGCTAGAATCCATCACTGCCTTCTTTCCTGAGAGCAAGGAGAGAAAGCATACAGATGAAGAACACCCTTATCTCAGCAAGCTCATTTAATTGTGTTAGCCAGTATTCAACAGGAGACTTGCCCTTCCCCAGAGAAATTAAACTAGGGCTACACTCTGTGCCTTAAATGCAACCCAGGGGCATGGGCCAAGTTCTACACATGTCCTGGGACAACTTTGACATTGCTGGCTTGAGGGCAAACAGCAGCAAGTCACAGCCTCCATCAGTGTCTGTGCTGCTACACAAACTGTCCAGGATCCTGGGCAGATGTTGGTGCTTGAACTCACTCTAACGGGTAGCTCAGCCTAGAACACTACATAAAGGTCTCCCAAGTCCCATGCCATAGGCTGCAGCATAGCCATAGCCTCAGAAGAGCAGTAGGGGTGAGCCACAGCAAGGAGGAACGGTCAAAAGCCTTGACAGCACACTGACAGACTGAGAACGTGCTGGCATGGTCAAAGTAGGGATTCACACCAGCACCAAACCTTTTTCTCATACCAAATAATTCTTGCCCCAAACATGTGTGTTCATACACAAACATATATTGCCATGCAATTGCACATCCAGGGTGTGCACTAGAAAGCCATAGAGAGCAGACACAGCTTTCACATCTCCAAGTCCACATAACTTTCTTTTCTAATCAAACTGAAATTTACTGTCTCCTGACAGGCAAAACTAGCACCATAACCCCAAAACACTATGGCTACATACAGCAATTTGAAAAAGCAGCAGATTCCAAATCTGTGATGAGGTTAACCAAGATAGTCAAATCAGGGAAGCTGGAGATACTCCTCACAGGAAAACCCCAGCAGGAGCTCTCATCTGTGATACCATCTCTTCTTGCACAATTGTGCTGGAGGGGAAATTAATTCCTGTTGTCAAGATTGCCAACCTTTTTCCCCGTTTACATCCTCACACATGAGTGGCGTTCCTCATCACGTACTTATGGGCAGCTTGGTACTGAGAAAGATGCTGCCTTTAGACAGAAGAACATCTCATTGTAGCTAGTCACTTGTTCTGACTGCCCATAGAGGCCATGCAGGGAGGAAGCCAAACCCTTCTGTCCTTACTCCCATCAGCAGTCACGCAAGCAGCAGCTTGCACAGAACAAGGCCCCAAATATACAGACACACACGTTCCTGTCCCCAAGCACGGGTAAAGCCTGATGTCCGACAGGCTCACTAAGTGGTCATTTCAGTCATCTACATGGCAGTGCCACGGTTCCAAGTGTGCAATATGGTTTTTGTGTGGCATAAGAAGCACTTCCCCTCCACTTTTTTTTTTTGTGATCCCTTTGGGAGAAGCAACCCAAAACTCCTCCTCCAGGGCAATGCCCAGTAGAGTAGAAGCAAAGGGGACAGGCAGGCACCCGCCAACCACTTCTCTTGGGGCTGCAGGTCAGCTTCTGCTGATGGAGAGCCAAGCAGGAGGAAGGCAACATCTTACAGCCAGGCTGCAGGACCCACAGCTAGTGTGCTGCCCTTGGAAGTACAACATCTTGTTTTAACACTTCAGAGGAATGGGTACTAAGGACAGAACAGCTGAAGCCCCCATATACAAACAGGTCCAAAAAGGCACAGCAGCTGCAACAGCCCTGAAGATCTCAGGCAGATGGAAATTACTGGCATGTCATGTCAGGACTACAGCAGCAAAAGATCCTCTCCAGCTAGCACTCGAGAGCTTAGACTGGCCAGGGGACAGGGAAAAGAACCAAGAGTCAGACTGAAGCAGCTGCTGCCTAAACTCTAGTAGCACACATGACTTGGTACCACTTTCTTGAGATGCTAGGCATGTTACTGATCTGACAGACACCCTTCAGCCTCTGCAAGCAGCTGGCTTGCTTAAAAAGCTTTTCCTAGAGAAGTGATAACCACTGAACTCTCCTCTGGCAGCGCATAGAGGTGCCAAGCCCTACCCTCCCCTGTCCTTCAGCCCCCCTCTCTTTACCTGTTGCATGAGAGAGCATCAAGATGGCACTGCACATGGGACATCTATCTGTACAAATCCCTGTCCCAAGTGAAAGATGCACAAGAAAAGGAGAGAGGAATAAAACACCAGGAGGAAGTACACAGGACAACTATCCTCTTGAAAACAAGATGCAGAGAAGCAGGAGGGGCCCAGGAGTCCCCATCTGCATCACACAGCAATCCTCAGAGCACATTTTGCTCTGTATCCTGGATGTAAGGAGTCTGAAAGACTGAATACGCAGAGCTACCCATGGCAGAAGGATCTGGCTTTGACCACTTGAAAAGCTAGCTCTTGCTCTCAACAATCACATCTCAACTGTCTCAGCAGGAAAACTTTGTCCTTAGCAATGATGAGGCAAATAATCCGTTGTATGAGCTCCATCAGAAACACAGGAGCTAGGGGAGGTACTAGGTCAAAGCCTTACCTTCCTTTACACCACCTGCACACAAAAACGTCCTCCTTTGAGTCTCTAGCAGGATAAAGGAGTTAGTTAATGATTAAAATCACCTCCAGAAGCCAATGAACCCTGACAATTTTAAGTCTTATCAGAGAAAGAGCCAAACACAGGCATTCCCCATCCTCTTCTGGCACGCTTCTCACTGAAGTCAGGCCCACAGGCACAATACCTGATCACCAGGCAGCCCAACAGTACGTGATCAGCTGTTGCTGGTTTATGTACTTTGTTAAAAGTGGCCATGAACAAGAAGGTCACTTGAAAGCAAGAGCCAAAAAGCAGGATTATGTAAATGACAAGTGGACAGAAAACAGACACGGGCTTCCAAGGCCAGGTGCAAAGAAAGTGTGGATAAACCCCAGAACAAGATCATACAGAAATATGCCTATTTTCAGTAAGTTAACATTCTTCCCAGAGATAGCTGGCACCTTTTGATGCTACAAACAATTTCTTGCCCATCTTAAGATCACAAAGTTGGTGGGATCTTTTTCTACTTACTTCATCAGGGAAAGAAAAAAGGCAAATAGAAGTCACATCTAAACAAGCTGTGGCAACAAGGAGATCTCAAAAAGGAAGGCTCATGCAGCCACGGTGCCTAGAGCCTGTCAGCTCTTCCACAGCAGAGGCAGCCAGCAGATGTCCTCAGGAGTGCTTTGACCAACATTTTCCTTTCCAAACCCAGAGTCAGCATGACCCCTTCAAAAATCCGTGTGCATCTCACAGCTGTGTCACTGCTCTTCCACCTCCTTTGCTACTGTCAAATGGAGAACTAGCCACTGGACTGTATGTCTGTTTTTAGGACCATCTGCCACACAAACTTTGGGCAAGGGAAGAGTCAAAAAACATAGCCTAAACACTTAGGATGGACAGCTTGAGGAGATTGCATTATTATTATTGCATAAGAAAACAACCCTACGTTCAAACCTAGGCCAGCTGCCAGCCCTTCGGGGCTCTGCCTGGACTGGCATTTGCACAGTGCCTAGTACAACAGCCCAGGACAGGTCATTAATAAGTTACAAAGTTGACCTTGAACCCAGGTAGTGGCAGCTATTTATCTGGGCACTCTTTCCTTTTTATTCCTGGAAGTTTATTCTACCATCCCATTCCCATCCTATGTCAGCCCTGTACTTGAGATACACACTCTAAACACCGAGACCACCATCAGGGTCATCAGTTACTTTTAATTAGCTACAATAACCTAGCAAGTAAATTCCCACTGGAAATCAGGTACAGCCATCCTCTTTCTAAAAAAATAAGATAAGCCAAACCACTTATTGAAGAACTTAAAGAGGGCAGCATTAGGCCTTCAAGCCCTTAAAAAAACCTAAACCCAAAACTGCACCTAGTTACGGGGCAGTGGAAAGAATTTATGTCCTGGGCATCAGGCATGGATGGAGAAGGGAAAAATTAACAGTCTTGCACCAGACTCTCTTGTTCTAGGATAAATCCCTTAAGTGAATTGTTTATGGAAACAGAGACAATCTGAAGCAGAGACCAACGAAGGGCCCTGTGGTTACTAAACAAGGATGGGGAAGTTGAGCAGGAAAAGACACATCAGCACTAGCGCAGTTGCTGGAGAATGTGTAGGAGAGTAGGTATTCATGTACCCTCTGTTTGATAACAGTAATGGAAAGAAGTATGAGCCGTGCTACCAGGATCACTTGTAGCTCAGGAGTTCCTGGTTTGCAGTTTTGTGACTGAAGGATCAGTATTCCTAGCTCCATTTTAAAGCTGTGAAGACACTTTCATTTGATCTGACTGGGCAAGAGGATGGTAACGAAGAGAAAGCCCTTTCTTGTCACTCCTGGATGCCAGTGAGAGCGTGAAATTCTAGGCATGCCTTTGGGCGTATACACACCCCATTTGTTCAAGCCTGAAGTGCCAAGAAGTTACTATTAATATTGCAGCAGTGGGAAGAGAAAATGCATCCTCTACCAGCTTCCAGAGAACAGGACAATGTCATCTTCAGCAGAGACAGGTCTTAGCCAGAGCTTATAGTGCTGGTAGCCAGAAAACTCGGGACACAAATGCCTCAAGCTGAAATCATTAAAGGGGTGCACAGGCAGTTTTTAAAGAAATTTAAAGGTACCTATGTCAAGAGATTTCTCCCAAGAACAGCTAAGGCTGGTACTGCCAGAAGAACAGTAAGATAATGGGATCTTGGACTCAAAACTGTATGTACCCTCTGCCATGCATTGTTGCAGGAGCAGGGCCCATGGAGGGAGTTCTCATGGACGGAGCCTTACCCCCACTGTAAAATCCTGTGGAAAACACATCCAGGGACACTAGCTAGAGGCAGTAGCTGAGTCACCCAGAGACTCTCCTGTGTTCTTGGCCTGAGAAGCTCCAAGAGAGCACAAGGACTAAAAGTCTTCCACTTCTGCCTCACCTCAATACCTGCTGCTGCCATTTTCTAGCTCCCTTGCCTAGCATTGAAGCCAGCAGCCCTCATTGCCACCTTCTTTAATCAAGGTTTGTTCAAGAATTACCCCTCCCAAAGCATGACTCAGGCTGCAGGGCAGGCTTCTGGCACCAAGTTATAGCTGCAAGGGAAAACAATCATTTCCCTAGCAAGAAGAAAAATATCTGAAGGTGCAATTGCTCTACTGCAAGGAAAAACTGTCTGTTGCCCTCTAAAGAATCCTTTCTCACGCTGTGAGGAAAAGAAACAAAGTTCATCTTATTCCCTCAAATTTCATAGCTCTGCAAGCTCATGTTTTTACTTTGGGGGGTGTCCAATTAGAAAATAATCTGGCAAGCAGAGAAATAACCAACAGTTGTACAATTCTTCCTCTGTCAAAAGCAAAGCAAACCATCAGCTTCCAACAGGTATGAACAACCTGTCAAACATCACAAGCGCTGAAAGCAAAAGCCTTCCAGGATTCTCTACAGGATGGGCCATGTTTGCCTGAATGCATGCTTTTAAATCACAACAAAAAAACCCACCCAGCCTCAAACACCTCAGGTCATGGAGAGAAACAACAACTCTTTGCCAAGGATCCTTTTTCTACGCTGGACTGCTCTTGCAGTGCCTAGTTGTACAGGGAACACAAAGATGCAAGCATTAACAAGTAGTGTCTTGGGTGGCACGCAACCCCACAACCCCTTCCTCGCCCTGTCCCCCCACCACAGGAGTGTGTTTCATTTGCTGGGGTGTTGGGTTTTGGCTTAAGGGTAGGGTTTGGAGGGGGGCAGGATTTAAATGGCTTTTTGGTTGGGTTTGTGTTGGTTTGGTTTTGTTTGGTGTTTTGATGTTGTTTTTGATTTTGGGGAGGGGGGTGGTGGTTTGGCTTTTTTTTAAAAAAAAAAAAAAAAAACCACCTCTCCCCCCCTTCCAAATTACAGGCAATCTAGTTCCTCCTGGAATAAAGGTTCACATGTTCTCAGTCTTCATCCTGCCAATTCCCAAAGACCAGGGGGAAGACACTAACCAGCCTTGCAGAAGAATACTGCTGGCCACAGAGTAAAATTACAAGGACCCAGCACTTGTCATTATCTCAAAGCAATGCTTCTGAACCACGAACAATTTTTCCCTCTAGCTGCAAGTGCTTAGCCCTTTCATCAGGTCCCTCCAGTTACTGGAAAGAATCTAAACACACAAACCAGATCAAGCAGCTGAAGACCAAACAGCCTGCAGTGACTGTAACAAAGAACTTCACATTTTGCAGTACCCTACAAAGCTTTTTGTGGGTAAGAAGCAAGTGAATGGAGTTACAAGCTTTAGAGTAATCTCGTGTTTTCTAAGAAAGAAGGGCACGTCCTTTTTATGTCCTAAACCATTCACTGCACACCAACCATTCAGTACCACCATATTTCACCAACACATAAGCTTAGAAGAAAGCCACCATGACATGGCCAGGTACAACTCAGGAACAAGCTGGGAAGAAAACATCATCAGGTCAATTTGCACAGTGTAGCCTTCTGACCCATTATGTGAATCCTTCGGAAGAATGCAAAAAAAAGATACTGGAAATAAAGAATTGCCGTTTAACAAGTTCCTAAAGTGTGTTGTCTCTCTCCGAAGAGAGCAGCCATCCTTGGAGTTCCTACTAGGCAGAATATCCTTCTATTTCAGGTTTCAGACAAAGTTTTCAGACATAAAGGCTCAGCTTCAGTTTCCACAGTGATAGAACTACATGGCTTCACTGAACAGTTTAAAACCCAAATTATTAGGCCAAGACAATCCAACAGCAGGCACAATATTCAAACTCATGGGTGGCTGTGGGAAAGCAGGCTATAAGAACTGTGCTGGCATGAACTCATTCTCTCGCATATACCTCTGACTTTTGTCTACATAGTGAGGTTGTGGTGTACTTTGATGGAAAGAGAGTCTGGAGGTGAAGAAGGATTATGTTAAAAATAAAAGAACTACCCATATCCCCCTGTTACTCTGACTGCCTCACTGTCCCAGCTTCCAAAAGAATAAAATGTTGCGAACACAGGTAAACTGTGTCTGGGAAAGAAAAAAAAAAAGAAAAAAGGAATGAGAATGTAGAAAGGGCTTACCACCACGTTCCTCAGATCTAAGGCTCTTCTTTGCAACTTCTGCCAATGCGCCAATGCCAAGACCAACAGCTAATCCTTTAAAACAAGAAGAAAAATACCCAGATCAGAATTAAAAATCCTTCTGAATGCAAACGGAGGCATTTTTGTAATTAGCTTTAAGCCACAGTCAAATGCACAACAGCAAATCAGGTTGATTAGAACATTCCAGCTCTTGCAATGGAGTCATCCCAAGTTGGACATGGATCTGTCTTCTCCTGTACCTGAGCTCAGCATGCCAGCCAGGTATCATAGGCTAGGCCAGTGTGGGATATCTGGCTCCTACAAATCATGTCAACGAGCACTACTCAGAGCTCTGTGCTCTGGCTGAGGTCCTGCTATAGACTCAAATCATGAGGTTTAGAACAGAGGAGGAAGAAAGCTCACAAATGTGGTTCTCAAAGTACAGTTCTCAGGAAAGAACAGAATCGCCCTCACCTCCCACTGCGTCACCACAGTAGGGAGAAGCAAAACTGTATTTAGATGAAGCCAACTGCCAGTAGAGCATAAGGTTCTGTGAGCTGCTGTCTAAGCATTCAGGTATATTTGTGCTCATCAGCTGTATTTGACCTCCATGTGCTTGTTGACTATGATGAACAGCAACGTGTTCTTCCTGAGGCCCACCCTTATCCAAGCAGTGTTGTAACCTGCAATTCCAAGAAGCTGTGCTGGGGAATAACCTCGCACAGCAACAGTAAGACCATGAGACCAAACATCAGCACTCCCTGTGCACTATCACCCTTGCAAGCAGTGAATTCTAGGGCGTTGTCTCAGCCACAGATTAAGCTTATGACTACAAAAGAAGCGTTATCTGCCTCCACTGACATGACCAAAGCCACCGAAGATTAAATGAGACACAGATCTAATCATGCAGTAATCCATACTACCAAAGGTCCCACTGTCTTCCCATTTTCAAAATATTTATTTTTCTGGATAATAAATGACATGGACAGCCAGAAAGACTGGTGTTCCCTCACAGCTCCTCAGCAATGGTGCACCCCACCATGCCTGCCAGAAGTCTCAGTTGACCACTTTATTCCTTTGTTCTTACCAAGCTATTATCAGAAGAACTATGAAATTAGGGAATTAAATAACGGCCTAAATTCCTCAAGGCTGTAACTCCATCCACTGACATCAGCACTAGGGATCAGTCTGACTCTGACCTTCAGGAACATATCACCTTCTCCTTTACCAACTTGAATTTCATTCACTGTGGCATTTGGAGCACAAACAGCTCACACAACAAAACCTAGCATGCAAAACTTCACCCCTCCTCATCTTACAAACCAGACCAACACTCTAGGGATCAGAACGCAAGTACTAGACAGGACGGTTCAGAGCCACAACTGTCATTGCCTGAAATGCCATCAGATTTGTTTTCCAGGCCACTTTTACACACCCAGCCATCTGAAAGTCTAGGCACGTGTTATTTGAACATGAATAATGGTGTGTAGTGGGTCTGGCTGAGATAGGAGTTAATTTTCCTCATAACAGCCTGTATCACACCGTGTGTTAAGATTTATGACTGCCAAGTGCTGATAACACACCAACGTTTTAGCCGTTGCTGGACGGTGTTTGCACAGCGTCAGGGCTTTTCCTCCCACTCTGCCCTCACAATGGGTATGCTGGGAGTGGGCAAGAGGTCGGGAGGGGAACCATCCTGGACAGCTGACCCAAATTGATCAAAGGGATATCTGTACCACATAACATCATGCTCACCAGTAAAAGCTTGGAGAAAGGAGGATAAAGGAGAGGAGGGACAGACTTTTGGAGTTATGTTTAGGTGCTTGCCTTCTCAAGTAAATGCTACAGATGCTGCATTTCAGGAAGCGGCTGAACATCTGCCTCCTTGCACATGGAGCTTTGCTTCACCTATTAAACTGTCTATATCAACGCCCAGGTTTTCTCACTTTTGCTCTTCCTATTCCATCTTGCGGCAGGAAGAAATGAGTGAGCGGCTGCATAGGGCTCAGCTGTCAGCCAAGGTCACCCCACCACATGCTGCGAGACATTCAGCTCTTACCAGGAACAAGTCGTCCCTCCAAAGAACCTGCACAGCTGCAGGAAAGCACTCTCCTCCTCTGGCCACCAGTCTACCAACCTTGCACAAGTCACTCCTGATATCCCTCATTTTCCTTGTCTGCAAGACGCGTATTTCCTCCAAAACTAATCATTTTGGGACAATTTCCACCATCACTGAACAGCCACTGTTCAGCGCCTTGGAAAATAACATCCCCAAGCACCTCCAGAAAGTCAAACTCCTGCGTTCTGCACTTTATACAGACGGATGGATTATTTCAAGCCTGGAAAATGCCACTTGGTTTATACCAGCAGAGTGCCTCTTCAGACATTTTCCAGGCATCTCCAGCACCCGTCACACTTCAAACCAACCCCATCAAGAGATGATCTGGAATCAGTTTTGTTCAGGAAGAATCCTCTTGCTCAGCAACTGACACAACAAAACAAACAGGAGACTGGATGGGTTGTTATCACTTTGCTCAGCCTGCCAAGTGCACGGCTGGGTGAGACTCTTCCCTGGAGCAGCCTGTGCCCTGGTTTTGGTCACGTCGAACACTGCAAGTATCACACAGTGAACACTGCAAGCTGCAGACAGTTGCACATCAATTTCCACTAGAATTCTGAGCGTTAAATACTCACCAGAAGAAAGCCTCACTCACGTGACAATCTGATGCTGTAGCTGTCAGTCCCATATAGACTTTCATAACACACCTCAAGAGGCTAGTTGCCTTTTTTTTTTTTTTCAAAATTGCTACAGTCACATTAGAACTAGACTTCACTGCAGGCTTCCTGAATATTCTTTATTGCAAAAGGATCTTACAGCATTAAAATAAACTCTCAAAAACTGGTAATATGATTAAGGGAGATGGAAACTGCTTAGAAAAGTCAAATGATGCAAGAAAGGGAGAATGGAAATAAAGAAAAGATCAAGAACTATGCGGGTGGAACTGGTGACACATCAGGCCACAAAACAAGCACGGAACAAAAAACTGCAGAAAAATCTGTTTTACCAATCACACTCCTGGGAAGAAAAAATAAAATAAACAAATAAAAATCAAGGATGATATTTAGTACTATAAATACAGTCACTCCAGCTGCTGCAAGAAGCATTAGGAAAAACACATAAAGGACAATGAAGTTCAGCAGACGATCTTGTTCTGATTATAGAGAATCATTAGCTTAGTACTACACGCAAGCATTGGAGAAAGTGATCTTCAATCTTTCCAGCAAAATGTTCTTTGCCCCCAGAAGAGATGAGAAGCCAGGCAAACTCTGCAGTCCAAGTTTTCTGCCTCCTGTAACTAATGTGTCCATCACCCACCAGAGTGTCCTGACAGCTGAGAGGTCAGCTTGCCCTTTAACATTGAGGGGACAACAAAAAGCTGCAAAGACAGGAGGAGGAATGATTAAAGTGTGAAGAGGATCATGCCAGTAGCATGGGAATTCAGCTATCTGACCCCTAGGAATAGTTACATGAACTCTGCTTTTGACCCACTCAACATTTTTCCATCTTCTCCAAGCCTAAAGTTAAGTTCTTCTAACATGGAAATAAAGAAAAAAGTGTTTTTTATCACACCAAGAAAAGTCAAATACTAGTTTGGCTGGAGCAGAGGTGGTAGGGGAAGAATCCACCTCAACCATTGTATTTCCCACAACAATTTCCCAGAGTCTTCAAACAAAGATGACACCCCAAAGCACATAAGAAATAAATTGTGCACAGAAAGCTTACTTGCTCTAAGCTACGCTCCCTCACAGATATGGAGCAGCCTCCTGCCCGTAACTATTGTCAAGGCAATGCAAAGAGGCAGCTGTTAGAGCAGAAAACAACCCCCAGCTCTGCTATCCCCCGTTTAATTGTGATCATTTGAATGTCCTAAGAAGCAAGGACAGAACTGTGTCACTACTATTCCACAGGTTAACAGTGACATACCCTGCAAAAGTGCTCCTTCCAGCTGTAAACCATCATGCCTCAGCAGCAGCAGGTGCTCACAAAAACTAATAGTGTAATTGCAGATTCTCATTAAATCATCCAACACCTTGTTTGTGCCTTCCATTCAAAAAGAGAAGAGAAAATACACAAGAGAGAACCCACACAGTGCAGGCACAAGAAGGACTAACAGTGAGGACAGTAAGTAGCTAGGAGAGGCACACAAGTACTACCTTCCCATTATCATGGTCTAAAGAAAACAGTTAACAGTGAGCCAAAGCTCACCAACAACTTCAGAGGAATCAAAACCAGGTAAAAGTGAATGGTACACTGCAGCTCTTGCCATCAGCTAATGTTTCCCAGTTTAAGCATTTAAAATGCTTCATAAAGATGCAATTTGAAAAGAACATTTCTCATCACGTAAGAGCCAGTCAGGAAAAACCATGTTAGAATTAGCTGACAGGGTTTCACAATTGCACTGGCTGTCTCTCTCTGCAGGTTGGAAAAAAACACTCCTAAACTTAGAGTGAATCACAAGCAGGAGCTGCTCCTCGCTATAAACAGAGTCCCTCTTTACATTAAGCTCTTGAAGCTGTTTTTAAAAGCTCCTATCAGTCTGGATCAAGATCTGACCATTAAGGTAGCCCTTCCCACGTGGGCTGCCCACACTACTTCAGACTTGTAACAGCTTCAGAAACCTTCTTCAACCAGTACGCTGGTATTTTGGTACCCAGCGTACTGAAGTACTACCAAAGGATTTCCTAAACAGGAAAAAACCTACCTAAAAACCACAGCTGTTGTTTGTTAGCCAGCATACTGACAGCACTATTTCTCCTTGCTGTTGTGAGGAAAAATTCAGAGGGAAAGATAGGCAATTAACGCTAACAAGAGATTGCAGAGACCAGAGAATTCAAACACCATTTTTGCAACACAATATCCCCCAAAAACAGTCTGAAAGCAAGAGTTCTGTCCTGCCAGCAATTTCAATCATATAAAACAGAGAACTGGAGGAGAAGGGCAAGAATAAAGGCAAAAAATAGATGACTCACACAGATAGGACTGAGCATGCTGCTTATAAACAATCATTTATTTCTTACTCTCCCTTTGTGGTTTTGGTTTGTTGGGGTTGTTTTGTTTTTTATCCTGAGGTAAGGAGAAGACAGGTAGTTATACTTCCCCTTGAAGCATGAGTCAGCCCTGCCTCATACAACAGTCTTGGGTGCCAAGAGCTGCAGTGTACAGTCACAGCACTGGAACTCAAAGTTCACAGAAAATTTGGTCATCTGTCACTTCGCATCCATCAGCTGTTGGCAAGCAGCCACTGATAAATTTGGAAGATGACAGCTAGAAGTGCTATGACACTTTCCGTAAAAAACAAGGCTGGATTAGAACAGAGAACTGTGTGCTACTAGAGCTTAAAAACAAAGAAAGTGATACCTCGTTACTCCAAAAAGCAGATCATGAATCCTGCTTCCCTTTAAGGAACACTAAGCATGCTGAGAAGCCAGAGTGCCTGCAATGAACTACAGGGTTAAAAAGATCTGACCAGCATTAAAACCTTACATTATCATAAAACTCACTTGCGGTTTATTCCTGCACCATACAGAATCAATCCCTGCCCTCAACTCCTCCTTGTGTGCATATTACTCTGATAGAGCCACAAAGAGGAAGAATAATAGGGGGGTTTTATATACTAATTGATCTGAATTACATTTGACAGGCTATTTTTCTTTATTCTGAGTTCCTTAACATAAGGATCTCTACTTTGCACATGTGCTTCTCTATCAAATTTTGTGGTAGAGAATCACAAGAGCCATAAGGGCTTAACATGCTACTTGTGAGGGTCTGTTCACAACCTAGATAAGTTACAATCATCTCAAAACACTAGGATCACAAAAAAAAAGAGACTACTCATCTAAGCATTAGCTAAGTAAGACTAGCTGTGATCTTCTTTTCCACCTGCAACACTGTGATAGTTCCCTTTTCCTCAGAAACATGCTAAGTCCTTTGATGGCTTTGGATAGAAGTCATTAAATAAGCACCATCTGTTAATATTACTGAAGATATTTAGCTGCTTTAACATAGTTAAGTCCCATTCTGCAAATAAAATTCACATAGGTTTCAGCTAGATTGCTCTTACAAGCTCAGACTTTAAATCTTTCCTGGGAGAAAATGGTTTATAAGCAATGGCTAAGTAAATCAAACCTTGACTGTTATCATCTCCCCACCATCAAAGATCAATACCTAAAGGATATGTTTTCTGTTTAACCACTGTTCAAAGCAGTAGCAAGGATAAGTTCAGGAAAAAAATATTAAAATAACAGCTGCTCCAGCTGTCTGTGCTTGACAGTAACAGCATACTGTAAGAACTAGAAGGAGAGTTTCCTCGATGAAGTGAAATCACATATGCAGGAGCAGGGTATTTGCACAGACTGGAGACCAACCTGCACCTCACTTTCTCCCTGTCATTAAAACAGCACAGCCCAGTATGTGTTACCATGAAGGTGTGCAGTTCTATTACATGCTCCCAAATCATCTGCCCTGTGTTCTTGAGAGCGACTTGTTTTTTTTTCCATTTCAGAACAGTTATACAAAAACTAAGCCCCAGGAATATATCAGCCTGTCATCTCAAGGCAAATGAAAACGCATGCAAACTCTGTAGTTCTCGTTTACAGGTAGTTTGCTGAATGCATCTGAAAAGTCTGTTTAGGTGGGGAGCTTTTTTCTTTGCGATACTATCCATCACAGCAGAAATTATAAGAGTGCCAGAAGACAGGATTCAAACTATAAATTCATTCTGAATAAAGCCCAAGATCCACAGTTGTAATGAAAAAGCCCAAATCAAGTTCTGATCGAACCAGCTGTTTGTGGGAAAGCACTTTCCTACTGGCAAGCTTAGCCAGAAAATAGAACCATCTAAAGCTCCAGCAGCAGCACTGTCACAGCCAGCCTTTAATCGGTATGTGCAAGTGTAGTGACTTTGCCAATGTGGATGCACAAACTGACCTCCAAAGTTGGCGAGCCGTCCGATCCTCGTGACAGGAACCTTCCTCTCCCGGGCCCGCTCACTGAGCTGCAGCAGAAAGAGCAGGAAAGGAAAACAAAACAAAAAAATCCACAAATGAACTGGGCATATGGTCAGATACCTGCAAATTCAGAGTGCAAATTTGAAAGCACTTAAACAACTCTGTGCTACAGAAAGCTTTTCTTGAACACCAAGCCTTCTATATTTTGAGAGATTTTCAAGTGAACACGCTGCAGAACAGACACACCATGAACTGAAACATACACTAAGCAGAGGAGTGGACAAGGGTGAGGGAAAGATAGGAGAGCTGCCAACTGTGTTTAGAAACCCCATTTCTACTATCACCTCAGCAGCCTTTTATTTTGAACTTGGAGAAGCAGCACAATGCCAACCCAAACTCCCTTCCACACATGGCATTAAAACTCATGGAAGGTTATCAGGTTCACAGCACTATAGATAATTCCCCCACGCACAACAGCTGGAACAGCAGAAGCCTGCGGTTTCATCAAAGCAATATCCTGAGTGAGTGAACCCACAGCAGCATCTGATAGTGGGTCTGGGGAAGGAGGCAGAAGGCCAGAGCAGATGGAACGTATCTCCACTGTGAATTCTGTTGTCTGCCCTGTCTCACACAGGGCATGAAGCACTAAAGTGACAATTGTGAGCTACGCCATTCTCCAATCTGTTAACGCTCGGGGCAACATTCCCTCCACCTCCAGAAGGACTGTACAACACAGTACAGGAAGCCACAGTCTTCTCCAAGAGGAGCTTAGGTCCAATTCATTTTTCACAGCCACAGCAAAACAACTAGTTAAAGGAAGCAGGGCCCTTCAAGGAGAAGACAGACTCTTTAGGTCAGTCTTCAAACCTTAGTAGCCTACAGCTGTCCCCATCTGCTCAACATTTAACCCCAAAAATTGGGATGAAATACAGACCCTTCATTACTGTAACATGTATCAATAAACACATTGAGTCCTTATAGCCCAGTGAATGAAAGGAGAGCTCTTGTTAATAGAAAACTGAAGTCTAACCCAATGTATGCTTTTTAAACATCCTCTGACATCAGAATACCTGATATAGAGGGGCAGGTGTGAAAGAAGAGCCTGAAAAGCTCTTGACAGGATAAATGTCACAGAGTTCAGAGCTAATGAGCACTGACACTTTTGCCTGTGCAAAAGGGAATAGTGGAAGAGGAAGAAATGAGAGAAACACAGGAGAAGATGAGTAAGGACAACCCAGTATAGAAACCATAGTACTGAGAATACTTAATTTAAAAAAAAAAAAAAACATACCATCTGTTTGTAGGGTTTCTGCTCTGAACCTGGTTTGGCCTGTCTGGCTTTATCAATATCTTCAGCTGTTAATCCACCAACAGGGGAATGGTCTTGGTGAAAAGCCCTATTTTGTCCAAAGGCAGCAGCAAAAGGATTTCCAGGGTCCCTAAAGCCTCCAAATAACCTTGCATCCATTTTGGGAGGGAAAGGCTTCTGACCCATGCCAGAATCTCCAGTCTCCCCAGCACCTCTAAAAGGTCCATTCGTAGTGTAAGAGTACGCAGGGCCTTCACTGCTGTGTTCATGAAGCTTGCCGGGGGCAGTGGAGAAGTCCATTGCAGCATCTGATCGCTCTTGAGCTGAGAAGTCATAGTCTTTTCCAAAATCCTCACCAAGATCACTTAAGTTCTCCTGCTGTTTGCCTAGTTCCTGCAAACAACAATAGAAATACTTTAAGAAAGGAACTTAAAACCTGCTCCCTACCCATCCATGGTCCTCAGAGATGGGCATGCAGCTAGGCTGTCTTTACAGTAAGTAATTTGTTAAGACTTTGGCACTGCAGACATTCACCATAAGAGACAGGAAAGAGATGCTGAGGACACCTGGGATCACTGGCAGTCTTTCAACCCCACTGATGGAACAAATTCATTAAACAGCTTCTCACATACCCGTAACTGGAGATAGCTTATTCTCCATACACTGCCAGAAAGGATCACTAATTGCGGAGTTCACTAGAAGCAATACACCTCTCAGAAACAACAGGTGATGGGAGCTGCAATATCACATAAGTCATGCTTAGGAGGAATAACAAAAAGCTGAACCACATAATATTCAGTTCTTCCCCCTACCATGATCCCTCCTCCCACCCTGTCCCTAATGCAGCAGAGCATTATCTCCTGTTTACTCGTTACTTGACATATTCCAGTTACCTATCTCAGCAGTGGCAATACCATGAAAGAACTGATGACTATTACAGCCAATCAATAGGATTTTAAACCCTGCTGTGGTCAGGCAATCAGGCAGCATATTTTAGGCTCTTTCCTAAACACTAATTAAATTTCCCTTTCTTACAGAAAAAACAGAACACAGTCTTTCCTGTTTTTCAGCAGGTCTCGTGCTATTCTGAACTTCAACATCACAGCAGGGTGGGGGACAGGAGAAATCTGTTTACAGCTAGAGACTGGCCACAATACTGACTGATGATTTCAAGCAAGAAGGCCTCTCTACTTCCATACTCAGGTTTTTAAAAGCATGTCAAACAGCCAAAACTCTGCCACAGAACCAGAGAAGTGAAATATAGTCACTTAACATAAAAACTTTCCTCTCTTCTAAACAGAAAACGTAGCCTCAGAATACCTATTTCTTACTGAGCCCTGCTTTGGCAGCAGCTTCTCATGCAACTCATTTACAGAATGCAGCGCAAGTGTACTGCGGGTGTGCTTGTGGGGGCCTCTCATGCAGAGAAACACGCACAGAAACAGAACATCATCTCTCTCTGTCGTCTTGGATGCAAACGAAGGACAAAGGCAAGACAAAGGACTATCCCCATAAACCAAACGCACTTTGCAAGCTCAGATAGCACCTAGCACCAAGGAAACGGAGGCCCATATTCCAGGACTGAAGCTATAAACTGCCATGATAGTCTAAACTCATTGCATAAAAAACATCAAAACATCACTCATTAGTTTCTGCTTCAAAGCAGTCTGGCCTTCCTTATGTTCCTCATTTGAAAATCAGTTCTGAAAATCCAGCCTGGGCTGGATGAACATGCAAACACCTGACCCTGAACCATTCTGAAAAATATCACATGCACCAGTTCTGTCGAGAAAGAAAGTGGCACTGAGGTAAATCCAATTCACTCTAAAAGAACCCATACACTTAGTCAAAAGAGAGGCAATCAATGCTGAAGTTTAAAGGAGACTTTAAATAATAAAGCTGCTGGCCAATCCTAGCAAGAGCTTGATCTTTGACAAGATGAGGTGAACAGCACGCTTTTAATTTTCAAGCATGTCTTAAACATTCAGTAATGGAAACAGAAATACTCTGCAGTAACATTCCCCTCCCATTCCCATCCAAGCACCCACTGCACACCGCAGAAACCCTGGAGAACTCCCAGAGCATTGCAACATCTGTATTATCAATTGTGCACTTCAGAGCTAGGTTCTAGTTCACGATGCAAGTTCCTAGGCACTCTCACAACAAAACCAAAAAGTACCTGTGGAAAAGCAAAACATCAGACTGGACTATGCACAAAGAGCTTTGCTTACCTGCATTTTCCCCAATGCAGAACTGAACTGTTCTTCAGCGGTGGCCTGGAGAGTCCTTGCAATGGTAACTGCATCACCTCCAAGGAGCACCTGCCGAAGCTGTCCTGCTTGAGTTTCTACAATTGCTTTACTAACCTTTGTCAAGCCTCTCATGACCATGATGGCGTCACCTGCCATGACTGATGTCTTTCTGTGCTGAAAGATAAAAGAAGGAGGTGGGGGGGAAGCAAGAGGTCAAGGAACAAGTTTGCAACCAGTTTTAAGTCACCTAAGAGCCAGTAGCATATCCCAGACAATCTCTTTCCACTTTGTCAAGCAGCCACCATGGGAACTTGTTTGCAGCTCAGATAGCACACAGGCCAGCTTGAGTGACAGGTAGTTAGCTGATGTTAGTTTGCTCTCTAGCAAAGCAAGAACTCTCTTTATGACTGTTCTTGACTTAGGATAACGTTCCAGGACTCCACATGAATATTCAAGTTACCATTAACCAGGGGAAGCATGACAGGTAAATGTCAGTAACACTGCAAAGATGGTCTTGATTCCTTCAAGAGGTTTAAAAAAGTTTAAAAGCATTAGCATTTGACCTTTAATTATTATCAGGCCCTGGAACGTATTCTCAGTGTCTGATAGCACAAATGAAGTGCACTGACAACTGTCACATCTCATTCCTGCCCTGGAGCTATGCCTACTCATTTTACATAGCCAAATTTCTTCATCCCCACACACAGAGCTTTGTCCTACAAGGGTATTCTGCTCAGTCCCCAACTTGTAGCTCACTCTGATACTTTTAATTGGAAATTTAAGTATGCTCAGGACGCCTACCTGCCACAGCATTTGCAAAGTACTTGCAAAGTTCCACCAACTCCTCTGTCTCAGCCTAGAACCAAGCTCAGGCTCAGGACACCAGCTCTGCTACATCACAGTGGTTCATGTAAAAGAAAATCAGAAGTGGCTGGAGCGCCAAAACCATGTGGCAAGGAAGATTTTCACCTGCTTATTTCACACATCTCCCACACCTTTAAAGCACAGTCAGGATCACAGTTCCAGGGCTGGCCCACTTGCATGTCCTCCCACCTTTACTGACACAGAGGACAGAGGCATGCAGTTGGCGCAAGATGCTGGCTCAGGTTCAACCTTACCCATAGAGTATTCTCAGTAATGCTTTGGAGAAAAAATTGTTCTGGCTGTGATGGGTACTGAGCACTAGTCTAAGGCCACATATTTAAGTTATTTCCCAAGTAGGTACACAGGTACCCATTCATTTTGAGAAGATAACCTGTCAACAACCACAGATGCACTACAGCTATAAACATTCATACAGTGCGTGGTACAAGTGATCCTGAGTCAACAGTACACCCTGACCTGCTGCAGATCACAAACAATTGGATCCAGTTACCTCCTCGGGAAACAAAAACTGTCCCACAAACATGTCTGCTGTATCAGTCACACAGGAGAAGCATGGACTGCTATAGCTTCATTTCTGGATAAGTACACAACTGTGCTGCAATCCCACAGGAGACGCATGGATCACTACAGCCAAATTTCAGAAACACATTATTATGCAAATGCAGGGTTAACCCCAGTTCCTAGAATATTTGCTCAACAAGTGTTAATCACTGATCAACATCAGGAACAACCACTGTAGCCAGGAAGCGAGTATTATACATTATATGGTTTAAGTACGGTTGTTAGAAGGACAGTTAATGTTTGCAACGAGTCTGGGCTTAATGGGTTACCTGTGAAAATAAAAATCAAGCCAACCCAGGAAATTATTCTGTGGTTATCTTTACAAGACCTATCCACATGCTCCAGATCTGTGAGAAGCGCTACTCCTGAATCTCTCCAGAGTTTAATGACTAGGGTTGGTTTTAACACTGTATAATGCACTTCTAATCTTGAAAGCTGCCCATCAGGTAAGGCAATGTACTCTGTCAACAGCAGTTAGTTTCTTCCCCCCACATCTTCACACGGGAAATTTCCACGTGGATCTCACTCAAAGCATATGCAAGTGGTCCCTGCGATTCAGAGCCAGGCAAAGAAACCAGCCAACACCACAGTACTGTCCTTGCTGAAATGAGACCATTCAAAGGTTGCCACTACTGAGAAATAAGTGCTTTTGTAGTTACAAGTACTAGAAGCACAGAAAAGCTTGAATGAGAAAAGTTCATTGCCTCCCTCCCAAGAAGGGCAACAACAGTTAATGCAATATCCATCAGTGTACACTCAGACAACACACACAAACACATCTACTTTTAACGTGGATTCTTTCTAGCCAGTGATCCTAAAACCATATCCTCCTTTCACTCTGAGCTAGAGGACTCCTCTTGAATTGACGGTTATGATACATTAAATGTACTTTTTTTTTTTTAAAAAATCTTCCAACAAAATTTCAGGGAATCTAATGCAACCACAAATGTAAAACATACATTGCACAATGCGCACTCAACCCTCCATTGCTAAATATATCAAAGAGGTCCGACTGCCCTTTACAGCTTTGGCTATAAATGACAGCACTGGGCACATGGCTACCAATATCCTCTGACTTCCACGCCATTAACCCCACTCTTCTCTGCACAGCAGTTATAACCACCTAGGTACCATGCAATGGGTTTGTTAGCTCAGAAGCATCCGTAACATGCTCCTGTGCAGCTCTACTGAAGGACAGGCTATTTTAACAGGCCGTTTATCCTAGCACCTTGCTGAAACCCAGGCCTCTATGCAGGAAACAAGCAGCCTACAGTCAAATGACATGCTGGTTTTAACCATCTTTCACATTTCCTGCAGGTAGTTCACAGACCCAAATGCAAAACACAGTACAAGCACAAAGGCGAGGCATGGCTTAGTGAGGACTTCAGAGGTCGAACCCACAGAGAGTGACCAACAAATGAACGGTGAGAAGGAGGAACGTATTTTCAGCAGCAAGACCATACTCCGGTTTTTTAACAGAATCGTGTCTGTAAGCCATCTTCTCCCAGTTCCTCATCTTTTGTACACCAAGTCCTCACCTTTAACAAAACTTGATCAAGAAAAAATAGATGAAGTAAAAATACCTATGCCGCAGTGATTAATCCCTTAGCATCAGGAACAAGAAAACATTCATGTAAGGTCTGTACCCATCATCATGCAATGTGAAGGTGGGGGCAAATAAGTGCAACGAGAACTGAACTGATACTGGAGGCATTGTCCCCAGGTTATCTAGATTTGTAGACCCTACATTTATCAGGACACGTTAGTTAATTATCCTGGGGAGGACATAGAAAGCAGAGACTAATGAGGTTATCACAACCAGAAGGGGAAAGCATGAAAGCAAATACTTGCTAGATAATCAAGGGAGAAGTCTACACACAAAAAAACCCCGAAAATTAGGAAAATTACCTTTTTTTTTCTTCAGTGAAAAAGCAATAAGCACAAGCAAGGACATGAGACACATAAAATGAAAGACAGAGGAAGCACACGCTTCTGAGAAGGCTGGTATGTATCCCCAACAACACACTTGTGTTAATACCCAGCCCAGATGGCAGGCAAGGGATTTTTTCCCCTCTCTCCCTACAGCAAGTTCTATTCATTCCACTACTAAATCAATAAACGAACAGTGTAAGCAAGCTCTATCAAAAACAGACTTAAGGAGTGGTTTCAAACAGATTTGGTCCAAGTGTACAAAGTCTACATCACACTTGACTTGTGTCCCAAGGACTCGTTATCTAGCACTAGCAAAGTAAGGCACTGCCACCATGGAGTATAGACAAGTCAGTTGTGTCTACAGAAGCTGCCCGAGTGCCTGCTAACCTGGATTGAAGAGGGTTGACAAATGTCAGACGTGAGCTATTTTCCAAGAATAGGCAGGGTCATGGTTTTTGCTTAGTAAACTTCTCAGTTGAATGAATCTCTGGAAAATATCCCCACCTTCCAGCACGAGGAGGCTAGAGCCAAGTCATCCTCAGACACCAGGCAAGATCCGCATGGCAGGCAGAGGTGCTGATATAGATTAGATGCCGCACCAGTAAGTAAACTATCTCCTGATATTGCACCAGATTTTGAACTCTGTTGTAATGCCAAAACTAAATCAATGCCTGGTATGCTCCTACGCGCAACAACTGCCTGCTGCCCAAGCCAGCGTCCTCTAGTGACTAACTGCAGCCTGTTTCCTCCCTTCAACATGCCAGACTACTGCACTGAAGGTTTAATCACGTATAGCGAGACACTCAGCATATCAGAGGCCAGTAACAGAAACAAAGCCTCGCAACAGGCAAGAGATAGGTTATTTTATTTATACTGTTTTCAAAACATGTCCCTCCATTCATTCCCTTTCCCTTCCCCATGCTGACAGACACACAGTCCAACTTCTGACTCCATGAGCTTTTCTCCAGAGGCTTATACAGTCAGAAACCTTACTCATATATACACATGGGTATACACACACACGACAGACCAAGTTTAAACACAAGACTGCTAATCATACAGAAATACACCAGAAATATTTCTGAAAGTTTTCTGTGTATGACAACACAGCCTCTTTCAAGGTACAGAAATTAGTTCTACCCTCAACAGTTTGCTATCCACCCAAGAAAGAAGCTCATCTGCTGTCGAATAATAATAAAAAAAAAACAACCACAGAAAAAAACCCACCAAAACCCTAGCAGTTTTACAGTAGCCCAACTTCCCCCATTCAGGTCTGCAGAAGTTTTAGCTGCCTTCTTTATCTCCAATTCCCGCCCCCCCCCCCCCCCCCCCCCCCCCCCATAAATGAGACAAAAATGAAAAGTATTAGGCTGGACAAGCAGTCAGGCAGATAATTAAAAAATCACACTTCCAAAGGAAACAGAGTCTCTATGCCTTCCCCCCCACCTCCTATTACCCATTATTGCTATCACTGTTATCTTAGTTGTATCTAAACAAGGACTATAACCCTGGAATCAGTTTTGTAGCCACCCACACCAGCAGAGTAAGTGTGGCAACGGTATGAAATAAAAATAATAAACACCACAAACAAGACAGAGGTGACCAGGTATGCAGCACATCTGTTCTGTGGCCATAAACCAGCAGTAGACTAACTTCAAAATAAGTATTATTCATCGAGCTGTTCTGTAACTGATCTTACACAGATTTTTCCATTTCTTTTTACGTATGTTGCCATACCAACCCTTTCATGCAATCTTTTCACTCGTGGCCTTTTTCAGTTCAACCGAGAACTCCCCACCAGTTCCTTTGATACCGGATTTCCAGGCCCCTGCCTAGACATATTTTTATTAGCTGGATTCCTTGGGTTGCAGCTGACCCAAATTTTAACCATGCAGGGCACAGAACAAACTGCATTTTAAAAAGGGAAGGTTGCTATCACCCTGAATCACACTGAAGAGCTACCTTGCTTAGCCTTCAGTCTTCCCACTCCCCACATCTCCCACTCAGTGCAGCTCCAGAAGTGTCTGTAAAGAGCTGACCTACAACAGAACTGAGGATGCCTATATTTGAGTCCTGCCCTGTGGCTTTGACTCAAGCCTTCTTAAACTGAATTCATCAAGTCTGAAAGCTGCTTTCAAACTACCCTTTCGCAAAGCAGTCTGTGCCAATGCCATTTAAAACAAACACCTCTGAAGGGCAGGCGGAACTTGTTTAATCGTTATAATAGCAGTACACCCACTGATAAAAGAGGGCTGCTTGGCAAATGCATCTTTCCACCAAAATCCGGAAGGCTTAGTGGTCATTTTTGGTGAATGACAGCTAGTTCAAAAACCAGGATGAACAATCTTCCCCATAAATGGCTTAACACACGAGTGAAAAGAATGCTTGGACACTTCAAGCACATCTCTCAGTCTGCTTTATTTTAGGTACAGATACATCAGTGCAGAGTAAATGTCCTGGACCGGTGGCTTTATTTACTTCTTTCTGGACAGTGTCTGTGGACATGCAAAAAGCATAGTCACAGCCCACGTGCCTGGAATTAACTTTCTACTCTGGCCACTGATTGAGAAATAATTCACTCATAATTAAGATCCTAATGGGAGAGTGTGTTCCTCATTACAGGCCACTTCCCCCGCTGACAGGCCTTGACACAATACCCTCATAAGTTCTGGTCCCGCATTGTTTCCATTTACACTGGGCTAGATCTGACTCAATTACTGTGAGTTTAAGGCTACTGCTCACTGGTCCCCACTCCACCCCCTCCCCGAAAATGAATTCTGTGCCTTCTCCTGTGAAATAAGTATTTGCAGTCAGGGGACAAAACACGTTCCATTTACGTCACTTGCAAGCCTTTCAAATGCACGACTTGGCCAACAAAGATTTGGGCCAATCTGGAGTCATATTTATACCTAATGCACTATATTTGTATTATCTCTGTTACCAAGAAGAAAGAGAGGAAGAACTAAAGAGGACAAGGAAAACCCAAGAGTTTTCTTCTGTTTGGGCACTGGGCAGTGCTTAGAACAAGCCATTTCACTGCATCCTCTATGTGGTTCAAAAGCCATGAATAATGCGGGTAAGTTCTGTGAAGTCACTTCCCATGCACGTGGATCTTCTACCCAGCAACAAGGACAAGAGAATATGACCATCAAAGTGAAGCATGACAACAAAACACACAGATTAATGTGAGATTCCGACAGATGGTATATTTGAAGCATGTATTTAAGAAACAGAAGTACTACAAGCTGAATTTACACCTTTATTTGGCAAGTCCCAAGCCATCGCTCTGTCAGCGTTAGCAGACAACATCACTTTAAAAGAGAAGCTGCCCATATCCATATGGAACAAGTCTAACCAGGTTAGTTAGAACCATTAGTTCTAGGTTAGAACCATTGCACTTCAACAAAAACTGAACACTACAAAGATCTCTCCCCAGGTTTGGAGAGCAGCTCTATGCTCTCAGAGTCACTTCACTAGTCAGGACAGAAGAGACCACCCAAGCTCAGCTCCTTGTCTGATGCACAGGGAGCCGGTCTCTGTCTGACACACAGCCCCACAGCATTAAGCTGTGCACAGGTAACCACAGAGCTCCCCACCAGCCTCATGCTCTGAAGTGGAATGAAGAGTATAAATGAGGGAGGTTATCAGTTTGCAGTTAATTTTTATTTTTGCATACACTGTTATGTTGTAACTGTTTTCATTGGAAGTTTTAACTTTCTAAAAGCACACCGAGTCCAATGTAGGACTTGAAAACTGGTAAAAAGCTATGCCGCACAAACAAGTGCAGATTCCTTTGGACTCAAATACACCATTACTTAAGAAAAAATTCTTGAGAAAAATAGCAGCTCTTCCTCTTGCTTTTAAACAGACAAGACTCTCTACTCCTGGATCTCAAAAAGCTAAAGAAAGGGGACTGATACCAAAGTTCTCTGCTTTAGAAGGAAGAGCACAAGCGATGTACCCAAAGTTACACCACATGCCAGTGATGGGGTTGGGAACAGAATCGCAGCTCTTTCCAGAGTACACTGATCCACACAGCCTGCACCTTTAAATATCCAACCCTACGGAGCAAAAAGAAACAAGAATTTATATCCAGTTTGCTGCCCATCTTAACAATATATTGTTAACAGTCATGTCTAAATGATTAAATGCCACACCAGCAACGCTTTCCAGTCAGAAGCTTTCTAATTACAAGCTTCTGAAAAACTAGACACACCATGTAACTGTACTGTGTGTGTATTTATATATACTGTATATATATATATACACAGGATATATGTCTTTCTCTGGTGTAAGAAGATATTTTGCTTATTACCCTTTTTGTAGACCAGGACAGAACCATGCATGCCATGCCTCGAGTCACCACGTTACAAAGTCAGCATGTCTCTCCAGGTGACATACACACATCCTCTGTTCACATGGTGAGCGTAACCCTGCTGTTATCATTGTCAACAGCAGGTCAAACACCACAGGCTCCCACTATTGATCCTGCGGGCATTCATGTCTACAGAGATCAAATTACTTTCAACCTTGCCCTGAAAGCTCGGGTAAATTCAAATTTAGTAACTTACAACACACCCTAGTCTATTCATAGCCCCCTTACGTATCAGTGTCCTAACTATGGGGGCTTTCTTTTTTCTGGCTGTGCGAAAACCTCCCTGTAAGAAGAGGAAAAATAGGGTGCAAGAAGAAGACCATAGGCAAAAAAGACTACTTCAAGGAGACATAAATTGGTCTCTGTGCCAAAAGGGAACATGATCTACCAGAATCTACAGCTCCCGCATTAGAGCTCTGCCACAGTCCTCATACAAGCTGGTTGTGATAGTTCCTACTCACCACACATAGTTACTTTGGACACTAAGGTACATAAGAATCACGAGCTCTACTTCTCATAACTTACTACTAAACCTAATCTGCAAGCTCTCATACCTGATATAAAATCTGTAATCTACTACTATTTATGTTTTTCTGTACAGATTTTATCAAATTATGTTGTATATAACATAAACATATTGCTTCTCCAAACTAAAAGAGCCAAAGTTTTAAGCAACTTATGGAGGTGCTTTTGAAAATCCCAAACCTCCCAGAGCAACTTCTGAATGACCATGCTCCACAAAGCTTTGCTATGCAATATAAAATTCTAGGCTTACCAATTTTAGATGATTTCTTTAAAAAAAACACTTGATCCACGTGCAGATTACTGCCCAGTCATTCTCCCTTCCATCTCTTTCCTAGTCCTGATTATTATCTTGATGAGCACTTTGACTGTATCAAACTAAGATGAGGACTTAATATTCCCAAATGACACAGTAGAAGAGCTGTGACGTTTGTGAATACGTCAAGCCCTTTTATAGTACATTCAGTCACCACATCCAGAAAAACCAAAGTCTGCAACTGGTGAAACAGGAGACGCAAATAGCAATGAAAGGACTACACAAAGATCTAATCTACACACAAAACCAGGACAAACTCTAGAGGCAAAACACACACAGTGAGAGTATGTTTTAAGTGGAAGCTATCACCTGCACAACACAAAACAGCTCCAGGACCACCGAGAGCACAAACAGATCATCTTTCGTGGTGTCTCTACATACAAAATCTGCATAGTCTTTAAGACAGGGCCTTATGCAGTTTATAGGAAAAAAAAACCACCTTATTTTTTAACTCTGTATATGTGTGTAGACTTGCTTAAGCAGGCCTATAAATCCGTAAAGTTTCTAGAAGCCAAATCCATGGATTGACAGCTCAGTTTTTCAGAGCAACTAGTGTAACTTTCTGCGCTGTCAGAAGCACACAGATTTCAGATAGTGAATAACTGGGAGGGTAAGATGCTTCGTTTAGCCCTACACCTCTACTGACTGACAAAACACAAAAGCCTTGCACACGGTGCAAAGAAAGGGCAAAACTTGTGTATCTTGTTATTTCCTGGTCTTTCGCACCAGCTTAGATTGGTTTAACTTTGCCATCTGCTGTACTGGGGGGGAAGTGGCAGTGGGTGGTGGGAGAGAACAAGGCAAGTGGCATCTAAAAAACAGAGAGCTTCTTTGAATCTAAAGAAGGGCACATGTCAATAAAATGAGCTTTTACTGCAGGGTGGGAAGGCAGATGCTGACTGAACTCCCTCTCCCAAATTACTGTGCTTTCTTGTTAGCTTGTATCTTGGCTCCATATGTGCATAACTTATTTTCTTCTTCAGGTCCTGAAGGAAAGCACACACTCACAGAGCAGCCAGCACTTTAAGCACTTCTGTAAAAAAGCAGAGAGAGAAGCCACTCTTCTCCGAGATGCTCTGCCCCAGAATACACAGCACAGTAAGTCGTCTCTTCTTCCAGACTCCTTTCTAAACAGTTTTATGAGGAGAAAGCCAGGAGATCACCGCACACACAGGAGGCAGAATACCTAGATACTGCTTCAGACTCACTACCTCCATCCTAAGCTTGACCACTCACCCATCAGTACAGACAAGATTTAAGGAATAAGAGAAATGCTTACTCATGCACCAAGCCTTGTTCTGAGATGCATTTAGCAAGCCAACTGGACCAAGCAAGCTATACCATGCCCACTGACACACAAGATAAAAGACCATGAGATACACGCCATCCCTAGTATCCTTGTTAAAACAATTAAATAAATAAAAACCCACACAGGAAAAAACCAAACCAATCTTTACATACAAAATAAGGCTCTGTAACCAACCAATCAGTTTTACGAGGGAAATTAAAAAGCAGGAATTCAGCTTCTGCCACTCGTCCCTCTCAGTTTCCAGAAAAATAATACAGCCTGACAAATAGGACATGAAACAACAGACCACTACTAGCCTGTAAAGAGACTACTGGAAGACTAGAAGCCAAAAAATGTTCCATTCTTACTGCATGGATGCAATATGAGCTATTATTAACCTGCTCTAAATATCACAAATGAAATAACCAGCGCTGCACTGCATAGCAGAGAACTCTCCCTGACAGCCAGGAAACAAGGCCATCAACACTGACTGTAAAGGCAGAAGGGAATTCTCCACATCTTCTGACCTTTTCTTCTACTTATCATACCACTTTGGTTTTAAAAGGGAGACACTCTCAAAGCACAGCAGGTCTCCTATTCTTTCCCCCCCTCTTGAGTACACTGGATAACATACAACTGTTTACTAAGTATATCTTATTGAAGGACACCAAGGTCATTGCTAACTAACAGCAAACAAAAGCATTTACAAAATATAGAAATTGCTCGCCTGGTCTATGAGCAAGCAGTCTAGAAAGCACATGAACTGCAGCTCAATTTTTCCTTCTGGTAATACAGGAAAGAGAGACAAGTCTTTATTACATAGCAGAGAAAGGCAAGACCACCAACATTCTCTTTAAATGCCAATCTGCTTTCAGCCTTTAACTCGGAGCAGTTTCTGAATCCCTTCAGAAGTCCTTCGCTGAGCTACTACTGACTTGGCCAGTGTCCTTCTGCAGCCAGTGCTAAGAATTATTCTGCATATGCCCACTCCAGTTCCATAAAGCAATCTAATTTAAAGACAAACAACTCAGGAAATAAAGTCCAGAAGTTGTTTACTTTAGGTTATCGAAAGAAGAATCTTTTATTTCCTCTCACATTTTTCTTTACCTAAACACTAAGCAAAAAAAAAGTCTGCTTCATTTTTATTAAAAGCAGCTTTCTAGCTTCTTTATTTTTCATAACACTGACTGCAAAGTTTGGATTTTTATTGCACGGGGGGAATGCAGATAAGTTCCCCACCTACATTCCTGATGGGTGGGACAGGAGCGTGTTGGCCTATCAGAAATAGTGTTATTACATAAGATACACTTCTCCAGAAGTTAGGATGGTCAGTAACTAGGAAAGCAACACTATACGAGCCAAACGTCTGTAGTTATTTACAGGTAGTTTGTCCAGTGCCTGTTTAACACGGAGTACCTCCCCATTAACTCCTGTTCACTTGGTTACAAAGCCTCTAGGAGCCTGTCAGATTGTGAAAAGTAAGATTATTTCCTCAGGCACCTTAGCAAGGGAGAGGTCTCACGGCTTTCCCTCCCCCCCCCTCCCATTTCAGCCACAAGCAAGCTCAAAACAGCCAACAGATTTATTTCACATCCATCCTCAACCAGGTGCACAGAACGGTCCCAGCGACACAGAGAGGCGAGGTGCTCAACCAGAGCAGCCTGGAAAGCCAGCACACGCTCGCAGCACAGCGCAAGGCTCTGCATTGTCTTCTGCGATGTCCGTGGCAAGACGCGCACCCTCAAGGTGAACAAGATTCCACCCTTAGTCCGAAGCAATTTTAGGTTGAACGCAGAGAAAACCCTGCGCACCTGCGTGGGTGAGCGGAGAGCCCCCATCCCCTCTGGAAGGGCGGGACTGCTAAGCGCAGAGCCCACCCTGCGGCACAGGGGAGGGAAGACAGACGGGCCGGGAGCCGGGCAGCCCCTGGCGAGCCCGCCGTCCCCCGAGCTGACGGGCTGCAGCAGGCGGCAGCAGCGCGGCCCGAGCCAGCCGTTGCACAAGGCCTGGGTGACATGCGACCCGCGCTGGGCAAGGGGTCACAGCGGCGGGCGCCCGAGCGCGTCCCGGACCGCTCGGTCAGTGGCCGGGGCAGCTGAAGGCCCTGCTAACCGGCTCCTGGCCCCGCAAGGCCGGACCCGGCGGCGTGTCGGCGCGGCCTCGCTGCACGCCGCCCGCGGCGACGGCTCCGGGCGGCGCGGCCTCCCATCCCCGGCCACTGCGCCGGCAAGGGCACGGCGAAGGGCACAGCACCGGCGGGCTTCTGGCCGGCTCCAGCCCCGCGGGGCTCGGGCAGCCGCTGGCACGGAGCCGCCATTGCCCGCTGGACCCCGCACACGTCCCCCCCGCCGGGGAACGGCGTCCCCGCGGAGCAATCCCCGGGCCGAGGGGACGAGCGGCAGCTGCACACCCTCTCCGTGCCGGGCAGGTCCTCCCCGGGGCAGCGTCACTACTACCCACCTCCGTTCCCGCACAGCACCGCACCGCACCGCTCCGCTCCATCGCATCAGACTACGGGGTGCCCCGCAGCCCCTTCCCCTCCGCCCCCGTGGAGGCTCCCCGTACCCCAGCCTGCGCGCCCAAACCGGCGCAGCCCAGCAGCCACCTCCTCACCCCGCTTCACCACGGCGCCGCTCACCTGGCCGCCCCAGCGCCGTCACCCAGCTCCGCTCCGCGCCCGTCGCCCGGGCCCGCGCGCCTGTTTACCGCCTCGGCCACCCCCGGCCGAGGCCCGGCCTCACGCCCCGCCCCCGAGGCGCTCCCATTGGCGCTTCCGCGGGCCCCGCCCCGCTACGGCGGCGGACTCGCCGGCGATGAGCGTGCCCAGCCCGTGCACCCCGCGCCCCCGCCAATGGCGGGAGGGCTCGGGCGGGGCGATGGCCAATGAGGGGCGGGGAGCGGGCCGGGACGACGCGCGCGGCGGCTGCAGGGGGACGTGAGGCCCGTGAGGTCCGTGCGGCGGCGACGGCGGCGGCCGTTGGGCGGGGGGTGGCGGGGGGCGGCGAGGCGAGGCGAGGCGTGAGGTGCGTGTGCTGCTGGCATCGCGGTGGGGGGAGCCAGCTGCCCCGCCACCCCGCCTCCTGTCAGTGGTGAGGCAGCTCCCTCCGGGCCGGGCGGCGCCGGTAACGAATGGGGACCGGCCTGCGGAGGGGTGCCGGTCAGAGGTGGCAGGGTGTCGCCGCGGTCCCAGCTGGCGGAGCGGCCACAGGCCGGGCGGTGGAGGCTGGTTCCTCGGCGGGAAAGGACGGGGATAGGCAACGCTTGTACCCCGCGCCTTAGGAGAGCCCGGGGAGGAGGGGGATGCCGCTGCTCAGGCGGACCCGCCAGCCCTCGGGGGACTTTAACTCATAGGAAGAGATGCGCGGGAGCCACATGCCCAGCAGGCTCCAGGCGAACGCTAAGCGAGGGGAGCAACTTCATTTCGTGGGGCTCCGTGTCCAAGAAAACCTTTGTCCGTGGATGCCAGGGCGACTTTTGAAAGCATTGGGATAAAATCGGGGTTGATCCTGCTCACGCGTGTGTTGGAAATTACGTGCTCATATACGTGTTGGAAATAAAAATACCGCGTTGTTTCCTACAGGTTGGTTCCAGCGATGTGGTGTCTCACAGATGCTGCAAGGGGCTAATAGTAACAGCTAGCTCTGTGCTTGTCTGGATGTTCTGGTAAGCGCCTGTCACTGTCAGCAGCTTTTCTGTCTGAAAAATAACAATACGTTCTTCATGGCGCATTTGCCACATGGCTGCATTAGTGCAGAAGCGTATCTGGATGAGGTCTGGGGGTTAAATAGTTAATTTCTTCTTAAAACAAACAGCATTCATAAATCTCCTCTAGTTATAGGGTAACTTAGAGGAGTGACCAACAAACAGCCCCAAGCTTTCCTTTCAGCATTGTCAACTGCTTGCTTTCACCAGCCTTTTCAGGTAACTAGTAGCTCGAATAGAGCATCTAAATCTACCCCGAAGGACCTATATCAAGTTAGTCAGTAGGAGCTGCAGGTCCTGTGGATTTGTGAAGAAGCAAACTGGGTAAATGGTTTGCTCTAAGTGTGTGTAGGGGTTTAACTCTACGCAGCCCATTGGTGAATATTACTGCCAACCTGCTAGTGCCAAGCTTCCCCCTCTCTGTAGAGGGGGAGAAATATATCCCTTCTCTCCAAAGGTTATTTGGCTGGTATTTATGAACACGCAAAACAGTGTTCAAATATTCTATATATTCCTTTTTTTTTTTTTTTTTTTTTAATAAAAATATATGCTTCCCTCCCAAGCCCCACTCAGCTTCCCAGGTCAGCCATGAGGAGGTCGCTGCTGGGCGCTGAACAGACAGCTACAAATACATTTAGCAAAACTCATCACCCAGACATTTTCCCATCGGAGACAAGCCTCAGTCCATACCAGAAAGGCTAGAATTGATCTTAAAGGGCTAAGAAAACAGTTCCCCTGGGGAAGAGCATTATTAATTTGATTGCTCCACATGCAGGCTGTGCATAGACACAATCCATCTGAAGGGGAAAGACCAAGCATGACACTTTTATGTTTGAGAATGGGATGGGGACTGAATGTGTTGGATGATGCAAAAACATGGCTGCAGTAAGACGCCAGCCTTGAAAAGTTTTGGCCAAAAAATGCCTAGTTTTCTTAATTTCAGAAATGCATATGAATTAACTGCTCTATTTGTGGTTAATTCCAGAGTGTTTTCTCTAATGGAAATAACATCTTTACCCTCATCTGGAAACAGATATGTTTTCTAAGGACACTCTTTTATCTGCTCCTGTGCTGAATTTGGATGTTAGTTCTAAGTTTCTGTGTAACATCACTTTGCTTGCGTCAGCTCGGCGTTTGTTAGTTGTGAAATACGTCTTACTCACTGTGCTGAGCATGGAGAACTGCATGGGTTTCTGCATGAGCATGCTGTCATAGTTTGAGATGTAGGCAGGACAAGCATGGGATAGAGCTCTCCCCATCTTTCAAAGACAGGCCTGGCTGGTTCCCTTTATTCCCATACGCGGTAAACCATTGGGTGCTTCTGACACCGCTGCTCAATTTGCATCACACCTTCTGTCGCCAGGCTTTCTGCAGCCTTAAACAACCCCTTAAATTTGAGTGTCAGGCTAGCTCTTTCTATACTTAGACTAAAGAAGAGAGGATTGTCTGTTTTCCCACCCAATTTGGAATGCAAAGAGGTAGGATTGAAAGCTGGCCTGAAGCTCCTGGGAGCAGATATGTTCTTGTCTTTTTTGTTAATTTTTAGTTCTTGAGGGGAAGGGGCAGGACACCCAGGATTCACAATCCAGAATCCAGAGGCTAACTTTTGTGGGGATGATTGCCTAACCGGGTCCACAATCCAAAATAAATAGTCAAGCATGGTGTATGTAAAGCACTGAGAGAATTGGTCCTTGGCAGAAGCTAAGCAAGATCTCTCTGTAAACTGGAGAAAAACAGTAAAAGAGAAGAAATACTGTCAGTATTTGGGATTGGTTTAGTGCTACTAATTATGAGATTTACAGTCCTGAACCATGGAAAAAAGAAGGGGCAGAGGGCTGTGCTTCAAAAATAGACCAAGGAGTCATCCTTTTCTCCAGAAAGGGTATCAGTGCTTTATCCAACAGCCTCATGGTTAGCAGTTCTCAGCTTTCAGGAGGTCCCTCTCTGCTTGTGAAGACTTACAGTACTCCACTCTCACATCAAGGAATTAGGGAATTGTTATGCATGCTCTTGCCTTCTCTCTCCATCCTTATTCATGTTCTTCTTATTTATTATTATGCTCTGCACAATGGGAGAGCTCAGCAAGTGGAAATGAGAATGGAGCGCTCCTCCATCTCTTTGGAATCCCAGACGAATTTTCAGTCTGGCCTTGTGAAACCTGTGCCTTGTTCAGAGGCAGGAGATGTGGATGTGAATCCTGTGGGGATCAGCCTATGCCACCCCATTTTAGTTTTGTGCCCTCCAACCAAAGGGTTACAGGTAGAACAGCAGTGACACCTGCTTCATCCCTGCTTTGAATCAACTATCAGAGGTTGTGCAGGTGCTGATCTGCTGCATGTGCTATGCAAACACTTGCCAGATAAAGCCCTTCCAAGAGGGATAGAGAGAAGAAGCCGAGGAAACTTCTCCAGTATGATGTGACAGCAGAATGAGGTTGTGGCAGGTTACAAGTTTTTACTTCAGTGTCTGATCTCATGTAATTTTTGTGCTATATGCCTGGATTCTTTTGCAGTTCTGTGCAACGCAGATCTGAATTTACAGAGCAAGCCAGAGCAGTCCTGTGAAAAAACAAGTTCCCAGATTTTGAGGAGTCTCTTGATTACCTACAAGATCAAGAAGTGAACATTATTAAGACATCAGCCACAACACGTCTTTGGCACTACAATTGTCATTTGCTTCTCACATCTCGTTCAGTAGTGTTATATTCAGTCGAATTTCAACATACTTCTTGCCTTATCCAGAAACGAGAGCATTTCTAGCAAGAATCTTGTACCTATCAGGATTATATAAATCAGTCTTTTATTAAATTATGATAGAAGTATGATAAGTTTGATTATAATAACATAAATTACAATATAGAAATAAATACTATAATGATATATATAATAATTAAATATAATGGAAATTATAATAAATTTAGATTATAAGTAATAATGAGTCACACGTCCCCAGAGCCTTCTCTCTGCTAACATTAAAATGGTTCATTGAAAATTATTTAATTCTCAAAATATCCTGATTTTGCAAGTGAGAGAGAGGTCGGTAACTTACCCAAGGTCGGTGGGAAAGCTTGATGTAGCAGCTGTAAGTCCTGGCTCCGTCGGAGATGCTTTAGCCATGCCATCATATTTTCACCTCACATTGCCTGCTGATACTTACATAAGAGTGGGCTTAATGATGCAATTTCATGAGGTACATAAGCAGCTCTGCTGCGGGTCTGGGATAGAAGCATCAAGAAGGGCACTGGAAAGAGCAAATCCAGGGCTGGTTGTGACTTCCAGCAGGGTCATGGTCAGCCTCTGGATGGGGTTGCTTTCCTCCTCCTCTTTGCTCTTCTCTGAGAGGAGTCTGTTCGCTCACCATCTAGCAGCTCTACGCTTACTGGGTGCCAGAGAACACCCAAGAAAAGCTCTGCCAGTTCTGATGCTGACTGCTTTGAAGAACCCGATGAAAGCTGGCTTCTTTAAAGCCTCGTACAAAGTGGGCCAAGTTCCCAGAGAGGAACATGGAGAGGAATGGGGCAGAGTGGCTAAACAAAAAAAGTTAGAGAACTAGAACTAGAGCCTGGAAGGATCTTTGGGCCCTGCGGTAAGAAGGGCTGCATTGCAACAGGAAATTAGTAGGCAGACAACTAGCCTGCAGAAAAAAAGAGTTAATGGAGTCTCAATTAAGCAGCTCTTGGTCATGTCATTAGGTTGACAAGTATCCAGGTTATTCAGAGAACACTCAGAAATCCTATTGCATAGGACAGGCCCAAGCTGCTTCTCTGGCCACAATAAAAAATACACGTCACCATCATTTTCCCATGTTCACACAGCTAACCACAAAGCAAAAGCTGCTCTGGAAATGTTTCCCTCAGTCCTCCTTCTCCAAACAACCGCTGAGGCTCAGATAAGCTACTTCTTGAGGGGTTTTGCCTTGTGTTCACTCATCTTCTCTAGAGGGTAATTTCTTCAGGGTGGGAGGAATGTCTTATCTGGCCACATAGATTTATGGTGTTCCATCAACGTATTATAATAATATAGGGATGATGAACAGGAACAGCTCAAGTAGAAGTCACTGGACAGGTGGCTTGGTTTTAGTAGTTAACTTGTAGGTATTTCAAAACTTTGGCAGGTTTCAGTGACGCTGTTTGTACCATGTGTTATTTACATGGCTTTATGGCCAAGAATGAGAGCAATAGCCTTGTAAAGAAACACGATCTCTCTGACTCAGTCAGTGGTAGATGCACGTCCAGTATCATCATAGCATCCAAATGAGGAGCTATTTTTGTAATGCTTAGGACTGCTCTGATTCCTGAACTGTGTATTTTCATCCCAAAGCACTCAGGCATTCTTTGCACTTGTTCTTCCTTTATTTCTCTCAACAAGCAGCCTTGCTCCACACAGCTGAAGAGGGCAGGGAATGCTAGTGGGGCTGCTGGAGGGCTCCGAGCCCCCTGGCTGGGAGGAGGTGGGCAGAGGTAGCTGTCAGGTTCTGTGGAGGGGGCAGGACTGCTGAAGTGTTGCCTTGTCCCCTAATGGAAAAAAATGAGGGGGAAGGAGACACAAAAACCTTCCCTTTGCCCCCTAGGTTTTGCCTTGCTGAGAAAGCTACCTTCACAGGTGCCTCTCTGTGCCCCTGCTCACACCACTTGCCTGTTCCGTGTCACCCAGAGAGGGGCTGCTGTGGGGAAGGAAAGGTATCAAACCATGGAGGTGATTTATTATCTCCGTGGGTCTGTGGGGAAGAGACCAACAGAGAGGCCTGGGAGGCCAGCACTGGTAGCAAAGCTTAAGCAAAGCTCAAGCTTTTCTTGCCTCCTGCTGTTGTCTATCCAGAACAGGCTGCTGTGGCTCTGGACAGGGTGTCTGTGGCTCGTGCTGTATAGCTCCGGGGCATTGACTATACAGGACTGAACTCTAATAGGAGGGGGGTGCAGGCCCACCAATGCTGGGGTTATCTCTAGTAATTGATTGGAGAAAAGTTAGCAAGGCCACTCTGCAGGCATTTTAGATGGTGCTCACCTGGTTTTCTCTTCTCAGGGATGTGAGGCAGATCACAGCTTCATTATCTTTCACCAGGGTGTCACAGTTTAACCCCAGCCAGCAACTAAGCCCCACACAGCCCTCACTCTCCCCTGGTGGAATGAGGGAGAGAACAAAAGGGTGAAAGTGAGAAAACTCATGGGCTGAGATGAAGAAACTGTAATAGGTAAAGCAAGCAAAGCAGAACGAGGGATTCATTCGCCACTCCCCATCGGCCAGCAGGCATTCGGCCATCTCCAGGAAAGCCGGGCTGCATCACGGGTAACGGTGACTTGGGAAGACAAGCGCCACCACTCCAAATGTCCCCTCTTCCTTCTTCTCCCCCCAGCTTTATATGCTGAGCGTGACGTCATACGGTATGGGTTGTCCCTTTGGTCAGTTGGGGTCAGCTGTCCCAGCTGTGTCCCCTCCCAACTTCTTGTGCACCCCCAGCCTGCTCGCTGGTGGGGTGGGGTGAGGAGCAGAAAAGGCCTCGACTCTGTGCGTGCCCTGCTGAGCAATAACAAAAACATCTCTGCATTATCAACACTGTTTCCAGCATAAATCCAAAACACAGCCCCACACCAGCTACTATGAAGAAAATTAACTCTGCCCCAGCCAAAACGAGCAGGGCTGGCCCCTGCCCTCCACACACACATGCTCAGTGGGCTGGATAACATGATTTTTCTCTTCCCCAAGGGGGAAAAGAAGCCTTGCAAATGTCTTCTCACAAACTGGAAATTTACATATAGGTACATGAATTTTTTTCTCTCTTTAGGTTATGAAAGGAAACAAAACTAGGCGTTATTCTCTAGATGAGGTGGTAACAAGCCACAACAAGCCCAAGCTACAAACATGTTCATCACTGACAGAGGATTGCCAGCAGCGGTGCAGCACGCCACGTATACACCACCATGCCACTTGGCTGTGGCTCTTTCCACCCATTGCTCCCTCCGAACTTTGCCACATGAGCACCAAATAGGTACAGGGTGCTTTGGAAAATTGGAGACAAGCCTGTGGAGGTGGAGTACATTGAGAGAAGGACAGTGCCAGGTGGAGAGGCTGCAGATAGAAGCACTAAATAGAAGAAAGTGATGTCAGTCCTTGTCTTTGGATAGCGTGTGGGACAGTGTAGGGCAAGGACAGGCACCTTGCCTCTGCCACCTTAGCAATTAATGTAGTAAGACATTCCCAGTATCATGCTTGCCTGTTCAAATTTTGTTGCACAACAGTGCTTTTTATGGGTATCGAGCAAAGCCATTTTGGATGAGATGAAGAGTGCAGCAGTCTGAGTAGCAGCTGTGTGCCTCGAGAATACAGTATTTCTGTTTCTGCCCAGATCTGTGAGACTCAGTTAAACATTATCCAGTCCGTAATTCTTCTTTATCTCTGGGCTAGACAGATCAGTTGTTTCTGTTCATTACAAATTGCATTTGCTTGCATAGCTTGGTGAATGCTTTGCCCTCTCCTCTTGCCACCTACCTCAATCAATCCTGCTCAGACATAGTGGAAAGGCTCAGTTCTTTGCAGCTTCCAGCCAGGATTCACTTTACAGATGATAACTAGCAAAGCCATTCACCCCCTGGGTAAACATGGCAAATGAATTTTGAAGCTAGGCAAACAGAAGCAAGTCCTTTGGCTGCATTTAGCCACTCTAAATAGCCTTTTACAAAGGACAGAAGGGTTATCTGGAACAGTTTGTGCAGAGTTGTTCTGAACGGGAAGGCAGGCTGGAGCCAGAGATTATGGGAGAAACAGGGCTATTTCTGAACACTTTACTGGAACTGAGAATTAACACTAGTCATCATAGGTTGCTCTGCTGGCTAATGGTAAAGTGTGCTGCCAAACTCAGCCATCGCCTCCAGCTTTTGGCATGGCATTGCCATGTGTCACATAGCTGGAGAGCAGTGAGCCACCTTGCCCCAGCCTGGAATCATCCCCAAGACACCATGTTTTCTTCCACTGCCCCGAGAGCCAGTCCTTGTTCTGGCTTCCTGGCATCTTGCCTCATTGTTCCAAAACACAGCAAGGTGTGGGAGGGAGACAGAAAAAGCTGCAGGGTTTCTCTGAGTGCCTGTGTGGCAAATGGACAAACTCATAAGCTCCAGCCACTTGCCTGAAGGCAGTTTGCACATAGTCCTGACAATTTACTTCTGTCATTCAGTCTAGGGGGAAAGCAGAATCATCGCTACCTTTGGATGCCAACTGACCCTTTTTTCTACTTTGCTGTGGCTATTGATCCAGTTCCTGAGGTCAGTTGAGAAGGACTGCATAATCTGACCTCTAGTATCTACATCTGCGTGCACATACCTGGAGAGATCGACTGGTGGCAGAACATCCTGACTGACACGTATGTGAGTGCAGTTAAGCGGGAGACGCCAGCAGTTAATACAAGCCTCTGGAAGGAATGAGTGGTCAAGAGGCAGTCCAGACATCCAGGTTAAGCCCTTTATTTGACCCTGAGCAAATTATTCAACTCCTATCTGTAAAACAGGGCTAATGGCATTCTTCTGCGCTGTTGTGCTCTTGAAGCCCGATGCCTAAAGAAGTGCTTGGAAAGCCTCAGTGGAAGCACAGCAAAGTAATTTCAACATGCTCTGTAGCTGTGCACAGGGAAAAGAGCTTGCCTTCAGGCACAGCGGTGCCAAGAACCAGCAGTGCAGGTTCACCCTCCCATCAACTCCCAGACCGAGAAGATTTCTAGCCTGGAGAAGCCCAAGGCGGGAGCATATGGATGTCTTTTTCCTTCAGCAGTCCCAATAGATGCAGTCTCTAGTGGTGAAGCCTAGACAGTGACTACATTCTTTGCCATCCACTCCACAGAGTTCACTTCAGTTTAACTGGTGGCCTGCTTTCAAAGCACACAAAATATGGTTTCTTTCCTGGAATACAGATGTTCTCACTGTTCCTCTCTACAACAGCACTAAAAAGTGTGTGCACACACAATGGTAGCAAAGGTGACCTAACCCTTTACACGCCAAGTGCCTTTGGTATTGCTTTATGCCCCCCGCTAGCCCTCATTTTCCCATCCTGTTTAATCTTCTATAGCTGCACTGTCGTAACAGCCCGGTTAGAGAAGCCAGCACCCCACTACTTTTTTGTAAACCTAACCCATGCCTCAGGTATGCTTCATTCTTTCTAGCCCTGTATTCTTCCCCAGGCTGACCAGCCACAGCTCAGAGCCTGCACAGCCAATTACGTTTGCTGGGTTTCTGTTACCCATTAGCTTTCTGTACAACCTAGAGTCTGAACTGGCAGCATGATAATGTTGTCTGAAATCATTCAGTGTCTTTGCTATTTAAGTTCTTAGCTTGTCCACCCAAATCACACAGGGACAGAAATCAGATCTCTTTTTCCTTACTAAAGAAAGTCAGACAGTTTCCATGCCTCTTGAAACCACGTAATGCTCTGGAAGACTATTAGCACAATATTTGGAGAACAAAAATAGCTAAAATTTTAACTTCCTGGAATATCACAAAGGACATATTTGGTAGGGGCTGACAGAGAGGGCATGTCTTTTCTGGCATGATGAAGGGGTAAGAAGTTCCTGTTGGAATTAACTCCGTTAATGCTACTGGCATTTTATTGCTACTAACTGTCTGCTGGTACATCAAAGCTGTGGATAGGTAGCTTTAAAATAATGCTGAACACCTACCTTCAAGTCCATGGATCTTGCTTGTCTTGGACCACTTCTGAAGGAAGGCTCTGAATATTTCATTAATAGATGCAGCTCTACCAAGTCAGGGAGAATTATATTTGCTTGTATTTAGTTTTGTAAAGATTGCCAATGGCATGGGCTTAAAAGGTCTGATCAGTTTTCCACACTTGCTCTCACACTTTTTATGTTGTTCCTAGTCTGCTTAAATGCATTTCAGCTGTGGAGTTATTCCCATTTTATACCAGGGTGAGCACTACCAGGGCAATTTCAAGGTCTCCTTGAAATTACAGAAACCAACGATACAGGAGAACATAGGCCTAATGCTTTTCCTATTCTGCCGCCTTCTGATTCTTCAGGCCCTTCAAGGCAGTTCAGGAATGCCAGGCTTCACACCATTTATTTCTGCACATATCTAATCCTGAGCTGGCCTTTGGAGCTGTCACTTAGTTCAGGCTGCATTTGACAGGGCTCAAAACAGTTCCCGGTTTTGGAAAACTTCCATTCCAACTACTTGGCCCTGTACCTGTCTCAGGTTTCTGTATCAAGGAGTTTAGCTAGTTCCACTTCAAAGTCTCTTATTTATTTATATCTTTCTAATACTGAGCCATAAATAGTGCTGAGCACTGACACCTCCCAAATAGTGCTCTTGGGCACCTGTCAAACTTAACTGAGTGCTCAGGGCAAATGTCTTGAATTTAGAGTGGGAAGAGATGGGTGATAGCAAACCTGCAGCTGTAAAAGAAATGATAGTGACTTGTGTGATTATGTTTGATCCCCTGATCTTATATAGGCAGATCTTTCTTATGTAACCAAGCTGAAACCCAGCATTTACTCTCCTCCTCTTGCTCTGTTTCCCATTTGTAAAGCGGGAAGAGCTCACATCACTTTACCTTGCTGGGGGCCGAGGAAGCAAGGATAAATTCAACAAAGAATACCACAGTGTGTTAGGGGGTGTATGAATAGTGTGGCAGAAGTTCTGGCAAAAATACCACATTTGTCCAGACTTCTTTCTTACAAAACACTGAATTCAAGAAAATTAGATAGCCCCTGGTCATCCTGAGGGCACAGATAGTATTAGACCCTAGAATCCCCAGTGCCAAGAGCTGCAATGACAGCAGCGTGCTCTTTTTCTCCCTCAGATTAGCAAGACCTGCTGGGACAGAACAGGAGACTGCAAGTGAGAGGAGGAACGACAAAGCAGTAAGTGTAATTATTTTTCCTTTGCTTCTTGAATACGCTTAGAAGAAAATCTAATTTAGCAATGCCAGGAGGAATCCTGGACTTATGCTTGGGGTTTTTAGGACTGAAACTAGGGCTGAATGCTTTTAGAAAAAAAACAGGGAGGGACCCAAACACAATGGAGCATGCAACGTAAGAGCAGCACCTCAGCCAGAGCTGCAGTGCTAAACACAGCATCACATTGAAACCAGCTGGTTTTTTAAATGGATTCTGGAACAGTGCGAGCTTACACTCACTCAAAGACTCTCCTGTGCCAAAACTGCAGTCGTGCTGGGGTGTGGGGTGTGTGCTTTCTCCCTGCCATGAGGGAGACTCCAGGGCCTTCAGCCTCATTGAAAACCAAGAGGCACGCAGCAGAGTACTTTAAAATGGCTGGTACTTCTCCATATAGACTTGCTGCCCTCCCGTGGCTGCCAAGGAGCATCTCGAACGCAGAAACAGGGAGACGAGCAACTGAAGGAAACAGTAAAGCAAAATAACTATATATTCAAGTTAAACCAAACCGCAGTTTGAGTTACAAGGAAGAGGAAGGCAAATACTCTGTGCGATTAACTGGAAGTACCTAGGAAAGCAAGAGAAATTTACTGGTTTGGGAGTAGCAGTGACACCTCCAAATACTTTCTTTTGCAAGGACAGTAGGCCTTGCACTATTCTTCAGCAGAGTCCCATCAATGAGTGCGATTTACTCAGAGAGAGAGGGTCCATTTCACATCATCTGACTGCCCCATGGAGGAGAGTTCACTAGCAGCTGCTGCAGAGAAGGTAGGGGAGAGCAGACCACCGCTCCTTTTCCTGCCTGTGGTAGACATGCTGTGACCTTGCTGTATCTACTAACCCTCACTGGCCCAGCTTCAGCAGTGTTTGTTTATAAAGCTCTTGCTGAGCATCTCATTGCAAGCATGTCCTTTTTTTTCTGTGAACCAGAAGACGACAACATTTCTAGTACAGATTGATTCCATTCTGAAGGACTTCCCTTAAGAGCCTGAAGTTAGGTTTTATGAATGAGACCTTGAGTATCTGATGAGAGCTGCTGTGGAAGCACTGCATGGTTCCGCAAGGAATGTCCTGTTTCTTGTACTTTCTTTATGACTGTGCTGCTTCTTGTGCACTCTGCGGGCGGAATGCATCTCCAGTCTTTGATGCACAGTTGACACTTTAAACAAAACAACTCTGGAACAACTGAAACCAAAAGCAACAATGAAGTGGCAAGAGAAAACTCAGCAATAAGCACAAGCAGCAAGCGTGGGGTCAGAAGGGGACACCACCAAACTGGTAGAATTGCACATACTTCTAACAAAGGCACTAAAAGCTGCAAGGAGGCCACACATCTCCCACCAATGAAAAGCCCGGATTTGCATTAGGCAGGTGCACCACTACGTTTTTGTTCATGGATTTAGCTTCTGTCTTACATGTTAGAGATTGGTGTATGCTCAAGCCACACTTGATACTAGATGCAAAAAGACACTCACTTTAGTGGAGAGAAGGAGTGGGTATGACCTGCATCACATAGGAAAATGCCAGTAGGTGGCACCTCCCATAGGACTTCAGGCTGCTGAGTGGACACCTGCATCAAGATGAGTGTCACCCCAGCCCACCTAACAGCTGTGCTCTTTGGGGGATGCACATCAGTGCGAGTATTAGGATTTCTTCAGGGTGAAAGAGCCTGCAGTTCAGCAGAGCCTACACCAAGCTGCAATCAGTGAATGAACACAGTAGACAGACAAACGTTTTGCTCATTCAAGCTGCCAGGTCAGTGAGTCAGTGTCTCATGTAGTAGCCAGCTAGGGAGCAGAGTAAATCCTGTAAATCCTCTCCATTTGCACATCTTAGGCCATGCTGCACAATGTTAACATCACAAACAAAACTTCACTTTGTGCATAGGTGAAAATGTGCAATGAGATGAGAAGTCACTCCATATCAGTTTAAAACTTCTGTGTATGTGTGTATATACAACATAAACACACACAGTGAATATATATATTTGTAGTAAATACATATCAATTTTTTCACAATTAAACCCACTCCCCTATGTACATTATATACTCCTATCGCTCACCAGGACAATACATTTTGAGGCACTGATAGAATCTGTGGCGCAGTTACCTTTAAAATCATCATTTTTGTAAGTTGCGCAGAATTACTCAGTGGAAGGCCAATCTTTGGCAAGCACAAATCTACAGAAAACCATGGTACCCACCTCCTGTTTCCTTCAAATACCAACTCTGCTTTCACAGAAATAAATTACTCCTAACAACGTGCTACAACTCTGTTAAGCCAAGCAGGATTTTTCTTCTAGTACATACAAATATTTCACATCTTCTCTACACTGTGCAATCCAAAAATTACAATAATGTTTGCAACTGATTGTATTCTGATTTAGCCCCATAACTGTTTTAATTTAAAAAAGCCCAACCACCCAAACAAAACAGCAAACAAAAAGAAAAACAACTCTCACATAAGCCTTACAGATCAGCACAGAGCTCTAGTGATTCACTTTTTCCAAAGGAAATACCTTTGAGTAACAATTAACTGTCTGCAGCTGTTAAGTCCAAACATTGCAAACATAAGAAATGAGGACAGAAAACCAAACAGAGAGCAGGAATTACTTGTCCAAACTGAGACACACATCATTTGTAAAATCCCTTACATAGATTTTAAAAATTTGTTTGGATCACCTGTGCGATGCCCTTGTTAAATATCAAAGTGGATTAGCTTGAACAAGTCTATTGGAAAAAGCACTACCTTAAAAATGCGTAGGTCAAAGCCTTATCTAAAAAGTATTTTCAGAGATTAAATTCTGCCTCTCTCAGTGACATTGCATTACTCACAAAACCTTGCATAATGCTGCATTTTGAAACACTGACATTGATCAGCTGTCCAAGAAAACAGAGCTTGTTTGCGTAACACACACCCAAGTAAAAAAAAAAAAAAAAAAAAAAAAAAATCACAGAACTCAGCTATTTCTAAAAATCTGATTCTTAAAGCAGAAATAAAATTATTTTGAAAGGTGGAGAAAAACCATAAGGTTCAGTCAGAGCTGTATTTTTTTACTGGCAACAAGCACTGTGATTTTTAATTTTTTTTTTTAATGAAGGGTGTGTAAATATTCCTAGCATTAGTGATGCTTTATGTAAAGTAATGTAACAGCAGATTAAGTTTGCACCCCCTTATTTTGATACAAACTATGACAGGGTATTTCCAAAAGAGTCCCTTTGACAGTAAGTAGCTATTTTAAAATTTATTATTAAAAAAATAATCTTTAAACAGTACCAAAACCTAGGTAAACCAAGTCTCAATCCGTGTAAGAGGACCTCTTCATAAAGGGAAGGTAAATCCTCCTTTGGAGTAGTTACAACAATGCACAGAAATGAGACCAGAAATACACACATGAAGTTACAGGTCTAATTTACTGGAGCTGTGCAGTGGTTTTCCACCTTATGGTCATTTGAGGATTGTAGTATGGACCCAGAAAAATATTTTCAAAGAGATAAAATGCTGGGAGGAGACAGGAAAAAAGTTTTCCCACGCTGAAGATCTGCTGCACTGGAACAGGCAGCCCTGCCTTCATCAGCCGTTAGCTGCAGCGGTGGATGTGCTCAGAACCAGAAGCCTGATGTTTTAAACATCCCACCAGTGACAGTCTAGATCCGTCATGGCTCACTATGTCTAACTGAGGTCAGAATAAATAGGCCTTTGGGGCAATTTCGACAGAAGTGGCATGCATGGAGGGCAGCTTACGAAGTTCAGCCTCACTTCTCTAATGCTGACGACTAAGTGTAACACACTGCTCTGTTCTGTGCCTGCTGACTGCTGTGCTTTTCACCGCGTGTTTGCGCAACACTTCCAAAGTGTGAAGCGTTGAAAATTCTAGAGTACAGTTAAACCTGACTGCAGTTCCAGGGCTAAACCACCTTAGTTTCTGGAAGCACAGATCAGACCCTTCGCCCCTCTGGTGTCCCATGCTACACACAGGTTTCTGTGCTCACAACAGCCAGTGTGCACATCAAATAAAATAAAAGTAATGCTCTGTCATCAGCAATGAGCCAGGCTTTTCATGGGAGTCCAAGAGTCCTGTGAAAAATCTCAGTTCAACATGTAACTATTAGATTTTTAGTACACATCACATCACAAAGTTAGTGTTTTCCTTACAAATATATGGCACTAAGTGTAAAACTTTACGACTTATTCCAAACAGTGTTCCATAATTCACAGCAGAGCTTTAAAAAGAATCCTCTAACTCCCGCTTCTTCTAGATATACAGCTGGTGAGAGGCCAGGGTGTCCATGAACGGTCGCACAAGGTTGTCTGTCGAAAAGTAAAAGACCAAGCCAAAGGTGATGGAGATGGGGAGAGCAGGCAGTGCTTTCTTAAAAACAGCCAGTAATAAAAGGGTTAGGCATAAACCCTGCCAGAGAGAAGAGAATAAAAAAAGAGAGACACAGTAAGAAGCCCAGAAATGTATCTGTCATCAACAATCCAACATACAAATGATAAGCTATATACACTGTACAGCAGCTGAAGCCTGCCTCAGCTACCAGTGACAGGAGACATGCTTGCCCACAGCTTCATCTTTCACACAAGCCGGCCAGGTATTTTCCTCAGGGATCTTGAGCACAGCTCTCTGGTGAGAATAAACAGCTAAAACAAATGCTGACATAGAGCTGATCCCAAGAGGTTAATTTATTTACAGATTATTCTGCATTTTTTTCTACTCCATTACATGTGAAGTACTGATCCACCAGATAAAAGCACTTAAATCCTGGTGAACTGCACAGATAAGGAGTTTCACTGGAGGACTCTGATACACAACAGCATGTACTTCTAACAGCTTCCCAGTTTTCAAGGTCTCTTGAGGTAAAAAAGAGAAGAAAACAAAACAAAATATCCACGGTGTTCTTTTGACTGGATTGCTTGCTGCGATAGGTGAACCCTGGTCATATCTGGATAGGAGGCCAAGATCTGGTTTTTGGAGCACGTGGGAAAGCTTTTGTACATTTTGAGTAGACAGTATGGCTAAGCGCATTTAGGTATGGATTCCTTCTCTCATCCCAGCCCTTTCTAATTCCTCCATGATGACAAAACTTCAGAGACACCAGGCTCCAAAAGATAACCGCTAGCTAAAGATCAGCAGACAGGATTTTAACTTTTTTTTCCTTTTAAAATCATTGTTTCTAGACTGCAAGTTCAATTACGATCCAGCTGAGCCTGTATCTCTGTTCTTACACTCTCAGGGACTGTATATGGCCTACACCTGCTCCTTAGTTCACATCTACATTTAAAGATGTGCTCAGTGCTGGGATACTGCAGGCACTTTTTTGGGAACCTGAAAGCCACACAGCAGCAAGATTATGAAACAGCAAAAGGAGACAGAACAAATTTTAACAGCACCATAAAAGAAACAGAATGAGGCATTTGGCCTCTTGGACAGACAACACAGAACATTTTCCCCAGCAAAGGGACCCTATGCTTGACCCCAGGATATGGAGCTAGGTGATTCTATAGGTTTCTCTGACCTGTGAGGTAGGAAAGCTATACTCAACACATTGCTAGTCCAAGCTTTTTGATCTACGATCTTCACAAGTGACAGTCACTGTCTTTAGCTATCCTTGGGATCTAAGTGGGGAAATGGAGGCCCAAGGACACAATAATTCATTTTTTTCACCTTCTAAAAATCCTACCATTGCCCTTCTGGTTAGTTTCCATGAGGATGCTGATATAAACAGCAAGTTCCTAGTAATTATTTTCTACCCAGGTGAAAACTCAGCAGTGTGTGATCATTAGACCTGACAGGACTGAGTCCTTTAGCAGTTACAGTATGTTCCTCATCTGCTTTTACTGAAAATTTCCATGAATTAAGTCTCCTTCCTTCCTGTTTTTTCCAGCTCAAACACCAGAACAAGATAAGTCTTCATCCTCCCATCTAGCAGTTCCTTAGCATAAGGGAGTTAACCTTGTCAACTACAGTTGCTAATCAAGGTGGAGTTCATAATATTGACTCTCGTGGCTGACAGAAGTCCTTAATCTTTTAGCACTGAAGCAAACACACTAACAGCTGTCACTGTTTTCCCTGGGGCTGTGTCACCCCCACCATCTCCACACTTGGCTCTGCTCTATCATTCAGCTTCAGTGGCTGTTCAAAGCCTGTCTTAATAGAGCACTGGGTGGTCTCTTCTAAATACCCAGCATGTTACCTGCAGTGATTTAGCAGTGCTAAGCTGCTGGTACTTCTGCAAACACTGCTGTGTGTACCAGGGTGTAACAGAGTTTAAAAGCTTGCTCACTTACTATGAGAATGGCTACAAAGCAGGCCAGCGTAGTATTCCAGTCTCCGCTAGCTGTGGCAGCTGCTTTCCCAACAAGCACACTGTAAAATATGAAGTCTCCAAGGCCCAGCTTCACACCCCCTGAGAGAAGCGGAGAAAGAAAACAAGTGTTAATTCTGCTCCTCCTGAACAAATTCTTGTCCCCTGGGGAGCAGGTGAAGGTTCCTACTCCTGGCTACCAACCTGGACCCTTAGCCTGGATCCTACACATTACCGAGCAGGCTGAGACTTCCAGCCCCCTCTTCTGCAGCTGTATTTGCTCAGCCTCATTCTATGAGGTGCTTCCCTGGGCTGCTTTAAAAGATGTACCAGCTGAAGAAGCATGAGGACAGAGAGGGATGAGAGGCAAGGGGAAGAAGGAATTGTTTAAGCTGTCTGCATAGCCAAGGGATGTCACTGGAACCACAATCCCAGAACAGACTCTGCAGCAGCAAGAAGTAATACACAGTCAGACTTCAGATCTTTGTTGCTCAACAAGTCACAACTCTTCAAATTAACTGTGATTAGACCAAACAGGGTAACAGGGTGTTAAACACAGGCTCTGACGACACAGAAACCAAGGTATAAAGCTTCCCTTACTTTCCTCCTCCTCAAGCTCATCTAAAGAAGTGATGGGGCGGGTTGGAACAGGACTCCTCGTCTCCGACATCTGAGAATCTGCATGTGAAGAGCTCCTGTGGTCCTCTCTCCCATCCTCAGCTTGGTTCCACAAAAATATGACACAGAGAGTGGACCACAAAAAAAACCCAAGAAACACAAGAGTTAGCTACATTTATGACTTGTATACTGTGAAGCTTCTCTGGAGTGGGTAAGCCCTTCGTTTCTTGGAGGTGTGATCATCAGGACCAGTTCAAGCAGAGACATTTAGTGGCTTCGAGGAAAACACGTGTTATTATTTGAAACAGTCAGAAGGGTACATGTTCACAGCTTCTTTGGCAGCTACCCAGGAGTCCAATGGCTTTAACAAGTGAGTACATACGCAGAACTAAGCATTGCTCTGCACAAGCTAGAATGACAAGTACAACAAATTAAAGTTAATATGCATTCCCACATTGTTACATCTTTGGGGTGGAGGTGCTCAGGTATTCCCTAAGTGGTCATATGACAAAAATGGATGACTAAGAGGACTGCCATTTATCAGAAAAGTTCTGCCCTGAATCACACTGACATTGAGTCTGGGTGTTCTCACGTAGGAAGTGGACACATTTCATTGTTCACAGATTTGTTTTTTCCCCTATTAAATACATCTGACAGAGCCCTTGGTGGTGCTTCTGGAAGCAGCCAGTCTGTGATATATTACTCTTTCTGACAGCTCCTATTTTTCAGAAGCACTCATACAGACTTTCCAGTCCACATCAGTCTGGCAGGACGATGCTGCAAGCAGACTATGATCTGAGACACACACATTGCTTCCCCAGAGGCATTCTGTATGCCTCAGCATGTAGTTTGTGCCTGCTCTGTGCCCAGTTTCAAAGCAGGATTGTGTCCTTGTGGCTTGTTAGTATGTCAGCTGCTTTACCCTGAAATAAACAGCATGTTCAGTTATCAAACCTTAGCACACATTTATTGCTTTAACATAGAAAGGTACTATCGTCTCTGAAGTGCAACAGAACCAGATGGGAAATCCTCCCAACACCACAAGTCACATTTTATTCAATCACCTTAAAACTGCAGTTTAACTTGCATTTCAAAAAGATAAAAGAAAAGGCACACATATTACTACAGGACCAGCTAGAATGTAAACTTGGAACCCATCAGCTACTGTTGGGTAACTGCCCAAACATAAGCCTTTACCCAAGGGTAAATGTAACGACATCCACTTCCTTGGGCAGGGTAAGCCATACCGCACTTACAGCTAGGTAAAAGTACATCTGCTCCATGGAAGTCATCTGAATGCAACATGCTGCAACACACTTAATTTCACCAGCTCACTGGCATCATATTTATGAGCCTATGTTGTAATTTACCATCCCTAGCTCTTAAAAATGTAAACCTCCACTAGCCCACTTTCAGCTTTTAATTCAGTACATCTGAAATTGTGTGTTGAACAACACTTCTGCTTGGTTTATTGTTTGTTTTTTAAATAAAAGCAGTGTGAATACTTGGAGCTTCCTACATCATCTGGTCATCTTGGCTGCCAGTCCTAACAGCGGGTTTCAGAACATCACGAGTGTTCTGCAGCTAACAACACTGAGAAAAATCCATCAGGATTCAGGGGTTTACATCTACTTGCAGTCTCAAGCATACACATTATTTCCCTGGGACAGTGCTCTGTATAAAAGAGTGACATGCAAGCAAACCTGCATCCCGTGTCTGCTGACTGGATCCTCTTGCTGCTGTGTCGGGCTTTGCCATTCCAACTGTCCACATCATAGCAGCTAGAAGAATGACAGAAAGTAATCAGCTGCGTAATACATCAGCCACTATAGCTCGGAGGAGCTAAGTATTTAGCTGTCCCTAAAAATACAAACCCTTGCCCCTGCAGATGCTTTTAAAACACTCACTCTTAGTTGGTTTCCCTAGGCACTTAGAAGGCAAGGTGGAAGAAAATTAAGGCAGTGCATCCATTCCATTTAAGAAAGTCGCAGAGTACATATAGCTAAGAGTCAGTATAGTCTTCTCTGGAGGCTAAAGAAAGCAAAAATCCAGAGCTAGGGTCTTCATCATCTTTGTTTTCTTCCTGGTTTCTGGCTCTTCTCTTTGAAGAAAACAATTTCCCAGGAAATTATGGTAGTACAAAAGGTAACCAGAGGTTAACTTACACAGCTTACTCCTCATGTTCTGCTAAAGGTAAAGCACACAAGCGAGTGATATGCAGGAGTTGTCAGAGTGCTAGTTTCCTCTCTCCCTATTTGTTTTGGTTCTTTCCTGTCCAAATATTGGCTATTTCTGGTTTTGTTCCAAGAACAACTGAAGGATGTTTGGGGGTTTATTCTTGAGAAGGAACCCTAAATTAAAAAGGAATACAAACCATTCTGAAATCAGTGGAAGGGAACTCAAATCAGTTGTTTAACTGTGCATGAGTCTTCCTGTTTTTATAGAAGTTAAACTAAACAAGATCAGCCAAGGCAAACACAGTGCCTGCTTTTCCACTACAAACTCAGCCAAGGTGATGTTTTTGCATCTAGAGGGAGCCACAGAATGTGGTCTTGCAATGGAGACGCTGATGTTCTGAACAAGAACACAAAAAGTTGTATTCTCCATTAAAGAAATTCCTGTTTGTAACTAAAACATGTGAGAGACTTCATCTAGATTGTCTCAGGTCAGTAAAAAGAATCTCCAGAAGCTGAAACCAACATAAGCTCTGCTTAGAACACATAAAAGCAGATAAATGTAAGATTAAATGCTTGGTGGGCGGGGGGAAGATCAGTCAGGTTGTAGGCATCCTCAGCTTAGCACCCAACGTTTGGAAATACCCATTCATCTTACAAATCATGTCATGAAAAAGTCACTGAAGCACTTGAGCTGGGGTCCTGTGAGTGTTGAGTCATCTGCCTTCCAACTACCTTAAATCTTAAGCATGTAAGTCGTGGTTAAGGGCACCAGACACCATCATAGTTAAACAGCCCAAGAAAGCCAGGGAAGAGATGACTGAATTTATTGGCAGAGCAATACTTGAATAGAGCCCTTTACAAAGTGAGCAGCCACACAGTGAACAACAAAGCAAATACGTTCTAAGCTCTGCCATCCGTGCAGTGCACAGAGCAAGAGAGGGCTACAGGAAGACACGTTTAAAGTGTGCACAAGGAGTAAGTGTATTGAGTGAGCATCATCTAATCACAGAACGTTGCACATGCTACTGTCCATCTGACACAGGTTTTTGTATGCAGAACAAGGGCATGTTCTGCACTGTATTCACAAAAGGATAAATCTACTTTTGAACATTTCAGCTTCACAAGGCAAATGTGGGGGCCCTTTGGCCAATTAGAGTTGGCACCATTGTAACTGATAAACAAGGCCTTCTACAAATGGCCTCTTCCAGAACATTAATGCATAACAATCTTAGGGCAAGGAAGTAACTGAAGTAGTGTGCTTTGGTTTGACACAAAATTAGGTTGCAAGTTTAATTTGGCTAAAAACATTAACATTCTAATCTTACTCACAGGAATATATTAATGCAGGAAAAATGGGCTCATTTCTCTCCTGTGCAGTTTCTACCAGCATTCTCAGAGGCCCCTTGGGACAGAGAACAGCCATCAGATCTGCAAAGAGAAAAGGGCAAACAGTCTCATCTCAAACTATCATGCATATATTACATTCTTCATCTTTAAAAAGCTATTCTCCCCTCAAAATTACATTGATGAATATTACCTGAATGATTTCCTGAATGGCAGTATCTGCCACTTTACATAACTCTAGCTGTTCTAATCCCTGAAGATGTTCACTTAAAATACCATCCCCAAGCTTTAATGTAATAATAGGATTTTTCATTGTACTAATCCTATAAAAAGCCTCTTGAGAATACCACGTTATTTCTTTGAAAACAGATGACAGCATTACATCAAGGTGTTAAATTTAATTAGGGGAGGACTGGGGGTACTTTGTTCACGTTCCACAATCTATGTGGAGACTGTGTTTCATGTGAATGAAGGCCTTTGGCCCAGTTCCTCTTTGCCTACCCTCTCTTTCCCATTGGAGCTCCTCACCAATCTGAATGTTACCTCCCAGCTACCTCTTGTTCTGCAGGTTCTCTTGAAACTTGTAACTCACACTAAAATCCATGATCTCTCAATAACTATAAACGAGACCTACAAGACCTACAAGACTATCAGGTACTGATAAAAATCCAACCCCTACCATGCAATTAGATGCAGTTCTATACTGCCAAGGCTTGGTGTTCCACTTTGAAACACATGGTAGGAACACAGTACCTACACAAACAAGTTAGCAAGAGACAAGCCAAGGAGTCAACTTAATTGCCCATCTTCCTCTTTCTAAAGCTGTTAGCACCATAAAGTTGTGTTTTGAATGACATACACAGTCCTGAGATTGCCTCAGAGTAACCTCTCCGTAAGCCACACCTTGAGAGTCACAACCAGGACTTACCATAGATGGAGATTGCACCTAGAATCACCCATGCTGACCACTCAGGTAGATACTTAATGAAAACCAGTGCCATTAGAGCACTGATCATAATGAGATATGCTTGCTGGAGCTGCAAGGGACCTTTCCAGTGGATGCAAATCATTCCAACAGCTCCAAAATTCCAGATGACTAAAAACAGAGTGGGGTAATCCATTGCCACGTTATATGTCTTCAATACTTCACTAGAATACAAGAAGAAACTTTAGCTAAACAATAAAAGCAACTGACATGCAAAGCATCCTACTACTTGTAGTTAAACAAAGAAGCCTCCTACTATACACCAGGAGGAAGCAGGATAGAAGCAGCTCTCATCATGAAAGGGGAACCTGCCTTCCAGCCAGCTGCTGCTTTTAGCTCTCTGTTCCTCCTGCAGAAGATGGACACTCTGTGTGTGCAGACTATCACCACACTGCCTTAGTCCTGAGGTCAACAGCGATTCCAAGGGTTTGAGCAGGCAGGATTTCAAGTCTTAACTGAGCATAGGCCTGCAGCTACGTGACCATCTGCAGCAAAGAAGTCATGTGGGAGTCATGCCACAAGATATATGATGCTCACAGTTAAAAGTGAAAAGTTTTAACAAGTATCACTTGCAAGTTACCAAGTCTGGTTCTACCTGAGCTGGGAGCTAAGGGAATGAGCCTGAAAGAATGTAGTCTGAGAAAAAGGCAAGAAAAATCAGAACCAGCTCAGCACATAAAGCTCCTTTCCACTTGCTTCTCAGTGTATAATTCAGGGCCTCTGTACTGCCAGGTTCAGCCTGTTCATTCTATGCTCACGGTATCACTTCCCAGTGATTTTTGAGGAGTAGGCACTGTGAAATCAGGCATTGCCTATTAAAGTCCTCATTCTCCAAGTTTGAAAAAAAGACAGCTATCTCACTGTAACAATTCTTAAACCTCCACTTGGAGAAGGGGAGACAGTCCTTCCCTTGTTCAAGTTGGGGATTTTCTGCAAAGAGGTGAAGAAGCCCTGAACTGCCAGGTTACCTGCCCCATTCCCACTTACCCGAGATATATGTAGGTAAAGAGGAAAAGCAGCATCAAAGAGGACAGGATCAGCCAGCCATGGATGAACTATCAAGGGCAAGAAGAGACAGTGATTGAAGGGACAGGTCGCAGTGCTGCCTGCACTATTGACAGAGTTCCCTGTTATCCAACAGTCTCCTTCTGCACTCCTGCAGTTTCTAAAGACACTGCCTTCCCCATGACCGGTGAGGGAGCAGGGACAGCCAGTTGCTCCCAGTTCTCCCAAGCTCTTTAATTTTATATTCTATCGCTTGGTGTTTGGTTTTGTTGGTTTGAGGGTTTTTTTTTTTTTCAGTCTCTTTCCTACCCATTTCCTCAGGTATTCATACTGGTTCCTAGTTCAGGGAGGTAAGCACATTCTCTCTGCTTCGTGGGGAGGAGGAGGGGTTCGCCCAAGGCTGTATAATAAATCCATCTCAGGGCCAAGTTTAAAAAGCAGCAATGGTCAGTGCTCAGTTGCTGAGCTGGTACATAAAACAACTCCCTGGGCACCTCAAAACCTGAATGTGCCTTTCCCCCCAAGCCTTGTCCCCTTCCACCACAGGCACCACAAGCAGGAAGAATACCAGTTCCCACAAAGCTTGTCTGAAACTTCTTAAGAGAAGGCATTTGCAGTAAATGGTACAACTTAGTCTGTAGGTACAAACAGCAGAACTTTTTGATCAGACAAAGAAGGCTCAGATCTAACAGAAAGTGGCAGGCCTTGTTTTTTAAAAGCCTACTATTAGTGACAAAATAACTGGAAGCATATTCAGGGGCACAACTCTACCACCACTGACAAAGGCTTCTGTACAATGTGATTCTTGCTGTGACTAAGGTGTGGACTAGCCAGTGCAGTGCCTGTATTTCTCACTGACATGCAGCCCCACCAGAACTCAAGTTCACAGCACACAGAGGTGAAAAAGGCTCTGGCATGAATGCTTTACCTTGTAGCAGCGATATTTATAGAGCAGAACTAGGAACACAGTCATTACAACGATGACGCTGATCATTATGATGGTGTTCAACACCGAGTTCAAGAGACGCTGGCCCACAGAAGGGGTATCCTCACTGAAAGGGGTGTAGATCCTGCAGTATAAAGCAAAAGTCGTATAAAGTATATATATTCTCCTCTAACTAACTGCCCTGTGATAAAACCAGACCTCGCTGCGTGGGAAAGAAAGGGAGGTATGACTGCCAAGGACAGCAAACATGAGACCTAGCCTCTGAAGGAGCAGGGCTCCAGTTAATTATCAACTAAAGATTAGTGGTCTCTATCAAAAGCACATTCCTGCAGAGAAGCTGTGGATGGCAGCGCTCTAAACAAAAAGACCTAGAGTATAAATGGCTTTATTTAAATTCAATAACTTGTCTCTAGGCCACAAATTTTTATTGCATGCTCTGGATCCTCTCCATGATAGTTATAAGGATACATCGCAGGTACTGTCCTGAAAGAGGGAACCTTTTTTTTTTTCCCCACACTTAGGAGAGGCTTGGTCTCTTTTACACCTTCTCATCACCCTGCACACCACATCTCCCCCCACCCCTTCCCCAATTTTGCTTCCTTTGGTTCAGCTCAAGGGATCACAGTCCCTGTTTCTTCCCCCAATGCATGAAGCACAGTTAGAGCCCCAGGAGCACAGTCAGCAAGAATTGGATGGAATTATGTACCCACACCAGGAGTCTTTAGAAACCAGAAATGTCATCAGGAAATGAGACACTCATCCAGATGAACATGCTATTCCCTGATTGCTGCCAGCTAGTGAGGGAACAGACTCGAGTTCAGCCTGGGCCTTTTATGCTGCAGTATGCAGCACCTTCATTATTATGCTGCTCACAGGCTTTGCTTACGGCGCATTAATGAGAGTGCTAACGAATCAGTGTAACGCAGGTATGGAAAAACTTACACAGATGAACGCAGCATACTTTAGGAAGATCTTTGTATGTTTACACAGCCACCTTTAGCTGTGTAAAGGTTCTCCCAACCTGCCAAGGACGCACTCCATGCACACAGACGCGCGTGCGTGGAACGTGTGTGTAACACTAGGGATCCCATGTACTCAGAGGCTGTTTTGAAGGCCCCACTTACAGCTGCCCGTTTTTCTCCGTATAGAAGCGCACTGACTTTATGGTGGCGACGACAACAATCATACAAAGGGTGACAGGCACAAAGAGCATGATTACATGCTTTGCTCCATATTTCAGAGTCAGTTCCTCCTCTTCGTTTTCCGAGGCGCTTTCTCTCACTGGAACACCCGCGTCAGACATTTCCCCATCAGCAGTATTGTTAGGGCTACGGCTGCTACCTGTTCGCCTCTTCTGAAAAGAAATATTAGCAAATACATGAGACTCTTCTTTCTGTTCAAAGTTTTATTCTGTTATATTTCATGAGGCTGCTGTAGGCCACCACAGCATACCACCTTGATCCTAACAGAAAGGTACCAACTGAACAATACAATTAGAAATTCCCCTGCAAACAGGCAGCAACAGAGTTTTTTAAATCTAAGGGCCTCTTCAAGTGCAAATATATTTATGGACACAGGCACACAAAAGGCAAGATGCCCAGAACTGAGAAAGGAAATGTCATCTGCAGTGACATAAGCCCAATCAGCTCCTCCCCCCACAGCAATGCTGTGCTTGCTTTACCCTGCTACTTCGCTGGCAGCAGGACTAGGTTCTGTTCTAACATTTGCTGCATTTGACCAGAGCAGATAAAGGGTTTCTGGCAAAACAAGAAGGCTGAAAGGATATCCTGCAAGAGTCATACGTGCATCAGGTCCTGATTAAAAGCCTGTATCTTTACCAAAAGGAAGGAAAAGGGAGGTGTATATATGGAGATAAAAAGGGGGAAAAAAAAGTCACAGTGGAGGAAATGGGAACAGGCTCTGCTGCTGCTGGCTGAGAGTGACACCAGAGAAACAACACTGGCCAACCAATCCTAGAAGCCAGTTTGCTGGAAGGGATTGAGGGTTAGCAGGGCTACGTCTATCCCCACACCCCATTTCTTCACTCCCCAGGAAGGATGCACACCTACCCTATGTGCCTGTGCTTCCCCTGCTTCTGAGGCTTGCAGGCCATCTTGGTAGGAGGGTACCGGCGGGCTCTCTGCAGACATCAGGGATGTTCTCTCATTGCAGGGCTCCTCCTCACTGTCCGAGTTGTTCATGAATGTGATCATCGTCGCTTCCCTAGGGAGCACTCAGGAGGGGCACAGCCAAGCACTACTCAAGGCTGAGGGGACACGCAGAGCAGAAAGAAAGAGAAACAGTGAACACCACAGTGCAAACAACTGGAAGTCTGAAGAGAAGGCAATTTCGTCAGGGAGGTTACAGCATGCTATGGAACTCCATCTCCTTCTAACAGCTGATTTAGCCTACTGTCACTCCAGGCATGACAATCTGTTCAGTTAAAGTCAGTGACGTTTGCAGTCAGGGAGAACAGCAAAATGCAGCACTGAAGCAATTTTAATACTTTTTCTTTGCCACAGCTTTCACAGTTGCTGCCTCTATTTTCCCTCTGCCATTAGCACACCTTGACTTTCACAAAGGAGGTTTCTCAGTGTTTAGTGTTTGTTTTGCAGGAGCCAAACAAAGCTTCACCTCAAATGTTGGCTGCCTGCTAGAAAGCTAAGAGAGCTCAGCGCTTACACAACACTCCTGCGAGCATCAGCAGGTAGCAGAAGTTTCTTAGTAACCTGGAGCCTCATCTTTACAAAAGCTCTAATCAGGAGTTACATGCTGTCTTCCCTGTTATGACTGTTTATTAACCAGATTAATTTTATAAGCGGTTCTTCTCTTTGCCTATGGACAAGGAGAGGTTTGTATAGAAAGGGAAAGACCTGTCTCCTTAGGTGAGCCACTTTTTTTTTTTTTCCCTTACATTGCCTTGTGAATAAAAGCAAAACTACTCAGATGGGCAAAAACTTGGGAGTATAAAATTGAGGGCTAGAAATGTTTGGCCTCTTTCCACCTGCTGCTGTGCAGAAAAACAATCAAAGCAGTGGCACAGTGCAGAGAGGAAAGGAACAGCTCTTCTTTCTATTCACCAGAGAAAAGAGGTACACTGCCCTGGATTTTGCAGAACAGCCTTAAAGCCAGGATTTCAGGAAGCTGTAAAGGCAGGTGACGGAAAAATTCCTTTCAGCATTTAAGTCAGCTTAACAAAGCAACTGGAGTCAATAAGGTTAATTCAGTTACCTTCTGATTCTCAGCCACCTGTCCATAAGCAAAACCAGACCTCTAATGTATCGTGCAGCTGAAATATGTATGAGAACGCCTCTCCTCTGCAGTATTTTACCAAAGCCTGTGTGTCTCAAGAAATATATCCAGCTCTGAAGAGGAAGCTGAAGAAGCCACATGACTTGGACACAGTCGCTTAAATCTGAATCATGCATTCACAGCCCAACCAGTACACTATGCCATCTACAAGCCAGCTTAAGAGGTCAGAGTGGATACTCATAGAGTTGAAGATCTGCAAGATATTCTTGCTTCTCACTAAAGAAATTGAAATTCACTTTGGAGGAAGGAAAGAGGGAGGAGTGGGAGATTCCCCTTTCTTTCATAACCTCCTCAACTCATCTGGCACCTTCAAGAAATTTTAGAATATCAACTCAATCTGGCCAAGCAAAACATCTTTCAGACATCTGTTCTTCTCCTGCCTTCTCTTCAAGCTTTTCCATATCATTTTGTTCCTCATGTAGTGATAAAAGTGGTACAGTTATAGGAAACAAATGCAGGGGTAGCCCTCAAAACTAGGCCTGTCAGCTTTGAAGTAATACTGTGTTCATACTGAGTGAGCTGCCTAACATCTGCATGTGTGAGCTTATTTCTTACAGAGCCCAAAATCTCTCCAAGTGCTTAACACACTCTTCTGACTGAGCATGTGAGGGCTCACAATTTACATTTGAGAGCCTAGATTCTGGTTCAGTTATAGGATTTAGGACTTTAAAGAAATTGGGTACATAAAGTCATTCAATCATGACATACTTCTGGATCTCTGAACAGGCTGGGTTTTGCATGCCACGGGATCTATGACCCATGGAACCTAAATAACTCTCAAACCCCTCTGCTCATGTCAGAGACCAGAAAAGAAAGAAATAAGGATTTACTCTCTGATAGTTTGGGACTAATATTTAGGTTTTAACAACCCAATGAGAATATTAAAGAACTTCTTGTCCCAGTTTAAAGAAACGTCCTCACAATTTTTGCTGTGTGAACAGAGCAATTCTGCAGAGGATTTAGAAGGGACAGCCAATTAGCCTACTTTCAACACCCTAGTTATGCCTACTAGAGGAGATAAACCAATAGCAAAAACACAGCGCTAATCACTAACCTCCACAATTACATGGAAAAATAATCTCATGTTGTAATACAGCTATTTTTAAGCTGGACATTTTCTGCTATTCTCCCTCAACAAGGATATGGATAAATGCAAAGATGCAACAATACTTTCTGGTCAGCAAGCAGACTCAGACCTGAACACAGCTCTACTTGTTTACAAGGCTTTGGTTTCAGTGAGAGCACAAGCAGACTTCAACATATCCAGGATTTTACAGGACTCCTGTGGCAACCAGCCCTCAACAAATCCTCAAACACTGTACTCACAGCTGCCTTAAACTGACCTAAATACACAGTCCTGCCAAAGAGGTTGTCTCACCACCCTCAGTCTCTCTGGTGCCAACACCAAGTGCTCATCAACAGTCTAGCTCTTTCGAAAAAGACAATAGGCACCTGTTTTCCTTTGCTTTCACAGAGCCAGGTTCCAGCAGGACCGGCTGCCAGGCTGGCTATGTGAGCAGCCCCAGTGCCAGTGCCCACAGAAGGAAAACGGAGTGTGGGGCCATTCCCCTTCCAGCAGGGTTGAGCCTTATGGTGCAAGCCCTCTGCTCACTCTCAGACAAGCAGCCCACCCTGACCTCAGGTCTGCCACACCTGTGCAGCAGGGGTCTTTAACATACAGTCTACAGAGGCAGGAACACTGGCTCTCCCGCTCTGCCCCACCATGGACTCAGCAGAGAGTTTATCTAATGCCACTATTTATTCATCAGACCTGCAACTTTGAACTGGCAGCAAGGCTGGGCTGGCTGCTGGTTTAGGAGCTTTGGTTTAAGCAGTCTGTCCTTCAGGGGAGGAAGGACCAGCCTGGCCACTCTCACATCCAGGTACCCAGCATGAAAGCATGCTTTGGGCTGAGCAGAGCAAAAGAAGAGAAAGCCTCTGCCATGGGGGCTTGCTTGCTAAAAAGAAAGGGAGCCACAGAGAGCCACAGTGTTTTCTGATATCATTTCACTGGTTAAGAGAAGGGGCCTTGTGGAGAGGATTTCTGCCTCCCACGGACACTGGACAGGACACCCCATAATGGGGAGCATGGGAACCTTCTTTCCTACTTGTGCATGACACCAATACATCACTTAGGCTGACTGTGTTTTCCTAGGCTCAGCTGAAGAGGCAGGAGGACAGTTCAGGAAAGGAAAGCATGGATTGCTGAGACAAGCATGCTTCCTTTCTGACTATAGCAACAGGAGAAGCTTTCAGGGTGGGGGGAAATGTAAGCGCTATCTATATTCACAGAAAGCTATAGAGCACAGACCACCAAATACAGTAAAGAAAGAAGTTCAAAAACTTGTGCCAAGACCATCACCAAATTGCCCCAGCAGGTTGCAGGGTATCAGGCAAGGTTTTCCTCTTTTCCTCTGTGGATGGATTCAAAATTAGGTCCCATTCAAAAATCATACGATGTTTAAGAGCCAAAAGACCAAACTCTCAAAACCATATGGCAAAAATGAAAGTGGACAGAAACTAGGTCAGTAGTAAGTGCTTCTATAACGGAGCAGCTGAGGTGGGAATACAACCACTCCTGCTTTGTAGCAATCTCGTGAAGCCTGCAGGAGAGCAGGAGTCAGCGTTTAGCCCTTTCCAGATATCCTTTGTGCAAGGGACCTCTTTCCTCAACTGTGATAAATCAGCTTTATAGATTTTGATGAAACTAGGCCAGTTCACACTAACATTAGGATCTAGTCTCAGTTTGCCTTTTAATTTCATGCTGCAACATCACTGTGCTGCAAACAAACCTCAATACTTTGCTTTCCATTTCATCCATCACAAACAATACCAATACAATATACAGCACAGAACAGCAGCTATAGGCCGGCAGAATACTTAATAATCCTCTTGAGAGTTAAAATTCCTGCTTATAAGTATTGTTCTCTTTGATGACAATTAGATTAAGAGAATAGTTTTCCTTTGCTATATTTAGATCAAGAGAAAGCTTTGGGCTGACACTGATGGCCTGACATTCTCCTAAGATTCAGCTGTAGTAATCACTGCTGTTGGTAAATACGAAGAAGAGGAAAAACTTTTAAGAAATCTTAAGTGCAGGGGCCAAAATTAGGAGGAAAGATTTCCAAGGTTCTTGCCAATAAAGCCAGAATGTGCATGCTGCTAAAATGACAGGGGTCTTGGAATACACCATCTCAGTGGTCAACAGAGAACTTGCAAATGCTGTTCTCTTTCAGCCCCAGAACACAGAAATAACAAAACAGGTGTTACTAGGGGAAGATGGAGAGATTTGTGGCCCTCTTTCTCCATTTTAAGGCACACTAACATAGCTGAACTAGCACTGCGTTCTTTTGCCCTGCAAGAAAGGCACTGCATAGCCCCAAAGGGTTATTTTGCTGGCAGAGCTGAAATCAGACCCCTCCCAAGAGAACCAGAAGGATTATTTTGCCAGCATTAAGCCCAAATACACTAGCAGTCAACTTTTCATCACAGCATAAAGGCACCACAGCCCTGCAGACCTATTTACACCAGTAAAACCTCAAAGCCTGGGTCAGCCTTCACGCACAGGAGCAGCTACTCACGTTGGCCCTAACACTGCCAGGGGCATGAGCCAGCAGGGGCTGGAGGGACACCCAAGGCACCTGTACTGGGGCTGGGTGCCAGCGCCCTAGCCGAGCACCTGGGGCAGCGGGGGCAGCCACCCACGGGGGATTCAGAGCCCCAGGTACCTCCGCTTCCCCACGGGCACACGGTGCGCGGCTGGGTCAGCTTCCCTGTCCGTCCCTGCCCATGGCCAGCCCGGCCACACACACCGCGGCTGGCGGAGAGAAAGAGAGATAACAAACACTTAACAAAACATAAGACCAGTAAACCCTGCCAGGCAGAGATTTCGCAGGAGGCCCGAAGGAGACCTCGCACCCATGCAGGAGTTCTGCCCAGCTGCCCTTGCTAACGCTTAGAAACCGGGTTGCCATTGAAGGCGTGCGGGCAGCGCTTCCCAAGGAAATCCTGGACTGCAGGCACCAGCGGCCCCGCCCAGCAGAAATACGTGTGGGAATATATATACTTGTATTTTATGCATATATATACCTAAACACACATATTAATACATACAAATAGGCACATACTGAAACATATATACACACACACACACACATATATATACATCACTAGAACGAGCCAGAAGGGTTGCCGGACATCCCCCCGCGCCCTCCGCCTCTGTGCCGGGCCCCGGCGTGGAGCGGAGGGGCCTCGCACGGCTCCAGCAGCGCGGCCAACCCAAGCCCCCACTCGAACGACGGCCGCCGGCCAGGCCCCACCCGGTCTCGTCCCGCCGAGAGGGCAGCCAGAGCCCGCGGCGCCCCAGCGGGCACAGGGACAGAGCCCGCCGCCGCTGTTTACCTGCTCCCGGCGCGACAGAAGCTCCCGTCCGCCCCCATTGGCTCCGGCGCACTCTAGCCCCCACGCTGGCCAGGGGGACCAGAGCGCCCACCGATTCGCCGCAGCGGCTGTCGCTCGGCGAGTGTCCCCGCCTGCTAGCCGCCTTCCTCCAATGGGAGAGAAGGGTGGGAAGAGGGGTGGCCAATAGGAAGGCGGCTCTCCCCGCCCTTTCTTTCTCTCGCGCGGTGAGGCAGCCGGAGAGGCGGTGGCTGAGCCGCCATAGTAGGTCGGCTGTGCGTGGTGCCTGCGGACCGCAGCTGGCCCAGGGGGAGGTGGGCCTCCTGTCCGGGACGGCAGCGCCCGGGGAGAAGCCGCGGTTGCCACAACCAAGAGCCAGAATCAGGTGTGGGCTTCTCCCCTCAGCGGCAGCGAGGGGAACGGAGGGCTCAGCTCGGACGGGCCCGCCTCCTGCGTGCTGCCATTAGGTGTCCCCGGGCTCTGTGGGAGCGCTGTGTGTAGGTGAGAGGGGCGAGCTGACAGTGAACCGTCAGCTTCCCCTCAAGCTTACTGACCGTCCTGGCAGCTGGACGCGTGACATTCATAATGCCGGTGAAAGGCGATTTTAAAGTAATTGCTTGAAAATGCCTGGCTTTACAGCCACAGCCTGTGCTTTTACGGACCCTGTGACTAACTGAGCTGCCAGCGCTTTTAAGGCATTTGAAAGCTTATCAACAACTTCCAATAAATGGGAAACCTATTGAAAAAGGTAAGGGGGAAGCGTGGAGCAGTAAACATAACCAGAGGAACTGGGCAAGAATGGTTCTTTTGGAGTTATGTCTGACTAATGCTCAGTTTATAGATCAGAGGTGAATAGAGGAAAATCACAAACATTTTCACATTTGCTGTGACTGTGAGAAGCTTGTGATTTCAGAGCGTAAGGCTTTTTGTTTAAAATCTTGAAAAATAAATCTAGCGTCATAGTGAACAATGTAATCCTGTAGACAGATTAAACTTCTCTTCAGTCAGCACACAAACCACTCCTGAGCCTCTTGTTCCCATGGCTTTATCAAGTGACAGTTAAGTGAAATTAAGATTCTGACAGCTCTGTAGCACTTGCTCATCATCTGTGGGGGCAGAGACACGAACTGGAGTCACAGTAAATTCCCTCTGCTGCTGTTGTCGTTTAGGAAGAACTTCAGGCACAGACATGGAGTATTCGCACCAGAGCTTCACGTTCTGCTTTGCTTCTTGCCATCTGTGATGAATTTGCATACAAAAGAAATGAAGGGTAAGATGGCAATGAAGGAGACACGAGGTGCAATAGGGAGCTGCCTGGCTAAATGGGGTTTTTGCAGATTCCAATCTAAGTTGGCCATCACACCATTTTCCCCGAATTTCCTGCACAACATTGGTAACAAATGATAGACCTTCCTTGTATCTGTAATCTTTATCTTGAGCCACTCTGCACACAGAACTGTTACATGTACAATTCCTCAGAGCCCCAGGGAGCTGCTTATCAAAGCATGGCCAGCTGTCCTTCACCTAGGTAATGTCAGTCCAGGAAAACTGATGAACTGTGTGCTTCTTCACGAGCAGAGCATCAGAGCTCTTTGTAACAGGTTTCTCTCAAAGGCTGCGCCTATCCTTGGTATTTGTGCTGGGCTCTTGAGTTCCTAGACACTTGATCCAGCTGGAGGTTTTTTGTAAACGGGGATTTCTCTGATGAATCCTTCACACATTTTATTCTCAGCTGTTTACTGAGTTTGTTTAATATTAGGGGAATGAGCAATTTTGGTTGCACTCAGATTTTCCACAACTGACAGTAGTTTTACACCCCTTTACTTTTATGTGGAGCTTACGTATCTGACACAAATTTGGGATAATAGTAAAAATATTTATCTGGTTTAAAACATTTTACATGTTCAAAGCCAAAGCATGGACAGTCTGAACTGCACTGGTCTTCACCTCGCTGGCAGCTGGCCAGTCCATCTGAGCCTACCCAAAATTATCACCAAGCCAGCAACAAACACGTGCCGGTGAAACCCCTGGCCTGCCATAAGTCTGTGCAGGCAATAGGTAAATTGATTTTAAGCTCCTTCTAGGGGCTAAAGGGTTGGGAACTGGTTTTACAAACCAAGTTGTAAGTTTCTCAGCAGTTTTAGAAACTAAACTTGCAGCTTTTTTTTCTCTCTTTAAAAATGCTGCTCTTGAGTCTGAAGGGCTCTGGAAGAGGATTACGTTAACATTCACTACTAAGGTGTCTAAGCAGGTCTCTGGCCTGAAGTTTAGACGCAGGCAAATTCCTTGTTTCACTCCACATTCTCTTTGTGCTCTCTCCCCTTTTGCCATCACCCATTGGATGTGTGCAAAGAGATGTAGGTCTTGTGCAACCTAACAAAGGGTTTTCGGAAAAGTTACGTGTCCTGCAACCTCAGGAAAGCACAAGAACTGATGGCACTGGGCATGTGATACCCAGCTGTCTTTCTGTGAATGAGTATTCTGCCTGCCTCCTTTCTAGTTTTTGGAGGCAAAAATCTAGCTTAACTCAGTGTTCCTCTTCTGCACCCTGAAGTGGGTAATAGGAAGGCAAATAGTTGTTTCAGTCTCTCCTTCCCTGAGAGTTACTACCAGCTAGCTTTCAGCCAGGATGGCCCTTCCCATGTTTTTTTCCTAGCTGCATCACATGAGAAGCATCTGACCTGAGAGCGAGATAAAAGACTCTTTGAACAAAGCCTCACACTGTATTCATGTGGCCATCAAAAATATTTCTGCATTTTTTCTCTTTGTTAGAGAGATCTGTGAAGTCATATCCTTGGAGGATCTCTCACAGATAATCTGAAGTGTGGCCATCCCTAGGAAATCATATGACAAGCCACATCGCAGCTCATTCTGGAGTACATAGGGACGTTCTGTGGGATTGCCCTAATGTGCTCCATTTTAGTAGTTGGACGTTTACATTAGGAGATCTCAGGGAGTTGTTGGTCATAAACTGTTACAATCCTCCAAATACATCCAAGGGATTGTGGCTGTTTTATTTCAGGGGGTATAAATAATACCCGAAAACAGGACTACTGACACAAACACTGAGGTGCTCCCTTGGCTTTCAAATGGAAACAGACACAACACCATTTGTCAAAATAACATTAAAACCTCTTATGCTTACACAGAAGATATGAATAGCGTCATATCTGAGGTTTTATGCTAGAATAAACAGTACTTTCCAAAAGTCTTGCTCAGTTTATTCCACTCTGTAAATCTGCAGTCCCTCAAAAAAAGGGCATTACTGAACACCCAAGTAAACATTTTTCTCATAACTGAAGGAGATCTGCTCATTTGTAAGATTACTTACCATGCAGCCACGTAGGACAAGTGGAGATGGCCTCAAGTTGCTCCAGGGCAGGTTTAGGCTGGATATTAGCAAAAATTTATTCACTGAAAGGGTTGTAAAGCATTGGAACAGGTTGCCCAGGGATGTGGTGTAGTCACCATCCCTGGAGGTATTTAAACGACATAGAGATGTGGTGCTGAGGGACATGGCTTAGTGGCAGACTTGGCAGCGTTAGGTTAACAGCTGGACTCGATGATCTTGAAGGTATCTTCCAATCAAAACGATTCTATGATTCTGTGGTGGAGTGGCACCTGTGGACAGGTATCATATATTGGTGTCACAGTCCTGTGCTGATTTTTAAAGAGTGATCCCACACTGGTGTATCCATGAAGACTCAGATCCAACCAAACAGTTCAGATTTATACTCCAGTACTGGAGAGTATGGCATATCCTTCTGTCTAAGACAGAGACCAAATATGGATCAAAAGTCTTCCAGACTGTAGACTATTGATCTGACTCTTGGAAGCACATCTCCATCGTAAGAGGATACTGACCAATTGTGCCATGAATGCTCATTCAGTACATGTCTCCCATGGCATTGTGTAGACTTGAGATCATCTCATGGTCCATTCATTCCAGGGTCTGTAGCATCATAGAAGCTGTGTAGCTGACTGCTTTCTAGTGTATGTAAAAATGAGCTAAACACGAGACCCGAATCAGACAAAGCCAAGGTGGTGGAAGGGGAACAGGAATTAAATCTAATTACCTGTGTGGCCACAAAGTGATCAGTGATGCATCCAAATCAGTGCAATGCCACCAAAGTCTTGCTTCTGTGCTCAGGTCTTTTGCAGGCCCATCAAGCAGGAGCAGGACAGCTCCAAGAGGAGTGCAGAGGTCCTGCTGCCGTGGTGCCCTCTGGACCACTGTCTCGTTCAGACAGTTCCTCCTACTTCCTTATGTTCATATTTTGTACAGTCTTGCTAAAGAATCACATATCTCTTTAGGAGACAAATGCACCAGCGTGAAAAGCAGTATTATGCCTTTAAGATTGTTGGTATCTCTTTGGCTTTCCAGATCTTGGGACAAATCCTTCAGACAATCCCAGGCTCCGAGAAGTCAGCAGACCTTTTCATGTGACCTGGAAAACTGTGAGTTAACACTGCTCTGCTCTGCCTGAAGTCAATGATAAATCAGAAATGACTTTAACTGAACCAAGGTCAGTCCTGGGAAAAAGGAAAAGACATAGCTGCCTAACATCTTTTTAAAATGCTCATGACAGACGTTCCCCATAACTGTGCAGATGAACCTGTATCATTTACTTGGGCCCTCTGCTGGTAGTCATCGTGAAGAGGAGGTGGTGAAGGAATATCTGTTATACATTAATATTCAAATAAATCCTTCCCGGGTTGTATTTCCAGGAGGTTCCCTCCTCCACACCCTGTAGAGGAGAGTCTTGGTGTCTACACTAGGTGGCAGAGGCCCTCTGTGCATGGACATCTCCTCGGTAGCTGGATCAGCTGTCTGACCTAGATCTATCTGCAGTCTCCACTCAGTTACACCATGTGATAATCCTTTAAGGGGATTTTTACTGTAATGAGAAATACGTTAGGTGCTCCTCTAGCCCGCTGCGGAGAATTTATCAGCAATTGTTTTGAAGCCACGCTGTTTGCTGGATTCCACGACACTGCTCAGGCACTCAGATTCAGCCCAGCTTGCCTCTCCTGGCAGGGTTGTATCATGACCAGTGTTCCCATTGCTGAAGCTACCCTGTAGCAGCAATGGCAAGAAATCTGAGAGAATGTAGGCAAAGATCGATTTTTCACTCCCCTAAGGGGTAAGGGGGAAGTGTCCTATTTTGATTTTTGTTGAAAAAAGGCAAGGCTTTATCACTTTTTGTTGCTGAACTTGACTCATGTACTCATGCTAAGCAGCAGTTTTCCAAAGAATCCATTGTCTGCTCCTCTGCACAGAAGCACTTAGAATAGTTTATCTTACTAACTTCTAAAGTAAATTAAATAAGTTTGTTTTAAACACTTTTCCCTTCAGCAGGAGTGGCCATTCCTAAAATAGCCTTTACTGGCATTTAGTTTATTTAACTTTGCATTAACACCATTTAATCAAGCCTTAAATTAGGTTTTGAATCATCTCAGTTAAACTGGTTCAAGCCAGTTTGATTTTCAGTTATGCAGTAACTGAAGAGTTTATTACATTTTAAGATAATTGAAATAAGAGAGTTCACACAGGGATTTTCTACAGATCAAACAAAGCAGTTTTTAGGCAAATCTACAGTTAAACCACTGTGGCTTTTCAAAACCTTGGGGCTTTATTTTTTGTCTTGTACAATGAAACTGTAAGTAAGCTAAAGAAAAAGCTAAACCAAAAGATTTCTTTTATGTATCAGGGAGGTTCAAGCATAGATCTCAGATTAAGGAAATAACAGTAACTGGTACTTCTGCACCTTCTTTATAACTTCTCTCCTCTCTTCCCCATCTGGCAAGCATTAGTCGCTTCAAGAAGAACTTCAGAAGTTAATTATTTTTAAATTCTGCAAGATCTTGCACTTTGCTAATGAATCACACTCCTCACTTGTAATTTTTCGTAAACACAGTTAAGCTGGCCTTTTTCCATTCCACTGCCATATTTCACCGCCATCACCTTCACGTTCCCATACATCTCACAGATGTTTTGATATAACAGTGAGATGTGTTTCCAGAGCAGCAAAACTTTACAGGCATTATGGGTTACACTCATCCTTGGTCAAAAATTGTCTTCATGAAACACTCATACTGCAACTCTTACAAATGGGCCAGAGTTGACTGGTGGTGGTGGATAAGCTTTATCCAGTTTGAGCTTGTCTGTATTTGTCTCCCAAAGCCCAGGTAGAGCCTGGGAATCATTTCAGCCAGGGCTGCTATTTAACAGCCCGCATAACAATATACAGTATTCAAAGAGAGAGAAGAGAAAGAGAACAGCACATAGATCTGGCATTGTCAAGGTGAAGTTAGCTGGGCAGGAAGTCCTTACCCTATAGAGAATTACAGAGAGGACATTGCAAATAAATAAAAATCACAGGCATTCATTTGAATACAAGCTACAGGTTTTCCAAAATGTGTGTAGTATCTGTGGTGGTGTATTTGATTTTTCCTAAGTCCACATGAGGGACTGGGTATTTGCATAAATAGAAACTGTGTTGTCCTAATATAAGGAGGAGGGGGAAACAGCAGGAAAGAGAATGCACTGTGATAGAGCCGATGTGAGCACCTGAGCAAAGGGAGACATTGCACCAGCATTTGGTGTGTGAATTCCCCGGCACTGGCCATCTGCAAAGCAGCCCTGTGAAAATCTAGACCTAGAGCAGGCAGTCTGCTTGGTTTCTGCTTGGTTCAGTCAGGAGCTTTTCTGTGCTTGAAATCCTGGGTAAAAGAATACTACTGCTCTGTGGACACATTGCCTGACACTCACCAAGCAGTTCGGTCCCAGCATCTGTGCTGTCACTGATGGCACCATAAAACTCAGCAATACAGAGGGTGGGTGTAGTGCTGTCAGAAGAGCTCCAATACCCATATCCAAAAGAAAAATTTACAGTTCTTCATGACATATAGGGAAGATGTGGTTTCCTCATCTCTATCAACTCAGATAAGTTTACTCATGCAAATGTCAGGAAAAGCAAATACAACTCCAGAGATACCTCCACGTGAATACCAAAGCTGTGGTAAGTAAAATCAGATATATTATTTAAAAAGAAGAAGGATAACTTCACTGTAATTTAGAAAGGGAAACAGTAATGGTGGTGACTTTCTGTATGAGCAAGTGTAGCGTATAGGAGACCAACATTTCCCATGTACTCATTTCAAATGCTGAATCTGAGACACTTTGGGCCTCATTTATACGTGCTGAGCAGACAATATTCTGCACTTCATGAAAGTCACAAGGTTTATGAAAGTCATGGCTCAGTCCAGACTGGTTTCCTTTTAGACATGCAGAAATAGAGACACGAAAATTCACTGGCCAGTTTTTAAAATGTTGGTTTTTCTCTCTCTCTGCCTTAGTTTTCCCATCTACATGGGAAAGATGGTAACTACCCTGAGTGAGAAGTGCCTTGAGGCCTCCCCTCCAGGGAGGATGTAGCAAAGTGCTATGTTGTTAATGAAGATGAGCAATGCCCACTGTACTGCACACAATGCCAATGCTTAAATCATTTCTCACCCACCTCTGCTTTCCTCCCTAAACTGTGCTTCTGTCTCCTGTGTCTTCCTCAGAGCTTTTCACACTCCTGTTCATTTCAACATTTATACAGGAGGTTCCATAACAATGTCAGATTCATTTCGTTCTTCCACCTAGTGCAGCTGTCTTAAATCATTTCACCTCTTAAATTAATTTCCTGTCTCAGAAGGCCAGTGTGGCACTTTTTATAAGCTCATAGCCTACTCTGCTTATTCAGGGAAGATTCCTTGTGAATGCTGAATCAAGTTTAGCCTTCAGAACCCGATAATTGACTGTTAAAACAGTCAATGCCACAGCAGACACACTCAGCAGGTGATGGTAGGTGAGTTTTTCTAGACCTCAAGAAGGTGAACTTGTTTCCACTGCAGGTTATTTCTGAACACAAAACCTGTGTTTGTTCTAATCTCAACGCTGAGCTACTGTGTCTGATGGTCTCTGTGCACACTAGGGGAACAAGGAAGCCAGCTCTTCTGACAGTGAGGAGAGCCTTTAACCACTAGAACCAGAATAATTTTGCAGTGGAAAGGAAGTGGGAGATTTGAGCAGCAAGGAGAGAAGAGCTTGTGGCTTGGGTGCTGATTTAGGATACTGGTAGTCCCGGATGGCTTCCCAGTTCCTGCACAAACTTCCTATGTGTTCATACAACACAGAGATAAGGACCTTTCTGAGGCCTGACTTGTTCCTTAGAACATAAAGTCTTGGACAGAGAGACTCCTGCTTATTCTACGCATGTGTTTTTCAATTATGTCAGCGAGGTTCTGATTCTTAAGGTCATTTGAATAAATTTTCTGCTTGGTGGTTAAGCCAAATACATCAGAGTAGGCTGAAATCTGTTTGAGCTGTTCCATAGTAGAGATATCTGAGTTTTATTTACATTCACAAGAAAAAGTGTAAAATGTTGTTCCGAACTTGTGGAACATACTTTATTGAACCCAACATGAAAACTTTCCTTCTTAAAATACTTAGAGTGGAAAGAAGTTAAATAGCAGACTAACATTATAAAATTACTGATGGTAGTGGCCACCTCTTCTGCAAACACAAGCACTCCTGTAGGCACTGTAAAACCCCGTCTGAATATCTTCTCCATCTGAGAGGATTTGACCCACATCTCCCATTTCTCACAGATTTAGTCAAAGGGAGGAACCTTGTGTAATGGTGTGATCTGTTTTGTCCTGTGCTTTGATCTTGTTGTAAAGCAAATACATTTCTGACATGCTGAAATAGTTCCTTTCGTTGTTAACAACATTAACGTAATTTTTGGTTCACCCAAACTGTACTGCAAAGTTGGTGGACAGTTAATCATTCTAAGCATTTGTTGAAAGAGGCCAGTTGTCGGCATCTCCTAGTATTCTTTGTTAGTCTATTTGAACCATCCAATGGACTCCTATAAATAGAATATAATCTTCTACTGAAATCTATAAGAGAGTGGAAAAAGCATACAAATGATACCAGCCTCCTGGGGACTTTTCTGGAAGGAATTCTCCTTTCTTTATTATAAAGAAATATGAAATAACACTTATGCTCAAGGGATGTAGCAAATACTTTGATTTAAATTTTGGCTTATAGTGTTGGGAGGCTTTTTGCTGTAAAATATTGCTTGTGAAGTTTGAGACAAGCACAAGTTGACCCATAAAGAAAAATTGAATCATAAAGAACAGCTACTTGAACATACACAGCAATGAACCCAAATGCCTCCATTAGTGTCTGCAAACTGTAAAACTGACTCTGAACACCATATGAGGAAGGGAGAAGGAATTGCTTCCTGACACTACTTGTTCCTGCGAATCCCAGTGTCAGTGACCGATGCCAGTGCTGAGCATGCCGTGGGCACGGAGCCCTGGGCTCTACTCCGTCATTTCCAGTGCTCCGTAAAAGCGTATCCACTCATGATGGAGACAGGAAGGACAGGGTGTGACTCCTGTAAGACAGCTGTGCAACTTTGCTGGCTGCAATGCTATCGTTATGCCCAGATGTAGTGTAAGATGGGCAGGAGAACCCCAAATCTGTTCCCTGCAGCCCCTCTCCCCTAGTCTGACCTGAGGGGAGGAAAGGACATTGACTCACCAAGACCTGTGAATAATTGATTTTCTGAGAGTGGCCCTTGGTGCTGGTGCAGCTAGTGAATTAGCCATAAGCTGCCCTTTTGCCAGGTTTTGCAGAGCACACAACTAATGCCTGGGGCCTTTGGCTTGCCTGGGCTGGAGCAAACCAGTTCATCTTCCTGCAGGCAACACTCAAGGTGTAGAGACAGTAACTGTAAGACTGCACAGGCAGGACAAGACAACTAGAACAGATTTATTTGGACAGCGGATGCAAATAGGGCAATGAGGGTGTGCTGGAGCTTGGCAGCACAGTGGCCTTGGTGTAGCAACAGCAGCAGCTGCTGTCAGCATGGACATTGAAAGCCACAGCTCACAGAAGGGACAGTAGGCTAGCCCAGAGCCTGCATAGCTACCGAATATGAATGCCCAAATGGAAAGGTGGTAAGCACCAGCCCTGGTGGAAAAGGACTGTTTGGTACAGGAGGTAGAACGGGGTGTCGTGAAGTATCAGATGCAGCAGAAGCTGCATCCTAGACACCATCAGGTTGTGGCTGTTGAGTTGTGGTGATAGGGATGTATGGGCACTTCTGATCTGTGTTATTGCTTCAGCATATGGATCAGTAGGTGTGGAGGTGCTGGGTGCAGGTATCTGGTTGTCCTCCTGTGGAGCTGACGCAAAGGGATCATTCTTCTTCACAGAAGCAGTTCCTACTGCAGCCTGAACATCTGGGCTTCTTCTCAGGCAGCTTTCCTTAAAATCTGGGTCTAGTGAGAATGCAGCTGATGTTGTGTTTTTTACACCAGCACTCTGCTTACAGGTTCAGAGCAGGTGGGGTGAGGAAAATCTCTCTTGAAATAGGGGTTATCGTAGAAGAGTAACTAAAAAATGCAAAGGGGAGGAGTTAGTTGGCATTGTTTCCAGACTGAGAAAGACAAACCTACAATTAACGAAGCATTTGTTTCAAAAAAGACAAAGATGGATAATAAAAAGGCCTCTTAAAGGGCATTTTAAACTTTGAGACTGAGTAAAATCACAGAATCACAGTTTTGTATCATCAGTGAACTTGCTGAGTGTGCATTCTGTCCCTTCACCCAGGTCATTGATGAATATGTTGAACAGGACTGGACCCAGTACTGACCTGTGGGGAACACCACTAGCTACAGGCCTCCAACTAGACTCTGTGCTGCTGGTCATAACCCTCTGAGCTCAGTCATTCAGCCAGTTCTCAATCCATGTCACTGTCCACTCATCTAACCCACAATTCCTAAGCTTCCCTGAGGGGATGTTATGGCAGACAGTGTCAAAAGCCTTGCTGAAGTCAAGGTAGGCAACATCCACTGCTCTCCCCTCATCTACCCAGCCAGTCATGGAAGGCTATCAGATTGGTCAGGCATGATTTCCCCTTGGCAAATCTATGTTGACCACTCCTGATACCCTTCTTTTCCCCCACATGCTTAGAGATGACATTCAGAATGAGCTGTTCCATCACCTTTCCAGCGATGGAAGTGAGGCTGACTGGCCTGTTACAATATGTTACAATACAGTTCTCTTAAGTCATGCACGGCCTCAGTTTTTTGTCATTTGGGAGCAGAGAAATATAGAATTTTCCAAAGCATAAAAATGGATGTAGAAACCCATATATCAGTGGTTTTCATCCTCTTCAATGTGTAATGAATATGTAGGTAATAATACGATACTGACGTGTATCTTGTCAGCATTCAGCAGATGCCACAAGAAAATTTAAATTTTTCATATGGCAAGATACAGAACAAGAACCAAAAAAGCACAATATGATGAAATTATCTTCCCATTTCCTGGACTCAAAATAACCAGAAATAACCAAAACCTATTTTTTTCAGCATTTCTGCTCCACAGAAATACCGTGACAAGAATTGTTGAGAACGACTGGAGAGACAAAATCAGGACATTTGTTACCATCCTCATCTCCTCTGAATGTAAATCATTCTCTCTGAATGTAAATCTATCCCACCAGAATATCCTGAGAGTTATTTCATGTGCAGAGGGACTGACATACCTTTTGAAAAGCAGAACCTGCTGCAGGTGGTGCTTTAAGTTCATCAGGTGAGGCAAATACTGGAGAATCTCCTTCCATTTTGTTGAATCCATGAAGATTAAGCTTCCATGAATGTTTTCATGGACTAAGTTTCAAAAATTTGCAGAGGTCCTCTCCTTCACAGCACTTTCTTTTTGAAGAATCTTTGAGGAAACACTACACAGTTTCCAGCATCACCCCACCAAACTGACTGAAACAAATCTCTTCCAAAAATTTTCCAGTTTCTCCAGGAAAAAGGAGGATGAAAAGCTTTGCCAGAGCTCTCCTCCAAATATTAGCACCTATGCTCATGGCCCAGGGTTCATCAGGCAAAACTTCAACAGCTTTTCTTCTAGCAGAGGTGGAAAAGGAGCATCACCAGTGGCTCTTCTATCACCTACTGGAAGGACAGAAGTTGAGAATGCCAACTCAACTGTCCCATTCAAAACAGAAACCCAAGATGTTTCTGAAGAAGAAGGCTCCCTTTACAATTTTTTTTCTTGGTTTGACTAAATTTTCTGAGCTGTGGCCATTTACCTGACCAGCCAGGCTTCATCCTGCTAGACAACATGCAAGATGAAAAGCAATGGTGCCAGCTGCCAGCAGAGCCCAACTGAAAGGTCTCAAACATCACCAAAACACCTTGGGTGCATCACAGTCACACCACAGCATGGCCTCCATCTCCTGGCAGAATGAGGCAGGGACAGAAGTTGCTAAATAGCAGTGGTTGCTTTTCATTTATAGAGCTGCAGATGTTTTAAGCCCAGGGTCAGGAAGTATATAAGTAAATAAAACAGTATTTGCATTTCATAAGTCCTGAAAGGCCAGCGCTGCATCCAGCTGCCTTTTGGAGTTGGTCCCCCAGCAGGAATAGGGAAGGATGCAGTGTTAGGAGTAGCAATGCCCCAAACCTGAAGTTTTTCAGCTGGTCACCTTTCACCCATGCAGAAATGTCTGTACCCTCTTTGTTCTTATGGTGAAGCTCCTGTTTCACTGCCTGGGCATAGAGTTTTGAGCAGCAGGGCTGGGGCTGCTGCCCAACTGCTGTGCTTGCAGGGCTGCTCCTCCCCCAGGCACTGCTTCTCCTTCTCCACACACCACCCTGACTAGCTCCCTTCTGGCCTCCTTTATTTACCTGGGGGTTCTCCAGCTGAGCAGTGCTGCTAAAAGAAAACAGAAATCTGCTCCCTGTGCCTCCCCATCTCCTCTGCGAAATAGCTCACACTCTGTGGTTTCGTAGCATTGATTCTGTAATGGGCTGTCCATGTACTGAGGCGAAGCTCTCAGCTTTCAGCATTGACTCAGTGTCTGCTCCATAGGATAAACTGTAAGTAAAAGGCTACCTAAGTACCTTTGGCAAATGAAATAAACAGGAGCAATGCATCCTGGACCTTCTTGGGTTGCCTTTCTGTGCTTTTATTTGGTATTTACCCCTCAGAAACCAAACCAGCAAAACCAATGATGCCCTATCGAGCTTTTTAATTCAACCCTTTCTGCTGGACTGCATGATTTTGTAAAGGAAAGATTTAATTGAGGGCCTGTAGGAGTCAGTGGTTCTCTTCCCTTCAGCAGTTGGAACTGGCCCTGGGAGTTCTATGAACCAATGGCAGAAGTGTGGGGACAATAAGCATGAGCCCAAGAAGCAATGGAACAGCACAGGCAGAGCTAATAAAAGCTGGAAGTTTGGGCAAAGAGAGAAGGGTCTCCTCCAGAGAGAGCACCACTGAGGGCCTGGCCCAGACAGACACAAGGAGCAAATCAGCTGGACTTTGCTATTCAGCTGCAGGGAGAGGATACGATGGAAAACAAGGGCTGTCCATGCAGGCTGAGAAACTGTGGCTGGGCCAAGCTGAGCAGAGACATCTGCAGAAAAGCTTGGAACAACTGCTACAATAGCAGTTAATACAATAAACTGTGTAGAAACAACAGCTACTTGCAGGAGCTAGTACAAATAACGTACCTGATGTGGGGGCTTTACTAAAATTCATCATGCAAATGTGACCATACAAAAACAGGAATGAGGAAAAAGGCTTTATGTTGTGCTTCCACTTCAAGGGTTGCAGACCCCCATGTGCCGGACACTCGCTCCTCCCCGGCGAGGACCAAATGAGACACTGACTCTAATGTAGAGGAAGCTCAAATGGCGTTTATTGCGTAGTTACAAAGCCTTATATACTAGGGGCTGCTTATAACCCTGCCCTTAGTCTGCCTTCGTGGGAGGGTCCCTATTCTTTCCGTACATCGCGAGATCTTCCGAGCGCCCATCCCTGCCTGTTACTCCCTATAACAGCTTTAGCTACAATAGAATAACTATTTATCTCTGTCCCTCTTTCTAAATACAGAGCTGAGGCTGTCAGTGCAGACCCAAGACCCAGGGGTGGTTCTGGCAGGCAAGAGAGCCCTTATTGCTCTCTCTGCTCCTGCTTCCCTGCTTTGCCTTGGGTATCGCACTGTTGCTGCTGTTGCCCTCTATTTTCTGACTTGTGCTGTGGGGAGGACTGGCCTCCCCACTGCCAAATGCTCAGAGCTCTTCCACTTGTAGCTGCAGAGAGCTACCTATTCATTTATTCATCCTGTTTACATCTCATCAGCTTGTTAAAAAGGAAGGCTGCCTGGTACGCTTACCTTAAATGTGGATGGAAAAATTTATCTACCCAGTGGAAACTGATTTGAATTCAGTAGGTTATTTAGTACCTGGTATGTAAAAGCTTGCTTTCAATTTTTGAATAATAAAAGTGAAAATAGGAAATGTGGAAAAAAGTACTTCCTTGGAGACAGTGCTTGAAGGAATTATGAAGTCAATTCTGAAAGAGAGAACTTGATTGGTTTCTATCCCAGAGACAGCTGGATTTCTAATTTAGGTGTACAGTATGAGACCTGGTCCATAGCCCGTTCGAATCAGTAGATGCTTCTCTTTGAACGTAACTGGGTGACATATGCAGACAATAATTTGTGTTTCCTGCTACAGTTGTTAGCCTTTTGGGGATTTTTCATGGATTATCTAAATGCCAGAGAAAGAGCCAAAACTTATTTCAGGTGTGATGTAATCCACTTTATGCGAGTCTTCCAAGGGACTGATCTTATTGTTCTCAAATTATGATGATTATTTCAAATGTAACTTAATGAAAGGCTTTCAAACTCAGAACTGCTGCAATGATTTTACATTTACTTGTGAAAAAGCTTCCATAATTGTAAATGCTTAAGTGTATTAACAGAAAATATTTGACTGTAATCTCATCCTTCCGTTATGATTTGGAAAATTGAGTGCTGTCATAGCTATGCTAAATCCATTTGCCTGCAATACAGCTAAAGTCTTAATTAAACAAGATTAACCAAAACTCATCATTTATGCTCGCAGTGTGTTACATACACTTTGAAAATTTTGAAAATTAAAATGGAAAATAAACCATCAGAGTTATTCCCAAACCAGCCCATCCAGACTGCCTTCTCAAAGACGGCATTTATCACTGAGAACGGGTTAGATTACATGTGGAGTTTTTAAACTGATACGTTGTTGGAGACAGAACTTGGTGAAAAAACCATACTGTTTAGAGAATGCAAGGCTCCACCTCTCCCTTTTACAACTTATTATACCAGGCAAATGCCTCCGATTCACCCCAAACTTGAGAAAAAAACCCGTCTGAGAATCATTTAAGCATTAAGAATTGGAAAGCATGGTTTTAACAACAAAAAAATATGAGAGTCATTAATCGGGTTTTTAACAGAAAATTCAGTGCAATATTGACTTCAGACCTTAACCATTTCTGGTAAACCTGGGAGACAACATCTATTAACAACGGCCAGGGAAATTTCACCAACAGCAAAGGGTCTTGAACCCTTCCTGCAAAGATCGTCAGCCTCCTTTTTCCAAAGCAGCCAAAAGCTGAGACACATTTTGTTTCCATATAAATGCAACTGTAATGTGGGTTCATACTGACAGCTTGGGTTTGAGGGACTCTAAGCAACCTCTATCCATTTTTTGTCTGAAACTAATATCTGTTTTTCCAGTCACCTTGGGGCACTGAAGCTGCCCCAGCACTATTTCTCCTCTTAGGGAACAAGGATGAACCCCTGGTTTGCCAGGGCTGTAAGGAGTCCTCTGGTCCTTGCAGTAGGATTTTCTTGGACTGTAACTGTAGGTGCTACTCAGAGTCTTGCCATGGAAGTTAATTTTTCCATCAGAGACCGAGCAAGCTGGGGAATATGGGAAAACAGGGGCAAGGAGTGTTGCATTACTGTGCAGACACTCAGCTGGCCACCAGCCAGCAAAGCCGTCTCTGCAGTTGTTTAGTTAAAAAAAAGGAGAAATGTAATGGTTTATGACAATCTAATGTCAGAGTCCATGACATCACCTGCTTCCAGCTGCTGATTAATCATGTGAAAGAAATGAATTTGGATATGGGAGAGTGTGAATCTAACTACTGGGACAAATAACTTCATTCAGAAAGGAAGTAGGAGGGAAGAATTTATCAAGTGTTTAGTCAAATTAAATAATTTATTTTAGAACAGCCCCAACCCCCAGTTCTCTCTGTCCCTGTCAGATTCATTACTAAATCCCCATGGCCAGATTGCAGTCCTATATGATTCAGTCTTTTGGCTTCCACAGAATTACTACAGGTTTCCCCATGAACAGAATTGGCCATCAGCTTGACAGAGTGGAGCTGAGAAAATGGCGTGGAGGGAAAATAAAACCACTGAAAATTTAGGAGCTTCAACGAGACTGAGCAGTGAAAGAGTCCCTGGTATGGACCTCAAGAACTTTGTGGAGACTTCCTAGGGCACTTAACTACTCCCAGTAGTAATCTCCATGAGCATTTTGGCCCTCTCATTCTCCTTATCTCAACTTTTAGAAGTATTCCTAAGAGTTCACAAAACCTGTGTATGCTCATCACTTCCTATCTAGGTTGATTTCTCTGGGGAAGGAAGGAGGATGGGAACGTGACAGTACAGGTACTTCGGGGCTTTCAAGTCAGGGATTGGGAAGCCTAAGATGCCACTTAAAAACTCTGCAGGCCAGATCACTGTTTAGACAGGCTGGCATTTTGTTAGCTGTTAGAGTTCATCTCCTAGTCTCCAGTGGTCTCACATGTGCAAAGGAAACTCTGCTGCAGTGAAACGGAAGCTGATTTGTAGAAGTTGGCTTTTCAGCTGTTATTCTGAAGTCCCTCCCAGCATCTCTCCAGCAACTATAATGGGATGACATCCAGGGGAGAACTGAGCCCAGCTTGCTGAGCAGGACAGCTCTGATGAACTCCATTCTTTGGGTCATCACTGATGCACCACGTTGTTGATTGCTAAGGCAGCCTTCAACAGTCTTTCTTGGAGGTTTCAAGTCCAAGAACTCTCACGTGCTGTTTCCTACAAAAAAGGGCCCTAACTCAACAGCCTCACCTAGGGTCTGTTCCTACCAAGAATCCAAATTTCCATTTATCTAAGTTTAAAGTCTGTTCCAACTGTAATAAATCTCAGCCCGCTCCATTCTTCCTCTACATCTCTTTCTGAAACAATAAAAATGGTAGATGATTCCCTGATGACTGCTGTTGCTGGTGACGCAAAATCCAGGGTCACTGGATCCTGTAAGGTTTGTTCAGCCCCATCCATCACTTTCACAGGGAAGAAGAGATGTTAAGCAAACTATCTCTTAATGATAGATAGGGCTGTAAAAAAGAAAAATATTTCATTGTTTCAATATTTTCTTCCTTTTAGGAAATGTCAGAAATATAAAACAAAAGGAAACAAAGTGTTTGGGTTTTAGTTTGGGGTGTTTTTTTTTTTTTTTTTTACATAAAACACCCTTGCAATCCAGTCAACAAATGACCCTGAGGACAGTTAAACAAATTTGGTTGTGTAGCTCAGGAATGAAGAGACTATCTCTGCCAACAAATGATGGGTGTTTCCAGGATGCTGTCTCTCCTATCAGAAAGGGTCATTCCAAGGCATTTCTCTGGCAGCTTTTATTAATCTCCCTCTCCCTGAGCCAGAAAAGAGGAACATGTCAAATGGCTGAGCTCTTGCACCATTCCCGTTCTCCTATTCAGGACAAGGCTGTCCTCAGCCAGCAGGAGAGAACATAAGGGGGCTGGCAAACCTCAAGCATTTTGTCACAAGGAGACACACTTATAAAGTTAATCTGTAGTGCTCTGTGCAGTTGCCCTCTTCCTGTTACTCATAGAACATCCCTGAAGAAAAACAGTTTCAGTCTGTTCTCAGTGGAAAGAAGACCACAAGAGCTTCCAGCTTTTCCAGTGCCTTCAGCTGGGTGTGCAGGCTGCATTCACAAGGCAAGCCCTCTCTCTGCAGGCTGGGCTGCACCCCAGATGGGTGAAGAGGCAACATCTCCATGAGCCTCAAGAAGCCAGCCTCTTCGGGCAAAGCAGCCCACCTGGCATTGAGGCCAGCTGAGACACACCAGCTCTCCTGGTTCTCCCTCCTCCGTGTTCTTTATGCCAGGGCAGGTGTTTCTCTCGCCAGACAGGTCCTGCTCTTCTCAAACAGCAGAAGCCTGCGGGAAAAATGGCAGGAGCGTGGGTGCATGAAGGCCCAGCTGGAGGAAGGCCTGGGAGCTCCCCACCAGCTAGCAGCTGAGCTTCTTTGCCTGCCCCTCTGCCGCACCATCTTCTGCCAGTTCTGCTTGCCCCAGGCCAGCCTGAAGTTCTGTGTAACCCAGTCCAGAATGCTGCTGTCAGAAGTCATGGGAGAGTCTGGTTCAAACAGGAGTCTATAGGCGTGTCCAGAAAGGAGAGCAAAGGATGGAAAAGGATTAAAGAACGAGCGGGAAATGAACACAGGGGTTCTCCTGAGGACCTGCAGGCCCCACCCCTCTCCTCTTCTGCCCTCACTTTTGCATCTCATTAAGTTACTTAGGCAATTAGGTGAATTCCCACCGGGAGGAAGAGAGCAGCCACCTGGAACGGTGGTATCCGTCCCCACCCAGCAGGAAGCAGCGAGCAAATCTGTGACATCCAGGAACCCATCAGAGCTGCAGCCCAGCTCATCAGCTCTCGTTCAGCAAGCTTGGAAATGGATGGTTAATGTCTCCTCTCTGGGCCAGGTCTTTATCTTCCCCAGCTGTAGTGGCCTTGTAAATATCTAATTTCAAGCAGCTGTTAGTATCTCTCAGACCGTGAAATATCTCTCACCTTTTCCAAGGGAAAAGAAGAATGGGGACTCTCTCCCTTGCAGCACAGAGAGTTGTGAAGTGTGGCAAAATTCCTGGTGAGGTGAAGGACTCTCCCAGCTCTTGAAATCTGTCTCCTTACTCAGGTATCTAAATGCAGGTTTAAATGCCTCAATTTAGTTATGCAGAGGTGAAAACTCCAGCCGTAGGAACTTGCCCAGGGTTAGAGAGCATGTGGTAGTGGAGTGGGAAACGGCAATGATTTGAAACTCTGCAGTCTGCAGTGGTGGCTTAAAAATCTTAGGTATGTGCCTGCTCAGAGCTAAAAAACTACTGATCCAGGAGCAACCGGGAAACACTTGCGGGAGGAGGAAGGGTAGCACAAGAGGGACCCTTGTCCTGGGTGTACCAGCTAGAGGAGGGGGATCACAGCACGGCAACTGCTGCGTGGCTGAACATGCTGCTCAATACAGAACTGGGGAAGCAACTCAGAGAGCAGTTCACAGCTCCAAGAGTGAATGCCTCCAGAGCAGTGGCAGGGGGCAGCAGGGAGACAAGGTTCTGACTAGGACTAGTTGAGGGTGGAGAAGCTGCTCTTGGTGCGTTAAAACGCACCCTTATTATGCCCGGGCATGCATGTGTGTATGTACGGAAACTTGTGATAGGGCTGAAAGTTTTCATAGGCAGATATGATATGTATGCTGTTCTCTCCACAAGAGCTTTACCAACCTCGGGTTGTTCAGAGAAAAAGCATGATCCAGTGTGGGGATCGCAACGTATCTGGGAAAGACGTCCTTGCTTGACACAATTTTATGTGCAAGGACTGGTCTTTTCCAGTGACTGCTATAATACAGCTGCTTTTCCAGGTCAGGGTCTGCTGACCTTTGCAGTTTGTTGTGTGGTGATGAACAGTGCTACATACAGAAAATAGCACATACTCTTCTCTGGCAACATCATTTAGGAATATTTTCATACCTCTATTGCTTTAGCTATTCAAAATTGTGAAGAATCAACCTAGATGCCAGTTTATTAAACTGTACTGCACTCATTCCAAGCTCAGCTTTTTTCCTTTGAGACATAGGAACAGACAAAGGTAAACATCTGTCCATCATAGAAATATTATGGTAAATCCTTGAAATATATTATTATACCACAGGCAAAAATGGATTGTTGGAGAGAGCCAACATGCTTTATTTTAAATTAAATGCCCACAGCCCACCATGGGCTTTAAAATTATTAATCATGTCCTTTTTGGTGCCCTCTCTCTTCCAATTTTTCAAAACACAGAGATTACTCATTGCAGAGTGGAAACTTGGACAGCATCTCTTGTGATTCCAAGCTCATCTCATCCCTAAAAGGTGCAGTGGAATCTCATAGCCCAGGAGGCTAAATTTCCCCCTCGCATACCACCAAACCCAAAACAGTCTGTGTGACATGCTGCACACTTAAAAAATAGCTTGTCTTTTTCCTGCCGTGAGCGTAGCTATCTCAAACAAATGCAAAGCTGCCCAATTATGGTTATGTGGTCACAGTCTAGTGTAATAACTGTGACCCACGAATAGGAAAAACCTCTTCGGACGATGAAGCAAGTATTTGAATTCTAATTGTTTTATCCCCTTAACCACAGACCTAGGTGCAACTTTTAGTAGCCTCAGGGTTCAACAGGGAAGGATTTCCCTTTATAACTTTATTTTTACTGAACCTCAGTAAAACTCAACAATACCTGTTTCATACGCTCCTAGTCCCTGTAGTCTGGTCTGTGCAAAAAAAAAAAAAAGGAAACATTAATGCTGAATCACTGGTTACTCCCCAACATGCACATGTGTTTGTATTCTTATTATCAGCAAATAGAAACCATGAGCCAACTTACCAACGTAAAACCCTGTGGCAGTGCAGAGCACCACAGCTGTGGCACACAGTGAATGCAGAGCTGGATTTTTCTCTGGCACTGGGAAAAACAGGAAGGGTGGCACTGAAACCGCTGGGCATATCCAGACATAAAACCAGTGGGCATTCACATCAGACCTTCATGTCTTTGTCCTGGGGAGTTTACTAGGTGAGGGGAAAATAAAGATACCACTGGCATATATGCATTGCATCAGCAGGAAATGCAACATCTTGTGCTGCTATTCCTAAACTTTCTGCCTATCATGCATGTATATAGTTCCTTGTTAGACTGCTTTGCCATGCATAATATTTTCCATACATGCATTTTAAATCTCTTGAGCTCTGTAACAGTTCTCCAAAGTCCTGCTGCAAAACCTGGAGCCTGTAAGCCAGCCTGATGTTCTTAGCCCAGCACTGATGCCCTGCATACGTGTGCTGTGCATGGATGAAGAGGATGCATGCACCCCTTCTTCCAAGGACCCCAAGTGTATGTGAAACTTCAGCCAGGTCACAGTCACAAACACCCTGGGAGACACAAGATATCTTAGCATGTACTACCTGTTTCACAGGCAGGCGAACCAAGGCAGAGAGGCAATAATCCACACTGCTAACACCCCACAGCGCAGCCGGGGCAGAGCCAGGAACAGACCGCTGAGATCTTTGGCTGGCTTTCTTGGCTGTGCTGAGCTGTATGACTTGGTGCAGCACAGGGTAAGGTGTGGGAAGGAATGTGTGGAGGAGTCTCCCAGAGAACAAAACTGGTTCCTTTGTGCTCTAGGTAGATGTATGAGCTCAGGCAGACGTGGGTGCAGTACACAGGCTGCCCTAAATTACATTGACTTGCTCCAGGTGTCTTAGCAGAGCTCTGTGTTCATGGTCCCTGCACAGGAGTTGGCACAAAAAATATTAACCAGTCACTGTTTAATTCTGCCATTATATGTATTCCTGTGGGACAACAGGAGGGAAGAAAATGACCAGATAACCCAGCTCGGAGCTTTCTGGAAACTGGTTGAAACAGCAGCTTTCTGACCTGTTTTGCCACTGAAGCAATGCAAAAGGGCTGGTGCAAGATAAACATCCAGAGCACTTTTCTCAGGCCCCTGCTTTCCCTGCCAGCCCAGCCAGCCCGAAGTGTTCAATGCCTGTAAGTCACCTGCTTGAACATAGGCAGTTCTCAGCTAGTGCTGTGTTTCCTCTTGAGTCTTCTGTGGTTCTTTTTCTTGTAAAATATTGGCTGGATTTATTCTCTCTCACACTGCCATAAACAAGGTAAATCTGCTACTCTGTGTTTTTCCATTTATTTCTGTATTTCGCATAACTGTAAGGTTCAACTCACTGGTGAGGAAATGCCATGAAATACTGACTTCCACTGTAAGGATGCTGATGGTGCTTCTGATGCTGAACTGGATGAACAGTGACAGTTTGGCCAACTCAACTTTGAAACACAGCGAAGGCTGTCTTGTCCAACCAGTCCAAAGCGAGACAGAGAGTAATAATTTAAAAAAATGAGTCTTATAATAAAGGACGAATGGAAGAAGGGAACTTTAGGATCATAGTTGTTTTATGATTAACTTCTTACGATTTTTTTCTGGTTTGTTTTCACAATTGGACTGATACTAAGTAGATTGTGGTCCATTCTGTCCTGTTTGAGCTTTATAATGCAGCCCACACCAGAGTAATTGAGTGCTTCCAAGAATTTAAGTGAAAGGATGACCAATATCTATCATGCAACTGTTCTCCCATCTCTGTGGAAGGAGGTGTTTCTGCAGTACAGGACCTTGTTTTGATAAGGTGGTTTGGGTTTTGGTTTGGTTTGGTTTGTTTGTTTGTTACTGTGGTTTGGATTGGGGAAGGGGTTCTGCTTCAAATCAGTACATGTTTCTCTGCATTTTCCCTAAGGAAAGCAGGTCAGGGGAAGGAATATACCATGCACTTGGAGCAGAAAGTGCTGAGACTTGCAACACATCTCAGTATTGGGGAGTCTGTTGCCTCACAATGATGTGAGCATCATTGTGCCAGAGGCCAGGGTCACCATCTTCACCTTCATGCTCTGGAAACCTTTTAGATACTATCCCAGGGCTCAGCATGGCAAGCCTTGAGATGTGGACCAGGACCGTGACTCCAGAGGAGAAGGGTGTAAATAGCAAAGGACAGTTCTGCCTGTGCTTGAGAGGATCAGCAGCACTGTGATGTTCTGCCAGGGCTCCCCTAGCTCTGGAGGGCTGTGCCTGACAAGATTTAGCAACAGTCAAAGGAAAACCTTAGCTAGGGCCTCAGCAGAGGCTGAAAGGAGTAAAACAGCCTTGGCTGTCCCATCCGCTTTTCCTATCCAGCATTCACTTGCTGTGCACCTGATCTCCCCTCCTGTCCAAGCAGCCCTCTCGCCCAGCTCCAGTGGGATCCACTTCTCGCCACAAGAGCCACCACTTCCACTGGCAGCCAAACCTCCTCTTCCCCACACACATACACACTCAGCGGAGCCCGTCCTGCTGCCCCTACAAAGAGCCACCACCCCGCAGCGCTTGGCAGACCCAGACCCAGAGGCACAGCAGCTGTAGCCCAGCGGAGCCACACAGGCTGCACATTGGGCACAGTGAACACATTCGGAACAACTATTTTTAAATAAGACGTGATAATTAATGTGTCTCCTGTCAAGAACACAGAGGTGCTTGGAGGCCATTAACTTTGACAGCTGTTGTATTTCTTTCCCCAGATGCTTATAGCCACTGTGTCAGCTGGAGGTGTTACACAGTCAGGACAGCTCCATGCCCTTCTCTAAGTGTCTGTCCTCACTTTATTTCAGGACTAAATACATCCCACAGTGGATATGTGCCCTTCCTAAGTGGAAGATCCTGTTCATTTTAATGGCCTTACTCTCTTGAATAAGGACAAAGTGCCCTCACAAACGTTGGCTAGGTCAGCTGTTTGACGTAACCCAGCCTGCTTCAGTATCTTCAAGCATTGCAATGACTTTCTTTGGAAGCAGGAAGTATAAATTCAAATGAAGAACATGCCTTAAGCAGAAGCAAGATCTTTTAAGACCCAGCATTGGACTTTTACTTGAAGAATGTATGCTGAGATTGCAACCAAGGCAATGGGACCATCTTTTTGTTCCTTTCATACAGCACCTAACGTGCTGAAGCCACAGAGAAGGCTCTTTGGCAGCATCAAGCAACTGCAGCAGTGCTGGTGTCTGGAGACTTCTGACTGTGTCTATGAAAGAAACTTTTCTCCTTTCTTGCCTCCATCCTTGTCCCTGGATTGGACTAGCAACCTGTTTTGGTTCGTGCTTTCCATTTGGGCTAACCTCAGATGCTTGGTTTGCACTTGATTGGAAACAAGTGTGCTGAAAGCTGTCTGCTCGCCTGTCCCTCTGCAACCTGGAGTGGCTGCCTGGCTCCAGTCTGGAAACAATTATTTCCCCCCTGTACCTACCCATTCTGCAAAGTCAAAGACTTATCCCTAGGCTTTTTCTCCTCTTTCCACTTTTCAGTAGCCGCTTCCTTCATGAAGAAAAGCTTGTCGTTGTCTATAATGCCCACAGAACAGCTCTAGCTCTGGACATCACATATTTCTGTTACATGACAAAAATGCTGCCACGTTTTAAGGCCAGGTCTCCCTTAGGGAGTCCTGTGTCAGTAAACGTGCCGCAGTGAATTCACCACTCCTTCGTCTTGCTCTGAGACGATAAAGATCTGATGGTGCTTGATTTTGTGGGATGCTGAGAAAGGGCTTTAAGCACCCGTTGTGGTTAGGCTGGTGTAAATACTCTTAAACAACCCCAAAGAATGGTCAAAGCACAGATGTGCAGTAGTGCTTGCAAGTACATGCAGATGTGATTAGCACAGCACAGTGCAGTTGTTTGAAAACAAAGGAGATACCTGCTTATCTATGTGTATTCCTGGGTTTATTATTTCTTTAACGTTCCTACGATTTGATGTGTGTATGCAGACGTGAGGAATGGGAGCAACAGATGACCAGAATCTGCAGACATTTGCACACAGAGGGAAGCTTATGCCCATGAATAGTGCCGTTATACTCAGCAGGGTCACTTTTCTGAGAAAGATTGATCACATACTTTTATTTCATGAAAGACCAGTTCCTGACCGAGCGCAGGCACTGAGGAAACGGGCTGGAGTGGAAAAAGTCTAAAAATCTCTTTTCCTGCACTGAATTCAAAATAGCATTTCTCTTACTGGAAAAACAAACATAAGCTCATTTTGGGTGTCTGTCTGTCTGCCTGTGGGATTGGCAATCCACACCTTCTGCCGATTCGGAGACCTCCCTGCCCCTGTTTACGCTTTAGAGGTTGTGTCTTAATTACAAAAAGCTGATCCGCTGTGACATCAGTTTCCCTCTCTAGGGGAAATTCCTGGCCGTGAAATCATTGCAAAGACAAATTGCAGATCATTCTTTTTTATTTTTTTCCCTTGGCCAATACAGACCAAGCCCAAACTGCCATCTGGGTTTGACCTTGACGACTGCTTCAAGAGCGAACCGCGGAGCCTGCTCTCCTGAAGTGCTGACATACAGACAACTCTTTCCAATGAGTTATCTTGATACAGAACTCATGCTGTATCACAGCCAAGAGCCTGCTCCCTCTGCCAAGCAGGACCCGCGCCTGGGTGCCGCAGGAGCTGAGAAAGTGCTGTCTGTGGCCTACCCCGAATCAAAAAGGATGGACAGTGTCCTGGACAGGTTAGCTACAGCCCTGCCTAAACCTGGGGCAATGCCACAGCGGGTGGATGTGCTTACAACCCTCGCATTTGGCATCTGGGGATGTGGGGGTCACCTTCCCTCCCCGGGATGCCCTCACCCAAAGCCACGCAACCCAGCAGGAAGGGCTCTGCACCAACCTTGGTCTGGTGTGAATGACCAGGTGCTGAAAAGCAGCCGGGCTGAGCCGCTGTGCCTGGAGGAAAGGCGCTGGGTGGGAAAAGGCTGAGCTAGTCGGTGCCTTCGGACTGGGGACATGGCGACGTGGGTGGCCTTTAGCTCCGTGTTCCGAGGGGTGCTGGCACCACCCTTTGCCTTGACCGCTGTGCCCAGGGGATGACTACGAAGGCCAGCAGGCATAGGGAGGCCGAGATGTGGAGGAAAGGCCGGAGGACGTGTCCCGCCAGCCCCGGGCTGTGTCCGCGGTGCCGGGGCTGTGCCGGCGCTGGCCGGGGGCGCCGGGCCCCGCCGCGGGACCGGCACCGTACGCTCCGGTCGCGGGTGGAAAATGATTCGTGTCTTTTAACCCACGGCGGCCAAAACGCGGCGGTGGTGGGTTGGGTTTTTTTTCTTAGTTAACAATGGAAACTTTTTTTTTTCAGTATTTCCCTCCAGCCGAGCAGCGCCGAGCAAAAAAAAAAAAAAAAAAAAGAAAGAAACTTGTTCCGCTGAGTTCAACCCCAGACAGGCTCACAACTTCCTTCCTGCTCTCCTACCCCCTCCCTCCGCTCTCCTCCTCCTCGCCGCTCCTCTCCCTCTCCCTCTCCTCCTCTCTCCGCCTTTTCAGCCGCACCGGGAGCGGGCGCGGGGACCGCGGCGCGGACCTGGCCGGAGCGCGGAGCCGCCCGCGCAGCCTCCGCCGCCGAAGCGCGGAGAGGCAGAGCCCGGCGCTCCCCCGCCCCTCCCCCGCGGGGCGAGGAAAGCCGCTTGAACCCGCGGAGGAGAGAGCGGGGTTGCCGGCCGTGCACCGCGCCCGCGGAGATGGTTTCTGCAGCGCCCTGCGGCCGCCGGCGCCGACGGGCTCTGCCGGGCGCCGCGCACTGAGAGCGGGCGCGGATCCTGCTCCCAGGTAAGCGGCGGCGTGGTGGGGTGGGGACAGCGGAGGGACGGGGACACAACGCGGCTGCCCCCTCCGCCGGGGTACCTGCCCTCCGAGCAGCAGCGCCGGGGGCCGCTGCGGGCTGTGCGCGGTGCCAGCCGGGCCCCGCGGGGAGGAAGGGGCGAGGCGGCGGTGGGCAGAGGGGCTGGCTGCTGCCCCGGAGCCGAGCGGGCTGTCCTTGGCCACAGGCAGGCTGTCCCGCACCCAAAAGCTGGCCGAGCACCTTGAGCGGGTGCTCTCTTTCACATCCGAGCCGGAGTGCTGGGAGCGATGCAGTGCCGGGGATCCCTGCGAAGAGGGGCTGCCTGGGCTCTGCTGAGCCCCGCGCTGCCTCCAGGCAGCGCCTCAAGGGATGGGAAGCCACAATCACAAGGGGCTGCACTTAGACCTGTGGGCATTTACCTGCCAGGAGCTTCCCAGGGGGTCGTGCAGAGGTAGCACTGACAGTATCGCACACAAGTGCTTCCGAAAGCAGGTACACCCATAGCCAGGGTTAGCACCCATAGCCAGGTTAGCATGTACGTAAACAAGCTGCACACTCGTGTAGGCACCGTGTTCGTGTAGATCTCATGGGTTCCCATGGCCCAGCATGGGACAAGCATTGCAACTCCAGTGGGACATGGAGCAAATGGGTGTGAAGGAAGACGCATTGCAGTACAGTGGGGCACAATCTCTCACACGTGTACATGCTCACACACGACAGCGCGGAAAACACACCTCTGTGTGTGGGATCCAGGCAGACTCGGAGGCGGCTGCAGCGGCCGATAGCCCAGAAGGCAGACGTGAACGGGGGAGGCACATTTAGACAGGGCACGTATGAAGAAGTACAAAGCCATGTTGTTGCACATGGTAAGTTAGGGGAGTAGTGGAGATGTGGGCCCATACGGTACAAAACTGTGCAAGCAGGGAGCCTTCACGTGTGTCTCTGAACAGAAATCCATGCTTGAGGCTTGATCTCGGTCGTAGGTGACAGATCGGAAGGTGGCAAATTTGAGCTGTTTGGAGTTTTTCCCTTCCTTCAGAAAACGTCAGCTTTTGGGGCCAAAACTTGAAAGCTGCCAACTTTCAGCTCACACCAGTCGGCCATAATTCCCTAATTCCGTAGCAGGAACGGCTGCTGAGTGTGTGTCCTCTTGGACGCTGCTGCTGTGGCCGCATCAGCAGGCAACGGGGAGAGGGGACGAGGAAGGCAGGAAGGAAGGGAAACCGCCCCAAACCTGATTTCCGCTTGGCTCAGACCCTTCTGATGACCAGGCTGGGCCATGTCCCCAGGGGTGGCACGCTGGGCATGCATGCAGGTGTGTGCAGGGACTGGGAGGGTGGGGGGCACACAGGATGGGAATAGTCTGGCCAGCTGTGTGCACAGCTGGAGGGTGAGCTTAGGGGAGGCGCAGAACTACTCTCATCGCTTGTCTCTCTCTCTCCACCCAGCCATTCCGTTTTATGGAGCTGCGGACCGGTGCCAGCCCAGCTCCCCTGCTGCCTCCCGGCGATGCTGCTGGTCCCAGTGTGGAGAGAACCTTGGCAGCCCCGCGGAGCCTGAGCGCCGAGGCGGCAGCGGCGGCGGCCCCCCTGTGCGCCCCAGCTGACTACTATGGCCGTGTACTGCTATGCACTCAATAGCTTGGTGATGATGAATAGCAACAGCGAGGTGACAAGCGGCGGGAGCAAGACGCCGCCTCCTCCCGGACAAGTGCTGCCCAGGAGTTCAGAGACACACGGCAGCTGCTGCCCGCTCCCTGTTTTCAGCCCAGCCCCTGTGCCGCCCCGCTCCCCACGCCGTGGCCCCGCTTTCCTCTTCCCGACTCTCGAGGAGGCCCCGCGGCAGCCAGGCAGCCCCAAGGGGCAGTGGGGAAGCCGTGGTGAAGAGGGGCAGCCAGGACCCCCCCTGGCACGGCAGCTTCAGCGGGAGCTGCACAATGTCCAGGTGAACCAGAAAGTGGGGCTCTTCGAGGCACACATCCAGGCACACAGCTCTGCTGCCCAGCCGCCACGGAGCCCCCAGCCATCCCGGTCCCGTCCCACCAGCCCCATGGTGCCAGTGGTGGGACTTGGAATAGGACCCCGGCTGCGAGCCTACGGGGAGAGTGAGGCCTCCGGTGCTGGTGGGGTGCAGGTCTGGCCGAGCACTGCAGAGCCCTCAGGGAGGCCGGTGGTGATGGTGGCCCCAGCTATGGGACTGGCAGAGGGCAGCAGCCCCCAGGAGCTGTCAGGGCCTGCACCACAGCAAGGTGAGATGGTGGTGGTGGCCTCCGTGGGACTTGAGGGCCAGCACCCAGCTGTTAGCGGAAGCATCCCCGCTGTCATTGTCACGGACCTGGGGGGCCCGGAGGAGGAGGTGGGCACTGTGCCCCCCAGTGGCCTGCCTGTCCGGAAGCTGTCATCATCCTCAGCCTCTTCTACTGGCTTCTCCTCATCCTGGGAAGAGTCCGAGGAGGACATCTCCAGTGACCCCGAGCGCACCCTGGACCAGACACCAGCCTTCCTGCAGACCCTGGACCAGCAGAAGCCCCGAGTGGTGAGTCTTGCACCGGTGCTGGGAAGGTGGGGCAAGGTCTAGCAGCATCACCACTCTGAGGTACAGCTGCAGTGGGAGGGCAGAGGTCTGTAGCAGCGGAGGTCTGCAGAGAAACTTTCCATTTGCTTGGCGGTGCTTGCCTTCCCTCACGTGAAAACCTTATCCCTGTTCCTAGCCTGAAAATCCCCTGCTCACAGGAGGGAGCAGCGGTACCTGTCCCACTGTGCATGGTCCTTGCAGAGCTTCCTTGGCTCTGCAAGCTGCCCACCAGCATGGTTAACGTGCACTCATGGACTGCAGCCTTCTGCTGACGTGGTTATGAGCCTCAGCTTTCCCTCAGCACAGCTTCCCTGGGTGCTGGAGGTTTCCCATGATTTACATGAGCCTAAGGGGCAATTTATTTCCTCCTTGGAGTCAAAACTTTGTGGGCCAACTGTCTGTTAATATTTATACTGATGCCCATCACCCTAGTGTCTCTGTGCCTTTCACATGGAAGCAAAAATCTCTAAAATTTCTGGTAATTCCTCTTTTGAATAAAACTTTTTGCTTATGGAGTACCTTATATTTTAGGTAAACATTTTTATTAGGTATTTTTATTAAGTTCATTTGTTTCTGGATCTTTCTTTGTTGTGGGGCTGGTTGGGAGGCTTCAGGCGAGAGAAAGCATCAGCACAGAAATGTCTCCTCAGAGAGGAGGGCTTTGAGGCACTTTCCAAAGGCAGGCACTCATGAGATATCTTGCGTCACTTGGGGAGTTTGTTCCATGTCTGAATGCTCCACACAGAGTGTCCTTTGCTCTGAGTTGTCACACCATTTATTCAGAGGGCTTTGAACCACTTTACCCCAGTGCAGAATGCCCATCATGAGGTTCTCTGACCAGCACATGGCCTCTCCCATCCTCTGGCTCTGTGACAGTACACTGATTTGAGCTCAGCACTGGAACCTCACACTGACAAACCCTGAAAAATGCAGGGCAAGTGAGTGGCTCCTTAATTTGACAGAGTTTGGTAAAGGCCCATCAACTTCGAGTGATGTGGTTCACTATGTTTAAGTTTCCGTAGACATGAAACTCTTGCTAAGCTCAATGACATGAGGAAGGCCAGTGCAGGGAAACATCAGAGTACAGTGAAGGTATCAAACTCATGAAGCACTGACAGACTGTGGTTTGTAGAACACTCATCAGGATGAAATAAATATCTTTGCTTTTCTACTTGTTCCGTCCTGTTCCAAGAACTCCGGCTCTGCTCTGCTCCGGATGGAGAAGCAGTTGAGTAAAAGCACAGTTAATGAAGTTACGAGTCTTTGGCTCATCAAATTTGCAGACAGCTTTGTATTTTGGGGCTCTCAACTGATGAATCAGCTTGCTCCCTTTGGGAGCTGCTACAATCCCTCTGCTGATTAAATTCTGCTGATTTTGTGTGCATGAGCTGTAGTAATCTCTGCTCTATTCTCCCTGCTAATGACTGTTTCTAGTGCCAGATCCCACTGATTTGCTGCTGAAAACAGTTTGCTGATGGGCAAAATCATGCCTGATGCTCTTGTGGAAAGCTTCCTGGAGCCTCCAGCTGACTGCGCAGCCTCCCGTGGCCTCCAGCGAGCTCAGCCGGGCCGGTGGCTCGGCATTGAACAGGCAAGGCTCATTTGTATTGCCCAAAGGCCTGGATCAGAGCAAGCTCAGAACAGGTCTAAGATCAGAGCAGCTCTGCTGGGCTCAGTGGGACTAATCCAAGCTAAACGAGATGAAGATGTGATCCAAAATGTGTCAGGCAGCCTCAGGAGGTGCATTTGATTTTGTGTTCCAGTGCTGGAGTCATCTCAGCAGGACCGGCTGGGCTGATTTACAATGATACTTTCCGCTGGGCTCCACAGGTCTGGTGCAGGGCTGATCACTAGCTTTGGCAGGTTATAGTCAACTACTCAGCAGGATTGTGAGCAAATGCCCAGTAATTCAAAGCTGATTCATATAAATAACACCCAACTTTGTGTACTGGTTGGCATTAAATCTGTAATGACAGCAGAAGGCAGCTACTGAAGCAGTCTCAGGTTGCACACTCAATTTTTTTTCATGAACCCACTATTTCCTTTAAACAATGCACATGGCCTGGAAATGAGTTGTATAATGAGGGAGAATGTGTGAGAAGCTCTCTCTGCAACTCGTGCTTTTCCGCCGGAATAAATCCTGGGAGACCTCAGCTGCCAGAAACCAACACCGTGCCTCTGGGCTGAGCATATAAATGCTGGGCAGGCAGAGAGCCCTGCCTGTCTGCACTGGGTGCTGCTGGCACAGGGCAGGGCTGTTGTACCTGGAGGGGAGGGAACGACGAGCGGCAGGAAAGCAGTTCTTGCTGCAGATACGGTCTGTGCAGCACATCTCACACAGCATATTTACAGATTTGATAAACAGCAGGCTTGCTTCTGCCCTTCCTTTCTGGAGGCCATCTAGCTTAGCAAATCTGCGAGGGATGTCCGGCTGTCTATTGTAGTTCCTCCTGGCGTCCCCGGGAAACGGGCAGGTCCCTCCGGCTGGCGTGGACTCATCCTCCATTTGTGCTTCAGGTAGGAAACTTCATTTGCTATCGGGCCTGTAAGTTGGCCAGTAGGAAAATGACATTGCCTGGTGAAAGGGAGAGGGGGAGCGTGGCCACTCTTTTGGACACGGTGACCTGGAGCAGCTCGGTCATTGATATGGGCTCTGCCTTTGTTTATTGAAAGAGTTTCCTCAGTATGCTGCCTGTCCCTGGAGTGCTGTGGTGCCCAGTGGGCTGTGCAGCACTGGCATACAGTGACCCTGCCGTGATTATAGCAGACTTCTGAAGTGCGGTGATGGTAAAAGCAATTTGATGTTTTGCTGTGGTCTAATTGCAAGTCCACTTAAGGTCTGAGTAAAGCTCCACATAAGGACTTTTGCAGCTGTGGCTTTCCCCAGGCTGTGGGCTGCTGCCGGAGAAACCCCACGCTTGTTTATTGATGATTGCAAGGTTTCAAAGACACTTGAGCAATTACACTTCTTGGGCTGTGTGGGAGGAACGGACTGCCCAGGCAGCATGTCGAGACGGGGACACTGTGGTTTGACAACACTGCAGGGCAGCGCTTGCTGCACACCCCCTGCAACAGCAACGTGGGCAGTTTGCCGAGGGAGCAGGTACCTCCGCTCACCCACCACCCAAGCCAGGGGGACGCAGTGGGTGTTGGAAGGTGCCTGTCTCCGTCATGGCGCATCTTGTGCTGAGATATTTCTCCCCTCCTGGCTGATCACACAGGTTGGGTGTGCAGGGGAGTGAGAAGTTGCTCCTTATCCGAGTCTCCAAGTGGCACAGGTAGCCCGAGATGGAGGCCTGGCTCCTGAGGGAGATTTCACACCCCAAATAAACCCTGTTCTAGCTGTTACTCCCATTGACATCAATGGGAAAATATGAGTCTGTGAGTTGTGCTGCTCCTGGGGGACCCTGTTTGCTCGTCCCAAGGGAGAGCTGATAGACCAAGGTGTGCTCAACAGCAGGAAGATTGGCCCCAGTCTTGGAATTTGGCTGTGCCCCTTAAGCAAAAGATATTCCAGGGCTGATAATTACAGTGAGTCGTCCTCATCGACCTAAATCTCCTGGTTTGTAAATTCCTCGGCATCTAGATACAAAGCAACAGATGAGTGGAGGGAAAGGCAGACATCGTGCAAGTACGTACTATAAAAAAGTGACACGTGAAGCGGAAAAGAAAACACCCTTCTGGAAAAACAGTGCAAGACACTGTGGTGTTCCTCTTCCTGGCTTTCCCACAGCCGCTGTGGAAACACAAGGACATAACGGCAGAATAGTAATCAAGTGACTTTTGGTACATTGTGAAACCTCTGCTCCTTTCAACAGGTAAAGCAGCTTGCTCAGAATAAAAGAATTCCATTAACCTGTGCAAAATGGCAAGAGCTTTTGGGAAGGCTAATGGCATTGCTGCTGACAGGCGATTTCTCAATTGATTTATTTGTTTGACTCACAATAGCTGTAAAGCATTTCTGAAAGGGGCCAAGTTTAGATGAGTTAGTGTCAGCCAAGGGCCTGTGGGACCCTTGCTTATTTCTCTTTGAGATGTTCCAAGGCATAAGCTGACAACAGCACTCCTGATTTGTTCCTGTAAAAATCAATCAATGCTTTCATTCCCTTTCCTAGCTGTCACTGTGATCAGGAAGTCTCTGTGTAACAGAAACCATGACCACACGGCCATGGTGATGCATGCAACCCCTGTAAATGTATACTGTTTATGTATTTTACTCCTTCCTCCCACTGTGTTTGTCTTAAAAAGCTCCTAAGCTTATGAGCATGTGAGTGTTATCACCAATTTAGTATTAATATAATGTCTAGCATATTGGGACTCTGCTTGCTTGCTCTGAAGAGCAACTGTTAGTCTAGTAATGTGTATCACTGCCTAGGTTAAGGTGCTTAGCACACTGGGTAAGCTGCCAAAGGATGGAGCTTCCTTCAGCCCTGCTGTGGGAAGACTAGGAGGAAGAGGAGAATGAGGTGGACACCTCTGTGTTTCCACTCTCAGCGCACCACGCTCAACAGCCTGGCAGCACGTGAGTTCTGTCTGCTGGGATGAGATGAGGAGTCCCTAGTGCCTGGAGGGCTCGGTGCCCGGAGGGCTGGGCAGAGCTTCAGGCTCTTGGTAGATGGAGGCACCGCTCTCTATTCAGTAGCTTATCTTCTACCTACTCATGTGGCCTTCTCAGAGAATAAGCAGCTTTTTTATGGGCTCCCACCCACAGAGGCTAAGTGAAGATGCTGCCATAACCCAATGAGAGACAAACAGTGCTATTTAAAGTCCATTTTCTTCAGCACTTCATTGGGAAGGGTTTCTTCTCTACTCACATTCTCCATGATTGACAATGCAGGAATGACATGGCACTTAGCAGACCCTTTTCGTAGAGGGACTTAACTTGCTAGCACAGCTGCTGTCTCTTGCGTGTTTTATTTCTCAAACAGTTTCACACTGGAAGCTTTCATAGAAAGTGGAAAAAAGCCCAAAGCATTTCTGAGGTGCAGGAAGAACAAACATTAGACCCATCATCCTTAGGGTTCCCAGCTCTGGAAACAGCCGGGTTTCCTCCCCTTCTGATGGGAATTGCAGGATGTCAGGAGCTTGGCCGGTTGGACCCTTTGGGCGTTAAGCTGAATGTCTGCAGAGTGAAGTTCCTGCATCAGCGGAAACTTTACAGTTTTGTCCTTACCTTTTCAGAGCCTTGCAATGACAAAAAAACAATCAAACCGTAGTCAGCACCTGTCTCATGTTTTCCATATTATTTCTATAATATGTTAGGATAGATTTGCATGTGAAGAAAATATTAGCACAGCGCTGAGCTCTCGCATGCCGTGCGATGACTGAAAGCCAGTGCTGAGCTAATGTTTTCATTTCATGTAAATCTGTTCTCACTAGAGAAATAGTGACATCTATGTATGATGTTAAATGTCATCTCAGCTAAGATTAGTCTTCTGTAATGGTTAGAGATTATTTTGTTTATACCAGTAGGTAAATTTGTGCAGTAAATTTGACCTGCTCTCTTCCAATGAAGCCCAGCCAAGCTTTCTAAGAAAGATATGTTAATATTTAACAAACAATGAAAACTAAATGTTAACATTTTCAAATCACTGAGTAACTTTGCAGCCTAATCCCTATTCTCAAATGTGACTTTTTGGGGATTGTGGGCTTCCACGCTTGCTGGGTCACTTGAAATGTCCCTTTTATGGAATTCATCTTGCTCAGCCTTGTTGGATGTCTTCTCAGGATAAGTCTCCTCCTAAGGTACCTTTCTTCTTTGTTGATACTGATTGGATCTTGAGGACTAGCCCACGCGTGTGCTTAAGACAGGGGAATCTGTTTCTAAAGTACTTGTGAATGTTTTCTGATAAATTTATCAGAATTTCATTCTTATTCATACACATAAAAAGGCAGGTCATGCATAGCCTGCACAATGACTGCAAGCAGTTCAGGAAGCTGCTGCAGTCCGAGGTCTACTAGCTTCAAAAGCAAGTGCCTCTGATTTGGCTTTTAAATCAGTGTTTAGGCAGCAAAATGTGTGATTTGCTCTGTAACGGGGTTGATCACCCAGCAGTGCCTTTCGGCATGAGTTGGCACGGGTACGTTCAAAAGCTCAGGGTCTCCTGCTGCAAGTTTCAGTCTGGGTGTATGTGCCACCAGTGCACTCGGAATTGGTAGAAGCTTTTGGAAAGTGTAGATCACAGCTTCTTCTTCCCTAGCCACTGTGGGAGCTCACCACTGCAGAGCTGCTGTCACGGCTGCGTGCCTGTGGAGATCCTCACCGCCATGGTCAGCCATGGGTTGCATTGATTGAGTGCCAGTGTTTCCTGACCTTAGTTTCTCAGAGATAGGCAGTATTGGAGTCTGAAGCTGCTGCATGCTGCTAAGACTCATATTAGGCTTTTTCCTTTCATGATTTTTATTTCAATGTTACCATATATTTCAGCTGCAAGAGGAGAGTTTTTTTATAGTAAAAAAAGTTCTTTCATCAATGACGTAGAAAAAGAGACAGCCTAGTAGAAGGAATTCAATTCTTCCTTTCAGATCGAAGATTTATTGCTAGCCAAAGCACAAGGATTGCTTTTGGAAGGAGAACTAGGGGTAAAACAACAAGTGCTTAGCACTTACAACTTCTTCTTGTGAGCAGTACAGTGTATTATCTGATCAGCGCTACACAACAGGAACTGCATTAGCATTCAGCACTGTTGCGGTTTTAAGTAATAGTAAAGCATCCCTCGCCTCCCCGAAAGACATGTGTGAGCTCTAGAGTGACATACCGATGGACATTTTAATGAGTTTGATTCCAAGGGCAGAATCAGACTGTCTCTTCGCTGTTTGCTTTGTGCTTGATTTGCAGAGGGATCGGCATCTGCAGGTGCTGTGGTGTGGATCTCGCTGAATTGATGTGTTTGCCTAGGGCTTCATCCTTGGCTTCTGGGCTTTCATCCTTGACTTTAAGTCTTGTGCTTAGGGTTTTTGAAAATAGGGCTCTTGGGCTGTGTGAAGCAGAGGGAGGGCTCAGCTTACAGTCTTCACTCTCACAAAACTCCCTTCAGCCTACTTGCTTTGGGCTTTGCCTGAATGAAGACCAGTAATCAACACCAGGAATAACCAGCACAACGTCTTGGTAGGATGGCTATGCCAGGGAACGGGCCCAGTTCTCTCCCCCCGCCCCGTCAGCCTTTGCAGAAGAGGCTGTCAGAAATGAGGCACCCAGTGGAAGTTTGCAGAGGGCTAAATGACAGCAGCACCTACCTTCAGCATCACCTCCTCCTCCTCCCCCTTCGCTTCCTGTCCCTTTGCCCTTGCTTGGGCAATTGTCTGCAGCAAGATAGAATCAAAGAACCCTCTTCCTTTGCTAAACAATTCGCTTCTTTTGTTAGGGTCAGATAAAATGCTGATAAAAGCTGTTGTAGGTCCCCTGAAGCCAGCAGGAGCACGCTGCAGATTTGGTCCTTGCTGGTTTTTCGCCTTGCTCTCCCCTGCACGTATCCAGTTACATCTCGTGGTAGATCCAACGCTAAACTGAGCTAATGAAGCAGAGACCTGGTCCCCACGGGGGTTTTGCCCGTTGGTGGGTACAGTGCTTTCAGAGCCTTTGAGGACAGGGCGTTTATAAATGGAAAGGTCTGCAGGGCGGCTTTCTGGAAAGTGCATTTTAGGATTGAGTGTTTTTTTCTCGTTTCTCAATAAACAATCTCCGATCCCTGCTGCCTGGGAAAAGGGCAGGAGCGGAACCTGGCCTTCGGCTCACCACTGAGCCGTGTTCATTGCAGCCGTACTTCGACAAGGCGTTTGGGAGCAGCAGAGGAAGAGCTTGTATCCCACTGAGCCAAACGCATTCAAAACACTTTCATTAAAGGGGTACTTAAATACAGTGGTTGAGGGAGCAATGCGTACCCCTTGGAAGAGGAAGACCAGGGCTCCAAGGAGGGACAGGGTGGGGTGGAGGTGAGCAGGCTCCTTCTCTCCATGCGGACTGCAGGAATTGCTCTGCTGGGAGCCACAAGCCGGGTTAGGTTCCCAGGGGCATCCTCCTACTGCAAGCAAGGTACAGAGCAGCTGGGGGAGAATTAGCAACGTGTCCAACTGTAATGTGGTTGCTATTACGGGTAATATATATTTAACACTCTGCAGGGACCATTCAAGCCTGCATCTGTCGGAAGGATAAAAAAGTCAGGTTTGCTTTTTTGGCAGACTGTGGATCAGAGAGCCCAATCTGCAGTCCCTCTCTCGGTGTGTTTTATGTGGGTGGGTTCTGTTAAGCTACAGGCAAAGTTATTGCACCCCTAGGCTACTCACATTAAACGTTTCTCCAATTTTAGCAACATTCTTTCCAGGCTCAGCCACATTTGTTTTTATGTTCTCTATGGCAATTGATGATCTAAGTCTAAAATGTATAACTCCACAGGATCTCCTGTTATATATTTCTTCTACAGCTGTAGCTGAACCAGGACCATATAATCCAGTGACATGTCGTAATGCCTAATGCTTTCTTTAATACGTTCCAGATTAAAGGAGTCAGCAAAGTTTACATGTCCAAAGTAGTAAATTTAAACAATTAATAACGACAAATCCCAAACCATGATTATATCTTGAAAGTGTTGGGCTATTTTTTTCCTCCTATATCTTCTCTAGTCTGGCTAAAGTCTGTTTGTAGGAAACTCAACAGGACAGATAAAAGATGATGAGACAAACAACTTAATCCCTTAATAATGTCAAGTGGAAAATCCAACAGCAGGTTGGCAAGGAACTCAAATAACAGCTGCAAAGTGGCCCTTACTGAAGACTACAGATCTAGTTTAGAAGGCCGAGCTTGGGATATAATTACAGATGAGCCTGAAGCAGTGCCTGCAGGTTCAAACATTTCTTCAAACTCTGAAATGGAGCCCAATTCCGTTTTTTATCCATGCGTGCATAACATCAGCTTAGCTCCATTGACGCCAGTTCAGCATCACCTCATACCTCATGCAACCCTCAGCACCTGCACAAAGTGACCATGAAAGGCCCCAGCATGATATTTCCTCTTTTGGGTGCTGTTGCAGATAGGAGCATGGGCTAGCAGCGAGTGGCAGCGAGGAGCGTGCTCTGCCCAGGTAGGTGCCTGTCATGGCAGCGCAAGGAGGAGGAGAGCTGGGCATCGCTTGCTGGCACCGCACTGGCCTCTGAGTCCCACCATCTCATCCTGCTCTTGCCATGGATTGGCACACTGCTGCACCCAGTACAGCAACTCCCATTCCTGCTGCTTAGAGCATTCTCGGGCTGCTGTTACGCAGCCTTGAAAGCAAGACATGTGGCCACAGAAGCAGGAGGCATTCGGAAATGCAATTGCCGAGCCGCTTCAAGAAAGAGCATGTTAATTATTATCTCCTCGGAGCTGTATTTACTTAGAGCTGAGTGCCCTTCAGCCTGGGGTTTTGTGGTGGGAGTGTCTTACTGGAGCGTCCAGAAAGGAAACAAAGGAAAGAGATTTTATAACTGCCTCTTATCTCTATCCACCTGAATGACTGCTGTATTTTAAAAGACTATGTGAAAGCCATTGTTTGAAAAAACCCTGACAAGTGTGCTCTCCCAGCTCCATTGTTTTAACATTCTCCTAGAGATTCGTATATAAAATGTTCCCAATCCAGTTTATCTCTCTCTGCTTGACAAATCCTGCATTCCCCTTCCGTAGTTTTAGCAGAGTGGGAACTAACCTTGATCTTTTTGCGAAGCCAACAGAATTGCCCTGTCGGGTCTCACGTTGCCACCTTCACACACTAATGGTGCGCGTCACAGTTTTTGAGCAAGATAGACCACCACTGAAAAACAGGTCTGCTCATACTGTCAAGATGAACTTTTTGAAAAAGCAGCTCTGAACTGCACCAGATCTCTCAGAGGAGGGAGCAACTACAGTCCTTCGGCTCTCATAGAAGCCCCCTTGCACAGCAGATTAAAACGAATGGTCAGAGGCCAGGGATACAGCTCAGCTCCTCCACCCTCATCTGTGTCTCGTCTGGAGAAGAAAAGACTTGTCCTCTCTCCTCAGGTCTCTGTTTTCTCATGTTGCCCTTTGTTGCTGGAATGGCTTTTTTGAGCCAAGGAAGGCAGGTGGTTGGGAGTGACTGTAACGTTGACCAGGTGCCGGGCTGGTAATGAGAGGGAGATGCGAGGTAGCACAATGCCACCTTGCTGTTCTTGTCTGTTCCTGTACTAGTAGAGCCTGACCAGCTCTGATATTGGGTCTTTGAGCTTTTGGGCAGCTTAAAGGCAATTCCAGATCCCAGGTTTGTTCTTGTGGATGGGAACACTTCCCAGAAGGGAGGAAGCTCAGAGGAGCCTGTTTAATATATGCTGATCTCATGCTTGAGCATACGCAGAAGTTGACCTTTCAGCACTGAAATAAGAAGTGATGGGAATAGAATAAATCACAGCCTTGAAAGAAAAGCCAAGTAGCTTACACTTGCACCTCAGGAGAAGGAATCAAGGTGGGGAGGCTGAGAGAGCTGCAGAGGAGCCAAATAGCAGATTTGAAAAGTGGTCTTTCAGCAATGGGTTTTGTGGATCTTTGCAGTGCAAGCCTGCAGAGGAAAGGCTATTGAGATGTGAAATGGAGATAGGAGGTGATGAGCACTGGAGGTGAATTTTAGTCTTGTGGGTAGGTTGGAAAGTCTCTGTTAGGGATGTTATCCTGAAAAAATCTGCAAGACTTACAGATAGGTTGGGGACTGGTTGGGATAGGTGAGGACTGAGAGAAAGAGATCCAAGTTTTCCAGTTGCTAAAAGTTTCAGCGTAGAGGAAAACCACTAACAAATGAGAGTGGTAACACTTACACTCACAATTCAAAGGCATAAATTGTTCTATGAATTGCCAGGCACCAGAAAATCAAGCCTCTGTATTGCATTGCAAGCCTCAGAGCCATCATGTTTCCATCGAAGCCAAAGCCAAAATTTCTGTAAACTTGATAGGAGGCAGCTTTGATCCCCATGGTGGCCCCCCACGAGAAACCCCCTTAACCTTCAAGGCCCTGTCATTGAATGCAGGATTTTTTCCAAGACAACCAAAACTTGAAGCACTCCCCTAGTATGCGGAAGCTGCAGCCGGATGAGGAACTCCCTCTGTGTGGTGGCTTCTGTCGGAGTCCAACTCCCTGTTCAGTCTCAGGAGAGGGTGGCTTGGGGCTTTTTCAGGGTGGAAGGTAGGGCTACTCTGTGCCACAGAGGCCATCACTGCACGGAGAGATGCTGGGGTTTGCCCTCCTGGCCCACTCTTCCTCTGGACCATCTGTGCCGAGTCCCCAAGACAGTCAAACCCCCAGCTCCATCCAGACAAACCCTGGCAGGACAGGAGATTGTAGGAGCTGGAAGAACAGTTTTTTGGCAGAGAGTAAATTTTCCTGCAAATGTCAAGGGGGAGGGGGAGTCAAAATGATTCACAAATTCAAACACATTTTCTGAATAGTTCTGGCCTAGAAAAAAATACAGAGGTGGGGGAAGAGGGAGGGACGTTAAAAATAGCAATGCGTGTCATTCTGACACTTTCAGAATGAACTGTTTCATTTTGGGAATGGTTTGTTTATGTTTTTCAAGCATTTGATATGTAGATTTGATTCAAAATGGCATTTTTCACTTAAAAGTTGACCTCACCGCTAAAACACATTGAAAGAGGAAAAGAGAAAAGGTGTTTTAGAACTTACATAACCCTTTTGCTTTGGCTCCAGATGAGACATCTTGGAGTTTTCCTTCCACAGCCCCTCGATTTGAGCTGTGTTCAGCCCAACCTGAGTATCTCCTCTCCCCTAGTTTTTTGGTTGAGGTCTGATGTAAAAAAATCCGTGATCCGTCCAGCTCCTTTGCTGGCCAATCTTTAAGTCTAATGCCATGGAGCAAGTACTTTAGTTTATCTGAGGTCAACCACATGTTGCTGTGATTCAATCTGAAACCTGTGGTATCAAGTGAATAAGAGCTGTAGGTTTTGTAGATAACTGGCAGCTTCTCTGGAAGATGCAGTGTCGAATCTCATTTAGAAAAATAACCCGAACTCCTGGGGCCCTGCAATCTCATCTAGAAATCTTCAGAGAAGCCGGAGTGTGCAGACAGCTGAATGGCAGACTTTCACTCCCCCGACACTCACACTGGTCTCGTTCAACTGATTCATTAAAGGGAAATGAGCAAACAGCTAGTAATTACTTTGCTGTAGCCAAAACGTGCCACAGAGTTTCCCTGAGCACAGGCTATACAATGAATGAGCCGTCATTTCTGTTCCAGGATGTGTTTTCTGCCTGTCTGGGACACGTTGTGCCGTTTCCTCAGCTGAAGTCCATCCCTTGGTATCTGGAGTGGAGCCTCCTTTGCTGAGATTTACCTCAACTGTCTTCTGAGCCCCTTCCTTCTATGGCTTGGGATGGTTCGGGCACAAAAGAGGGAGAAAAAAGATGCTGTGCTGTGGGAGGGCAAAATTTTTAGCAGCAGCCCTTCTTGGGCAGGAGCCTTAGGAAAGACCTTTTCCATTTGTGGGCAGATCCTGGGGTTTACCTGCAATAGGAAGGTTTGTAAGCATTCCTCTGGCCCACTGTAATTTTAGGGTTGCTGAAGGCTGGATCTTACGGTGTGGACAGGATACGGACATTTTTATCTTTGAGGCGTGTAGAGGTGAGGAGCTGGCAGTGGCTGCGCAGTGGAGCGGGCTGTGCTGCCTGCTGGCCCTGAAGCGATGGGAGCTGGGATGGCTCTGCCGCTCACGGTGGTGGCTCTGGGTCCCCCTGCAGTGGGGGGTGACTCGTCCCTGCAGCTGTACTAGCTCTGCAGTTCCCTCAACCATGCATTTACTGTTGAAACGCTGCCAACTCAAGCTCTCCCCAAAACAATGAGGATTGCCTTAAAAACCACCAAATATTTCAGGGTTTTTTTGGAAGTCCTGGGTTTGTTTGACTATTTTCCTAGTTTCTATGCCTTTTACTCACTCTCAGGACAATTATTCAGTCTCTTATCTACTTGCTAGAAGGCTACAAGTGTACTTTCTTTTTTAAAAGTGAAAGCTTGGAGTCTCAGGCACCTGACTGCAAGAGCTGGGGGCTGTGAGAGCAAGGCAGAGCTCACGCTAAAGCTGCCGGAGTGGGCGAACAGACTAGTGAAATAGCTGCTTCTCTTGGTCAAGAAATGGGCTGAATGGAAAGAAAGGCCAGAAGGGCAGCGCATGTAAGCCAGTTCGGCTTTCCTGTAACAAGCGGAGAACACCAGCTCTCCCTCCCCACCCCAGCCGAAACAAAAAGCCTGTGCACAACTGCAGCGAAATCTGCCTTCCTGTTTGTACGGGTGTGTGGGGGGCCTGGGATAGCAGGTGGCACTCGACTCTCGCATCTCCACTGAAATTCAAACTCGTCTCCCAGGTGGAATCTGGATGTAGGGGTGCAGATAGATACACGAGTGGTCACCGAAGAACAAGGTGCACCATACAAACTGCACGTGGAGGCTCAACTCCATTTCCCTGTAAGTTTTTTATACAAAACCTGTTTTGAAAACCGATCACTTTTTTCTACAGATAAAGGTGATTCAGAGATCTTTGACATAAGCAGCTGCCGGGAGATGAGAAAACAGCTCTATGTTAATCTTCAAGTGGGGAGGCAGCACAGAGCCTGCTGGCCCTGTGTGTAGTCCCTCCCCATCTTTCTTAAAGGGAGCCTGCAGGAAAGATGGGGAGGGACTCTTTGTCAGGGAGTGTAGCGATAGGACAAGGGGTAACTGCTTCAAACTGAAAGAGGGCAGATTTAGATTAGATGTAAGGAAGAAATTCTTCACTGCGAGGGTGATGAGGCACTGGAACAGGTTGCCCACAGAAGCTGTGGATGCCCTCTCCCTGGAAGGGTTCAAGGCCAGGCTGGATGGGGCTTTGAGCAACATGGTCAGGTGGAAGGTGTCCCTGCCCATGGCAGGGGGGCTGCACTGGATGATCCTTAGGGTCCCTTCCAATCCAAACCATTCTATGACTCTATGATTGTAAGGTTTTAGCAAAAATCTGGACTTTCCAACTAAAAAATTGCATTTGGACAGTGATCTATGGATGATTGTACCTGTTTTTTGACAAGGAATCTTGGGCTCTGACAGTGCTCGGAAAATACCAAGCAGGGTTGTTGAACATGAACCCCCTTGGCATTGAATGGTACAGAGGTGCTGTGTGAAGTGATGCCAAGTGTTCTCCAGCAGCTCTCAGGGCACTTGGATTTCAATTTACTCTCACCTGACATATTCTCCAGTTTGCCTCTTGAATTGGGATGCTGCAGTGTTCACCATTCTCCTTTCCAGGTGATAGGTGCGTGTCTTTGCTCCTCCAAGGGGCAGGAGGAAAGGACATTCTTCTTTTCAGCATGTGCTTAGAGCTGTTACATGTTCAAAGGGAATAATCCCCAAAGCAAAGGCATGGACCTGGGGTGTATCTGTGGGCTGAGCACTTTTCTCAGGTGCTCCATCTGCAGGGTTAACTTCTGTGAAATCGCACCAGGAGGGCAGTTTTGAAGGTTGCGTACAATTTGCAGATCACTTTCTGGAGAGCAGCTGCCTTTGGAAAACCAGCTAAACCTACTATTGGCGTAACAAACAGAATTAGAATGTTTCCAGGGTATAAAATTAAGGGAGGAAAGCAGCTTTACTGGCTATTGTCAGAAAACAGGCTTGCGTAACAGCAACATTTTCCATATACTATGCAATTAAGTTACTTGCTTGGGAATTAAATTGCAAGTCAGTTTAGACAGCGTGGCCAGCTCTACCGTAACACATGTTACAACACACATACTGAATGTTATTCCTTGGTGTCACTGTTTGTTGGATGGAGCAGGGATTTGAGAAACAAGCTTTGGCCCAGGAGCAGTAACAATGTGATGGCACTTAGCATCTCTAAAGCAGCACAACCAGCGTTAGGATTTTGGGGAATAAATTCTCCAAAGAGAAACTACTTCAGAAAATAGCTGCTAATCCCTTTAAACCCCTAAGACGTCGTAATTTTTGTATTGGGTGATGAAAAGCCACAGATTTCACCACTAATCTCAAGAATATCCTATGGTTTTTGGAAAAGGGAGGAAGACCCCAGGTGTAGCTTCAGTGGCTGATTTTGCAGCAGCAGTTCCAGCTGATCTCACTGGAAAGTGTTTATTTGCTGCTGTCTACTGGTCCCTTGCTGTCTTCTTCTGCTACTGCAGGAACCAGGACCAGCAAGCAGTGCTCACTGACTCCTTGAACTACGCTTCCCTCTCATTTTTATGGAGAAGAATCGATGCTCTAGAACGTTGTTCCATTTCAGTTGCAAGACTGGAATGAGATTGGGTCAAATCAACTCTGTTGTAGCTCTGCTGAGTCTGGTGGGCTTGCATGAGGAATAAATCTGATCCGGAGTAAGAGCAACGCGAAACACAGATGGGCTGGGTTAGTGCATTGTTTGTATAAATAGCTACACCATGGAGAGCTGCCCGCATTGCAAAATCCCCCTCCCAGCTGGCTGCTCAGGGATCCTTTGGAAAGCACAGCACGGGCAGACCAGTAACAGAATGTGGCACAAAGACTGAACTCCCCCTCTCTTCCTACAGCAGGTCTCTTGTGCTCAGAGTTGAGGACAATGGTGACAGTGGTGCGTGGGCTCGCCTCACCAACTGTGCTGAACCAGCATCTCAAGGAGCAGGATGGGTCAGACTGTCTTGCCCTCCAAAGGGAGTAAAGTTATAAATACATTTTTGGAACAAAAATAGGAACCATCCACCAGAGCTATTTCTGATGACCTCAAAATAAAGTTAGAATTTAGTTTTCTTTTCTGTTTCTTAGCAGGGCTGTTGAGCTCTCCAGCAGAACAGGAAGTAGTCTGAGGATCTGTTTGAGTAACCAGAGTCGTCAGATCAATGGAAAAAATTGTTTGAGTACATTTTGTGAAAGTGCAGCCAACAATTTTGAAATTACTGCAGTTTCTCTTCCTAGATCAGGGCTGTTGTTCATGCCAAGGGGACTTATGTCTACCACTGCTGTGTCTGTAAGCAAACAGAGCGTTTCTTTTTGATGATGTACACAACGTGCACTCGGGAGTGAAGCAGAAATCTTCCCCTGGGTGTCCTTGGATCAGATTCCAGAGGAGTTAATCTCTCAACTTGATTGGGATGCTACATAATTTTGAAATGCCTACCATGCCATTTGGAAGAAAAATAAACTTGCTTTTATTGGGAGTTTTATTGGGGAGGTCAGGGTAGATGGGGAGGGAGAGAGACGATAAGAGACACCATTTTGCTGTCGAGGAGGAAGATGCACAGTTCTCAATCTCTGAATAGAGGCTGGTCCTACACTTTAGTGTCATTTGCAGCTTCTTTCATGTTCTGCAAGCTCATCCGAGAATTGAATGCATGCCAAATTAATCTTTCAAGGGAAGCGGAGCTGGGTTGAAAATATCTCCAGCACAGATAATTCAAAGGAAGTGCAACTTTTAAAAAAGCATGTGAAGTGCCTCTAAGAAGAGTTTTTTCCTGTTTTCTTCTCTTCCTTTTTCTCTTTCCTCCCCTTAGTCCCACATTTTGGCTCTTTGCTGTCTCATCATGTCACCATTTCCTTTTTTCCCATTAGTTGTTCTCCCAGGCATATAAAGGGTTTTCAGCCCCGTCACACGCTCCAGCTGGAACTAGAGCACGACTCTTTTCTAACTGTATTTTCTCCAGGATTTTGTCAAGTTTAGCTGCAGACACTCCCCAGCTTTTCACTGATTGTCTTTTCAGCTGCCCTTCACTTGCGACACTCACGTTGCAGTGGGGCAAAGGCCAGTACAAGCTGCAAAGTGGAGGCGATGCCGTAAGTGTGGGTAGAGCAAGGGGCTGCACGGGTGCCCACGGTGGGTGGGATGGGGTGGCTGTGGGGAGGGAGCAGTGCAGCGTGGGAGAGCAGGGCCAGAAGAGAGAGATAAGACGGACAGGAAGGGAGCGAAGGGGAAAGGCAGGTGGAAAAGGGAAATGACCGCTGAGGTCAGGAAGACTAAAGAGAATACAAGGGAAGCTGCGAAGCCATCTGGGAATCTGCTTTAGCCACGTGTAAATCGCAGACGTCCTTGCGGCTTTCCCCTCTGCGCAGAGCGAAGCAGTGCCTGGAGGAGGCTGGGCAGAGCCGGGATGGCGGCGTGGAGCTGTGTGGGGTGAGCCTGCATGGGTGCGGGGCCGGGGCGGTGCATGGCAGGGGGGAAACGAGGACCAGCCTGGTGCAGGTGTGGGGACAGCCCCATGCAGGTGTGAGGGCACGGTGGTGGTGGACATGGTGCAAGAGAAAGTGAGTGGGTGCCCCAAAGTGGGGTGCAGGAGCAGGCAGCGCTGTGGCAGAGGTGGGTCCCATGAGGGTGGGAGCGGAGGTTGATGGAGCCGCCACTGTGTCGGCTTGTGGGCAACAGTGAAAGCAGAGCAGGAGGAGAGATGGGTGCTGTGGGGTGGAGGTAGAATGGGAAGTTAGGGAGAAAGTCAGTGCAAAAGCTGATCAGGGGATGGAGAAGGAGGAAACTGGAGGGAAAAATCGTGTGAAAAATTGCAGGTAGTGGAAGAAAGCATCGTGTAAGACTGACATGGAAAAGCAGGGGAAAGTGAGGAGAGCTCGGATAGGATTTTAAAAGCACTTAATGATGTCTGAGGTGGGATTTGTGGCAAATAGCTAGATCTGAGCTAGCCTCCCTTTGTGGGCAGAAACAGGCCCCTGCAGAGCACAGTGTATGTGACCTGCCTGCATAGCACGAGGGGAGCTGTGGCTGTGCAGCGCTCCAACTGTAAAAGGAGTTAACTGGCATAGATGCATTCATCTACACTGAACACGTCTAAAAATAGTTGAGATGAATTGCAGTCCTGAGGACAAAATGTTACAGTAAATTAATACAAACAGTCTCATGTTATCTAGCGGGGTGCGTTCGTGCCTCCTCCATGCCTGCGCGGGCTGGGTGGGTGCACCCAGGTGCGGGTCTTGTGCACGCTGGTTGTACATGTGAATGCCAGCACATACCTGGCTGGGCTGTCCGTGTCTCGTATCTTCTGTGCAAAAGTCCTCTGCACCCCAAACCCTGGAAAACTGGGCCGTGGTGCTGGAGCAGGGTCTGGTTCCTCAGGTGTCTGCAGTTTGTATCGTGAATCGTTCCTAAGAGTCTCAAGGAAGAGCAGGGAGATGTGCTGCAGTTTCGGGGGGGGCTGCTGCTGGGCCCATCACTCTCCGCTTTGCTACAGAAGAGGCTGCAGGGTTAATCCAGACCCTTGCCTGGTTTTAGCTCAGCTCTGCAGGCTGCCTTCACTGGCATAGGGCTCCTGGCTGCCTCCACCAGAGGTAGGAGGTTACTTTGCTCTAACTCGTGTTGGGAGGCACCAGCATGAGAGGGGAGAAAGGTGCCCAGTCCCCGATGGTGCCATTTGTCCTGTGCCACCTTGCCAGCTGTCCTGAAGGAGAGGCAATTTCTCTCCCTGGGTGAGAGAACCAGCTAGGAAAGAATAACACCACACCTCCATAGGGACACCCATGAGAAACGGAGGCACATTCAGTTATTTCATGGGATTCCTCACACACTGGCCTGGCTGGCGTGGATGGTCTGAGCTGGAGCCCTTCTGCATTAGAGATGTCCTCTGGCCAGCCCAGCCAGCTCCCTGCAGCCCTGCTCTCCTTCTCAGTCCCTGAGCTCATCCCGATCTCCAAAATTAGGTCTGCAGTTCCCTGTCCTCATCTTTAAAACTCTCTGTGCAATTAACGTGCACAGGCATGTCCTTGGCGAAAATGCCCCCAAAGGATGGGCAACGAGAGGATGCACGTGGTTTGACTGTAGCTAGGGCTCACCGTTATTTGCAGGAAAAGCTGTGAATGTACCTCTGCACCAAGAAGTGGCAGCTTGCTCATGGAGGTCATGAGTCTCTGGTGCTACCTGAGCTTGTTTAGCAGTCTCTGCTGTGAAGAGAACAGAGTTTTAACCTAGGGAGGGTAAAATGCTTGGTTCTGATTAGTCGTAACTGAACTCCTCTTTCACTTAGTCCTGTACTGCAGGCTGCTCATTCTCATGCTGCGCATTTCCTCTGCCTGCAAAAGCACTTCGAGAAGCTTGGATCCCCAAGTCACATATTCTTAATATTTATGCCCCCTGGATGATTTTCCAGGGAAACTCTTAATCCTACAAGTCAAGAAAAGTCACATATTTGTCAGAATTAATACTAGCAAGGTGCAGAGCTCATTCTCAGGCATCAGGGGGGTTAGCAGCAGGTTCTGCAATTAATTTCTTGAGAGCTCCCTCACCCCTTCTCTATGCTTTACTTTGCTTCTGGGTCCTGGGGTCTCAGAAGACAAGAGTTTCTAAGGACCAATGGTCATCTCAAGATCAGTTGGGGGCAGCGCTTGCAGGAGCAGCACCGAGGCGGCCATCCCTGGATTTCAACGTTCATGTTAGCTGTTGAAACATGTTGTCTCACGAGATCTGTAGGGTGTCACCCCACTAAGTTTTTTAAACCTGTTCAGAACGGGTTAGTAGAAGCCAAATAAGCCATTTTCTGATGAATAGTTTCCAGATTATTTTGTTTAGAAGCCTGCGTGAAACACGACTTTGTGCCTTCCTCTGTCAGCCCTCAGGCTGAAAGTGAAAAGGTCCTGGTAGGGAAGTCTGAGGTCGGGAGATACACAAAGTTAATACATGGGATTATTTAGCTTGCAAACTAATGGACTTCATGTGAAATATTTAAGATCATTGCGAAAACTCTTCCATTCCTTCCTTTCTGCTTACCCTGTCCAGTAACAAGACATGCAGTGTGTGTGATGAAATTACAAGGATGTGCACACAGACTTGGAGAAGAAGTTAGTTGTTGGCTCTGCACAGAGCTGTGCTGGGGAGCTCTCTGCTGCAGGATGTTCTGAGCCCAACTGCGCTGAGGGGAGAATGGGCTGGGGGAGCGCCCGAGCCACCCGCCTGCAGCTTTGCAGGCTGTGGGACGTCTCCTGTGGGATTTCAGCAGCAGCCTCATGCTGATCATGTGGAAGGAACCAGAGAGGGTTTCTGTGCTGCGTGGGCAGCGTTGCACAACAGCCCTCATGGCCAATTGGCTGGGGCTGTCTGCGCTGAGGCTCGTCTCCGTGTCCTGGCGATGGGAGGAGACTGCAGAGGCACCGCGTGGCCCGTGGCAAAGGCCAGCAGCTTTCTGCGGTGGTGAAAAGCTCCAGTCCAAATGAGAAGACAGCTGTTTGTGCTGCTTCATCTTCCTCTGAAACAGGGACGGCTGAGAGCAAGCACACCAAGTGGTGTTTGCTCTGACCTGGGCCATGCAGGCTGTACCGCTCTCTTGGCGGAAACTCGGAACAAGCATCTGCCCGGTTTTCTATTAAACACAGCGCCTGAGAGAGGGAAAGCCTTTGTCTTGTAACCTGTTAGACCTAACATCACAAATGGTGAGCCCCAGGTGATCACACGGACTAGCGCTAGCCCCATGGCAGTGTCAGGCACCACAGGAGAAGGACCCAAAAGGGAGTGTTTTTTCCCAAGAGCTGGTGTGACCTCCAGCACATGCCGTGCAAGGCTTGCAGCAATGCTGGGTGGCTTCTCCCTGGAGGGTGCTATCAGCAGGGCATCTCTGAGCATCCTGCACCAACAGGCTTGGGGGGCAAAGTCTTCCCCTGGTGTGAAGTTCCTGAGCTGCCTTAGCTTCAGCCCAGCTCTCACATTTACACCAGCTGAGGATCTGGCCGATGTCTCAAACCAAACGGTTACATAAATAATGCTTGAGCTATGCTAGAAAGCCCCACCCTTTTCCTGCAGTTTTAATTCAAGAGGCAGTGCTGCTTGTGATGCTTTATTGTACCAGAAAATGAAGACAAACATGGAAAAACAAGGTAATAGGATAGTCATTTTAAGGTATGAAGCCGGGCGTTTTGTCTAGGGAGGGGGAAGGTACACTTTCTTCAGGAGGTGTTTTTAGATTATATTTGTTTAAGCAGGGAGGAGTGAAGTATACACTGTAATTATTATATATAACCTTAATTGTGGTTGTATTTAAGGAAGGGTTTAATTGGAAGAGATCATGTGCATGCTGTCCAAATATTGCCTCACTCCTGGATGGCATATTCAAATCAAAATAGTTTCGCATGCATATGGCAGTTGACTAACTGATAGCCTGATGTTTTGGTAGGGCCAATACTCGCACACCCTCCTGGCCCAGGTGTGCCCTTCAGCATCCAGAGGCTGTCATTGAATAATTCAGCTTCCAAAGAGTGAGATCAGCACAGCTGGGCTGACACGGTGAGGCTGGGTAGTGGGTCGTAAAGGAGCAAGAAGAGCCACGGAGATCATATGGAATCTGCATGAGCAACCACGTAGCAGCCACGCTCAGTGCCTTCTCAGGCCAAGAGATCTCAGAACTCAGAAGCAGTACAGCATGAGGGCTCAGGTGACCATCCCCTTTGGAAGTTCACACTGCCTGTCTGTCCATCCACTCCTCTTAGATGTGTTTGAATTTTTAAATACATCTATTTCTACTCTTGAGCTTCTGTACTTGCTTCACTTAGATCAAACACTGCTATGGCAAAGCCTTTAAAGATGTGTTTAGGACGTTAAGGTTCCCCAGGTTTCTGCATACTACATGGGCATCATTTAGAGACTGAGCAGCACTGGTCCCTGGTCCCCAGGCAGTTTGTGCATGGCTGCGTGTTGCCCTCTTAGCACAGAGACTTGAAACCTGCTCTGTGTAAGGAATGAAAGTGTGCTGGAGCTTCATCAACTGACCCAGAGATTGCTATGAAGCCTTTAAAAAAATTCGGTTGAACCTGACTGCCAGGAGTCTCAGGACTGGAATAAGAATGTTGCATGGGAGACGTCTGAGACACATCAGCAGGGCTTTCAGGCAGTAGTTAGTCTACCATATGCTTTCATAGAGGAGCTGTGCAGTTAGGGTGCTGGAGCTGTGCCCCAGCTTCCGATCCACAGCCCTGCGTACTTCATGTGGCTGGGCTGGAAAAAGCAGGGTTTGCAGGTACTGCCGGGTCATGGTTATGTGTTGGAGCAGGAGACATTTTGAACAGTGAAACTGATGCACCGCCACCAGAACAGGGAGCTAGTGGGCTGGAGACAGCAGGTGGCACAGACAGCTCACAGCCCCAAGGAGTCTTGGGGACCAACATGCACCATTATTTACCAGGGAAAGGCTTTACTGGGACCCCATGCCCTGCTTTCTGAATCCTGTGCGTTCTCTGTTGTTCCTTATCATTTTTCTCTTGATTTGGGTAGTCCATGCAGCCCTGTTGGATACTGCTACATGTTGGGGGCCATTGGGCTGCACAGCCCTGTGGGCAGGGATGTGCTTCCCAGCCTCGTCCTCTGCTCTGCTGGCGTTCAAGCAAGCGGTTGTCTTTTGCTTACTTGGTCCAGGAAAACTTGTTCCTCCCAGGTGGGCTCTCTGACCCTGCCGGCTAACAGCCCCTGTGTTTCTGTCTGTGCCTGGATTTCCACAGAAATTCCCCACTCTTCCTGCACTGGGATTTTCTCCTCCAGCTGGTGGAACTGGCTCTTTTCAGCATCCCATCAGGCTGGGAGATGTGCCAGCTCCTGGCGAGGCTCCACTGCCCGCACACAGCCAGCACAGGACAGTAGAGGTTATCTCCAACAGCTGGCTGGTTGCTGCTGGGATAGGCAGTCCCAGGCTCTGCTCTGGGGAGAAGCACCATTTCTAATCCCTGCAGGAGTTTTATCTCTTTCAATCAAGGGTCTATACAGCTCCTTGCAATGATTAGCTCTATGAATGACAATAATCTCTAATTTGGCTAGTGCTGGGTCTTCTCTTTCAAGGATCCCCTCCCAAAGTAACTGCTGAAGGAGCAGACAAGTGAAGTCGGACATAAAAGCAGGTGTTACAAGGGTGCGTGACCGCAGAGATGTACATTGCCTCATGCCGAGGGGAGTCCTTAACCTCTCATGCAAGAAGAGAGAAGCAGTACGTTTCCTTCTTCTGGTGGCAGCTTGCCAAGGTGAGCAGGTTAGCACCGATAAAAACATCTCTCTCTGCAACCCTCAAACTGGGGCATATGGGTTTCCTCTTCAGATTTACATTTCCCTTGCAGCATTTCTCAGCTGGCCTGAGGTGCAGTAACGTGCAGGTGGAAGAGCCCTTGCAGTGTTCATAGTGAGTGACTTGGGGAGGAGCAGAAGCGTGAACACGCACACGCAGGCACACGCACACAAAACCCAGAAACCTCCCCTTCTTTTATGGAGAATGAACGATGTTTCTTGGCACAGTGTTGCTCTCGCCACGCAGCTGCTTAGTGTGCTGCAGCCACAGGTGGTGGCAGGAACAGCTCACCAACACGTATGGCACACACGTGCACACCTGGGCAGCACATCTGCACGTGCAGTGGCCACTGTCACTGCCAGTGCTTGGACCTTCAGAGCCAAAAATGTGAGCTTTTTGTCTGGGATGAGGAAAGTGATTTGAGAAGGGGTTTACGTGTCCTTTGTGCCATGGTGTGGGGTGTGGATGGGGACAGGAGCTCTTGCATCCGAGCAACCAGAAGTGATATCCTCCCCTGTGAGCTCCTGCTCTGTGGTGTGAGAGCTTCCACGCGTGCATTGACCATACCTGTGTCTTATTTACACCATGTGGACCTAATTCCAAAACTTACTTTGATTTTCCCTTCATCCTTACAGGAAAGCAAAGCTCTCACCAAAATTTAAGTCAAGTTTTTTCCAAAAAGGGACTGTTAAAACTCCCCAAAACTTCAGGATTTGGTCCGGTGTGAAGGTTGCTTTTACTTTTATTTTCACAGAAATGGCAAACATCCCTAGTTGCTCTAATAGCTGAGGTCAGAATAGAAAGAGTCTTTTATGAGGTGAGAGGAGTGAGAAAGAACTTGTGAATCTGACACAAAAAGCCTGCTCATTAAGTCATGGACCAGGCTCCAGATTCATTACAAACCCTGGAGCTAGGCAGTGTGTCCTGCATTGTCACTTCATTTCAGACTGGTGCCCAGTTCTGCTTAATGTCTGACCGTGGCCTGGGCGGGGCTGGCGTGCTGGGTGCACTGGGATGCTCCATCGCGGGGACCCATCTGGGGACACTCAGGCTGTTAGGCTGGGACCCACGGTACCTCCATTAGCAGGGAACATCCTGCACCGTTAGCATCTGCCCTCGGGTTTCTCTGTTAGTAATAAGTCTCCAGGCTCCTGAGAGCTCTGCAACCTCCTTATCAAACTTCTGTCCCTTGGTGGAAGCAATTTGACCGCTTTTGTCTATGGCTTCTGCCTGCAGCCATCAGACGTGACTTGCATCTCTCTGGATTCAGACCATTTCTTTGCCTCTGAAATGCAGAAGGTTTTATTAGATGTTGCGCATTTATACTATAAGGTCTTGGTGGTAATAGATCATCTTTTCATCTTTTTTACTGTACAGGATGTACCACAAACAGGCTCCAATTCCTGTTTACTTTAAACACTATCACAGCATTACTACACAGGCTTTCTTGCTCGTTTCTCTTTGCCTCTGCCACAGGCCTTCCAGGTTTTCAAATGCTTCTTATTTAGACCTCACGCAAGTCAAAGATTAGATTTTATAATCAATATGGTAAGGAGAACTGACATGCAAACTTTTCCAATAGAAAAGAGCTTGACCTAACTTTTTTGTCCAGATATGTGAGGAGGTGTAGATATGGCCCCACTGTGACTGCAAGGACTGGGAGGTTGCCCTGCTTTATGGGAGATCCTGGGGAGGAGCAGCGAAGGGGTGTTTGGGGGTGAAAGTAGAGCTTCCCAGCAACTTCTCCCGGCTGATTTGGGCCTCTCTGTACTTTTGTTTAAATGAGACCCACGAGGCTTTCAGTGCTTGTTTTTGTGAGCATGTTTGCCGCTGGGTCGAGTGTCTGGGGCAGGCATGGGAGCCCTTTGCTGGGAGTTGTGGGATGCAGCTCCCCAGCTGGAGGTAGCAAACACCATCTTACTTCCAGAGTCACAGCTCTGTGGGAATAATCACATCCTGGGCATGCTTCACAGCATCCCTGTTGGACCATCAAAGTGCTCTTCATTTCAGAAATACAGGCTTGGCAGAGAGGTCAGCATTTCCTTAAGCCCCCAGTTATTCTGGATACCTCTGTTTTGTAGCCCCATTTGAGATGGGCAGGGCTGAAGAGCAGCTATTGCTTTGAGCAGTGCTTCATGCTCATCCACACTGCCTGAAGAGTCCCAGGCCTTCACACTCCAGTGCAGTGACCCTGAGGGAAGAACGCTGGCTTCAGTGAGCGTATCCAGTGCCTGCGATCTGCTTAGCAGTATGGTTCCGAGCTCCCCTGTCCTCTCTCCTCAGCCCTAGACTCACGCTGTGATCTCCCAGGCACACACGTCCCTCTGTAAGACAGCCTTTAGCATGACTCTGTAACTCATTTTTGTTCTTTGTCTTATTCATGGCTGTGAAGTACATTTCTTCCAGCGCAGCAGCAAACAAGTTGATGTAGAAAACAATGTGCGATTCAGTTTGCAGTGGTGCATCTAATGTACAGGAACTGGCTCTTTCGTACAGGACATGCTGTGAAATAGCAGGTCTGCCTTGGCACTGGCTGGACAAACAGAGGTGACTAAGCACTCCCATTGATTTATGGCGATAGCCTTGCACAGACGATCCGGGAAACCTCTGGGAAAACTGCCGTTAGCTTAAGGAATTGCCACCTGCAAATTATAAAGCCTCCTGGGCACAGCAGAGACCTGTCGTCAGAGCCTGAGGAGCGAAACATGAGGCCGGAGAGCACCTAATTTTTTGGGGCACTGCTTCTCACAGAGGTCACTGTGTCTTGGGCTGCCAGCGGGAGAGAGAAGAGCCTTTCCTGGCAGGATTGCGATGCAGGGCTGCCGGAGGCAAGCCAGTGATGATGGGCTGCTGCAGCTGCTGTGGGAATTCCTGTCGCAGGTAGGGTTGTCGGGATGGACGGGGAGGAGTGAGAGGTGCTTGGAAAGGTTGAGGGATGGCTGATTCTCCATGGCAGAGAAATAGGAGGAGGAGGTTCGGGTCAATGAAGTGCCTGAGTGCCGCAGAGCAGGGCGATGGAGGAGGACAAAGGTCTGGTTTCAGGGGTGCCAAGTGCCTGCACTCCCTGGAAGTGAGTGGGACTTTTGAGGATGGTTATTCCCGTGGCTGTGCGGTGTTTTGTGTTGGGCAAATCGCAGGCCACTGGCTAGAGGCAGGTGCAGGGAATGCTTTCACAAGTAAGGAGGCAAATCACTTACTTGTTTTGACTTATGATAAAAAGGCCATCCATCATAAAAGGGAATATTTGTGCAGTCTCTGAACATGAGCTATGGTGTCTCTGTGGGCTGCTGTTAGACTGTAATTTGGTTTTCTTTTTGCCTAACCAAGAGCATCCCACAGCCACACCACCCCGCAATTTAGGTTTTACTGGCTTGAGCTGCAGAGAGATTTTCATTCTCAGTGGCAGCTGAGATTCACCAGCCTGTTGTTGTAAGAAGCTGTTTTGCCAGTGCAAGGCTTTTTGGGGTTAAATGGGTGGGGAAGAAGCTCGGTACAAAAGAAGTGGCTGTCTGAGGGCATTCACTCAGTGGGGGCGGGGATGTGCTCAGCTCTGCAGCTCGCAAGGGCTGCTCTGCCTTCCTTCCTTCTCTTCCTTGCATCCCACCAGTGCCCCTCTCATCCCACCCACCTTTTTCCCTCGCCACCCCGTGCTGGAGCACACAGACCCTTTGTTGCCCTGCTTTCCTGATACCTTGCACTGCCCGTTTGGCATTCCATGGCCACCCCCAGAACTGCTGACAGCGGGGAGGGAAATTTGCCTCTTCTCAATCACCACTCTTAGCTCTCGAGCGCTCCGTGTCTGCACCTGTGGGACAGCCCAGCAGAAACACACCTCCACACTTCATGAGCTGATGCCGCCTGCCTCTCTGATGGAGCAGTGACAGAGCCCATGGACCTGCAGTCCTCAATGGTGGTGAGCGACTGTCCCACAGGGATGGAGAAACAGATGTCCCACGTCCTCAGGGAGATATGGGGTTGTCAAACAGTGAGTGCAGTTATTTCTTCAGAGGTAATGAGAAAACAAAGGGATCAATGCTTGCCACATTTCCTAGGAAAACAGGAACAACCTGCTGGGAGGGACAGCATGTTTCCCAGCTGCCACAGCCTCTGAGATGCAGCACTGTGTCCTGTTGCACAAAGGGTTTCAGCTTTGATGGGCATGTTTGGGGGGAAATGGGGTAGAAAGGATGAACAAAGCTAAAAACAAAAAGTTCACTGCTTGGACTTACAAGTCTGAGTGTGTCGAGTGTGAAATACAGGATTCACGGGTGGAGGAGAGTGGAGAGCACAAGGCAGATGATCTGCCTGTTGATCCAGGCACGGGTGCTGTGGTATGTAAAGCACCTCTGAATTGCTTGCAGAGCAGAGGAGGAAGGAGTTTGGCAGCATACCATGGAAATTACTGCCTGTCTCTGAGAGAAATTGATTGATGAGGTCAGGTAGTGATGAGGCTTGTCAGGTTATACCAACTTTACAACGCCTTCCCAGTTTCTTGTGGGGCACCACCCAGAAACACAGATCGAGAGTCTGCCTCGGAGTTGCGTTGGATGTGTGGTCCTGTTGCCCCTCTCTATCCCTTAGGTCCAGGGTCTCTCTGCCGGCTGTAGCAGCTGTCTCAGCTGTGAATGCTTCCTGCACATGGGCTGCTCTGCCAGAGCAAAATGGGGGTGAAGGGAGGAGGCAGGGTTCAGCAGATGCCTTGGAAATCAGGGTTATCTCCTTCCAAGTGGGCTGCTCTCACAGCTGACTCGCAGTCAGGTCCACATGCCCTCCCCTACACCCAGGAACTGGGGTGGAGGTTTGGGTTCCTGTAGGTAACTACTTGTTTGTGTCAGCCCGGAAAGGATCGGTGAACACTTGATGGCCAACACAGCATCATGAGGGCATTGCATAGGTTCATAAATTTCTGAAGCTACTAACAGTGTGTAATAAACTGTGGAGAGCGGCACTTGTGTACGTCTGAAAAGCCTATTCCAAAGGCTTTAATGCTCATGTACTCCCTCTTCCCGCAGATAATAATTCCTCAGTATGTAAATTCCCAGCATCTTATCAAAAAATCTAGGACAAAACTCAAGCTGCGCAATAGGGGAAACCCGTCAGGTGGGATCAGCACTCAAGAGCTGCTTCTCTGGGAAGGTGTAGCTTTCTTTTCTGTGCATTTATCAGCTGTCAGCCGAACCACTTTCCTTGAAAACATCCTTTGTTGCCAGAACCAGGGGCGTCACTGAGGCAGAGGGAATGGGGAGATGAGTGCTTTTCAAGCAAGCCAGTGACTTTCTTCTTGCTTGAGACTGGTTTGAGGGTGGGAGGTTTTGCATTGCTTTTTTAAAATAATGGTAGGGTTGAATCAATCTAGGGGCCAGGCTTTTTACCTACTGCTTATTTTTTTAAAAAAATACCACTTGTGTGAAACGCTAATCTCAAACTAGAGCTCTTGAGGTGCTGGGGCCTCTGCCTTTCCTGTTCTTCTTCTGTGTGTGTTGCAAGGAGCTTAATTTAATATGGTTGCCTTGTAGTTTAGAAATGTGGTTGTGCTAAATGGTTGTCTGCTAGATTGCTCTTGCAAAGTTTCCTTTGGATCCCATCGGCATAGCAGATGTTAAGACTCAACAGTGAAAAGAAAAGTTTAAAGTTCAAAGGAAGCTTTGCATCAGACTGGAAGCCAAATCTTGACATTTCCTTGTCAGAGCTTTGTGTTTGATAGTAAGACTTGATGATGCATGTGGCATGGATATGCAGTTCGTCACTACCTACGTGATTCATGAAGTTCAACAAGGCCAGGTGCAAGGTCCTGCACCTGGATTGGGGCAATGCTTGATATCAATACAGCCCTGTGGAGAAAGACATGGGGCTACTGGTGAATGAAAGGCTGGACATGAGCTAACAAGGTGCGTTTGCAGCCCAGAAAGCCAACCATATCCTGGGTTGCATCAAAAGCAGCGTGGCCAGCAGGTCGAGGGAGGTGATTCTGCTGCTATTCTCTGGTGAGACCTCACCTGGACTACAGTGTCCAGCTCTGGAGACCTGAGCACAAGAAGGACATGAATGTGTTGGAACGGGTCCAGAGGAGGCCACAAAATTGATCAGAGGGATGAAGCACCTCTGCTATGAGGACAGCTGAGAGAGCTGAGGTTGTTCTGCCAGAAGAGGAGGCTCCAGGGTGACCTTATGTGGCCTTTCAGTACTTAAAGGGGACCTATAAAAGAGATGGGAACAGTCTTTTTAGCAGTCTGTTACGTCAGGACAAGGGGTGGTGGTTTTAAACTAAAAGAGCGGAGATTTAGGCTAGATGGAAGAAATTTTTTACAATGAGGGTGGTGAAACCCTGGCAGAGGTTGTCCAGAGAGGTGGTAGAAGCCACATCCCTAGAAACATTCAGGGTCAAGTTGGACACGGCTCTGGGCAACGTGATGTAGTTGAAGATGTCTCTGCTCGCTGCAGAGGAGGTTGGACCAGATGATCTTTGAAGGTCCCTTCCAACCCAAAGCATTCTGTGATTCCGTGATTCTATGACTTTTCATGAAGCTATAGCAAAAAATGCATGTTCTCATGTCTCCCCATTTGCCATCTGCAGCTGGAGCAGGCGTGTCCCAGGAAAAGAACACAAACTTGCTTTTTCAGGCTCAGGCACTTAAAATATGTGCTTTAGGTGATGGCAGTCCTGGGCTGTGAAAGATGTGGGCTCACTTTCTTCTGCTGCAGAATTTTCGTTCCTAGGAAGCTCTTTGTAAATTAATCAGGGCCAGTGACCTCATTTTCAGTAAATTGCAAGGGGATGTATTTGCTGATTTTTCTGCAAAGATTTCTGATTAAGCCACAGAATAAATAATAGGAACAAATATTTCAGAAGGACCTTTCCCTTGGGGTTTGTTCCCACTGAGTCAGTCTCTGTTACATCAACAAACAGTGCCACTTTAGTAACTGCAGCAGTCAACAAGGCTGAGCGGAAATCGCAGCACTTGGGCTGATTCCTCCTTTCCCCTCAGCTGGGTCATCACCATGGCTTTCAGTTTCCAGCCTGCTGTGGTACGAATGTGAGTACACATGGCGGCCAGGCCTCGAATTCAGAAAGGGGTGATGGATCATGGTAGTCCAACCTAGTCCCGTGTCAAGAAATTCTTCATGGACACGTGAAAGCTTTTGCTCTACTTCATCCTTTTCAAGATGAGCTCTGGGGTAAGCCACGTGCTCCTGCGAGGCTGCCTGCCCCATGGCAAGCTCACGCTCTGGACAGCAGTGCCAGGGCAGCAGGGCTCCTCCCCTCCTCCTGCATCTCAGTCTCACTTCTGCAATTGAGTTTCTGCTAGCCCTGGGCAGGGAGGTCTTCCTGGGCATCGGGAGCACGCATCCGCCGCAGGGTCCTTGTGCTAGGTTTGTTTCGTCGGTTTTAGAAGGGTGTTTTCAGATAGCCTGGCTGCCTGAGAACTGCTGCGCGTGCTACTGAATGGTTATCCAAGGCAGGCACTGGTATTTAGAAACCAGAACGCTGCTGTATGCACAGCCCGTGCAGGCTGGGACGGTGCCTGGTGTCCATAGCGAGTGCACAGTCCTTTGGCTGCTGGGCTGGGGACAGGGTGCCCCTCGTTTTGGGAAGCTCTGCACCAACTGCCAGCCCTGGAAAGCTGCTCTCTTCTACAAGGAGAGTGACCATTGCCCTTTGTGTGATACGAGTGCTCCACTGGTCTGGGAGAGCTTCAGTCTGGGACCTCGGTGTCTCTGCACACGAACTGGGAATGCGTGCTGTGAAGGAGCAGTTTGATAGCCCTGAGCTGCGCCGACTCCTTCCCCAGTCACTGAAGACAAGCCCTGACCTCCTGAGCTACCTGCTCTGCTCACCACTGCCAGAATCAGCTGGTGGGATCGAGAACAAAACAGCTTGCCTGCTGGACCTGGGGGATGTACCTGGTGCGAGGATCCTGCCCGTCTGCTGAGAACGGGCTGCACGTCGGGAGCGCAGAACAACTGGAAGCTGTCAGCTCGGCTGCATGGCCCTGACAGCTTGTTTCCGTAGGGAGCAAGCCGTCAAGTGGGAACGCTGGAATTGGCTGTCGCTGGCTCCCGCCAGACAGCCGCAGCGTGTTGCAACACGAGGGCATGTCGGGGGACGCCAGAGCGGGGGATCCAGATGAGGCAACAGCCCCCAGATCCACGGGAAATGGAATTATTAACGGTTTTCCAGTCAAACGCCTCCATGTCTACGCTTTTACCGGGAATAAGATAGGGGCAGAGCTCTTTGTGTGTGTATAGGCAGCCCCAATCCAGGGGCTGGAACTGTCCCATTGCTCAGCAGACAGGATCCAACACCTTGTGGTTGGATCCCATGCTGGAGGCACCTTTGCAGCCGGCAGCAGATCTGCTCACTCGGCCAGTTCATGCTGCCTTTTCCCCACTTGTAGGTCTGAGGTTACTGGGACAATGTCTCTGTTGGAAAATATCCAGAAAAGCCCACCAAAGAGGGAAGAGAGGTAAGAGGAGGAGCCCAAGTGGAGATGCAGTAATAATAGCATCAATGGAAATTATTTTTCAGTGAGCAAAACGTGGACTCGGGACAGTGCCAGCCTAGCAGACAGCCGAGTCAGCGCCTTGTGCGGTTGTCCTGCCGCCCTTGAACCTCCTCCCCTGCCTTCCTCCCTGGAAAGGCGAAAGGGCACAGGCTGCATTTGCTGCCTTCTTCAAGAGCATCAGATGAATCTCCCAGTGTTTGGGGGCTTCCAAAGCTCTGCGCGGGATGAGGAAGCCCGGGGGAAGGACAGTAACAGCAGGGGTAGCCTGGTACGGGTCCAGAGGTAGCAGGTTTTCTGATCAGACTGATCGGTGCTGGGCTTAGAACTGCCTCTAAACATCACTGGAAAATACTTTGCTTTAATAACACCTTTCTTTTTCCCTGTTTTCCCTAAGCTCACATTCTTTTTCTCTGGCATTTTGGCTGACTGTTGACTGGATTTATTGCTCTAATACCAGAAAATGACCATCAGCAAATCCCTATGTTTTTGCTGCCTCTAAGGCAAACTGCTTGTTGTTTCGCTGTACTCTGGAGCACAGATATTTTGTGGGGTGATTTTCCAGCCTCTGTCCGCAAGCTGGCTGGCGGGCTGGGCTCCTCCAGCAACAGAGTTCCTGTACCTGCGTTCCAGTGTCCTGCTGAGGGTGGCTTTCATGTGCCCGGTGAACGCGCGGCAACAGTTCAGGAGGAGGCATTTGGGGGTTGGGGGAAGTGGTGGGGAGAGCCAGGCGCGCAACTGGCTCCAATAGTCTAAGTGCCAGCATGTCCTCCCTGGCACGTGGTGTGCGCTGAGGAACCGTCAGCCAGGGGTCAGACTTGGCCGTCACGCAGAAGGACGGGATGTTTCTGGTGCGATTCCACGCACTGATGGGAGTGCATTTTCAAGGCAGAGCTTTGTCCTAGATCAGGTTTTGTACATCCATACGCTGCCAGTAGCTCGAGCCATTTTGGATATATGTGCTGGATGCAACTGCGCTCATGTGACTTCCTGGGCTAAACTTTGTTACAGGGGGAAAAAAGCAAAGTCTTTGTTTACCCGTCTCAATGGAAAAGTTTAGTTGTGGCCTGTCTTGCCAGTGAAGGAAGGAGTGTGCCAAAGTGATAGTATAGTGAACGCTGGCTGCTGGCAGACCAAGGACCAGCGTCTTACTCCCGCTGTGCAGGACCACCATGGGGCATGGAAGTCCAAGATGCAGTGAGCATCTGGCTCTTTTGTGGCTCTTCCCAAGGAGGGGGAGAAGCAAGAGCTGTGTGGGGGCATAGGAATGGGTCAAGGAGTGAAATATATTGTATACGCAGAGGATATAGCGCAGTGCATGGTGAGCCCGTTTTGAAATGCCACTTTAATTCGAGTAGACACAGCGCTGGTATCTACTCGCTCAGTCGCTGTGTGCAGCTGAGAAGCTGTGCGGCAAATGCATGCAGCAACTGCCTGCAGCCACCCAAGGGGCAAAGCTCAAACCCTGACCTTTCGGACGTACTTCCAGGACAGACTTTTTATTCCATTTCTTTCTGTTCTCCTTCCCTTTATTCAGGTGTTAATGGCTCCTGAGCACGGGACCAGCATGGGCTGGCGCGGCTGCTCTCTCGCGGGGCTGAAAGGCTCAAGTTGCCCCTACGGCTTTCATTTACATGGGTTGAAACTATTAGAAGGTTAAATTACAGCCTGGCAATGTTCCTCAGCGCTTTGAAAGTTGCAGAAATGTTCTGTGGCTCCAGAAAGGGGTTCAAACAGGACTCTGAAGAGGGAAACTTATCCAGGGGTGAACTTACCCCATTCGTTCAGTGTGTGAGCTGCTCTCCTGTGCCCGGCTGTGGCAGTGTGGTTCACCCAGGTCACCGCCTTCCTGTCATGGCCCAAGCGCACCACGGGAGTGGCAAAGGGCCCCATGTGACCTGGACGGGATCTCTGGCGTACAAAGGGCAGAGGCTTGTCCAAAGAGAGGATGGGGTTTTTTTCGTATTTTCCAAGAGAACCAGGAGACTTGACAAGACCTGGGACTGACTCTCTAAATCCAACTCTGGAGACCAATCCCTCAGAGTAGATAACTTCTTCTATTGTCCGCTTCTCAATCTAAGTGACGGTGCTGTGGCACGAAGAAGCGTGCCCCACGCGTGCCTTACCTGAACCCCTGCATCTAGAGCTTTCCACTGGAAATGGAGAGCCCAGGCAGTGAGCTCAGCTGTACAGCTGAAACCTGGCTGCAGCTTCCCATCTGAGTTTGTCCAGATCCTCGATTATGCAAGTACTTCTGCTCCTTTCCTTTGAAGCTGCTTGAACTCAAGTTAACAACCCTTTGATGGGACCTGCATCTTCCACGTGAGACTCTGTTAGCTGCTTGCCATACAGCTATCATTTTCCAGATGCTTTCAGTGACCCTTTTTCAAACTACATTTCTCTGGAGAAAACCAAAATCTCCCTTTCCACCCGCCCATAATTTAGCCATCTCTGGGATGTGCTAGTCACTGACTCGTGGGTACTTTGTTGTTGTCTGGCACATCAGTGGGTGTCACAAATAATCACCTCATCAACACATTTTTTGTTAGTACTTCTAACACCCTGGCTATTAAACATGCTTTAGTTCATTAGCGAGACACTGTTCCCAGCGTATAAACTTTTCCATTCCAGAACTACTGACTGTAGTGCCCTAAAAAGCTTACAGTTGTTTATAAGCTAAGTAAAATAGGATACCTTCCATCTACTTGTGCCATGTCCCCCCCGTGACTACATGAGAGGGATAGACCTGTGCTGCTCTTTCCTTAGGCATGTGCTGGCCAAGATGAGATACTTACAGATTTTTCGTTCTTCTGCTCCGTCTGTAGTACCACTGCCCAGGTAACACCACTCACAGATTTAGGTCTTGTCAGATTTTTACATCTGCTCTCATGAGCCGGAGCTTCTGCTGATGCTGGTGGCACTGCTGGGTGCTGAGGGTCCCTGCCTTCCCGTCACGCAGGGGTGAGCAGCCGGTGGCAAGGGGCCAGGCAGTCACTAGCTGGCGCAGCATCTTTGCATAGACAATTACATTTGTGATGAGGAACGGAGAGGACTTAGCCGTAACATTTGCATAGCTCCTGCGCAGAGCTCTGCAAGTGCTGGTGTACCGTTGGTAGCTAACCCCGGGGTGACAGTCGCGCTCTTGGCCCATGTGCCGGAAGAGTGCTGGCAGCGGTTTTGCTCGGCCATCTCGGAGATGCCAGCTCAGGAGAAATGAGTGGGGGCATGTCCCTAGTTAGTGGTGCATCTCGACCATGTAGTGCCAGTGTAGCATTGGCGAGGAGGTGTGAGCCTCCTCCAGTGATGGTGCTGTCACTGGAACTTGCATGTCTTGTGGTGGACACAGTTTGAAGAGCTTTGCCTGCTCTAAGAGGGAGCACATGAAGCCTTTTCAGTAATTCCTGTAGCTGTGGCATTGGGAATGCCACTTTCTCGTTAGTAGCTTCCCAACTTGTTTTTAATGCAGAGAGTCTTGGTGCAGGTGAAGGAACGGTGAATCCAAAAAATGCAAATATCGCTTTTATTAGTAGCTTGCCATAAGACAGGGACAGTACATTTGCAAAGCTTATTTTTTGCAAATCTCTCCTCATTCCTTGTAAGGATGGAGAGTCTCTAACTTTACATCCCTGAGAAGCCCTGGCAGCTATATGATATTGCATGTAGTTGTAACTTTGCAGTAAAAAATTAAGTCTTATCTTCCACAGGCCAAACAGTGGCTTTGAACAGGGCGAGCCAGCCAGGCAGTGGAGCTCAGCAAAGCCCCCAAAAAGCAACTAGCTCCAAGCTGAAGTACTGAAGGTAACTTTTCTAGTTGATCTTGGTACTACTCAGAGACTGTGAAGGTCTCAGCGCTTTTCTGTAGAGAGCTGGACTTGTTTTTCAGATAGGAAATCTGCAAGGGAGATACAAGGAACTTCTAGAGATCATCCCATAGGTGAAACTGGCTTTCTCTAGTTTCCTTCCATTCCTAACCGACAACAGGAGCAGCTTGAGAGCTTGGAAATGTCCAAGAGTCTTTTCCTTTTCTTTTTTTCCTTCAGGAAGGGGGAGGGTTTCTAAGCCATGATTCAGTACCGCTGAATGTAATACTTTGCGCCTGTCTGCTGGTCCCTGATTCCGTGGGCAGGACTGGCACACCGCGAGCCAGAACACTGCTAAGTGGGGTGGCTTTGTGATAGCGGCTGCAGCCTCTCAGTACTTGCACAGACCCCTGAAGTGCTGCGGGAATTAACCCTGCAGGGCAGGAGCCCCCTGCAGGGGAACGAAATGGTGAGATTTCTACTTCTGCCCGCATCAGAGAGGCACAAATGGGATTGCAAACACAGTGCAATAACTGAACTGAAGGGAAACACTAACCCTAAAATGTTAATCCTGAATCGTGACAATGAAATTACCCCAGTACAAGTGCCGGCAGCAGTGCCTGTGCTGGTGCAGCCACATTGCCGTCACCCCAGCACATCCAGGGACCACGTGTAACACTTTGGAGTGAGGACTCTGCCAGCACATCCTCCCCCATGAGTCACTGCTGTGATCCCCAGGGAAAGGCAACAGGAATTTTTTGTTATCCACCCACACCTTGCTCTGCTTGGGACCTCGGCTCTTCCATGCCCGCACTCTGAGAAGTTTAGCAGTAGGTGCACCCTTTTTCAAGCCAGATCTGAAAACATGCACACGTTTATTCTGAACAAGGCAGATTTCTGGCTCCGTCATTCACTCTTTGGTTTAAGCGTAGTGTAAGTGGCACACAGCACGCCCTGCGGGATCCTGCCGCCTCTTGCTGATCTCTCGATAGCCCGCTCAAGAAAGCTGCCTCCTGCTCTGCAAGCTTCAACACCGTGTAATGGAAAAATATAGAAGCGGGGCCCGGCTGTGCGTCAGCAGGTGTCTTAGCAACCCCCGCCTGCGCGCGGCTCGGCGATAGGCGCGCGGGACTGCCTGTCTCTGCGCGGGGATGAAATGCAGCATTAAGCATCCCCCCCCTTACGAGGGAGAAGAAGGAAATACCAGGGTTTGCTGGTGTCACTGGAGCTTGCCGGGTGCTAACAAAGCAGTAATTTATGAGTGTTGCAAAGAATTTCATCAGTCTTCAAAGCAGGACAGAGGCATCTGGCACTTGGCCACTGTGTTGTATCAGTACAGGAAAAACGCTGAATCTCTTCAAAGCTGCCACAGTGTTTCCTATTTTTAGGTTAACAATGCATGTTTTGCTGGATGGCACCAAGCATCAACAAAGAGCGAAGACCTATTTATGCTGCTTTGTAGTAAAGCTGAAGCAACAGGAAGCCGTGAGCTGTCTGGCTGCCTTCTGAGCCGTCCCAAAACCCCATCCCAAGTCAGTTGTAAAATGCACTGGGTTACCACCAAGCCACTGGCTTTGCTCTCTGATGTGGAAGAAGATGGATGGGGTTTGGGGATTGCCTTCCTTTCCTCAGACCCTTCTAGGTGCTGTGTGGAGGAGAGAAACCAAATGCCTAGATTGTGCTTGTGTTCAGAGGTTTTTTGTTTCTTGCTGTCATTCATGCTCTCCCTTCTGAGGCAACGTCTCGGCACCAGCGTGCAACTCAGTGCAGGAGCCTGTGCTGGTGCCTGCATTTCGCAGGTGAAGGGCAGGCACTCGCTGGAGGAGGGGACAGCGCCAAGGGCCCCCTGCGCTCCCAAGGGCGAGAGGAGTCTGGAAGGGCACCAACTGTCCTGAGTTTTGGAGCTACCAGTTTTGACAAAAGTTTCTAAGTTTCTTAAGGACTCCTTTAATGTAAGAGCTATGGTTGCTGGCTTACTAAAATCAGCCCCAAGGGAATTGCTGGTCTGATGTCGGTATTTCTGGGTTGCAGAATGCAGGACATCCAAGCTGGACATGCGGTTTAGGTGGCAAGGCTCCCGTTGCCTTGCAGCGGGAAGGCACTTGGAGTGTGAGTGGTGTGGTATAACACTGCAAATGACGTGACTGCAAGGGCAGGAGCCAACTGCCTGTAGTGGGGCTTGAGGCAGATCTCAGCTCCAGAGGCAGTGGAGGATGCTTTGCACCTTGGCTTGCTGAAGCAGCTCATCAAGCTGTCACTGAGCGAGAGGGAGAGGAAGTGGCAGCGCCTGCCCTCTCTCCCCCTGCACTCGCAAACACTTTCCTGGGTGCCTGCAGCACCATGGGGTGAAGTCTTGGCCACTTGCTGCTCGCTCCCCCCGGCCTCCTCCGCTAGCTGCTTATTTGGGAAGGAACCTCCTTTTTCTCTTTTTATTTCAATTTGGAAAAATAAAATTAGAAAAAGCCTGTCAGAGACGAAGTGACTAAATGCTTCGTGTGCTGCTGAAGTAAATGAACAGCAAAATGTCTGAGGGAAGAAGATGACTAAGTTTTTCTACCTCCTCTTCTGCTTTCCTCACCCTCTAAGAGGAGCTAAACATAGTCGCCTGCAGCAGGAGGACTTCAGCAACCGGCTGCTGCCCACAGACGCAGCCTCAGAGATCGTGGGCTTGTGCCTTGCTGAAAACCCCAGTTGTTCAGAGAACTGTGTGTCTTCCCTACGCGCATTTTTCTTCTCCCTTGCTCTTCCCCCAAGACAAAATATATTTAGAAACGCTAAGATACTATGAGCTAAACTCTGGCCTTGCTACACCCATGTTTATAATGGGTTCATTGTATCAGTGCCCTCGCGATTATAAGCCTAGATATAACTACCCCTCATCTTGTCCTTTTTTGGAACAGAAAATGCCTTGAGCATCCCCTTCAACCGTAACAGCACTGTTCCAAGAACGGCTGTCCGGATTTTAATACAAAACCCGTGATCCCTACTTCTTTAAAGGATGTCACAGTTTGCAGCTCATCAGCGAGAAGCTGTTGATTGCTAAATCAGTACCTGGGGGCTGGCACTGGAGTTATGTCCATAAACACTGTGTCACGCTGCTCACCTCTTTCAAGAGAAATATTTGGTTTAGAAACAATTTCACTTAAAAAAAACCCAAAAAAGAAATAGAAGCAATTGGATCTTTCTTTATAAATGACGAACCTGATTTGCCCGGGTCACCCTTGGGTGATGCTGTATGCGTCTGGCATGTTGCCAGCATCACTGTGGTACTCAGACCCTTTCTTCCCACATCTGGGGAGGGAGATGCTGAGGTTTTGGGCGGTGCCTCTAAGGCATCCTTAGGGCACTTGGTGACTTTATCATTGCTCTATCCGAGCATATCCCTCCCCCAAACCCTGGCATCTTCCCCCTTGTTCCTGTGCCAGCATCAGCGCCCCAGGGTTTCCTGGGGTCCCAAGTGAGCTGACGGTGAGGTGGGGTGTTTCTCCCCGAGCATCCTCTCGGGGAGAAACACACACAGCTGTTGCAGAGGTGATTTTCCATTATTAATGCTCAAAAGAAATTTCCATTTTCCTGTTTCAGACGAGCATTTCCCTTTTGGGTTAGAGAAACCTCTTCCTCCCAGGCACCCCATGGAAGGCTGTAAACATGCATCAAAGCAGCAAATTTCTTTGCCAGCCTCTGCATTCCTCTTTCCACCAAAAACCCAGCATCTCCTCAGCTGGCACCTCTGAGGCATTGCATGCACCAGCTCATGGGCACTTGTAGCTCATTTACCACCTCATGAGATCAGGGCCATTTATATAGGAGCACTACTTGTTGTCCTCAGTTTCTTAGGAGTTAGCAGCTGAAATCCTCTTTTTTTTCCCCCGCCCCACCCCTGCGTGTCAGCGCATGGTTGGGTTGGAAAATCCAACCCTGCGTGCTGCACCAGGATATAGGATTGGGTAACCCTCTCCACGTCTCCGAGGATCCCGTCACTTTCCCTAAGGGCTCAGGAGTGTGCTGAGGTGCAGCTGGGCTTGCCAGCTCTGCGCACAAGCTTCAAAGGCAGCATAAAAGAAGCAGCGTAGGAAACCCCCGTGGCTCATCGCTAGCAAGAAACCTCCTTGCCTGATGCCTTGACAGATTCTTTCCCCACTGGCCCTCTGGCCTTTCCCCGGTGCAGGGCTGCCCAGCCGGCACCGGCACACTCGTCGGATGCTTTCACACCAGGCAGGCGTGGCAGGACGTTGGCCGTGGTGGTGGAGGTATGTAAGTAGCACTGCACAAGTGGAGCCGTGTTGCTAAAGCTGGCATTTTTCGGTGACTCATAACTAAAATGGCTAAGGGGCGTGCATAGGGCTTTAACTCGGAAAATGAAGCTGAGGATAAAATTACTGCTGGTGCTGTGCTGAGGTCTGCTTGCCGTCAGACTTTCTGCTGCGATGGGCCGGGGGGCAGATGAAGTGTGCTGTTGACATTAATTCCTCCCTCCATCCTGTTCTCCAAGGTCACTTGTACCCGTGCAGTGCAGCGGCCACGCACAGCCGTTGTCCTCACTCTGCTGAGCTTGTGCCACCCCCCGTCCTTGCCAGGCTGGCTGAGCCTGCTCCTGGGTGCAGCGGTGATGAGCACTCTGCCCGAAGGAGCATGGGCGCAGCAGGGTCCAGATCCGCACAGCAGGGAACGGGGTAATCTGGCTGAAGTCGATGGGGACATGCTCCCTGTTCGCAGCCCGATGCTGCTGTGTGGGGAACTGGGAATGGGCAGCCAAGCACGTGAGATGCTCTGTGTTTGAAGGTGTTTGAAGCCCTGTAATTAGCTTGGTCTTGCCATGCTTCTGGGAGCTCCTGGCTCCAGCACAGCCTCTGGTTGATGTGTCCGGCAAGGAAGGAGTCCTCGCAAGCAGCTTCTCCTAAAGGGCAGTTTGTCCTTCCCATACCCATTCAGGGCAGTGCAGCCGGAAAGCTGGTGGAGGAGAAAGTCTCTGGAGTGCCCATGAGGTACTCTTGGAAACAGTCCATGGCAAATGAACTTAAGTCTGTCTCATTCTGGTGGAGAGAAGCCCGTGTGTGCCCACAAGCACCAGTGCCAGGAGTAATGGATGCTGAGAGCTGTAAGAGCTGACCTGTGCTGCCCTTGCCTGCGCATCACCTTGCAGCACAAGTGGGGGACTGGTCTGTGGGTGCACGGCGCCTGTAACAAGCCTCTCTTTGCCTTCAGGTCTAGATCACTTTTGTTTTAATAGCAGTTGGGGTCAGTGCTGGTTTAAGACCTGAGCCCGTGGGATGCGGAGCCAGGCCTCCTGCTCAAGAAAGGCCCGTTGGCTGCTGTGCAAAATCACCCGAGGAGATGCTTTGGGCAATCCACGGTGTGTATGCAGCAGGTCTGCAACTGAGAGAGGATGCTGCGTGCCGCAGGAGTTGTGTGCTGCCTCGACACACACCTGCAGCATCCTGGCTGTTTGCCATGCCCCTCTGTGGGCAAAGAGCTTTCCCAAAGCCACTGTCATTCTAATGTGCTCTTTCTGTAAGGATCTGAAACTAAAGAGTATCAAACTACATTTCCTTTCCCGGAAGAGTGTCTCCTGGTTGCTGGTTATATTTGGGAGCTGCCTAGAAAAAGGAATCCAACCTCTGACAATGTGTTGGGGGTGCTGGGGAACCACGGCTGAGGCAGGCTGGTGCTCCCAGCAGCTCCTGTGTAAGCAGAAACTCCTTCAGCCACTTAGCAGAGGATTTGTGGTCCCAGCTCTGAAGCAGGGGAGACAATAAAACTCTAAATAGTACTTTAAGTCATCAAAGTGCTATCCAAACATGAGGGACTCCAAACACAAATGCAAGTGCTAAACTGATTTAGAGGGGAATTAAAAGGTCACGCCTGTTGAACATTCAGCTTTAGAGTTTAGTCATGTTTATGAAACTTATAACTGCTCTTCTAAATCAGCTTTTTACATTTCACATGCCCAGTAAATGTGGGTATGTTCAGGCCTTATGACTAATTTTTAAAAAATTCTATTCTAAACAAATTACCACAACCGTAGCCTGTCCCTGTTTTTCTTCCCTTCCATCTCTGCCTTTCCACTCCAGCCAAAGGCACTTAAAATGCATCTGAGCATTTCACTTGCTCATGGAAGAGAGATGCATTTCTCACTCACATATTCCGCAAAGTGAAGTTCAGTTATGGTCAGACAGTGGAAGAGCAACAAGCTCACTCCATGAGCAGGCAGAGCGAGGGAACAGCGATGGAAATGTTTTCTGTGTCCAAGACCCACGCGAGCTGCTGGGGGCTTTGGCAACAGGGAAGCTCAAGTCTAAAAGCCAAGCCTTTCTCATCCAGCTTCTCTGGAAATTGCTTCACTAGCATTGCATGACTTGGCATTGCTTTTGCATAGCCTTGCTTATGCATCGTCAGTGCTTATGGGCATTATGCTCCCAGGGTGTTATATTTACAGCGTCCATATCAATGCCCTCTGTGCTAATGCCAGAGGAAATACTTCAGATGGCTACAGCAACACTGGCATTCGGTGGCTGCACAGTCTGGCCCATGTCCACCCTGCCTGGTAATAAGTCACACTAAACAGATGAGTGATGTAGCATCAGCGTGTGCCTGCTGTGGGCCTTGAGGGGGGAGGAAATCCATCTACACCCCCCTTTGTTGGGGTCATAAGCTCTGGGCATTTCAGCTCACGTCATGGCCCATGTCAGAGAGCAGGCTAGTCCAGTCCCAAGATTTCTGGTTCACCTCCTGAAGCAGACAGAAAGGAATCAGACTTTAAAAACAAGTATTAGAATCTGCTTTGCTCCACTCATGGGTGTTACTTCTGTGTTTGGTGTTTCTGACCAAAAATGCCTCTAAGCAGATTGTCAATATAGTATCCTGGTTTAAATCCCAAAAAACTTACCCTCAAATTGTAGAAGTGGGTGTTTGGTAGCTCAAGTCCTGTGAGTAACTCTATCAACCAGTCTAAATGAGCCAGACTGGAAATAACTGGGACTTTATCATCTCTTGTGGGTCTGAGCACCTGTGTTGTCTCCCAACATGCCCTGTGCCAGGGACCTCCTTCCCAAAGGACCCAGGGGTCCGGGCCGTCCCTTGGGAGGACCCGGCAAAGCCTACAGCTCCCATCCCACCTTCCCAGCGTGTAAGAACACAGCTCTTGTGCAAAGCTTGTTTGTGGCAGGAAAGCTGTGCCCCACCAAACCTCTGCCCACCAGGGCACTCTGTTGTGACTTTTAGGAGCTGAATCTCTTCTGTATCCTAAACTGCAGCCCTGGCCTCCAGGCTGCTGAGCTGGATTTCAAATCAAGTGACCAGAGACTGATGCGGTTGTTTGGAGTCAAGAAGGGCAGGTGTTCTGGTCTCCGTTCTGGTCTCACATGGGAGCTAGCAGCAGTTTGGGATTTACAGCGGTAGGGTTGGGAAGGCTGGGAGTGTCCCTTCCCAGTGGCAGCATGAGAGTGAGAAGCACTAGAGCCACCGCAGGCTCAGGACACCACATCTCCAGCTTGTGTTCTGCTGCTAGAGGAGCTGATGAGCAGAAATGACGTTTTGAACAAGAAAGACGGTAGTGAGTACTCTGGAACTGGGAAAGCGATCAAACACAAGTCTCCAGATGGAAACAGAACAGTTTCCATCAAAGCCGATGACAAGTCCCCTGATACGGGGTCAGATCATTGGACAGCACATCCCATTTCTCAGCTGGACGCCTGATCTGGCTGCCTACAGCTCTGTGCACCAGCATGTGGCACAGATCGGCTGCAGCGCTCCGGGGCTCTTCTCACAAGTCAGTTCACCGAGGCCCACTTTTGGCTACCAGCAAGTATTTTTATAACCTGCTGGCTTTTAAAAGCCATCTGCTGAGGAACGGGCACTGCACGGCTTTAGTAGTAGGCTACCAAACACTGTTTCTGTTATTCACTTACATTCTCCAAGCTGAAAATTGCTTAACAAACCTTATTTGTGTGTACTTAATGAGTGACAAATACATTTCCAGAGAGCTGGATCGGTTCCCACTCAGGAAAGTAGGCTGAACGTGTCTAATGCAGGCAATTAGTAATTCAACCAGCTTTACAGGAAAGTTAGTCATGGCTGATCTGCATTAGGAGGTTTTCAGCTTTGCTGAAGTAAAGGCTCTCTCTCCATCAGGAGGAAGTGCCTCATGGAGACAACCATAGCTTTGAGGCTCCGTTACTCTGAGCTCCAACACAGGCTTTGCCTTCGCTCTCACTTAGGCTTTTTCAGCTTCTTTCCTTCTTTGCCAAATTGGTTAGAGAGGTCTAACGCTGCCTCTCCGCTCCGTAGCGATTAACCCTAAGCGTGGCGCTGATGTGGATGCCACGCTGCTGCTGCACTCTGCTTGTGCTTTGTGGGTGAGGAGGTTGCAAATGTCCTTGTACGCAATGGGTGACTTCTGTGCAGCCAGCTCCCACAGCCGCTCTGTTTCCTTCCATTGTGATAGGGGAGGTCAAACCGACGGGCTGCTGCTCACTCATCTGCCTTGGCTGCTTCTAATTCTCCTTGCCTGCATCACGAGAAGGAAGAGGGAGCCTGTAACAAGCTCCTGGTTTTTTCCAATACACTGGAATAGTTTTTCAATGATCCAAGCAGATGTTCCTGGCTTTGAGGCGTTTTTACCAAGGCTCCGCTATCACAGATGCTGATCTCTCACAGACGGCAGAGAAGGCAGTAGCTTTATCTCTATGACCCTCTACCCTAGATCTTTGGTCTTGGTGGGACTGCTCCCTGGTCCCACTGGAGAAAAGGACGTTCCTCACGAAGCCAGAGGGGAGTGGCTTCTCTTCTGTCAAAGGCAAAATCCTTGCTGGCTAAAATGAAACTATTCTGAAAAACAAAGCATCTGAAGTAAAAGAAATAATGCAAGTATTTGGATTTTTTCTGTCTGTAAATGAGATGGAGACCTTGGGAAGTAGCAGAAGCTACTATGCCCCAGCAGAAGCTTCTACGCCCCAGCCATCAAAATAGTTTCTGTAATGGGGCTTGGGGTTTTGGGCTACAATTGCTAGGCATGCAGCAGTGCCTTTCAGTTACCGAAATACATATCCTTATATTAACTTGAGTGAAGTCTGTTGTTGAGCCTCACTTTATCTTTGCTCAACAACGGCCGCGGGACCCTGACTGGCATTGTCTCTGCCAGGTTTTGGGGAGCTGCAGAAATTATTATTAAATACTTTGTGTGACTAAACCAGAAGATGCCCACTGATCCAAAGCCCTCCATTGCCTCTCTGGCCAAACCCAGGCTATACAGCCGTTGTGCAGTACAGAAGTAAATGTGTGGCTGAGGATGAGGGGAGTTTGCATAGGAGGAAGATCATGTAAAATATGGGCTGCCACTGGCTGCCAGCATCAGGGCCAGCGCTCACAGCCTGGTATACACTGAAGTGGTCACAGAGCTCTTTGTGTTGCTGACTGGATGGAGGGAGAGGTTCGAGAGGCTGAGAGATGGCAAAGCCAAGCAGAGCATAACTCCACGGTTAGCAACCGCGTTCTGGAGCACGTCACAGGAGGGTTTGCAGCCAGGATCCTGCATTTTGGTTGCCCACATGCCAGGACGCGCAGAGAGGAGGCATCTCTCGGTACCTGCCAGCCCTGCCCCGCTGCTCTCTGCGCCCAGCACAATGAACAAAGCTGGCCTCCCTGCCGTGGCTGGAGTGACAGGTTTTTCCCAGTCAAGGGAAACAATCATCACTAGGGAAACCTTAACTACTTTTTAAAGACCAAAAGAAAACACAGTCATTCTTTTAAACATGGAAAACTAAATGGCCTCTTTTTCCTTGGCTGCATGTGCGTGGTCGCGGAGCAGGCTGACACGGAGTGAACTCTGCGGGCACACACAGTTATTAAAGAAGAGGCGCAAAGTCTGCCCTTCTCAGCTTCTTGCTGCATTGTTTTTTAAACCAGCAGGGCTCTGGACACAAGGAGTGACTTGACAACCCTCCTACTAGTGAGTGAAACATCCTGGAGCCCTTCTGAGCTGTGCCAAGAGCCTGTTCCCATGGGGTCCCCTGGCACCGCAGCATCGCGGATGCGCTTCTCCTTTTGGAAGAGCTGGAAGCGAAAGCGAAGAGGGGAGAGGGCCCACTGCACCTCCCACCCACACTAGCCCCACAGGAGGGTGTTTGGGGAGTCACCCCAGCACCCGAGGAGCAAGTGAGGGTGCTGGCCATGGGGCAAGGCTGGCGCAGTGCCTCTCCTGAGCCCCGCACTTGGCAAAGGGTGGTCAGCCAGGGATGTGTGAGTGGGGCTGCCCGGCCACTCGGGTGCTTCAGATCTGCAAGGACAGAGAGGGTGGTTGGATGTCAGCATGCCGCAGGAGCGGGGCTTTCTCCAAAGTGAAGGGAAAGCCAGGGTGTCACTCATGCAAGCCCCTGGGCTGCAGCAACTCCACTGAAGCCAGGGGAAGCAGTGGGCGTTGGTGACACTACTGTCTCCTCTCAGTTTTCCTCCGTCTCTTCTGATCCTAGGCTATTTCGGGATCTTCCTGGGGGAAAGGGGCTGACGTTCTTTTCAGAATGGGGAAAACTGTTAATTTAACACAGCTCCCACTCTTTCCTATCCCCTGCCTCAGCTGCATAATCTTTCCTCTAATGGTGCTTGCTCTAGATAATAAAAAGCACTGAAATATAGGTCCAGGTCCCACTATTTCCAGGAACGTTTGGTCCCATAAAACCATAGGAAACCATAATTTCAGCAAATAAATCTGTTACTGCCTATCTCTCTGGCTGAATGCATGGAAAGGGAAGAGCACCCCGCTGGCTCCGTGCATTGGGAGTAACACCAGTCAAATTCCGCCAGCGTTCGTGCTGGGAAAGGAAGGCGACCGGCAGTCCCAGAAAGGCACGTCTCCCTCAAGCAGACGTTAAAGGAATGCCATATGCTATAGGGGAAATGTACAGCGAGCACTGAGCTCATCAGTCACTTTTTGTTTAATCTAATTAAACACAATATATCCTCTGACCTTCTGAGTTGGCACTAAATTCTCCTGTGTTGTTCTTTCCATATGAAGCTTTATTGACAGATGGGGAAAGCCTAGAGTTTGCTTTAAGCTTTAGATAAGTAAAGTTAAACATGCAGCAGATAAAATTGTTTTCCCAGCACTCCTCTCCCACTGACCAATTGTGGGTGCTCGCAGGGAGGGCTTAACTGCTCTGGCCTGTGTCCCACCCCCAGTTTGGGGCACTGTGCTCTGCAGTGAACGAAAGCTGTAAGAGGGAAGAGGCAGCAGCAGATTGCTGCAGAAACCTTTGAAAATTCATTGTTAGAGTTAATGCTGACAGTTATTCAACTTCATTTCCATGTGGCAGACAATTAGGGGAAACCGTGCCACTCCTCACTAAATGTATTTCCAGCATCTCTAAATGGTTTGCTACCTAACAGCTAATCAGTTGGCATTTGCTGATGCTGACACAGTTTTTAAATAAAAAGCATCAGATAGATTGCACCAGACACCTCGTGCATATTCCCTGCTTATATAGGCTACATGCTGTAGCTGTGTGTGCAAGAGCATAATCGGTCAACAGGGCTTTGTGAGTCTTCTGGGAGACAAAGCAACTGCAGACCTGGGTTTGGGGAAGAGCAGGGTGCTGCGAGCAGGCGCAGGCTTTGATCATGCAAAAGAGCTGGAAGCATGCTCAGCTTTCGGCGTGACAGCCTGCGTGCTCACTTCCTTGCAGGCAAACGACGAGAATGTGTATCTGCCCTTCACCAGCATCACTTGGTAATGCCACCAGCAAAGCTATCTTTTTCAGTATGCTGAAAAATCCTTTAGTCTGATTCTAGGGAGTTATGGCAGATAACTCCTCCATGTACGTACATCCGTACCTGTGCTTCTGGACCTACATGGAAATAACTCCTTGAAACATAAACCAAAAGTTACAGAAGAGTCTGGAAGTGATGCCCTTGTGGTTCCCAACTGGCTGGGTTAAAGAAGATTTCTTACTGTAAATAGTTTTAATACTCCCTTTGTATTAATGGCACTGGGCAGGGTAGGAGGCAGCAGCCCGCTGAGTGCAGAGGGGCTGTGTGTGGCCGTGGAGGCAAACTGGAGTGGTGTGAACCTCATGGCTCTGGTTTTTCATGGCCAGCTGCGGAGCCCTACAGGGGCATTGGCACGAATGGGATCCCAAGCTGCCAGCTTTGAGATGTCTGAACGCATACCAGTGTTTGCAGAAATGCAGACCTTTTGCTGGAAGCTCTCAACCATCCCCAGTGGCTGTGAAGCACCCCATCGATGGTTCACAGCCACAGAACATCTGTCTGGAAGCTGTAGGGAAAGTACAAAGGATGACCTTGTGGAGCAACTCCTTACCTGGGGAGAATTTTGTTATCTTCAGGCAAAGGGGGTGGCAGGATCACTGGGGGCATTGGCCAGTGTTGCCCCTCCATGGTCCAGACTACATCTCTCCTCTGCAGCAGGTTGGCAGCCCCAGAGAGCAGACAGATGAAGTCGTGCAGCTGCTGGTTTACTAGGGGAGCTGCCCCTCACAGAACTCACCGCCTTTTGAGCTCTGCCACGACAGAGCGACTAGACATTTTGTATAGATACATATACACCCCAAAAAAACCCCAAATTGGACCCAGCAGGCTGCTCTGCAAAATGAGCCATGCATGCTGGGTGGTAACGTTGTGATGGGCTGAGGGCACGGGAGAACTTCCTTTTGATGAAGCAAATTTCCCTCAACACTGGGAGAGGGCTCAGGTGTAGAACAAAAATCCAACTACTCCTGAAGGAATTTCAGAGGTATGGTGTGTCCTCTCTCCTGCAAGTGCCCGTGTGTTTGCCCCCACAACACCGAGGGGAAGGGGCTGCGTGAAGCAGAATTGCAGGTGATCTCTGCGGTGGCAACAGCTTGCCTCACAGTCTGTTTCCAGCAAGTTGGGAGTGACTGAGATGGACGAAGCCACCTCAAGCCTCTCCGTAAAACAAATCCTTAAACATGTCCTTAAAACGTGGGTTGGAAATGCCTGGCCAAAGGTATGCCTGAAACCAGGTGCTGTCTGGATGAAAACTTTTCCGTCCTATGTAAAGGGAGTTCCTCGTGCACGTGTGCTCAGTGAGCAGCTTTCTGTCTTGTTCAGCTCAGTGGAAAGCTGGTTGTGGTGTTTTGCATCTCAGGGGGACTCAGAGCCATTACCTCATGGTGGGAGCAGTGCTGGAGCAGAGCGCATCGTTCCTGGGAAAGCGCTGGTGGGGGAAGCTGGGGTGGCTTGCCCTCCTTCGGGGTCTGCTTGCCTTCATAGTGCCTGCACTTTGAAGCACCTCAAGGTTTTAGCTATAAAGCTCTAACCACTGAAAAACAAAATCTTGGCTTGGGAGGGCGCGTTGCCTTGGCGTGTTTCCTGGGACTGAGTGACTTAGGATGCTGTGCTGTAAGTGGGGGGAGGACTCCTTGTTTTAAAGGAGGTGGGTCACACTCGTCTGGAGTCCAAACTCCCTCGGAGACGTTTTCTTCCCCCTTTTTTTCATGACATCAGCCAGGACTTGATGTTACTATTTTAAAAACAAAAGGAGGGGACACCCCCCACTTCCCTCCTGCTCTCTGCCAAAAGGAGAACAAAGAACAGCTAAAGCACACAAGTTCTGGCACTCAGTTTGGAAATAAAAACATTCATCCTCATGTCAGGTAGGGAACTGCCCGACCCCCCTGCCAAAGCAAGCAAGCCAGGCGGCAGAGCAAACCCGCGGCGCAGAGGAGCCTGGGCGAAGGGGATGCCCGGTGTCACCCTGTGCTTGGGCAGCTGCTTGCCAAACTCCTGCGCTGCTGTACCGGTGCCAGGGTGCGCTGGGACGCTCCCAGCCGCGGGCAGTCATCCAGGAAAGGGCCACCCTGCTCCTCCCAGGCTGGGAGGTAGGGAAGGTCCTTTCTTCTTCCCCTCTCCCACCTCCCTCCTGCATGGGCAGCCCCTGCATCTACATGCGATGTGTCCCCACTCCCTGGTGGGGCTGGTGCACAGCACAGGGGTAACCTGGTGTAATTTCCACACTTCAGACACTAACATCTTTGTCTGGCTGCTTCCTCGCCATTTAAACATGTCAGCAGTTCCCAGCATGGATTCCTGTGCCATGAGTTCACCCCCGACAAGCATCCAAACTGCAAGTCGGGGCTGTTGGCTCTTCCCTGCCTGTCTGTGAAGCGTTACTGGAACAGGGGATGGTTCTCCAAACACGGGGAAGAGATTATTTGGGCTTTCTGGAAGGCTCCCTCCCATGCCTTCAGAGCGGAGCAAATGAGGATAATTTATCTGTGGGCTTCCAGCTGAACCCAGTAGCTCAGAGCAGCCAGGACCACGCTGTCTGTTTGTCCCAGCTCCTGCAAGAAGGCATTTTTCCATTGTTAAGTTGTATATTGTTCCCCTGATTTGTTTGTGCTGTCGTGTTCTGGGGCTGAGATAAGAGGTCGTCCCCCTGCCTCTTACCAGCAGCATGTTCCCCAGAACAATCCAGGGAAAACCTCTCGCAGGAAAGGGCCTTCAAAGGAGGCTTTCATATGTCCAATGCAGTCTCTGTGACGGTCATGTAAATAGTTTTGTGCAGTCTATCTGGTGAGAAACACGTCAGAAGGGAATTGTTCTCTAAAATTTAGTTGTGGATGGGCCAAGGCAGGCGGATCGGCTGTGCAGGGGTTGCCAGCCTAATGGACAAAGCAGCCGCCTTTCAGTGGGAGCCAAAAGCCAGGCGGGCTCCAACTCCCATTGGAGCTGGAGTTGAGTTTGGTGGATGGGTAGAAATCCTGGGCTCCCTTCCCTGCTCTGTCTGCTGTGATCTAATGCAGGGACGGATTAATGTCCCTGCTGCTTCTGCAGAGGGATGCGGGGAGTACAGACAAGGTAATGGGGATGGCCGGGCCCTCTGCGGCAGAAGCAGCCAACTGGAACAACACTGTAAGGCCATCCTCTTTAGTGAAGTTACTCGTGATTTCTGAATGTAGAGTCGAGGCCCAGTGGCTCCGGCTTGGCACAGGGCAATGGGAAAAGAACAGATTCTCTGTTTGCTTCCATCCTGTGCTGGCCCTGGTGCCTCCTCCCCTGTCCAAAACAGCTGCATGCTGCCTGAAGTGACTTTACAGACAGTGAAAGATTAAAACATCGCCTTCACCTTCATGATTTTTTCCCCGTAGAGCAAATCATGGCGGAAGATCAAAAATATGGTGCACTGGTCCCCATTTGTGATGTCTTTCAAGAAGAAGTACCCTTGGATCCAGCTAGCGGGACACGCAGGTACGGAGACGGCTGGGACAGAGCAGTGGAAAGGCTCAGGTTCAGGGGCTTTGTTGGCCAGAATTGCTTCTAACTGCTGCGGGAATGTCACAGATTTCATCTCCCACATCTCTAGCCGAGAGGAGTGACATACCTAAACGCTAGGAAGGGTGGTTTGAAGGTGCAGCACTCTGTGCTTTCAGTCTCCCAGGTCCAGTGGGTATTACTGCCACTTTCTTCTCAAGCAGCAGAAAGCTGAGTCCTTTGGGTGAGACCCAAACCCTCTTGCTGATCCACAGCAAAGTGGGTGATGCTGTCCTGCACAAAGATGCCCCTAGAGACAAAGGTTTGAACTTACCATGAAGTTCACAGAGGCTGGGAAGCAAATGTGTTGAGTACTGCAGGACACATCTCTGCCCTGTGTAAGGTGTGACACTGCTGGTCATAAACCTCTGGCACTACATGTGAATCTGGGAGCCCAAGCTTGTAGGTCCCAGCCTGCAGGGACTCTTTCAGTTGCAGTTGTAAACAGAGATGCTTCCAAGGTGCTGGGCTGCCCTTCTTGTTTTGGGGAGGCACAGCATCATCCCCATTCAAAACAAGTGCCATGTTGTCCCTTGTCACCCTCAGGTAGTTTCAAGGCAGCGGCCAACGGCAGGATACTGAAGAAGCACTGTGAATCGGAGCAGCGCTGCCTTGACCGCCTGATGAATGATGTCCTGAAGCCCTATGTTCCTGCCTACCATGGCGATGTTGTGAAGGACGGGGAGCGTTACAACCAGATGGAAGATCTGCTGGCTGAATTTGACTCCCCCTGTGTTATGGACTGCAAAATGGGGGTCAGGTGAGTGGCTTTGGGAACATTGTTTGAAGTTTAAGATGGGATACTCAAAGCAAATGTGTCTCCTGGGTGAAAACCTCTGAAACACACAAGGGAGAACCCCAGGCTCAGCTGTCTTCAGGAAAAGCTCAGCCAACAGCATGAGTAGGGAGCCATGGGGAAGCCTGAGTACGGGAAGAACACACCAGGTTCTTTTCTCCTCTGCTTGTTGACTGTCCCATGTGCTGGGAAAGTGATTTGCTGCAGCAGAGGGTTCAGCATTCTGTCTGGGTTTGGGTGCACCAGACCAGCATGGTAGCTTTTAGGAGGATGGCAACCTGCCTGTCTGCTGCGGGAGGACACAGACAAGGGGCAGGGAGCAAAAGGTGTGGGAGATCCTGCCCAGAGGGGTGAAATAAAGACACTCGAATGGCACAGCTTCGGTGAGCAGGAAACTTTGCCTCTGCCCACCCTTTGCTCCCATGCACACTTGAGGGATAAAATGCATGTGCTAAACACTTCAGTGCCTTTCATGCAAAGTTCTTGAAACGTTTCCTAACAGATGAGCAACATTACCCATGTCCTACTTGAGAACCATCTACAGATACGCCAAGATCCCAGGCAACAGCCGCTTGGCCAGCAGCAGTCTTTGAACTCGCAATGCCACAGCTGATGAGGGTGTTGCAGAGCAAATGTGAGCAGGGCTGGTGACCCCAGGCAGCTGCCAGTTTTGGAGCAGCTTTGGGCCACCTCTTGGCCCTGGATCTGCTGCAGGCTGGCAGCAGGGCAGATTGAGACTCCCCTCGCTGGCTAAGGCGCAGCCCAGACACGATGGAGACGCTTGCGCTGCTGGAAAAGCTGATGGTTTCTGTGGGAGGGAGGAATCTTTTTTTTTCCCTCCTGAACTCCCGATGTGAAACTTGAACTGGTGTGTCGGGCTGTATGCAGGGAAGAGGCAAGGAATACTTTCCACTGGAGGGGTGGAGAGAAGGACAGGGGGCCCCAGTACAGCCACGTGGCCCCAGCTGGCACACACCATGCTGCTGCAGGAAGGAGATGGGACCCGCTCTGCACCCAGAGATAACAGCCACCAGAAGAAGACCTGCTGGTCGGGGTGCCCAGGTGCTCCTGCAGCTGCTTGGGAGGAGGAAAGCCTCCCGTGCACAAATCACATGTCAGGTGATTTGTGCCCCTGAGTTTTTTGAGCTAAGACAGACAGAGCAGAGGAGGGGTCAAATGTGCTGGGCATCATCATCTGAGGGAAGGATGATGGGAAGGATGATGTGCTGTGGAAGGAGCTGGTGAGGGAGGCTGACATGGGCTAATGCTGGGGAGTGGGGCATCCCCATGGCCAGGCAGGAGAGACTCTGGCAGATAAACCAAACCTCAGGGCTCTTAAACCTGTCCTCTGAGCCAGCAGCTTGCTGCCAGGTTTGTTTTTTCCCTGCCAGCCTGGCTTTGAGATGTGGCAGCCTCCTCCAGTTGCCCCTAAAGAAAATGTTGTCTTTCTTAAGCCCTGGTGATGGTTCATGCCTGGAACGATGCACAGGGACCAAACCGCAGACATAGGTGATCTGTCATTCTCATCAAAAGGAAATCTAGCTCTCTGAGCAGTGTAAGCAGCGCTTCTGAGCACGGCACTGCTTTATTCTGCTATTTTATTCCATCTGCCCCAAAATCATGGATTTGGTGATCTTAGCTGAAGCCTTCCATTGCTTTTATCTGCAGCGTTTCTCTAGCGGCTGATGCCCTAGGGATGTCTGCTGAGTGATCATATGCCTGCCCTGAGAAAAGACACCAGTTTGTTTTGCTAAGCCTGTGGGAAACACAGGGACACTGTCCCTCATAGCCTGCCTAGCATCTTCCCCCTGCATTTTACTTGGTTCTGGAGGTGAACTGCATGGTCAGAGCTGAGATTTTGGTACAAGAGACAGGGGGAGAGGGCACAGCCCCTCTGCAGAGCTGGGCATGGCTAATGGGAGCTGTAGAGCTGTTTGGATTTGGGGGGAAGGAGGTGACAGACAGGGTTATTTCTGTGTTGTTTTGGTGGGACATCTCACCCAGCTTGGTGAGTTGTTTGGAGAGAACCTGAGGCGCTTGCTGGGCTGAGCTAGGGTAGGTTTGGGAGCCACAACAGGAGTTACATAGTGGTTTAATACTGCTGCAGGAAGTATTGTTTTGTGGATGATGGTTTTCTGCACACCAGAGTTCAGAAGCTCTCCACCAGCCTGCTTTGGCACAGTGGTGCTCTTCTGAAGGATGCATAAAACCAAGGTCTTTGCACCCTCCTCTGCACCCTCCATCCTTCTTCTCCCATTCCTCCATCCAGGCTGCACCCCATGATCCTGGGGGTGATGGTAAGCACCTGGCCAAGGCTGCATCCCTTCCTCCGCTCCATTCTGTGCAGGAAGCTTTTGCTAGCTAGTCCGCTTGAGGGACACTCATACTGGGCAAAAACAGCAGCAGCAAAACAGCCCTGTGTGACAACAACCCATTGAGCAGCCGGTGAGGCACAGCCCTTGTGGTGCATGGAGTGAGGGGATGGGAAAGTGCAGGAGAGGCACAGGAGTGGCAGCTGCCCAACTCCTTCTGTCACCTCCTTTCCCCCAAATCCAAACTGCTCTACACCTCCCACTAGCCATGCCCAGCTCTGCAGAGGGGCAGGAAGGAGGAGCAGCCACCCACACTGGCCAAACCTCAGAGTGAGCAGCAGCTAATGCTGAGGGCTGGGATGCACCAGCCTGCCTCTTGCCTTGAATTCAGCCAAGTCCCAGAGCATACGGGTGGTTTCCTGGGCACATCCTGAAAGCCATGTTTAGTTTGGGAGAACCACTAAGTCACTGCTCAGGTTTGCTGAGTGTTGGGGGAACAGGACTGCAGGACCAAGGGGTGGCAGCAGGAGGCTGCCAGTGGGGCAGCAGCAACACTGTGGGCACCTGTGAGAAATAACCTCCCTTGTTATTGCCAAACTGTTTGTGGTTCCTTGATGAACTGAAAAGATACCAGGTGCTGATGACAGGGCACTAACTAAATCAGAATCAATTCACCTGCAGTGATGCTTGCTCCATTATTTCCCACGCTGCCCTACTCAGTAAGGGATCAGCTATCCTGGATAGCCCTGGTTTCTGGGGAAAGGGCTGCTGTGGATATGTGACACCTCGTGTGGTGGCTCTGTGGCCCTACTAATGTCCCCCCCATCACTCCTTGCAGGACATACTTGGAGGAGGAGCTGATAAAGGCCCGGAAGAAGCCAAGCCTGAGGAAGGACATGTACCAGAAGATGATCGAGGTGGACCCTGATGCCCCCACCGAGGAGGAGAATGTGCTGCGAGCAGTAACCAAGCCCCGCTACATGCAGTGGAGGGAGACCATCAGCTCAACTGCCACGCTGGGCTTCAGGATTGAGGGGATAAAGGTGAGGCTGCTGTGGGTGTGCAGAGCTGGGGAAGCAGCTGCTGGGACCGTTTGGTAACCAAACTCAGTCACAGAGGCACACACACACAGCAGGCTGGTGGTGAGACCATGTCACATCAGGACAACCCCAGTCCCTGCAGCCAAACCACCCTCGTCGGGCACCAGTGCTGCTCTTCTGAGAGCGCATCTGAGCTCAGGGCTTCAATGCAAGAGGGCAGTTTTAGCTGTAATATCATTAAATGAGCCACTTGGTTGATTTCCCTGAGTGTGAAATGCAAAGTGCTGCCCTCCAACTTGAAGACTCAAATTAGTTGTTTGCTTTCGATACTGCTGTGCTGCTAGACTGAGCCGTTAATCCAAATCCCAGCTTGAACGGGTGCTGATCTGTGGTTGGAGCTGGGAGTTTAGCTGCAGCTGGTGAGGAGGCTGCATTTACATCCCTGTCCAGAAAAGTGCAGCAACTGAGCCCTATGAAATGGGGCAAACACAAGGAGCAGCCCTTTCTGCTGGCACCTGCATGCTTGTGTAACCTGCTGACTGTGCTTGCTTGGGGCAGTGCTCATGTTTCTGGAGATACCTGCTGGGATGCTTTTGTGTTCCCATTAGATGAGCCAGCCCAGGAGTTTTTCTCCTGCCAAGCAGCATTTGTGGTGAGAGAGATGTCCGGGGTGGCACGTGAACAGAGTTAGGTCTGTAACCACAGAGCAGCTGTATTAGTGATAGAAGACTTGCATGAACATAGGCAATGGCATTTGCTCTTTGATAGCCAGCCAACATGAATTAAAGGTAATATCACACTTGAGCTAAGGGTTTCATTGCATGCCTGGGCATGGCGTTGGCTTGGCAGCCCAGGGGAGCTCAGTCAAGTTGTGACTGCAGTAATTCAGGCTTGAGGCACTGCTGGGGGCCTAAGAGGTAGCTGCTCACTCTTAGCAGAAACAACCTCTCAATTTCTGCAGGTATCTTGGTTGGAGGAGTTATTTCTCTTGATCGCAGATCATGTTTCTCCTCTTTGAGTTGGGCAGAATTTGCCCAGGATGCCGGTCTGTGTCTCTGTGGTCTTAAACTCCTGCACTTCTCCTCACTGGAGATACCTGTGTCAAAATAATAGAATGAAAACAAATGAAGCTGTTCCCTGAAAAAACCGTTACGTCAGATTTTGTAGACTTTCCTGGTAGCGTTCCCCTTCACCTCGCCAGTCAAACAGCAAACGAAGGAAGATGTTAGACCACAGGTTTAAAGATGACCATCAGTGGGTCACTCAGAGCCGCCTCTTCTGACTACCCACTTACCAAACCACCAGTGGGAAGAGACTTGCGTGTCTTGCTGTGCAGGACAAAGTCCCTGGCCTGTGGGAAGCCCAGCAGAGCACGTTACACACAGGGAGGAGGGTGCCTTCTTCATTCAACCATTTCATGGCCAGCAGAGGACAGTGCTTTTATCTCTAACCCGACCGCTTTCAGAAACCCAAGGAGCAGCCCTTGGGCTGGACCCCTTCAAGAGTTTTCTGACAAGCAATGCAAGGCACCCCGTCCCATTCCATGCCCCTGCCTGGGATGCTGCCAGTCATGCTCCCCCACAACAGCTTTCTGTGGTGCCTCTATTAGGGCAGGGTGCTTGCCTGCTTGTGCAGCTCTTCCCTGATCTTCCCAGCTCCCCGAAAGATCCTTTTCTGCCTTGGGCACCCACAAGCACGCTGTGAGCTGCTCTGGCTCAGGACAACCCTTTGCCTAGTTCCCATTGCTGCTAGTTTGTGCTCTCGTTGTTGTTTTGATGGTGCTTATTATGAAACTGAGGCTATATAAAAAAGGAGTGGGCCAGCTGGGACCAAAGCTCCCATGGACTGTTTCTTCTCCCTGTTTTCTTGCTATAATCAGGAATATCTGTCTATTTATAGTCCAAAATGATATATCCTTGACCTCCAGCGGTGCTTCTCAGCCTGTGATGTGGGGATGTTTAAGGGGATTTACGGCAAAAGCAGGTCATATGCGAACTGCTTGAAATGAAAAATGTAAAAAAAAAAAAAAAAAAAAAAACCAAAACCCAACTCATATTCCCACTCAGGCCAAAATACACTGGGAAGGAAATAAAAGCCACAGAGGAGTGGTGAGAGTTACACCTCTTCTTTTAGCGGACCATAAGTGAGCTGCTGTGTGATGTGAGCAGTGGATTTTTTTCAAAGAGGTGAGGCAGCCCTTTAATTGAAAAATGTTGAGAAGTGCTGGCCTCCAGGAGTAATCTTGCTGCTGCTAGGGGCTGACTAATTTGATCAAGGCTCTAATTACTCTAATTCTCCTTAAATCCCTCAGCTTCTGGATTATTTCCCCCTAAGCTAAATCATTAACAGTTCACACCGTACCTGGCTGGTGTTTTTTCCCAGCATGGCTGTGGGGCCAGTCGTGCTGTGCTGTATCTCTGCATTTGCCCTATTTCTGGGGTTGAGTCTCTGCATTAGGGAAAGCTCCTTCAGTGCCCTGAGCTACTACTGAGCCCTCTGAGGAAATTTCAGGAAAATACTATTTAATGACAAGTCTCACCATGTTTTCTTGCCTACTGTGGATGCTTCTCTGGGAAGAGCAGGGGTGAATCTGCCCTGTCCCTCGCTCATGGTGGAGGCTGCTGCAGAAGAGCACCTTGCAAGGGAAGGGCAGGATTTGGCCCGGGGTGCCTGTCCTGGAAGGGGTCACAGGGGAAGGAGAGAAGCGGCAGTAGCCTTTGGGACAGCATGGACAGGTGCGGTGAACAGGCAGCTCAGGGTTGGGAATGAGGATGGGGACCCTTTTCCTGGCAGAGCTCTCACTTTCCCAGGAGGATCGGGTTCTTCCTCTTTAAAATCAAAATTTTCCTTTGCAAAAGGAGATATTGACATTCATCTAACTTTCTGGAGTAGCTTGAACCTGTTACAAACAGTAGCTATTAATAAAACTACCATGTTAAAGTGATCCCTGGTGACCCAGTTGAAGCTTACTGGAGCTCATTGCAAGAAGGGTCACTCCTGAGCCCTTCTCTGGTCTGAGAGTTGTTCACCATTGCCTGCAGCAAGGCCATGGTGGGACAATATTCCCCGGGGCTGGGATATTTGCAGGGTCCCAGAATGAGCCCTGAGACCCCTCACCCGGCTTTCCAAGATGGGCAGCTCACAAGCCCCATCCAAGGCCGGACATGGTGCCAGTGGGAGAGGTGGCTGACCTGAACCCTGCCTCAGTGACGCCAGTGCAAACTGGAACTGCTGGTGGGGCAGAGGTTGCAATTGCCCTTATCAGCCCCCCTCACATTTCTGCTGTGTGGAAGCCAGCCCCCTTGGGGCTTGGACACCTGTAAATGTCATGGCATTTGTCAGCCCCATGGCAGCAGCGTCTGGCTGGAGAAGGAAACCACGGGAGGTGGGTAATTATGGGAGCAGCACTACGGGTGGGCTATTTGGCTTTCCTGAAGCCTAGATTGCCTTATCTGAAAGGCCATCTGTGGTTTTCATTTATTTTTAGGAGCACTTAGAAGTCCATCTCCTTTCTCAGATGCTTTGTGGAAAGTTGTGCTCTTTACATGTGAAATTAGTGCTGTGGCGCTTCTCCAAATTGATATCTATCATCCCTCGGGGAAAGGGTGGGTTGATTTCTGAACTGCCACATCGGCGCTCACGTGATGGACATATACTGGTGTAGCACCCTTCCCCTATACGTTGTACACGTGCCACCAGAGCATCCTCGCTAAGGCCTCCTGCCTGCATTGCTGAGCCCTCTGCCTCGCAAGATGTGGCCAAAAGCAGAGGCTCCACTTGGTCCATCAGCAGGATGGCAGCTGTGGCAGGGAGGTCTCCAGTGAGAAGGTTGTCCCTAGCCCCTGCCGATGCCTGCCCTGCCAGCTGTTAACCTTGCTTTTATAGGCTGCGGCAGCACAGTAGTGAGGCTGGGTCCAGGGTGGTTTGAAGCTGGGTGCATAGGTTGTACCCCATGCAAACAAAGCTTTTCCTGGAGACTGAGACCTTTCACATGTTGCTCTCATTATCGCCTTTGTTAACCCTTGCACAAAACACAAGCTGGAAGTTAGACGTGCACTGTGTCATTCATCCCAAACTGCACGTCAGGTGTGGGGTTGGTGCTGGGCTCACCTTGCCTGGCTCTCTGCAGGCTGAGCGCTTGGTCTTCCCACAGGCTGGACTGGCCACCATGACCATGGCCAGCCCTTTGTCCCCATCCCAGGGCACTTCCCTGGATGGTTCTCAAAGTCTTGCCTGGGCACATAAATCTCTGGGGCAGGTGATTTCGTTGTGCTCTCTTCCTTCCCCAGCCTCTGCTCTGCTTCTTCATCCTTACTTCATCTTCTCCAGCACACAGGATGTCTTTTTGGCCTCTGTCCCTTCACTCCATTGTGTGCAAACAAGCTGTCCGGAGTGGTGGGATGGAGCTCTGCAAGCAGAGCTGTGAGCATGAGCACGTGTGTTTTAAAATAGCCCCTGTATCCAGGAAGCGAGTTCTGCCTGCTGGACCTGCAACCACTCTGGACAATGAAACATGCTGATCTAAAAATCAGGGCCCCAGCAGTAGCAGGAAAATGGCAAGTGACCTACAAAGCTGCTCAGAGGTTCAGCTAGGAGCCTCTGGGTCAAGGCTGTGTGCTGTCCCCGTGGCAGACCAAGCCATGCCATCCCTTAAGAGGGCCAAGCAAGGATGTACCTCTGGGCAAGAGGCGGAGGAGAGCACAAGTGTGCTTACTGTGTGCCAGGTTGCTGCTTTTGAGGGTTTGCAATCCATGGGCTATCAAAGGACTAGTGAGGCAAGACAGCTGTGGGCTTTGCTCCTTGCCTTCATCTCCTTGCTTCAGTGGTTTGTGGATGACTTTATGCAGAGGGTTTTTTGTGCCTGCTTCTGAGATGTTGTCTTGGTCCACACTCATCTGTGTTCTGCCATGGTTGTGCTCTGCTTTCCTCCCCAAGCAGAGGTGCAGCTCGAGGCTGGTGTCAGCACCCGTGATCCACCACAGCAGCAATGGGAAGCCATTTGGGCATGGTGTAGCCAGAAATGGGTGGTCTCCAGACACTGGTGGGCATTGACTGCCTGGTCCACAAGGGGTAGCTCATCCACATTGCTGATGACCTCAGCAAGTATGCTATGGTGGAGACTTACCATTTGTGTTAGGGGGCAAAGCAGTGGAGCTGTGGGATAGTTTGGGTTGTGCAAGGCAGAGAGCTGCTACCCCTCTGCCACAGACAGGTCTTTCAGCTGCCAGAAAAAGCTGGTGGCATCCTACTCAGGGACATGCGTGGCTGCTGAAACACCCGTCCTTGCCCTGGCTCCATCCCTCCCATCCTGATCTCCACTCTCCTTTCTTTTCAAGAAAGAGGATGGCACTGTGAACCGGGACTTCAAGAAAACACGGACAAAGGAACAAGTCACAGAAGCCTTCAGGGAGTTCACCAGAGGAAACCGAAACATTTTGGTGAGTGGAGGATCCTGGGGGTGCTGCTTGGAGAGGGCTCCTCCTGCAGAGGCTGTCCTCGGCTCGTTGGCTCCCTGCCCTGAGGGGCTGCATCCTGAGAAATCTCTCTTGAAAAAGTCTGAAAAATGGCAAAGCAAAATGCTATCCTGGTGGAGGGGTGAGAGTAGGGCAGCGGAGGGCTTGGAGGAGACACATTTGGAGGGGACTGCAGCAGCAGTGCTTGGGCCAGGTCCGAGTCTGCTGAAGATGCTCGAGGGTTGCCCCCAAAACTTGCTGCAGAGGCACAGCCATGCTCTGCCGTCTTGTCCCTGATAGCAGCCTCCAAGCCTGTTCTTCACCCCAGCATGTGATGGCACGGGCAGTTGGAGCTCCCACCCTGGCAGAGCGAGCTGCCCCACATTCGGTCTCGCAGGATGGATGGCCAGGGCATCCCCCTGCCTTTGCCAGACACATTTCACATGGTCAAGCTGAAGTTGGGATTTCCCAAGTTTCTCTATGTTGCCAGGAGAGTAAGAGATGTAGCTGTAAACAGTTTACAGTGGCTGTGTCAAATACCCTGTTTGACAAAGCGCTCCCATTTTGAGCTGACCTATATAAAGCCTGCAAATGCAAGGCTCTGGCCCTTGACACTGCCTCCTTCAAACCAACATGTTTGCTTTGACAAGAGATACCCAGGGGTTATTTCTGGATCTGAAAATAAAGTTGCCTGGCTGCACTTTATCCCCGAAGAGCTTGGAGCACGCTCCTACCATCATGACCTGGCTCTGGACAGGGCTTCTTGGCCAAACCATTGCAATATGGTGATGCTCACATCTCCCTACACAGTCAAAGTGTGAAAATTTGTGTGTATTCTAGTGCCCAGATACCTGCTGGCTGTGTTCCTGTGCTTAGACCTTCTATCTAAACCTCAAAATCAAATTATCCAAGGGCCCCCCAAGAACATTTAGTGCCTTCCAGAAGGTCCAGTGTAGGTCTTGACCTGCATGGTGAGTGCTATGAAAGCCCTTCCACCTAGGGTACCAACTTTGCAGAAATGGCGATGGAGAGTTACAGAAGTGTCTCAGGATTCTTAACTGACTGAGTGATAAAATGAGGTGAAGAGTTGGCCTGTTACAAGGAGTGCAGGTGAGAGAGAAAAGCAGCCTGGCTGTGCGTGCACAGCAGCGGCTGCTGAATTAGCTCTCCCCTCCTTGGGAGCACCATGGATGCGGTGGGGAAGGTCTGCACTGGGTCAGCAAAAGCAAATGTTCTCACTAAGTTTTAGAGGCCACAGGAGCTCACAGGATGCCATAGAGGCCTGAAGGAAATAAGGGACACCTGCCCAGGGGACAGGTCTGTGGGAGGATGCTGAGCACAGGGTGGCTGAGGGACACCTCCAGCATCTCTCCATGCAAACGTGGTTTCATGGAGGGCATGCTGGGAGGGGTGACTTTCCTGTCTGCCCATGCAGCAGTTTTTTGTAGGTTTCTTGCAGCACTGACAGCTTGGGTTTCCTTTTTTTGTAATTCCAGAACAGTTACCTTAACCGATTGAAGGGTATCCGTGCTACCCTGGAGACATCCCCGTTCTTCAAGTGCCATGAGGTAATACTCGTGCTTAGACAGAACTGCCTGGAAATGCTAACGGTTTAATCTCAGCTTATCCCAGGAGAGAAGAGACATCAAAGTCAGGGGCTGTGAATTTCTATAATTTTGAATTTATTCTTATATCTGTATTTTCATACTCCTGTTTATCTAGTACTTACATGGAAATACAGCTGATGACTGATAGAATGTTCATGCATCAGACATGGGCTCAAGTCCACTGAAAACCAATGTTCATACAGATTAAAAGTGATCTAGGAGGAATTCAGGCTGCTTATGGGTTTGTATGACTGGGAAAAATCCTCTAGTGTAAAAGTATAGAGGGGTTCTGGAGAGAAATGTGCATCGGGTATCATTTGGCTGCTGGTTGCTCCATGTGATAAAACAAGGCTTCGACATAGCCATAAATAGCAGATATCCCAAAACTGCCTTTGCTGAGCTGGTTGGGGTACCACAGTAAGGACTCTTTGCTTGGAAGCACTACATATTTTTTTGTGTTTTCCACAGGAATTGGTGTGCTCTATAATTTAATTAAATCATTTTATTGATTTAGCATTGGCAAAGATTATTTGCTACCGCATCTGCTTAACAAAACATGAGAGTGCATGTCCTTGGCATGCGTTGTCTATGGGCAAAGGAGACTCACAGGGAGCAGGAGCCACAGCTCCAAGAGCCCACTCTCCCTCAGCCAGAGCCGCCTCAGCCCCAGCCACTTACGAAGCTTCTGGCCGGGAGCCGAAGGCACATGGGGCCGTGCCTCTGGATGGCAGCACCTGCAAGGCAGTTGGAAGGGAATTGTTGAAACCAAGGGCTTCAGGTCAGTTCAACACGGGAAATAAAATGCTCCCTGAAAACAAGTGCCAGGGTTTCGTCGGAAAACACAGAAACAAAACAGCCTTTCAAGGAGGCTTTGAAAGAAGTTTCCACTCCTTAAAAATTAAAAGGCAGCAGCTTTGACTTTCCGTCCCACTTTGAGACGAAGCACAGCAGAAGGTCTGCCAAGCTCTGCGGGTCCCTCCGTGGGGCCCTCGCTGGGCAGGGCTCCTCTGAGAGGCTGCTGGAGAATTCGGTGACCCAGGACAGCCAAGTGAAGGACTTCAGGAAAAGGCTTTTCTTTAAAGTTAAAATGCTTTGTCCTGGCCAAGAGAGGGCTATAAGAGCTTAGAAGGAGAAGAACTAAAGATAAGCATTTCTGGGAAGTAATACATATCTCTGGGCCTTTGATGTTTTCCCAATGCGCTGGCGGAGAAAGTCTCCTCAAAAATGTAAATTCATAATAGCTTTTGCAAACAGTATGCTTCCCATTCAAAACCCTCCCTCGTCTAAAGGCAAACCTCAAACTAAACCCTGCTGATAGCATGGACGTGGGAGTGCCCGGTAGCATTTAGTGCTGCTGTTTTGGAGGGCTGACACTGGCTGGATGCCCCTAGAACTGCGCTCCTCCGTGTATCTGCACAGCTTATGGGGCACCCCTGGCTCTTGGCATGCTGTGTCCTGTACTCTGATTCCAAGGTCCCTGTTTGTGATACAAAGGCAAGCAAGTTCACAGGCCACTGTTGGACATAATTTGGAAAGCAATCTTCACCTGGGACAGCTCTGAGGCATGCCCATTGGTGCTTTTCTGTTGTAGTACTACTTGTTAAAATCTTCTGACTAGAGGGGCAGATTTAGCAGAAGATCACGGTAGTGAATGGCTTGATACTGATACGTGTTCCCCAAGCACCGGGAAGCCACAGCGGAGTTGCTGCTGGGAGGCAGCTGGGCTGAGACTGCGAGCTGGGATGGACCAGGGGGCTGAGCTGGAGATACTCACCAGTTGAGCATCTCTCTGCTCTGTGGGAGGTGAGCGTTGTGTTTTTGGGTTCTCACCTTGCTGTGACAGGCCTTGAGACTTCTGCTGTCAGAGGTGATGTGCTTCACCTTCCCAAATGCTTCCGTGGGCTTGCCCAGGCTTGCAGGATTTTCCCAGAGGCTGATCAGGATATGAAAGAGTCCTTCAAAGCAGATGCAGCCGAGTGAACTTGTGGAAAAGGGAACTCACGTACATGCACATCCGTGACTTGCATCCCTCCTCTGAAAGCCAGGAGGAATCTAGTGGGAATCTGGGTGCAATTGGATGGTATTTCAGGCAGGAGAGAGCACATTGCAAGTAACCTGAGCTTGGAGCATGCCCATCCTTGTGATGGTGTCTGCAGGGCTGGTGAGTGTGGATAGCACGAGCCAGTCACAAAGAACCGGCCTTGGAAAAAATTCCCATCTGAAGGCTGATTCAATTCATCCCATTCCTTCCCTGGGGACCTTGACTCAGTTTCCAAAATGACATCTCTGTCGTTCATGCCTGTGTTTTTCTGCTCCTCTCCTGCCAAGAGCTGGGATTTGTATGAGTAAATCAGCTTGTCTGAATACCCAGTTTGCATGTGCAAACACAGCCAGCAACACACCGCTCATGCAAAATCTCAGCATCGTCTCTTGCAACTGCAGCCTGAGATAAAGTGTCTGAAAGCCCTGAAGCTGGGGCAATAGGAGCAGCTCTAACTGGTCTCTCCTCTCCGCAGGTAATTGGGAGCTCCCTCCTCTTCATTCACGACAAGAAGGAACAGGCCAAAGTCTGGATGATTGACTTTGGGAAAACCACCCCGCTGCCGGAGGGACAAGTTCTTCAGCACAACGTGCCCTGGGTAGAAGGGAACAGAGAGGACGGCTACCTCTGGGGGCTGGACAACCTCATTCAGATCCTGACAGAGTTGTCCCAGAGCGAAGACTTGCATTAAAGCCGCACTTCCGACTCTCCACTACCCCCAGCCTGTCCTCGACTGACTCCTCTGAACTGCACTACAAGACACTTTCTGGCCCTTGCCCTTCCCGTTTGAAAGCTATACTCTCCCTATTTAATGTGTTTTTGTTGTGGTTTTTTAGGTTGTCTTGTTTGGGTTTTTTTCCCTCTCCATGTAAATAGAGAGCTAACTTGCCGGAACAAACTTAACTTGAAACCTTGGCTTCTCAGAGTCAGTGGGAGCGTGTGGCCGAGCTGGCCGGGAGCAGCCCAGAGACGTTGCTGAGGTCATGCTTTTGTCTCTTGTGCAGCCTGAGTTTAAGGGGACCTTCAAGAGGGCTGGCAGAGGAAGGAGTCTCTCCCCACACTGGGATCAGTAGCTTCATCCCAAAAACACTCAGTGGCCGTACCCAGGACCTTCTGGCAGCCAGGGTGCTGGGGTGAGAGCCCTTTAGTCGTCTTTGCCAGCATCTTTCAGCCTAGGGAACTGGCTGTGCTGAGCCCTTAAGATGCTAGAAAGGCGAATGTGGGTTTTTCTTTGTGTTCAAGACATCCTGTAGAGGTTGCTCAGTTATTTTCAGGTGGCACCGAAGGACAAGTGTTTTCCTTCTGTGGAACTACGTGGTCAGGCACAGGTATTTACCACGGCCAAGTGCTTCCCATCTGCGTCACCCGTGCTGGGTGTGCTGGCATGGTGGGTAACACTTTGAGCTCCTTTCTGGAGACCCATCTCCACTGCCAGGAGCTACTTCCAGCCCTCCTTAGCTGGGGTCTCCAACCCTCCACGGGAAATAAAGACTTTGGACAGGGCTGGGGGAGAGAAAAATAGCTTTTAAGGGACTACAGTGAGACCCAAAGTAGCCATCCAGGTTGATCAGTCTTTTTTTGGCAGCAGCCAAGCACGTGTGTAGGGGTAGTGCCATCAATGTGCGCACCTGGCCCAGGGCGACCCTCCCACCTGGAGCATCTCTGTAATTTTTATCAGGGGCAGACAAGGTTGCAGCAGCAAAGCAGCTCTCGAGGTGGCTGGGTTAGTTGTCCTTGGTGAAGCGGAGCTGGGGTCAGGCATCCCTGCGCCTCCCCTTTTCTGCAGAGCTGGCTGACTCTGCCACTGCTCTTCAGCACTGACTTCTCAACCTGCCCAGGCCGCATGCGTGGCCTCTGCGCTCCCACTCCTGCAAAAACACACAGTTCCCTATTTAGGGCGGAGGCTATTTTTTAACTTCCTGGAATATTTGAATTAAGCAGCTTGCTCGCGGCAGAGCTGGCTCGCCAAAGGTCAAGAGAACAGCGGGGAGGGGAGGCTGCAGGGCCAGCTGGGGAATCCCTCATGTTGAGGACAGAAGGAGCAAGCAGTGCAGTAGGTGGTGCAGGAGCTTGGCAGCCACGAATCCCTCACCTGCTCCATCCCCAAATGCACCATCTCATCTCGCCACCCGGGATCCCCTCTGCCATTGTTCAGTGGGTCCAGCACCCTCAGTGGGGGAGGTCTTCTCCTGGCAGCAATAAGGCGGAGGAGTTGGCCATTGAGCCGTCTGCAGCCATGCCCCAGCCTCCTTCCCAAGGGTTGAAGTCTCCTAAGGTTTTTCTCAGTTCATATCTCACCAGACAGATGTCTTTAGCTCATCTGATGCCATTGTAAATGGTTGCACTGTTCTAGCTCCTTGCCAGGCTTTCTAGAATAGCCCGTGTGGAAGTGCCTTATAGACTTGGCTCTGTTCCATTAGTGTCATGGAAAAGGTTGGGGTTTTTTAAGTTATATTTATTTTCAACCCATTTTAATTGCACAAAACACTAAAACTTAATGCATGGAATCCCTTTTTTTTTTTTTAAACTGTGTTTTTAGTTCTTAAACCATCCCTTTTCCAGCTTTGGAGAAAGGGTGTGAACAGATATGCATAAATATGTACCACTTACCGCTGTACTTTAGCTTCCAGCTGCTCTTATATATGTATATTATTTTGAAGCCTGTTTATACACCAGATTCCTTGCTTCATGTCTTCAGAAGAAGCAGATTGTTCCTCTCAGATGTCTTATGCCTTTCTGAAGGCTGGAATGGTTGCTGTGAGGGATTTTCCCCGCTCCTACCACCTCTCCCGGTCATTGGGTAATACAGAAAAAAAAATCTGAAGTGGTCTGAAACACCAACGCACAGTGCCTGTAAAAAAAAGTCCTGTAACTTTGCAAATAAAGGCATATGGGAAGCATTCGCCTGGTGCACAATCCATGTTCTTGCACGCATCTTGCAGCAGCCTGGGAATGACCCACGGGAGAGGCCTGAGTTTCTCCATCTCCCTTATGCGGACAAGCCCATCAAAGGCAGCTCCACACCAGGACTTCTTTTGGTCTTTATGTTGTTCACTAGTGCTACGTTGCAGCTCCCACTGAGCGGTTTCTGAGTGCCCCCCTGTGATTCCTGCACTGGGGAATAGCAAAGCACCCAAGGGTGTCAGCTGCCTGGTGCAGCCACATGCTTCCCCTGCTCCTCTCCCTCTCAGCCACACCACAGGCACCGCTGCAGGGAGCGCTTGGGGCCAGAGGCCACCAAAAAAACCCCAGATTAGTTTTGCACTAAAGGAGAAGTTGGGTCATAGAGCCTGAAGGCAGCTCCAGTCCTTCCCGGTTGTTCGTGCAAGCACAGGGCAGCAGGAGCCCATCCTGGGACAGGCATGTCCAAGGGGGACGGATGAGCTGTCCCATAGCAAAGTCAGATTTAATGCCCGGACCCCCAGGAGCAGCCTGGCCTGGAGACTGGTCTTTGCAATGTCTCTGCTGCTCGCCACAGCGCCTCTGAAACAAACTGCAGGAAAAACCTCCTGGTAGGAGGAAGACCTGGTAGTGTTACAGATGGCAGGCTGCTGTGTGTGCTTCTAGTGGTCTCTCGTGGGCTGGGAGAAAGGTGGACATGGTTCCTATCCAGCTGCCTTGCACACTCCATCAGCATTGCTACCAACAGCCGATGTTTAACTTACAGCTCCAGTTCTTGGGGGCCACTGAGAGTCTCACTGGCACATCACTCCTCTTCCTACCTGTGGTGGAAAACAAAAGCCTCCACAACTCCAATAACGTGATGTTGTGGCAGAGAGGGGAAGAGAAATTGTCATGGGAAGAAACCCCTCATGGCTGAGCACTGGCGTCTGCTGACCTTGAGGTTTATGCACTGGGTTGGAAAGGGACGGGATCCAGTGCCAAGCTGGCACTGCCAGTGCAGCATGGCACACACCACAGCAGGAGCCCTGCTTGCCCCCCCCCGGCTTTGCTGCCCCTCCAGGGCAAAGCCCTGGGCTCCCTGCTGCTTCAGGGGTTAATACAGAGAAGAGAGGCCAGCACTTACGATAACGCCACAAACAAAACTTCAGATGTTCTTGAGACCTCTACTGTCACAGCATGAGCCCCCCAGCAGTGCTACGGAGGTATCAGGCAGCCTGCTCAGGCTGTGGGAGGGGAAGGGCAGCTAATTATCTAATTAATTATCTTTTAATTAATTACCTAATTAATTAGGTACTACTTGCACCAGTGAACCTATAGATGAGGGAGGGCTGGGGGCTAGCTGGGAGTTGCAGCCTCTGAAAATGTAAGGTGTTGCTGTGGTGGTTGGTGGGGGTCTGAGGTTTGTGCTGTGTGAGTTGTTGGCAGTACAAGCTGGCTGGGTTGGGGGGGGTCTCTCAGAAGCCCCTCGAGAGGTGTTTTACCCCTGCCGTGGATGATGCTGGGCAGTGCTACTGCCTGCCCCACCTACCTCCAAGCCAGAGCCCTGCCCGGGGAAAGGGCTGGAGGCAGTTGCACTGCTGGAGCAATGAGACTTCAAAAGGTGGGTCTGAAGTGCTGAAAGAAATGACTTCAGTTGCTGCTGCTTAAACGCTGCTGGCCATAAGTGAAGCTGGAGGGAGGCTGGGCCGGTGGTCCAGGCTCTACCAGGGAGCATTGTCTTGTGCTGGGATGCGGAGCCATGAGATGTTGCAGTCTGGGGACCGGTGCTGCCAGCGATGGGCTTTTCCCCCTGGAGAGCCCTCGCTGCCACCCGTGAGGTGAGTCTGGCAGCTTGGAAGCTGCCAACAGCCCCTCTGGGGTTCACCCAGGGCTCTGTCCCCCTGCTCGCTGTAGGTGGGTGCTGGGTGTGGGTGAGAGGGAGCTGCCAGCAGCTGCTTCTCCCCCCAGGGGTTTTGGGGCTGCAGGGGGAACATTGGGGCACCACGGCAGGGTGGCCAAATAGCATGGGGGTGGGGGCTTCGCAGCCTGGGGATGCCGTTCCCCTCAGCCGCTCCGGCCTGGGGCCGTGCCCGGCGGCTCCGGGCTCCTGCTGCTTTGGGAATAACGCGTGTGCCCGTGCTCTGCCGGGGAGGGCTCTCCGGGCACCCTCCGGGTTTCGGTGGGGAGGGCTCGCGTTGGGCTTTGACCCCCAGGAGGGGCTGCGTTCGGGCTACTCCCATCCGCCGTACTTTTAAAAAACGAGCCCCGCGGCCCAGCGTGGGGTGGCCCCGGGCCGGGCAGGGGCTCCCCGGACCTTCCCCCGGAGGCCGGGAGGTGGCGATGCTCCCTCGGCGGCAGGATGCGGCGGGGCGGGCCCTGCCGGGCGGGTCCTGCGGCAGAGGGCGGTGTTTCCCCGCGGGAAGGGAGCGTGCGCCGGCGGGGGTGCTCTCACCATCCCTGCCGGGTCCCCGGGTGTCCCTGGTTTGGGGCTTGTCCCCCACCGCGGCAGTTTTGGTACTTGTCGCCTGGCGATGCTCGTGGCGGGGGCGAGGGGCGGGCGTCGCTCCATCGAACGGAACCTCTTCTCACCAAGCGGCTCCGTCCCAGACCCCGCCAGGGCAGGGAGAGAAGGAGAAGCGCTTCGTGCTGCCCCCGTCCCGTTCCTGGGTGTAGACTTGCATCGCTGGGAGCGAGAGACTGGGGAAACGCGTGTCCCCTGTGCCAGCCCCAGCACCCTGCCACCCCGAGGGACAGCTGTCCGACTTACAGACCTCGGTCGCGTTTGGGTCTGCGCTTTGTTCTCTTCCCTGGCCTTAAAACATACAAAGATTGTTCTTTGTTATTGTGAAGCGTGAAAACCAAAACAAAACTTTTAAAAACCCTGCACAAGGGGAAGGCGGGCAGGACCCTGCGGTAATGTCTGTCGATTTGGTTTGTGGTTTTCCCACCTGGTTTCAAGCCCGTGGAAGTGGTCATGCTCTGCTCCTGCAAGCAGCATGAGGTGCCCACCCTGGAGCCCCAGGGATGAGCCTGTCATGCCCAGGGCCACATGACCCACCTCCAGCCTGTGACCCACCACGAGTGATGCTCTCCAGCAGGGCGCTGGAGCACGGCAGGGAAGGCTTTGCATGGGGTGTCACTGTTCCGAGGGATGCTCCAGGGGCTGGTGTTGCTTTTACGCTGGCAGGTTTTCTCTTCCTACCTCTACCTCTCTCCTCACCCTTGGGGGACCTGTCTCACATGGCTCCTGCTCCTCTCCAGGGAAAAAACTGTGCTTCCACTCTGGAGCAGCCAGAGAGCAGAGGAGAGCTGCTGGTGGTGCTGCTTTGAAAAGAAAGCCTATGGAGGACCCTCCCAAGTAAACCCCACTCAGGACAGCGCTGGGGGGGCAACTCTGCAGAAGATGCATCTCTTAGGCCCTGCCAGCTCATCCCACCATCAGCACCAGTCCACTGCCTGCCCAGGGCTCGTGCTTTCTGTTTGCTGGGACTTTGCACCTCCCACCATTCATTTGATGTGCATTAATAATGCCAGTCCTGCTAGATCTGGGGTCAGCTCCCTCCCCTCCCTATTGCCAGGGTGTTAAAACAGACTTTCCCTAATGTAAAAATCTTACACTTGAAAAGCTGCTGCAGGCTGTCCCTGTCCTGCGAGCACTGGCACCACGTAGCCCTTTCCAGGGCTGGAGGACATCATCCCTGCTGTGCTTCGTCTTGTGGGGTATAAAATGCCCTGTGCTTCCTCTTGCCATTCATCATCCCCAAGCAGGCACTTCAGACATGCCCTGCTGTGTCTTGCATGTGCCCAGCTGCTTTTCCAATGGGACATGAATTTGTCAGGAGGCTCCCAGTCCCTGTGGCTTACAGGAAGATCATTAAGGGTGGGAAAGGATGTCTCTTGAGAGCTTTTGTGGCAGTGTGGTCTGTCCTGCAGTGCTGCTGCCCAGAGAGCATCCACAGGGCAGGTTGGTGCCATCCTGTCCTTTGCACGTGAGAACAAAGTGTGCCTGGGTGGGACAGGCAGTGACAGTGGCTGCTTTGCTCATCTTCTACGAATGAGTCCTGCGTGGCAGGGATTGCTTCTGCAGCCCCATGGCTGTGGGAACAGCCTCGTCCTTGGGGGGAGGCCAGCAGGAGGCACAGGCAGAGGTTTTGGCAGGGCAGGTGACAGCATGATGAGCAAAAAGCCTGCCAGGGTGCTCACACGACATCTCTGTAGGGACAGTTGTTGCTGGCCATCGCTACCATCCTCACTGGCTTCTGTCCCCTGCGCTGCCCAGGCTGGCTGCTTGGCATTGGGCGGGCCTCTGAATAAACAGAACTTAACCCTGGAATTTGGCATTCATCTGGCTAGCCTGAAACTAAGACCTATCCCTCAAAATCCTGCAATCCTCTTGCATCGCTAGCAGTGAGGTGTCCATTTGCACGCCCTACCCTCTGGATCGTATCTGCTGTGGGTAACCTGCCCTGGCGGGTTTGGGAGCGGGATGAGCAGATCTGGGGGCCAGGCTGGGCAAGGCAGGGGGCATGCAGCAGCCAGAGCCAGCAGAAACAGCCTTTTTCTAAAATTAGACCTCCAGGAAATTAATTTCCTAGACCTGACCTTTTCCATTTGGGGAAGAAACAGAAGAGGCTTTGGAGTCAGCCTTTAATCCCACTTTCTCTTGAGCTGGAGCAGCTCGGTGGGGTTGGAGGCAATTGAAGGTGTATTGACACCCAGCAGCCTCATGCCTGCACCCCAGGATGGCTCCAGGTGGGCAGCACGGCCCTGCATAGCCTCGGACCCCAGATGTGGGCAGGAGCAGCATCATACCTGGCATGACCGTGAGCAAGCCACTGCCATGCTGAGCCTCACGGGGCCCAAATGTCGGGCTACTAGTGGAAGGCACGTCTCTGACATTGTGTCTTTTATGGGCTCAGAGAGATGTAGGCGCCTTGGAGGGGCAGCTGGATGCTTCCCTCCAGGGGTATAAACGTCCAGTAGTTTAAAATATTTGGAATAATACCTGTTGGTGAAAAAGAGCCGCTCCGGGTTGGCTTTTACATGTCTTTGCATGCACATGAAGGGAAACAGGCAGCAGCAAACCTCCCTTTGACAGCAGCTGCTCCATCAGCCAGCGATTGTCACTGCCCTGGCTACTGGTGGGAGCCAGAGTGCCCCATGCCAAGGGCTGGTGAGGAAATACCTGCTGGCACCAGCACTGCCCAGGGCTCCTGCTGCAGGAGGTACCATTTCGGCTTTCCCCAGAGGGCTCAGCCAGGGGGTGGTTTTGTCCTCCCCGTTTTGCCCACCTCAGTGGGCAGGACCGAGTGGGAAATGGGAGCAGATTGAACAAACGTGTTGACCCAAGTCTCAGTCTAAAGTTACCTGGGGATGTGGTGTGTGATACCATTTTTTAGTGTGTGGAAGCTGTGGCTGCAACATTGTCCCTTCCTCTGGGGATGCACTTGATGTGCCCTAGACACAAGTAGGCACTACTGCCAGGCTCGCAGCTCACACCTTCTTCCACAGGGCTGTGATGTTCCTTTGCAAACAAGCTCCGAAGTAGCCTGTAATACCTGCTTGTAGCTGCTACAGCAGCATCTGTAATTGTTGCCGTGAAGGCATCTGGGCAGGCTCTGCTCTGGAGTGGAGGGTGTGAGCCAGTTTGCACCTGAAATCAGGGTGAGGTGTGTGGTGGCCATGTGCCTCCCCTGGGACCATGTGGTTTTGAGGAGGTGGGTGGTGGGGCAGGAGGTGTGCCCAGTGATGTAGTGTGGCACTTGGGGTGGGGTGGCCATGGACTTTGGCTGTGCACTGGGTCCAGGAGGCAGAGGCAGCTTTGGTCTGGCTTCTGCCCACCCATGGGATGCTGGAGAAGGGCAGAGCAGGGCTGTGTTGGGCATTTCCAGCTCTTTAGGGACTCAATGTTTGCTGCCTGCTGTCTTCTGACAAGGGCCAGTGTATTGTGGAAAAATTACCCCAGGAACCCACTGGTCATGCCCTTCCCTGGGTTTCTGAGGGATGGTGCTGTTGGGCTTCAGGGCTGCTCTCAGAAAGGGGATTTTGGTCTCTGCTCCAGCAGAGCTGGTGCTGCTGCCCATTTGAGGACCCAGCAGAATTCTCAGGCTGTGCTCATCACCTCTTGCCTCTTTGCCTCATCTTAACCCCTGAAAACCTCCTGGGTTTCTGCCTGCTGAGGCCAGAGCTCTTCCTGGGATTTGGGTGTCAACAGCCTGCAGGGCTGAAAAAGTGCTGGAGACGTTTGTCACTGCAGATGAGGGGCAAGGCACAGGGTTTTTTCTCTATGGCTTATCTGTCTTCCCTAAGCTCCAGTTTTTTACTTTCCATCGGCATAATTTTTAAATTTAATTTTTTTCCCCCTCCTGTTCTGAAATTGTTGTATTAGCAGGGCTTTGAAGAAATCTCTTCTAGGTAATTATCCCGGATCTCTCTAGTGGATTTGCCATGTGATGGTGTGTCTCCATGGGTATATTAATAGTATCATAATATTATATATCAGTTTTCATCCCAAAGCACTTCACATGCTGAGGGGCGAAGCCTACATAGAAAGGTGTGGTAAGTGAAACGGAGCTTTCTGCCTTGCCTACCAGATCCCTCAAAGCCGAAGGGTGTGAGAGGATCCTTTTTGCTGGTCTTGCACCAAATTTCAGTTGGGGTGCTCGAGTCCTTTTGAAGCCCCTGAGGCTGGACCCGTCACCCAGTTCACCCTGCCTTGCAGCTGGGCAGGGTGTTCAGCGCTGCTCTGTCCCCAAGGCTGGTCCTTGGTGGGCTCCCTGCCTCTGACCCTCTTGCTGCAGCTGATTGTCTTGCTGAGCTGCAAACAGCAGTCTGCAGCCTCCCCCCTTCCCTGCTCTTCTCCTTAAAGACAAGTTGCATGAGGCTGGCTGTCCCTGCAGTGCTGCGTCAGCTGCAGGGTGTCCCTTGCTGAGGTCGGGTCAGGCGGCTGCGAATTGTCTGTGCTGGGCAGCACTTGCGAGGGTGGGTGAAGTGGGGTCCTTGCTGTCACCTTCCCGATGGCTACATCCCCCAGCCTCGCTGGCTGGGTGCTCGCTCCCACTTCTCCAGGGCCGTGCTTGGCGTCAGTCTCTTGCCGCTCCTCCTGAAAGAGCCCAGGTAACAGGAGGAGCGTTGCGCTGTGCTGGCCATTTGGAGATGTACACATAAGCACACTTTAATCTCTCAAGCTGTCTCCAAATGTCTACCCTGGCATTTGGGGCTGTGAAGGGCAAATGTCATGGGCAGTTTCATTTCCTCTGAGACACCTTTCCTGCAATGCCAGGCTCCCTCTCCATCCCTGCTCTGCCTCTTGGAAAGGCTGGGAGCCCGGAAAAGGAGGCCAACCCTGCATCTGCTCTGGGTGGGCAGCAGATGCCACCAAACCCTGTGCTATGGTGCCACCTCCCCAGCAGGCAGGAGGGAGAGTCAAAGTGCTGCAGCTGTGGAGGGAAACCACCACAGGCAGTGGCAGCTGATGGTCTGTCCTGGGCCGCATGCCATGTGAGGGACTATGCGGTCCCACCACAGCACAGAGAAATGTGCTCAAGGTTTACTCCCCCCAGCCGCTGTCACCTGTGGCAGTGTCGCAGCCCTCCAAGGATTTGGAGTTTTGATGAAGCAAGAGGCTGGCTCCTTCCTAGCAGGGTGGCAGACACCAGGGAATAGCCAAAACCTCTTCTGAGAATGCCGCCTGGGCTAGAAACGGGGTGATGGCTGCAGCCCTTGCTTTCCTACAGGGCCAGGACAGGGAGCGTGAGGTCTCTTGCACAGAGGACAGTTAGTGTTGGACAAGATGCTTGTGTTTGTAAGGAGCCTCCTACAGAGGTGAGGCATCCAAGCAGGGCCAGGTGAAGCTTGGCAGCCTGGAAACTACCTGTGTGCCAATGTTTGGGGTCAAAGCTACTAGGTTGTAGACATCTGTATGACTGAGCAATTGCTTAGAGACCTTAGACCCCTGATTGTCTCCAAAATGACTGAGGGAAGTCCTGAGCAGTCCACCTGGGATCTCGCATGTGTTTTCCCACGTGCAGTGGCTTTGGGGAGGGAGCGGAGCGGTGACACTTCTGGAGCCTTGCGTGTCACAGGAGGAGCAGGGAGCATGACGTATGGATTGTCAAAATGCACATAGGTGTTTTGACGGGCTGCCGGCCCTTGCAGCAGAGCTGCCTTTCATGGGAAAGCTCCTCTGTGACAGCTCTGCCACCTGCTCAGGTCTGCTCCACTGTGCATGGGGGAGACCCTGGCAGCATGGGGGCTTCTCTTGCACACAGAGCAGAGATAATGTGCCTGGAGTAATTTTAAAGTGTTAGAACCGCACATGAGAAGGGTTGCTGGTAGATGTGGGCAGAGCGGAACAGCAGGGTGGCTTTTCCCCTCTCCCTTGTCTCTGTTTTGGAGGTGCAGGTAAGGCTCCTCACCAGCCCTTTGCTCCCCTGTAAAGCTCTGGGTCATTAATTCTCTAAGAAAGCCATGCTCTGGCACCTGCCTCCTCTCCTCAGGTGATGCAGGTGTCGGCTGGTGTCTACTTGATTCTTTCTACCACCAGCTGGAGGGAGGAGGAAGACCCATTTTGATCCAGGGCTGATGGGGTTTCTCCAGGCTACACAAAGAGACTGCATTTCATTCCAGCTGTCCAGCATGAGAATATATTTAACTTAAAAAAAAAAAATCCACAGTATCAAAACACAGCAAGTCACGATCCAATACTCAGCGATATAAATAGGCGTACAAATGGTCCTCTGTAACCCTTCAGTTTGGGCTCTGGCATCAAAATGAAAGGTGGGCTCACCATCAGGGTGCAGGGCAGGCACCCATTCCCTCCTTCCTAGGGTGGAAAAACCTAACACACCCAAGCACGGCCAAAACCAAGGAAACCATGGGACTTGAGCCAGTGATGGAGAACTTATCCCCTGCCCAGCCTGTGGAGCAGAACCTGTGTCTGGATGTTTGCGGTGAGTGGAATGAGGGGTATGGGTCAGGGTGGGATCACTTGCTGGGTATTTGGGGGAGCACTGCCATCATCTCCAGGCAGTGCCAGCGGAGGCAGCCCCTGTTTTGATCCCAAGCCCAATTGTGCCATTCCCTTTGACCTGCCTGCTGGAAGCATCCTTAGAGCTGAAAGATGGATTGAGCCACTCTTGCCTTGTCGGTCCTACAGTCTACATAAAGCCTTGACATGCCTCTGTGACGTTCTGGTGGAGGGGACGGGGGTTGTTACTTCCCTCTGGCAGGTGGGTGGGTGCAAGAGAAGCAGGACTGAATTTTAGCCTGGCTCTAGTTATGCATATGGATGACAAGAGGAGGAAGGATGGCTTGTGGGTGGGATGGACTCCTGTGGGATTCACTGTTACACCCTGGTTCGGCTGGGTTTTTACAGCACGCTGGTCCCACAGCGGGATGGAAATGCTGAGTGCCGGTTTGGAAAATAAATTGCAGCTCTGCCTGAAAGTTCATTGTGTGTGTGAGCATGAAGAGAAGTCAGCTAGAAAATACAAGGAGGTGTTATCATGCCGTAGTTAGCAAGCGTGTGGGAGAAGCCATTGCTTTTGACTGGGAGGAATATCAGATCTAGCCAAGCTTAGAGCTCTTCTTGCTTCTGGGCTTCAAATGTCAATGAACTCTTGGTGGTGCCTTGTAGTGGATGGAGTTTGCGTTTAAAAAACAAAAAGTAACAAAATACACTCTGGCTGGTGTGTATGCATGTACATGTCACCCCAAAACAAGCAGGAGTCAAGGCAAGGGTGCAGTAAAACAGCCCCCTGAAGAATAATGAGACCGCGACTCTTCAGTTGCCTGTCCATGGAACTTGACACAACACCCCCTGTGTCATGGCAAGACTACAACAAGGGGCGATTTCCAGCAGAACTGAAAGATCTTTAATAAAATGTGTTGATGCATGTAGAGAGGAACATGCAGCTTTGTGTCTCGGGAAGTACAGGATGCTGCACAGATGGAGGCACCTCGCATGTCTAACACTCCCTACTGCACGGCTGCATGCTGGAGCCGTTCTTGGCACAAAGCTCTGCTGACCTTCCTGGCTGCGATAGCCGGGCACGCGTGCCACAGCTGAGAGTGATGCCGACCTGCGGCAAGCGCGGTCAAGCAGCCAAAGGGCCAGGAGGTTGGGGACCTTCTGCCATAGCACCTTTTTCACGGTAAGTACAGATTTGGCAACAACAATGAGCTTAGAGAAAATGTTAACATGTTCTGCATTGAAATGCTTGGGCTGACCCAGCATGAAACTGGTTTACGACTGGCCACAAATTTCAAAAAGACATTTGGTTTGGTTCCTGCCTAGAATTGCTTTCTGCTGAATAGTAAATCAACATGGCTGGGTTCAAGTACCAAGGAGCTATTTCATTAAAGCCCTTTTTTTGAGAAACATGGTTTTCACAATCAGGAAAGAGCAGCAGAAAATACTGTGTCGCTGGCGGATGGAGAAGAAGCAATTGCGTTTATTCTTTGTTACCCACTATCGCTCTTTAGCTGTAAAACTTGCATCTAGAACATCTATATTTATAAAGCAGATGGTGATGTCGGGATAGCCTGGTGCCACGCACCTTCGACCAGACCAAGCGTCCTCTAGCTGCGCCGGTGAGAAGGCGGGGTCGGTTTGCAGTGACGGTGTGGAACAGTACGGCACGGCAGGCGCTAGCAGGACGGTGTGGCACGGCTCCTGCAAGCGGGGTGTGAGTTATCCAGCCCCAGTGGTGGTGGGTGTCCTGGAGCGGGTGGCTTCCCTCTGCGGAGCTCCAGAAAGATGTGTAAAAGCGCTGGTTGATTAATTTGGCCCTAAAGAGAAAGACAAGCACTGCTGGTGGGGGAAAGCTCCAAATTAGCACTCAGACCTCTGCCATTGGCACTTCTCACCAGTGCATGAATTGTGGGCACCAGGCACATACCTCCGGCTGGGTGCCCACTCCCCTTCCATGGGCTCCCCAGGAGCCCCTCGAGGGGATGTGCTCAGCCTGGTCTGTCCTTGGCACAAAGCTCTGGTCTGTTATGAGAACAGGAAAAACAAGTTGCGGTGCAGCGGGCGTGGTATTAAAGATGGGACTGAGCAGACCCCACCTTGTGACCACTAAGGCTTTAAATCCTGTCTGTTGCCTCTGGCTTCCCCAGCCTTGCCCTGTGGCTCAGCCTCTGAGCCCAGTGCAGCACATCTCCCCAGTACTTGCCACAGGGAGACCTAAAACCAGGCTCAGGGGATCGCCATGGTGGGAGAGCATGCTGCTGTTCACGCCTGGGCTGGGGGGAGCTTGGGGTGCTCCCAGGTTTGCATCAGGACTATTGGAAAAAGCAGAGGGTTTTATCGTCCTTATTGCAGCAGGGCAGCTCCGGGGAAAATGCAATTTGGTGCTTGCGCCCTGGTAGCAAAGCCAATCTGTAAAGCTGCTCCTGTCCTAAAAGCAGAGAGAGGGAATCTGCCTGGTGCTAATTAAAAACAGCTAAGCAAATCCCCACAGCAGGAAGAAATAAGACCTTTTGGCCTGGGTGTCCACCTGACAGATGTCAGAGCCTCCCAAGTGGTTCACTGGCTGTTTTCTTATCTCCACCGATTTGATAGAAAGGTAAGAAATAAGAAAAAATTGTGTAGAGCAAAACCTGAGAGTAAATTATAAATCCTGCACCGCTCTTGCACAGTGCTGCTGTTGGTGCCAACTCCCTCATGCAGACATGCAGCCATCACACAGACGTAACTGAAGCGATGCTTTCTGGAGTCCTGCGGCAGTCCCAGGGAGGGCAAGGCAGCATTTCCATACAAGCAGTTCCCCAACTAACCCAATTCTCCTGTCCTTGTGCACAGGGACAGACGGCACCAAATGTGGTCTGATAAGCCAGCAAAACCCTGGCCATGCTGACAAGGAGCTATTCCTACCTCTTTTTGTTCCCAGAGGACCTCTGTACAGGTGCTGGGTCTCTGGGATGGGGCATCTGATGCCACAGGAGATATGACTTCTGGCAGTTTAATGCCCAGTGAAAATGTCATCTTGTTGAACCCTCCCCAGACTGAAACTTCCTGCACTGCCTGTCCACTAACATTTAAATCTGTCTTCATAGGCACCAGAACAAGTTGCTCTTAAGCCACACTTGGCTGCTCCTGTTTCGGAGCTTCTGCTTTGTTTTCCTGGTTTCTTTTTAGCACCTCCACCAGGTGGCCTGGTAAAACCCGTTAGCCACATCTGCAGAGGCTCCTGCACATCCATCCTGAGGCCACAGTGCAACTAACTCAGTGCTCAGGCAGCCCTGAGTCTGCACTTGAATGGGCTGTTCTGTTTTGGCAAATGTGAGTGGTAACCATTGCTTTGGGTCATCATGCTCACTGCAACTGAGCTAGCAAGTTGTTTGGGGGGCTTGATGATTAGTTATAAACCTCAAAAAAGACTCCCACTGATCACAGCAGCAGCCTGTGAAGGTGTTTTCCAGCTGATTCCCTCTTTGTTCCTGGTTAGGATCCTATTTAGCCCTTAATTTCCCCGGTTGGAAATGAAGGAGCAGAGCTTCTGTCTCACAGTGAATGCTGAAGCTCAATTCTGTAACATTCATAGAGCCCTCCATGCCACAGAGCTGCAGATGCTACAGCACAGGTCACTGAGCAGTCACCCTCTTAACCAGTCCTTTTGGTAGAAATGATCAAAGAGTGTAGAAATTGTTGAACATCATGAGCAGAAATCATTTTGGTGATTGCTGTGGCAACAGTGATCTTGAGGAGCTCATCCCTTAGCTTTAACACAGATGTCAGGTGGCTCTTGGGATTCATCCTTCCCCACTGACCTACTAGGAGTTGATTTTTTTCAAAGTGCTGCTGTCTTGCCTCTCCTTGGCAAAGGGTGCCTTGCTGTGGTGAAGCATCATGTCAGGATAACCACACTGCTTTTGCTCTTGAGCATTTCCAGCCCTGGGTTAACAAGAAGCACCAACTGGTGCTTGTCTCCTGAAGAAACCCACTTTGCTGCTGCCTGTGTTGTGTAGCTTACATCTCTCTAAAAGCTGATGTTTTTTCATCCATCTTCCTCTAAAATTTCAAATGAGAAGCCTTCCTGTCTGCACTGTGTTATGGATCTTCACTTTCTGTGGAGCAGCCCAAAAAGCAGAGCTGAGCATCCCCATTTGGATACAGGGTAGTTGCTAAATACCCATTTCTGGCTGGCCAGCACAGCAGTATGAGCCACTGCTCAGGGTGCAAGGCAAGAGAAATGCAGTCTGAGTAATTCCTCTGGTTCTGCCATGGGTTTGCTTTGGAGTTTGGTAGTTTAACCCCACTGCTGTTTCTCAGCTGTACAACAGGGATAGCCATGTCTGCCTGTCATCTACAGATGCAGGGATTTACTGTTAATATTTGGCCAGGACCTGTGAAATATTGCTTTAAACTTAATCCGAAGGGTCTTCCATAAACCCGTTTCACATTGATTTGTTTCCTCTCCTCTTGCTAATCGCGTGCCAAAGAGCCGGTTCAAACATGTCTCCTAGAGACTATAGGCGCCCTAGGGCATGTGCGCTGTGGGGCTTGTACGGTTTTGCCGGCATTTAGGTGAGCGTGTTGGCTCAGGCACCCCATGCTCAAACACCAGGTAGCACTTGCACTGCACAGAGGGAATGTCTGCAAAATACGCTGCCCTATCTGAAGTCTGGCTTGGTAAAAAAATACAATGAGTTGTCTCTTACAAATTTGCATCCTTATTCTATGGGTTCCATTTGCTTTTCTGATTAAGGCTGCTGAGATCAAAGGAAGCGCTCGAGCCAGCAGCTTCCCAACTAGCAGCGAAGGCTGGTGCTCCCAAAGCTCCTGGGTCTCTGCCTGTTTCTCCTGTTCAGGCAGCCCAAAGCTTTTTATGGTGCACAGTCATCAAAGGGTGGGATGAAGAAAGTTTGTCATTAGTTCTGATGCCTGTGCTGAATAAACATGCATGGTTTGGACAGGTCCTGTCCCACTACACGTTAGCTGGGACTGTGGTTTCTGCTGTCTCATTAGCCCTGGAGAAGGAGTTCCTGAGCTGGGACCACTGAGGGTTATTAATGCCTGCTTTCCACAGGCTGTGGGCTCACAGCAAAGTGTGGGCATTGGGCAGGTAGGAAACTTTCCAGAGGGAAAGGTCCTGCAGTAAAGCCAGCGGGTCTCCAGCCACCAGGAGAGCAACGGGGCTATGGGGAGGTTAAGCCATGTTTCCTGCTGATGTAAATGCTAAAGGAGCTTCCTATCCCACCAACAAACTGGGGGGAACACCAACTGGTGCCTGCCCAGTGCAGGGCTGTCCTTCACCCTTGGCAGGCAGCTGTCCTGCTCATCATACCCCACAAAGCCTCTGAGGGTTAAATACACAGCCCATGGGGAACAGCCGGCTGGTCTGTGCTTCCCGACTGCAGATGATCAGGCAAGGGGACAAGCGCTCTTGGGGACACTTGTTGTTTAACACCTCAGCTCTCTTTATAAAGAAGGGATTTTAACTAACAGGATCTGCTCTGCGTGGAAGATGAAAACCTGCCTTAAAAGCAAACCATCGTGCAAGGAGAGGCCAAGAGCTTGTAGGGCAGCAGGATTTGCTGCCATCCCCTTGCCCATCAGCTGCCTCGCTGCAGGAGTGATGGGCTGGAAGCAGGTCTCAGCTCTGTCACACTCAGGTGGCTTTCAGTTTTGGCAGTGGTTTTGTGTGAAGCTCCTCTTGCTGGGAGGGTGAGAGTGGCAGCCCCTTTTGCCTTCTTTGGCAGGGCTCCTCCTGCCACCTTTTTGGAGAGGAAAAGCAGTCACGTGCTGCCACCAGGTCCCTTCTTGGCTGAGCTCCTCTCACCCTGCTGAAAGACCAGCCAGGATCAGAAGGGTCACTCTGCCTGGATGCCCAGTTTAGCTCTACATGTCATGTGTTCAAACCACAAAAACCACAGCTCTACCCCATTTGGTCATGGGCCTTCCAACCACGACTGCTACAGAGCATCTGGTCACCACCAGGTCATGATCCTTGAACTTTGGGCACTTACCCCAGGGAAGTGGAGCGGGGATGCTGCTTCATCTGGGAGCACACACCACGCTGTAAGGAGATCCATTTCCAGTGCATGGAGACACCGCCAGCAAGTCCCTTTTAGGGGGAGGGGAGGAAAAGTCTCTTTTTTGGGGGCGCTCTCCCAGTATTGTGTTACTCCAGAAGCTTTTGGCAGCATGTGGCTGCACCTGCCACCTTCGAGGCAAGGCGCTGCAGGGCATGGGTCCCTTGCTACAAAAAGCCTCCCCAGGGGCTGGCAGGTGGTCTGGTCTTCGCATGGTGCCAGCAGATGGAAGCAGGGGACAGCCCCAGTCAGTTCAGCAGTACAATACGATTTACAGCAAGCACGTTTCTCAAGACATCTGCAAGGACAGAGCTTCATTGAGCATCATATACACACAGACAGCAGAGAAGGCTGGGCTGAGCCCTCCGCTACTGCGAAGCAGTCAAGGATGGACTCTCAGGGTGGGGGAGAAGTACCGCTGGTTTGCTTTTACATACTGTACATATATCTATTAATAGCTCCTTGGCATTTGACGTTCACAGCCAGTTTCCTTTAATGGTGAGCGTAAAAAGGAGGCAAAATGTCTTCAGCTACTTCCCCCTGGGAGGAAAGAGAAAGCAGCATCTCCCGCTCCCCCGGCTCAGCTGCCTGCCCAGGTGCCACCTTCGCCAGGGGTGTCTCCTTCTCCCGGCACCCTCCTCCTCCTCATCGGCCACCCACCACATGCTGGCCGGGGCCAGTCCTAACGCACGCCGTGCTTGCCCCATCTCCACTCCGCAACAGGATCAATGCAAGTCTCCGCCAGCTGCTCTGCACCTCCGCTCCGCTGGATGGGCAGGTGAACCGGGTTCAGATAGAAGGAAACAAAACAAAAGGAAGAAGAAGAAAGACAAAGGGTAATGAAAAGGTCCATGGCCCACAGCTGCCAAAGGAAATCTCTCGCCGTGTTTCTCTGACCATACTTGTCCCAGCCACTACAGCTGCTGTGGGATCCCCTGTTCCTTGTAGCCTGTGAGGAGGGAGGGGAAGGGAACATGATTAGTGTTAATTCCTAATGAGGACCCTCGGCGAGGCTCAAGCGAGCCATAAGCCTGGTTTACTAGGAGTGGCAAACCACATGGGAGAATAAGGGGGCTGCCATGTCCCACCTCACGGCCAGGCTGCCCCAGGGCAGGCTTAGCTCAGTGAGCCGCCCTGCCTTGCTTTAGTCAACGCCTGCCCTGTGTAATCACCTTCCTGGGCATGGTGTTGCAGCTGCTGGCGGCCAGCCTGGCCACTGCGGTGCCTGCCTAGCACTGGCCCCAGTGTGGGCAGAGGCACGGCTGCTTGGAGAGGTTATAAAGGCACAGCAGGTACCAGCAGTCACCAATTCCAGTACAGCCCTAGACCTAAAACCTTTCAGAAATGGTGTTTTCTGTCGAAATTATCCGGTAGGGGAGCATGGTTTTCTGCAGGGTAGGGCAAGTGTTGCCCTTATATACTGCTCCAGAGGTACCGCTGTTCCCAGGCTTGCTGGCTGTGCACCCGATGCACTCATGACTCTACTTGGGATCCGCATCTGAACCTCGTCCTTCCAGAGGACTGCCAGGTAGGAGGAGGCTGGTTTCCTCTATCCAACTTTTCGTTCTCGTGCTGGCTTTTGCTAAGAGAGCTCTCCAGCAGGAACCAATTTGCACTGCAGTTTGTAGAGGTGAACAAACACCTCTTGGAGAAGGGAGATGCCTTTAACCACAGGCTGATATGTCAGAGTTCACAGACCTCGGGATGCCTCCACAGGCCGTTTCCCTAACGATGTTCTCACTGCCCTGTTATGCACTTGCTTTGCTCCAGGCCAGCAGAATGACAGGAGCTCTTGTCAGGGCACAGCAGCTGTCTGGCAGGACTGGTGAAAACAGTTCTCCAGCAGCAAACCCAATTGCACTGGAAAACTGCCCAGATCCCTCCTTCTCCATCCCTTCTCCTCTTCTCCTGGCCATGGTATCTAATGTACCTCCTGTCCAAGGCAGCAAAGCCCTGGGGAGCTATGTGTTGGCTCACGCTTGGCCCTCGGGGACACTGGGACCCCACTGCGTTGAAGCCACATGGATGCTGCAAGGGCTAAAGAAGCCTGTTTTGCTGCTTTTCACATCTCCTTGCGCGACTGGGGCCCCACTTTATTTGCTATCCCGTACGTAGTGGTTGCGAGGAGGCTGCAAATCCCATAGGGCAGGGAAGGGCAATGGGAGAGCACCCACAGCTCTTAAAAAAATGGTTGGTTTTTTTTAACACTTTCCTAGGTGGTTGCAATGACTGCACCAGAACCTTTACCTGCTTTCTTTTCAAGAGAAGCTGGAATTGTTATTAAGATAGTATCAGTGCAAAAGATTTCCTTTGTAAAGAAGAAACCAAACTGTCCTTACCGGCACTGCCTGCAATAGTGAGGAGCTTTCAACGAGAAACCTTTGAAAAATCAGGAGGTTTTTTTCTTTGTTTAAATAATGTAAGTAGCCTGTCATTTTTATATTTTGAATTTTAAATAAGTCTGAAATTTCACATCTCAGGATAACGCTTAACTCTTCAAACACTTTTCCACTGATGCTTTTTAGTATTTCTTTGCTACCCTTATGTCAGGCTTTTGTAAGTCCCTTAAAGCTGAACACAAAATACCAGCAGGTGCCACAATTCCTATCTTGAAGGGACTTTTTGATTAACTAAGAATTGGCCCCAGCAAATGAACTTTGCTGCACTTTGGAAAAATCCACGCATCCACCCAGCCTTGGCTGTCTGGATCTCCTGCTGCTAAATAAGCACAAGGAATAGAGGAGATTAATGACACTTATCAGCACATATTACCTGGCACCGCGCTGCTGCCCATCGTGTGGAGCTGAACAGAAAGACTCTTACCTCTTTCAAACAGCTTTTTCTAGGGGGGAAAATGATGATTTCTTATGCATTTATGTTCTAAGTGTGAGTCAGCTATGAAGGCAAGATGAGCTGCTTGGAAATCTGTAGTATGGGCTTGTCTATGACGTTGGTTTAATTTGTTTAGGGATCATGGTTAAAAAAAATAAAACAAACCCAACAACATGGACCAGAGAGCTGGGGCATGCCATAAATCCTTAGGAAAAGTAAGCAAGCTAGGTTATACTTACAGTAACTTGTTTGTGTAGCTGTGCCTTTTATTAAGATACAATAGAAATCTTTCCAGTCCTGCTATCGGTTTTGAAGGTGGCTGGAAGCCAGTTACAGTGGCGGAGCCTGTCTCTCTCTTTACGTGACCAAAGAAAGCCTGAAGGTGACCTGTCCTATGCTAAACTTATTTACTAAGATACTTCAGAATTAACTTATTAAATAGTTTATATATGAAAATAGGTTCTGCATTTCTTGCATAGGAATAGCTATTCCATACGAAGCAGCTTTATGTCAGTCCACCTGCAATACAGTTACAAAGCAGCTCTGTTACAGACAGCTCTGGGATCAAGATTCAGTTGGTCTCTGCACAAAATCACTGATTTAATCAAGTTTCTTGAAACTGCATTTCTTCTGTAAAAGATTGCAAGTACGATTCAGGCAAGAAGAAACCAGTCTGTGCACCAGCTGTCCTACTGGGACGGGGTTCATGCAGAGGGTGGCCTCCAGATGCCCTCCAGGCTGAACCGCCTCCCTGCCCAGCTCCGAGGGTGCCCTCAGGGCAGCCCGAGGGGCATCAATGGGTGGAGAACACGCCCCTGGGCCTGTGTGGTCACAGGACAGACACAGAGACAGGTGGACACACGCACATAGAGGCACATGGCTGGACCTGGGCTGGAAGTGGGCAGTGCCAGCCAAAGCGAATCCCAAAGAGCTCGCCCGGCCGAGCGCTTGCTGCTCTCCGTGGGAAGCCGCCATGGGGTGTGAGGAGGAGGAAGAGGAAGAGCAGAAACAAACTTACCTTGTGAAACTTTGATGGTGAACAAAAGGAGGCAAAGGAACATGAAAGAAAGAGAGAGGGAGAAATGTAACTGTAGACGATATATCCAAAACACATGGAGAGCCAGAAAAGAACAAATAAATTCGGCCCGCAGAGTAAACAGAGGACAGCTGCTCTACCACCAGACATTCACAGCAGGGCTCAACGCTATTTAAAATGCTTGAACGTGACGTGGATTGTTTCATTTGGGGCTCTTGTTTATAGAGGATGGGGGAATCCTCATCTGCTTTCCAGCTCGTCGGCGCCAAGCTGGGCAGGCTGGATGGACTAACAGCCCCGAGCAATGCTGCCGCAAACGCTTTCCTCTGTGACACCGCTGCTCCACAGCTTTAACCAGAGGGGAGCTGCTGAAGGAAGGTGGCAAACAAGACGTCACGGTGTACCGGACAGCGCACGGCAAGGTGTTCACAGTCCCAGTGCAGGGAAAACTACCCCTGACGGCTTTTTGGCAGCTTTGCTGCTGAGTTTGCTTGTGCCCACAGCTAACTCGCTTCTGTGGAGTGCCTCAGCCTGGCAGGGTGCTGCAGCCCTGGTGGTGTTTAACATTCCTACAGTATCTTACGAACTTACCCTACTGCAGCATCTGGTAGCAAAGTGCAAAAAGAGGTTTTTTAACTACTTTCCTCAGGCATAGTTTGGGGGACAGCTCTATTCAGATTCCAAAAAAATCCCTAATAGGTCTAAGCAGGCAATTTGTCCTCCAGATTTCCTTCATCTCATGAAGCGTTACCAGCTGTTTAGGATGTTGATGTTTCCCAAGTCTCCCTCAAGCGCTTTCTGCCCCCTTTCCTTCCCAGGGCAGCTGCGGTACCTGCCCTAGCAGGGGCCCTGCAGAGAAGAGAGGCTTTGAGGTGCTTTCCAAAGCCCCCCAGAGCCTGAGCGTACAGTAACCACGCACTCATCTGCTCCTGCTTCCGGCAAGGTCTGAGCGCTGTAATTAGTAAAGGCGTGACAAGTGGACAGCGAGGTTACAGGTAATTCCTTACCACTGGCTGGCGGTCGGTCCCTGAGAATAAGCTGCCCACTGCAGACACCAGGAGTCCCTGTCCTGTGAAACCACAGGAGAAGGCACCTTTGCTCGTTCATAGGTGCAGCCTCGCAAGCCGTTAATTCAGAGAACAGAAGCTGAGCGAGAAACCAGGCTTGTCTTCTTGGCTGCGTTTGTTAGAGGTGAAACAACTCCTGGACACACATTCCCCGACTTCTGTCCCCTATGTCACCTCAGTGTGACATTACTATACTGATTTCTGTGGTACTCGTCAAGAAATGGCACAAAACCTTTTACAACGAGCTCCGAGCAGCGAGGGAGTTCCCGGAAAGGCCGTTCCGCTGCGTTCGTTCCGCACAATGCAGCTAATGAAGACGTGTGCTGTGTGGGCTGGGGACAAGGTGTGCCTTTAGCAGAGGGAAAGTTGCCCGGAAAGCCTTAGGAGGCTCATTTTCCAGCTGGCCTTGGCCAGCTAATTAGTTCTGGTTTGCCGCAGCTCCGCGCCTTGTCCCCGCAGCTGGGACGAGGGGTTTGAGGAGCGTGCGGGGTGGCAGTGCTGCCCAGCCGCCACCAAGGACAGCTGGATATTTGTAGGAGCAGCAGGGGCAGAACCCAGATTAGTTTTTAAAAGAAGCGTTTCCTTTTAATCTACCTTTGCTTTCAGACAGCAGGTAAAGCGAAGGACGGTTCCCAAAGCCATATGGCTGCTTAAAGCAGATAGTTGTGGTGTTTAATGGGGCCAGCTGGCAATCCATTTAAATTAGCAGAGAAAATGCCCCGTGCCACTGTGCTGCCAAAAGTAATTAAGTGTGACAGCAAAACTGCATTCAATTAATCTTCCTTCTGGGATATATCCTGCTAAAGGGCACCTTAAAGGAGATGAGGGGACCCCCCGAGGTCAGTTGGTCTCTTCCTGTGTCCCACTTTGCTCCTGACAGACTTGGGTCTACCCACTCTTGAGATCTTCCAGTGACAGTGAGGGCAGATCCTGCCATGCCACCTCTTCATCACTTTTACCTTACTGGAGGGAAAAGGTCTCCTAAATTTCACACAGATCTTTCCTGCTGTTACTTAAATTTGCCTTAAGCTAAACTACTGCCTTCTCCTGTTTACTAGCCTGCTGAACCTTCTCATTGCTTGCTGTCTCACGGTCCTCTGGACTCTCTCCAGGCTGTCCACCTGACGTACAGCCTCCAAAGCTGACCACAAGCCTCGCCGCAGCTTTATGTCTGGTGAGAAAGGGAACCCGTCAATGTCCTACAGGCTCTGCTCCTACCTGCCTGGGCGGTGTTTGTTCCCTCCACAGCAATGTACTCCCGTGCAGTTGTGACTCACTGCAGCCACCACATCCTTCTCTCAAAAACAAGCTGTTCCCTAGTGTGTATTTATGCAGTTGATTAATCCTTCCTTAGTGTCTTGGGCTTGTCCCTACTGAGCAGCATTTTTTTTTTTTTCAGACCGTTTCTTTGATTTGCTTGAATGTGGACGCTGCCCTCGCTGTGCCTGCCGTCCTTGCAGCCGCCGGTGATGCGGGGCTGGTAAGCCCCTTCTGTGGTCTGTCATCCAGCCATGAATGAAAACACTGAACAGAGCTGGCTTCAGGAGGGACCTTTCCACACACCTCTCCTTAGATCTTTCTAGCTCAGGAAAGTGCATTTAGAGAAGTTCTCAAGTACGTTTTCACCTGGGCCACGTCTCCCTGGCTTGCTGGTAGGAATGATGTGTGAGACGGTGTCGGTGTCTGAAAGTCAGGAGGGATGGCTGACCGCCACCACCACTCACAAAATGAACCCTCTGCCACAGAAGGGCATCGAGCCAGCCTGGCACAGCTTGTTCTGGGCAAACTCAGGTTGACTCTGTTGCTTTTTATTTTCTAAATGCATGCAAGTTACTTGTTTGATTTCTTCTTCCAGGAACTGAAGTATACCTGATTGGCCTGTAATTCTTCTTCTCTTCCCCTCGTTAAAGACAGTATGACATTATCCCCAAAGCTCTCCCCTCAGAGCAGGCTCCCCTTTTTAATGGCTGAGAATTAGCACTAGAAGATGAAAAACCAGAACGAGCCTCCCGAACTTCCACTGAGCTCTCCACCAGCTACTAAACGGGCAGGTGGTCATCCAGGGAGCGAGGCACTCATCCCTCAGGGAAAGCCAGCCCGGAATCCCCGAGCCCAGGCTGCCTCCCACCCTTCTCCTCCCTGCTAACCCCCATCAGCTTACACACCACCGGCTGTGCCCTGCCTCTAGCACAACAAAATCCATGGCACCTTCACGAGCCTGTGTGGCATCGGCCATTTCAAGGCAAGGAAGACTAGAGGTGGGCAGTAGGATTATATTTTTTAACTATTTCCCACCTGCATGCAGATTCAATTTGCAACAGAGTACAATTTTTGTCCAGTGCATCAAACAATTTGTTTGCACACAAACAAAATGCTATCTCCCGGCATTTTTTTTTTTTTTAACGAAATGTCTTGTTTCTTGCATTTGAAACTCTTTCTTTTTTAAGTTATTACTTTTTTTTTTTTTTAACATGAAAATAAAACAGGAAAAAACACACCATTTGGGGTCTGACAGGGCTGTTTGATCCAGCTGGGAGCACTTGATCACTTCTGTTCTTTGTTTTGACTGAAAAATGAGTTTTTTCTTTTATTCTCTGTCAACCAAGAGCTGCTTTATTTAGCCATTATTTTCTCTGCATGCTAAGCAAACTTAAAACCCAGCTATTTAATGAGACAGCAATAAACTGCCAAGGGCTGCAACTTGTCAGATTGATATATAGCTGGTTAACATAAGACACATTGACTCCTCTTACCCTTCTCTACTGTCATCAGAGGGGCCAGGATGAAATGCTGTTGCTGTGGTCAGGGACCTCTTGGCCTGAGCAACTCCACCACATGCTGTTTACCCACCCTCTGCCTCCCAAACTCCCCTCTCTGCTGGGGTCCAGTAGAGAGCAGCTTCAGGGCAATACTTCCAAGCTCTATGGTTTTCCCCAGCAACCAAACCACAAAGCCAGTAAGACCCTCCTGAGCTCCAGCCCCTCTACCTGGAGGACATACATGAATAGGACTATGGAGAAAAGCAAGTCATGGTTTCAGCTGTGGCTCTTTATGTGGACAGATGCTTTCCTGCCTCTCCCTACAACTGCAGACCTGGATCCTGCCAGACAGTGAACCACACACGGAGGCTGTCCAGCAGAGGAACAGCAGAAGAGTGTATGATTATGAACATGTAATTATGGGATTACACACAAATTAGGCAAGTTCTTAAAGACACATCACAGATGTACACCAATTCACAACTTGCCCTCAGAAATAACTTGGGCTACCTCTGCTCTGCAGGTAATTTGTAGGGAAAACCAAAGGGCAGCGCTGCCTTTGTCCCAAGGAAAGCCTTTTGCCTTGCTTATGTTCAGGCTTTTAATATCCGTTGTTTGCTCTGTGTGGGGATTGCCCTTAACTCAGCCCGTAAATTGAAGCTGGCTCAGAAATTAGCAGGTGGTTTGGTGAGAGGGTTTAACCTCTGGGTGCAGCAGCCAAAGATGTGCACTGGTTTCCTGCTGTATTTTCAAATGTCATCCATTTCATCCTTTGGCAGGTGCCTGGCAATTTCCTGAGATCCTCTCTCCTCCTCTCTCATGCAGCCACAGATGTCATCAGCAGAGATGACAAACTGGAGCCCCTTCAAACCAAAAAGCAAAAGCTGCTGGTAAGCCATTCTCTGGGAGAAGTGCTAGCTTTGGGAACTGCCTGCCCTGCCAGCCTGGAGGATCTCAGACCCGTTTGGTTTGGGGCAATGCCCACCAGCCTCTGCCACCCTTTGGAAAGGGAGTGGGGTCCTGCAGATGCAAGCAGCACCATGAGTTGTGGGCTACTTCTGTCTTTGGAGGCTAGGTGAGGCTGTCACCTTAATATTTAAAAAAATGATTCCTCTCTTCTTCCCCTAGACTAATGTTTCGGAGGCTCCTTTAAGAGTGTAGGGGAAATCCTTCTTCAAGTAGCTAAACAGCCCTGCTCAGCCTAAGAACCTGGTGTGGAACACACAAAAAAATGCCTTTAGGTAAATGTATTCTGGGGAGGGTCTAGGATTGTTCCCAGGGCTTTTCTGGGGACAGCTGGCCCTGTGTGCTCCCTGGGAGCAGAACCAGCCTCATGAGAAGGTCTCACTAACCAGAGAGATGCAGCCAGAGTCACAAAGGAGAAAGGTCTTTCTTGTTCAAACATACACATGGATGTGACCGGGGCAGAAAGGGCTCCAGACAGCAGAATTCACAGTACTGGGGGGCTTCAACCCTTCCTGCACTTTTAATTTCATAAAGGCAAAAGGAAGATCCTAACCTACTTGGTGGGATGGGAGGCTCTTCCAGATGTGTTACGGGGCCCATCCCAACTGCCTCCCAGCAATTCCTCTGACTACTGTGATCCTCATGGACTTGCAGGGCCCATCCTGTGGCTCTTCTCCCCTACAGTGCAGTCCGATGGCTTGCAGGGGCATTAGCTGGGACCCAGCAACACAGCCATGGAGGGGAGAAGTCAGGGGGTTTAGTGCACTGTACTTACTTGCAAGAATGACCATGTCCATCCCCCAAAATATACTCATAATCCAGCCAACCATCACGATCGCTGTCAGGATCTGAATCAGAGCAGCAGCAATGTTCAGCCAGAAGACACAACACATGTGCCTGTCGGGGAGGTCGGTCCGGGCTCCACACAGCACGGTGAAAGCGGATACAAACGTTCCTAGGGGGAGAGCAGCAACAAAACACCCAATGAAAGCCATGGCTGCACACCAAACTCCTTCCCTTCCTTCTCTGCTTCTCAGAGCATCCCACTTCTTGTGCTCCCACTGCAGTGCTGAAAAGCTGGAAACACTTTACAGGAGGACAAATGGAGGCACAGCCACATCTCACTTGAACACGCTACTGTCTCCCATTGAACTACACCAATACCTATACTCAAAAACCAGGACAAAAAAAACCACTCTGGGTTTTGGCTCCTTCCTCCCCACCCAACAGTAACCATTTACGTGCTGCAGACAGTTTACAAATGAGTGCTGTGTGTCTGGAAATACCAGTCTACCTTTATTCTGGTTGGTGACTCTCCCTTGGGGAGAACTTTTACTACACAGAAGCTCTAAAAGGGAAAACTGCACCCAGCATCAGATCAGGACTGGCTCCAGAAAGCTGTATGGGTCTGGCAGTCTGTTATTATTCCCAAATGCTGCTCTAGAAGGAGCACACACAAGAAAAGAGGTGCTAATATGGCACTGCATTTTTGCACAATGCTTTCCTCAGTCACAAGTTGTTACCTGAGAGCATGTTTTAACAAAGCAGAAGCAGCTAAACCAGTGTGGGAGCCAGCAACCTGGTGTTGCCGCCCTTGGCTCTGCTTGAGACCACCTTATAGAAGTTGAAAACGCCCGTCAAACTTCCCAAAACACTTCACATGAAGGATCTTGTTGATGTATGAAAGATAAAGCTGGGGGGAAGAAAACTACACCACAGCAGCCTTTACAAAGATTCTTCCTGAATTTACCACACTGGATAAGCCTGATCATTTATTCACAGCTGATGTCCTGGACCCACGGCTAGCTGAAACCCCCAGCTCGGGACAGCCTTGTCTGTCCACAACCAACCTGCCTGTTACAGCACAGGCAAAAGCAGAAGAAACTTGTTTCTGACCCCTATAATGTACAAGCTCTTGGTCAAGAGGTTCAGTCACCTGACCTGAATATGCATTTCAACACCTCTTATCATTATGAATTGCCTTTGGGTTTTTTTAATAACATAAATACAGCATTGCTAAGGTAGGTACAAAGGTGTCATGGGGATTGTACTGGATAACATAGTTCTGTGAAATGCTTTCTTTAACAAATGTCTCGAATTAAAAATCCTGCAGCATAATGTCCAGTGGTTTCTACAAAAAAATGCTCTTTTTCCTACCAAAAGACGGAAGCCTGCAAACACCTTGTAAGTTGTGAATGAATGAGCTCATCCTCAATGCACACAAATGCCATGTTGAATTTGAGGGAAGGAGGGAGTTCCTTGGTTTGGCTGAAGACAGGAAGGAAACGCTCAGTTTACACCCTTCCAGAAGACCTCACAAGAGAGAGCAGAAGGATCTGCTTAGGAGCAAAATATCATTTGGTCCTGCACTGCCAGCGTGGTGGATGAGATAATCTCTTCCACTGCTGCCTCTTCTTCAGTGGGTCACAAGGATAACAGGCGGTTAAGATGCCAAAATGCTGGGGAAGGCTGGCTACAGCCTATTTATAATTTCATCATCCTCTGCAGGCTTCAACTCCAGCATCTTCCTAACACTCCACCAGCTCTTGAAACCCCGCTCATCTTCCTACCGCTGGCTTGATCTGATTTCATACTCCCACCCACTCCCTTTGCTGCACGCCTAAGCTGGGCACAGAGCAGCACCGTGGTGGAGGGGAGTGGGTGAGCGCTGCTGGGGCAGTGGGAGGCAGCCCCACAGCAGAGCATCACTGGCAGGGAGAGGGGCAGCACCTTCTCCCATGTGAGAAATCCCCCTCGGGCTTCATCCTCTCACTGATCAGCTTTCACAGGCAGGGTTTCATCCCCTTATCCATCAAAACAAAAGGGTCTGCACAGAGGAAAAGGAGCCATCATTTTAATCCCAGAGGATGCTGTAGAAGTCTTCCCATTACTTGTTAAAAGAAAGGCTGTCTTTTGCTCTGTGGCTTTGTCTTCCATGTCTTTTGTGACCCCTGTGTGAGATAACGTGAGATCTCTGCCCTGCTTCACCTACTTTTTTTTTTTTATTTTCCCTTATAGCATCTCCAAAGGAGAAGGAAGCCTGGAATATTCCCCTGTGCTTCCTGAAACTGTTGTCTGCAAAGTTACACCACAGCACTCTCTGAGATTAAATATGGATTGATGCAAGATCAGAGAATGGGTGTTTACATTTTCCCATCAGGATGCAAAATCTTGCCAAATGGAAATGCATGTCTCATTTTAAAATGAAAATGAAAATCTTCCCCTCTTGCCTTACCTTTAACTCTTCCAAGATGTGTTACAAAAAAGGTTGCAAATGAGCAATAATTCTTAAGCTACAGCTTCAAATCCTTCCAGTGAAGCTTTTAAGATTTTTACATCGTTAGAGTGAGGTGCTGAATTAGCTAAATAATCCCCTAAACACCACAGTGACTAAGCTAAAGTCTAGTCCCATTCAGAAAGTAATAAAGCAAGCAAAGCAGTTAAGCATCCCTCTCTGGACAGCGAATTGATACAGAAACTAGGATTAAAATCTCATGAACCTTGGCTTCTGATTCCCTCTTCAGGCCACTTTCCTACTCACGGGAGCTAATCCATTTTCCAATGCCAGTGCATTTTCTTCCATAATTATGATTAACTAATCTTTGGGAGGTTGTTGGCATTTTTAAATACAAGACTTGAGTCATGCCAGCAGACATAAGATGGAAGTATTTTTCCTCTAGTCCACATACATTTTAAAATGTGAAGCAGAAGAAAGGCTTAAATGCATTTCCCAAGGTAGATGTTTTCCCTTTAAGAAGCCATAGTAGTTACACACTGCCGAATATGGAAGTGTTTGCATCTGGAGGAAGAGAGGTGGAGAGGAGGAGGAGGAAGGCAAACAAGCTGTATTTGCTGATACCAGCTGGCTGTGGCAGAGCTGGGGCACCGAACCATTTCCTTTCCTGACCAAGCACCCAGACACTTGAATAGCTGAGCAATCTTAAACTCCATACACCGATTGCAGCTGGGGTGATGTTGGCCAAATAAATCGGCTGCACAAAAAGGTCTCAGGCTGTGAGTGTAACCAGCAAACACCAGCTGCTAACTTCTCAAGCAGATGTAAACTAAAAGCCCCCACAGTTATGCCAGCACAACATAAGTGAATTATATCAAGTATTTCTTACATCTTCCCAATGAAAAATACCCAAAATGCGGTAAAATCTGGGATTATTCTAGACTGTGAATCAATACAGCCTCTTTGGGGACAGAGGGGAGGCTGTGGAGAGATGTCCTCCTACGTGAGCTAACAAGTCTGTTCGTTGAGCCTCACGGGGCATCAGAGCCCACTGCAATCACCTCACCAGGCCATACAGCCCACCCGGCTCCCGGAGCCAGCAAGTACCAGGGGCTGGCCAGAGGGATGGGTGGGAGCTGAGGTCTGCCCTTCCGGAGCAAGCCGAGGGGCAGAGGCTGAAGGCGCCATGTGCAGCGAAGCTGGGAGGAGATGGGAAGCCGAGCTTGCTCTTTTGACTCATGTCATCTCACTTGGGGCAGTGTCAGCCAGCCAGAGCACCACGCGCTGTTTTCAGCAAGGGAAGAAAGCCTCTGGGAGCTTGTGTTTGCTTTTGCTGTCAGCAGAATTGGGGTATTTTTAGATTACACCAGTAAATATGGAAAGCTTTTTGTTTTCAGTAGTTTAACCCGTTCAACATGAAGGGAGGGGATGTGTTAGCTGTAAGACAAGACTGGAAAGGGAGATGGTTTTGCCCTTCCTCTCCTCTCCGGTCCATTGTCATACAGGATAAAGTCCCCTCTCCCGTGTATGCTGGTACCCTGGCAGCCATGGCTTTCCCATGAGCATCATCGGCTGGTTCCTGGCCTCACAGAGTACATGGAAATAGTATGAGAGAGGAATAGTTTTGATTTTTTTCTCTTAGATGAAAAACTCACACCCTAGAGAGAGCTCTCCTGGCTTATCACTGTTTGGGTCACTTTTCTGGGGTGGAGGAAGACATGAAGTCAAGCCTACGGCCTGTCCTGAGCATCTCCTCTGTGCTGAGTGCAGCAGCCACTGCATTATGGAATATCTTAAACTGCATGAGAGAAGTTTTTCTCTCCTGTTTTTGCAAGAAAGCCTGTCTCCTGCAGGAGCTTCAGCCAGATACAGAGCCTGGCATGTTTCACGTGGAGGACCTGGCTGTAAGCAAACTTCTGATGGCGCCTTCCAAGAAAACAGCAGAAGTGGGGGAGCCTGGTTGGAGCCAGGGTGCAAACCAGAGCGAGTTGAGACACTCATGGCCACAGTGTAATTTCAGTACACAGATAACTTGTTAATGGGGTTCCCACTGACTACCAGGTATCTAAAACTTCATACCAGAAAGCACTTCTGCTGGAAGGAAATCACTTCTGATAAGCTGCCCTGTTAACAGGTGGAGGAACAGCAGAAACCCAAATTACCGCAGTCAGGGGCAGGTGCTGCTGGTTGTCATGGTCCCTACCCTACAAAAGGCCGGAGCCAGAGAGGGAGAGGGAAACACCTCTTCTGCTAAGCCTGGAGGTCATTTAAGATGTTCTGCTATAGCACTGGAGTAAATAAGACAGTGGGATGGTGCCTCCTTTCCTGCTCCCAGAGGGGAAAAATTGGACCACATTGTGATGCTGGAGCACAGCTGCAGGTAAGCACAGGCAAAGATAGGAAGGAAGGGGAATGAAATTTGAGGTGTCTGTGGGAGTAAGGAAGGGTGTTGGATCAATGGTGGGAGATTTAGCTAATGAGTGTGTGTTTTGTGGGGATGAGAGGTACCTGTATAGCTGCATTGTGTCAGGGGAGTGCTCTGTGTGGGGACACATCTGGTGTGCCTTTGAATTTTTTAAGTAAAATGATTATTAGCTGTCGTTACACAGCATTAGCACGTATATGAGGCAGATGTTGTGGATGCGCTGGAAATTCATGAGTTGGGTTTCGGTTGTGTGAGTCAGAAAAATTGTGCGAGAAGGGTGCCTGTTTCATCCGTATTACAGTGAATGTTGTATCTACTGGTATCCTTGGGCTCTAAGTGTCCTGAAATTGGTTTTATACTCTGTTTGAACTGGAAGGAGTTGTTGCAGTTGTGGAGGCCGTTCGCTGTTGGTATCAAACCATATGCTAAGCTGTAGTCCTTTGGATTATGATGAGGTAAAGAGATCTACTGAAACTTAACCAAGAAAGGGCATCTACTGATGCCCAAAACCTTTCTCCTCTGTTTATGAGGGCAAAGCTGGGCTACACAATAAAATGCAATTGCAAAGCATTAACACTCAGGCTGACTATCTGCTGAAGGTTCCTAAAGTAGAAAACTGTTTGTGTCTTTGCTTGAGAAAATAAACAGAAGGTAAAGCCCCCTGGAAGTGTTTTGGCCAGTGTGAGTCCTCACCGGTGTCCCCAGTCTCCCTGCCGATGGAACTCAGTAGGGTTTAGGCTGCATCAGAGAGAACCCGCCAGCACAGGTGTATCATCTAAACCCTCTGAGATGAGTGCTTTCTTTCCAATCTTACTGTAGCTCTCAGGACAGAAAAGGTTGGTCCAGAAGAGCATTTGATGCACCTGTGTGTAACTATCACAGCTTTTGCAGTTTGCAAGTGCAGTGCTCTTGTTGAGGTCTCCACCACGCCTCTTCTTCCCAGACAGCTGTGACTGTGGGTGGGAGGCATGCAGCAAGTCTCTCTTGTTTGCAGCAAAAGCAGAGATGTAGAGGTTGAAGGGTGTCCTCCTGAGGAAGCTAACCACTCCCAAGTGCCTGGGCCTAGCCCAGGACAATACAGAAAACCTGTATTCCCACCCAGTCTCCTCACACGCACTCAAAGCAAGCAACGGAAGATGCCAGCCTGCTTGCTATCTGCCACCCTCTGAAAATAGGTACATGCAACTACAGCTGCAATCCTGAAGCAGAGCATCCAGCTGAAGTGTCTGTGGCTGCCTCACACCAAGCACCTTGGGAGTGCTGAAGAATTCATGCTGCTGCTATGATGTTGAGGCCAGTGCTTAACCCAGAGCGTGTCATTTACACAGCAATTCTTCACCTGTTAGTGGGTGCCAGACTTGTTTCTCTTGAAATATAAAGAACATAGAGATGGCAAGGCTGCAGCATCAGCATGGTTAAGGGGTCCCACCAAAGAGAATGAGCAGCCTGAGTGCCAGTGGCATCTCCTACATCCTTGCTCTTCTAGTTTATTTCAGCCATGGAAGTAAGCCAGGACTCAGTACAATTACATGGCTTTCTTGTAGAAATAAAGGTGGTTTAGATCAACATTTTAAAAGTTTGGGGTTTATGCTAAAGTTTGACTAAACGGCCACTGGCAAGCATTCTTCCCCTTTCCAGTATCCATGCAGACTAAAACCTACTCCTGCCATGTATAGTGCAAGGGGGCGAGGGTGGAGAGGTGGCTTTAACAATTTGAGAGGGAAGAAGAGCAGGAGCAGTGTATAGCTTCGAAAACAGGAGGTTTGCTTGGTCCCAGGCAGCCCCTCTTGGAAGGGAAAATCTGAATCCCACGTGCATAGGCCAGGTGTAAGGGGGCTGCAAGGGGGGAACACCAGTGATGTGCAGACACCTGGCAGCAAAGCAATTCCCTGCCTGCAAAGGCCAGGTCTTGTGGACAGCAGCGCAGGCAGGACCTGGGCCAGAACAGTGGGAGCTGAAGGATTGGAGAGGGAGGAGAGAAAGGGAAGGAGGAGAGAGTGGAGGCAGCAAACGTGACAGAACCTAGATGTTGCCATGGAGAGTAGCTCATGAATTTTCCTCTGTGGCCTGCTATTAAAAATGCTTTGTTTAGCTTCTGCCAGCACGTAGTTTTTATTTTCCCCTTCCATATTGGAAGGACGTTCAAAGTGAACGCTGGCTCTGTCCAGTTCTTTCAATCCTTGCTACAGACAAAAACATACAGTCACTTGACAAGCGAGAGCTGGCACTTGCAATTCTTGTCTCTGCAGGATTTGTTCCAGCTCCCAGGTCTGCAGGAGGTGGGCTGCGTATGGGATCAGCATTCTCGTTTCCCTAAGTACGAGAGCTGACACTCAGGTCACCTCTCTGACCACAATGGCAATCTGTTGCTGACAGGTTTCCCTACACACGTGAAAAATGTCCGTCGTGTCCCAAAGCGTTCTATGCCCATGACTGATGACAACTGCTTCAGTACATCGCTGTAGCTCCAGCACCGAGCTCTGCATCTGTTTGTTATTAGTAGGTTTGTGTCATGTGGTCAGAACAGACTTGACAGTGTTTATGTAGCATCTACAGAAGACGGCCCACGTGCAAGTAAGATAGCGCTGCCTTTGCATCAAAAATGAGATTTTTCTCATATTTAATGCTTTAGGAAAAGTTAACTCTTCTGAAAATGCAGTCAAGTTTTGAAGTTTGTGTTAAACTCTGCAACAAACTTTCACAGACTTCTAAGGATAAAAATACACAGCAAAAATCTTAAATTACATGGTGGGGGGCTGCATGAAGGTGAAGTGACTTACTAAAGCTTTAATTATACACTGAGCCATCGGCATTATTTTTACTCTGCAGCACTGAGATGTTTTGAACACTTACAAGCAGTCACCCATAAATAGTGAGATTACAGTACAGCTTGTTCCACTGCCAGACATTCCACAATCCCTGGGTGAAGTTTTCCAACCCAGTCCTTTGGTTTAATTCTGTTGACTTGATGCTTAAAATTAAGGGTGTGCTTGAATTATTTGAGATTGGAGAATTTCTGCTGAACAGCGATGAAGGGTGGTGGAACAGGCCTCAGACTTCTGCCAGAACTTGCTGTGGCTGAATTATTTTTGCAAGTTGTACCGGCCTGATTCTCAAACTAAGTTTTTCCCCTCGTGAATAGAAGATGTGGTCCCAGAACTGCCACTGGTATTTTGCATCATGCTTTATAATAGTATGAACCACTGGAAAGAACTTGTAATTTCCCAGAAACAGAGAGTAAAAAAATATTGCTACACAGAAACCTAGACATAGGAAACGGGAAAGGTGCACCAAACAATGCCTACCACCTACAGTCACAGAAAATTAATTGTCCAAGCCTATCTACACCAGAAGTATAATCTTTTGCCACGCGTCCAAGATAGCATGACACAAGGAGAAATTCTCTGCCACTTATCACAGTATCTTAGCTGACACTCAGACTCAGTTCAGCTGTCTGAGCACAGCAGCAATCTGTCTCTTACTCCCAGCTCCTTCCCTGTGTGACACTAGTACCTCACAAACAGCCATCTTCCTTCCCAACCCATTCTGGCTCCTGCTTGGGATATCCCTGCCCATCCAACTCGCACAGTAGCTATTCACTATGCCTGTCCTGCTGACTGTGGTGGTACAGAGGGATGCTCTGCTGGTTGTAAAGAAGTCATCCTTTGGGCACAGCGAGCAGTCTAGCAGCTTGAGCTCCACATACAATAATCTGGCTTGCTTCTTGCCCACAGCTACACTGGCTTGGTTAAAGCTAATTTGGTTCCCCAGTAACACTCTGCAGTTTGTAAAGTAGATGTTTGCTATGGAGGAGATCACAGGCTGTCTGCATGTTAGGCGGGGAATGAAGAGCCAGGGAGGCTAAACGACATCTCCCTTGTTCTGCTGCTAGCTGGGGGCACCACTATGAAAGGAAGCGAGACACTGCAGCTTTGCTTCTGCTTGAGGCTTACTTTCTTCTTTGCTAATGAAATGAGATGAGAATTTTAATTAATTTGCATCCTCATTAAGTATGCCAGCATTGAGAGAAATAATGTAATTGACTTCCAATTATAACAACAAACACAAGGGAGAACAAAAGGCATGGCCACGGTTTACAGCACAGGGCACTTTGCTATAAGCTCATCTGCCCTAAGAGGATGCATTCCCACTGCTCTGTAATTTTATCAGCAACTTTAAAGTTCTGCTTCATGGAAACAGCTCTACTTGCTGGTTTCTCTCTGCTGTCTCCTATCAACCAGAACTTTCTGTATTTGTACTGTCTATTAAACCAGGTACTCCCCTTCATGTTCCCCTTTCCTCCCTCCAGCTGCCAAGGAACACCAGCTTGGGTGCTTTGCCTTGGCTTTCCTAGTCCTAGGCTGCTCTGTGCCTGCCCACTGCAGGAGCTTGGGATCCAAGTGCTAGAGGAACCAAGGAGATGGAAGCAACCTTCTGCTATAACATCTCTTATTTTTTAAGACTATGATCCCCATTCACAATTCTCAAGCGTCTCCAGAAACCAATCTTCTGTTTTCTTGATGTACCTCCAGGAATAAACTTGGAGCCATTCCATTTTTATGCTATTGATACTGAAATAATTTGGATGTGGCTTTTCATCCAAGCTTTACAAACCTGGAAGCTTCAAGAGCAGAATGTTGGGAGAGAGCCCCTCCTCATTTCAAGAGGCCACAAAACTACCTGGAGGAAAAGCTTTTTGACTTTGATACCTCCCAGTTCCTAAAGGTTTCTGGAAACGAGCTGTGTAACAGTGGAAAAATAATGAGGAAAAGGCTATGGATTCTCAAGAGCTTTCACAAAGGCTCTTTCCAATTATACACTGATGAACTGAAGTTTATTCTTAATTATCTGTACCAGGGAAAGCTCTTTCATGGTGGGCATAGAGTGGGAGGTGGGCTGGCGTGACCCTCCAGTCTCAACTTCCACACTAGTGTAAGGGCTCAGAATGGTACTTGGCGTTTTACTGGGTGAAGCCGGATCAAAATGCTCACTTGTTTTCCTGCCCTCCCACAGGGCAATGAAGTGTTATTAGTGCCCATCTCAGGGTGCTCTACTTCAGCAGAAGTAAAGCAGCAGGCTAAGGGGAGTGTAAGGGCCTGTCCATCTACATTTGGCCAAGCACCACAGTTCAAGGTGAGGTCTGCAGCTGCGATACCTCCTTGTCTTGCTGATCGCTGCCTTGCAAACCCATTCAGTCCTTTGAAGGTACCTAACTGCCTTAGCTCTGCCTGTGGAAGGATAGATTAACTACTTCTAAGATTCACTGAGCAATGAATCTGAGCTTGCTGCAATACCCTGGAGTCCTTAACTGTGAAGACAAATCATGATAATTAGGGACTACCAAGACAGAAGACAGAATTAATCTTATTAGAAAGTTAGATGGGGATGCAGAGCAATTAGAGGTTTTGCTATAGATCAAGACAGCTGAAATGGAAGTGTAAGAAAGTGCGCCAGCCTCTAAAATCACCCCAAAGCACAAGCTCTCTTTTAAGTATAGGAATGTAAAACAGAACTGTGACATAAATGTTCAGAGGTCTGCAGTGATAAGCATGCAGGAGAATAACAAAAAGACCTTTTTTTTTTTTTTTTTTAATCCAGAAAGCTCAGTGCATGCATTTTATGAGCCAAAGCATCTCAAGCAGGGGGGGATATGACAGAGTTGCACTCTGTAGCCTGGAGGTGGGGTGAGGCACCCAGGAGCCTGCAATATGATTTGGGAGACCAGAATTCAGTCTTGGCTTTACAGCCACTGGCTAAATAATTCTGACTTTATTCTTGTAGTGTCCAAGTAACACTATGAAGGTGTTAACACCACTGTTTTCAAGTGTCTTTTCTGTTTAGATAGTCCTTGCCCGAGGAAATTTACCTTCTTTCACGCACCTAATATGATGGGTCTGTATCTCTGATGTTCTGTTCAGCGCTATTGTAAGTGAAATAGTGATGAGGTCTTAGATTTTTTCACAAAAGCACTATTCTTTCTTAGATGGAAGGCAAAGCACCTTACCTACTACAGCCACTGCAAAGTTGCTGGTTTACTTATGTACATAACATCTGAAATATTTAGGAGATGATGCTTTACACTCTAAGCTCTGGTACCTTCGGGTGATTCAGACAGATAACAAATAAAAATCTCATTTCATTATGGTTTATTTAATGGAGGATATAAAGCTGTCTTATTGAGCAAAACCATAGGGAACATTTTCTGCAGCTTACCTTGTATCCATTTTAACTGAAATTTCCCACACTAACATCCCTGAAGAGCAGATTCAAACATGACTGGTAAGAGCAGTGTGGGATGAGGAGGACAAGGATCCCCAGAGCTGGGCTGGAACCAACCCACGCCCTCCTTGGTGAGGAGGGCAGGTGCTGTAGCTGTAGAGGTGAAGCATGTAGCCAGAGTGAGCCACTACGCCTGACCTGCTGTCTACAGTCTTGCTCCTATGGGGAAGACAGGGAGAAGACCTGGAGTCTTCCAGAGCATTTTTGGCCCCCCATGGAAAGGCTCCAGGCAGACCAGCAAAAGCAAGTCTTTGTTAGCAGTGGTGAAATGAGCTGTGGTACCTTATGCCTGATGTCACCCCAGTGCAGGCTCCATAAATAGAGCAGGCTGAAATGACCTGTGACTTAACAGATGCTGTGAATATGAGCACCAGCCAAGACAAATGAATTCAGCCCAGCTAGCACAGTTTTCTAAAAGGAACATTTTTTATTAGGCTGGAGAAGATGTGGGGATTATGGAGGCTACTGCACTGTATCTGCATGGCAGGTATCCTGTGATACTTGAGCAATCTGTTCAAGTTTAACCCACTGGAGGAAGGACTAGATGGCCTCCAGAAGTCTCTTCCAGCCCCAGCTATTCTATGATATTTCAGTAACTTTATTCTATGCAAGGCTTAGCTGATCCATCTCAGTTTCTTCTCCCAGAGCCGTGTCTTTCTGCCGCTACATGACTAACAGCTCTTGAACACAGGGCTCTTCAAGATTTTTCCATTTATTTTTGAAGAGCTGTTCTGGCTCTTAAACATCATGTGCAATTACTCTCCTAGCAATCGGTACACCCAAGCAGAAAGCATGCTCGTGAGTTGCTGATTATGCCAAAACAGGTGAACTTCAAGTCAACAGCCCCCCAACTTTGGCATTGTCCCCCTGAGCACACGCATGCTCATACCAAAGAGCTTAGCCGGCCTCTGAGGGGAGCTGCCTTTGTAGCAAGGGGAAATAGCACTTTATGTAGAAGTGCCTTCTTTAAAAGTAAAAGAAATATCGATTTGGGTAAAATCATCATTCCTGCAGGGTTTAGTCCTTTTCTGTCTGAAAGCAAGCTAAGGGAAACACCACAGTTAGTTGAGCAGGTCAGAAACATAGACAAATGCTGGGTCCTGCTCAGGAGCTGGGTTAGCCACAAAGAGCTGATGCCACTTGGCCAGCCAAGACATGTCTAGCAAGGCTGGGCCTCTGCCTAGCTGTGTCAGTGGGCTTGTGGAATTTTATATGTGGTCTTTTCATCTGAATGCCCCCTGCACACCTCTGTCTCTGGGAGTTCTTGCATTCCCAATTTGCAGGAAATAGCATCCCATTTACACTTACTTCCATTGCAGGACAGACTTTCCCTATCTGCTATCTGTATTTCCAATATCTGCTACCTAGCTACTGGTCAGCATTAGATAAAAATGCATATGCATTTGTTAGTGGATAACACAAAGAACTGAGTTCCCAACATCACAATATAGGATGTAATTATACCGAGTGAAATATGAGAAGTAATACCTTTATTATGCAAAGAGTCAAGGACACCATTCTTCAAAGTTTAGAGAAGATTTATATGGAGTGAGATGTACCAGGGAAAGTGTTACACAAACAGAAGCTGGAAATTATCATAGCTTCATCTTGCCTGTCATTCTTTTTTAAATTCTCATGTTGAATAGGTTACCATAAGGTTAGGGACAATGGTAAATGGTCCAACCTTCCTATGCAAGACTGCTGGAACCACTTACCTAAATGTCAAAGGGTGCAGCTCAGATGAGATTCAGACTGTTAAATGTCCTTTCGTGCCTCACTGAGAAGCCATCAGACTGGGGGCAGCGGACAAACCCTGACACCCCACAGACACTGCAACACAAAACCAAAGATGATGTTCCTCTGCTTCTATATGTCCTCCAGTTTGGCAAACTGGAATTCTCTATGGTCAGTTCTTACCTAGTTTTCTAAGGTGTTTTCTAAACAAGGCTGGCTTTTCGGGGTACCAGTCCTGCAGAGGAAGGGGAACTCACATTTGCTACTTGCATGCCAGCCAGGGCCAGAACCTCCTTGCGGTAGGCAATGCATGAACCCCAGAAGATTCCCCCTGTCCCAAAGGGCTCGCATTACAGTTCTTGAAAATCCCCAAAGCTACTCCTGCCGTATCTTCTCAGGAACTGCTGTTACGTACTGTCTCTCTCAAGAGCCTGTGGGTCTCTGGAGCAGCTTCTCCGAGGACTGTCACGTGTACCCTGCATAGCTCTCCCAGTTCAGGACTCCAGAGTAAGCAGCAGGGAAAGAATAGGAACGCGTCTCCTTGGAAAGTAGGGGTGGGAGTAGCAGGAAAACACTTCTTGAAAGGACAGGCTCCACTGAGGGACCATTCATCTAACCTTCATTCATTCCTATGTTAGTGTTCTCCTACTGCCAAAAAATACATCTGTATCGGGCCCAGATTCATCCCTGACATAAATCCATTGACTACCACAGAGTTACACTGGGGATTAATTTGGCTCATCAGGTCTAACCTGATCTTGGCAGCAGTTCAGAAGTGCAAACAGCAGAAGGAGAGTTCTTTTAAATAATAGTAACAGGCCACGGCGAATGTTATATGCCTGCTGCTCTGTGTGAGGTGACGAATCAAATACAAACGGGAACTCGAGCAGGGCTACCATAAATACACATCCATGCAATCTGAGCAAAATGAGAAATTGTATAAAAACGTATACATGCATTTTCCTAACTTTGTAGCAAGTCTGTTGTGCTGTACAAGAGCCGGCTCTTCTCTGCACAGCAGCTGGTGATGCTCTCCTTGTTCCCTAGCTGGTGCCCAGTGATTCTGGCGGGCTCTCCAGGCTCACCTCGTGCCCAGAAGCTGTACAGCTGGGAGGCTGGTCACCCAGCTCCTGTAACCTCACAGCTTCTACTAGCGGGTTGTGGTTTAAGCTCACTTCTGGCCTGGGTTCACTGTATCAGCATTCGCACTACCATGCGAATTCAGTTTATGGGACTGCACACCTGAAACTACGGTGAGAACTACTCTTTACCCCCGACCTCGATAGTCGTGTCAGTCACGCAGCTTCAGTTGTCTCTCCAGCTACCCCAAGCACCTTCCTCTATCCCTCTGCCCTGAAAATGTTGCAACATTACCTCAATTTTCTCCTCTTACAAATGAGGCTTCTGTCCCCTCTGCTGAAACTCTTCTCACTGAAGTCTGCAAAGAGTCTGGGTGAGCATCAAGACCTCTGTTCCCTCTGCAGTCTTTCTGGCTCCTAAGCTGATCTGGAGCCCCTTAGGGGCTCTCTGCTCTTTGACATCTTGCCATCTGCCTTTTTCCTTTCTCTCCTACCACATCCTTAACATCTCTCGCTCTACACTACCATCCTTCTCTTCCTATTTCACAGAGGCACAGACTGAGCCTTTGCAATTCCCTTCACCCTGTTTTATGTTCCCTCCATACCTTCTTTAAATTTCATCTGCACGCATGCCTTTGTGTGCACGCATCTCCATCTCCATGCCAGTGATTCAAATTCCTGCACCTTTTTAGAATGCTTCTCCCACGTCCTGCCCAGTCTTCCTGGTATCTCAGCTTGAACATCCTCCTGTCTTAACTTGAAGACGGTGAAGTCAAACTCCATTTCCCTGCACAGTGAATGTTTCTCACTGATGACACCATATCCACCACCTTTCCATCAAGCAAGACTTGCAAGCAAAAAGGAGAAGAATTCTGTATCTAATTCCTCCCTCTTCTTTTCCCATGCATTCAGGTCACCCCAAATACTACTCCTTCTTCTCTCTCACATCAAGTGCAATGTTTTTCTTTCCTTACGCTCCCTCCGATCGCTATAGCCTACTCTCCAGCCACAGTTCTCCTTCACATACCTTATCAGACACTTTCCATTCTAAGACTTCACTTTTGGAGCTGATGAACATCTCCTGCTTTTATCATTTATGTATGCTGCAACATAAACCCCCTACCTTGAATTAAGGATCTGTTGTTCTTCTGAGTGACACATGGTAACTTACTGCAACAATTTATTTCTGTAATTAACAAATGTCCCTGTCCATATTAGGAATTTATGAAGGCTAACTCAGTTAAACTAAAAAACAGTTTAAACCGTTGTGTTTATTTTTTTAAGACTAATGAATAGGTCAGATACTTTTCTTATACATGTAGACAATCTGCAGTTCTAACCACCAAAATGGCAAAAAGCTCTACTTTCTCCTGCCCAAAGTCAGTGAGTAGTGGCAGAAAGCAAACTGTTCACTAACAGACTGTGGTGAGCCCATGCTTCCCCCTTAAAGCATGAGCTACTGTGTACTCTCCGAGTGTGGACCACTGACATACTGCTATATATCACAATGGTCTCTTCCTGCTTAGGAATTCCTTACTCTTCTGTGCTAATCCCTACAGGTGCCCAAAGTGTGTTTCTACAGTCATTAGAGCTTCCTACACCTACGTATTAAATAACCCCACATTTCTAGCTAAAATAATTCAATTTTTTTCTTCCATTTTAGTGATAAAAATGTAGCATTTTTTCTTCCCTCACATTTTACACAATTTCTAGTACAGTATTGTACAAAAGCAATAATCTGACACATTAGAGCTATTCTGCCATCTTTTATTGTGCCTGCAATGTAAAAAAATAAGCATGTATTTTTAGCTGACTGTGCTACACAGAACAATCTGATAGCAGAAGCCTGTTATTGTCATTCAAAGGAACATTTGTTTAACCAGATGCAGCCATGAAAAATTACCTTGAATTTTACAATTAAAAAAAAAAGTCTGTTCCATGCGTTGATGTCTTTGGATTTTGCATTAGGACCACATCACAGAGCAGGTGTGTTTTATTAAACTTTCCTTGGAGACAGATTGAAGCAGGACCACCAACAGTTGGAACACCAGAGCCATCTACAGCAAGCCACATGTCTTCATCTCAGATACTAGGGCGATTAGGAGAGTGCAACTGAAGGATGTCAAGTCCGTAAGGCTTACACTGTGCTCTGCAAAGGGAACCACTGTCCTATGGCAGGTCCTTGCAGGAAAAGGCAACAGCAAGTTGGCATACAGGACACCAAGAGAGAAGGGAAGTTTAGGTTCAAGATCCACAGAGCGAACTCCTTAACGAGAAGTTCCTAAGGATCGTGCAGGGCTCACCCAGAAAGTAGTCCTTAGGAAAGGACGTAGAAAAGGAATTTCTGCACACAGTAAAAGCACTGGGTGCTTGTGTCTGGGCTGAGCAAAACCAGAATCATGGGTGGGCCTGGGGGGGAGGTGGAGCGAACTAGCCTAAACGCACGATTCGTGAAGGGTCATTAACCCCCAAGGCTGCAGAGCCCCTCCTGCAGTTCTGACTCTATTCCCCTGCAAGAAGCTAGAGGCAGCGCAGGGCTCTCCAGAAACCTTTGCATCCTCCTTCGCAGCTTGCTCTGTACTCTCCTCGACTGTTGCAGGAGACCCAAGTGTTTTGGGCCCAACACTCAGATCGCCCTGCCCTTTCCAGAAAGAGCCCCAAAACCAGCGTGTTCCTGTGGAGGTAGAACAGATACTGCTGCTTAAAGTCCCCAGCAACTCTCTCTGTGCTCTTGGAGAGGACTAGGCAAACGTGAGCTGCCATCAGGACTGTGTTTGGTCTTTTGGGTGGATGTTTGGAAACTGGAATGATGCTTTCTTTGCACAAAGCCTACCCTGCCTTACCTGAGAGATGGTGTGGCTGGCAGCAGGATGCTGCGAGAAATTGCACATGCTAGTAGTTATGGGTCACGTGGAACTGGCTCTTTTTGCCCCTCTGACAGAAAGCAAGACCAGATTTGGGGTGGGATGAGAGTGGGAAGAGGATTGGATGGAGTAAGACAATATGATCAACTCCCCTCACTACTAATTGAACTAATACTGATCAAAATACACATAGAAGAAAGGTCAGTCAAAAGCTACCATAATATAGGGGTGCAATTAAAACTTGTGGGTTAGGAAGTCCCTTAATCACAGAATACTTTAAGGAAGAATGTGGTATCAGGAGAAAGTGCTGGTGCATTTGCTGACACGTTGGCTGGCTATACAAAGCAGAACCTGTTTGGTGCTGTGAGAGACTCAGTCCCATCATTGCTAGCTGAGTGGCAAACCATACAAGACCGGCATAGTCTGCACCATGCATGGGGTCCATGCGGAACATCTCATTTCTACATCTGGGATTAAGGCAATACAAGTCTGTTGGAAAAGTGCTTTGTATTTTCTGGTTAGTGAAGATTAACAGTTGAGACAAACTGCTCAACTGGGAGCGAACATGAACGTAGTTCTTAGTCTTCTCAAATGTCTAGCCCTAAACTATTTATAATCCCTCAATATTTTTAAACATAAGCAAATAATTCTGCATATTATTTTTTTACTTACTCTGTTTTGAACATCCTGTCACTTCTCTCCTAATGTCCATACTGACCAACAGCAGCGCTTCATCTAGTTCTCTTTTTCTTAGCATTTCATAAGTACTAATGATACCCCAGTGCATGTCTGGGTAACTATGTATGCTAGCGTTCTCCTCCTTCTGCTGTCGAACAAAAGAAGGGAGGCAGAGAAGCTAAAGCATGGACTTTTGTAAACACTTAGGCACCTAATTCTCACTGAAATCAAGAAATTCCGGGCTAAATCATGCCTGAGGCCATAGTGAAAGAGCTGTCAGGTTACTCATCAAATTCTGGCTTTCCTAGTTTAGCCTCGCTGCCCTCCAAGGCTTTTGGCTATAATTAAAGTGAAACATGTGGATGAGGATTGTGAGTATGTACCAGAAAAGGAGGCTACTACAGGGTATTAAAGAATGTTTGTCTGAAAAGCCTCTTTCCTGTGCTGTCATGGTTTATATTTCCTCCTATTAAGCAGTGCTAATGGTATGTGCTGGATTTTTTAAGACTTGAGGAAAGCAGAATTGGTCCCATAGTGTACTATCAACTGTTTATGCTGTGTGACTATACAAGGACTTACGGGCTGAAGAGGACCAGCTGCCAGGCAATTAATCTCTTTTTAGTATAGGTTATAAGCCCGTATCAGAGTCCACAAAAGGGAATGTGTATCTGTGCCACAGCAGATTCAGTGCAAAGTCTTACCAAGCTTTCCTAAGCTTAAACTTAGCTTACTTTAACCACGGCTTTGCACTGAAGTACTAATAGATGTTTTCATCTGACATCTCTTGATGCGAGGTTGTGTATCTCCAGCTAGGGCATGGAACAGACAGTTACTTCAGCCGTAACTACTTAAGCTTAAGGCAGGAGTCATCCTGGTTGGCTCAGGTGAAGTGAGGAGAGGCAGTAGCCAGTTCCCAAGATTCAGCTGAGCTCATCTGTCAGCCCCATTAATAAACACGGCAGCTCGCAGTGCTACTGATGTGGAGCATCTCATAGGACCTCTCTCATACTTTCTGTACCATAGATAACGCATAAAGGAAAGAACATTGTGAACATCCAGCATATCCTTCAAGGAAGGGAACTAAATATCACCATGAGCAATGTAGCAACAACATGTGCTCAAGGTGTTCCACAGCTGGCAAAGCTAACAAGATTTTAGACTGTACTAGAGGAGGGATGCTATAGAACAGGTTATAAGGGCATTACACAGATCAGTGATGTGCTGTGGTGGGTTGACCTTGGCTGGCTGCCACCCACCCAGCCACTCTCTCACTTCCCTCCACAGGACAGAGGGAGAAAATACAATTAAAAAGTTTGTGAGTTGAGATAAAGACAGTGAGATCACTTACCAATTACAGTCAAAGGCAAAACAGACTGGATGTGGGGAAAATAAACTTACTGCCAATTAAAACAGGTTTGGATAGTGAGAAACAGAAAAATTAGAACACTACTTCCTCCCCTTATTTTCCCCTGCTTCCAAGTTCAACTTTACTTTTCCATTCCTGATTCCTCTACCTTTGCCCCACTCCAAGCAGTGCAGGATGGATGGGGAATGGAGGGATTTGTGGTCAGTCACAGCAGGTCCTCTCTGTCACTCCTTCCTCCTGATGCTTTCCCCTGGTCTAGTATTGATCCTTCCACAGGCTGCAGTCCTTTGGGATAAATGTGCTCTAGCATGGGCTCTCTGCAAGCTGCAGCTGCTGCCAGGAGCACCGGTTCCAGCATGGGCTCTCCATGCATGTCTGTTCCAGCTTTTCTCACAGAGGTGTGTCCCCCTCCCCTGCCCTCCTCTGCTGCCAAAACCTTGCGACCAACACGCAATACACATACACTTTGGAAGAGCTAGCAAAGAGCTATGAGGAAGGGCAATGACAATATTAGAGAAATTAAAGGGTTTTATGTGAAGGCTCATGGGAAAGATTAGGTCTAAGCTTCAAAAATATACAAATTACATGAGACGTGGTAGATGTATATGTATTAAGAAACAGCATGGAAGTCAGTCCTACTTATGAGTTCTTGTAAGGACAAGACAAGATCCAGAAAGATGTGTGGGCAATGCATGATGTATTTTGAAAATATTAAAGCAAATGCCTTATTTTGCAAAGCGGTTAATGGGTAGCCTTCATGTGACCTAACTCCAGATATCTGCAAGGGAGGTGTCTCAATCTAAGATGGTAAGAAGAAAGGAGAGGGAGGCCCCCAGAGGCTGTGATTCACTAACCTATTTTAGAGAAGAGACGAGTCACACGCTGGTGGTGCCTGATTCCTCCCCATAGGTTATAATGGCACCAACTCAGATGCACAGGTAGATGAATCCCATCTAATATGTCCAATAAAAAGAACATTTGCCATTAAGCTATTTTGACTAAATACTACTACTAAAAATTGCCTCCTGCTTTGGTCTATCAGCTAGCTAATCAGCTGCTTCAGGAGGAGCTTTTGCTACAGGCAGGTTATTGCATTCAATGCTGTTCGTTACAGATCTTCCCTTGAAACACCTCGTACTGGATACAGGGTACGGTACATCACAGCAAGGACTTGGTTCTGCAGAACTCCTATTCCTCCAGTGTAGAATACAGCCATGTTATTACAAATACAGAGACAGGACCTAAACTACCGTTTATGGTATCCCTCTAATACCAGAGCACGTATTTTTGAATGTTGTTTTTTGCCATCTTCCCTGTTGAGAAAGAGAAGTAAAGACGAGTTCTTTGTTCTGATCCTTACAGTTCATCAAAATTACCTTGGTTGTTGCCTGAAGGCTTTGCAATGCTGATGAAACGCTCCTGCAACAGCAGGAAGACATCTAAATTTGATGTTTCTAGCTCCTTTCATACCGCCTTTCTTCTTGAGGGTATCTTTTTCCAACATGACAGTGTTTGCATGGCTCAGATGAGCCCTGTTGCTAAGAAACAAGTCCCAACTGTGCCTTTAAAACTCTGCCTTTAAGCATACAACTCAGGGAAATATTTTTCTTTTCATTACACTGTATTGTGTGTTTTTATTAAGATTTCTTTTAACTTGGATCTGACTCTTGGGGTTACACTTCTGCCACAACCTTCCAGGACAGGACTCGTTGTTTTTCTATTGCCTGTGCGGTGCCGTGGTCACCTACACAGTAGTATAAATAATATATTTTAAAACAGTACACTTCAAGGTCACAGTAAGGCCCCATTTTGCACACAATTGTGGTGTAAACAGGAGGGAATACAGTGGAGCCTACTTACTGCAGATATCTGTTAATACTAAACTACAAAGCACAGGACAAACCAGTGTCCTTTCAAATGGCACCTGCAGGGTGCTCCTGCGCTTGCTTGGCTTTGAGTTCTGGTTTGGGGGTTTTGCCAGGTACTAACTAAAACATGCCAAAGTCCCCCTCGTGCGTACAAGACAGCGTGTAGCTTTCACTGCATAAAGCAGATCATAGGGTCACATGAGTGAGTTACCAGCACATCTGAACTAAGAACTGCCTTGTCCATCCTACATATTTATTGTGTTTTCACTAACGCATGCACAGACCACACCTTACTTCCTGACGAACACAAAGTCCAAGAGTGATGGAGGTAGCTCATTAAAAACAGTTTCCTTGGAAGAGATTAATGGAAGGAAAAACGTAAGAGTTTGGTGCTGCAACTCTTCTTTACACTAAGTAGTACTTACTCAAAGGAGCAACCTCAAGGGCCCAGCTCAATGCGACAAGAAGCATCAAAATGGTTCTAGAGGCCGAACACCACGCTGCTCTGCATGTTGTGGATTCTCAGTTCTGACAAGTGGGTTTAGCTTGAATTGGGAACATTTTGACCTGGTTTGCTTTTTTGGATGAAATGACAGTTTATTGCTCTAAGCAGTGTGACCTGAAGTCCATAAAGCAACTAGAAAGGGGACATCCTCTGTCCAGTTCTGCCTTGGCACACAGAGTGTAAATTACACTGACAGAACATCTAGTGGGCTGAAAGCACTGATGTTAGAGCAGAACATAGACACACGTGGGCCAGATTTTCAATTGTACCATGTATGTCATATTTTAGCTAATACCCAGAAGAAGAATCTTTTATTCCTTCTGTCAGTAATACTAAGAGTGGGGTGTTACCATTTACTCATCACAGCTTCAATAAAAGAAGGATGCCCTGTGTAACTGCTGAGCAAGAGTGGTTCCTGGGAGCTACTGCTTGGTCTAAACTCCATTTCTGGCTCCACCACACATTCTTTCTAAGCATCAGCTGCATGTAACACAAGGAGATAGATCCTACTTTTAGCTACATTGCCTCGAATATACCATCCAAGTGGGAATATTGAGGTTTAACTCTGATGGAAATGAGAACTTGCATGTTGGCACCCTTGAGTGTAAGGAGTTACTTGGATCAAGACACAACAGGGCTGATGGCTGAACACAGAGTGCTCCCCATTCTTCTATCCACACTCATGGCTTGGTTCAAGCTCTGCTTTGCGCTTGTGCAGCCATCTACGCCTCTGCAGGGTGGGTGTGAAGGAACACCACCCTTCCGTGGCAGTACACGATGTAAGGGGCTAGCTCTCAAGGCACAAAAATCAGGTCACCCTGTACAGCTGACCGACGTAACCAAGATGGAAAGTTAGATCACACCATGGAGTCAGCTTCAAAGTGGCGCCAGGGGAATCCATTTCAACGTTGTTTTTGTGAGAGGTGTGGGAGGAGCGGAGGACTGAGTGAAATAAGTACTCAGGTGCAAGTCAATGTATAAAATTACCTTCTGGCTTTTAAAAGAGAAAACAAGACAGCATTTTTGTACTCACAATTGCCAATTACTGTAGTTCCTGTGCTCTTTTCTCTCTTTTGCATGAGACAAGGAACCATCCCACCAGCTCTCCGTAGCCACAATGAAATTCCAGTAGGAGGAAAAAGATCTTGTGACGCTGAGTCTAAAATAATTGTTTTGGAAAAAAAATCTAGTATACATTTTCTAAAAGCCCTGCTAAGCCTTCTCTGGCATTGATCGGTTTGTTGGGTGCAGAGCTAAGGAACAGAGACATGCAGCAAAATACATTATCGTCCTTGCAATACAGACGGGAAGATTTGGCAATGCTTTCACAATTAACTAGATCAAGAGAGATAATTTAGCGGCCCAATCCAGAGGATCCACACTAACTGAGCTAACGGATTACTTGATAACCAGTCTGGTGCAAATGAGTGTGGAAACAGGTCTGATTTGTTGCAATAGTTTCACAAAGCCGGAGGGAAGGTATGGGGAACCTTGACGATCCCTCAGCTAGAAAGAGATTTTCTTCTGGCTACACCTCACACATGTCTTGTTTTGTGACCAGCCTTTTCTCACAGTCCTAAATCCTTTGTGAACCCCTCCTGCAAGGACAGCTACTCCAGACTGGGCTGCAGGGCAATGAGGGTGCTATGTCCTTACAGCTGCCTTATGTGTGTAGAGCCAAGGAGGTCCAGCCGTGCTTTTAGCTAGAATTTAGTCTTCAGATTCTTGGAACCAATTTTCCATGGAAAGGAAACTTTTAAAGCTTCCTGACTCCAAAAGAGTGTTTGCAAAAAGACATTTTAAAAAAATATTTTCATTTACAGGGAATATAAATAAATAAACATTGATCCAAGAACTTCTATTATCTTACTATAAAGAACCTAGTCCTGACCACTGTAAGTGAAAGAGGTCTGACTATATGGGCCTCTCCACACAGCAATTTCTATGGTGTCAAGTTGCCCTCTCCTTTCCCCAGCACAGCATAGCAAATACAATGTTGGATATTCACACACACAAAAAATCATGTTTATGGAAATCCAATTGTCATGGTAACAGAAGAGGTCTTGCAAGTATTTTAAAAATAGCAAATTAAGAAAATCCTTTTACGAAATCTAAAATCCATTCTTTTAAGAATGCACTTAAAAACCAGATACAACAAATGGTTTTCTACCTACATAAGGAAGAAATCATTTAAACCCAAGATCTCGCCTCACCATATTGGCACATATAATAGATGTATGCATAGAAATAAATACATATTTTAAACTTATTTCAGCTGGACAGTGTTTATGTAATCATTTGTCTTATTTCAGGTAAAATATTTTTATATCAATATTATGACTCGTACTTTGTAAAATGACTCAACTTTTTAACATAGTAAACTTTTAACAATAACTCATTATAATCTAGATGATTAATCTTCATTAAAAACTCAGTTCTTCAAGGGTTTATAAACACTTCCCTAAAAATGTACAAACACTTTTTTAAAATAACATTCTTATTTGGTTCAATTGCAATTTTTTTTCCAACACAATCTCAAGATTAATTTGACTTCACGTTCTTTAAAAACTTGCTTGTGTTGTAACTGAAACTTTTATCTACAAACTCGGAGCTTTTGTAAGTTTAGTGTGGATATTCATCAAAACTTGAGAGCTCAGCCTAGATAAATGACAAGCTGGTGAGATGCTGGATAATTATCTGCGGTATGTTTAAATTCATATTCCCAAAGACGGCAGCCTTAGTCCCCTGCACAGGTCCTTGGATAAACACTGTTACTGAAGTTGGAAATGTGGTGCAGGTCGAACCCCTGCAGTGAACGTGATTATGTTTCCAGGAGTTCCTCTATTGATTGTATTCACTCTCTCTGCTAGCAAGAGTTGACCATGACCTACTCCGGGCATGGTTTTGAGGTATGCTTATACTGGAACTTCTAATTTAAGATAGTGTATTACCAAACAGCTTTCATCAACCATCTCATTTATTTTTACTAGTCTGGACATTTGATGATTGATTATATGCTCAAAGACATGAGTCTCCATGATTTTGCCTAGTCTGGCAGTTTAAATTCATTAGCAATGTATCTACTGTTTTATTTAAAAGCTCCATATAATATTGCTATCTTTGAGTGCTGAAAAATCATGACTCAGGATCTCTAATACAGAGATTTAAAAAAAAAATGCAATTCATTCTTTCTCCCCCCTACCCTTTTCTTAATTTTGTTGGAGACAGGATCATATCTCCAAATCCTGCTCCAAAACCATGAGTTACATTTTTTTCTTTTCTGGAAAGCAGAGATTCTCATCTAATCAAGAGCCTCAGGGTATCAAGTTCTAAGGAAACACCAAATATTGGAGAGTCAAGATTGCATTGCTGGGCCTTTAGAGGGGCTGTCAGGTAGTCGGAGAGAAATTATTTGGCCTGTAACTCCCTTGGAATGCTAAAACTGAGCTTTGAACTGCCTTTCTAGTAAGGACTACTCTGCTGGAAGAAGGAGGGTGGGAGCAGCTTCTAAGTGGTAAGGGAGAGAAAACAATCTGTAGAAATGAGTATTTTAAATCAAATATTCAAGTTCCCAACTACTTATTTTTCCTTGACTCTACACACAATGAATCCTAGTAAGTTTATAACATCAGAAATCAACACGTGAAATATATCTAGGCAGAAGGGCATGTGATTTTTCTCAAGCTCTTTAAATATTTTCATTTTGGGGCTCCTAGTTAACATAAATGCTCAAAAACCCTGAGAAGAGGAAGAGGGATTAACATCTTCACTTAATGAAAAAGCTCCCAGTCTTCAGCAGAACCAGGGAAACTCAGGTTTCACAGTCCTGGAAGCTCCAAAGCAAGCTCGGACATCACAAACGTTTCTTTCTCATGTGAGGCTGGGCCAGTGATGATGTCACATCCTGAGTCTGAGTCTAAAGCTGCTGTGTAATACCGGTTCTAGCTCCCTGCTAAGGCACGCTGCTGCCACACCAGCTTTCTTAGGCGTGCACCGCACCACGACTGCTCCAGTTCACAGACCAGCATCTGAAAGGCATATGAGCTCTAACTGCAGTTTCAAACGAGATGTTGGATGGTGACCTGGAGCAGCTGCAGCAAAGGTGGAACTTCCCTTCTGCTTCCCTTGCTTCTGGAGCAGTAACTTCCAGCAGAAGTTGTATAAGGCACAGGTAATGTTTTTAATTGCCAGTAAGGTTTGCTAGATGTCAGAACTGTTATACTAGTAAAATCCCAAGGATTAGACATAGGTACAACACTCTAAACTGGTTTACCATCTTCCAGATGTGGGTTGGAAGGTATGTCCCACACGGAGTGGGTGAGGAATCTGGGTTTGTCTAGTTTTGAGAGAAAGAGGCTAGGGGGCGACCTTACTGCTCGCTACAGCTTCCCGAGGAAGGGGAGAGGGAGGTGCTGATCTCTTCTCTCTGGTACCCAGTGACAGGACATATGGGAGTGGTTCAATGCTGCGTCAAGGGACAGCAGGAAACACTTCTTTACTGAGAGGGTGGTCGGTCACTGGAACAGGCTTCCCAAGAGAGCTGGTCATTGCCTCAAGACTGTCAGTGCTTAAGAGGCATGTGAACATTATCCATAACAACATGCTTTAACTTTTGGACAGCCATGAAGTGCTCAGGCAGTTGGACTAGATGATTTTTGCAGGTCCCTTCCAACTGACATAGTCCAGTCTGTTCTGTTCTATCTTTATTGAGCAGCATCTTTGCACAATGCTGCAACCAAGTCCACGTACATCCACTGTTGTGCTGCAACTGTGCAACTTTAAAGATGTAAAGTTCTAAAATGAAGGCAAGTCCAAAGACAGAAGAATGTTAGATGTCACATTGACTTTGTACCTCATACGAAATAAGAAAAGAAGAAAGCTCTTTTCCTTTTCTCCTTCCCAGGTTACCTCTGAATGAAAGGTTTCGTAAGTCCATTGCAAACTCCAGTCCCTTTTACAAACTTAGGGACTATTTTAGAATCCCTTTACCATCCAATCACTTATTTCTCCACAAAACTCGAAATTGTAGAGAGATTCTAACATTCACCTTTCTGCTTTATGCCAGCTGCTGCCACCTACGGGTGTGTTTGTGTTCAGGGTGCTGTATGCGATTCACCTGAGGAACCTGGTTTCTGCTTCCCGCTACACCCTGACTATGCTGAACAGCTCCACAAACTCCCAATGCTCTCTTCATGGTGCAACAGAGATAAAACAGCAGCGAACTGCTGCAGGTAATGGGGCTTTCTCAGAGGTTGGAAACCTCTGATTCAGAGCAGGAGAACAATTCACCTCCACTCTGCAATCCAGACTAGCCAATATTCACCCATCAAAAGCACTCTCCTCATCCAAGTTACTTCTATCTTCAAATCCTTTCACTCCATGCTCCTCTTGCTGCAAGAAGTTCCAGGTTTTTGGTCTTCTCACCAAATCTCTGTGAATGTACTCTCACCTTCTGGGCTCGATTCTCTATTTTTCTCCACGTCGCACCCTTCGTCTGGAACAGCTTTCCAGACTCCTTAAAATTCAGTTGGTTTACCTGGCCATTTAACGGGTCTTCTCTGCTGTCTGCTCTCACCTTCACTCTTAATCTTCAAGTCCATCTGTCCAAATTGCATTAAATGACAACGGACTGCAAGAGGCTGAGCAAACCCTGTCTCCTCGGTTGTTTGTTCAGTAATGAATACCTCCACAGAACTGCTTCAAACCAGCGAACAAAAACGTCACTGGCCATTTCTTTTGTCTTCTATTTTGATGGAAACAGAAGGCATGAGGGAGGGGAGAGAAACCTGTTTGCATTTAAGTTGGTCTGGCACTGACAGCAATTCAAAAGCACCAGCGCTAGGTTAGTGCACAGCTTGACAGCGAAATGAACCAAAGAGTCGTCATTAACACAAGCAGACAATCAACAGCTGACTTTTTCCAACTACAGGGAGTGAGGAGCAAAAACTAGCCAAAGGGCACAAAGAGTACTAGGCATCTGGACTGTGACAGAGGCTGTAGTCACGAACAAGGTGTTGCTGTGCTTTTGCTGCATATACCCAGAACGGTGTTTGTAAAGCACGGGCCACGGGAGGATGATGAGTAAGGAGGGACGTATGTATGTGGCCATTACCACTAAGCAGGTAAACTCAAGGAAGGGATCTGGTGTCAAACATAGGAAAGAGAGGAAGAAGAATATACTAAGTATTCAGGCAAGTATGAGCTAATAAAATACAGGCACCACGCAGAAAGCAGCTTTCTTCCTAAAATACAGCAGGGCGTGCCATTGGACACGGGATTAAAACTGAGGGGCCACGCCAGATCCCTCACTGGAGATAAAACCCTGTTGGGTGTTTTGCTGATCAGACACACAGGCTGGAGCTGTCTCAACCAAGGAGCTACAAACTTGAAATAATTTGGCATTTATTCTGATCACAAATTATCTGCAAACCACTTTTGAGTTTTCCAAGCTTGTTTCTCGTTCTAGACAGACCAGACAGTTCCTGGCACAAAAATACTCCAGACTACCCTGTGCTGGCAAGATCATTGTTCAATACGATCAGCCAAGTAAGTTATAGAAGACATTCAGACTTCTTACTTAAATCTCTGTTTAAAAAAAAAAAGGAGGAAATCAATAGCTTTCTTCATACTGACAAGAACAGGACCTGCAGCTCTAGAAACCTGCAGATTCTCATGCCCAACTTTACTGCACCATGAAGAATATCTGTAGCACAGCTGATACCACTGCCACCAGCATCCTGGAGCTGTATCCTGGATGCACACATTTTATCACAGGTATCCTCTCCCACCTTGCACAAGTAGACGAAGAAATTTCCATAAAGAACTTCTGGATCTTTTTAGTGGAAAATACAAACCCTAACAGACTGAAGTCTACTGACAATAGCTTTGCTTTGTTTAATTACGCTCTCATGAACAAATCAGGCTACCAGTGCCTTACGTACAGCAGGCTAAAGAATTCCAGCAGTAAAGTTCACAAACACAAACTCAGACAAACACTTGAAAAGCCTTTGCTTTCCACAAATGAGCTTGTAAATCACCCAGATTTGCATGTCCATAGGAAAAAAATAATGATTAAAAGGGATCATAGATGCCAAAAGAAGTTGAGAGCTTTTAATGCACAGATGTTTGAAAGTGCCAATTTCTTTTCTGCAATATTTGTCCTACTGTAGATAAGAAAACGTTTCTTCCATGAAATTTTTGTTTCAATAATGAAGGCGATGGATGTTTGCTTGAGGCATCTATTTACCATTCCAGCAACAAAAATGAAATGGTTATTGATAATTTTATGCAGATCTCATCCCTGCAACTTTCCAAGTGGTGTGTTCTGCACTTCTATTCAGCTCTTTGGAGAGCTCATTCTGCTGAAAAGAGCCGTGGCTTCTAATGAGAGCCTTCTGCAGATGCTTGGCTTCTATAAATCGAGCATTAAAGCCAGTTTTACATAGCTGAAGGTTTAGCCCTTGAACTCTATCAAAGACTGAAGCAGAATAAACAGATGGCAGAAGACTCGTGATATGGAGATGACACACCCAGAAGCAGCAGAGCTGTACACCGTGGAAGAAAAATGTTCAGTGGGCTGGGAATCACCCCTTCTTTCTCTAGCTGCCTGTGAGAGGCTGTCACTCGTGATCTCCTCCACCGGCTATTTCATGGCACACGGGTGGCTGCTCTCCGATTTTGCACTAACATAATTTTATGCCACGTGTTTCAATTATCTTGCATAAAAATAGTATAGATCTATAATTCAGGCTGCGATCCAAACGTCCACCCCCTTCCTGACAGGAGGGATTAATCTTGGAGAATACCTCATACTTTCAGATAATTCCACTCACTTCTCACATTTCCCTCAAGTTCTCCCCCTTCATTTCCCCCCTCCCACACACGTGATGTTGAGGGAAGGAAAAATGGGTAGGAAGGAGGGCAAGAGTCCCATGTATCAGCTCAGGGAATGACAAGGAGCCAGATCTTCTCCCACGCTGACTGGCACACGGCAGCTCCAAGAGAACACAGTCTGCCAGCTAAAGGGCATGGCCAGCCCCTTCTCTCAATTGCCATCTGCAGCACGTACTGGCTGGAGGTGCACACTGCTCAATCCTGCGGGAACTGAAAAAGAGAGGATACACCACCCTTTATCTCTGCTGGTGTCATCATCTTCCATTCTCCAGAGCTCGTCATGGCATGATTGGGCCCGAAGCCTCAGAGCCTGCTCCGAAGCCCTAAGTCAAACTAGAGGTTACAGTGCCTGTGGCACAGGGTGCCTGAGGCAGAGGTGGAGTGCCGGTAGCCAACTAGCCAATGACACAGTGGCTTTTGCTACAGCACTCACTGGGAACACCAGCTCCCTCTTCCCCCTTTCGTACTTTCTGCTCCTTTCAGGAACCGGAGCTAGGGACACCTTTGTTACAGCTCAGCCCTGCAGCCCTATCAGATGTAGATGAGGAAGACCTCATGGAAAATTCTGGTCCAGGACATCTCCAAGCGGTTGCGTCTATCACAGAGAATGGAAGCAGTGTGTAATTTCAAGGCTGTTCTGCAAAACAGATTACAAGTAGATGGGCTAATCAAGCTTTTTTTAGGTTGTATTTGGTCTGAATTGTAAGTTTTGGCAAGGCAAAAGTTAACACATCCCCTGGGTATGAAAAATTTCCTATGAGTTTGTTGTAACATATATACAAAGAGTAATTAAAACCCAGTTTAAAATGCATTTTAAAACCTGCAGTTCTGGGTTTCTACAAAACACCCTGAAAATTAACCAGCTGAAAAAATTAAACTGACTATAAACGAAGAGAAAGTGTTACTTCTCCTGTCCAAATAGAGTACTACATAGCATAAAGGGAAAAAAACCTGTATGTTCAGAATTCTCAGATTTCACCCTCATAGATGACTTCCATAACATAGGACAGATAATTTTAAAAAGCAAAGGCTTTCAGATGCTGAGAGACTGAATATTGGTAGCCTGTATCAGAGCGCCCGTTCTATTTGGATATCAGTGGTTTGAGGTACTGGGCACTAATGAACACCTCAAATGCACCAGTCTCCAAGCAGTGGAACACTCAGTTTATTTGGCATTGCCCATTTTCTCATCTATTCCGGTGGCTTCTGACCCTTCATTGCAATTGCACTGCAGAGTCTACATGTGAGTGACAACTACGTGGAAAACAGATGAGGAATGAGTTCAGGAACTGCAAAACAGAGACCTTCCATTACCACCCAAACACAGTCACACTCACCACCTAAGCAGGCAAAATATACAGGCAGCCTGTGAAACATCATTCTAACGTGTTATAAATCTGGACTACAGGAATTGATGGGAATTTTGCCACTTACTTCACCGGGACCAGGCTCACATTGTAGATGTAAATACTTCACACCACTGCAAGTATTATTTATTTTACAAGTGCTGCTCAGTTCATTGAGATGGCTGAAGCGCGACAATGACACAAGATCTGTTTTTACCCTGACTATTCCTGCCGGTTGATTTGTGTTCCTCCTGTTTCCCCTTGTGTGTGGGCTATGTGATATAGGACAGTATATGGCAGAGATTGTAAATAGCTATACACTAGTCAGGCATATTATCTCAGAGTAAATTTTCTATCAAAATGCATACGGTATTAGCAGCTTCATTAAGACAATGGTTCATTTATGTATGGACTAAGTGCTGTGATTTGCATACAGAGTTTGGGGTTCATCTCCAAAACACTGCTTTTTGCCAGTCTGTGAGAACGTCACATGGGAGGATTTCTTTTACTTTGTAGTTTGTTTGGTTTGCTACTTTTGCAAGAGAAGATCAGAAGGAACAGTGGTATAGATAGCCAGGAAGTACCGCTGAAATCAGCACTTCAAATGGAAAACAAATATTAAAAAAAAAAAAAAAAATCTTCTCCTGTTACCAAAAAACCCAAATATTGAATTAAAACCACTTTTGGCTGGTCCAGCCAGTCAGTGACAACACAATCAATGTGGCTGCAAAGTCCAGATCCAACTCTCAAGCGAGCATGGACTGGGAACCCTATACACCCGCCTATACAAAGGAAGCATATTTGCTGCATTCCTTACTGACAACTCGCATGTGAGGGAAGGCACACACGCAGTCACCTCAGCAGCTGCCAGAGAAGAGCTCTGGGCAGATAACCACACCTCAAGCCACTTATGGCATGAGGATGGCTTATAGATGGCTCCTAGGATGCAGGAAGAACACTGAGAGTTTACTAGCGCGCTGTGAAAAGCATCATAGTATGAAGTGTAAGGTCATTCAAATGCGGAAACGGGCATGGTAACTCAGTTCTTTTTCTTGTACGTCCACAGTGAAGATGCAGTGTCTTCAACACCAGTGGAAAACTACATCCACTTCAAAAGCTCTGGCTTTGAACACGTCTCTGAAGATGGTGGGAAATTGAGTGCTAAATAACAATAACCTAAAACCCCATGAAAGCACTCAACCACAGAGCTTCTCTTTGATTCATCACTCTAGGTTCTTCAGGTGGCTGCACACAAGGGTTGTGAAAACAACACACCTGAGCACATGGCATTACATTGGGAAGCACATATAGCAATGCCCTTCTTTCCACAGAAAAATTCTAAGGTATTTCAAAAGGTGGAAGTTTTCCTCTGGAACACATCCATGGGTTCCAAGCAAACACACTGGAATAGCAATGGCTTGTATACATAGCACACAGTATACCGCTCAGACCTAGGTAATACTTAAATCAGAAGAACTTTAAGAATTGCAGATTCACCAAAGAATTAAGCCACCTGAAACACATAAAGCAGTTAAGGGCTGGGCAGTAGCTCTTTAAAAGCAGGGCAAGCTGGGAGATGTTCCCATGCCATAAGGAAGACTTCTGCAGTAGTCACAGTAGCAGAAATGGTGGCCAGGAATGGACTATAAGAGACTCAAGGTAGGGACTAATGCTTTTTGTTTTGTTTGGTGTTTTTCAAGTGTGTTTGGCTTGCAGCTAGAATACTTGTGTTCAGCCTTGTGTTCCCAGTGCCTTTGCAGTGTTCAAACTCTGTGTTCCAGTTGCAGTAAGCATTTCCTAATTAACAAGGAGGAAAGGGATGTGTAGAAGGGATTACAGCCACAGCTTAGCGATGTGCTACCCGAGCCACTCACTAGGGACTTCGTATGGAGAAACTGTGAATCCCCAGTTTCTCCCGACATCGTTTCCTTAGAGTAGTGGTACAGGACCAACGTTTTTCAGGGATCTCCGTAGGAAACTCGGAGAGCCGGGCTCTGACAGCTGGCCCCCGCCGGTGAGCGATGCGGGCACTCTGCGTCTTGGTCCTCTGGCTACAATGACAGTTCGCAAGAGCCCTGACAGCTGAAGCCCTTCCCCTAAACCACAGGGTTCCCAGCGCCGGGCCGTGCCCCGCCGGACGAGAACGGACGGGTGGGGAAGCGCGGGGATGCTCAGCCCGGAGACCGGCCTCTGCCTCGCTGAGTCACACAGCGAAGCCCTGCCGGCCGCGCAGGGGGGGCGTGCGGGTGCCCCTCGCCCCGGGCACCCGTTCCTGCCTGCCGCCCGAGAAACACACGCCATCCCGCCGGGGCCGCGGCGCGTCCCCTCCGCTGCCGCTCCCAAGAGGGGCGACGGCCGCGGCGGAGCCCGCACCGCCCGCGTCCCCTGCGCGGTGCGCGGACGCTGCCCAAGGGCTCTCCGTCAGGTCGCTCCCCGGGGACCCCGCGGCGGAGGCGACCGCTCCCCGCTCCCGCCGCAAAACTTTCCGCCGGGGCGCGGAGGCAGGCTCCATCCCTCCCTCCCTCCCTCCCTGACTCCCCACGGCGCCCTCGGGGAAAGTTGCCGCCGCGGTGGGGTCCGGCACGGAGACGCGCCGGCCCGGGGAAAGTAGCAGCACGTGGGGAGAGCGCGCCCCGCGCGCGGAGCCCCCGCTCTGGCTGCACGCTCCCGCCGCGCCCGGGGCTGCGGAGCTCCTTACCCAGCCCCGGCACGAAGGTGTTGAGGAAGAGGCAGATGACAGCCACGGGGAACGGCATGTAGGGGATGGCGGCTCGCAGGGGGCCCTTCTTCTCCCGGACCTGCACCACCACCCCGCTGGAAGGGGCAGAGCCCCGGCTGGGCTCGCCAGCCGCCGCGCTCTCGCCGTCCTTGGGGCAGGGATCCATGGCCGGCGCGGCCGAGGGTGGCGGTGCCCTACCGGGCTGCCGCCTGCGCGCGCTCCCGCTGCCGCCGCGCGGCCCCGCCTGCGCGCGCGCCTGGCTGCTCCCTCTCCTCGCGCGGACCCCTCCCCTCCCGCCGCCGTTCCCGCCCAGTCAGCCCACGCCAGCGCCGCTCCCTCCGCGGCCGTTACGCCCCCACACCCGGGTCGCGCCTCCCGCCTCGCCTCACCGCGCGGTCGGTCGCCGGCGGCGTTGGGTAGAAACGCCTGAGGCGCTTTGAGCCGGCGCCTCCTCCACCCCCCGCAATTCTGTCAGGGCTGCCCGGCCCCGCACACAGCCCCGGGTCTGCGCGCCGGCACCGAATCTGACCGACTCGCCCGAAATCGACGGAGAAAGGCCGGGCGGGCTGTAGCCGAGAGCGGCTCCGTAGCGGGCGCGGGGCGGCCAACACCCCTCGGCCGGCTGTTGCTCGCCCAGACCGGGCTGGAAGGTGAGGAGAGGGCGAGTCGCTGCTCGGTTTAATCCTCGGGAGGAAGAAAAGCCCTTTCGATACGAGAGAGCTTCGTGGAAGCGGTGAAAAATAATGCCCTGTGCGGATTTAAAAAGAGCTGCACTGGGAAGGTGTAAGAAAAGGTGTAAATTAAACACACACTCGTTTATTGTTTGAAAAACCCTGCTGTGAGGGGGGAGAGGAGCAAGAGGGAGGAGAGCTGCGAGAATTGGAAGCAAGAGAAGCGAAAAATATACCCCCGAAAAGCTCATCACAGTTTGGGACAGTGTGAAAGCCTATCTTAATTCACATCAGTACCACTAGATTAAATATCCTGGGTAGGGCTGGTAATTATTGCTCGGTACGCAGTTTAATGGATGAAATGGTAATAGAACTTGAGTGTATCTGTGGTTAAAAATGATGAGGCTGGTCATCGCAGAGGAAACCGGGAAAATATTAAAGGCTTTAATCCTGATATAAAATGTGAGTGTGACACCGTGCAGGATTTTTGCAAAAGAGAGGAGGTAGCCTGAGCCTTCCTGTGCATTTCGAAGCTGTGTTATTACTGAGGGATTCCTGCTAGGAATATAGAGCCCAGCAGAAAGTCTTGAGGTACTTTGCATACGCTGCTGGGATGCCACCTGGCAAATATGTGATTCCACAGGTTAATAGATTTAAGTACAGGTTGGTACAATGAAAAAGTTAGGTGAACTAAGTAACACAGATCAGAATCCTGATCCTAGATTGTTTTATTTTTCTAATAGCTGAGTAGTGAACCATAAAAGATTTTACATGGGATGTCTATGTTTTTAACAACAGGCTTATCTTCTGAGTGCCTTTCATCCAAAACCCCCCTAATTTCTTTTTGATGGAATACACAGTTTAGACATGTTTCTGGAGCACATTAGCCAACCCAGCTTAGCTATTTTATTTTTATGGTGACACTTATTTCTATCCAAATAATTCATGACAGCCTATTACATCCTCTAGACACAAAGCTATTGGAGGGCTGCACCTTTCTCTTGGAAAGGTCTGATGTAACTGATGTGAATTCTTTCTCTGCTGGTTGATTGACCTACAGTCAGATGAGAAATCTTTATGGTATGGATATCGACTAACCAGAGCCTAGACAAAGCGGAATCCACAGTTGGAACACCGTCAATAACTTGCAGTGGTATAATTCTCTATAGACTCACCCAGATGATGAACTGATAAAGGTTCTGGAAATCTCGTGTGCATGAGCCTGCATCACCTATACTAAAGGCAAACAAAAGGCCGTTGTGAGAATAGCCCAAATAGAAAACCAAAGACTTAAGATTAATTAAAACAATACTTTGTCAGAAATATTTAATAACAGGTTGTGCTTTTATGGAACACTTCTTTGGAAGATCTCAACGCATTTGACAAATGTGAGTTAATTCATTTACTTCTTCAAGATTAGTTGGCAATGTGTAAGGCTTACTCTACCCACTATTAAAATGCAGCCACTTCTGGACTGAACTGCGCCATTAATTCTGCGCTGCCAGTGTTTGTGGAAGTTCTTAGGCGCCTAAGGCAAAAGTTATGACTGACTCTGAGTATATTAAAGATACCATCGTGTAGCAAGTTGTGACATTTCCAAGCTTCTCTAAACAAGTGAATTGGTGGCAACATTACTCTGCTGTGATTGCTCTGTGCTCCTCAAGTGGTGCATGATAACCAGTACCCATGTGCTGCACGCTTTACTGCCGTTCAGGAGACAAGACTCTATGTGCTGGAGAGCTTGAGTGAGGGAAGATGGGTGTTAATGATGAAATACGCTGGGACCTAGGTAAAAAAGTGTGACCCATGGTTGGGTTTTGATGGTGGGTTTGTTTTGGTTTGTTTTTTAAAATAAGGTTCTCATTTCTAAAAAGCAATAATATTTGTGAGTATTAAGAATACTAAGATTTCTTCAGATTTGATCTTTGAAATATTCTTTTAACTTCTTGGCATGAAAACAGCTCACACAACAGATATACATAACATTATTTGTCTGCAGTTGAGAGAGAGAAAGATTGAAATAAAAAACCAAAGTGGTGTTTCAGCCTGCAGAGCTCTCCTGGCACACCGCTGCAGTTCCAGTGTGTTGACGCACAGGACTGGGGACACATCCTCCCCAAGCCTTCTCCAGGCTTCTCTCCGTAGTAGCGCTGCAGGAGGCAAGCACTGTAACACTGACACAAGCATTGCAGCTGCAGAGCCTCGAGGGAGGACACTTAGGCTTCAGAAGTTGAGATGCCTTAATCTCTTTAAAGTCTGGGGAAAGAGCAGGCATTGTAGTTGGCCCAGGTGGCAACAAGACTGCAGGACCTCCTCAAAAGGGATGGGCCTTCCATGGTTTGGTAGTAGTCATTAAAACCAAAGAAGTCTGGCCTCTGACTTCCTCTTGTCTTGAAGAGTACCTGTAGATCCCAGGTCCTTGAAAAGCAAGCGTGAACAGAGAACCTGTTTGTGAAATAGCCTTGTCTCAGTGCTGTCAAGACTTAAGCTGGACCCTCTGACTGACAGAAGCGGATGGTCTCTTGTGAAGGCTTTGTGGTTAGCTGTAGTGCACGGGGACATTGCTGTGGGAAGTATGTGCTGGAGCTTTGATCAATATCCTGTGAGCTTTATGAGTCATGCCTGGAGGAGTCGAACATGCGGTTCGTGGCAACCAAATTCCCCATCAGAGGAGGCTAATCTCCTAGCTGAGAGCAGGAGAAGGCATCTATGTTATGGCCATCAGCTGACTTTCAAGGAGCTATGATATGGGACTTTATAATAGGAGATTTCCCTTTGGTTTCCACGGTGGATAAACAAGCTTTATTTCAAACATTTTGCAGGTATGGGCATTTTTAGTGATACACTAAATGGTAAGGGAAGTGCAGTCAGGCCAAAGGGAACTTCAAGATCAGCTTGTGGATGCTGTTGTAGAGTAACTTTTTCTTCTTCCTCTGCTTGTAGTAGTATTTAAGTTATTCTTAGGCAGTCACTGGAGAATTAGAGAGATCCTGCAAAAGGAAGGGATGGCGCTTTCCTGTTAGTGTTCTGAGGACTGGGCACACCACAGCTTACCTCTGGCTTTGGAGAGAGAGAGAAAACCTGCAAACTACATACCAATGACATACCTACAGTAACCAGGGGTCCATCTCTTTGAAATACACCCCACTGCTGAGCTTGGATCCTTTCCAAAGCCGTCTTCTGAAGTGTCATACAAGCACATTAAGAGATACACAAATCAAAGTGTTAGTAACAAAGGCAATACGGAGCCAAGCAGTGCTGCTGCTCACTGACAGTCCTGGGGGACAGGAGGAGCCCTGCAGTCTGCACTCCGGTACATCGCTGTAAATCCAGCACTGCTCCACGAGTTGTGCCTGGGAGCAGAGTTTGGTACAAAGAGTCCAGCTTTCTTCTGACAGAAAAGATCTATTAATTCCATTCATGTGCAGGAGGTTATAGAGTTACAGGATGACAGTTATGACAGTGTCATTAACAAATCCATTCCATCAGCTGAAATGGCGGGCGGGGAGCCCTGTTTCTTCACAAAGACAAATGTACCTCTGTGCAGAGGACCAGTCTGTTCATTAAGTAACACTTGTGGCCCGTGTAGACTCTATTCCGATGGGACTGTCATGACCCGGAGACCTCATAAATTGTTTCCATATGACAGATGCCAGACATGCGCACAGAGTTGAACGCAGCCTCTCTTCCTGGTGCAAATGAGAGCCACGCTCCTTGCTGACATAGTACATGGGTATATCCAGTAGACACCAGACTCCAGACTAGTTTTGTTACAGACTACAGAGGGACATAAGAAAAAGAAGCTGAAGCGGATTCTTTGTGTCCAGTCTGATGGAAATCCTGAACTGATTACACTGGGAGCAAGAGCAGCCTCATATTTATTAACTCATTTTCTGTTACATGAGTTTGTCAAAATAACAGGAAATCTTATTCTTTCATAAATTTCTATCAGCCTAAGACTTTTAAGGGCAGCATTTACAGCTGTGTCCTGCTATGTCTTGAGAGTATGTGATGCTACCAAGATCACCAAGAAATGCTTTGGACTCCAGCACAAGTCTGTTCCCCTGGCCCCCGCTTTCCTTTCTAGGCCTCAGTTAAAGCATGCCTTCATCTTTACTGCCTGTGCACAACCTATTGCAGTCATTTCTGGGAAGTGTGAGGATCTCATTTATCACTGACAGTCCTCCTGTTTTAATGCATGTAGCTGTTTTCCTTTCTTCCCAGTTCATGGTGTTCATGCAGTCGTTCTTCCTCCAGGCAGCTTTGTACTGTGATACATTGACCCCATAAGTTAGTACCAGGCTCTGTAACATCTCCCAACCTTGCCCAATGTGAACTGTACAGCTCAGAGAGAAAATCCACAGTAAATAAACACTCCAAAAGTAGAAACTGGGAAAAGATAGTTGGGAAAATCTATCCCTATCATAATAGTGACAAGGTAGGTGAGGAGAGAGGTCAAGCACTAGAGAAATACAGTAGACATACTAGAGTGGCCCAAAGCAATTCTGCAAGCACTTCCCACCCTGCTCTGAGTCTGAGGCACGCTTACCCTGAAAGTAGAGCAGATACCCCGGTTACAATGGCTGCAGCCTCCTGTGTAAGGAGCCCAAACAGAACAGCATCTCTTCAATGTGCTTTTCAGTATCATTGCACATGGTCGTTCTGTGCTGTGTTTCACTTTTGAAGTCCAGTGCCAGTCATGAGGGTTTCTCCCACCTAAGCACCTCAGACTTGCCTGGCATCGTCTTGCTATGGAAAATGCTTTCTAGCAGCAAGTTAGGGGAAGTGACCTTAAGCTAGAGCAGCTAGCTCAGGGGTTGTACTTTAAATTCTCTGCTCTCAGTCTTCCCACATTCCAGGTTTTCCAAGAAATGTGAGATATGAATGGAAATGTAGAGCTCAATCCCTTGATGGTTTTATCCCAATGTTAGGTCTCCTGTTCAGTTGCTTGCTGCTGTCTTAGACTAGTATGGCTTAGGTTTATTGTCCATCTGCATCTGTCTAAATGATTTGGCAGCAAAATTTCTAAAGGTTCAGAAATTCATTCTAGAATTTACCTGTGACTGTTACAGGTTAACAAAGACATTAACCTTCAGCATAACCTGCAATAGTGTCAGGCAGCTGCATCATGTAAGATAAAGAAAGAAACCTGACTAGAATCAATTTCTACCCTACTTGTCCGCTAACACCAACTGCTTGTCAGATTGAAGTCCATTGCTCTGAAACGTAACCTGTTGATAATTCTCTGCCACTGAAATAATACTCTTTGTCTTTGTTTTTCTTTTCTTTACTTCTCTGTCGTGAAGTCTTGGTGGGAATGAACCTAAATGACAAAATGTTGAGGCAGGCCTTAATTCTCCTCTGAACATCTCCCCAAATCTGTAGGAAAGAAAAGGAGGTTTGTCCCTTGCTCTATTAATTTCATATGATCTGTATTTTTCCTCAAGTCTGTTATTGAAACAAACATACTTACAGAAAACATCAGGAAGGTTCTAGATTTCTACTATTACACCAGCAGCTGGCAGTGTCACATGTGATGATCTTGTGGCACTGGCCATTTGCTTTGCCACTGATTATTTTTTAAGACTTGAATATGTCTATCTCCACTTGAGTTTATGAAGATTCTCTTTAACTGTTGAAAAGCTCCTTTTTCTTCTTTCTCTTAATGTTAATCCCCTTTCCCTGTGAAACCTTCTACCTTGCATAGACCGCTTTGTTACCCATCTAGCATTCCCGTGCACTTCCATCATGTTCTCTGATTGAAGTGGTTTTCTCCTCCAGCAGGAAATGATTATTGATCACAGGCATTGTGTGATGCTCCTGGGCATTTGTTTTTTGTAAGTGTGGACAGGATGAAGTTTCTAGGAGTTAAGTCTTATGACATTTATTATCCTGCATTATTCAGTCCTCTTATACCATGGTTCAGGAGATCACTTACTGTGCTTGGAAATACCCGAGGCTTGCTCTTTTAAACTGCTTGTTTTCTGGGCTCATTCCTACACCTTCACAAATATAGTCTTTTTCCCCCCTCTTCCTCACTGGTCACAATCTCCTTGTCCAACCAGTCCCAGCATCTCCACGTGTTGATCCATTTTTCTCTTTCTGCTTTGTGTCTCATAGCTTCCACTACCAGCCTTACTCAAACACTGCCAGCTTCTTGCTGTCTACCAAGAGCAGACCCTGTTCCTTCACCTCTTCAACAACTTTTATCCTCCTTGCAGTGTATCACTGTTTGCAGAAGGAGGGAACAGAACAAACGGGCACAATTTTGTCATTTCTTTTGCCATATTCTGCCATCTACAGCAGTCCAGAACTGCCACAAGTCCGTTCTGTTGCATTTAAGGTGCTTCATCCAAAACCTTACCATTTTATCTAACATAACCACGTAAGTTCCCGATTGCAGTCAGTGGAGAGGCAGATCCTCATGTCTTCCAGGAATGTTCAGGTCTGCTTAAGCTGAGCATCTGTTTCTCTGATTAAGACTGGGCGGAACCAATGGGAAATACTAGGTATCTTCATGCATTTGGTATTGTTTCTGCTCCTCCCTTTTTGGAGGACAAACACTTACTGGTTTAGTACATTTTATGCAACGTCGAACAAGTATCTGTGTGTGCGCTTTCCTGTGTGAGTATATTCTGCCAGAGACTATTATTTAAAAGCTGAATGCTATTACCACCAGGTAAGATGAAATTTGTCATGCTGTGATCATGGCTCCCCTGAGGGACCTAAGCAGAGTTCAGAAGCCTCAAATAAACCACAGCAGAACTGCAGGAGAGAGAGATATACCAGTCTCCATAGAGGAGCACTAATGAGCAGCAACAGGCAACTACTGTTATGTAGTAAGGAAATACCCAGTCTGTGTAGTGAAGCACCTTTAAATTCAGGTGCCTGAAAGATTAAGCAATCCTGAAAGGGAAGCGGAAATGATTCCTGTGTGGATCATAGTGGGTTTAGGATATATGAGTTACAACTTAAGCTGTCTTTGGACAGACCGGATTCCCTTCTTCGTAGGCGTGCATTGAACCCCTCAGGGTCATTATTCTTGGTCACGTTTTCTAATATGAGTGTGAGATGAGACAGGAGCCTTTTGTGTACAGACTGTGTCTCTTGGATTATATCCGAGGGAGTCAAATTACGATCTGTGACTCGAGAACAACCTCAGTCTATCAGGTAAACTACTGCAAAGCCATCATGCTCTGCCTTAAATGAAATTACTCCTTAGATCAAATTTCTTGCCACTTTTATATAGTACTTTTCATTTCTCAATAAAAGCTGGTTCAGACAGGTTTAAATCTTATGTATTATAAGACAGCATTTTCAGAAAGCTGTGAAATAGGAAAACATATGCTGCTCCCCTTTCCTGAGATTTGCTTGAATCGTGATGCCGGCAGAGGCTGGTTTGCCAGCATACATAAATTTTGGACCTGGAGAAAGGTACCCATCTATTTGACAGCTGAGAGGAATGAAATCTTCTATTTGCCAACAGAAGAACAGTGGAAATGTGTGCTTTTCTCATACTGTTCTACCCTGTATCTGGAGGGACCAATTTTAAAAATGAGTTAGAAGTCAAAGCGTGAGCTTTTCAGTCCTTGTTTCTCTGCTACAGTTGCCCATAGTTTTGTAGTCTCAGTTGGATGGAACGAGCAGCTACTGTGGCACTCATCTGGACACCAGCCATAAGTACTGCTGGTTAGCTCACGGATTTCCAGTGGATGCAGAGCTTTTGCAGTGAGTACAAAAAGTTTTATATTCTCTTAAATATGGCTGCCTGGGCTCTGGTCCATGTCGAAGGCGCTTGTTCAGAGCTTTGAGGGGCAGCAGTAGCTCTGTGGTGTGTCCCAAGGTATAGATATCCTCACCAGGAGTCTAACAGTTTCAGCCAGACCTGCTGAGAGCAGTTAAAAGGGCTTTTCCTGAGGAATGCTTTCTCAAGATCACTGATAGGCTGTGAAATGTCAAGATCTTGGGGTTTTTTATGACATAACCCAGTGGACTTCAAGCTTTCCAGCAGGGATGGGGCTTAGAGAGCAGTCATCCTGTGAGCTATGGAGGAATCTATCTTTGGTGGGTAAAAACCGATGTAGATCCAGTGTCCTCTCCTGCCTGTCGCCAGAGACTGGCCTGTTCGCAAATGCTTCAGCAGGTCTTTTGTTATCTTCAAGAGGGAGCGGTTTTATCTATGTACTGTCAAGTACTTAATTGCAAGCGAATGTTCTCTAGTGCTGTCAGGTCTTATGAGCAAGTAGGGGGCTTAATTTTTCTGAGACTCTGGTTGCTCGTTTTGTAAGTGCTACATTGACATGCAACAGAGAGCTACAAATTGTAGCAACGTTCCATGGCTATTAGGAATTAAAATAGGAATAATATGGTATTTTTAAGCTTGTTCAGCAAAAGAAGAAATTGCAAAGCTTTGCTTGAAGCATAATGGACCCAACTAATGTTGGCAAGAGCTGGGAATGTAAAAGTGAAGATTGTGATAATAAAGAAGGCAGTAATGACAGAAGCTGCTGCTTGGGCAACAGGAGCTGATAATTAACAGCACGCAGAGGGACTGAGTGTCCTGTTGTAAGTGGACTCAAGGAAGGGAGAATGGGGAGGGAGGCTGATTCCTCATTAGTTTTAGCAATTCATCTAACTTTAAGAGTTCTTGTGCTATCAATGCACTATCAGTCTAAACCACTGCTTGCTGAGATCTATTTGTTGTGTTCCTGAGATCCATCTACTTTTTTCCTATCTCTCCTGCTGGAGCTGGAAGTTGACTTTAAATTATTTCTTGGCATAGAAAAACACCTGCTGAAATTTCTTTTAATCTAGAGTGGAATTGATGTTGCGTTTGCTGATGTTGTGAGTTATCCTCACCCACAGGAAGGGTATACCTGGTACATTTAGAGAGGTGAGTCAAGTGCAATGGGGACTATGCAGGAAATATTCTCATGAAAGGGGAGGTTTACAGTGGAGATTATTACATTTCTGAATTTCACAGGCAAAGAGGGGTAGTGGGTAGATAGATTCTGGATAGAGGACTATGGTGAGCTCAAGGAAAGACAACAGCATAGCTGCTTTTGGCTTTCAAAGGCTGAGGGAGAGAGGGCAGCTTGTAGTTTTCCACCCTTGAATAAAACTGTCTAATTTAATCTGAACTTTTTTTTTCGGAGAGACTGTAGTTGTCAGTGGCTCTCTCCATCCCAAAATGACTTTCAGTGCTAAAGGAGGCCTAGGGGTCTACTCTGAGGAAACATGCACTGGGCTGTGTGTCACATATAGCTGGCAAAAATCTCACTCCAAAAATCCAGCATATGATTCCCCAGGGCTCTATAGGAATGCTGGTTGAGCCAGCTGGAATACTTATTAATGATGTGGTTGTAGGGGACGGCCCAGTCATGTCATCCAGAGACTGGGAGATTCAATCCCGTGATCTCACCCTAAGCATCCTAGTGCTTTACCTGCAAGACGAGTACACATCTGAATTTTCTATTTTCTCTTAGGAAGCTGTTACTCTACTTACTCAAGAACCTTTGCTCCTATGTGCTTCCTTATTGAACAGACTTCTGTATTAGATTTTACTGCATTTAAAAGAGCATTTCTAATGCCCAATTAAATGGGAAAATCCGTGCTCAACAGATTTGTTAAGTATGATTTTCCATCTAGTCATTATAATTAATGAAGTCATAACTTCCTGAGTGGTTCTTGCGTGTCCTTAATTAACGCCTCTCTTCTGTATCCACCTCCTCACTGTGGAAGTCAAGCTGTGGGTTTCTTCCTGGTTCTTGGATCCCTCACAAACCTCAATATGCCCTAGCGCCTCTGCAGCTCACCAGGTCCTTTTCTCCTGTGGTCTCTCTGGCTGTCCTCATCCCTCTTACTCTACTACCAACATAGAGTGCTGTGGACAGCAGTGTTCCCCAAAGATACGTGCTGCCTTTTGAGACAGCCGCCTTGCACGTAAAGGATTAAAATGACTGCGACTGTGTGAAGCTTTTCCCTGTGAGAAGCTGTGCCACAGGGAGGTAAAACTTGGGAGGATCCAGTCAGCCTGGCCTTTTACTGAGGCTGGGCAGGGCTTATGTCACTTGGTTGCCCATGTGAAACTGGCATGGTGAAGCATGAGGGACCTCACTCCTTTGATTCATATGCTGCTGTTTTGGGGTTTGTTTTTGTTTTTTTGTTAATTGCTTGATTTTTTTGAGACAGATCCCATCTGGCCCTGATGTTTTGTCAGCCTTGTGACATTCTAAAATATTTTATAACTATTTTTGGCATGATCTCAACTTCTGACAGTATTTCTACTTTCTTCCCTAGAAAATGTATGGCTGTTCTTGGCATCTTCCCCACGTTCCCCATGTCTTACAAACATTGCACAGAAAATTTGTTTTATCAGTGTCTGTTCCTTCTGTATATAATTTACCCTTCTACCATACTGAGGAGCTGTCCCCTCAAACTTGTCTTGTTTTCCAGCTATCTATAATTCTTTGTCGAAAGAAGCATCTGAGCAATAGGTCTGTCAGTCTCCACTTGCTGCTTTGCTCACCAGCTTCCCCTGCACTTCTAACTTCTTTGTCTCCCATTATAGGTCTCTACTTGTCTCAGGTAGTCTGCCTAGGATTCTAATCCCAAACTGCCTTCTAGCACGTGGAAGGGGAACACTTGCAACTGTAAGCTTTGCAGTAGGCTCCAGATGCCATGTAATATTCCAGCTGAAACACAATGGAGTTAATCCTTTATCTTTCCAAGGCAGATGGATCTAATCCTAAAAATCCTTAAAATCACTTTCAAGTTATCTAAGAGTAGAAAACAGGCCTTTGTGGGAGGGTCAACAGAAGATTTGATCACTTTATCTAGATATACTTATGCAAAGAGATGCACTCAAAGTGTCAACAAGGCTGGAAAGCCTTACCCACAAAGGCACAACTGGGTGGCTAGTGTGCTATCTAGTTGTGCCTTTGATAGAGTGACCTATTTGATGTCTGTCTGTCTTGCTCATGAACAGAAAGTTAAACTTGCCAAGACAGAATAGAAATTCCAGGTTCCAATCCGCAGGTCCCAAATCTCTTTGCTCCCTTTTGTTAATTAATGGAATTCTCAAGGGTGCTTCTGAAGTTGTTCACTGCTCTACCTCAGGATCCATTCTATAAAATGAATTCATAGTCCTGGAGCTCTTCACTGGCCAATTCCTAACCTTTGAGGGTTTTTTGAGATATTGAGATGATCTTCTCTCTGTCTTCATAATCTATTGTCCATACACCTTCAATTCAGCAGGAAACTTGTCAACCTACTATTTCTGTGCACATGCAAAGGTATCATGACATAACCTATTGTCCATATTGTGTGTTTCTGGTATGACAGTTGAACTCTCTCCTCAGATAGTCATCACTGACCCCAATTTAATGGAAAACTAAAAATCTAGCCTACAGATTACATACTAAAAGAGTTTTAGGCTGTGTGCCTGGAAGATATAGGCAGCAAACAGGCTTCACAATTGTGAGCCGTTATGATTCTGCAAAAGTCTGTCACTGCTGTCAGAGACAGAATTGATTTGGTAACTGTGTCAGCCTAGCAACATGACAATACTTCAGGAGAGTCTTTAAAACTTCCCCCATATTTTCCCACCTCAATAGATTTGTTATTGTTTGGAGCTTGCTATCCTTTCTATAAACGTGAAAAAGACTCCTATCAGGAATGCTGTCAAGAGTGAACTTCTCTGCTCTCTGAACAGAAAGGGTAAGGAACCTGAACACTGAAATAAAATGATAATAATTAAGACTTGGAGGGAATTCCTGTAGTAGAGCAGAATCCATCCAGTCCAGCACTCTGCCAGTAGCTGGGACCTCTAATGGCCCACATTTATCTTGGTTTTCCGAGATATTTTTGTGAACCTCACTCTTGGTCTACATGTGCCTTCTAGTTTGTGGCAAGATCTCCTGTTCTGGCCTTAGTGGTGTCTCACGAAAGCGTAGTTTGCATCTGCTATCAATGCTAATTCTTTAATGACGGGGACTGTACTGGTACTGCAGTGCTTTTTTCTATTTCGTAACTTTCTTGATAATGTTGGTAAGGGGGAGAAAACATCCCATAAATCCCCTGTGGACCTGTTGATATCAAGGTTGCAGCAACTTTATCCCAGTACGAATGGAGAGTAGCAATAGGAGGACTACTGGGTTCTGTAGGGGAAATTGTGTGGGTAGGGTCTCTCTCCCTCTCTTCCCTTAGTCTCTTAGCAACAGCAGGCCCAACGGGTATGGCATTGCTTGCTGGGTGTGTGCAGTCCCCTTCATCAGATGAAGAAGAGTGGAAAAGATTTAGCTCAGAGGATGTGGGGAAATAAGGGGAGGAAGAGTCAGTAAGAGCATGACCCATATCACACTGGGAGAGAAATGGCAAAAGATGACTCACTTTTGATACATGTCCATCAACAAATGGGTTATCCTTTTAGTAGCAATAGGATGCCTGTAAGAAAAAAGTGTCTCAGGCTTTCAGGAAGAAATGCATGTGTATGACCTTGGGCATTGTTTGTACCCCTTCCTGTTAACGATCCCCACCAGGCTCTCAACATGGGTGGGTATCATTAATATCTGAGCCTGGCAGCTCACCTGCTGCCTTTACTTGACCCCAGAAACACTGTCTGGCTCATCTGTGCCTTGTCTGCAGAACAGTAGTGTAAGCCCTGACTAAGAACCCATCTTCACACTATCCTCTTGCTGTATCACAGTGCGGTGCAAGACTGCAAGAACAGAGGCAGATGCTGAGCTTTGGTGCATCAACTACTCAGATGCCTAATCCCTGAGTCTTTTCTCTGCGTTACAGTCCCTTGCTCAGTTGGTTTCTGAGGGTCTACCCTCATATATTTCTTGGGCCTGGACAGTTTAGTATGGAACAAGGTACCTAGAAGCTGTGTGTTGTAGCCAAGTATGTGATCCTCTCCTAACTATCCTGCTGTAGCGGTGACCTTGGTAATGCTAATACGTATGTTAGAACATAGGCTGAATCACACATGTTAAGTTATTTCCCCCATTACTGTTTTTCTGAAATACAGTTTACATTTGCTATCTAGCAGGTAGGCTGTGGGTTTTTTCCTCCATGTAAAATAGCTTTGTGTATATAAAATACACAAGACTCCATTGTAATGGGAGAGGAGAAAAGGAGGTGGAGAAAGGAGGGTGGGATGCAAGTTAAAATGTTCTGCTTAACCTTCTTCCTCCTACTGAAAAAATATCAGTGTGTTCTTTTTTCTGGAACTGTGCCATTTGCTTCTTTATACCTGGAAAGGCATTGTGTTAAAGCCGTTATGAAACATTATAGATGGTGATGGCATGGAAGCAGCGTAACTGAAACTTCCAAAGAGCCTCTTTGTCACAGCTGCCAGGTTAATGCTGAATTGAAGTGCCTTCAGAATGGAGGTATTATTTCTTCCTTACCTTCATAACTTTTCCTTTTCTTCTAATGCCACATTAGCACATAGAACAGAGAAAAGGAAAAAGGATTCTCGTTTTTATTTTAAACCTTGTCTTTGCGGCTGGTAATGCCATTGGGTATGATGACGTGCAAACTATTCCAGAAGGCAAAACTAGATCTAGAAGTCAGAGCTGTAGTTCCAGGCTGGCTGTCTTGGCACTGGCTGGTATAGTTGGACCTCAGCTTCCCTGCAAACACAGACCCTGAATTCTCTTCCAAAACAAATCCAGATCTAGCTCTTAGCACTTTGACGTACCTCACACCACAAATTTCCTGTTCAACACATTGACATTTACTTAAAACTTCAGAAGGTGTATTTACCTCCACTCCCCTTCCAAAATGTGTCTGAAATAGATACTTCTGAGATGATTGGTATTATATTTTAAGGGAAAATTCCTCATTGCTTGCAGCAAGGGTGACTGATAGACTGTCTCCCATATCTGATTTCTCTTGGAGGAGAGTAGTATATAGGTACAGCATATCTGCATCTACTGCTGATTCTAGATGTAACCGAGGGCACACTGAGTTGTGAAGACGCTTGATTATTGGCACATCTAGCTTAGACTGTCCCCAGCAGATGATCTGGTAACTTCACGCTGTGTTCCTATATATGTTGGCCTGTATAATAGCTACGGGTGATAAGTCTTCTATAGCTCTCCTTACAGTGTCAGCCACTGTAATATCTGTTCCAATATTGGATTTAGAATGTCTTCTGTTGATGCTATGTCTGACTGGGCTGTGATTCAGGCAGTGAGAGCTAGCAAACGTAGAGCTGGGATCACTGGCCCATCAGGTGCTAAAAGGAAGAATTAAAGAAAATTAAGGTACTGAAAAAGAGCAAAAGGATGGATGTGCATGAGCCTTCAAAGAAAAGCTTTGGGGGATATCTTTTAATCTCAGTTAGCAATAGTGACCTGTGCTAAGAAGTTGAGGTGTCAAAGGAGGTACTGGGAAAAGCTAGTAAAGGTGAACAAAGTAAAAATCAAACTGCATTTGTCAAAAAATTCTGAAAGCATGTAGTCAGTTGGTAGACCTACTAGGACTCTATACACACCTTTCTTAAAATCCGTAACTACTTTTTAAAAGCAGCCTGTTTGATCAACATACTGAAAGGTATGGTGGGATCCTGAGGGCCCTACACCAGGCTGGGGTTTCCTGCAGAAAGCAGGAAAATTGGTTTAAATACTAACAAAAAATAACTCTAAGAAGCCTAAAGGAAAAGAGGAGAGAAAAAGCATCAGGTCATATTAAGAGATTAATGTCCTGTCATTTTATATAAATTGATGCTGCTTCAAACTACTTTAGCAAAAATTTTGGCTCCATAGTCCTGACATTTGTCTTTTAAGCTTGAAAAATTGAGGGCTTAATCAGAAATACATTGAGTAGGGGTATGGAAGCTCACCATGACTTTTGGAGCATGGCTGTGCCGTAACGCTCACTTTGAAATCACCGAGTCTGTATTACAGCAGAGAATCTGACCCACAGACTCATCCCGTTCTTCAGAAACATGTTCTGTCTCTCACATCACCCAGGCAGGAGAAAAGCTACAAATAGCACTGAGCTGACGGTTCTACCGGTAGTGCCAGAGACAGGACAGAATCCAGCTTCTTCCTCTGCGCTCACTGTTCCATTAGTAAAGATAAGATTTACAAAAACATGTAGAACAGATAAACCAAGTAAGAATTCCTTCTATAAACTCAGATTTCTGACTTGCTTTTTAAGGTGTTCCCAGCAAACTCTGTTTCCAGAGTTCAGAGGAGATGCTGTCAAAACATCCCGTGTTTATTGTATTGCTCAGGCCGTGCTGAGAAGGAAAAGCCAGTGTTCTCTACAGCATTTTGACGAGAAAAGAGGAATTACAGCATCATAACTGAGTCAGCGAGGTTGATCTAAGAGAGTATGAAAACTGACTTGGAGCTGATATTTGTATCAAAATGGAAAATAGCCTTTCATTTATATTCAACGTGTATAAGGTCCAGTTCTGGAGTCCATATTCAGCCAGAAATACTGGATAGTGAAAAAGATTCACTGTAAGGAACCCAGAGGTCTCCTTGTTGCACATGTCTGCATATTGACCCGCTCCTGACTGAGCATCATTGTCAGGGGTTTGGTTTTCTCGTTTGAATGCTCTGAAACAATTCCAGGCTTTAGCTCAGTGTTGTGCTGAATTAGGTCAGAGATTGAATCAGAACTCTGGATCATGGCTATACATACCTAAAAGCTGAGTCCAAATATGAACCTTCCACCCAGGCACCACCTCTAGGACAGTTTAATGTCACAAAGTGAACTTCATGGTGTAACAATTCAAGGGTGTATTTCTTCAACAACACAGCAAATGCTCTTCACTTTGGCCTTATGTCCACCTTAGAAATATCTCAGGAGCCGGGAGATCTCATCGAACATGACTCAGAGACTTGAGCGGTTCTTTGCACATCAGGTATCATCTCTTTGTATACGTCAGCGCACAAGCTACTCTGTCACTGCCACAGTCCTGAATTGTACTTGCTCTGTAGTCTTACTCTTCTCTAAAAAGTTTTACCTTTTCTAAATGACCAATGCAAGCATTTGAATTTCATTCTCTTTCAAATTCAACACCACCTCTTGACCCTTTAAAGTACAGACATTGAAGCAGTGTTTAATCTAAATGCCATTTCTAAGCGAACACCCACAGAGTTATTAGGCGTTTGCTCAACACAGTATATCCAACTTACATTAAAAGGACCAAGCTGAGACCCATCTGCTTTTTAAACACTTTTTGGCTCAGTCCCCAAAACCAAGAGCAATAATAAAATTTTTAAAAAATAGTGTTTTGTGATTGTTTGTTAAGAGATTTTACAACATACTGTTAATTTATCTCTCTAGCAGTACTTGGCATGACCTGAAACTGTTCCTATTGTGACTGCCTCACTAGGTGAATGTGTTTTTACAAGTACATGAAAGTGAAGTTAGTAGTTATGTGGAGAGGATTGCGTTGGCTTCTGCAGAATCAGGTTTGCCCTCCTAATGGAAGGGAAAGCTCTGCTCAAAACTTCATCCGGGTAGATTTGGGAAATGATGTAGCTTTCTGCAGTGTGGGGTGGGGGGACACCTTACAAGCTGAATAAAACTTAAACAGTCAGTGTTTTTAAGGCAAAGAGGAACTTGAACAGCTTCAAAACTAAAACAGCCTTGTGACATTTTCATGTTATCCAAAATTGTTTTGAAAATATTTCTGTGAGAGTGGTTCATTTTTAGCATTGTCAGCTGGGTTTTAATTTTTTAAATGGTCACTGTTAGCTTTAATTTGAGAGAAGAAAACCAAAAGTTTTAATCAAAAGTATCTTTACAAAAGCCCCCCCAAACCCCAATCCTGTTGAAGGCTTCAGGTTTTGTTTCTTCACCTAGAAAGCAATGAACTCTACTGAACAGTCCTGAGGTAAATGCTTGAAGGAGTGTTTGTATTTAGGTGAAAAGAGTAGAGCTGAATTTAGTACCCATGTCTTTGTTAAGGAAAACAAACCTGCACTACCACAAACCAGTACATTTTACAGTACAATGAAATGCTACTCCCTTTGGAGCTAATCATGATTTTGCTTTTCCTATATTCTTTATTAGAGTTATGTTCTTTATTAGAGGTGACAGCCCTGTGACAGGGATGTGCAACAACTTTCCAGTAGCAAACAAAAGGTATGTTAATTTGGACTAAACTATATATTTTTCTTCAATATCTTTCCATTTTGGATGAACCTTCAAAACTAATTCAAACTCGGCCAACATAGGAAAGATTGATCCATGTCACTGAAACATGTCCAACTTATAAGACATCAAAAGTAAAGGAGACATCTTAGTTGCAGGCCATGCAACCAGTTCTACCTAAAGCATCTATATACACGAACATGTGCAAATCGGCATTTATCCCTCAGAAAAGGTATTATCTGAGGAGTCCCAGCATACACCTCCAACAGCAAACTCGGTAAGCTCAAGTGTGGATTTCTTGGCCAGTTGATCTAAGGCCAAGGGACCAGCAGCTATTGAATCATTTACTGCAAGAAACGTAATTCAGTGTGTGCTTCCAGCTGAAAGGACAGACAAATAGTGTATGGGATGGAGCTGAGCCCCAACCCCAAGATTTTGGCAATCACTGCTGCAACTTTAACCAAACCTTCTTCCCTCCATGTCCTCAGTGTAAACACAGGACAATTCATTTGTTCTCACTGACACGCAGCCACCAGTGCAGGTTTAGAGACTCACAGCCCTTGTGTTTACTTATATCAAGTGTGCTTGTACTTAAGTCTTACTACTTAATAAGCAGGTGGGACAACATTGCTATAAATTAAATTACTGAACCCAGAGATGGGAGGGAGGGTGTATTTTAACTATCCCTTAAGGTGGGCAGTCTGCTGTTTCCTTTGTGTTGTAGTGTTCTGTACTATGAACTGTCACCCTTCCAAACAGTAATTTTTAGTCTTTTCTGGACTTGGGTAGCTGCCCTTTTCAGGTACCTGCCATTAGTTATTTTCTTTCACTGGAATAACCAGGATGTAATTCTGGATGTTTTGCCTCAAAAAAGGTAACATGACAATTCACAAAACTCTTTCAAAGAGGGATAAAAAGATTAAAACTATCAATCTTCAACTGGTGGCTTTTAATTATACAGCACTGTTGTAGGAAAAAAATCTACCAATAATGTTCAACAGATTGTCTACTGAGGGCTTCAGCAATTCTAGACCATGGAGATCAACCTTCATTTCCTTACTACTGACAACAAAATATTGTTGACATAAATGAGTAGGCCAAATTCATTACTCAGTTGGAATCACACTATTGGCATTTTGTGCTCTGTCACGTTATTTCTCTGCTTGGCCTGTTCCTTGAGACAATTTACTTGTACTTGTCTTTTCAAATCAGTATTCCCATTTCACACCGCTGTCAGACAGGTTAATGTAGCAAACACATTTCCATTTGGGTGCTGTAAGACTTTTCACTCAGATTAAAATGTGCTCTGGGAATATTAATTAATTAAATCTGAAAGCATCCAGGTGAAGTCAGTGAGTGGCACATAGAGATCATTTTACTCTGGCCATCTGTTTAATTGATTATAGCAGTACTCTGTAATGCTCTAGGATAGACAGTAAGGGAATGGTGAGCTCACCTGAAGCCACATGAGAATTGCATTGCAAACATCACGTTTATTAAAGGAACACTAGTCGACAGATGGATTAGACAGCAGCTAGTGAGGCTATTTCCCTATCAGGTACTATGTGCAACCACAATGGCACACAGGCATGGTGGTGGTTTGGTACCCTTATGGAGTGCTCAGAGGAAGACAAGCTGTCTGTGATCCAAACAAGCCTGTATAATCCAAGGAAAGCAGCTCTTCCAGGCTGCTCTCCAAACTCCTCACAGAGAGGTTGGTAGGAATTGCTTTTCTAGTGACTCCTCATTGCAATACCTGTTATACCTTTTCTTGTGGCTTTAATCTGAAAACTAGAAGAAAATTAGAAAATTTAGAAGCAATAGCTGATCAAGGATCTAGAATAAATAGCATGCTTCTGGGTATTTTTGCTTTTAATGGGTATTGTTTTCATTACAAAAACAGGAGTATGTATCAGGAGCTTTAAGGATTGAGATAATGGATATTAAACTGATGTTTTTGTCAGCAGTGAATTAAAATGTTCTACTGCTTTTTGTAACTGCCAGTTTGTCATACTTCACACAGGAACATTGTAAAGGCCGTACTTGCTCAGAGTAAAGGTCCATCTGGCTCAGCATCCTGTCCCTGGGCAGTGGCCAAGACAGGATGCCTAGAGGTGAGAGTAAGAACAAGGAAAATCAGAAGTGACTCTTCCTCAGAATACATCCCCAGCCTTCACTTACCAATGACTCGGGAACTTCTGTACTGTCTCAGTACCTTTTCTAAGTCTAACAGAGTCCTGTTTGGTATTCAAGGAGAGGAAACAAGTATTTGGTACAGGTGGCTTTGTAGATCTTGAGATGTGTCTGTTCTTAGTGATGCTTATGGAGTGTTCAATGGAGAAAAGTTGTTTGGGTGCCCCGGCTAGTCTGCGTAACTCAAGGACAGCAGTGGTTCCTGTCTATTCTGCATCTTGTTGCTTCCCACAGTTTACAAGTATCTCTTTCTGGTCAAACATGAGGTGCTCCCCTGTTCAGACATAGGATACATTGCCAATTTTCTCCCATTCTTGGCTTACCACCCCTTGGCTCTTCTCGGTTTCTTGTTCTCTCATCAGGCAAAGATGAACTATTTTTCCTCTACTGCACACAGCTCCAGGCTGGCTGTAATGTGCAATGAGGAAGACAAGGCCAGCTGCCCTCACCGTATTTCCAGCGAGAGCAGGAGCAGGTCCCCCCCACCTCTGCACAGGACTGCTGTCTCCCCAAGGCTGGAAGACTGAATCTGGCAATCTCGATTGCCTGTGAAATTAGTCTAGGGAAAAGTATCTGTGTGTTTGAGCAGACCTCCCAATACAGCGTTTTCCTGTAAAGCTCTTGACCTCGTAAGTTCTATGCAGGATGTCTGAGCCAGTTGATCCAGGTCACTCCATCCAGCAAGATTAGAGGCAATCAGAACCTTTTAGCGCAGGTGAGAAAAGCAAATGCCCAATCAAATATGAAGTAACTCATCTGGAAGGCATATCCCGTTGAGTATTTTAAAATTAACAGCCATTTTCCTGTATCCATAGAAACACTGAGGCAACAACAATTTTGCTGTACAATCGGCAGATGAGTGAGGCTCTGAATGCAGACCCCTAAACGAACTAAGACTTGCAGGTGCAATGTTGTTTGACTTCTTAAAGTGAAATCAAAACGTTGGTACACCTTACAGATCGAGTGATGGAACACATAACTGGAGTGGGAGAATTCACCTAACAGAAAAATCCTCAGCTGTGGTGTTAATAGGGCATTGGAATGGGGATAATTTATTACAGGGCTTTCCCTGTTAGTTCCTTGTCATGGGCATAATTAAAGGGCTGTAATACACATCTGTGGGGGACCTAGAACAAGATATGTGGCTCGTGTTTAATCCAAGTTACTACAACGTTCTTCATTGTGTCAGCAGGACATGGGTGTATTGGCAGTTTGAAAACAAGGTTGTCGCTCCAAGGAGGGACTTAGAGATGTACGTGTACAAAAATAGTGTGTAGGCAGACCCTGCATTGAATCTTGCCTTTTCCACACAGCTGACTGCACACCAATGAGAACATTCATGATGGATATGGGTGCTATGGATAGACATCTGCTAAGAACTGGACTAAGATCCTCCAGCCTTTTCATATCAGTTGCTGAACAGAGGTGAGCCATCATCGTTGTTATTTCATATTTCAGGCTCATGGAGAGGGGCTGTGAGCTGGCAATTTCTTTTTCTCAGCTTAGGACCAACAGATCTTTAAAAGTCCCAACACTATTCTGTTAATCTCTAGGGACCTGCTAAGATTGGGACTCCTTGTGTTAAGGACATACACAGGATGGAGGCTAGTAAGAATTCCTTTTACCACACAGTTTAAGGCTTAATTTTGGCATAAACCTGTAAGTTACACCTAAAAGATCCTGACTTCCTTTGTGCCAGTCCCAATGCCCCATTTTGCTGGAAGGGGCATAGTTTGGGTGTGATCAGACGGATGGAAAGCTACCAACCCTCTCCCAGCTTCTTCCAGCAATAACTGTTCGTCATATGCTCCTGATGTCTGTCGTGACCTGCTGAAAGTCACTTACTGGTATTCACTTTGTGTCCTGCTGAGCAGAGTATGTGCATGCCCGCTGCTGATGGCTGCATGTGGTGCCTTGCAACGGGGATCTCTGGTTCAGGCACAGTAACTTTTTAAGCCGCTTTGGCGTGATATCGAGCATTCATTTGATGGTACCATTCGTGTCAGATGAGTACAAAAGGCAATAAAAAACTTGGTGAGCAATTTATAGTGCCAAAGCTGAGCTGAGAAGCTAAACCCGCAAGCGTTGCTGTTATACAGCAAGGTAACAGAAGCTACAACAAACCGTTCTTGTATAACAAAGCAATTATGTTTTCTCAGTCTCACAAGTTTTTGAAAACACAGCTTTCTCAGGCTTTTCGCTGGTAACACTTTAAATCTCTTCAGGGAAAGCATGATAAATAAGCAGTCACTGTTGCAAACATGTGTTTGATCACCAATTTTTCCTGCAGAGATATCTTACACTTTATATCTGTGCTGATACACCCTCACACCTGAAATAGGTCAAGTAGCTGTCACTGAGGGAAGACCCCTGACTGCCAGAAACAAAACAAAGAAAAAGCCACTGTATCTATGGGGAAGGCTAGAAGCCTGAGTTAACTTTCATGGGTAGAAAGAAAATTAAGGAATGAAGCTCATAGAGTTTCTCCAAACCATTTTTTATTTTAATCTTCCTGAAATATTAAATTAGAAGAGCTGTAGTAGCAGGCTTCCCAGACAAAACTGTGCCATACATACAAATTAAAAAATAAATTATAAATGATTCTGTACAGGGAAAAAAGTAATTCTTCTCATGAAAGCATTGAATGGACTGGGGAGCACAAGTTTCTTATGGCTTAGAGACACTTGAGAAGGCTACCATTTGTCTTGCTAAAGCAATAACAAGTAATATTTGGGCCAAATTATGCATTACACTTTGCAAAGGAAGAAAGGCAACTAGGACTGTTCAAACTAGTAACCTGGGAAATAAAGATTATCCTTAAAACCAAATTCCAAGTACGTATGGGTGTTGCATGGAGGGTTGTGAGATGCAGACATGAAATGGCGCATGTAGAAATTTGGCAGCTCAGGCTGACCTCTGGTACTAGCAGGGAGCCCCAGGACTTAGCCCACTCTGAGAGCGCGCTGGCCCTTCAAACCCAGAGGAATGTGCAGAGCGCCCACTCAGCACCCATTCGGGTATGCGAGCGGGTATTCCTGAGAGTAGGTTCTGCTGATCTTAATGTACTCAGGGGAGGAGAATGTTCTCACAGTGTTATGTGCTCAGCTGTGTCCAAAACTCAAAGTCCTTTGGGATCAAGCACTGCAGCTCCCCTCCACATTCTCTAGAAACTGCACGAGTCTGCTGAACAGTTTGCATTTGGTTCTCCTGTAACAGCGATTATTCACAAGTGTCTGGGAGAAATAAAACCAGTAGCAGTTTCTCATTGTTCCAGGCAGACAAAAGGACAAGAACACTGAATCCAAATGAAATTGCTGGCAGGTAAAGTCTAGACTCTGCTACCTGTGCAGAATACCCATATGTATAGTTTTGTTCTTATGGAGTAGTACTTCTGAGCTCTTTAATGACCAGAGGTGGTAAGGACTCCCTCTGAGCATAGTTAGAATCATCGTAACTGTAGTAGCAGTTAGCAGAGAACCCAGAACACCAAGCTGAACTCCTGCTATAGAAATGACTTGGGGTGAGGGATGATTCTGAAGGTGAAATGTTACTTCGTGTAGCACGTGGATGTTATTCTAAGGTTTCCATCCAAGGATGGACCTTGTTTAGTTTATGAGATCTGACAAGATCACAACCCTCACAGATGTCAAATCTGCCATCTCAGATAAAATACACTGGAAATACTCAGCCTTTTCAGTGGGTACAATTTAAATAGGCTAAGGGAAAATAAATCCAAGTTACACATTAAAAATGCTGCTGAAAACAGCCTAGGAAAAATAATGTTGGTAAATAGCAATCTTAGTACTATGTGAAAGTCTATTAAAATAATCAGACTTGTGCATATACCACACCTAGTCTCAAAGTACCTCATAAACCCTAGTTAACCTCAACAACCAGCATTCCTGTGGTATAGAAGCGTAGCATCTATTTCTTTGTTTTATACGGCTATGTCAGACTTCCAGAGAAGAGATCATACATTTAGAAAGCAACAGAGAGCCTGTGACCCTGGAGTCTTGGTGAACTTTGTGCATCTGGAACGCGTTAGGACTACTCTGTTACTCATGCTCCCCAAGCAGGGAAAACAGATAGAAAAGTCCCTAGCAAAGCAGCTCTGTAGCAAGACTCGGGCTGCCCTCAAGCAGCTGAAGTGTGACTCTTACACACCCCAGCCACATCCCACGACCACCGCAGAGACTGTGCGTGCACAGACATTGCTGGGAAATTCCCCTTCCCTGAGAAGAGGAGGAGCCAGGCAGCTCTGGGACCCTGTGTGCACATTGCTGGGACTCCAGCAATGTGCCCGTTACCTGTCCCCTTGCAGTGTAACCCCCGGTAGGCTACACTTGTTCCCTGCCTGTCAACGTGTCCCTGAAATATGTGACATATCTCTGGTGGCTGGATGGGATGTCTGGCAGGTAGCTGGGGTAGGTTGGCTGCTCCTGACAAAAAGCAGTGGTGGAGCCGCTGCGTTCTTTATTTCAGATGCTAGAACCTGGCTGTGATCGTATTAGGGCATGTCATGCACCAGTAGCCTCTTAATCTTACCAAAAAACCCCTCATCAGGTGCAAGGGTATAATCTCATGGTTAAGGCTGTGCAAATAAGGCACAAGGTGTTTGAGTAGGGCTCTGGCTGAAAGGGAGGGCTGGGAATGGCACATCAGGGCACGGCTTCTCATCAGACATTGGTTTAACAACTGCCGGCTAGGGAAGGGAATGTTGTTCTACCCTCAGCCCCTGTGTGGCCCTGTGGCTTTCCATGTACCACCTCCGGCATTTATCCGCCCACTTTACTATTCAGGAAGCAAAGCCGGCAGAGACCCCAGGTCTACAGAAGAGGAGGAACAGGTTTTCACTGGCTCCACTTTTGGATCTCGTTCACAGTGGCAACAGCCAAGTGGTAGAGCAGAGCTGGGGAAGGGCTAGGACAGCCATGGAGCAGGTCTAGCTCTGAGCTGCAGCTGGTTGAGATAGGCCTGTGTGCTAAGCCCCCTTGGAACACCTTTTTTTTTTTTTTTTTATGTATTTGGAATTTTTTTCTTCATTTCTTTCTCTAATCAGAAATACTTTACTTGACTCAAATTTGCCAACACTTTGCTGTAACGGAAGTGATTGTCAGGTCATATGAATAATTACTGCCTTACCTGCAAAGGTCTTTTACTTCCCCTAGCAACCCCCTGGTTAAAGAGAGCTGTGCTGGAAATATCCTCTGGAAATCCATTTTCAGGAGATTAAAGTCTTTGATGGAAACCTACAGCTCTTAAATGAATGTCCTTTTGTTGCGCTGAGATTGCCTACAGAAACGCTAGCAGAAAGTCTTCAACTACCGTTGTGTTTGTCGGGTAGGAACAATTTAATTGCAGTAATAACAAGGTGATTCTCAAAGAATAAATCATCTCTGCAGCAAGCTATGCCTTAAGTGTAGATCACTGTTGCGGTGATATCTCCAAACAATTATTTATCACTGGAGAAGTCAGTTAGCAGCTGGAACATGCTGGGAATACTTTTCTTGTTATATTTTATACCCTTACCTTTTCCTGGGGGTAGCGGAGAAATGGTGCTGTGGAAACAGAGATTATTTGTGTGTGATTACCACAAGCAAGATGGCCTTTTCTGAGTGAGCTGGGTAATTCTTGGAGAAAGAGGAGAGCTTAATTAAATAATTAGCGTGTGTGACTGGGAATAGGACTTGAGTTATCTTGCTGGTAGACTGCCAGCTTGAAGCAGTAGTTGCTGTAGCTTTTTGTCTTCTGAGACCTACGGGGTGGCTTTGGCAAAGTGATTCTGAGCCTTTTGAATCACGTAATGACAAGCTGGGAAAAGAAATAGGAGCTCTCACAGCATATAAGTATGGAAATGTTCACCCGCCTCATAGGTGCTCTGTGGGCAAGTGAAATGAGGCATTGACTTTTCCTTTTTTTTTAATTACATATGTAACTAAAATAAAAAAATACAAACTGCACTTGAATGTAACTGTAACATATATTTCTGGAAAGAGTTACTAACTTCTGGGAAGTATAAATGAGAGCTGTACAAATCAGGAAAGGTTTCAGTATGTAGTTTGGTGTAGTTGTGCAGTTGGTTTCTTATCAAGGCAAATCTTGCCTTCTACATAAGCCTATCATTTTCTTCTTGTCTACTGTGGAAAATAGTTCTGATATGAATTCTGTCATTAATAAGCTGACTGTTCCATTTAAAATTACTGGTTTAACTGGCAATTCTTGCTTTCTTTTCCACAAATTGAATAAGTAGTCCCCTTGAAGAAAATCACGGAGGGACTAAAGAATGAGTGAGTTTATTTATGTATTTATTAGGGTGCCTATTGTTCTAGTATGGTTCTTGATCTCCAGGTGGTTTGTCAGCTCTCTGTTTGAACTTCAGAGGGAGTGGAGTTGATGGGACACAGTCAGCCAAGGGTAATTCTGTTCCATTTTGTTTGACCATGAAATTTAGGTATTTGCCCTGGGTCTGGACTCACTTGGATGAGTTAATTTAAAATGTATTCTGTCTATGCAAATATATGAAGAATTTAATTTTTTAGAACCCTGCTAAGTGAATGGAGAATGAATGAAGCCAAACAAATTCACATCTTCATTCAAGCCAATACTCAGGTAATAGATTTGAGCAAGTGACTTAACACTGAACTAAGCATTTATCTAGGGAACAATAATCATAGATTCTCCTCTTAGTCTGCCAAGTGTATATAGCGCTACGTATATTCTGAATAACCAACAGGGACATGTATTACGAGTACTAAAATAAAATAGAGTTGCAATCATGCTGCTTCCATCAACTGCTGCAGCTGCAGCTGATTTACATAAAGGAAGGAAATGTTTTGAAGCGATTTCCTTTCCTACTGGCACCAAGAGGACCAACCCTTTCTAAAACACTGAAATACTGATTCACTGTGTCATGACTACTTCAAATAGTACTCAGAACTACCAAAAAAAAAAATCTGCTCATCATTGCAGAGAAAGAAAATTCCAAGATCCATTTTGTTGTAATAGCTCAGTGTTCAGCCCTGCTCCTCTCCAAGTCATCGCTTCAACCTGGTGGGGATCAGATACCAAGATGCAGAGAAGGTTAACCAGGTGTTCACAAGCACACTTGCCTTCCCTTTGGGAGTGCTCGAGTCCCTGCTCTGCCACTGGTGCACTGTGTCACCCTGAGCCGGGCTGCTCAGGCCCATGGCCACAGAAGTACGTAGGCTGTTGTCTCCTGATGGGCAGAGCCTGCTAGTGTCAGTGAGGTGCCAATAGGTGCTGGGGTGGGAGAGACCAGCTCTGGCCACGGGAGCCAGAGCTTCTTAAGGCAACATGTTGCCAGCCCGCCTCTCCAGCCCCACTTCTGCAAATGCCAGCCTCACTGGTGGCAGGGTTCAGCTTTTGGCACCAGTACCGTGAGGGTGTGCTGAGACTGCCAGGCCAGTGCAGTCACTGGCACCAACCCCATCAGAGGGACAGGACCTTCCTGCAGAGGGACAGGGCGTGCAGCTCAGCTGCTGCAGTGCAGAGCCCATGCACTCCCTGAGCCATGGCTCCTTGGGGGCTGTTGGAATGGGGGTAGCAATACTGTCTGCCTTCGCAGGGAGGTTGTAAGGATAAGGGAATTACAGGGGTGCAGAGACTAGGTTAATTGGTGACAGACAGCTGCTTGAGACAGATATCAAAATATAGCTTGTTTCCCTTTCTCTTATCTCCTCTAATTACTCAAAGCATTTGAAAGACCGTTATTAATCTCTGTATTACACTGAAACAATCTGTGATATGTATCAGTAGAAAGTGACAGAAAAGCCACCACAGCAACAGACTGCTGAAGGAAAGATTGGTTTCTTTTTTAGTTTTTTTATTGTGTTAGGGTTTCCATTATTTTGCAGGAAATATTAAAGCTTTCTCATGTTTATTCCTGCTGATTTTGTTCTATGTTGCTCCTCTACTCAGATATTAGTTTGTTAGATATACTTCAGCTAAACAGAGGGCCAGAAACGTCTTGGGTTAATTTACTGCCCTAAAGATACTCATCCTCATGAACCACGATGCTGATACACACGCTAAAGCAAAGATGGAGTCTGCCACTGCGCAGCAGGGACTTCTGCCTCCCCGGTCTTTTGGAAGATGAGACAGCTAAAACTCCAACCCAAATGTTAAGAAAATCAGGAAGAGAATGATTACCCCCTAACAAAGACATGAAGTACAGCCTCTGTAAATACAGATGTGCAGTCAAGCAGCTGCTTCACCCATGCACCGTACAGCCGTAGGACCACACCTAAGCCTCTGCTTGGGGTTGGCTGAAAAAAGCCTTCAGCATTATAGCTACCATTATTTTTAAACATTTATTTTGTAGTAGTGCTCTGAAGTCTAGCAGGTCAAACCCCATTGTCTGAGGCACTGCACAAACATGCTGCAGAGAGCTGATAGTCTGAGGGGTGAGACTTTTAAGGTGGCTAAGACAGAGAGGCAGATCAGAGAGACACAGCAATGTGACAGCAGTGTTGATTAACGTCATGGCTGTATTCCAAGTGATGCTCTCTGTTCTTTCACCCATACGAAATGCTGAAGCTGAGTGAAGTCTCAGATGGCTGGCCTCTTCTTCCTCAGGCTCCTCTTTGTGCTGTCAGTTATTTTCTGTGCATCTCATTTAGAGGAGTTGATGCCCACAGCATAATCCAACCCCTTTATTCAGATACCTTCTCACTTCATTGTCTAAACTGTAAATTGACCCAGAGGTAGAACTGTGACACAGAAATCTTAAATCCGCTCTGTGGGAAATTTTTCCCAGGTGGAGGCCACTGAACATATGGAGTTACAAAGGGGAAATAGCCAGGACACGTTATTATAAGCAGTGCTTATTTCCTCAGCAGTAAGACACTGTGTGCACAGTGACTTCTAGTCTTTCTTCATGACTCTCTTCCTGCATGTGTTACTGATCATCTCTGGCAATGCATGGAGGAATGAAACCATTTTTCTCTTACACTGTAAAGAGAAAAGAAAGAAATAATGTTAAAAGCAAAGCTTATGCTTCCTTTTTCTCATGCTTTGTAAATACCCTGTTTCTTATAAAAACCCCACAATGTTCTGCACTGACAAGTCTTCTACTTGCAGCATTTGGCTAAGCTTTGTTACTGCTAGCTGAGGTACTTGTGCTATCACATTTGTTTTGGCCAGCTATTAGTATTGCCTCTCAATCACGCTGGTTTAATCTTCAGTCTCATTTCATTTTGTGATTATTTCTTGCTGCTCTGTGCTCTTGTTTTGATAATTCAAAAGGAAGTATTTCAATCAAGTGTCAAAGTGTGATCAAATACTGTTGTAGCAGTTTTTTATTGTTTGGGGGTTTTTTTGCAATTCAAACTTCATTCTCCTTCTCTTTTGCAAGATCATACGTCAAGATATGCAATGCTCCAGATTAATGTCCATTTATTTCACTAGGAGTGTGCCTGCTAACTGATCGTGGGTCTGTCTTTACCTGTTGCTTTCCTTCCTGCCTTTTATTCCCATGCACACCCTTCCATCCTCACAATTTCTCTGCATCTCTATTCACTTCTGATTGATTTCTCTGGTTTATGGCCACTCTTCGTGTAGCCTCTACGATCCACTTACAGAATTTGCGATCAAAGTAATCTAGATGAAAGACCTTCACCTGATGCAGCTATGTTTTGTCGCACCTTCATCGGTGTTGGGAGATAACACTACAAAAACACTAAACCGGATTCAGACTGAAAGACTTGACAGTTGTGATTCCCAAAGCTCAGCTGTCTGGAAAGGTTTTAGCAGTTGCTGTCAAAGTCTCAGAAAGACTCAGGACAGCTAAGCACCTGAAATTCAGCACAGAAACTATTTATGCAGCCCTCAGTCTGTGTGCCAGCCTCCTCGAGGAGCGATGTGTCAGCCCTTTGCGGAGCATGAGGCCTCTTCAGTTCTTCAGAGTGGCACAGAAGTGGCACTGGGTCCTTTCCACAGCGACAAGGGAGCTGAAGAACGAGCTCTCACATTTAATCTGGGCCAGCAGCTTTAATGGAAATCAATGTTAATTAAAGAAAACTCATACCTGTTTCGGGTGAAGCAAATGCTGGTTAAATTGCAGGATTAATCACTCCAGGGGCACACTGGCATTTCCCATTCTCCCTTTGCCCATAGGTAGAAACCACCTACGTGTTTATAACTTCCAGCTCCCTCCTGCTGTGGGGTGGCATGAAGGTGCAGATTTGTCCATCTCTGGGGACCAACCACACGGAACCGTTTCCTTTGCTCAGTCGTTAGCAGAGGGTGGCAGAAGCATTGCTGCTTGGCTGACCTGTGCCTGGGTATTGCGATGGCTGCTCTAACAACTGGGAAGGAGAACCATTACTGCTCTCTCTGGGGGTCTTCTCCACCAGAGACAGCAAATACCTTTTCACTCAGTGCAAATAACCATCTCCATGTGCATGGAGCCAGGAATAACGTCCACTGCAATGGAAGTCAGGGCCTTTGTGAGAAGCTACAACAAACCACAGATGGTGATTCTCCTGTGGAGCATGAGGGTGCAGGGGAGAGAAACCAAAGCCTTGGAAAGGGCTTTTCCTTTCCCTCCTGGTAGACACTGTCCTTGATTACAGCATCAGTGTAAGATCCCTGTGTCCAGAAATCCTTCAGCAAGCAGTTCTCCAGCTTTTCCAGTGATGCCACCTTTGAGCCACAGGCCCCAGCCAACCTGATTCTGGCTCTGTTTTCCTCTTGCTTACCTCATCTTCTCTGGCTCAGGTTAAACGTTATGTTCTTCACACCACTGTCAAAGAGAGCAGGTAGGAGGGAGAGGGAGGGAAGAGGCAAGGGCAGGAGATGACTTCCCCGAGGCTGCTCCAGCCCTGATGAGAGTCAAACAGCCCTCTCCCTCGTGAGAAGCAATGCCTGAGTTTGGTGTCCACGCAGGGAAGAGACCAGATGGCAGCCATGAGGGGTGGAGAGGAGCCCTGTGGGGATGCAATACTTCCCAGTGTCTGCAGACAAGTGGTGGAAAGTAACTTACTAGGGCAGCCCTTTTCAGGTACAGTGAAGTTTGGGACACTTTGTCAGCTAACGAAGGGAAATGGCCACACTGACAAAGCTTCAGCCCTAGGCTGCCCTCTAAGGGACCCTAAAAAAAACAAAAAACAAAATAAAAAACAAAACCAACCTGGGGAGGGGGGTAGTGAGTGGACGGGGAAGAGAAAGCAAAAGAGGTTGAGTGTTTTGTTTTCGATGAATTTGTTTGTGGTTTTGTAGTTGTTTTTGTGATAGCTTTTTTTACTTACAAAATCTTTGTTAAAAGTCACATGGACTCTTCCCCATGAGAAGCAGATGGATACCCGAGCGGATTTGAGGCAGTAGACAGGCACTTGGACCACAGCACGTGGCTGTGATGGCTTTGAGGCGGCAGCCACAGCAAGCATTGGTGCCCAGCAGCGTGGAGGTGCTGCTGAGCCTGAGCGCCATGGCTGGGGCTGAGCAGACAGCCCTAGATGGAGGTATCCCAGTTTAGGAAACACACACTAAATTGCTTCTCTGGTGGGGGTGAAGGAAGATATCCCTGAGGCAGCACAACAGTCAGGACCTGTGGAAACTGGAGGAAAAAAGCAAGTGAGACATAGGGAGGCAGTTAACAGAAAAATGTGTTGTTTTATCAGAGCACCTGCATTGCAGGACGACCAGGATTAAGAGCGTTGTCTGCTGCCTTGTGTCTTTTTTTTCCCTACTGCCTCCCCCAGTATGGTCACCTATTTTAGACCCTGTCTCAGCTTCCTGGGCTGGGAAGACTTATAATCTGGGTAGCAAGCTGAAGTGATTGATGCTCTTCTCCCCTAGAGGGCCAAGAACAACACTTCAAATTTTCCCCTTGAACCCTGCTTCCATTAAAGCCTGCACTCCATTGCCCAGTGTTGCTGCCTCCTGGCTTGTCACTTCAGCTTAGCATGAGCTGAGAAGCTTGTCTGCATAATTTTTATGTTCACTTATCTTCTTCTGAGAGAAAGAGGCCACTTGGACCTTTGCTTCTCTCAACACTTCCAGCATGTGCCCGGCTGGGTAGTCACTGGTTACCTGTGCCAGGAGCCAGCAGCATGTTGCTGCTCCAGGAAGCTGCTGAGTGGTCCTTGGAAGAGATTTCCTGGCCCATTAACACACAGAGATTTGTCTGGGAATGGTAAGGAAAAAAGCTTCCCTGTATCCCCATGTCTCTCTGCAGGCAGTTGTGCACTGAGGCCAGCCCGCTGGCTTGCAGCATCCGCTCCCTTCGGCCGGCTGTTCTGGCCCAGCATTGCCAGCCACTCTCATGCCAGAAGCTGTGCCACACAGAGTCCTGAAGCTTGTGCTTCACTCTTGCACTGGTGTTTGCATTGGCAGAGGAACCTGGGAAGACTTTTCAATCCCGAAGCGCACACATGGACTCTGGATGCCACTCCTTGGCTGACTCCTTTTCTCTTCTGCAGAAAGCCTCCCCTCTGCGGTACGTGCCTGCATTCAATCCCTCGCTATCCCCTGTGTGCTATATGCTGTTGGCAGGGGCTGGGAGGATGTTTTCCTAATTTTGCAGCACCAAAGTGCTAGCAGCAGATGGGCTAAGCCTGTTGCTGAGTCCGCTTCCTCCCCTCACAGCATATTTGGCGCAGGGAATGGGGTGCTGGCAACTCAGTCTCTTGCTGGCCTTCTGTTGGGGCCAGCCACTGGCCAAGGGTTGGTGCTTGCTGCAGATCTGCAGCCAGGTTTGCAGGGTGGGTCAGCCCCGTGGCTCACCCTGAGCCACAGCATGGGAGCAAGCAGAGTTGCACTAATCTGCTTCTGGGTCCAGGGGATATGGGCAGGGCCTGGGGTATGTTGTGTGCTGTCCATGTTCTTGGCTTGCTGCTCAGCAGTAATGAAGGCTTTGCATGTCCCTGAGCTGAGGCTGCTGTGCTCAGATGGAGGGAGAGGGGTGAGAAGCTGTGCAGGAGCAGCTATATCATAGGAGGCCAGTCCCAGTCACTGTCACTGGAGAAATGGCACTAAATCCACATTTATCCCATGCTTTTCTCTTTCACATGCAGCCTGTGAAAGGCTTCCCTTGCTGTTGTGCTTGCTCCCTTAGAGCTGTACAGTGCTGTCACAGCACAGAACGTGCATGGCAAGTAATGATTTTTCACAAGCATAAGCACTGCCCCTGAAAAAAACAAACCTTTAAAACATATAAAGTAACAGAAATAGGTACTTGATATTCGCTTCCATGAGACAAACTTTCTGCCTTGCTTGACTCACACTAGCATAAAGCAGGAGTAAAACAATGGGATTTAACAATGAAGTTATCTAAGCCCTCTCTGGCTCCTTCTTTCTTAACCAGGCAAGGCTGGAGGAAAAACTGGCAGAAAAATCAGCTTCTGAGGTTGATATCCCTCTGTTCTCACCCACGCCACTGCCCACAGAGGATATAGGCATAAACCAGCCATGCTACAGCAGCTCAGGTGAGCAAGCAGAATTGTGAGGCACCCTGAGGTAATCTCACATAGACAAAATTGCTCTCAAGGGCAGGCTGAGCCTTGCTGCTGGCACGATGAGGAGCATGGCAATATTAGTCTTCACCATAAATACCTCAGCTGAACGTCTTAGATGGGAAAAATCCGCACAGAGGACCTTACATCAAGCACGTGTCCTCCAAAGCATCTTTCCACAGCAGTCTTTTTCATGGGGGGTCCTGGACCACCCTGCAAGTCCTTGGTTCACCCTGCCCACAGCCATCCCTGTTCACAACAATCCTCTGGCCCTGCAGCATTGACTGCAGCTGCCATTTAGGGAGCACGTCCTCCACCTTGTACAAGCCCTCTCTGGGTACCATACCAGCATTCCTGGTAGGCCAGTGTGGAGGCAGGGGGTAAAATGAACACAGAGCTGTTGTTCACCAACTCACACGGTACTAGAGCTGAGGTGCACTTGATGAAGTTTGTAGGGGATGGGTTTCGTAGAGAAATAATGTGTACCTCTCTAGGCAGTGGGGAATGAGCTTCTGCAGACTTAAAACCTGCAGCATCCCAAAGCCACAGCTGTGCGTCCTGATGGACTAAGCAGGGAGCAGGCTGCAGAAAGTGGCCAGGCTCAGGTGATCTGAGACAGGATGGAGGGTCTGCATGCCCATTAGGGTATTTCTTCTATTCTTACGGTTCTTCAATGAACAAGAGAAATAAACACATTCTTGTGGTTCAACAGCTGGTCTAGATGATATTTCATGACTGTCAGACTCATGCAGTTTGTTAAAATTAGAGATGGTAAGATATAAGGCACAAAAAGGACTACTACAGTATGCAGCAGGCCAGGCTTCCTTCTCTCATTTTAGCATTTGTTTGCCGCCTTCTGCACTATGGGTGTTCTCCCCTCTAGGGATGAGGCACAACCCTAGCATAAGCAGAGATGAGCAGTAGCCCAAAGGCTACTACTTTGTGCCAGACTTGGCCACAGGTAACCACCATGATGACAGTCATCCCAAGGTGGTGTTCCCTTCCTCCTCTGATGCTTCTGGCCCAGAGACCTGCCTCAGCACCTTCCCTTTTCTCCATTTCCGTGGGCCGTGACAGGAAAACAAATATTTGAAGGTTTGAGAGGAAAACAAGGACAGGGACAGAGATCTTCACTGTTCTTCTGAGAAAGATCTAGCTCACAACTTTGACTTCTAGCACAGAAGATTTTTCTAGAGTGCCAAACTAGGATCAGAACATCATTCTTCCAGCCCACTTGTAACACACTTTCTTTCTTCCTTGAGCAGAATTTGGTTTTCCTCACTTCCCCTGGCAAAATGTGTATGTCAGTATCTCATCTCCCATTGCCACAGCCCTTTCCCAGGCTTCTCTGCTCTGCTTTGCACTCAAATTGCTGTCACTTTTAAATTACAGTCCTAGTACTTGACACAGATTTTGTCCAGTGGGGTGAAATGAGGCATCAGGCGGTAGCTGCAGTCTCTTCCATGGTATCTGAAGTGCACATGCTGTCGTATACATGTAGCCCCTTTGCAGGTTACACAGCCCCTACTGCTGTGCGTCTGCTTTTTTTTTTTAAGCAATGTTTCTACCATGATTCTATGGGGTAAGAAATGGATTAAAATGTACTGAACTGTATCATCTTTAGTGCTTTGAAAAATCCCTGCAGCCGGTGGGTGGCTGTGGGGGAGGGAATGATTGATGCAAAATGTCCCCTCTCCCCAGGAGATCTTTCTCCCCCACACCCATAATCCTACTACTTCGTACTTATATAATGTTGTCATCTCATATAGCGCATATGCAATTGATTTGTCACCAGAAGGAAGCTCAGCCACAAGCTGGAGCAAGGGACTGAGGGGTGGGGGGTCCTGCTGGCACGCAGTGGGCTCTTGGCTTCAGTTTTCCTCTCTGCAAAGGAGATCCTACTGAGTTTTAGCTTGCCTTCCTGCTGATGTGAAATTAAGTTTTTGTTGATAGAATGTTTTGAGATCCCCTGATGTAACATTAATATATTAATGGAATCTTCTCTAATCATCAAATTTCTTTCAATTAACTAAAGAAACTCCGTTGTGAGGGTGCTGTATGCTGTTCAGCAAGCAAAACAAAAACTTTGACCCTCAGGCAGCTCTCCTAGGTGCATGGAGAGAGGCAGTGCTGGAGTCTTAAAGTGTGGCAGGAGCAGAGCTCTGCTGGTGCTACACGTTGCAGGAGACTGCACTGGGCCCTGGTGACCTTCAGAACATGGGATGGGCTTGTAAAGGGTGGGTGATTTTGGGGAGAAGCAATTAGGCAGTATGGACAAAACAGGTCCCAGCTGAGGGGAAACACTGAGTGATGCTTAACGCTTGTATGTGCATGATGCATGTCTGCATGTTTGGGTGGTTGAGAAAGCTGATCCAACTCTCTCCTAAAACACGTGACAATGCTGGGACACCGCTCTTGGGCTCCGTCAGCAGCCTTGTGAAGCATGGGGGACCACAGCCCCAAACTGAACTGGGGAGAGTTTTATTCAGCCCCAAAAGACTATAGATGTTCTTTCTTAACAGATATTCATCATCTTGGCTTAAGGGGGCTAAGGGAGCTGGTCGGCCCAAACACCTTTATAAAAAGTTTTGCACCTATGTAGCAGCAGTGGGAGTGTTAATTTACTGGCAGCAGTGCCATATGGCTGGGATACAACCAGAAAAGGAGAGGCTGTTGTCCTGCCAGAGTGTGCAAGGGGCAGTAGGGGATGGAGAGGTGTGTGCAGAGTCGCTGTGCAGCAATTCAGCACTGGGAAGGCAGAATTAATTTTGGCCTGCTGTACGGTTTCAGTGTAACACCTCTGAATTAATCTCTTGAGCTTTAATATTTGGCTCTTTGTATTTTTGTACAGTAAATCTGGAGAAGCAGTTCTGGAGGCAGTAGCAGGTGTTGTTTGTGTCCCTGCAGCACCCAGCTTGGGTAGCCATTGTATTCAGCTAGCAGCAACAAGGATCATCAGGTTTAACTGGTGATCAATATATCATTTCAACTAATGTGAGAAAGTTTACTAGATAAGAGTGTATTGGATTTGCTGGGAGCAACACAAGGAATGGAAATATTTCAGGAACCCTTAAAATGAGCAGACACTGCTGCTAGGCCGGGCTTATCATCTTCATGGTGTGGAAGATGGATGTGCCTAAGACACGTGAGCTCAGCCTTAGCTCAGGGGCAGATGGGGGAGTCATTTGTCCCTGGCTCCCAGACCCCTTCTGCTACTGATCAGCAAACTCACTTGTTGGCTTTCTAACTTTCTTCTTGAATTGTTAGAGTTCCTTACTTTGAAATACATGCTCTTCAACTACCCTATTAAGGTTAGCCCATCTCCGTTAGAAACACGGTGTCTCTAGAGATTTAGCCCACTTTTGAGTAGGAATTCCTCTCCAGCAAGGCTCCCTGCCTCGTCAGAGCCTTTCCTCCTTCCAGTTCTGCACCCAAGGCACGCACTGCACGTGGTCCTCGTGGTGGGACCTCTGGGAGGTCAGCAGGAGCAGCTATGTGCCAGCTGGCCACAGTCACAGCACTGTGAGCACATCCTCTTCTCCAACAGCTCTGACACACAATTTCAGTGCGTGACTATGTACCTGGTGTGTCACATCATCGCATCCAGTATGAGCTTTACTGAGGCTGGTTTATTTCTGGCTTTAGGTTCATGAACAGCAGCCTTTTTTCTGCCTTTCCCTACATTCCCCCTTGCATCTGGTCTTTTCTCAGAAGATAGCATCTCTTCAAATTGCTGCTTTTTTTGTCCCATAAAATATGAGGACTCAGCTGGAACTTGCATTGGATAGAACACGAGGAATTTCTTTCCTGGTTAAAGTAGCATACATGTTTTGAAAATTCTTTCTTTCTTTTCCCTTAAAGCTTTACTCTCTAGTTAGAGGTTGGATTGTGATGATACCAAATTTACAGATAGACCTGGCAGAAGCCCTGAAGGCAAGAAAACATCAAACTAGGGGATGAAAGGGAAAGGGTAGAATGAAAAAAAAGAAAGATGTATAGGTCAGTTGTGAAGGCCACACTGTTCCTTTCGGCCATTGAGTTGAATTGGTCTGACTGGGACTTCTGCTGTTTGCTAGGTCCCACAAAGCACTTTACATGTAACTTTGGGAACTAGCACAATCTCCAGGCCTTGCTTCTCAGGGAGAATCCAGAGCTCGTTCCACCTTGCAGCCTTGCTGGCCACTCTCCTGCACTTCTGAAAGGCAGCGAAACAAAGATTAGATCTAATTAACCAGGACAGAGCATAGTCTCTGGGTCTGGTACATTTTGATTAGCGTCTCTTTGCCTGGCACATCCGAGCAGCCAAGGTTAACAGATGTGCTTCCAGTGACAGCTCCTTGGGTCAGGCTTGCAGGACCCACCCTCCAGGGACAATGCTGGCACCCGCATCACCTGTGGGGCTGGGCCCAATTTGCTGCTATTCAAAGCACAGCAAAAGCTTGCATTTACATCCCAGCATTTGCTGAGTCAAAGAGAAAAAAAATTACTGAGATATAGATGTAGGTTAGCCAAAGGCCACCCGACCATCACGCAGAAAGCGTTTGTAATGTTGTTCCTTCAAGGCTATCAGTGTATCTATGCTCTTGTGTAGTGCGTGCATTGTGTGGACACGTTCACGCCTCTTATGCCTCCAGTCCCATTCCAGCTGAACTGTCTTAAATATTCTGTGAGCTATGCAGTCTTTCTCCGCTTTCCAGATTCAGAAATTCGAAGTACAGCTGGGCTAACATGAAACGTTTGACTTAAAGAGTAACCTCAGAAACAGGATGCAGTACTGAAACACAGCTACTTCATGGGTTTGGATTTAAAAGCACAGCGCTTGCACTTTTTGCATGAGTGCCGTCATCCTGAGTAGCAGAAACCAGCTGTTTTCAAAAGCTTCCTGCTAATGTTGAGTGAAAATCACGTCCTCTTAACATTTCAAATATTTCTACCCAAAAATACAGTGTCTTTTGATTTTAGATTAGGAATGGAGACATTGCTTAGAAAATTGGATTTGTAGCAGGCTACCCTCTAAAATCCAAAGACCTTCCACATATCTATTAAACTGTATTATAACCAAAACATCCCAAGACGTCACACACTAACGTGTCAGTCATTGGTATGTCACAGTCTTTTCCCTTACCAGCGAGAGCACCCAGCCCAGAGAGATCACTGGCTGTCTGGACCTCTCCAGCTTATGTGACTTGCAGCTCTTCTTCCTTAGCAGATATCAACAGCAATCTGCATGTAATTTTTGTGGCTTCAGACCACATAGCTTGCACACAACAGGAACCAGAAGGTTTCTATCTAATAAAGAAGTAACGTTCTTTTCACTTCAACCTAATTAACAGTCATACATATGTCCTCAGATTGGACTCAAAATATGCAGAGCTGCAAAGAAGAAACCACAGGCACAAGGTACTTGGTTGCTACTGCAGTCATGTCTTTAGACCTTGTAGCTTACCCACTTGGGAGCTGTGGAAGCCACAAGCCGTGTCACATGTTGGAGGAAATCCCATCCAGGGAGAAGGCAGTCCCACTCACTCTCGCAGCACGCACAGGTGGCAGCTCTCTGCTGAAGTCATACTAAAGCAGTATTTTTATCATGACTTGAAAGATCTGCCAGCTCTTCTGCTGCTGAAAATGGGGCTATTTTTAGCAATTAGCTGTATTCAAATGTTCCCTTCATGATTTGCACGGGCGGTTTTAGTAGATTACCAGAAATGATCAGATATTCCCCTTGATAAGAGCAGTGTTTACCATTTTTAACACAGATGGAAATCTCCACGCTTCACAGTACAAACTGACCCTGAGGCAGGATAACCTTCGGGCATCCTGTTAACATACATTTGCCCCCATTCTGAGCAGAACTTGACTATTCATCTCTCTTGCCTAGTTCAGGAGAGCACTTTGCATTACTATAGCTTCTTTCAGCTTACAATCTCAGACCTTCCCCTGACACATCATGGAGGTGGACGAGATACTCAGTAGGTGAGTGTGATCTGTTCCCATCTGGCAAACTCTTACTGTTGAATGTAGTCCTCAGTAAAGTTCATTTGAGCTTCCTGGCATGTGGAAGGCTGTGCCTTCCCAAAAACTAGATTTTGTTGTTAATAATAACCAACTAATATTCCCAGGATTCACAAAAATACACTTGAGGGGAGTTCCCAGGGAGGCACAGGGCTGCAGTACTAGCTCTAGTCTCAGATTAACACTGCAAACTTTGACATAAGGCTTGGTGCTGCAGCATGAGGGTTGCAGCGGCAGCCAGAGCCAGCTTTCTACTCGCACTAGTCAAAGCTTTCTCTTGTTCCCATAGGCAAAAGACAAAGGAAGGGGCTGACAATAAGTATCTGGCATTTTGCAGGTCAGGCTATTATTTCATCGGCCTTTCCAATGAAAAGGTGCAAGTGTCTGCAGCGGTAGCAGAGCCTGTGCCATGGGTTAGTAGTCAGTGTGTGCTTTGGGGTCTGGGGGAGCATCTCCTGCTGTGAGGGTGGTGGCAGAGAGCAGGGCCTGGGTGGCTGGCAGGCAGTTTCCGAACATATGGTCATCCCTCAGAGCTCAGTGTGTTGGATTATATGTGGCACTTCACTAAAATTAACATTGGTTCCTTAACCAGGTCTGGCATCAGCCACCAGGCTGCCATGGGGTGGCAGGAGGTGGCTGCGATCTAGCTGTTACATAGGCTGTCATGTAATCCGAACAGTGCCTCAGATGGCCCCGATTCTGCAAATATTTGAATTGCTATTGCACAAAGCATATGCTTACGCTTTGAGTCTGCAGTCAAGGAGTTTAAGCAGAGACACAAAATTAAACAAGCGTTCAACAGATTTGTTATAACTTTAAGTCCTCTGTTTGCTTCAGAGAGCCTGACATTCAGTACCACAACGCAATTTTATGTCTCTTGCTTGATCTGTAAAGCTGGGGAAAAATTCAAAACATTGATTGCATGCAATTGGCAGGTGTCCCTGACTTCTGGACAGGAGCAAGCCACAGGCCTGCCAGAGTCAGTGCTCCAATACAGGGAGCGGATACTGGAGGCAGCTCTCCCATCACTCGGAGCCCTTCAGGAAGGACTGGATGGAAAAAGCTCCTTTCAGACATAAAGACCTATGCAATCAGATAGCAATGCTACACCAAGACTAATCCTTTCCTACGTATGGCAGGGAAGGCAGGCATGTCTGCCCTTTCTCTTGACAAGAATCTCTGCAAGGCAAGATTTCCTCTGCAAGCCAATATGGAAACTTTAATGCCTGACATTAAATATTCCTTTTTAAAGCTAAACTAAAAAAAAAAAAAAAGTCTATTAGAGCCTCTTGCAAAGGAAAGAAAAAAGTGTATTAGCTAAAGCAGTGACATTTCCTTTTGATAGAAAGCTGGTGTTTCCAAGAGTCTGAGATAAAGGCTAACAGGCAGTAATCAAAGAACACAGGAACCAGTCCTTATGCAATACCTCTCCTGTCCTGCACAAATCCATGTGATCTTTACCATGGACTAATGGAATTAAGCTTCATCCCTCAAAAAAATCTCTTCAAGTACATGAGAATTGTGCTAAGGCCACAAGCATGTTTCCCCACAGTCAAGCTACATTCAGATGTAGAGTTTGTTTTGGCCTACTGTAAAACTAGTTGTCAGCCATAAATGTAGATCTCAGAGCTTGAGGAGGTACTAGGACCTGAGCCCCAAACTCAAATTTATCTCTAAGATGCGGGGAAAGTGCCTCTCTGTAGACCAGCTCTGGATCTCATGTTGTCCTTCATCCTTGTCTTTCTCTTGTATCTATGTTCCTATTCTGTTCTTTTTTTATTGTCCTCCTAGTCCTCCTCTTACATATCTGCTGATATTTTTTTCCATAGCATCATATTCTTTCACTGTTTCATATTGCCCGTACTAATTTCTAAAAGTCAGACATGACAATTTTTTACTCCAATAAGCATTGCGTCCAGCATAGGAGGAATGCTGTATTCGAACTGAGTTTTCTGGGCAGGATTCACTAAATGGAGAAGTAGAATCTCCTGTTTTGGTGCCAGCAGTGACGTTTTGATTACATTTGTTATGTGCAAATAGATAAAGCGCAGAGTGCGGCATCCATAGGTAGTGCATCACAGACGGGTCAGGTTGACAAAGTGAATCCTCTTGAGCTAAGTGGGCTCCGTAACTCCACTTGGATGCAAAGAGCTGTTTGCAGTGTAACCCAGTGCCCTGGTGGTGGGGAAAGAGCTCAAGCACCAGCTGCCCTCCTGTCTCACCGACAGTAAGCAGAGACCTTGGTGGAGGGCTAATCACCAGCATCATTAACCCCTTCAAACCTGGCAGCCACCTCTTTTTTCAGTCAGAGGCACGGTATTGACACTTGTCTTTTCCAGTCAGACCTCTGCTGCTGCCCACAAATCAGGCCTTGAAAAATTGTTTGGCTGATGCAGTGCAGCAGCGCGTGCAAAACAGCAGCTTCTGTGTTATGAAACTTGTGTGTATATGTTCTTCGCTTTGCATATGTAAGGAGGAGGCAGACTTTACAGCCATGGTGTGCTGAAATGCAGAGAGGGTAAAGTCTTGCAACTGTGACTTGAAGTGGGGGTATTGGTGAAGCCAAACTTTTGTTGGGAAAGGGTGAGAACAAAGATCCAAGCTCTAACGCACTTACACCAGAGGTAGAAAAAAACAGAGAGCCATTCATCCACACCCAATAGAAAAGCAAGACTGGTCAGTTGTGAGAAAGCAGAGAGAAATACCCTGCCAGAGCCTTTCCTTGGCAATGCCTCTGCTGTGCTGGTGCAGCAGCCTGAGTGGTGCCCGGCTGCAGAGCCTTACAGCACCTCTTGTGCTCCAGGATCTCTGCCCACGCTCTGAATGCCGGGGCAGAGGAGGCAGATCGGATATATGTGAGCTGATAGCTACTTTGAACAAAGAAACACCAAGAGGTTTATTTGTTTGGCTGCTTGTTACACAGTGCACGTTACACAGAGCCTCGATGTCCTGTGCCATAAGACTGTGTATTACGAAATACTTCCAGTATGCTCTACCTCATGAACTTGATCCAGCCAGCAAGGAGCACTGGCTCCCTGTGAAGAGTACCATGGTTTATCTCCCTGTGGAGCGGGTGCAGAAATCTGAGCCCAGAAAAGGCAGGAGCCAGGCAAGGGCTCAGGACCCCTTCTCTGTGCTGCCAACTGCAAGCAGAGTGGGGTGACCCTGTGGTTTTTGATGTTGCCTGACAAGGGACAGCCCCCCGCTCATGAGTTTGTAGAGCAGGACTGTCTCGCTCAGTAAGCATGTGAGCAGCTGGAGCACTGTCATTCCTGGGGTTAAGGACTGGAGCAAGCAGCCCTCAAGGAAGGGAAGGACTTCAGCTCCCACTGCGTTCTGACTCAAAGCCTCTTGAAGCCATTGCCAGGCTGCAGTCCTGGAGCCTTCCCTGCTCAGAAAGATGGAGTTAAATTCCTGACTACAGCCACAGCTGCAGGCTACAGTAGGACTGCCTCAGCCTCGTATGGTTGGTTTTCCTGCTGTGAAGGTCAGAGGAACTCAAAAGGGCAGAAATGTACTTTCTCCAAGTGTGAGGAATTTTTGTAGCTTCTTAAAAGTAGAATACTTCTGTTGCTTGTAAAGCAAGCTAAAGAATCTGCCTTCAATGGGCTTTACTCCTCTCCCATGAATGAGATGTTCAAACAAGCATTTGGAAGCCTCTGGAGTTGGATCAGGCAGTCCATTTCCTTCAGGCAAAACTGCTCTGGTTGTGAGTTCAGGCAATTTCTGCTATGAATACCCAGTGGATTTTTTTTTCTAATCTCCTTTAGAGGAAACACTAATTAGCCTCAATCAAGAGTAAAGAATCTGATGCTTCATCCTCTGGCACTGCATGTTCCTTAATTGAAAAGAGACAAGCTGGTGTTCATGTCTTTCCTCCAGGAAGAAGAAAAGCTTGAATTTGAAACCCAGTGTGGTAACGGGTTTTGCTGAGAAAGTCACTGGAAGTCAGAAAGACATCGGGAACAGCTGAGGCCCCCTGGGAGGGAACTGAACAGAAATGCTTGTGATTTCAGCCTCCCTCCAGAAAGCAGCCACGCTGTCACCTTTCTGGGTGTGCGTTCTGGTTTCAGCTATAAAATAGAACGGGGTGAAGCACTTTGCACAAATATTTATCCGACAACATGTATTCTGAGCTTGAAAACTGAGTGAATGCGTGCTCACGTTCACTGAACTCGCTGGACGTTTTGCTGCGTACTTTAGTGTGAAAAGGTTCACTTTCTTAAAAACTGATCTTACAAAATGATCAACAGCCTCACATTCCATTCAGCTCAATGCATGTGCTCAGCTAGTGGCAGCTTTTGGTCCCTAAGCATGTTTGTAGTTTATGACTCTTTCTCCTTGGTGATGTATTACCCCATTGGTTCTTCACCAGGAACATAAGAATTACTGCTCCTTTAAAGAAAGTGTGGAAATTATTACTTTTTTCTATGTGCGGCTAACAAGCTTCATAACAGAGTCACAGATCAAGGGGATCGGAAAGGGACCACTGCTGGCCGCTGCTTGAATCAAGTCCAGCAAGCGCAGGTTGCTCAGGGTCTCATCCAGGTGAGTTTTGAGTATCTCCAAGGATGGAGATCCCACAGCCTCCCTCGGCACCTGTTTCAGTGCTTCATCATGACAATCATTCTTTTCCTGCTATTAAAGTCATAATCTCTTGTGTTTCAAATTGTCTCTGTTGCCTTTCATCCTTCTGCTGTACACCTCTCCGAAGGGTCTGGCTCCATCTTCTCTAAACACCCTCAATTAGGAGAATTCGGGTCACCTAAGAAAAAAAGATGGGCAGAATTGCAGAATGCGTATCCAGACAGAGACTTCATATATTACAACTCTAAGGGAATTAATCTGAGCTACTGGTTCAGCTGACCTTTGAGTGAGGAACAAAAATGGAAAAAAGTTGCGTTTGATGCGAGAATCAAACATCACTCAGACCCTTGCACAGATCAAGGACTTCAGACCAGATCTGTCACTAAGAAGAGCCAAAAGGAAACTCCTCTCCAAACAAGTTTCCAAATAAATTGTCCAATTTTCTTTTGAAAAACCCTGTGAGTGCCCCAACACTGTGTGATGGTCCCATGTGAGATGGCCCTTTGTCCTTCCAGGTGCATTTGATATGTGATGTTAAGTGCTGATCGATCGCCTCAGGAATGCAGGTCCCCTTAAAACTGGTTGGTGTAATGAGTCAAAGCCAAAGACCAGGTAAAGGGCTACAATTCTGTCAATACGGTCAGACTTCCAGGTCAGCTCTGAATTTGGTCGCTGCATTGGTTACCTGATGGCAATGGCAGCAATGTGGATCATAAGAGTAACATCTGTGAATCAGAAAACCTTAAAGAACTGTTAAGTATGAGGTCTCTCGAGAACCGTGCTCTCAAGTATCTGAAGAGCTGTAGTAAGTCTCTTCTCTCGTTGAAGATCACACTTCTGAGTGCTCGTGTCACCTCGATAGATAACTGTGTAACACAAAGTTACAAAGAAACTATGTGTTGGGTGTCAGGCTTCAGAATCCGACAATACATGTTAAGAGTGTGTTTAACTCTCGACAGGCATACAAAATCCAGGCACATGAGTGAGTTCAGAGACGTTGCTGAATCAGGACTAGGGAGGGCAGAAAGCTTTGCTAGCTCCTCTTTTTTTTTGTTTTTAAATCAGTGGCACTTGAAAACTAGAGGATACATCAGTCTAAAAATCTTCATTTTCCTTAGAGCAGCTAAAAAAGTACATGCCACTAACCACACAGGCACTGGAAAAAATTCCGTGCCTGTTTCAGCACTAGGGCTACCATTCATCATCTGGTTTCAGTAATGATACCAGAGCAGGATCAGCGTGGCCAGAACCACTGATATACAGAAATGGCATTGGCTGCTTTGCCTTGGCATCACCATCACCCACTCTCACATGACTTCTCTGCCCCCATGTGCCAGACGCTGCAGACTGGCTGTGTCCAGCACAATTGACACCAGACTTTCTCAGAGTGGCTCCGGCTCCGGCTTGGTTTATCTGAGTTGTGCAGGTAGGAACAACTGTGCAGGGCTGCTTCACACCAGAGTCCTTCCCTGGCCAGGATGCTCTGACCTCTGAGGTGTCAGGCAGCCAAAATAGAGATGCAGTATGAAAGCTATGCCTTGTGAAAGCTGGTGCAAACCAAAGTGCTGCTATATATTTTTTTAATTTTTTTTTTTTTTTTTACTTCGTCCTGGGAAGCATACACTGTCGTCTACTGCCCTATTTTGATTCCTAGGGATGTGAATAGAAATATGACGCATGATAACTAATAAAGACTGGTTGCAGAATGATTAAACTAAATGGTATTTTCCTTTGGGAGAACCATGAGCGTTTCATGCCCTAGATAATTGAATTCCATATGCTTTCCCTTGGCTAGGAAATGCAAATTCCTTGTTACATGTTCCCTGCTGGTTTTGGTCACTGCATTCTTGACGTTAGAGAAAGAGATAATGAAAGATATCGTATCCCAGTCACTCCTACAGACTCTCAGTTCTGTGGGGGGTCTGAGCATTTTTTCCCATCAGCAGTAACAATAATGGGTCTCACTTAATGAGCAGCCACTGAGATAAGCATGTTCACGACAACAAATTAACAACATGCAAGCCTGGGAAAAGGGAGATGATAGGACTCCAGGATCTCTCCCCGAGGTCATGGGTTTCTTGGTCCTTGAGGATTACCAGCCTCTGCACTGGTCCCTGCAACTAGCTGATTCTGTTAAAGAGACGCTGTGAAGGAGGACCACACTTTCCAAAAGCAGTTTGTGAAATGGGATCAGGCTGACACAGCAGAGTCCCCTCTGACCTGAGCAGGCTGAGAATAGCAGTGAGGCCTCTGCCAAAGCTGACTCTGGGGCAGGCAGGAATAACTCCCTTGGTCAGGCAGAGCAAAAGCTGGGATAAGGCAAAGTACCTGTAAAGAAGACCCAGTGAGCAAACTTGGAGCCTTCCACGTTGAGAAACGCCAAAGCTGGTTTCTCTGCAGCACCAGCAGCAGCCACTGCCAGTGCATCAAGGCAGGCAAGAGCTGCTCATCCTCTGCATCACCCTCTACAGCACTGGACCGTAGCCAGCAGTCTTGCAGGAAGTCAAGGCCATGTAAGCTCCCTGTAGGTAATTGAAAGTTGATTGTATCCAAAATTAGCTGCCAGCAACTGAACATGCACTAAGCCTCATGGAATGGGCTCCTGGTCTCAGCTCACTTACAGAAGGGATGTGTCCACTTCTCGGCACCAATGGCACAGCTGGTTCTGGCAGTCCACAACCTCAGCACAGAGGTGGACTGGTTCCCCTTCTGTCCCTACCAAGAGGTCAGTATGCCCAGGAATAAGATGTGTTGGTGACAAAACTGGCCTTGTACTGCCCTCATGCAGTTTTCCTCTAGGTGAAGAGAGGACTTCAATTTCCAGGGATGCTAATCCTCTGCAAAGTTCACTTAGTAGCTGGAGAGATTGCTGCAGCTTTACTGAAAACTAACATCTTCCTCTGAAATGTGTTGCCTTTGGCTGGAGTGATGTATTTATCCAGCAGTCACTTTCATCGTTGCTTTCTTTAATTCATGCCATATATTATCACTGTCCTGTATGCTTTAGCTCTCTGGAGTGCTTTATGTATAGTTTGTCTACAGATGCAGTGCAAACAAAGTTAATCTGATTTCTTTGCTCTAATTAAAGCAACACTGAAACATGGGTACTCGGTGTTGACATTGTTCTCTGAGATCAGGAGAGCAGACATCAGGACTCCTGGATTCTGCTTCCAGCCCTTTCTCTCTGCGTGTGATCACTACAGAGTAAATTGTGATCTCTAAAATTAGAACCCTGAATACATGTAAGGCACCTAAACTAGTGGCTGAATATTTTCTAGAATTGCGAATACATCAGATGCCATTTAAAAAGTTCACTTTTATTAGGACAAAGAAACTACCTATCCTTTAAGCAACCCCTAACAGTTATTAGTCACGAAGGAAGACTAAGATTCCCTATCAGGAACACACAGTTTAAAAGAAGACTGTCAAGATAAAATCCGTACTTGGAGATATTTATTTACATGAACTAGGGTGATCATAGAAGTCAGATCTGAGAAACGCTTCAGAAAGCAAACTTGATTAGATATGTGGTCAGTTCTCCTTGTTGTGGCATGTTATACAAGCAGTTCACAGTTTTCTGATACCTGATGATTACAGGGGAGCTAAACTGGCTTTTTACCAAGTTATGACCCAAGCAGAAATACCCAGCTCTTCAAAAGCAGTGTAAGCAATGCTGAGCTCTTAGCTAGGGAGTCCTATAGACAGGAAGCATCTTGCAGATTTTTGGCAACTGAGGAAAAAGAACATACAAAGTTTCTGCGACCAGACACGTTTGCATCTGAAGGCAACTGAGAGAGAGCCTGTAACCACAGGGATGAGGACAGTTCTGTCCAGTGTAACAAGAAACCTCCTCATCAAGAGGCAAGGGAGATGAATTACAGGGTAGTGAAGCCTCCACTGTTGCCACTCATTTGTTGCATTTAATAAATTACTGGAATTAGCCACAAAAGGGCTGCTCAAAGACCTGAAAAAATATCCTGCTGCTCACCTGGGCGGAACTGCAGAGCTTCCAAACAAAAGCATGTCTGGCCTTTGCCTGACAAAAAGACCCTGTGAGGGCACAAGCAAAGCAAAGTCTTCAGCTAGGAAAGCAAGGTCTCAACTGTTTGTGTCCATCACAATCAGATGGGATTTAGATTTTGGATCAGACTAGCTGGGTAAGTAACTCAACACGTTCCAACTCCACGTGCAGTTTTGTTTCTTTTTAACAGAGTGCAGGACACTGTAAGAAATCGTCATTTCAAAGGGATGTGTTTCAGAGACGAGCCATAGCTGTGGAAGAGGCCTATAGATCTGTGCACAAAGCACGCACAAGACAGTGGGGATGTCATCTTCTTCTGTAGCCCATTAGCGTAATGCTACGGAGAGTCATTGGCTACTCTGTCCCTTTTAGCCCTCTGGCTCTTCTGTTTTGCTCTTCTTTATTAATTTTCAAGAACTCGAGCTGGGAGCCATGTTCAGACTTTCTAGTTGGTGTCTCGTGTTGCCTATTATGTATTTTGGCAGCTGTGCTGGGCCAGAAGATACCTAGGCTGCTGGCACAGATGGGACTGGTATTAGCCACCCCAGGAGTGTGGCCATCTGCCATGGGGCCAGGGTAGCATGGTTCTCTAGTCATGAGGCACAGCTTTAGTTTCAAGCCTACATAGAGACAAGATGTATTTGAGATGATTAGAACTTTGGATGAGGGAACTGCCAGCCTCAACTAAACTCCTTCTCCATAATCTGTGGCTGGGGACTGGCACATACGGATCTCAGAGCACGAACTTTCTAGCTATCTCTCCTGGTTCCTGCTCTTCAGTGTTTCCAGTGTTGCAGCTGGTGCTTCATTCATTCGGCAGCAAAGGTTTCCACGCAGGCAGGATGTTTAACAGACACGCTGCACCCCATGGGGGAAAGATGGTGCTTGGGAACTCAGGTCGGGGAATAAGCTTCTGGGCAACATCCACACAAAATAGTAGCAAGAGAGTCAAGAAGGAGTTTGTCATAATTTTTCATGAACTGTGCCCAAGGCTGACAGAATGGCTGTGGGATTAGCCCAGGATTTGGGATACCTGCAATCTGTTTTTTGCTCGGATGTGATTTCTTATTCTTGTTGGCAGGTAGCAGAAATCAAGAATGGACCACAGCTGCCCATTTGGCGAGTGCTCATCCATTTCCAACTCACCAGACTGAGCATTTCAAAGGAAGGCCCCACGGGGAGACTGAGGATCATCTCTTCCCCATGTTATGTCTCCTCATGACCATCGTTAATTAGGTACGGGCTTAATCTCCAAAGCTCCATGTTTTATGTCCCTTTTAACATTTGCAGTTAGGAGAAGTCTAAATAACTCCTTTCAGAACTACTTTGCCATGCAGCTGCCTTTGTCTGTAGACTCTGTGGTTTAATTAACCTGCCATGAGAACAAATTCCCTTTACTCTTTTCTAATTTCCCACTCCCTAATTTCATCAAATAGTCACTTGTGCCTCAGTTGCCACATGGGAACTGTAAAACAGGGATAATGGCACAATCCTTCCTATACAGGGATAATGTCAGAGTGAATAACCTCAGAGCCTGGCAAGCACCCAGATACTAACTATAGCAAGTACTGGCTGCACTCAGCTCTCTGCCACTAACTTCAGACTATGATCTTCCCCAGACTCAGGATGTTTAAGTCACACCACTGTTATGTTACCACTGAATTTACTGAGAGAAGGCTGCTCAGTTAAGCTCCCAGTCAGTCTGAAAGGCTGTTTCTCCTCTATGACCCCTTTGTTCCTTGCCTCTTCCCACATCTATTTTCCTAGGCATCTGGAAAGCTGAAAAAACAGGTTTATTTAAGGAAGCTTTCCAAAGAATGGAGGAACCATCAGAGCTGCTTCCCAGAGTGCTCTGTGTTGGTCTGTAATGCAAAATTGCTTAGGAGGGCTCAGAAGGAAATCAGCTCTGAGCACCAAAACTTCACCTCTGCCCTGTGGGAACACTCTAAATTCAGCGTAAGAGATTGCATGTGTTAATTATCATCCAGAGAGAGGAGCCATGGGAGGTTATTAAGCTATTCAAAACACTTTTTAGAACCCCCAGACAGGAACTTACCTTCCTTATTACCTTATCCTCTGACTTAGTGGGAAGAAAAGACAGTATGACTCAGTTAGATGTGGGGTGCATGATCTTGCATCCCTTTCCCATTGGAGTAGTCTCACTGGTGTCGATGGGATGATCACTCGCATAAGCAAGGAAGGCACGGTGAACTGTCATGGGTTAGGGCTGGGTCGGCCACTGGGCAAATGACAGACGCTCTCTGTTAGCCCCTCTCCCTTTCCAAAGGAGAAGAGAAAGGGAATAAGGGAGAGAGACTTATGGATTGGAAAAGAAAACTTAATGAAAATAATAATAATAAAATGAAATAGATAAAAATATATACAAAAGCAATATCGAGCCCGGCCACCCTGACATCAATCACGTCACCACTGATGCTGCAGGCAGGCACTGGGGAAGGCCCAGACTGGACTCAGCAGCAGACGGGAACCTGATGCAGGAGCTGGGTTCCAGAACTGGGTTCAGGAATGCACGGATTGGGATTGAAGGCAGAATGGACAGAGTCCTCCTCGGACACCGGCCATTGAAGAAGAGAGCTTGACCCTTGTGACCCCTCAGCTTTACACCGAATACGACGTGTCTGGGCTGGAACACCTTGTTGGTCAGTGTAGGTCACCTGTCCTGTCCGCTCCTCTCCACAGGAGCAGCCCCTCACTTACTGCACCCCACCGTGGCACACAGGATTGAGCAGTGACCTTGGTCTGCACAGGAGCAAGGACAAGCCAGAGCCTTTCTGCACACCAGTCCCTGGTAGGAACTGTACACATCCAGTGTGATCACCTCCAGAAGCAGACACTGTCAGCACAAAGACACCAATAACTTCTGAAAGTGCCGTCACTTAGAGGAGACTGAGCGGGAAAGTGAAATCACTGAACGGAATGAGTTCTGTTCTAACTCAGAGCAGGACATGACAGTTGTTGCCTGTAGCCTATTGCCTAAATGCAAACAGGGTCGTACCAGCCGTACTGGTTAGAGGCAACGGCATGAAAGTAGTGAGTCATTGGTATAGACAGGATAACTTAGTGCTGAACAAGTTTTTGTTACAAAACCCTCAAACTGGCCAGTATCAAAGGCCAGATGATATAATATCTTCTCCAGCAACAAATCCAGACTTGAGCAGGAATAGTTCTGACTCCCCTACGGGCTATAAGAAATAATGTTCCCTATATATGTCCAACATTTTCTCACCCTTTACGAGATGCTTAGCGGGGTGGAAATCTTGTAGGAAGGCATCTCAAGCATGTGTCAGAAATGGAGCCCAAAGAAACACGGTCTGGAAGATTTAGTGCTCAGGGCACTGTCAGCACAATGTCAGGGGAAGCATTTGGTCCTGTGACACTGAAGAAATATCTTATAGCTTTCTGGTACCAGGAGTTTGACCTGCTTCCCTCTGGCTTTCAGAGGAATCTAATGCAAAATGGCCCAGAAAGGAAAAGGCAATTCTCTGCGGTGTCCTGAAGCCACAAACCAGGCACCTGAATGCTTGGCAGTGAGTTTCACATCATGAGACACTCAAAACTGTCAGAGCTGGGTTTCTTCGGTTGCTCTTTTCTTCTTTGCTGTTTTTGGGGCTTGCCTCTGGAGGTCAGAAATTGCTGGGGGCATCCTAAAGGTAAGTGAGATTCCTATATACTCACATGACTCCAGAAACAGAGGCTTTATGAAAAATACCAAATACCCTGATGTTTATGACCTGCAAATCAGACCCTTGGATTAGATCCCTTTCCTGCAATCCTGTCCACAGCGCAGCGAGCTGTGGGAGTCCATGGTCGCATGTGTGATACGACTTATTCCAGGCAGCCAGTTTGGTGTCTCAGCATCAGTATTTGGAGATTAAACCTATCTCTCAGCATTTTGGTGCTGTAACCCATGGCTGGTAACAGAGAGGAAAAACAAATCATTGGTGTCACATGTCTGCGCAGCACTTGTCATCCAACGGGATCCCAAAAATCAGCAGTTCGCTGAGGTAGGAAGATTGTTAGAAGGGGACATAGACAGCCTGCACGGAATCGTACAAGTTTTTCTTAACTGCCCCTTCTCCTGCTGCAGCCTCTGGTAAAACCCAGCAGCCAAATACTGGGGCTCTTGAAATGCCGGATTTACTTAAAGGGAAGGTCCCCCAGGAAACTGCCCTTGCAGGTGCCAGAGCATTCTCTGTTCTCTGTCAAAACTTAGCATCCTCAGTGCTCTTTGTGGTACTGAGGGCCCTGCGAGAGCGCTAACACACTGGTCCCCCACTGCCCTGGGAGAGGAGAGGGGACGTGTTGTGATCCACGTGTCGCACTTGGGAAACAAAGATGCAGAGCGAGGCAGGTCTGTTGAGATCAATGGATTTATGAAGGGGATTAACGTGATTTGGCAGCTCTAACACCACAATCAGGATGACAGTTTGCCTACAGGGGAAACTACATGGCAAGAAAAAGAATCATAACAATGTAATGCTGTTTGTGTAGACATTCCTGTGTCAAAGCAAGACTTACGCTGGTTATAGCCATACAAACTCCTGTACTCATTCCCGAAGTAAGGTTGAAAAGGTAATGCGCCAGGAGCTTTGAGCTTGATTCTTTCAAGCAGTTTGAGCGTTTTTGCATTTGAGCTTATTCATACAGAAGAACCCATTGCCCCTTTAAAAAAAAAAAAATCTACTAAACCCCATTTATTAATATAAATTAATTATAATTAATTATTTATTAATATAAATAACCCCAGTATTAATTTAAGTGGTTTGCGTTCACAACCAAAAAAAAAAAAAAGGCTAAACTTTGAACAGTCATTTGTTAGTTGATTTTCTTTGCTTGTTTTTATGCTTGCATGTATGAATGGTTCTGTAGACCACTTCATGGTCTCTTACAGATCTCCTGCTGGTCTCTGGGCTGCAGGCTGTGGAGCAGATCTTTGCTATTCAGACAGGGCTGCCTTTCCTCAGAAGTGAAAATGGCCCCAGTCAGAGGAAACACTAACAAGAAGCCATTTCTCTTTTGCTCAAACTCTATAAATAAGTACCGTATAAACAAAAGAGTATTTTCAGACAAACTGGACACATTCTTGGAAGAAAAATTCCCCACAGGATGATGGCAGAAATCCCTGAGCCAGAAATCTCAGGAGGCTGGGAAATACTTGGGAGAGCAAGTACTGCTTGCTTGGCCTTTCTGATGTCAGCTCCTGGCAGGCGGTCACTGGGAGAGGCGGGATCTGAGATAAAGAGGCCACTGACTTGACCCAGGGCAACCTTTTCGAGTCGACCCTTATTTGTCTTGTCATTTGGAAAACCTTGGGTGCAGCAGGGTGGCAGTAGGTTTGTTGAAATGGTTGTATGCAACTAACCTTCAGACTGGGCAAAGCCCCTGGCAGACATGCTGAGGAGCGTGGGGAGCAACCACCTCTGGCTCCTGCTCAGATCATCTAGATGAGCTCTCCTGGGTCTTTCACTTTTCTCCAGCGTGAGACTAAATGCGCTGTTCAGCTTCTGAACCACTGGTGTCTGGTTTGAGATCTTCTGTAAGAAGCCATCAGAAATAGCGAAGACTCTGCTGAACTGCGCAGCTGTCTCTGTGTGCATGCAGCACCATCTAGTGCTGTACAGAGATTTTTTTTCCTACTTCCCTAAATCTGTAGTGATGTTTTCAAGGTACAACCTTTCACCCCCGCCACACTGCTCGTCTGTGGGCTGTCGGAGGGCTCGCTGGGAAGGCAAACACTGCGGACGTTCATAGCGAATGGCTGACAGCCCGGGAGATGGGAAGTCCAAGATTGGCGGTGCGTTAACATCTCAGTCCACACGGGCTCGCTGAGGTGCCGGTGTGCAGCTCCCACTGATACCTGTGAGGCGTCTGAAGCCCACCCGGGATGGAACATCCTGCTTTAGTTGAACCCTAGCTCCAGAATCACGATAAAACTAATGACAAATACTTAGGGTTTGGAATAACTTCAGTGCTTTCTTCCTTTCTCCAGTGGAGCCCCAGAACCAATGCCCTCTGCTGATCCTAGAGGATACTGCCTGCTGTGAGAGAAAAAGCCAAGGTTTAACTAGTCGAAGAGCTCTTTTTTGCTTCCTTCATCACCCATACTCATCCCCAGGGACTGGAGGAAGCTCCTGCCTGGGAGTGAACTCATCTGGCAGTACTTGGCTGCGGGAAGCTGCTAAGCACAGGTTCCCCCAGCAGCTGGGCAGCGTGCTTCCTACGGCAGGCTCTGCCCTGGGTGCAGCGGCTACTTCAGCAGCGGCACCACCGTGTCTGGACACAACATCCCCCATCTCCCTCCGCCTGCTGGGGCTCCCCAGCGGCAGCTGGGCGGGGGGTCCTCCATGCAGGCTCCCCAGACCGCCAGCACCTTCCCGAGCGCCAGGCACAAAGCTGGGTGCTGCGTTTTCTCAGAGCGGTGACTTAGACCCTCCGCGGCACCTGCCAAGGCTCCGCGCTGGCGGGCCCGGCAGGGCGGAGCGCGGCCCGCGGGGGGAAAGCGCTCAGTGAGACGGGAGGCGGCTTTGCTCTGCTCGGTGCTAATTACGGGCCCTTTTCTCGGCTCCAGGAGCTCGTGGCCGCCTGTGCAGCTCTACCGGATAAACTGCCAGGCCTGAAGAGCTCACACTGAGGGTGATGGAACAGGGGGAGAGGCACCGGGAGACACCGGTTACCCTTCTGCACCGAGTTAACTTCTCGAGAGGGCTGTTCCGGGGAAGGGGACACCTTTATTCAGTGCGGGCCGGGGAACCGGCCGCCCCCTCCCCGCTCGGCCGGCTCAGACCGCTGCCGGCTGCGGGAACGGGAGGCGAAGGCGCTCGCCCGGGTTGCGGGGCTCCGGCACAAGCATCGCCCCGGAGGCCGCAGAACCGCGCGGGTCTGGGACGGGGCGCCCCGACTGCCACGTGACCCGCGGCCGCTCCCCGCCCCCCCATTGATCCACCGTAGCAAACCGGAACGTTCCAGGCGCCGTCAGGCGCGCCGAATCGATGCCCGAGCGGCAGATCCGGCCGGCCGCTGAGGCGGGGGTGGGCGCTCGGCTCTCGGCTAGTGCGCCCGCGGGCGGTGGCGGGAGCGCGGGGCGGCGGATGCGCGGCGCGGAGCGGCCCGACGGCAGCAGGAGAGGAGGCGGCGGCGGCGATGGCGGAGCCGGCGGAGAAGCTGTACCGGGCGGAGTACGCCAAGAGCGGTCGCGCTTCCTGCAAGAAGTGCGGTGAAAGCATCGCCAAGGACTCGCTGCGCCTGGCCCTCATGGTGCAGGTACCGCGTGGCGGGGCCCGGGCCGGGGCTGACCGCTCGGCTCCGACCGGCAACGGCGGGGCCGGGCCGGGGCTCCGCTCCATGCCCGCCGCGGCGGTCCGGAGTCGCTCGGCCGGGCCTCTCGTCCTCGTCGCGGAGGCGAGCGCAGCCTATTTTTAGCAGAGGCGCCTTCGCCCGCCGCTCCCTGCGGTCTCCGGTCCCGGGAGCCCCCCTGCCCACAGCCCTCCCCGCCGCCCCTCGGGCGGTCGGGTGGGAGCTGCTTCCCGCGGGGTCGCTCGCCGTGGGGCTGTCGGTAGCCTGGAGGCTGTAAGGGTGTCTGGAAGGGAAGCGGTGCAAAGTTCACCGTTAAGTGCCTTAGCGGAGGATTGCGGAGGCGGCGGGGTCGGCTCGGGGGCGCTCACGGAGGCTCTTTGTTGTCATGTGGCGAGTGGGGGAGCAGGCGGTGGGCGTAGGAGGGAGGCGAGCTCAGTGCCTCGACTTTTCTGCGCCCTGGCAAGCATCTGTCACTCGGGGTGTTTTGCGACGGATCATGAAAATCTCAGTTTGGTGCGTGCTTTGCGTATGAGACACCAAAGCTGAGACCCGAAAGGCGTTAGAGGCCGCGGACAGCGCGGTGCTTTCCCCTCCGTTTCCCCTTACGGCACCGAGAGCTGCGGGGTGGGCGCTGAGGCTCGGGCTGCCAGCAGCGGAGAGGTGTCTCCACGGAGCGGGCTGGCACATTGCGGACACGAAACAGCGCTGAACCGCAGTTAGCGAACGGAGAGCGAGCGCACGTTTCGCTGTCGGCTGTCCTCAGATAATTTGCCTTTCGGGGAAGGCACTTGCTCGGTTTCCTTTCCACATGAAGGGACGGGCCCCGTCCGGTGTCGGAGGGCTGGGAGTTGTGCACAGGGCTGCGGTGCCGTTTTTGCCGGCCTGCAATCACACCCAGTCGCGGGAGGATGGGGAGGGAATGGGCCCCTCTCGGCACGGGAGGCGGCTCTTGGCTCGGAAGGGCGCAGAGCTGCCTTCCCAGGCTGGGGGCCTTGGCCTGTCTCTAGCGAGGGGGGCGAGAAGGCACCTGCAGCGGCTGAACGTGGGGTGTGCTGCGGTGTGCTCTGAAAGATGGGCAAAGGCGTTCGCGTACATCTGGGGAAGGCTGGCAAGGACGCGGGGTGCGGGCGCGAGAGGAGAGCCCTGCAGATGGGTGCGTTGACTCCCAGCCGCTTCAGAAGCAGTTTTTGAGAACGTGCCCCGCTTGTGTCCCTGGGAGAGGCTGCGCTAGGCGACTGGGCGAGGAGGGGCCCGGTGGCCCCTTGCCCGGGAAGCCGGGGGGCCTGGCTCCCCCGCGGGGCAGGGCTGGCAGGTCTGCCCGGGCTGGAAGCAGGAGCTGGTTCTTCGAAGGGGAAATAGCTGCCTCTGCTTTTGTCCTCCAGAGCTTCCATGCCCTGGGAAAGCTGTAGAACCGCACGGTGCGGTGCCGAGCTGCAGCCTCTGCTCGCACGTGTTCCTCCTGCCTTTTCCTTTTGTTTCTCCTGCTGCCCTCCGCCGCTCTCTGGAGATGCCTGCTCTCCTCCTCCCCTGCTCCGGATGCTTCTCTTCCGGCTGCCTCACATTTGTTACCCCTTCCTGTCTCCCCCGGCAGTTTAAGGTGATGCGAGGTGGGTCGCACTGGGGCCTGTGGGAGCGCAGCGTACTGTCGTGCAGGGAGTGTGTTTGGTTTAGTGAGCCATCTCCTGGAGGCAGGTGGAGGGGGACAGCTGAGACTGTGGCATCCTTCATAGAGCCACTGCCTTTTAGCCAACCATCTTCCTAAAACTGCTGGTCTTGCACCAGCCTCTCGTAATTTAGATTTTTTTTTTTTTTTCACTGCAGCCTCTTGAATTTGTTTGATCTCTTCTGCAAAGGGCTCCCTTTCCGCACTACCAGTTTTTGTGCCAGCAGAGCATTTGTCACACTCTGCTGCTGCCCCCTGCAAGGACCCAAATTTTACCAGAGCGCCTGGGCCCCTTGTTTCCTCTTGGGGAAAACCCCTGCAGAGCAGCCTCTCTGTTCAGCCTTCAGTGCACTGAGGTCTTTTGCAAATTGTGCAGAGGAAATTAAAAGGAGGCACAGACCGAGTTGTTAGCTGGGTGCCATTTCTGCTATAACCGGCCTTTTGTTTTGGTTCTTCAAGTGAAGAGCTCTGAATGACAGTGGGATGCTCGGTGTTTGGCACAGGGCAGGCTCCCAGGCCCTGCAGGACCAGCATGGATACAACTTTTGCTTCCAGATGGAACTGAGTGGTTTCTGTTATCTGCACATGCAATATGAAAGCAAATTGGTCTCCATTTTCCTATAGTTTGTTGAGGAAACTATGGTCTAGAGATAGGCGAGCTGAGAGGAGTTGCGTAAATAAGGTCTAGCATTCCTGGAGGTTTCATTTCCCACACAGAGAGAAGTCATGCTCCAGGTGCACAACTCCACGTAACGGAGGAGATCTACTCACTGCTTGCATGGTTGCATAAGCAGCAGAACCGTGAGGAGTCCTCCAGGAAAACTCCAGACATGAGCCCAGAGCTCAGAGGTTACCAGCTTTCAGTGCCAGAGCCGTGTGTCGCTTCCAGACCCATTGAGAGCAACCGCAGGGTGGCTGCTGTGTGGCTGTGGTGCTGCGAGGGTAACTGGGTAATCTGAATCCTGGCTTGTGGGAAGCTGAAAATATAAATGTCCTCTTGTAGTTGAAATTGTTAGTTGTAATTGGGGCTCCCAGCTCTCCTAGTCCCATGCTGTGGTCTTCAAAACCCTTTTCTCCTTTTCCCTGCTCATGCACAAAACTCTCTGCTGTTGAGCGAAGCTTGGAGATCTCCCTCCTGTCGTTAAGTGATATGTAGAATGCTTTTGTAGATCATTAATTCTGTATCATCAGTAATAATAATTATACAGATGAGTATTATTAGTACAGCAGTTGTTTGTGTGCATTACTTGGAGCCAAACCACTATCAGCTATTTTGTGTGCTGGGTAACAGGAACAATGCCAGGTTGGTACTTAGTGTGTCTGAGTCATAAGCAAGTGGAACTTTTCCACGACGAGGCTGGTGGGAGCCACAGTACTCTGGAGCTGCGTTTCAGGGAGGGCTTGGGTGATGTTTCTGACCTGATGCAGGACTTCTTTGGGCTCTAGTGTTTCCCTCAAATTTTGCCTCTGTCTCCTGCAGCCCTCTCAGGAATTTCTTTAGGCCACAGTCCTTGGAGCTCCTCCTCCTGCCTTGTGCCTGGTGATGGGCTCTCCAGGGCATGGACAGTTTGCTTGAGAAATATCTCTCAAAGGGATTGTGCATTGCGCTCAGAGGTCCTGCAGAGTGAGGCCAGAAGCCTCTTGTGCTGCAGCAGTCTCGAAGGAGGTTGTAGCAAATGATCCATGTGCTGTTTCTCGTGCTGCTTTTTCCGCAACCTGTTTTGCTTTGCTCATGCCTGCAGATGGTCTGATTCTCACAGAAAAGAAACCTTTCCTTGTCCGCTCAGGGTTGGTAGAGCCATGCTGAGGCTGTGACCTTTTTGTTTTGAGTAAAACAGATGGGCTAAGCAGCAGGGTGATGAACTGGTTAAGCTAAGTAAATGCTCCTTCCATGTCTATCCCCTTTGGGATCTCTCTCTGGCAGCTTCTCTGTCATATTAGGCTTTGCCCTAAATACTATTCATCTCTTAATTTTAAGGAAAAAAAAAAAAGAAAAAAGAAATCACTTGTGTTTATCCAGATACCCCTTTTTATCTTGTTATTTTTTTTTAACCTTGATTCTGACTGAGTTGCTTCATCTTGGGCTAATGTGCTTCCTTCCTAGTCGCCCATGTTTGATGGCAAAGTCCCTCACTGGCACCACTACAGCTGCTTCTGGAAGCGGGCTCGAATCGTGTCCCATGCAGACATTGATGGTTTCCCTGAGCTCCGGTGGGAAGATCAGGAGAAGATCAAGAAAGCCATTGAAACTGGAGGCCCTGGAGGAGGTAAGTAGAGGTCTTCTGATTTTTGAAGATTCAGCTGGAACCGTGCTCCCTCTTCATAAGCTGTTCCTGTCGTTATTTGTTTGCTGTGTCCCTTCAGCAAGTGATGTCGGAAGAACTGTGGTGTCTCCGCACTCCAGGGCTGGGATGCTGACAGTGTGATCCAGGACGTTAAATCAATGACAGAAAAAGCCATGTCAGCTGGCCAGTGTATTGCCAAGTGTCTTGTTATTGTCATTGACGTATTCTGTTTTCAGTTCTTTAATACTAACAAATGGTGTTGTAGTATGTTGTTTTAATGGTACCTTCACCGCAGCATATGGTTGTGGTGGCTCTTGGAAATCGTTACAGCGTAAACCCATGAGTCAGGGCAGCAAGTGAGAAGGGTCTAAGTACAGACCAGGCTGAACTCACCACCTCTCTGGTAAAGCAAGGATGCTGAGCAGTTCTAGATTGATGTCTGCGTGTAGAAATGCCATAATACAAAAAAAATAAAGACAACTGGCAGTTGAGGAGTTCTGCTTTAAAACAGAGCTATTTGTGACTCCCGTTACAGTCAGTTCTTCAGTAAGATCTCATTTTGCACTACTGTCAGGAAAGAAGTGAAAAGGGCCATCTCTGTGCACCTTTGAAAGTCTTTTAAAGCCATTAAATAAGCAATCCTACAATTGCTATTTGACTGTTTAAAGAACTCTTTCTATTTTAAAAGTGCTTTTGAGCATGGACTGCTTATCTTGCTCTGCATTCAAATTCTTGACAGATGAGACGCTGGAACACAGAGGTTTATTAATTCAGACTGCTAATAATCTGGAACTGAGAATAAGAAAATAAGGGAATGCTTTTTAAAGCAACTCGGTGTTTGCTTTGTTCTCCAGGAAAAGGAGGGGAACAGGAAGGAGGTGGCAAGGCTGAGAAGAGCCTAAATGACTTTGCTGCAGAATATGCCAAGTCTAACAGGAGTACTTGCAAAGGCTGTGAACAGAAAATAGAAAAGGTAAAAAAGCTTTTCTTAGCTCTCCATCCATCTCTTGTCCTTTCTCCCACCAGTTCCAGTTCAAACAGTGACTTTCATAATTGCTTCCTGCCTGTCCTGCATATGGAAAGCACTTGCAGAGCTGCATTTCCATGTCTGAGGAGCAACTGCATCCTGGACAGTTGACAGTAAAGCCAACCTTCAGGCACTGTAGCCTGAGCTTCAGACCTGCTGATGCTTTCTTTTGCTTGAGTCTTAGAGCAAGCTGGAACGCCACTTGCCAGCATTTCTGTGGCAAGAGAACCACTGCTAACTGCAGCTTTTCCTGCTTGTGGCAGCACTGCGGAGGTGTTAGCCTCTTCCTCCTCCTCAGCCAGAGCAGCTCTGTTTGTGTGGAGTGTATCCATACTAACTCCATGAAAGCAGAGAAAAAACAGTGATGCAGCTAATTTACAATGCAGCCCTGTCTTGGAACATGTCTTGGTGCTCTGCTTTTAAAGACAGCTGGCAAAATGAAGTTGTGAGCCTGTGACAGATGTGAAGAGACTTGCCAGTTGCGTGAAGTTGGCAAAGGCCAAACACCAGTGCTGGTATGCTTCTATCTGCAGAAACATTGGTGACTGTTGTGTAGACGTTTTCTTTTGGACCATGAAATATTGCAGTCTAAAAGCACCTAAAACAATGTTCGGCTTCTGAAAAATAATTTGGGGTGATATCATATTAGCAGTGATGCTTGAGTATTGGGGACAAACAGTTAATTTTTAGAGTTGTCTGCATGGCATTTGGTCATGTGAGTTTTGCTTGTTCAAGCTTACTGGAAGTCAGAGTAAAGACTATAGGATTACCCATTTTGAGTGTTTTTTGAACAGAAAACTACCTAAACCCCTAGTTTTTTCAACCTAGAAAGAGTATTGAAGAAAGCAGAGGAGCTGTAGTGACAGGGCATGAACCAAAGTTGCAGGCTTAGCAATAGTTCTTCTATCAGTTCTATAGGTGTTTAGGAAGCATCATGCTGGTAACTTGTAAACATCCTGCTCTTTCCAGAACGGCCTAACAATTGCTCTTGTGTCACTTCTATCTACCTCAGGGCCAGATCCGGATTTCCAAGAAGATGGTGCATCCTGAAAAGCCACAGCTGGGTATGATAGATAACTGGTACCACCCGGACTGCTTTGTGAGCCGCCGAGCAGAACTGGGCTTTCTCCCAGCATATGGGGCCACCCAGCTCCTGGGCTTCAGCATCTTGAAAGCTGAAGATAAAGAAACTCTGAAGAAGCAGCTCCCGGCTACCAAGACTGAAGGGTATGTGGGCAGTGTAAGAAGACTGCGTTGTCTAGAGGAGCCATTGCTCGCTTTCAAATACATCTGTGATAAATGTTTTGTGACATTGGTGTCTCTGATAAAAGAATATTGGACATAGGAGGATTTGGCCCTTTCTGTGACCTCAGGCAGATGACAACAGACAAATTCCCTGTCCCTGGGAGCATGCAGTCCACTTGCCCCACTGTGATTGCCTTGAGAAAACTCAGAGAGCAGCAGATGTGACTTGGAGTACTGATGTAGGGCTTTCAACCATAAAATAATGCACGCTTAATACACACGGATACTGGGGTATGTGCGTGATGCTGTTACCAGTGATGGTTTCTCGGCTCTAACCACTTGTTAGAGAATTGATTTGACATCTCTTATCTATGAGCTGCTGATCTGTGACAGGCACTGAATCTGATAATGGTGTTTATTGGCCACATAGTGCTTATGCTTGGATACTTCTGTTTGATAAATCTTTTAATGGTACGTCTGAAATTTCATTGCCTTCCATTGAAATTTTTAGTGGAGGCTCTTGACAGAACTTGTACTGACAGAGAAGCGCTTCCAGGTGACTTGCTAGCTTTGGTCAATCTTTCTCTGATAATGAAGGCTTTTGTTACTTGTTTTTGAAGTGACTTCGCCTAGAGTTGTGCTTCATAACTCAAGCCAGTGTTGCATTGTCCCTATGGAGGAAGGAACATAAGGTGTTTGAGTCCTACAAATTGGAAAGATCTTATTGTAAAATGTTGGGCTTCTCTGTGTACCCTGTAGACTGAATTCAGCTTTACTTTTGCAAGAATTCACCATGCAACTCTCCAGTGAGACTGATGATGGATTCTAAGAAGCTGTAGCCATGTCAAATCTGGGCATTTTTTGTCAGTATTGGACCTCCAGATATGTTGTTGATGGGGGTGGTGTACGGTTCAGAGCCTTGCATGTATGCGAATGTCATCCTTGGCATAGGTAGCAGAGCAGAGCATGCATAAACTGGTCTGTGTGTTGTTAGGAGGCTGCAACTTTCATGCTTTATTCTTGGTTGGCGAGCAGTTGCTCCAGAAGTGTTCAGCAGTGGGGTGGATGCTGTGGAAGAGTCCTGCAGTGCCACAGTAGTGGGCTCGAGTGCTGCTCTCTTTACCTCACTCAGCTGGACCACTGGAGGTTTAGACGAGCTGTCTTCATCTGCCTGGCAGCCTGCTGTCTGTTCACGCAGGTGTTTTACCTTTGTGTGTGTTGGCACGATGTCAATAGAAGTACAGCGTTCTCATGCACTTGCAGCTTTTCCAGTAGTCCTTTGCTTTTTGTGCTGAGGTGTGTGTCCTGCTTTGTCCTAGAACAGTGTGTGAGTTTAATAGGGTTATTTGTAGATTTCTCCCATGTCTTTAGCAAAGCTCTGGAGATTCGACTGTTAAGTGTTTCTCTTGTCTGCCCTGACTCTGCTTTTCTGGGCCATTTCTAGGATACTGTGCAAAATATGAAGGCTTTTTGAAGATAGGCCACAGAGCAGTTTGCCAAGTCACTGTGTAAATAAAAGCCTAGAACTGCAGTGGAAAAAAGCTTAGACTGGTGATGCAGAGTAATGTGAACCAGGACCTCATGGCAGAAACGCAGCAGGACGTCTCATCTTTCCTGCTTTCTAAGCACTGCATGAACAAGGCCCTCAACCGTGAAGGTGCTGGCTGACTAATGCTACACTACCTTTCTTCTGCTGTTTGGGCTGTGTGCTTGAGCCAAGGGTATTAAGGGTCAATTGGAAAAACAGTTGTCTGTCAAACAAACTGAATGAGTGAGAGTGTAAATAAACATAATGATTGGAGAGGCATGGTGTGCTTCCTACCTGGTGATTTTCTGCCAAGAAAGCACAAAAGTTCTGGTGAAGCCAAAAGAAAAATACCCCAGAAGCTTGAATGAAATCCGGTTACCTCCAGTAATTAATCTTGTGCGTTCAATCAGATAAAAGAAAATAATGACAGAAATTACATCATCTTGTAGAAATGGTGTTACAGCATCTGCTGTATGTGAGATTATCTTTAAAGGTATTTTTAATTAAATAATTAAAATAAATAATTATTTAATTGTGCTGCATCCAGTTTATATCTTGACTCAGATGTCTCTGACACATCCACATTCATGTGCTGCTTCTGCATGTCTAGCCCATACTCCCAAGCAGAAGCTCAGACTTTGGGACTGCCCTGTCAGCATTTCCGTAAGGGTGGCAGTGTGATCTGCCTATTGCAGAGAAGGGTGAGGTGCTGAGCAGAGCTACCAAGGATAGGTTGGAAAAATCTCTTCCCTCTGAAGGGCAAAAATGGGAAGGTTTCCTGCAAGAATCCTGGCTCCTCCTTTCCTTGGTCAGCTCTGGGTGAGGCATGCCGACCCTCCCCCAGGCTGCAGGCTGTTATGCCCAAGTACCAGCACTTTGCAGGCCTGGGAAAGGAGGATCTTGTCCTTGCCAACAGATTCTCTGTGGAAAGAGTGTTTGTGTACTGATGTAGGAAATGCAGTAGCAGCTTGTGAGCTTCCTTTGACTGTGCTTCTTCAGTAGCATGTATTTTGCCCTCCTGCTCCGAGCTGTAATACTTTAATGTGTTTTCTGCCTCGCTTGTTTGGGTAGAATTGCCACCCAGGACAGGAGCAAACCATCCTTCTGGAGGTGTCATGCAGTACCAGATGAACTGTAGATGTTGCCTGAGGCAGAGGGTAAGCACTCAGGTCAGTGACCATCTGACAGTGCTTTACAGGTAGAAGGAGAAAAGGGGAGTTTGTGTTCTTCCCTGCTTTGGTTGCTTGCTTTATCCAGGGTTGCTGTGACTGTCCTTTCCACCCTTCATTTTCATTGTAGAGAGGGGAACATGAAAAATAGAGAGTAGACGTTAAAGAAGTGCCAGGCTAGAGTGGGAGAGTTCGCCTCCCTCTTCATGTTCTCAAAAGTTGGAGTAAATCTTACAGTTGTGCATCCTCCCAGAAGGTGAGAAGTGATTTGCATTGGCTGTTCAGTACCAGTCCTTCTAAGCAAGCAGTTGGGCCATACCTGTTGAGTGTGAGAAGACTGTCTCTTCCCCAGCAGGAGAAAGGGTGTACACATAGCACCCAGCTGCGGTTGGCAACACGGAGTATTTGATCCCAAGGATGGAAGATAAAGTTAATGTGTTTGTCAGTGAGTGTGTGTTCTGTCAGTTGTTCTGAAATCTGCTATTCTGGGAAGATGTGAGATGATTTTGGCTGTGCCATTCCCTTCTCCAGGCTGTATAAAATGATGACTACTATTTGTTTTAAGCCTTGGGTATAGCCAGGGACAAAAGAGAAGGTGGCGACTGACAGCTTTATGCCTCTCTGCAGTCAGGGTGATCCCTCCTGCTCTGCGGTTTGTTCAAGTGCCCAGAACAGATACAGTAGTCACTCTGTCCAGGAGAGCAATCCGCTGTCCCCTTGACTCCGAGGAGAAGCTGCCAGAGGTGTGAATCTCTGCTGGAATTTGGATGCTTTCCCTGGGTCATGGGGCCTCTCGGCAGGGTGATCGCCTTCCAGCGGTTGGTGTGCTGGCTCTCCTCCTTTTGGAGACTGGGAGACAAGTTAGGGCATAGGAGTGAGCGCTGGCTTGCTGGAGGCAGCCTGACTGTCAGCCTGCCGAGGGAGAGGCACTGCAGATACACAGCGTTTGGGCACCCATCCTAAATGCTTACATGATTAAGCCCTCTGGCTTGGGAAGATGCAGCAGAGCGCTTTGCACTCAGGCTCATATGTTTTTCCCAGATTATGCTGTGTACCCGTGTCTCTCTTAAAACTTAGCGAAGTCATTATCCTCATGGCAGGGCTCAGCAGATGCTCTGGTCTGGCCCCTTGCAGGAGTTACAGCCAGAGAGGAGAGGGGACTTGCTTGGCCTGAAGACTTTTGAAGGCATGGCTGTGTGTGTGCTGTATCCAGTCCTGCCACACTGGTTCCAGCTTGCCTGATGTAGAAAACAGTATGGAGTTTTTCTCAAGAAATGCAAACAGTTGCTGGTAGCACAGTGTGGCTGTTGTCTCCCCTGAGGCAGTGCACCTTACAGCATAGCCCCAGCTCAACTGATGGGACCTTGCAAGGGGACAGCTAGAAGATGAGCTCTTCTGCAAAACCAGTGCCTTAGACTTGCAGAATGCTCTGGATTATGGTTTGGTCAGAGGTGCTAATGACGAGCTAGTGGTGGCCGCTGCGAATAAAATGAGAACTTGGCCTGTTTTAGGGCCAGTACAGTTACTAGAACTGGTCTCATGTGTGAGTCTTTGGGAGAGGAGTACCTTTTGACATCTGCCTGCAGCTTTATAGCTAATAAGTTGTCATACAGGGTTAGTCTTAACAGCAGCGAAACACTAGAAAATGAAGCGTTTAAAATTGTAAGTGGGAGAGCAATTGAGAATGTCATCTTTATGGCTTAACCATCAGCCACAGCTTATAAAGTTAAGACAGATGCTTTCTTAAAAAGAATCCTGGCTGATGTTTCAAAACGACAGCAGCTCTGTCAAAATGAAGGGTGAGGTCCAAGCTGTGTTCGTGCTCTGCCTCAAGTTGCAGGCCCATCCTGCCTCAAGTGGGGCAAAATCTCCCTTAATTTCCTCATGAGGAGAGCACACACTGATCTGATTTATTAATATCGATGTATTTTGAAGCCAGACATGACTCTGGAAACTTAAATGATGTTCCTCTGAGGTCTCTGGTCATTCTGAAGTCTGCCAAAATCCCCCAGTTTTCATTTGGCTTCCTCTTCTTTCCAGTCTTTCTCAAGCGGCATTTTCTGTAACTTCTCGCTGCGCAACTCTAAGGCCCCAGCTAGTAACAATAATTTTCGTCGCACACAACTGTGCAGTAGAACATCACAAAACCACTGTCAGCCTGGGAGCACTTCGCAAGTAGAAACGTCCTCCTGTCTGATTTCAGAGACCTGATTTTATTTCAGTCAGCTTTATGAAATTATCATGTTTGCTGTCCTTTATTTCAATGCGGACTGTCTAAGCTGAAAAATCAAGCTGTTGATTCAGCTGAAAGACACTGTAGTCTTTTCACCTGCATTGCTGCACCTCCTCAGATTGGGAGGGGTGTGCTTCTATTCAGTGATTCTAAGGTATGCCTTCGGTGTAACTAAAGGTGTAGGTGAAAATGTCTGAAAACGTTGCAGTATTTCCTGTGCTCCTCAGCCAGACCACACAGTTATGCTGTGGAAAAGCTCTGAGTGTACCTGACTTGACTGAGGCGGCTCATGTTGCAGAGCCAAGTACATGTCTACAGTCTAGCACTGAGGAATTTGAAAAATGGCTTTGCCTGCCCAAACTGAGAATATTCAAGCCTCTGCAGATACCAGCAGTCAGTAAACTGACTCTGGTAACTGCTGGACAGGCATTTAAATAACTTCCTTTCATGTGTGTGTGATTTGTTTTTCTCTATTAGAAAGAGAAAAGGAGAAGAGGTAGATGGAAATGTGACTGCAAAAAAGAAACCGAAGAAAGAAAAAGAGAAAGAATCAAAGCAGGAAAAACAGCTGAAGGTGAGTTTTAGCAGATCACATCCTAAAACCTGATTGTTTAGAAGAATGCAGTGCCAGGCACTAACTGAAGAGCTGTGGCACCTGGAGAGGGGCTGTACCTCTTTCTTAGACAAAGAAGAGTTGCAGCACAGCCGGCCCTCGTGTCCTGGCGCAGGAGATGCCCTGTCACTAAGGCTTTGCTGATGGCAATTCACCCTGCCGCTTCCTCCTGAAAGACAGGAAGGAAGTTCTCTAGGACTTGTCCTTATTGGATTTAAATAGATTAGGTTAAATGCCTCCTCTCTTGGCAGGGCTGTTTCTGTGGTCCTTCCTGTATCATCTCGTTGTGGTGGCTGAAGCTCCGAGTCCCAACACTGTTGCATAAGAGCTTGAAAACTAATAAATAGCTCATTGTAAGAATGAAACAGAGGTAAAGTGCAGAACTAGATTAATGAGAAATCATATCTTTTTCACCCTCTGGGGAGCTGTGTTCACTTCTTGGGTATTAAGTGTGATAGATCACAACTTCGTAGCTTTCACTTTCTAGAATATCATGGGAAGTATTCCCAATAGAGCATCATGGATTTTTTATTTATTGGAAGTTTGGCATAGATCCGTTCCAAGAAAGAAGAAAATTAACAAGCTGCTTTTGCTGCAATTGAAGTCTTAATGGAGCTGTAGAAAAATGGTGTGTCTGCCTTTGAACAGAAGTTTTCTTCTTTTGTTGTGTGGCAATAAATCAGTTTTCACAAAACTTAGCTGAGACGTTTTCAAGGTTTTGCTGCTGCAATGTAGGTGTTTAGGACAGATGAAGGCAATTTGTGGATCAGGGTTAACTTTGGATTCACTAACTTTTTTTCAACAGCATTTCATCAAGCATGATCATTAACACTGAAAATTAAATCATTTAACACAGCCAACCCGTTCTTCAAGGGTAGACTGTATTTTTGACTGTAGCCAGCGAAAAACATTCAGAAACTATCTGAGATATTTCAGGATGCTTTTTTGCTGTCCAACCTTTTGTAGAAAGGCCCAAAAGAATGCGCAGACTCCTCTACCCTGTTGCAGGTGACTGATCTGCTAGAAATTCCTCTTATGCTTAGGTGGCTTAGAAGAAGAACAGTGCCAATCAGCATTTCTGATTTTTGTTTTAATTCAAGGCTCAAATGCAGCCACATCCTCGCTGTTGTCAGTGTCAGCTAGTGAGGTGATATTTGTAAAGGCTGTTGAGAGCTTGCTAAGGGTAGAAGCATGATAGAAACATGGGTTCCACTCTACCTAGAAGTTAGCTGTCTTGTTAATATCACTTGTACCTTCTTGTGGGATAGTGCTGCAAAGGTTACTCCGTGGCATTTCTTCGCATGTACGTGATGGAGAAGCCTTGGTTGATACAGAATCCCATAGGCGTGTCCTTCCACCTGTAATCTTGAGAAGAGAGGGTATTTGCCAAAGCTGCCATGTGGTCATCTATTCACACTGAAACCTGAAATGTGGCTTTAAAGACCTATTCTAGGTTTTAGAGTAAAATGTGTGACTTCCCTTTTGGTAAAGCTACTGGTTCTTGATGCTTTTCATCTCACAGTCTGCATTTAAGGTGCCACGGGCTGGCTAAAACCTTGTCCACGTACTGCAGTTTCAGGAGTGTTCTTAGAAAGCAATCGATTGCAAGTAGCTGAGCTGCTGGATTTTGTCAACAGGAGCAGACAGAGCTGATCTGGGGCATCAAGGATGAGCTGAGGAAGGTCTGCTCAACTAATGACCTGAAAGAGCTGCTGATCGCCAACAAGCAAGAAGTTCCATCAGGGGAGAATGCCGTGAGTTGGTCTGTAGTTGCTTTGCGTGTGTGCTGGATCTTTGAATCAGTGAAGTCAACCCAAACCAATATTACTGCAAGGTCCACAAGTCTGAAGCATGTTACTAACACTTCAGATAGAAATCCAGTGCAAAACCCAGTCCTTTTGGCCCAGAACTCAGATGGTATTGCTGTTATGCTTGCTTGTGAAGGGCTGCATGGTGGTGTGTGATGTTGAATTCAGCATCACCGCTTAGTCTCAGTGATGTGCCTTTATTCCGGTGTGCTCAAACTGGTCCCTGTTTTTTTGGGTTTTTTTTTTGCTGGCTCTGCAAGACGCGAGTTAATTATGGCGCTTAACATTGCCTCCCTCAACTGTTAAATTATGCAAGAAGAAGAAAAACTGCACAAATTCTTTCCTGTTTTGTTTTTTTTTCTAAAAGCAATCACTTTTCAGTCTGTGTAACTTGTGAAAGTCATCTCTTTTGGAGCCACACGTCACTTCAAGTATTTGTATTAAGACTCTTTGTAAGGAGCGTGGGCTGGGATGTGGGAAGTGTCTGGAGTCAAAATGGTCAAGAAATACTCTCTAGGCAGGACAAGTGGAACTTTGAGCCTACGTTCCCACCTACCTACTCACATACAGTAGCTTTTCTCCTCCTTCGCTGTTCTGGCACAGCTGCATGGTCAGGTGCTGTATGGTAGGTGTACTCTCCTGAACAGGAGAGACTGCGAGCCATGGGTATGAGCAGATATGGTCTGACCAGGCGAGCTTGGTGTCATGTCTTTAAGGCATTGTAAAGCAATCAGTGCTGGTCGAAGCCTTGGTTTATGTGCAGTGTATGCATGACAAGCACTGGAAATGCCTACTACGTCTGCGTGCCAGCAGCCTGACAGTTATTTTCTTGTAATGTAGTGCGTGGGCTTCCAGCCGCCTTCTGCCATGACCTGTTTTGTATTCTTTGTTGCTTTAGATTTTGGACCGAGTAGCAGATGGGATGGCATTTGGAGCTCTGCTTCCCTGCGAGGAGTGTAAGGGGCAGTTTGTGTTTAAGAGTGACGCATATTACTGTTCAGGGGACATTACTGCCTGGACTAAGTGTGTTGCTAAAACACAGACTCCCAACAGGAAAGACTGGGTAATCCCAAAGGTGGGTGTTTGCTGCAATATTGAAGAGCATTTCTTAAATGATGTTTGTTACTCCTTGTAAGGAGATGGAATAAGCAGCAGTGTTGGATGACAGAGAGCAGAGTGTGCTGCAGTGCTGAGCAGCTGTGACAGTGGGGAAGTCCTGTCACAGCTACATCCCTCCAGGGGTAGGCAGCTAATGCGTAACTAAAAAATACTTTTTTTTCCAATAACAATAAATTGAAAGAGATGTTTCTGATTTGAAACCCATCATTTACCCTTTTCTAGCTTTGTTTTCCCAGTCAGTAAAGTGGGCATTTACCTACCTTAGTGTTAATGTCTTGGAAATCCTTTCCAGGACCTGCTGTAAATGCCAACATTGTTGTTTTTAAACACTACTTTTGCTTGCTTCCCACAGGAGTTTCGAGAAATTCCTTATCTGAAGAAATTTAAGTGTAAGAAGCAGGACAGGGTATTTCCTCCCACTGCTGCCCCTGCAAACTCTGCGCCTCCTCCCTCTGCATCTGCTCCGTTGACAGAGACCGAGTCTGCACCCAGAGGTAGGGGGCTGGCTGGGCGTGGGCCAGTGGAGTTCAGCATGGTGTGTAATGCCATTCTCAGCCCAACAAACATGCCACCCTGAACAGGCATGCTGTTCTCCTGCCCCCAAGCAGGCAGAGCTCTCCTGGTAAAAAACACGATAGCATAGTCTCATATGCTCCATCTTCCTAGTGCGTGTAGACCCTGATGTGGTGGGTTGCCTGGTGACATAGGCTTGAGGTCCTAGTTGTTTTCTAACAAATCATTTTGGGTATTTATTGATGGTGAGGAAATTGTGTTTCCAGTGAATCAGAAACTTAAAGAGCAGTGTTGCAAAATATGTCCCAAGGGAGACCTGCTGTGAAATGCTGTCTTGCTTGGTTTCTTGGGTAAAATCCAGGGACCTCCATAATGGCACCATCTATTCCACATCGTGTTAGGTTTTAAGGGCAAGAGGGTTTTTTTGTTTTGTTTTTTAAATCCTCCATTGGGATTTGACTTTACCACTCACTGACTCCTCTTACGCAAAATAGGAGTGCTGTGTTCAGCCCATAACTCGCAAAAGGTTGGACTTTAGAAATTCCCTGTAGGCTGTTGGAATGAGTTACATTCTTTGGTGATATCACCAAAGCCTGTCCGCTAAGAGCTGTGCTGACTTCTTTCTTAGTCCGCTTTTTTAGCCCTGGCCATAGTTTTGGAAGCAGGGGATTATTGTTACTTGGTGAAAAGGGTGGGGGTAATTCTGCACAGCTAATTTCAACCAGAACATGTTATTTTAGCAATGAAGACCAAGTAACCCTGGTCTTGGTTCTGATTGGCAAGTTGATTCCAGCCCTAGTGTGCCCTGAAAGAAGACTCAGAATGGTGACCAGAATTAAAGCCAGTTTACTTTCTTTGCCAGCAACCTGACTAATGTGGGTTGGGGGGAGGAGAGGAAACAAACCCCTCAGCTGGTCAGCCAGAGTCAATAGCATTGATCTTTAGCAATGCAGATGTACTCTTAGACACTCGCCATGTCCTGGACCCACCTGCATTGCGCAGCGTTAACATGATGACATTACGGAGCCTCAGATGGTTACCAGTTTGCTCCTGACTTGTTATGGGGTTTGCATAATAAAACCTTGTACTGTCTAGATCAAGACTCAAATGTACTGTAATGTAGAAACACTGTTGCTTGAGAGACGGTCCTTTTTTTTTCAGCCCCTCAAAAAGAGATTTCCTTTTGAAGAGGCAGGAGCTTTCATGTTGCAGTGTGTTTCTCTCATGCTGTCCAAGCATCAGAAGAAGAGAGAAGCAGAGCACAGTCTCTAGTAGCACAGTGCTAAAGCAGACTTGATTTTTCTTTTTTTCTTTATTTCTTTTTTTTGTTTGTTTTCATTTATTTGCGTGCTTTTTGTTTTTTTTAATGTGCCTACATACCCCTCTTCTCTGTCTTCCATCCCTTCTGTTTGTTGGTGGGTGATGAGCTTTGTTGCCTTTCCTAGGTGAAGGGAAGCTTCCTCACACTTGCTCCAGCAAAGGTCAGACCTGCTTGGACCCTTGTCTCCCTGCCAGCTGGGCTGATTGTCCTGAGTGTGGGGGATGCTGTCCCTTTGTGCTTGTTATTTGCCTGGGGGACTCTGTGCCTATTGCTAATGTGCTATGTTATTTCTGAACCCCTAGACAAACCACTGACCAACATGAAGATCCTGGTTATTGGAAAGCTGTCAAAGAACAAGGAGGAGGTGAAGAGCATTGTGGAGGACCTCGGAGGAAAGATGACAACAACAGCTAACAAGGCCACCCTGTGCATCAGCACACAGAGTGAGCAGCCATGCCTTGGTTACTGGTAGCACTGGTAACAGGGCTGAGCAGATTACAGAGGACATGTGTACTTGGATCTGTCTGGGGATCAGTGTTTGGATTAGGAGGAGTGTTTTGTGTGCACATATGGCCTTAGTGTGCTTGGAAAAGTAAAGATAGGTGTGTGCTGTTTGAGTTTTACTTACCTAGCATGTTAACCCCATGCGTTGTGCTGTAAGGCTCTGTTGGGTCTGCAGCAGCTGGAGCTCAGGTCTGTATGCAGACCATGCTGGTGTGCGAGTCACCATTGTTGGGATAGTCAATGCTGGGGACTGTGACCATGCTGGCCTTGGAGAAGCTGCAGAGTTGACTGTGGATACCTGAGGGCAGTTGTTTTCTCTGCTGGCAACATAGGCTTTGCTCTTGCTCCCTGTTGGAGTTGAGGTGCAAACTGATTGCTGAGGTAGACCTACTCTCACATGCCAGGATGTCTATGAGGGACTGTACAGCCCCAGCCCAGCTCTGGGTAGGGGAGAGCTGGACCAGCCAGGTCAAACAGTTGTGTTCCTGCTCTAGCCCAACCTGCAGCTTTGAGCTGATGGGGATTTTGCTCTCCAAAGAACATGGTGAATCCAAAACATAGTGAAATTTTGTTTCCACAAAGTGTTACAGATCCCTGAATCGTGGACAGAGGGAGGAGCTAAGGTCTGAAACCTCACTGATGCTTCTTTCTTCTCTGTTTCCCACCCTGCTTCTGCAGAGGATGTGGAGAAAATGAGCAAGAAGATGGAAGAAGTGAAGGAGGCCAAAGTCCGTGTGGTCTCAGAGGAGTTTCTTCAGGACGTGAAATCCTCCAACAAGGACTTTCAGGAGCTTGTGTCTCTCCGTGCACTTTCACCTTGGGGTGCAGAGGTGAAAATGGAGCATGAGGAAATGGCCGTGGATGGGAAGTGCAGCAAGCCCCCAAGTCTGAAGAGTGCTGGGAAGGTCAAAGAAGAACAAGGTGAAGAACAAAGTGATTGTTTCTCCACAAGCCTGTTCAGTGCTGCGCATGCGCAAAGCAAACCTGGGTGTAGTCTATCCTTGCCCTTTCCTTGAGGTCTCTGCCCTTTTTCTCATAATAAATTTAAATTATGAGACCTCAGGGCAAAAGTAACTTTAAGTAAACATGAAGCTGTCTTGTGAGCTGGTTCTTGTTTCCCCTCATTCAGTCTTGTTTCGGAGTTCTCCTGTGCTGCGTGTGCTCAGGCTCCCTGATACCAGTCCAGTCTCTTCCTCATAACACGTCAGCTTCTCTGCCAGTTTGGGTCCATGTTGCAGCTCCAAGGAGGGTGCTGGGGCACCAAGGTGTGACAGGCACTACTGTGGCCCCCAGGGTGTGTTAGCAAGTGAGAAAATACTGGGATCCAGAGCAATGGGTCTTTGTTCTACTTGATTTAGAACATAATGGTTTTTTAACAGAGTAGGAAAAATATCCACCACCAGTGGCATTCCTCACCAGTGCTATAGAGAGCTTGCATTATTAATGCTGGACAGTGAACAAAACCATCGAATCTGCTCAGAACCTGCTCCCTTCCGTGCCCTCCAAGCATAGGTTTCTGTCACACAATCGGGTATGTTACTGCCAGGCTATCTCACAGTAGCAGCACCTCCAGAGGACCAGAAGGTTTTTAAAGCTGCTCTGTGAGGTTTTTAAATCCCATTTAAACACAGCTACAAATGTGAATCTTACCTGCTCTGCAGGTAAAAAAAACTATGTGGCCCACCCCTTGGTGCTAGAAGGAGGAAGATAGCATCTGGGGAGATCTTATTTTTCATTGAATTGGCAGGGTAGGGCCTGCAAAGTGGCTGCTAAAGCCAGGTTAAAAAAAGCCATTGAAGTCATTGGGCTCATATACTGGGAATCTGATTTGAAGTCTCCTTAGGGTGATAATTATGCAAATTGAGAATTTGAATGTTAATTCAAGTCGGACTGTGTTGCCTGCCTACTAAAAATATTGACTCTTTCTCTGCAGGACCTAGCAAGTCTGAAAAGAAAATGAAGCTAACAGTTAAGGGTGGAGCGGCTGTAGATCCAGATTCTGGTGAGTGATAACTGCCTCTGCACCACATACAGTCTTCAGGATGTGTGATCGTTTCAAAAAATGTTTTTCTGCAAAAGGATAAGGGTTCCATAAAAGTCCTGTGACTTTTAAAATCAATTGTTCTTGTTATCAAAGGAAGGATATTGATTGACATCCAAAGCTGAGCATTCCAGGATTTTCTGGTGCAGCTTTCCGAAGGACCACTTCAACTGAGGCATGTGCTGTGTTCGGCTTCAGGAGTGTCTGTCAGTGGGGTGAATAAAGGCCCAGCCAGCAGAGGCCCCAGGTCTGGGTTGAACGTCTGCCCCTGGACTCTTCAGGGGGCAGCTGATGCTGCTTTCCAAACCTACGGTGCACGGACATTGTTCTGAGAATTCATACTGCATCCAAGGCCAGCCTTTGGTGCTTCAGTCCATCTGCTAACGTGACACCTGCAGAGCTGTATCTCTCTTGAGAATTCCTCCAGACAGTCATGCAGTGTTAAATACTATACTTTAGATGGTCGTTTGTCAAAAGTTACTGTTTTTTTTCTCTAGATAGAATCGAGGTTCTCTCCAGTGTGTCTGAAGGTGTATGCTCACAGTTTGTTAAAAAGAAAACACGCTTCAAGTGGTTTTGAATGAGCACATGGTCATTGTTTTTGTGATATCTTTAGGAGTCACACTATTTAATGAAAAGTTTGGGTGAGTGCAAGTGTAGGAAGGAGACCTAAAATGGTAACCTTGTCTGTGTCCTAATTTGTTTCTTCTCTGCAGGTTTGGAGGATTCTGCTCATGTCTTTGAAAAAGGTGGAAAGATTTTCAGTGCAACCCTGGGCCTAGTAGATATTGTGAAAGGAACAAATTCCTATTATAAACTGCAGCTGCTGGAGGATGACAGAGAAAACAGGTGAGTTTAGAAATTCTCCCTAGAAAGACTTCATTCACTTTTTTCCAGTAAATACTGGATTTTTGGCATCTACAAAAGCAAAATATGAGTTAAATGTCTTTTTGAGGAGGAGTGGATAGGTATATTTATTAAAAACCCAAAACCACAACCAAAGCAAACAAAAAAACCCACTCCAAAATACTCCCCAAAGCCACCAAAAACTACGGAACAACCAAACAGCAAACCACCCACAGAGAGCTCTCGTCTCTGCATGGAGACATTTCTTTGTGGTGTTGACAAAACCTAAGTTGGGAGGCCAGTAAGTTTGCGGAGTTTCACCTGGTAGTGTTTATTCTTGCATCCTGGGATGAGCGAGGCACGTACAGTTGGTGTCTTTAGGACTGGGTTAATTGGCTAACAGGAGCGTCACACTGCTCTGTGACTGATGGCTGCCCTTGAAAATACAGAAGCAGAATTTGGTGAAGGTTCCTTTGTTCTAAGAACAAGACCCCACACGTCCAGTCGGCGTTGTTGGGAATCTTTCCCATATTCTCCAACTTACTTGTCTTCTAATTGCAGAGCTGTAACTTTGGGAGACAAAACCAGATTATGGCTATTCTACCACAATGTGGTCCTGAGTTGCGTGCCCTGAGGCTTAACAAAATGCACTGAAATGGCCAGGGGATGATGATGTGTTTAGCTTTCCGGTCTCAGCAGATGCATAGCAGAGCTGTCCAGTGGTTACATTACTGAGTAGATAAAGAAATGGAGAGGGTCCTTTACAGTGAAACTGCTCCCCCAAGCCCTTAAGGGACACACAGAAATCCAAGGGGGCTAATGACTGTCAGGAACAGCCTTGGTTCAGCTTTAGATTTGTTGTACTTCACCGTGTTCATAATAAGTTTTGATGCTGGCTTTTGTATGTGAGGTTTGTATCTGGATCTGCGATTTGGTGCATGGAGGGATCTCAGTGCCCACGTTTCGTGCCTGGCGTATTGGAAAGGTTGATTGTACCTGTATAAATACTACAGAAGCTCACCCAAGGTGTTGTCAGTAATGCAAACAAATACTTGAGAGTTACTTCTGGTTTTCCTGCAAATCTGAGCTCTAGGCCTTGAGGCTTAAAGATGCATTGCATTAGGTTTTCAAATATACAACCCCAATAGTCTGACAACTCGTGTTTGTGAAACATTAGGACTGAAGAAATATTAGCCTCTCTTTTCCTGCTGTTCACATGTTTATCCTCAGGGCTCTAGGTCTGGTGTGTTAACACTGGGCATTTTTTCACACCAGTTCTTGGACATATGCTCTCTGGTGGCTCTTCTGCTGATGTCCTGCAGTCACAGGTAGAGATTGTCTTCCGTAAACTTAATGGTATGCAAACAGCTCACTCACATGCAGTCCCATGGTTGTTGCAGTGTCTGCTTCATTTGGACTGAGATCTGGATTGAGTATCTTATGTCTGCTCTTTTCTCCCGTTTCACTTCTCTAGATACTGGGTGTTCAGATCTTGGGGTCGTGTGGGCACTGTAATTGGGAGTAACAAGCTGGAACAGATGCCATCAAAAGAAGATGCTGTTGAACACTTCCTGAATTTGTATGAAGAGAAAACTGGCAATTCTTGGCATTCAAAGAACTTCACTAAATACCCCAAAAAATTCTACCCGCTGGAAATAGATTATGGACAGGTAACTCTGAAATGTCCCTGTACCAGATGAAGCATTGCTCAGCTGCTTTGCTATAGCTGTTCTGTTCAGTGCTCACTGTTGGATCACTTACACTTAACGAACCCAAGGAATGAAGTGCAAGTGCAACTATTGCATCTTCTCTGTGCTACAGGGAGCCTGCTGTAGATCAATGAGTGTTATCCATTAAAATAGATGTGCTGGGAAACTAAATAGCTTTCTGCTGTCAAGTTTGAAGTCTGTTCAGTTGCCTGTGGATGTTAATTTGAGCTTAATTCAGCAGTTGTTTCACATGCATCCTGTCTGAAAACACAATTTTGTTTTACATAAAATAGGTACTTCTCGTCTGTCTTCTGCATCCAAAATTCTCCCAAATGCTGAAGCAACTCCTGTGCAGCATTCAGCTTAGTGCACATATTGAGCAGGCTGAGAAAGACGAATTACTCATTGCCAGTAAGAGTTGGCTATTTAGACAGCTAAGCTAAATAAGAATTCTCTTCCTTCTGCCCAGCGGGGGTTTGTGTGTTATTTAAAGGCATACCCATAACTTAAACTATTTTCAGATTAAATAGTTGATTGCTGTTAATAGTTACAAAGATACCAGAGAACATATTTTCAAGCCATTGCATTTTAATGTGGCCAAATTACCGGATGTCATCTTTCAGTGCGAAGTACTCAATGCTTAGCTTTAATTCTGGAAATTTGAATATTGCAGTGGCAAAGTGACTGCTACACTGCAACGTACAGTGATACTCTGATGCATCTGGGAGATGCTTTATTGGTGCAACACATGAAGGCATCTAGGTGGTATTATGGCTAGTTGATGATTCCTGGACTCTTCTATGACAGTTTTTGTTACAAAACTTAGTAAAACCAGTTATTACACCTTTATTTTGTCATAAAAGCAGCAAAGGAAAGCAATTTTTTCATATCAAGGTCTCTGTGCAGCAGAAAGCTTGCAGAAAAAGTAATTAATGCTATTTCTTGAGGTGAAGCAGAGATACTCAGAGAGTTCCTATTCCCTTAATTCTCCTACTGTTTTACAGTGCCACTTCTTGAAATAACATCTGCCAAATTACTGAATGGGTGGATTTTAAACCCACTTTGTTCCAAAATGTCAAAGCAATGTCCCACACTCCCCATGAACTTCAGGCTAGTCATAGTATGCAGACACTAAATTGGTTTTGAGTTGTTGCCATGGCAGCCAGCCCAGTACTTTTATCCTTTATGATTTTGCTAATTCTGATGCTATTTTTTCCTCCCAGGATGAAGAAGCTGTCAGGAAACTGACAGTAGGTGCCGGGACAAAATCAAAACTTGCTAAGCCAATCCAAGACCTCATTAAGATGATCTTTGATGTGGAGAGCATGAAGAAAGCGATGGTGGAATTTGAGGTAACTACACACATTTCTCACTTCTAACCCTCCAACATACTTAAAGAGACGGAAGCAAGTTCTTTGCAGTCTGGGTAGCACCATACTTCGCAGAAGTTAGCGCAAGTTTTAAATCAGCCTTAAAATAAGGGCAAGAGTCTGACCAGAATTTGCCAAACACTGGCCGTAGTAACTTAATTATGATACGTGCAGTTCTAAAAACATGGGCGCGTTCTTTTGTTCTTCAGTGGGGAATGTCTGTATCAGCGTCTTCAATTTAACAAGCCTGTGAGAAACTTGTCTGCCAGGCCTGGTATCAGTAATCATTCCATGTTTTTTGCATCCTGACCACTGTTCACTTAATACTCTTAAAAGACTAACACAGGTAACCAATCTGCAGGTGATGTGAGGCTGGAGGCAATTCTTTTTTTGTGAGGCGGGCAGCACTACCACTAATGTAGGTTGCAAATGAGCATGCAGCTCAGACGTGACAAATGCTGCCAGTTGATACATGCCCTAATGAAGTGCCTTAACAAAGTCCAGGTCTTCTTCTGAACAGGACCAAACTTGAGATTTTTTTTTTTTTCTTGTGAATTTTTCATTTGTTCTAACAACACCCCATTGTCATCCATTCTTCTTTCCTCCGTATGTCTTGATCCATGCTTCTGACAAGCTTTCAGAGAGTGGTCTGGTAGTATCAGCTGTCTCTCCTTGCTTAGAAACAGTTTTACTGGTGTTCAGAGGTCCCACAGTTTATTTTAATGCAGCCATTCAAACTGGTTTAATTCTAAGTAACAAATTGCAGTTTTCTTCAGCCAGCTTAGTTATCCTGCCCTAAGGCTTTATATTTAAGCAACTGTTTGCTCTCAGTATCAGTATTTTGTGTATCTGCTTTTCAGACCAGGCTTCGCACCATTTTGTATGGTTTATCTGAAAGCTATCAGATGGCTTTCATTTTGCAGTACCTTGGGTTAATTGTGTTCTATATCTTCAGTGGTTCTTTACATCAAAGTCTTCTAAAATATTAATAATTCTTTGTAACAGGAGCTGGCTGAAGACTCTGAACTCATCATCATCTGATGTCATTTGGTTTTGTAGAATTCTGTTGAAACTATGTTAATTCACACCATCTGCAGATCTGTAGGAGACCTGGGAGTCCAGATGGGCCTGTCCTCCTATTAGATTTATCTTCCTGTTCTGTTGCTGCCAGACAGCTGTTTCCCATTACAGGAGATAATGTTTTTCCTAGTTAGAGGTTTCTGTGCATCCTCTGAAAACCACTGCTTGGTTCCTTTAATCAGCCTGATCTCAAGTATTTCATTCCATCCCGGCACTCTTGCTCTGCCAGGGCTGTAACAAATTCTTGGTCTTTCCATTACGTGACAGTAGATTTATTTGATGCATTTCTCTTTTTGCTTCTAATTTAGTTTTCAAGAGTTTTACCTCAGCAAACATACAGTAGTTTATTACAATTATCTATGTTGTTGGCTTACATGAAATGGCTAGTGAGAGGGCTGAGTCTATTCTAGTGCTGTGTCCTCTCTTGCCTGGGTGGAAGGTGCACATCTCCCTTGCCTCTCATGTCAATCTTGGTGCACACATCAGTGATGTGGAGCTAATTCTTCATGTTACCCTCAGTGCATCTGGCAGTAATTGCAGTGCAGCTGTTTTAGACCCAGCCCCTTGGCTGCTGTGCTCTTTTGATGCATCTAAAGGTAAAGTTTTGAATACAGTTTAGCTTCATGTTAGCTCTGCAGGGCTCTGTTCACTTCCCATGTGTCACAGGAGACACAAACTCCAGCCCTTTGGCTGTGTGTGGGCTCTGTAAGAGATACATTACTCAATCACATTGTGGAGGGATGTGTTAGTTTATAGGTGTTAGTGTTTATGCTTATGTGTGTTAGTTTATAGGTTTTATAACTTGTAGTTAGTATAGTGTCTGCAGCTATTCTGCACATCCAAGTTAAAAGGCCTGTTTTACTTTACTATCATGCCCCTCGTGATTTTTCAGCTGATAATGAGATAATGCAGATGGATGGTACTTCACAAGAAAGTATTTGCCTCAAAGGTTTGGGAGCTACAAATCTATTGCAAGTTGTTTTTCATTAGGTTATTAATCTTGGCATTGTGACTCTCGTGTTCCCAAGACATGATCAGTTTTGATGTCTGTCTTCTGTCTTGCAGTCAGTCCATCTTGGATTTTCTTACTATCTGGCTTTACATATGCTTAGCTGCAGTTAAAGGTGAACGTCCTCCTTAGCCCAGTACAGGGTGGAAATCTCCATAGAAAATCACTTCAGCTTGGAAGAGCCTTCTGAGTTCAGCTTGCAGAGAAGATTTGCATAAAGCTGGGTTTCCTGTCTCCATAGTGAATAAGTAATGCGGAACTTATCCAGACAGTACGTGATATACATGGTTTCATAGGATCTTCTGTCCTTCAGCTGAATCTTAAACCCATCCGGTTGAGTAAAAGCTAGTTTGACCTGCAGGGTGTGTGGTGAGCACTGTCAAGAGTCCAGAGGGTGTGTGAATGATCTTTGTAAAAGACTCTATTGGACTTGTCTTTTGTTGAACGTTTTTGCATTCAGATGGTCCTTAACTTTGCAAGGATTTAATGCAAATCCAAAACTCTTCCAAGATCCATCAATACACAAATAAAAATAACAAAAATTAGATCAGTCACTAAGGCAAGCAGCTCTGGTGCTGGCATGATCTGCAGCAGAGCGCTCTAGCTCCGTGCATAGGGCAGTTTCCTGAACCGGGGGAACCACAGGGGGTGCCAAGAGAGCTGCCAGGATCCTGCAGCTTGTGTCACAGCAGCTGACAGGACCTGGGCAGGGCCAGGAGCAATGGCAGCCAAGCCCCTTACACCTGTGAAAGAAGCCTTTAGGGAGGGCTAGTGACCAGGGCATGCGAACAGGGCATGGCATGTCAGGAAGGGTGTGGTGTGGCAGTTCACATGGCAGAGCATGCAGGAAGGGTGCTGAAGCTCGACCAGCAAGCAGTGGTATCCGCTCAGCAGAAAGCCATGTCCTCTTTAAGCTCTGCAGCCACTATGACTGACGCAGCTTCCCAGAAGAGCTCCGGTGGGAAGACAGTGCCAGGCTGCAGGGTGTGCCCTGCTCTTATGCCAGTACCGGAGGGCAGCTGTGAACACACCTGTGGGAGGTGCGCCAAGGTAGAGAAACTCCTCTGCTTAGTGACAGAGCTCTGGGAGGAGGAGAGTAGGTTGAGGAGTACCACAGAGTGTGAGAGAGAGATAAGACAACTGGAATTGCACCCTACCTTCCTTGAGACAGGCCCAACAGGCAGACAGGACGTATGATACAGAGGATGCCCTGTCCTCTCCCTGCTGAATGCGGTGACTCAAGGGACAGGGGCCAATGACAACAAGTTCCTGCCCAGCACAGCAGGCACATCTCCTCTGTGACTACCTCACCTTTCCAGTTGCCCTTGCATAATAGGTATGAGGCTTTGCAAGGGGAACCAAACAATAATGAGGGCAATGGTTCATCTAGCTTGGAGGTGTCGCTGAGGTTAAGTCAGCCTACACCCTGCGTCAAAACTGCTTTCATAAAGAAAAAAAGATGGCTCATTCTCATAGGAGACTCCCTTGTGAAGGGAGCAGAAAGCCCGATATGCCATCTGGACCCACTTCTCAGAGAAGTCTGCTGTCTCCCTGGGCCAGGTTAAAGATGCAGCGAGAAAGCTTCCTACTTTGTAGCACACCATGTTAGGGAGTGTTTTGATTGTCTAGAGCTTAATGATGGTGACCATAAGAGTTGAGTGTTTATGGGTAAAATTGGGGAAGGCCAACAAGACAGGTATCATGGGTGGGAGTCTGTAATAGACCATCCAACCAGGACGAAGAGGTAGATGAAATATTCTATAAGCATCTGGGAGAAGTCTCACAATTGCTAGCCCTTAACAACAGAAGCAGGACCAAGGAGAATCTCCGTCCTTTTTTGGATATGGGGGTAAACACAGTGACCAAGGCTGAGGTACTTAATACCGCCTTTGCCTTAGTCTTTAACAGTAAGACCAGTTGTTCTCTGGGTACCCAGCCCCCTGAGCTAGAAGCAGTGAGCAGAATGAAGCCCCCAAAATCAAGGGGAAGTGGTCAGTGACCTGCTACACCACTTAAACACACACAACTCTATGGGGCTGGGTGGGATCCACCCAAGGTTACTGAGGGAGCTTGCAGAAGTGCTCACCAAGCTACTTTCTATCATTTACCAGCAGTCCCGGCTAACCAGAGAGGTACCAGTTGACTGGAGACTGGCAAATGGGATGCCCATCAACAAGAAGGGCCAGAACAAGGATCTGGGGAACTACAGGCTTGTCAGTCTGACCTTGGTGCTGGGGAAGATTATGGAGCAAATCATCTTGAGTGCCATCACGTGGCACATAAAGGACAAGGCCATCAGGCCCAGTTAACATGGGTTTATGAAACGCAGGTCCTGCTTGACTAACCTGATCTCCTTCTATGACAAGGTGACCCGCTTAGTGTGTGAGGGAAGGGCTGTGGATATTGTCTACCTAGAGTTTAGTAAAGCCTTTGACACCATTTCCCACAACATTCTCCTGGAGAAACTGGGCTGCTCATGGCTTGGACAGGTGTACTCTTTGCTGGATAAAAAACTGGCTGAATGGCTGGGCCCACTGGGGTTAAATCCAGTTGGCGGCCAGTCACCAGTGGTGTTCCCCAGGGCTCAGTATGGGGGTCTGTTCTTTTTAACATCTTTATCGTGATCTGGATGAGGGGATCGAGTGCACACTCAGTAAGGTTGCAGATGACACCAAGTTGGGTAGGTCTGTTGATCTGCGTGGAGGTTGGGAGACTGCAGAGGGATCTGGACAGGCTGGATCGATGCGCTGAGGCCAGTAGTATGAGATTCAACAACGCCAAGTGCTGGGTCCTGCACTTGGGTCACAAAAACCGCTTGCAGTGCTACAGGCTTAGGCAAGCGTGGCTGGAAAGCTGCCCAGTGGAAAAGAACCTGGGGAAGTTGATCGACAGCAGCTGAATATGAGCCAGCAGTGTGCCCAGGTGGCCTAGTAGGCCAACAGCCTCCTGGCTTGTATCAGCAATAGCGTAGCCGGCAGGGGTAGGGAAGTGATTGTCCCCCTGTACTCGGCCCTGATGAGGCCACACCTTGAACACTGTGTCCGGTTTTGGGCCCCTCACTTCAAGAAGGACATTGAGGTGCAGGAGCGTGTCCAGAGAAGGACAATGAAGCTGGTGAAGGGTCTAGGGCTCAAGTCTTATGAGGAGCAGCTGAGGGAACTGGGGTTATTTAGTCTGGAGAAAAGGAGGCTGAGGGGAGACCTTATTGTGCTCTGCAACTAACTGAAAGAAGGCTGCAGTGAGGTGAGAGTCAGTCTGTTCTCCCAAGTAACAAGCAATAGGACAAGAGGAAATGGCCTCAGGTTTTACCAGGGAAGGTTTAGATTGGATAATAGGAAAATTCCTTCTCTGAAAGTTTTGTCAAGCACTGGAACTGGTTGCCCAGGGAAGTGGTGGAGTCACCATCCCTGGAGCTATTTAAAAGCCATGTAGATGTGGTGTTTAGTGACATGGGTCAGCAGTCGACTTGGCAGTGCTAGGTCGGTGTTTGGACTCCATGATTTAAAGGTCTTTTCCAAACTAAATGACTCTTAGGATTCTTAATGCAGGCAACCAAGACACCATTTTAACTTAGTTGCTTATTTTTTTTTGTTCATTTTTCATTAATGAGTATGAAGCATCTGATAACCTTTTTGCATTTGACCCTTGATAATTGTAGAGTCAAGTTGGAAGAAGGTGTCTAGGTTGTACCTAGAGACACAGATGATCTTACGAACAGGAATTATTTCACTCATTTTGCTTCTTTGCCAGCCTGAAATGTATGGTTACTGCAGCGATTGAGGAATCCATCTGACACCAGGTCAATATTATACTTTTAACCAGATGCCTAGTACTCTATTTTTGTGTTGCCCTAACATGCATGCTTAGTTTCTTACTGCAGAATTCCTTTGATATAGGATGTCTTCTCAGTAGTGTGCACTGTCCTTCTGACATCGTTCCTCAGTCCACAGAGATCAATACCAAGGGTGAAATGTTTCCATTCTTTGTGTGGTCAGTTCTACCAGGATGGGGAGATTTGTTCCCTAGAAACTAGAGAGGGAATGCTGCAATGGCTTCAGTGTAGTGAAATCCTGTTTTAATTGTTTAAATTTTCACCAGATTGACCTGCAGAAGATGCCATTGGGAAAACTGAGCAAGAGACAGATCCAGAGCGCGTACTCCATCCTCAGTGAGGTTCAGCAGGTGAGCATGAAGGAGATGTTAAGAGCAAGAGGGGAATTGAGAAGTTGTTCTGGACTTGGTGTGGGGTGAATACAGAGCTGCGTGTATAAAGATCTGTATGCAGTCTCTCTGGAGAAGATGATGTGGCTTCCACAGGTAACTGGTTAGTCCTCTTCACTGTTGTACCAGTTTGGGCAGCACTTTCATCTTTCACACTTTTGTAGCTCAAACTTCAGGCTGAGCCAAACATAAATGGCAGTTGAGCACATGAAGCCAGTGTGTTGATCTGGTAGAGAGCTGGTGTTTTCACCCCAGAGAAGTCTGAAGATGAGAATAAAGGTTGACACAGGAAGAGGTCTGGCTTATGATATTACTATATGTACACATCATGATCCAGACCATTCCAAGAATCACTATATACTGTTGCCAGAACAGTTTGCCAGAGTGTACCAGCACACCCTGTTTTTTGTCATGGGCTTCCTGGCAAAACACAGGTACAGGAAGTGTTACTGGAATTGTCAGAGCAGACCAGAGCCTTGCCAAGGACATTCACCCCTTCCATATCCAGAAACCTTTATTTTTCTTTTCAGAAACATAATCCCCTTTAGATTTTTCTTGTACCAGAAATTCTGTATATTTCTGTGCAAGTACTGTGACTTACTACATGCAAAACAATTAAATAGAATTGTCCTTTTTAATTTTGTGAGAGTTTCAGCATCAACGCTATTTGCATTGCTGCTTCTGTGTATTAGTCCTCAAGTATCTGTGCATCTACTGCTATGGAGACTTAATCTTGCTCAGTTAATTTTCTTTGGTGCTTCTTGTATTGTCTAGGCAGTTTCTGACAGTGGTTCAGAATCCCAGATCCTCGACCTCTCCAACCGCTTCTATACTCTGATTCCTCATGACTTTGGGATGAAGAAACCACCTCTCCTGAATAACTTGGAATACATTCAGGTATTGACTGGAAACTATGTTGTTAGCAGGCAACAGGTCTGTTATCAGACATCTAACACAGAGAATTTGTGAGTTTTTAGAACTTACTTTAACTTCATGCTTTCATGGGGTTAAGCTTGTTTTTCTTCTGAATATGTTTGTTTGTTTATGTGCATATATGTGTGTGTACACAAATAATTATACATATATAAGTTATTAGAAGGTGCATTTTATATACTATTTTTAATTTTTTATAACATGTATATAAATATAAATTTTTATATATTATGGTCTATTTATATGTGTGTGTGTGTGTGTGTATTTTAGTATATTTAAGTATATATATTTTTTGAAAGGGCATTGTTGTTTTGTTAGATGTCAGTGTGTGGCCAGTGATTTACTTTTATAATTTTAGGTATTCCAGAGTTATTCTGAACATGTCAAGGGCATGAGTAAAATAACATCTTTAAATTTTTCAGGCTAAAGTGCAGATGTTGGACAACTTGCTTGATATTGAGGTTGCTTACAGCCTTCTCAGAGGTGGAAATGAAGATGGAGATAAAGACCCAATTGACATCAACTATGAAAAACTTAGAACTGATATTAAGGTAAAGGAAATAAAAGGAAATGAGTGACTGTGAATACAAGCTCATGTCCTGTTAGTCTGGAGTATAACATTTCACCTAAACTGTAAGTGGACAGATGTAGGGGCATGAGTTCAGTGAGGGGCCAATGAGAAGGTTAAGGGACTGGAGCACGTGTTGTATGAGGAGATGCTGAAAGAGCTGAGGCTTTTTAACCTGGAGAAAAGAAGCCTTGGAATATCAGTGAGTATCTGATGGGGGAAGGGAGTAAAGAAGACAGAGACAGATTCTTTTCAGTGCTACCCAGAGACAAGAGGCAATGGGCACAAATTGCAATTCGGGAAATTGTATTTAAACAAAAGAAGAAGCTTTTGTTGTTGATGGTGTTTGGTTTGGGTTATTTTGGGGTTTTGTTCACTGTGAGGGTGGTCAAACACTGGAAGAAGTTGGCCGGAGAGGTTGTGGAGGCTCCATTCTTGGAGGTGTTCAAAGCCTTGGCTGGACTCAGCCCTTGGCAAGCTCCTCCAGCTGACCTTGCATTGAGCAGGGAAGTTGGAAATCATCTCAATTTCCAGAGGTGCCTTCCCATCTCAGACATTCTGTGACTGAGTGCTGTATATATTCTCTAGCTGGGAATAAAATTCCACCTAAATGATAAAGGAGGCTGAAACTGAGGAGTTGCAAACACAGGGTGGTTGTCATCATGTTAGAAGAGGCCTGCTCCTTTGTATGCTAAAGAAACTTCCTTTGTTTGCCTCTTTGCAGGTTGTTGACAAAGATTCAGAAGAAGCCAAGATTATTAAACAATATGTGAAAAATACTCACGCTGCTACTCACAATGCATATGATCTCAAAGTCGTGGATGTAAGCTGGGCAATACTGGGGTTTAAGTTTGTGAAGACAGACTCTTCTAAGACTTGTTTGCAGTTTCCTTTCGGTTTCTGAGTAATTTCTCTTGTTTCCTTTGTTGAAGGGATGGCTTGATAGACCAATTGCTATTTAATAGAATAACAAAAGTCTAGGCAGAGATGAGTCTAAGCTTACTGAGGTGTCTTTGGGGGTGTGTTTTTATTTTAATTTAATTGGCCTCAGAAAGGAGGTGGAGAAATTACCATCTTCTAAAATTGAGCCTTAGTTCATTGAATGATTTTTCAGAAACTGTGTTCGGGTGAAAATGCAGAAGGGAAGGTGGAAAAGTCATCAATAACAATTACTGTGTAATCAATGCTACCTCTTTTTTGCTAGCATCATACAGCAAACTGCAAATACTAAAAACCATCCAGACCAATTTTTCTAGCAGATTAGTGCATATTCCAGACTCAATGATTTTTTTTTTTTTTTTTTTCCCCTCCCGTCTGATTAGTTGCATGAAGGTAACGTTTTCTTTGCTTGGCTGTTCTTTTTCTCATATCGCTTTTTAAATTGAAGATCTTCAGGATTGAGCGTGAAGGAGAGAGTCAGCGTTACAAGCCATTTAAGCAGCTTCATAATCGCCAGCTGCTGTGGCACGGTTCCCGCACCACCAACTTTGCTGGTATCCTCTCACAGGGTCTCCGGATAGCCCCCCCTGAAGCTCCAGTGGTACGTTAAACAGCTTCTCTGGCTGCCTCCATCCCTGTGCCCAGACATGACCACAGTCAGAGACAACCAGATTTGCAGGGTTTCTGTGTGGGGAGGGCTCAATGTTGTCTCGCAGCATGCAGGCAATGTTGTGTGTCCAGAGCGGGTTGATGACGGGTGTCCACAAGAGGTTGAGTTGCAGCTTTGCTCTCCTGGTGTGTTGCCTTTGTGTTATTCTCCTAATTTTTTTCCCCTTTCGCTGCTTGCAGACCGGCTACATGTTTGGGAAGGGCATCTATTTTGCAGACATGGTATCCAAGAGTGCTAACTACTGTCACACATCTCAAGCTGATCCCATAGGCTTAATACTACTGGGAGAAGTTGCCCTTGGAAATATGTAAGTAACTTATGAAGAGTATTTGCTGAATGTGCTTAATATATCGTAGCAAAAGATGATGCTAAAATTGCAAGCCTTTTTTTCAGTGTGAAGAAAGAGCAAGTGGTATTTCTTTAGAAACAAGACTTTTTTTCTTACAATGAGAATTGTTGGGGGGGGGGGGGGAATATATCCGTGTCACAGGTCTAGAATCTTGTACTAAATGTCAATATCATTAAAATTTGTCAATATCATTAAAATTAGTAAGTGAGATAAAGAAGGAAGGCAGATGAGTTCCTGAAGAGTAGAATCTAAATTAGTTCTTTATTAATTCACCATAAACTGAAGCCTGAAAAAAAAGTGATTTTTTTCACCAGGCTGGTTTAAGACAAATGTAAAATGCTATTCTGTGTTCTTTGTGCTATCCAGGTATGAGCTAAAGAATGCTTCTCACATAACAAAATTGCCCAAGGGAAAACACAGTGTGAAAGGTAAGCATTATTAGTTGTCGTTGGTAACCTGTTATTGATGGCAAACTCCCCTTGTGGCTATGCTTAGCGACGAAAACTATAGCCATTTCATAGCTGCTCTTCAAGAGTTTGCGCAATGTTGCCCTACAGTTGCATTTTTATATGTGTGTATGGTGTTTTGAGATGGAGTTAGTATGCTTGGAATGTTAAGACTGAAGTTAATGTGTTGTCTGAAGTTCAGGAGGAAACTTTCATTTGATATTACACAAGAGAAAATAGAAGGTGCATTCTACAACTTCTTACTCGCCTTCATCATAACAATGCTATGTATTTTAGAAGGATGAGAAGTTTGATAGATCAAAAGAATAATTGATTAGCTTTCAAAGTGCCTTAGAAGCTTGGAGGGAAGGGCAAAGCTAAGAGTAAAAGTTCAGATGGAACAGCTGTTCTCGTTACACTTCTATCTGCAAGAAGTATCAGTATATTACACTGAAAAAGAAGACGAGAGAGAAGACTTAGCTCTCTAATTCAAGCAAAATAAATGGTAATGACTGTCTTCTGTCCGGAGGTGGGAGAGTGGAGAACCGTAGCATTCAGTAACAAGTGACTTTTCTTAAACTATTCATTTTGAGAAGCTTAAAAAAAAATTAGTTGCCTAAAATAGAACAAAATGTGATATAGCATCTTTTTCAGTAAATACTACTCCCACTATTATGGATGTCAAGTCAGAGTTGTGTTGAAGAGTTGAAAGAGAGTAAGAACTGGTTCGTTATACTTCTGTGAAAATGCTGTGATGTGCATGTTGTCAGTAATGGACCTAGGATATGAGAGATATAAATCTGGCCTATTTTAGCTTTGACCGTATAGATTACACAAATAACAGCCCAAAGTCTAAAATTCTTACTTTTAACATAGCCAAGTGCAAGTACCTTAAGTATGGTGATGCTGAATTGAATAAACAGACTATATCCTTTCTGTTCTTTTTAAGACACTTTTGCACTTGGTCAGCATTTGAAAATATATGTGAACTAGCGTTTGGCTGGTTGAGTCATTTTCTTTGTGTACAAAGTCTATGTCTGCTGTCTAGATGTGCAACTAATGTTTTTTCCCTTTCTAGGCTTGGGCAAAACTGCTCCTGATCCCACAGCCACTACCACCCTTGGTGGTGTAGAGGTTCCCTTGGGGAATGGGATCTCAACAGGAATTAATGATACCTGTCTTCTCTATAATGAGTATCCTTTGCTATTGTGTTGGCCGCACGCGGTGTTTGTTGCCAAGTTTAGCAGGACCTCGCTAATGTCAGTCAGGAGTTTTGGCACACTGTTTTGTTTCTTTCAGATCTGCTCTGGAGTACTTGCAGACAGTTTAGAATCTGTTTTCCAAGGGATGTGATTTTACAGTTGTCACGCTTAAATTGTCATTCTTAAAAAAAAAAAGGAAACAATACAGGAGCACAAAGCTGTTGCTCCAAAAGGACAAGGCATTGGAGTGGCCAGGTGACACTGCCCAGTAGTGTCTTGGCCTGAGACATACCAGGACAAAGGAAGGGGAATGCAACCTGTCATTGTTTCAGATCACTCTGGTCTGGTTTCTTCCTTGTGGTACTATGGCTGGCCAGCTTGGGCAGCAGGAGGTGGGGGAGCCAGCTCTGGCTTGGTGGAGTCTCATCACACAGCTTCTCTTGTGTTCCCCAGACCCTTAGCCAGTACCCAAGCATTGAGGGTAAACCCCATATGCCCATCAGAGCTGTAGACAGAAGTGCCCCCAAATGAATGTGTGCTCAACATTCACAAGAGGTCATAAGAACAAGTGATGTCTAAAGTCCCAGATCAATCTCTTCACTGCCCATGAAGCAACCCACCCATTAATACAACCTCTGGGTTGTGTAGAAACTGTCTTCTCTCTTGGTAAGCTGTTCTCTTGCAAGCACTCTTGGCAACAGAACTCATGGCAATACTGTTTTTATCTGGAGTTTTCTTAAATATAGTATCTGTCTTGGTCGGATGATAGAATATAATAAGTTAATAGTAGTTAATTGAGGTAACATGATGTGCATTCATTTTGTGTTTTTCATCTAACACTGGGTAAGTTTGAGGCCTAAAGCATTGAGAAACAAATATACGAGCTGGCACTGTCTTCTGAAAAATAAACTGGTGTGGCGCAGTCATAGGTTGTGCAAGCGCTGCCAACCATTGTAGAGTTCTTCTCTGTGATTCCAGTTTGGGGTTTTTTAGTGGGAAATTTAGAGGATGTTAATGTCTTTGTGCTGGAAGGTAGCAATAGAGCTACAATTTTAATTGTAGATGCCAGGTCTGTAACTGCAGATCTCATCTAGGCTACTTCACTCCACTGAGTAGTGAGAGAGATTTTGCATGTTACAGCTCCGGCTGTCAAAAAATAACCTTCAAGAGCTACAGCTCCATATCTAAGTCAGTTGTTCACCTGCCTGTCACTCAAGATTCTTGCTGCACCACTGTCAATTCTCCGTATGACTGTTAGTTCCTTGTTTCTAACTATTGTATAAAATATTTTCCAGTTCAAAGAAAAGTAAAATTTAAAGATTTGTGGTTTGAGCTGTTAGAACTGCTTACCCACACAGGCATCTGTATGGTAACTTAAGTTCAAAGGTGAAGTTTGACTGTGTGCTGAGGTTTTCCTTTATTATTTATATCAACAACTGTAATTAATTATTCCTTAACGTTCTTCCCAGATATATTGTGTATGATGTTGCTCAGGTAAATCTGAAGTACCTGCTGAAACTGAAATTCAACTATAAGACGTCACTCTGGTGAACAGTATTTAGAAGCCCTGTTAGAGTTATACTGTAGTTACACTATAGCGTTGACTTCTGACATGCTTGTGCATTGACTTCTCTTACCAAGATACCAAGAGCTAAACTGCAGAAGAGGTTACTAAGTCCTATTTAGTACAACACTTAGTGAACGTTTTATATAATTGTGTGGCAACACATGGACCTGAATTCTGATGAGAACAAGTACCTGGTTTTGTTTTATACCACTTTAATTTTGGGGCTTTCAAGTATTTGTTTTAATTGACCAGACTGACTAAAAAAAAATCAAGCTCATGTTTTTAGCCAAACAGAGCTGGGTAATAGCAGGAGAAGGAAGGTGAGGATGTTTGTGATACTTGCTCTGTGAAGGTTCCCTCTTGTTTAAGATATCCTTTTTCAGTTTTCATTCGAATAAATGATAAATGTGCATTTATTTTGACGTAAAAAATAAAAGCTAATTTCATACTAACAGCTTTATGTTTCAGAACTTCCAAATTGTTTTTGTTTTGAGTCTCACAATTTAAATGTATTTGGTAAAATGTTCTTAAACATGATTAACTTTTGCTGAAGATAAATGCCAAATATTGAAATTTGTAGTCGTGTTTCAGGAAGTCATGGCGAAATGAAAATTTGGACTTTACACTGAGACTTCATCTGTCAACAGTTGGTGTGGTAAACATGGAAAATGAACTTGTGGCTGTTTGGATTTAGTATTAGCCCCAATAAACCTCCTTTAACTATCTACCTTCAACATGATGTAAGCTGGTTGTTGTAGACTCAAGTCCTAACAAAGCTGTAAGTTGAGTTTGGGCTCAAGCTTCACTCATCAAGACCTGGAGTGGGGTCTGTTGCCACTCTGTGGGTAGTCGTGAATTCTCTGTCTTGAAACATCAATATAAACTAGTAATTTCGATGTTTAGTGATGTTTGCTACTTCTCACTTTCAGTAAGTCATTGACCAATATGGGAGTACTTGACTGTAGAGCAACACCAGGGTTTCCCCGAGCTATTAGGGCAAGTTGGCCAATGCCCAAGGACAGCTCTGCATTGACAGTGCCTTCAGTATCTCCTCCACTATGACAGTTGACAGTTCATGCTCATTCTGGCAATTGCTGCTTCAGTCTTTGGTAACCTGCGTGGGAACAGCAGATCTGTTTCCTAAAACATTGTCATGTCCCAGTGCCTTTTTCAAAAGGATTTTGAAGCCAAAGTAGTTGCTTTCGGTGCAGCTGTTTCCTGGACCCCTGAAGGAGAGAAGGATGAGGAGTGGTAGATGGAAAACAAAGCTGCTGTCGGGGAGAGAAGCATGTTTCCTCTGTCTCCTGTATCAGAGGTGGCTCAAAGTTCCCTTTTGCTCCAACCCCAGCAGTGCAAGGAATGCTTTACAATCTGTATGTTGTGCTCAGTTGTAATTGCAGCAGAAGCAAATACATCCCAAGCTGTCTCTAACCTCACAAACAGAGCAGTAAAAGATCGGGTGGGAGAGGACTTTCTGAAGAGGCAGTAGAAGAGCCCTGACGTGACTGTCCCACAGCGAGATCTAATGTGAATTCAGGAGCCACCTCTGCTGCCAGCTCATCTGTCTACAAAGCGGATCTGCTGCTCCTGAAATCAGGTGCTGGTGCCACGGTGACCCAGCGTACAGACAGCCTCTCCCCAGGGCCAGGCTGAGAAGAGCAGCAGGGTGACAACCACTGAAGGCATTGTTTTTGGGATGTGCAGGAAGCAGAGCCGAATGAACAGGTGGTCCCATTTCTGTCAAAACTACTTGAAAGGAATGAGTTGTCAAGACATTAGGTCCCATGGCATCCTCTGCTTTTTCAGAGGAGCGATGTTGAGGAATGATTTCCGTTCTAAATGTTGAACTACAAAAAGCAGCAGTGTATAAATATTTAACCATTTTGTCTTTATTTAGCGTGGCTGGAGGCTCTGTTATACGGTGATTTGCACATGTTAAGATAGTCCATGCAGTTTGTACGAATTGGGTAAATTGAAGGAAGCCAGCCTAGGCTTACTGATTGGCAGTCAGTGTAAATTGCTTATGACTTGCCCAGGTTCATGCAGGAAAGAAAGTGGCTGAGAAAAAAGTACAGCACAGGCCACCCATCCTGTACTTTAGCCATAAAACAATCTTTCAATCAGTTGGTACAGCCTTTAATGAAATCCCTGTCCCTTTGGTTTCTAATCAGAGGAAAGAAGGAAAAAACCCAAATAATTTATATGTGAAAAAGACCTCTGGGCACCTCAAACTTTCTCAATGCCATGAAAAGTTGTACTCAAGTTCTTAAATGAGTCAGTGATGAAGCTACTGAGGTCTTTGGTTCAGCTTCCTTTCTGGAAGATTGTTTGAGACCTCCCTCTCTAAGTTCTGGGGACATAATTTTCTGCTGAAATATTTTTGTGGCCAATTTATATCCCATTTAGTGTTTTGCCTAAATAGCTTTTATATCTGAGGTGAGGCCCCTGACTTAGTCCGGTTTACTCTCGCTCCTTCTGTTATGCCCATAAAAAAGTCATTTCCACTGTTGCGGAGTACACGCATCTGACAAAGAGCTTTTATGTCATTTTGTTTTCAAATAAGTGCCAGGCTACTTCTCCAGAAATGATCCTCTTGGAGATGCAGTGGCACCAGGGAGAAGAAACGCAGATGCAGATCCCAGCCACAGTGACTCGCTGGTTTTCATTCATTCCAGTGTGGAGGTAGCATGAGGACCAGTGGGCATTGCTGGTTGCTTTCACTGGAAGTAAGATTCACAAGTACAGTCTGAAAGGCGAGGAGGAGGAATGGCTTCCCAACAACTAAAGCAGTAGTTTCCCCTGCTTCCTCCACCTCCTCGTTACAAATTCTAATTTCATAATGTGATTAATGCAGCAGAACTCAGACTTGACAAGAAGGAGCTTCAGTGACTGAAGAGCACACTTTTCTGCCACCTGTCTGTGCTTTTCTTCCTGCTCCCAGTGCCTGCCTAGGGGAGGTGAGCAGGATGTAGCACTACCTGCTCTGTGCTGACGTGACTCTGAATGCTTTGATTAATAGGTAGTGTAACCCATGTCTTAATATCATCTGCAGTAATTAAGGAGAAATGGGAGTGTGGAAGTGCTTTGTACAGCATTTCGGCACACACCATTAGGAGCAGTTGCCTAACGTGACCCTCTGGGAAAGCGAATGGCATGAGTGAAGGCAGTTTAAAGACCTGCCTCCATCTGTGCAGGACAGGTGAGTCAGCAGTACCTAATGGCAGGTTGTTAGCAATGAACGCAGATGTTCTTGGTCACTGTGCCCAACTATCAGAATAACCGTGTCATTTCCACCTCATCCAAGCGTAAACCACAAATACGCCAGAATGGTAAGAGGACACCCTAAAAATGTGTATTTGTCTGCATGCTGTCAGATGGCACTGGCTATGGCTTTGTCAAACAGTTGTGTTTGTGTGACCTGGAAACAGTGTGCACAGGAGAAAAGAAAAACCAGAACATATAGATACCTCAGCATTCATAAAAGGCCAAGATGTAAATAGTCTTCTATAGCAGGAATCCTGGTAACAGAGTGATGATTGTTGCCCTTTCAGCACAGTGAGGTAATAGCTTCTGCTAACTATTTTCCAAATGCAGCTGTTGGAATGAAATGAAGGAATATACCCAGTGTCATGCTGCTGGGAGCTGAATTCTACCTTTCGACTTGGTAGTTTTTAAGATGATCATCAGGAGCTGTAGGGGGCAGGGGGAAATCTCTCTTAGCTTTTTCATCTGTTGTCTAGTTTTATCACAAGGAACCCCTGCAAGGCATTGGGGTTTCTGGTTTCTTTTTTTCTCTTCTAGAAATGCAGGGTCTGAGGACCATTGCAAAATGTGATTGTGTTGCAGAACACTTTTCTTCCCTCCCCTGAAAATCCCTTGCCTCAGTGAAAGCTCTGGCATCAGGGTGGTGCTGGACAATGGCTGCTTTCAGCACAGCAAGACCTGATGACAAGGTTTACAAAGCACAGCAGTAAAAAAATCTCACTGGTGAGCAGTGTCTTCTGTCAACTGAGGAAGTCTCGGTGTTGCCACTTAGTTGAGTATTAACATACAACCCTTGGAACAAGAGGAGCCTGGCTGAAACATAGAAAAAGCATTAAGTGGTGTTTACCTGAGCCTGGAAGGTTTGGTCCACATCAGGCCTTTTGGGTGGCAGAGGTGTTCTATTAAAGGGGAAAATTGTACAGGGTTTAATGTTGTGTAGTTTTTGCCTTTGAAGTAGCACAGGTTACTATTTTGTTGCTTTTTGCTATTAGTTTATTCAGTGTTATGTCTACGCTGCTTTGCACCTCTGCCTTGTTTTGTGCCGTGCAGTGTGGAAAGCTGTTGCTGAAGTGCCTTAGGCCCTTTGGGGGCTAAGGGGAAGGCAGGCTGTTTTACCAGCCTTTCACAATGACCTGAAAAGGCGGGTGGAAATGCATGCTAAGCTTTGTCTTTTACATTTAAAAAAACCAAAAAAACAACTCTGCTACAATGCACACAGAAAGGCCTGGGGGAACTTCTAAAGGATTTTACTCAGTTTGTTTCTTCTCTTAGAAACTGACTTTCATCCTCTTAAGCACAAGGGCAGCATTGTTTTCTTTTTTTTTCATTGTTTAATAACATGACCTATATCCTGCCCCTCTCAACCTGCTAGAGTGCCTAGTCATCTGATTTCATTAGCAAATTAAGAACACAAATTAAAAACTCTATTCCATGTCCCAAGATACACATTTTCTGTGTTTTCCATATCCTTGGTTTTGCCTCGATACTTTTAAAGGATGCAAACAGGCATAATGTCCATTTGGCATTACACCATGGTGCTGTTGGCAGTATGTTTAAGGTGTGACACTGACTTAGCCTCGACTAAGATATACTGTTAACTTATTTTGGATTTCAATTTACATCTTCATATATTTAAAAAAAAAAAAACCCCGGAATTTTGGTCGCTCTAAGTGGCAGTAAGCACTGTTGTCAAAGCCTAACACATGTAAAGAGTGCGGTTGGTAAGCATTTAAGGCACTTGTGGTTTACGGTAATACCTCCATGCTTAGATTTCTTGATGCAGCAGCTTTAGAATTCACTGTGGTGCAGAGACCTGAGGGGACTGCGCAAGGAAGCTGTCTCCAGTCCTTGCAGAAAGCTTTCGGCTGTGATGGGGACTGCGTTAGAGGGCAGACCAAGACAAGGAGTTTGTTAGGCAGCGGCCGTCTGCTGCCGGTGGTGTGTTGGCTCTTTCCCTCGCAATGTGTGAGAACAAATGAGACCTTGACCTTCAGGCCTTGGCCTCGGTGAGCATTTCAGTTGACTCTTCAGGAAGAGTGCCATAGATCGTGACTACAGGGCCAGGATTGTTTATGCTGGACTTTTTATTCTTACCGCTTTGCTCCTGACATCTCACCTTTGCAACCATTTTGGTTAGGCATGGGACAGCTAACAATGAGAAGCAGAGATAAGGAAATAAGTACAGTTTAGCAGAAAATTATTATTTAATGAAGATGGATCTAACTGTGAGAAACGAGCAAAACCTCGCGAAAAGAGGGTTAGGCCGGACTCCACAGTGAAGCACCTAATTTTATTACATTCTTGCAAGACCGGGTGTCCAACTAGTAGGCACAACTGGTCAGAGAAATACATGAATTTTATACCCTATTCCCGGCTGCGAAATCCCTCCTTTGTTTCCCCATTGGCCGGGTACTCCAAAGTTTACAGACTAACCCGACACGCCTTCTACATGTTACAGCACATACCAGTTCATAGGTCGCATGTCTCATTACCGCGAAATTATGCCTCCCCTGGGAGGAGAAGTTAATATTCAGTACCTTATTAAGCAAGCGCAGTTGCTGCTACCAGAGGCCACATTCCTCTGGAACGACCCTAGTTTAACAAGTTTAAAGTTTGTAATCTTCTGTCTGGCCCCCCATTCATCCCTTTGATTGTCCTCCTTATCTTGCGAGACAACCTTTTGTCATGGAAACTCATCCCACCCCTCTGGCGTCCTCCTTGGCAGGTTCTTACCATGCAAGAACAACATTCTGTTTGTTTCTTTCTCACATAACCATAGGATTGTTCAAAGACAGGGGCTAGCACGGGTACTCTGAGGTGGCCCTTTGGACCGAGCGACGGCCCCTACGGCCCCTAAGCGGCAATCACCCCTGCGCCTCATCCTGCCACGATCCAACAGGCCCGCGGGGGGAGCGTGCGGTTTCTGTCACGGGCGCTGCCCTCCTCCGTCTCGCACCGAAACGGATCGGGGCAAAGCCCCTTTTCCCCTCCGCAACCGCCCCGGGAGCGCAGAGCGCGCGGCCCGCAGCACGGTCCCCTCAGCCGGTGGCTCCTCGGGGCGGCGAACGGCTGTTACTGCCCCGCGCAGGCGCCCGCCGGGCCCGCGAGTGCCGTCCCCGCGCGGCAGCGCCGCCTCGCGCAAGGCCCCGTCTCCTCCCCCAGAATGCACCGCGCCAGGCAGCCTTTGAAAAAGCGGCGCGGCTCGTTCAAGATGGCGGAGCTCGATCAGCTGCCTGACGAGAGTGAGTAGCGACCCGTGCCCCCGCCGCCGCCGCCCTCCCGGCACCGCCGCCCCCTCGCCCCCCACCTCCCTCCCCCGAAGGGATACCTGCGCCGCGCCCCGCCGCTGGCGCGTCTTCCTCCCTCTCGTCGTGGGCGCTGTGCGGGGCCGGAGCCCGAGCCTCCTCCCTGGCAACCGGGCCGGCCCGCCCCCCCCTCCCTGCCGCCGCCGCCCCTCCCGGGCGAGGCCCTGGCCCAGCCGGTGGCGCGGGGAGGGCAGCGGGCGAGGAGGCCCTTCCCGACGGTGCGACCCCCGTCGCCCTCGGGGGTGCCGGGGCTGGGCCCCCCGCCCGGGTGAGGCGGTGGGGCTGGCCGGGCGTCACCTGCGGGGCGGGCGGGTTGCGAGGCGGGGACGGGGCGCTTGAGGCTGCGGGGCACACCTGAGAGCCCGCCCTGCTTGTGGGGGTGAGGGCAGTGCGGGGGAGGGAGCGTCTCGCCCCGGGAAAGGGACAAGTAGCCTAGTGCTCCTGCCCCTCCTGTCGTCCTAGAGGGGAAGGAGGGCTTGTGTATTCTTGGCTTGTGTGTGTACAGTGTGCGCACCTCTGAAGAACTGGGGGCCTTAGGGCGTGCACATTGCATCTAGGGGGCACTGATAAATGCAGAGGGAAGAGCTCGAAGACCCTGTATTGTGTGTCAGTAGATGAAGGCTAGTTGTATAGGCAGACAGTACAAAAATAAATGCTTGCATACATACAGACCTATACATCTACATAGGGTTTGTGCAGATGTTGTTTTTAATGCACATGAGGATTAGATAGAAACTTAGGTATAGATGAAAAAGATACACGTGCTGCTGTATATATGGATTCACGCACAAGGTACTTGAGTGTTGAAGAAATGAGTCAATGTAAAATGTGTTTATGTGTTGTCTTGATATGTCTTATTACAAACTGTAAATACATGCTGAGCTAAAACTGATATTTAATAGTTTCAATAAATGCGCACACAACAGGGTAAAGTTACATTCTCGGTAACACTGCATCACCATGCAAGTACATGAACATACCAACTATTTCTATATCAGAAGATTCTCAGAGTGAGGTGTCTCAGAATTGAAATCTTGCTTCTGACCGTTCTGCATTGGTCTTTGTGACAACTCCATCAACTGTCAAGAGAAAAATTGGTTAATGTGCCTACGTGGCCAGTGTCATGGTGTTAACCAAACAGATTTATGAAGGATCATCGTAAATTAAGAATAAAACTGACACTGTCCATTTGGTACAGTGCAGTCGTGTACACTCTACCACATTAGAGTCTGATTAATACAAGTCATGGACCAACTGAGACAATCATAATTAATGATTAGCAGTGTTTTATTGCTTATAGAATCAGCTTTCCCTCTTCACTAGAATGGACAGTGTTTAAGTTACTCTTCCTTCTTTTGCCTTACCTGTCTTCTAGGGAAGGCACCATGTGTTTCAAGAAGATAACGTAAAGTAAGAAAAATACATTTTTCAGCTCTGCCTGCAGTGGCATCAGAAAGATTTGACAGGTCTGTTGCTTAACCTGTGACAGATACTAGAATAGGGTGCGTGATTCAGTTTCGCTTAGGACTGTGCTATACTACAGACCCTTGGCAGCGGTGTCATTGTTATGGTATCTGCTTGGCAGGTGAAACAGAGACACAGTGCTGGTATTTGTGAAGGTAACAGGCTTCTGCTGTGCCGACCTTGCCCCTAAGGTTTGTATTTACCTAAGTTTGGTGCAAGCAGGGGATGTTTAGGTTTTTCATCAAATAGGAAGCTTCAGGTTTTCTGAGGTGTTGGTGAACTGTTACAAATGTGAAAGTTTCAAAGAATGTTTGCCTTGTGCTTCCATTCTTATTCTTTCTAATTTTGATGAACTGGATATTTTTAAATTATGCTGTAACTATTGCCACACATAGTGCTTTCATTTCCAGTCCTATACTTAAAATGAAGATGTAAACTTAGTCATGACTGATCTAATACTGACTCCATGCAGCTTTCAGTTTGCAACTTAATTTATAAAGGATAATAACAGTAAGCGCTGCGAAATTGTTTTTGGAATATTCCATAGTGGTGTAAAAATAAGTTCTTAAAAAAGTTTGAATAGTTAATGACTAGTAGACTTTCAGATTTATGTATCATCCCTGTGAATTTTCTCCAGCATAGTTGACAGTAAAGTTGTAGACTGCAACTGTGTTTTCACGTAAAAAGAATTATGAGTAAACACAGAATACTTGGTAACAAGTTTTGCAGTGTAGTAAGAACTATGCAGTTTTGCTTTCAAATTAGAAATCTGATTAAGTGGAATATGTCCCAGAGTATTCTGATAGCACCTACTTGCTGTCTGGAAAGTTCTGTAATGCAGCTGGGCAGTGAATGTTCCTTAACTGAGGAGGAAGATGAGCGTAATGCACATAGTTGCCTCTCATAATATGTGTTTATTTTATCTGCTAAAGTTCTTCTCTAAAGCTGACGTTCTATCCTTTTGATATGGATAAGAGAATTCACACTGACAACCTAAAAAATGAAGATGATGTCAGCACGTAAGTTTAAGTGCATTTCTTGTAGTTGAGGCCTTTTCTTGCTAGTGCTATCAGGGGAGAGGGATACAGTAACCTGGGATGGAGCAAAGTGCTGTAAAGAAAGAGCAACGCTGTGGCAAATCCTCTATCTGAAAAATTATTACAGGTCCCAATTGCAGAAGTACTTCCAGTACTAATAATTGGATTTATATGTCAAAGACAAAATTTGTTTCTGCAGGTTGTTGGGTTGGTGCCTGATGAGTGACTGATTTTAGTCAATGCTTTTTTTGCCCTCCCTTATCTCCTGGTAGTTTTGCAGTGGGGGTAGATGGCGGGCAGTTCTACTGCTGCAAACCAGGTGGCTCTTTCTCTCAGTCTCACAAGAGGAAAACAGTTGATTTTACTGGAGTGTACTAATGTGGTCCTGTCTCTTGCTACTGTAATAGCAATCTTATTGGTGGTTTACTCACTTATAAAGTACACGCAGTAGAGTTGAAGCGAGACTTTAGTAGAACAGGCAACACAGGCAAATGTGACTAGAAGACTGTCCTGGTCCCGGTAGAGGCAGAGCTCTGCAGACCACAGCACAGGCAAAGCTGCGTCTCGGTGTGTTCTTTTGCACAAGCAAATCTGAATGAGGACATCTGAAATCAACTCTGTAAAAGTAAGAGTGAGATCCCATTTTTGATAGAAGTGAAAGTATGCTTAGCTGTCTAAATGGTGATCAGCACGGAGCCACTGCTGGGAGTAAACCACTGCAGAGCGCAGTGTTTCTGTGCTGTATGTAGGCAAACACCAACAAGTGGCAGGTGAATTGGAGAGGGAAGCCAGACTGTAGTAGTGCTGGTGTCAAAGTGTTAGCCTTTTCCAGTACAAATACTGAAAACAGTAGTATATTGCCAAATATCGTATATTGGTAGATATTGCTGGTGCTGTTTCTAGGGCTTGTGTTTTAGGACAGGCAGGAAAATGGAAGGGGGACAAGGATCCTTCTGCATAGCCTTTTATCCCATGGATGGAGGCTGCAGCATAAAGGTGCCACTTCATGCAGAAATCCTTGTCTTTACCCCCTTAATGCTGTGGTTCACAGACACCCTGCCCCTCTACAGCCAGTTGCTCTGCTCTGAGCTTCCCATCTCTGAGGGAGAGCTGGAGGAGGGATGTGACACACCTCTTGCCACTTTTGTTTTCCAGTCCCAAGGGGCCATGAGCACCACTGAGCTCTGATCATTTGAGGCAAAAAATCAGCAGAACATGAGATTACAGCACTTGGGAGAAGACTCAAGATTAGTTTCGTGGCTGCTAAATAGTACTCAACTAATAATTTTGGGATCATTTGTGCTGCATACCTTTAAAATTGTATGTTACCATGGTACCAGTGTATTGTCCATCATGAGAATGCAGTGTTTCAAAAAGAGGGCTTTGGTACAGAGGCTGTTGTCTGCACAAGTCCTGTAAAAGGGTTCAAAAGGCTGAAAACCTGACTTCCATCCAGTAGTTAAATTAGGATTTGGAAATACACAAATGTCAGTTTACTGGTGGGCTCATAACATGATGGAAATACTAATTCCTGCTTGAAGCAAAAAATTGCTGTTTGTTTATTTACCTCTTCAACAAGCCTAGATTACTTTGGGGGAGCTGAAAAGCTACCCAAAGTCACTTTTTCATCTGCTGCGTGCTTTTTACTTTCTAAGCTTTCCTGAATAAGCTATCCTTTTAGAGGCCAATCATTTGAGATGCTTCCTCTGCTGAAACAACTTGTGCTGTGCTTGTATAGATGAATAGCTCTCAGAGGGTTAATGACTCAGTCTATAATAAAGCCTCATGTTTTTCCCTTCTCCATGAGTTTCCTCTGTCACACCATTTTTAGTGCCAGCAATGTAGTTTAATTTCATAGGTTTTTGAGGTAGTCATGCAACCAATGTTAAAATAACTGCTCACCTGTGCACAATTTAGACAAAATAGTGTAATGATTGGGAGAGGGAAGGTTTTACATTATGTAATTGCTCATCTGGATGCTAGTTTTCTATACTGATTTAGATATGCCCCTTTGTGACCACATATTAATAAAACCAGTAACTATGGAACATCCCTGTTACAAATTCATTATAAAAAAACCTGAAAACTCTTTCACAAATATGATGTGCTTGTCTGTGTTCCTGTTTAAATTTTACTATCAGCTCTTGAGAGGCTGTATTTAAACTGCTTTGCTTCATGTTAGTACTGAAAATATACATCAGGGCATCCAGAACTGCTCATATTGCTTTGCAGTCATACTCCACCTCTTTTGTTCAGTTATGGTATTTTCAAATGAGGGGAGGCAATAAATGTTTGCTCTTAAACTTAAACCCAACTTTTAATTTTCAAAAAGGAGAAAAGGTTCTGAGCTTTTTCCCATGCCTCAAAGCCTGTCTCCAGATCAGAAATACTTTTTTGGAGGGCTGTTCCACTGCTTGCAGAGTGGTTAGCAGAGTTCTTTTAGACGCTCATCATGATGATCCTCTGGTGCTCCCTTGGGCTGGGAGAAGGAGACTGGGGCCAGAGGAATGGCTCCTGGAGGCCACGCCAATGCATGGTGACCAGCAGTTCAGAACTCGAGGAGCTGTCCATCTGTCTGCCGGACCTACACTGGCAGCCACTGAAGCTGCTTGGGATACTAGCTAGCCTAGCATGAAAACATTGGGGTCCTGACAGTGCAGGACTTGGTGGACTTGAGGTTATTTTAATGCTGACTTTTTTTTTAATTCAGTTTTACATGGACTTCCTGAAAATCACTTCTGGCAAGTGTTATAAAATACATAAATACCCTTTTTCCTGACTGAGTTACTAATGAGCTTCCTGTTATCATGCTATTAAATGCCTCATAATCTAGCACACAGTTATTTTTACTGCACATCTGTGGTGCACGTTTTACAGATTTGTTTTTTTTTTTTTTTAGGACCAGAAAAGGCCGTTATAATCGTCTTACGTTCTTCAGTAAGCATGCAAAGATACCTGTGTCTGGAATTTCTGTGTATCAATTTCATGCTTACTTTTTAGCTCTAGTTTGCTCTTTAAAAATAGATGTAAACTTGGTTTAAAGATTTTGTTTGATAAGGAGCTCGACACGCTCCTTCGTATTATAGTTACATAAAATCTATTAAACTTTGCATTCACTACTAACCTGAACCTATCCAATGTCATTTTACAATAAACAGATCTAGTTATGCCTTTCATTGCAAAAAAAAAAAAAAAAGGCTGCAGAGCTATTTACTGTCTGAATTATCTTCCTTTGTAGATACTTGTGATCAGTGCAGATTTTGACCTTCTTTGGGAAGAACAAGATTGGAGTGTCTTGACTTTCTCGCAATAAGGCATGTTTTTAGATCTTAAAATCTTTTTCCTAGCTCTATTCTGAACCCTTTCCTAGTTTTTCAAACTTAGTCAAGTGTGAACACTGTCTTCAAAGAGTTAATTCACCAACAACATACACAAAGCAATACTCAACAGAATACTGAGACAGGACTAAGCCGGTTGTACAGTTTGCACTGGAGTAGTATGTATGCCAGTGTAGGCTACTGAAAGCGGCCCTCCTAATTCCTGAGCCACTACTGTGGTGAGCGGGCTGTACTTCCTCTCTAGGCAGAGGGAGGCTGTTTAGTCTCAGGATTAAGCAAGCTGCCTCCATCATCCTCTGAACCTGGAGAAGCTGGAAGTAGATATTAGTTGTAATACCCTAAAATGATGCCTAGGCCTTATTTCTTCCTTTCCACCCATTTGTGGAACGTAAATCTGTGTCATTGTCATAATAGGTATTTACATTCAAGCATGTGTGTATATTCCACTGTAATCTCTATGTTTATAATTAAAATGCTGATTAAAAAGACTGCCTGTGATTACGTATTTGTTATTCAGAACAGAAGTGTACAAGACTACTGGCATTTAATGTGAGGCTAGGATATTATAAATCTAATAATTATTTTAATATCTTGGATAGTTTTAATAAACTTAATCTATCCTGAATCACTTTGAAATTTTTATAGTTTCTGAAATGCTTTTATCTGTATTAAATGTTGGTTGTTTTTTATCATAACAAATTATTGCTTAGAAGATCATCCTGGTTTCTGCTTTTGTGGCCCTGGTAGTATGTACAGTACTGCCAAGGTAAATGGAAAAAGTAGAGAGATGTATAGTATTCCTTGAAGTTTGGTGTTGTTGCAGGTAGACCCTAAAATCAATATAGAAGAACTTGACAAGAAATCCCACGTATCATATTGTTGCCTTTCAGGTAAAATTAAGCTTATGGACATCTCCATTGTCATTTTGTATCCTTACATGTCTTTTAATGCTTTAAGCTACACAAGTGTTGGTGTTAATAATTTTCTGCAACTTGTTACATGAAAATAGTTTAGTTTTACTGTGAATTTGCTTAGATGGGGAAATTCTTGTTTGGACACTTGTATTCCTAAATAAACATGCCCCTTCACAGTTACATTACTTTAGTTGCAGGTTAAGTGAAAACAAATTAGTAGCCTTAATCTAGCATGAATCTGTTGAAGATTAACTATCCCATGTGGAAGAGTCCATGGCAACTAATGTCGTTGCAGAGTGGTAGTCTTACAAAGCTAGAAGTTATGCAGTAACATTCTGCTGTGCATCACTTCTCTACCTGTTGTTTCTGGTTCCAGTCACCTAATGCCTTGCTCTGCTGACCCATCATCTCACAGGTGAAGCATCTGAGTTCAATGGTTAGCAAAGGATCTCAGGCACTTCAGCTATGAGATTCACACCACCCCCCATATAAAGCTTTGCTGCAGCTTGCTGAGTTGTTTTGTTTCCATTATTGACATACTCACCCTTGACTGAATTGATTGAACTTGATTCATGTGAGCAAGATGGTCAGAAAATGAGGAAAATCATTGTAGGTTTGGTCTTACAGATGAAGTGCCTGAGATATCTCAGAACAGTGATCCATTCTGAAAAGCCACCATCTTCTGCTGACAATCCTGATGACCTTGCTTCTGCCTCCCCATCCCCAATGACATGTACTTACCCCATGTTCAGTTCTTAAACTGTGTGTACTTATTAATCCCTGTACACATTTCCCACCATCTCTTATGTTAATTGGTTCTAGTTCTTCACTGTTTAGGACTGTGTTCTTGGTTGATAACAGGGTACCCATGTACTTGTACAAGCATGGTGTACAGTATCTGATTATGAGTATGAAATTAAGAAAAAAAAAAGCTTTAATCCTGCAATACCTTTAATGTACAGCTTAGTTTCAAGAGCTGAATCCACTGTGAATCAGTTCATCATAGAAGCATGTTCCTGTACCGGTCACTGTTAAGTCTTCAACCTGACAAAGGGGTATGTCAGAAAAGACATGCGCGAGAAGGGCAACAGTGTAGCCTAGGTTTGTCACCTTGTTTTTGACATGTAATCCCATATGTGTTAGCTGTTGTAGATTTGAACAGCTTGGGACATACTGGAGTGGAGGCCCTCTAAACCACCAGTGAGTCAAAACTAATTCCATTTCATATCTTAAATGTTTATTTTGTTTTTAGTAATAGAAACTCTCTTATTTTTCTTTTTTTATTGAACTTTTTTAATACATGGAATAATAAGATGGTGGCAAACAAAATAATATGATGGAAAAATAAGGAACGTAGGGGTGGGTTTTGCCATTACTGCACCTGTATTCTCTTCAATAGTCCACCCCAAACCAAAATGCTCAGTTCCCCTGGAAAGGGACAAAAACTCTGTGATATTCCCTGAAATGTATCCTTTTGGAGGCAAGGATCTCTGGCACTGTGAAGCCTGTGGGATTAGGACCTAGATACAGGGCAGTCACCAGAAAAGGAATTTCCAGACCTTTGGAGTCAGAAATGTTCTTGGAACAGCAGTTCCAAAGAGAAGCTGAAGGAAGGAGCAGGGAAAGTAGGAAGGATAAGAGCATGCAATGCAAGAAGGAGTGTTTGCAACACTGGAACATAAGTGGGATGATAAAGTTCATGTGAGACAAAAGCATGAATCTGTGGAAGCATTGTTGTGCAGAAGTGTCTTTCCCCTCTGCTAATGTAGTTGCTTCAAACAGCTTGTTCTTAGAAAGACATTTGAAAATTCCAGAGCATGAAGGCCATAGTCAGGCCCAGTTTTGTCCTTCCTGGCCCAGAAGCACTGCACAGGTCCTACCAATGCAGTGAAAGGGACACTGAAATTTTCACTGATGCGTTACACAGTTTGAACAGTTCAAACAAACTAAGGATTCTGTCTGCATTTATAATACTTGAATCTGCTGCCTTTCTGAATCAGGAGGTTCCACCAGGGGGTAACTAGCTATCTATCCTCCCTACTTGTGAACCAAGCTTAGAGAGCATAAGCTACTGCTTTGCTGGAAATATTTGGCATGGAAGAATTTTGAATTGGTGGACATAATTTAGAAAAAAAAAAAAGTTTCCTTGTCAGCTGTATAATATATTTGCAACCGCATCAAAACAAGCAGCTGCATGGAAGTATGTCATTTGGACATAAAACTTGTTCATATTTGCTGTGTTAAATAAAAGGGTTCAGCATCTGAAGCTGTTTTGTAGATGTGAAACAAAAGGGAAAAACAAAACCTTAATATGTTTTCATGATTTATTGGGTATGATGCTATACTTAGTGCTATGGAGGATGCACTGGGTTCACCTATTCAGCTGTGAAGAATTTAGCACTAAATTCTGCTTTCTGCCTAATAATTAAATAAGAAAGAGTAGACTCTGCATAGGTTGTATGGTTTCAATAACTTATGATTTATGTGGACTTTTGATATATTGCAGGTTCTTCAGCAAAAGCACTTGTGAGCTTGAAAGGTAAGAAATTAATATGTTATTTACTTGTGCCCTATCTCACTTTCAGGTGTATTTAGTTTCTGTCTTCAAAAAGTTCAGGAGAATAACACTGAAGAAGGTGTTTTGTTGAAATATGCTTGGTTTTATTGTGGGTATTTGTTGGTTCTACAGACTAATAATCCTTGATGGTTGAAACTACTTATGTTGTGGTGTATTTAGACACTGCTCTTCTGGATGAAATTCCTGAGATGTTTTTTTTTCTTCCTAAGTACTGCCTGGCATCAGGTTTGATGAGAAGATTGAGGTAATGTTTTCTGTTGAGGATGAGATAGGAGAATGATTCTTAGTGAGACCTGTACATGTGACAAAATTTAGATTAGAAAGGAATTTCACAATCTGTTGTGGTTTTTGTCAGCAAGTTATGGGCTAAATTGAAAATGTCTCTCATATCTTTTCTTTGAAATTGTCTTCGTGAACATTCATACAAATTTTGAATACTTGTAATCTGCCCAACAATAAAAGTTTCTTATATGTTACAAGGTGCTAATTACACAAGGGAGAAGACATGGTCTGTTGGATATGTTGTAACTAATAGAGGTTTGTTTCAATAAAAATTGATTTACTTGTTGGCGTTCACCTATTTAATAATTGTTTAGAACCAGAACGTGACCAAGTCTTGTAGAGCTTTATCTTCCCAGGTTTCAGTTACAGCTACACTATAGCTGTCTAGATGAGAGTCAACCTGGCAGTGGAAGTAACTGGTTCCAGCAAAGGAGGTTTCAAGAAATCTAAATGTTGTCAGAAGTAACAAATATTTTGTTTGTGTTTCTCCTTGTACTGAAAATACCTTCCAAACTTTTTTTTAATTAGCATTTAGAAAAAAATAATAAAAATGTCAAAATCTAAAATCTATTTGTGATTGAATTCAAAGATGATGTTGCCAGTAAACAAAAATGTACTAGTAGTTAATGATGTTATACTAGCATTTGGATAGTGTTATGTTAAAACGTACTTATAGGTATATTAATGACATGTTCTTTTCATAACAGAGGGAAGTTTATCCAGTTCGTGGAATGAAAAATATAATTCTCTACAGAAAACACCCATTTGGAAAAGCAAGAGTGCTGGTTCTGCAGTGGAATGGTAAGAAGCAACAAAAGACATCTTCAGGATTGATAAAATACCATAAAGTGAATAAAATTTTAAGGATCAAAAAATTTGGTTGAGATTTGTAGTTTCATTATTTCCATATATTAAACTATGTCCTTCACAAGTGGTCTACACAGTTTGAATATGAGATTAAAACATTTTATAAATGAATAATCAAACAAATTAAATTGTTGACCTGTTTAAGATAGCTCGTAATAGTTTTCTCTCTTTTTGTGAAGTAAGTGCTGTGTGAAATGTTTGCACTGTATCCACCACCTTGAACTTAGGAATCGCCATTTCTGATCAACCATTTGTTTTATCTTGTGAAATATCTCACTTCTAATTATGGCTGAGAACGGATGCATGAAGAAAAGGAAGGGGAAATGTATAATGCACTTCCATCACTGTGCCTTCTGGGGGGCAGATTTTTATAGAAATAAAGGAATGTCAGTGAAATGTCGTGTAGTATTCTGAGAGGTCTCATAGGACACCTTATGTTAAAGAACAACCTGGGGTGGGGGAATGGAAGGTAATGAGCCTGCAGCCTCCAAGGTCATGTGTCTGGTGTTTGGACTGACCATTTCCCCTCTTTTTTTGAAATACTCCTTTGTTGTTTCTTTCCCTATTGTATCACATTCAGGCTTTTCTTGACTATTCCTCAACCTCCTCTACCTTATCAAATTATGTGATTTTGGTTTGGTTTTGCCACCAGTTCTATTGTATATTGCACCCAGCGGCTTGTTGTCGACATCTGTAATACTGTGTGCTTCTTTTTCTGACATTCTAGAGAGTATATGAAATACTGTCTCAATTGCTAGGGAGATCTCTCCCTCAATGACTCTTCTGGTGCCTCTGCCCTTCTAATTGCAAGCAACTTGCCAACTATCACCTGTTTTTTACTCAAATAATTTTTTGCGAACTGTTTATTAGAAGGGAAACATTATGTTTGAAGACTACCGCACTTGCCTGCTCTGCACATGATCGATATATCTGACTAGCAGCCAATAGTGCATTAAGCAATGTGACTAATCTGTCATAGGTAGCTGTTCTGTGATCTCTCCCTGTAGAAACTTACACTAAAGAAGATATTTATTTGGTAGGACTCACACACATATGTGTTGCTATGTGTTTATGCTAGATAACACAAGGTCTACAAAATGCAGTTCCACGTAGTGACCTGATCTTTGTGATGGCTGTTAGTTCCTGCAGGAGTTCAGGTCACAATTTTCAGCTGTTCCCCAGGAATGCTCATCTTCACAGAAGCAGCCTAACTGGTAATTTAGATTGCTGTGCTAAAGAACTGAAGTCACTAGCCATAATATTTGTACAAAAACTTTGTCGATCTTTAGGTATGCTGGCTGTAGGTATTAAAAATAAGGAGTCAAACTTTGAATGTAGCTCAGTGTTCTGTAGAAAGCTGGAAGAAAGATCGGAGGATAGTCTGATGTGTTAGCAGTGCCCCATGTTGCTGTGATGTAGTCTCCTGTACTAGTCTGAGTTTCCCTGAACACTGGAAGTTTGCAGATATGTTGTCCTGTTGTTTGAAAAATCCTTCCAAAAATGCCCGACCTATTTAGCTATGTGGGTGATACCTCTTTGTGACACTGTTTTTTTTATTCTCATGTGATGGCACCAGCAATCCAGACTGATGAAACACTCTTATCATTTTGGATAGATACTTGGAATAGAATTTGGCAGCTTCAATTAGGGGTTGTAGAACAGTTCTCTTCATCTGGATCATAGCCTTAGCATAAGGTTGAAGGCACTCTTCAGTTTTGTCTAGCTTGTTTTAGCATTTGTGTTCCTGTGTTGGCACATGCTTTTCATCTGGTATAGTGTCATAAAATCAAGAAGAACTATATAGACATTTGGGAGAAAAAATGTTGTTCTGGAACCAGCATCTCAAATGTCAAGACTAAATATAATTGCAAATATTCAACGGGAACCTGGCTCTTCATCCTGTGGGCAGAATGCTGTGATTAAAAAGTTCTGGAGTTCTGCAATGTAAGAGTTTTTATTGTTGGAGCAGGATTGTGGATTTGTTTTACCGCTCGAAAGTTAGAATAGTTCTGACCTTTCTTTTTTAGGGTGATGGCTTGTCAAGGACGGCAGTGTTATAGAAAAACACGAAGACATTGTAATTGAAATTTAAGATTGTTAAGGTTTAGTGTATTGAAAGGTGTGAAGAAAAGAACTCGAGTATCTAGATGAAGAGAGAAACAACATCCATAGCAATGAATATGACAAACTAATTACTATGTTAATGTAATGTGGGCACCATTCGGTTACCTTGCCAATATATAGTTCCTCTGTTCAGTGTGTGTCTCTCTCCTGTTTTCTGACCACTACAAGGAATGGACATGTTCTTCTGTGTGCATGTACAGGGCACTACTGTTACTTAAATACACTTGTGTAGTTATATTTATAAAATATATGTAATTTAGAGTAAGAAAGGCACATTTCCCTGGGAAAGCTCCACCTGTTCTCATGGCATGGGACAGACACAGGTTTTTTTGCTGCCACTAATTAATTTAATAAAGCATACCTCTTTTCAAAGATATACTTACTCAGTCACAAATTTATTAAATGTCTGTCTTAAGTGTATATGCCTATAATGAAGCTTTATTTCACTTTGTTGATTTGTTTCTGACCCCTATTAAGGGCTTATCTTTGTCATCAGTATCTTCACATTGTGGTGTTACAGTTTTCATACCCATATCAATCTGTAGCACTTTCACCATCTGTACTGAAGAAGTGAAATCTGCATTTGTTCTGCAGTTTGTTATATCATCACCTTTGTAAATAGTTTGAAGTAAAAGGAACACTACAGGGTGCAGTCTTGGGGTTCTGCAAGGAGACCTATTCAGTTGTGCTGGGCCACAAAGTCTTCACGGCAAGAAAAGCTTGTTTGCTCTCAGCATTAACAACCAGCCATAGGTACTCTTTTTGTCCTCAGCGAAAGCATGGGGCTTTGTCGTAGGGTAAAATTTGAGGAATAACTAAATGAAAGTATTTTTTTCATGACGTATATATAATATGGTTTCTTGTTTCAGTCAGCCCTGCTAATTCTCTTTGAACTAAAACTTAGCACACAAGTAATTTTAGTTAGCATAAGTTCTAAATTCTTCTCATGTCTGATATTTTCACATAAGTTATTCAAGCCTTAGTTTCTTCAGACTTCAACTTAGCATTTTGCAGCATAGGCACTTTCAATGAGTTAGTGTTGTGCTTTTGCTGGTTTTTTATTAGACTCATAAGAATCCTTGCAAAAAAAAAATTGTATCCAGCTAATGTTTTTATTGAGAACTTTCCAAAACACATTTATTGTTTGAATTTTTTTTTAATCCAGAATTTAGAACACACTGTTAACAGATGTGCTTATAACCAAAGCAAAGACTATTTTAAGCTTAGATACACAAGTGTTTAGACACCTAACTCCTCTGGAAACAAGTGGGAGTTAGGTTCTAATACTTCCATGGAACTGGGCCAGCAGTATAGTAATGGGTTATAGTTAGCATTGGGAAGCCTGGAATCTTAAATTCCTTCTTCTCTTCTCTCAGCCCTTAGATCTGCAACTGCAAGGAGGCACTAGCTATTGTGTACCAGCTGCCTTAAAACTAATAGGTGGCAAGGGAAAAAGCATTCCGTTTCTCTCACTGTAAATTCTATGCATGAACAGAGAAATCAGATTTTTTTTTTGCTTGTAATTCATTCTTAATTTTGATACATGCAGCCCTCAGAAATTCAAAACGAGTCGACTCTTCTGTGAAGATGATGACAGACAAATAAACACAAGGTCACTGAAAAGAAATCAGAAGTTGCGATGGTTCCACAGGTACCTATGTGTATGCAGATATTTTTACCAAAAAGGGGAATAAGCCTATCTGTGATAGTTGAAAATTAGAATCACTTGCCTTCAAGGTGGCCTTATCAGTTTATGAATATTCTTGTGAGGAAGGCTGTTGCTAGGACTAAGCCAAATTCAAAACAATTTTTATTTTTCTTCTTCACAACTGGGTTCCACAGTTTCTTTATGGGAGTTCCTGTCTTCTTGATCCTGGACATAAGCATACAGAGCTCGAAAGGATTCCAGACTAATTGCCCATCTTGCTCCTGACTAATTAGTCGGTAGTCTGCATAAATTTATTCAGCTTCAGATAAAAACTGACTGGTGTTTCTTGCACTGACTACATCATTTAGAAGGCTGCTATAGAACTTAATTTTATTCCAAACAGTTAGGAACTTGCTCTAGATTGGTAGCCTGAATGTATTCATCGCCATCTATACCTCTTGATCTGTAATGATAATGTCCTCTAATTCAAACAGCTTGTTTTTTCTACTCCTTCCACTTGACTGTTCACATCCTTGATACAGCATGAAAGAGCAGCTGTAATTTCTCTCAGCCTTTATTTGCTATGTTAGACAGGTCAACATCTCTTAGGTCTCAAAGAACTAACTCTCTAGTACCTTTGTCATCCACATCACTTCTCTGTACCATCCATCACCTTAAGGCCTGAATTTGCCATGCTGAAAAAGTACTATTTGAGTAGCGGTCTTATTTGCCTTCTGAATTGTACTGTGCAGTGTTGAATGGGGAAGACCTAGCAGTTGCCTTTTTGCTGGGTCCATCTCTGGGTCAGATATGAGGCACCATGGCAATTCTCTCTGTTCATTACCTTGATTTCTTAACAGTAAAAATTGCCTGAATATGTTCTAAGCCCAGTTAGTTTGTACTTAAATCTGGTTCAGGATACATAAACATTTGTGAGGGACTGCAGCACCAAGCTCATGGATCTTGCTGTCCTGCTAGGCTTTGTTTCCTGGAGTTCCAGTGGCAGAAAGGGGACCTGTACCTAGAGGTAGTGGTTTAAATGCAGCAGGAGCCTCAGCAAGGTGCCAACTTTTATGCTTTATCCTGTTATTGCTGCTACTAAAGTGTAAAATACTTTTGAGCGTTTGGGGAAGGATAACAAACTGATTATGGCATGGGGACCCAGTTAAACTAATATTCTCAAAAAAATGTTATTTTTTGTAAATAAGTTTTCTTTCTGTCAGTTAAGACTGCCATCCTTGGAACAAAATTATAGAATTATTTTCCACAGTCTTGTTTGAACACAGGTCTATGCATTATGCAAACAATCTAAGATGATTGTCTTTCTGCAATTATAAATAGCTTTCAAATGTAGTTAAAGCTTGATTTCTTATGTCCATGCTGGTTTCTCTTGCAGCTTTCTAAAAGCTGATACTATGCTCAATACTCTGGCTGTATTATGTTCCTGTGCTAGCTTTCTCCTCAGTTTAAGAAGAGTTAACAAGAGTAGAAGCACTAGTGCAAAGGAGGCAGTTGGTGTTTGCTGGCGTCTGAGCCACACCACTGCGTATGATCACTTGAGACGATGTTCAGTGGTGCCTCAAACTTTTGAAGTCTGTGTGTACATTAGTGCCATGCTATTGTTACAACAATGTAGTTTCAGTGTTGGAAAATGTTTCTATTAGAAGAGCTGTGTATAGAGATAATTTGTTATAATGATTCTGCTAAGTTTGCCATCTGTTATGTTTGATTACATTGCAATATAACACAGTAAGGATTACGATAGATCTGCAAGAAAAAATGTCATGAAACAGTGTGTACAGTTAATTTAACAATTATTAATGTGCAAACTTAATTATTTAGGTACTGAAGAATGTTAGACTGCATTTAACTGTTTCCTTCTTATTCACTACATAGAAGTTTAATACAACAATGCAACACCAGACAAGAAAGCATCACAGAAGATTGGTTACGGCTTCGTAACCTGCTCAAACTTCCCAAAGCTCACAAGTGGTGCATATACGAATGGTTCTATTCAAATATAGATAAGTATGTTTGTTTATATATCTCTTATTAGCGTAGAAAAAAAGTCATTTCTGAAACTGAGCTGCAAATTTCCATGTATTGGTTAGGTACTCCGAAGTCTATTCTTGAATTATTAGTTATTGAAAATTATTCTTTGGTTTGTTGTTTTTTCGTTGGGATTTTTTTTCTTTTTTGTAATGAGCAACCTACTTGGTAGTTTCTTGGCTAGTTTTCTATGGAAAGCCTTACTTCAAGGAAGTAATATTCCTTTTATCACCTCTGCCCCTATCAAGATACAAGATTTATTCATATGTTTTTAGCATCTTAAGCATGAAGTTATCAGAACACACAGACTTTTTGAACCCTTGGATCAGCATTAACACAGGGGGATGGGAAGGACACTGATTCTTCATCAGGGGCTGCTTCCCTAAAAGGTGTAAATGTCGATTTCAGACATTCTTCCCCATCATCATGTTTTATTGTGATCACTAACAGAGCTGTGGGTTGTGACTATTCAGCTGTTGTGTAGACATCAGCGTCCTTCTGTGGATCTCTTACCTATCTTGTAGGCTGTTTCTGCACTTTGTGTCTCAAAGTCTTTGGCACTTATTCTCTCAAAGCCACTAACAAGGGTGGTGTGAATTTTTTAAAAGACCATTTTAATTTAGTCCCTAATCATGGAAAAATAAAAAATCTGAAATGTGAAAGTCATTATTGATGCATGGAATCTTAAAATCTGCACTGATTAATAGATAAAAACACTAGTATTTAATATTCTAAAGAATGGTGGTCAGAGTTAACAGCATTCTTTTCCAGAATTCATTCACAACGAAATAATTACTGTTTTCCTTCCTATTTTAATCACGATTCCTGTGGCTCTTTTCCTGAATTGAACAGGCAGTCATAGCAACAGAAAAACATTTTAGCATCACAAGTAGAAAAATTACATGTCCATTTTAGTTAGTTTTAAATTCATCACCTGTAAGACTACTTCTTCCAAATGAACTTAAGTCTTATTTGGAAAATAAAAACCAAACTAAAACCCAAAACAACAACCAAAAACAAAGAACTCAAACTCTACTTATTTTTAGTACTAATTCTAATATGTGACATTTATAATTATGATTTTTACAAAGTATTCTTAAATAATTGTCTCTGGATCTTTAGGTCTATCGGTAGACTAGAACTTGAGTTTAGCAGGTAATTCTGAAAACCTCTTTGATAGTGTCAATGTATGGTTGTAATGCTAGTAAGATATGATCAAGTTATGATATTATAACATTTTACTAAGAAACTATGTATCTTTGGAAGAAAAACTTTGATATACGTTGTTTTGAGTGATATGATCTAGACTTAATGAGAAGCATAAAAAAGTTTAAAGCATAAAGCTGACAGCTGGCAAAATACAGTTCATGGTGCAAGTCTCAGTATTTTAATTGAATTGTCTCATCCAAAATTGAAATAATCAATTTAAATGCCATTCCTCCTATAAGGTTTTGAAATATTTTAATCTCTACAACTATCATCTGTGGTTATTGGATTATTGAAGCTGTTTCAGCTGGATTCTCTCTACAGTGCTGCAGAGAACTGTTTTCTATAAAATCCCATTGAATTCTGACACTCGGAGACTTCTAAAGAGCTGCTTACTACTATGGTGATCATAGGCCCTCAGAATCAGATGCTGCTGTAGCTTGCTTACACCATTTTCCAGAGCTTCCAATCTTGTGGATGCTCTGGGTGTACAGTTTGCCTGCTAGTAAAACCAATAAAATACAGATTCTCTTTTTCAAAGAAAAAAAAATACCACAAACAAAAAAACCCCAGTTATTCTTTACACAGATATCTTACAGTAGTGACAGTAAATCTGGATAAAATAAAACTCTTTTACACACTTTCTTGTCTGTTTCCTGACCCTCATGATCATTCTTTGTGGTTTTCTTTTCATTTCATGCCACATATGCAGATCCTTCTACTGCAAAAATATTCTCTTCCATTCTTGCCCAAGTGTCCTTACCTCCATGCACTTTTCCTCTCTCCCAGCACTGCTCATACTCACTTGAAAGCAATGTTGCTTCCAAGATCACCTTGGTTCTGTGCTTGGGGATAGTCCCCTCTAAACCCCAGTGAACTGCAGAGAGTGCAGAAAAGTGGCTTTATCTAGGATGCAGTCACTCTTTCGTTCTCATCAGGTGAGATTTATTTCAGTTGCACATAGTCTTTAATGATTAACCTGCTATTAGACGGATATATCCATTGCTGCTCCCTTGCCTCTTCAGCCCAAGAAGGATGTGCTACTAGAAAGAAAAAGGCAGTTGTAAAACATAGAGATACAGACAGGTCATAGCATCAAAGAGAAATTCATAAGTTGTGTAGGTAGGTTCTCTGAACTGTCACTTCTGTAATACTGATCCACTGCTTCATCATGGAGTCATGTATGATTCAATAAGTTTCACCTGTATAGCTGTAGAGAATGACAAGTTGGCTCAATTTCCTGTATTTTAGAACCCTCTGTTGAGAATCTGGGTTATAATTAAAGGAATTTATGAAAAAGGTACTGTCTTTCTATTTCTTGGTATCACATTGTCCGTTCCTTTATTCTCAATACCTCCCCATATCTTTATGGTTTCCTTCAGTGTGTGGCAGTATCCTCATGACACTGCATTGGCTTTGCTGACATTTCATTTGGTCCCTTTCTATACACTACAAAGCAGGCTGAATACATACGTTTCCCTGCAGTAACAAGAGAGGGGAACGTTTCTAAACATCGTTGATAATAAGTCTCAAATAGAATAGTCCTGGAAACTTTCTGGCTTTGTTTTCAGTTGAATTTATTTCAGCTTAAGTTTGTCTTTTGGAGTGTCTTGTTTATATTGTTAATTTATACTTCTTGTTTTCAATGTATTTCTTATGATGGATGGTTTTTGGAATCTCCTGACAGAAATTTACTAAGTATAGTTAACAGAAGACTGATTATGTTTCAACAGACCACTATTTGAAGGAGATAATGACTTCTGTATATGCCTGAAAGAATCTTTTCCAAATTTGAAAACCAGAAAACTGACAAGAGTAGAGTGGGGAAAAATCAGACGATTAATGGGAAAACCACGGAGGTAATATTTTTTCTTTCTTTCTTTTCCTTGCTTTCCAGCTAATAACTACATGTAGTTTTAATGTTACTGGAATTGTTCCTTCTAAGATAATTTTGCATGCAGGTAGTAAAGCAAAATAATAGCTGACAGTGGAAAAATGTTTTATTGAAAAGGTGTTCTCTGAGCACACACCTTGCTGCTTCACACACCCTATGTCTTATATGCGCCTGTCCAGTCCGTGTAGTTCTCGTGAGCCCATACCTGAAATATTCTCTTTGCACACTAGGTAACTGAGTGTCCAAGGTAGGATATGTGGACATTATTATTGTAGCTGCTATGCTGCAGTGCTTCCTGGCATGGAAGACAGGCTAATTTTTCACTAAGTTCTTTTTTTTCTGTTTTTAACTAGCTTTTCATGGGAAAAACAAGTGCATAGTTTCAACACATTTATTTTACTATTTTTAAAACTGTTTTATAGATCCTCAACTTTTCCTGGCTTGGCTGCCAAAACAGAGAGAGGAGAAAGTCTCTCATAGAATATTGTACATTGTAGAGAAGAAGCCAGAATTTAACAAAGGACATAGTTTTTTTCTCTAATTTAGAATTCTTAGTTCTTAAATCCACTGATTCAGTTCAGGCTTTTCACAGAAAAGAGCTGCAGTACAGGAGGCAATGAGCACAAGCTGAAACACAGGAAGTTCAGTCTTAACATAAGGAAACACTTACTGTGAGGGTGACTGAGTGCTGGCACAGATTGCCTAGAAAGGTGGTAGACTCTCCATCCTTCAAGATACTCAAAGGCTGTCTGGACATGGCCCTGGGTAGCCTCCTGTAGGTGACTGTCCTGGAGGGGTTGGAGCAGATAACCTCCAGAGGTCCCTCCCAAATTGAACCATCCTGTCATTGTGAAAGGTCGGGAGAAAAATGTAGTGTTGCAGAAATAAAAGACGGGTTTATTTATCAAAATACAAATGCTAAAGCACTGAATCCATTTCACAGATCACTGTACTGAGTCAGATTATATTTTGTCTGATGTGACTATTTCATCTCCTGTACCTGTAAGCAACTTCAACTAAAAATTGCCAGTTAAGGAAAGGCAGCAGAGCCAGCTTAAAAATAGTTCCTTTTGGAAAGGTGTTCATATCATCTGAGCTTAACTGAAAGAGCTTTTCTTTCCTCTATCATCGTGCTTCACACTGAGAGGGAAATAGTGTATTCAGAGGTTGAATTATCACTTATTTCATTGACTTTTTGCCAAAAGTGGGTGCTGCTGTAAAAGAGCTGTTTGCATCATTCAGCAGTCTCTTGGATCATTTATAAAACTTCCTTTTTTTCCTCAGGGGCGGGGCTGGGAACGATAGGGGGAGAGTGGTGTTGGGTTTGGTTTGGATTCTTTTTGTTAATTTTTGAAAAGAGAGACCCATGCCAAAGGAACCACAGGTCTAAATGGGCAGGAAGTTGTTTTATCTGAATTCTGAAGTACAAGTATTTGACTGGATATATAGTTGGTTTATTTGTTAACCGAAACTTTACTTTTTTCTTGCTTTTTATCAACATAAAATAAGCATTCCTTTTTGCTTTTCATTTTTTAATAATTTATGAAAAAGCAACATTTACTGGTAGTCTTTTTCAAGATGTCCAGAGTGGTGTTTGGCCTTAGGTTCTAAAAGATTTTAAACGGTTCTGAATCACTGGAATACTTTTTCAAGATAATTCTCATCTTCCTCTGGAGCACACGTTTTTTACATTTCTATTCTGTTAAAAGTTTCTTCTGTCTGTCCTCATCATATGCAAGCAAGCTAAATACCATGTCAGTACTGATATCTCCCCATGAGGGAAGGAAAATTCATAAGACATTTTGCATCCACAGCGTTGATGGCAGAGGATAGTAGTGTCTCTGTGTGATAGCTGTGCACACGGTTGTCATCATCTTTTAAAATTTGTTTTAAATATATTGTAATATTTTTTTTATGTCTGCTGCTACTTTAAATGTCCTATCACACGATCAACAGTGTGGTTGATTGGCACAACAGTATTCTTCATGGGAGCCTGCAAAGCTTGTAAGATTCCGGTAGACTGTGGGGAAAGATATGGTCCAAGAAAAAGAAGAGGTAATAGTTAGCCTTGTGTTTTCTGTATAAACTTAATTGGGGTGGTGAAATAGCAAGGGATATCAATTAAGCTCAGATGTGCTTGTCCTGTCACTATATGATGGTGATGATTCCTCTGACAGTTCAAATTCTCAAGACTGAGGTAGAAACTGACAAGAATGTTTAACCTCTTAAAAAGTCTCTACAGGAAACTAATGGGATTGCAATGTGATCTGTACCATAAATACCATAAATACTTTCTACATCCACAACCTACAGCATTCAGAATAGAGACTTTTTAAGAACATCTGAGCTAGCAGTAAAACAGTAGTTGCTGTTGTAGGGACCTGCTCAGTACTGATTGAGAGATAAATAACTGAGGAAGCTTTTGAAGGGATTTAAAACAGGAATAATTTGCAGTGTAGAAGGGAGAACGAGCGGAAGAGTTGTCAGTGTCTTCTGAAAAAACCTCATAAAATACAACTTTTTATTGATCAGTAATCAATATATAACTGTGTGAGTTCCACAGAAAATACTTAAATTGCATTTGTCTGCAGTAAAGCAATTAACAAAGATAGGAAATTATTTGATAAATAACTGCTGCAATTAAGCAGACCTACAATAGCATCTGCACTCCTTTTTCAAATTACTTCTTGCATTGACACAAGAATGATGAAACTTTTTTTAAAAAGGAATGAGAGATAGGATCAAGTCTTTAATGTCTTTGTGCTTTCAGTAGCTCCCTCATGCATCATGCCTATTCAGTAGGTTAAAAGTGAGTATTAATAAAACCAAGTAAGGGCCTTGGGAGTAAGTCTTCCATGTGTTGGATTACATTTTTAAGACACACACACCCCCCCCCAAAATGGGGGAGGGAACTGCTAGAGATTATGTGGTTTTACACAAAAGCCCAAGTTCAAACAAATTTGTACTTTTGCTATGATCAATCTCAGAACAGTTCATCTTTGTGATAAGAGGTTTTGTGGCTGAGTTTTACCCTGCACAGAATGCAAGGAGATGAGACAGAGAAGTGTCCTTTTATGTTCTGAGTCTGGTGCCCATTCATGCTAAGTTTAATTAGATAATGAGCACATATAAAAGGGATCTACTATGCGTCAGTAAGTGATGGCAGCCAGGCACCTCACAGTGAGTCCTCCTTATGTGCATTGAACTGGTACTCAGAGTAGAGCGGATGTGGGACCTGCTTTAGCTTTGTTGCGACACCAGGTGGATCCCTATAATCAGAAAAAGTCCTAAAAGGTTGTACATTTCCAATATGCCAGTGCAGCAGCCAGCATTCCTGAGTATTATTTAAAAATCACCTGTTATTTTAGGAGGGATAATTCTGGGGAGTAAGACTGTCTAAATCCATTCAACAAATTCCTTTTTTTTCCTTCAGCACTTCACCTCAAGCTTTTTTATTTTTCCTCACTGATTTGTAAACTATGCCTTTTTGTCAGATGTGTCTTCACATATGTATGTTTTCAGCGCTGAATTTATGTATAGTTTTACCTAATTACATTATAGGTGTTCCTCTGCATTTTTTGAGGAAGAGAGATCAGCATTAAAACAGAAACGGCAGAAAATAAGACTTTTGCAGCAGCGGAAAGTTGCAGATATTTCACAGTTCAAAGATCTTCCAGATGAAATTCCGTTACCGCTTATAATAGGAACGAAAGTTACAGGTAATTTCTTAAAAACAAACAAACAGCCAAGTGTTTTGCAAAGATTTCTAGTAAACCATAATATACTAAGTGCACATAGTTAAAATAAATTTACAACATCAAAATTTCTATATTTTTATCGTTAGCTCATTGAGAAGGTGCTTCTGGGGATTAGCTAGTATTTTTAAAACAGTGATAGTTCTGAGGTACAAACTTAGTATGGTTTATTGTATCTGCTGTTCAAACAGTAGATTTCTAATGTCTAATATATCTAACAAATCTTGGAGAGAGACACGCTTAAATGCAAATAGATGAGTGCTGTCTGAAAGTTTAAAATCTAACATAATATAAAACTTGAGCTTCATTTTTCCATAAATCTAAAAATTGATATTGCAATCTAGTTGCACGTGTATACTAAACATAATTGAAAAAACCTTACTGAAAAACCTTACACTTAACTGAGGAAGGAGTACTATTAAAAACCTTCAGCAATTTTTGTCTAATTTTATAAAAACGTTAATTCCTCCATCCTTTCTGTTTGTGATCCACATGCTTTTCACTTTAAGTATAGTATCTCCCACTCAAGTCACTACTGTTCATTGCTTTTTGCGCTCTTTAGCAATACTGCCCCTAATTCTTGCTGAAGAGCAGGTGTGCACAACACTGCCTCTCCTCACTCTCCTAGAGTTGTACCCCTGAGCTGCGTTCCTCATTGTCTTTTGCTAAATACGCAGTCATCAGTGGAAGTGATCAAAGAGAAATGGTATGCAAAATCCGCTGAAAATTGACTTTTGCCTGCAAAATCTGTCTATCAGAAGGTATTGGGTATTAAATAGCATTTTATTTAGACAAAAGGGTAGTGCTAAGAATTAGATTTGGGAAATACTTGACTTGCAAAGATAAATATGACAAAAATTTGGGTAGTATTTCTATTGTGTACAATTCCTTTTCTGGATTTCCTTTTTTCTTTTAATTTAGTCTGGGTTTTAAACATACATATAAAGGGTTACTTGCAGAAGATGTATTAAGTCCGTTTCTCTCAATGGTATCAGAACATTATAATGTTTGGGGTTGGTTGGGGTTTTTTTTTTCAGCACGTTTGCGAGGTGTTCATGATGGACTATTCACTGGACAAATAGACGCTGTAGACACTCTTAATGCTACATACAGAGTGACTTTTGACAGGGCAGGACTTGGAACACACACGATCCCAGATTATGAAGTTCTTGTAAGTATTAATGACACATTCTTAAAATAGCTGTAATAAAAAATAAAATAAAATCTACAATGGTATGCATTAATCAAAAGGAAGAAAATTCAAAATATTACTTCCAGGTAGTATTGTCATAAAGTAGAAACAAGCATAACAGATCCAGGAGAATGAGCTTCTACTGTTCATGGTTTTATAGAACAGGATAACCGTCTATGATAAAATCATAATGGCTCAGGCTGGAATTATTTACTAGACCTACTATTATAGATTATTATAATAGCCTGAGTTTAACATGAAGAAATATAACAAGTAGTGTAAGATCCCAAAGAAAATTATTCTATGGGATCCTGGCAGGATTTGCAGAAGACGTTCAAGAAAACCTGGCCCTTTGTAACTTGGCAGTGTGGTGAGGACTGTGATAATTACAGGCAAGTATTGTGAGTTGATTGAACCTCCTTTTGAAACTTCTTATGGTAATGAAACTACCTGTGGGGATGTTGCTTCAGTCAAAAAATTTCTGATTTTTTTCTGCTGAGGTCCCATAATTTGTCTAGTCTCTGTCATGATCTGAGTTTGGAGCCTTTGCTGGACTCCTATTCAGTCATGATTGGTCTGCCAATAGAACGTTTGGAAATATTCTCACAGGTTTTATTTGATGCGATGCCATAATGCTTTGAAAACTCCAGCAATGGAATAAGATTTTGAAGCTCCTGCTAACCCAAAAGCAAAACTTTAATCTTTTAACATTGTTGGCTTGGGGCATGGATGGGGCATGGTTAGACCAGATTCCAGAAATACATTTCAAAGGGTGTGTAAAATTAATTAATCTGACAGCTGAAGTATATCCGTCCTTTTCCTGTGTTACAGAGTAATGAGCCTCCTGAAACCATGCCCATTGCTGCCTTTGGACAGAAACAGCGGCCTTCAAGGTTCTTTATGACCCCTCCCCGATTGCAGTATACACCGTCACTCCAGTCACCCCTTACAGTAAGTTCCTTTTTTTCCATGTAATATTAATCATTGAAATATTTTTCGATACATGTTGATACTGTCACCTGAAACAGTTTTTGAGATTAATTTTCCTCAGGTTATTCAGCAAGATAAAAATTTTAGCAAATCTCTCTAAAAATAAGCTATTAAATTAAATTTTTCTTTCTTGTTTAGGACAATGATCCTTTATTAGGACAATCTTCATGGAAAAACAAAATTTCAGGCACAGATAGTGAAACACTAGGAGGCTTCCCAGTAGAATTCCTCATTCAAGTGGTAAGTGTTAACTGCAACTCTTAATTTATTGTCTATTGTCCTTTTGTGTTTGTTCTGACAATTCTTCTGCAATTAAATGACCTCCTGTTGATTATGACAAATATGGTGATATTCAAATTAACTTTTGAAAACATGTTAATAATATTTATTTATTTCCCCTTTCCCTTCCTAATTTTCTCACTTGTTCATAAGCTTTGAAATATGCTGCTCTTCAGACTGCCATAGGGCCTTATGTCTCCAAAAGTGCGCCTTATTTTTTCCCAGCTCTACCACTTATTCTAAAAAAAGTTATTATTTAACCCAGTACAAAGTTTGCAGGTAGAAGACTTTGTTTTCAATTTAAAATACACTTGCATTATGCAAAGAACATTGTCATGTTATGCCCTACCCCCATGAAGAAGAAAACAAGCACTCTTTTCCCTGAATGCAAATGTACATGTTATAGATAAGAAAACTGAGTTGGTGGTTTTTTCCTTCATCTTTATGAAATGATTTCTCAGTGACTTTTGTACACCAGAAGAGCACAAACAAGTAATGCTGGGAAAGTTGAGATTCATTGAATATCAAAACTCATCGAAGCCAGTTACTCTTCAGAATGATGGAAGAATGTAATTGCTCATGTTGGTTTAGCTTAAGCTGTGTGATGGAATTCTTTAACAGTGAAAACTGTTTTGAACATGCTAGAGGAGATTGGAATGATCAGTGTTTAAAATACCGAGATCTGAGAAATAACATTGCTAGATGCTTCTCAAATTTTGAAGTGTATGTAATTGGTCAAAAGAATCAAGTTGTGTCTGTAGCTCACGAGACACTAATATTTTGTCCTTCAATGTAATGAATTTTATTTGCCAGAATTATCTACTCAGTTTTTTAGGGTAAACTGGTTTTGAAAAAGGTGACTTGGCATCTACCTTAGCTAAGAAAATTTAAAATAGATGTAGTTGCTATAAGATTAATTCTGTTAAAAATAGAAATACATGAAAGATACAGTCTTTGTTTATGCTGCTAAACTTACCTGCAGCTGCCCCCCTCACTTGAGTCACTGAATATGATCAATGAAACTGGGTAACTAAGGTGTATGGAGCTTTACAAATATTTAGTGCATCAAATTGATCTGGTTATGATACTGTGTTTTAAATCTGAAAATGCATGGTTCTCAGTCACGTTTGGTGACTCACTAAAAGGAAGAGTGAGTTTTTAAAAGTATAGCCTCTTGCTGTTTTACAAAGATAATGCATTAACGTATTTTTGGCTTAGAAGATTGTCAAAAGATTTCAAACAAATCAAGCCACAGATTTTTGGCATGTGTTTTATGTGAGCACTTAATACTTGATCTTAATACTTATCTTTTGATAAAGAATCACGAGGCTTTAAAAAAACATTTATGAAGGAATGTGCGTTATTTTTAAGCCTAGCATCTAAGCATTTAAGCATCAACTCTTTATTAGAAAGTAAGGGTAGTACTGATATTTAAGCATTGTGAAATCGTGAGACTGGTGATGCTGATTATCGATTGCACTGCATTCACCAGTCCAGGTGTGGGTTTTATGTTAAAGGTGACTGTTAAGATGTTCTAGCCTCTCTTATATGCTGGTACAGTATAAAGGTCAAAGCCCTCATTCTGATTTAATGGTGTATTCAGGAAGTAAATTATCAGAAAATACTTGATTCAAAGAAAACTTTCTGGAGAACTTTTGCCAGGCAATTATTTATGATACCATGAGTAAACACTTTCATGGGAAAACTTTATTTTGGACAAAACAGAAAATATGCAGCACACCTTGAATAAGGTTTCAACCCAGCCCCTTAGTTCTCTTTTACAGGTTCTTAAATTAATTAGAAACAAAAGGAGGTGTAGCCAAAATCATGTGCAGACACTGGCAAATAAATGTTAGGGATATTCTCTTTACGTATAAGTTGCAGCTGTAAGCAAACATTGGGACGTGCAGCAACTATTTAATCATAATTCTATGCTGGTGAGTCTTAATTTTTCTAAATCTTTATATTAATTTCTATGTGTTTACATTTTGGCATCAGAGACTGCTATTCATTCTGGTTTTTACTGTGGACAAACATGCATGTTAGGAGAAGAATGGCTCAAATTTACATTATGATATTAACAATATAGTCAACAATAAACAAATAATAACTAAGGAAAAACAAGTCTTTCCTACTTACAGGCAATAGTAAAGTATCCTTAAATATGTTCACAGGCTATACTGCAAGTCACAATTGATAGATTACTTTCTTGCATTCTAGTTAGTACTAAATTTGGAGAAAATTGTTTTTCCAAGTGCTCAGCTGCAGCTTTCTGTTTCCCTTCCACCACCACCGCCCCTTCTTGTTTTGTTTTGGGGAAAAAAATGGAATTGGGAAGGAAGCAATCGAGGACAAACCAGGTTGTTTGCAGGGTTGCTGCGTGTCCAGTAGAGGGAGTGGGTAATGCAGTACGTTCAGAAAACTGAATTGGTGTCTTCCTATTGCTGTGAAAGAGGAGTGATCTTGTCAACTTAAACGCAAGAGGAAAAATTTTGAAAATGGATACTGGGGTGTTTGTCTATTTTCTGCGTTATGAAAAACTACATAGTAAGTTATTGCACCCTTTGAATGCTGTGTTCTTCTAAATATCCTTTGACTAAAGCTTGAATCTGAAGTACAAATCTAAACATACTGGTTGGGTTGTTACTTCATCTCTCTTAATGTGGAAAAGCTTGTGCTAAAAACTTGTTCTCAGTTTAATGAGAACTATAAATCATTAACAGGTTGTGTTAATGCTGAAGATAGAGCTGTTAGGCAAGAATTTCTCAAGGAAAATAGGGCTGAACTGAGTTAGAATCATAGAACGGTTTGGGTTGGAAAGGACCTTAAAAGGTCATCTAGTCCAACCTTCCTGCAGTGAGCAGGGACATCTTCAACTAGATCAGGTTGCTCAGAGCCCCGTCCAACCTGACCTTGAACATTTCCAGGGATGGCAACATCTAACCACCTCTCTGGACAACCCGTTCCAGTGTTTCACCTCTATCATTGTAAAAAAAAAAAAAAATCTTCCTTATAGCTAGTCTAAATCTCCTCTCTTTTAGTTTAAAACCAGCACCCCTTGTCCTGTCACGACAGGCCCTGCTAAAAGACTGCCCCATCTTTCTTATAGGTCCCCTTGTAATTACTGAAAGGCTGCAATAAGGTCTCCCTGGAGCCTTTTCTTCTCCAGGTTGAACAACCCAAGCTCTCTCAGCCTGTCCTCATAGGCAGAGGTGCTCCGTCCCTCTGATAATTTTTGTGTCCCTCCTCTGGGACCTCTCCACAGGTCCATGTCCTTCGTGTGCTGAGGACTCCAAGCAGGACGCAGTACTCCAGATGAGGTCTCACCAGAGTGGAGTAGAGGGCCAGAATCACCTCCCTCGACCTTCTGGCCATGCTTCTTTTTATGCAACCCATGATATGGTTGGCCTTCTGGGCTGCAGAGCTCACGTCAGCTCACGTCCAGTTTCATCCACCAGTACCCCAAGTCCTTCTCCACAGGGCTGCTCTCATCCCTTCATTCCCCAGCCTGTACTGATACTGAGGATTGACCGACCCAGGTGCAGGACCTTGCACTTGGCCTTGTTGAACCCTCATGCAGTTCACACAGGCCCACTTCTCCAGCTTGTCCAGGTCCTTCTGGATGGCATCCCATCCCTCAGGCACATCAATTGCATTCAAGCAGTTAAAGCATTCACTGATGAATCCAGCAAATGAAAATAGAAGTCTATTTAATAAAATGTACCAATGAGAGAAAAGTTGGCAGGCGTCATAGATACAAGTGGAAGTTCAGAGCTTCTCATGGAAAGAATCAGATTATCTTGTTCACTGGGAGCATATCTGGAATAGCATGAATATAATATAAATCCCAACCTCATTGAACTGAGAGCTAGGGCCCTACATCCTCAAATATGTATGGTTGTCCAGTAGCAGTTAAGCACCAAATACCTTGCAAATTTGGGGGACATATATTCTGCCTTCAGTGGAGGACTCAGCAGCTTCATGAAGGAGAAATGACTTAGGCGTGTTAAGCAGTTGTTGGATGGTGATGACAGCAGAGCTTGACGAGTAACTTTCTGGCAGCAGTGGCAGAAGGCCTGAAGTGCTTTCCATCCTCCCAGGTGTTTTTCTGCCAACATGAGTGTTTGTGTTACGAACTAGATCGGAACTAGAAACCCATCTCATGAGTAGCAACTTTAAAACCTTTTTTCTTGCCTCTGAATTTACTGTTTGTCATTGTCGTTCCTCATTGGGTTCTTCTTGTAGCTGCAAAATTCAAGTGCTGGCTCAGCATGGGCATTGGGGCAGAGCAGAAGGACAGAAATGAGCAGCTAGAAGTAGAAAAGGAATAACGTGTGCAGTATTGCCTCTATGCATCTGACCACTGCTGGCCATCCGTTCATAAGATACATCTGGCAAAAAGTATTTGTGGTAGAAGGAGAGAAGTATCGCTGCCGTTTTACAGGTCTGGTTTACAGGAATGCTGGCACAGGCTTCCTGTTGCTCGCATTCAGGAAATACGACAGTGAATGGAAAAAAGATACAGAAAGGGCCACAAAAGTTTAGGACATCAAGAGCCTTTTATGGGAGAGGAGGCTGGAAAGGTTTGGGTTGTGATTATTAGTCTAGTGAAAGAACAGTGGAGAAGAGATGCTTTTACTGTCTCTGAATAAACAGGGGTAAATACAAGGAAGGAGAGCCTGTATTTAGCTGAAAAACAGCTTTGGCAGAACAAATTACTATGAAGTGAACAAAAATGCATTTAATGTGGAAATTCAAAGAAGATTCATAATTAGCTGTCAGAGATACTGGAACAATTTTCCAGTAGGATTTGGGAGGGCAAGAAACTTGGCTGTGTTAAAACTGAACTTGAAAATCAACAGAGGATTATATATAAGCAGAAGTACATTGAACTAGGAGTTCCTCTTTCTCCCAGTCCCTTGTACCACTACTTGGATGCAGTTAACCCCTTTGAAGTTTATAAAACCTGAAATCTTGGCTCTGTTTCCATCAGTAATAAAACTGTTGCTGGTCTTAGTGGAGCTAGGATTTCTCTCAGGGCCCTAGAGAGTATGAATAGTTTTAGGAGCGATGTGTGTGTTGAGAGCATTCCCGGTGATTTCCACTTCAGCCTGCTAGGTCCCAAGGGCAGCAGAAGCAGGGTATTCCTGTTATGAAAGAGGGAAATGGAGAACCCGGAGTTGTTCTGAATAAAATAGATCCAAGCTCTATACTAGGTTTTACTGTAGGAGTGTACACACAAAGGGCTGGTGGTTGGTCAAGAGCACAGCTGAGAACAGGCTGAAGATTGTGTGAAAAAAGATAAGGTGAGTGATATTAATTGCAGTACGTGATGATTACACCCTTTGCTTTCCTTCAGGCTGCAAAAAAAGAAGATTCTTGGTTCTTCCACCTCTAGCTGGCCGTAAATTATATTAGTCTTTCTACAGGGAATTTTGATTGATGGATTTTAGCGTTCTCCAATCTAGGGTACTTGAAAATGCTTTTAATATCTCTGGAAAGTCCATTGTTTAATTTTAATTAACTTTTATTTCTGCATCTTAACTTGATGAACAACTGAGAAATGCATTTTAAAGTTATGAAACACGCATTTTATTATCTTGAATTTCTATGGCATTTAAAATGGCTTAAGGACCTATTCATTTTAAAAATAGGTCCTTTGTTTTAGACCAGGTTATCGAAAATCCTTATGATCAAGAAGGAACACATCAAACAATTGAGAGAGATGAATACGGAAGCAGAAAAGCTGGTGAGAATGTTCTCTTTTCTGTTCTTAAAACAGGATATGCTTTAACAGCTAATGCAAATAGATACAGTTAAAACCAGAGTCTAGATGAAATCTTTTATCACTTTCTATAATGTGAATGTTTTTCATGATTTTTTTAAAGACAAGTCAGAGAGGTCAGTTGTTTCAGATATGGTTCTCCTTTGAAAGTATTATGTTTCGGAAACTGATGGATGTTAACATCAGGATAGCATAGGTCAGCTGACACAAAGTAAGGAACTACTATGTACTTTGGGAATCTTGGGTACAAGTTTATATAGCAAGACATTCATCATAACTTTATTTTGCAGATGGTAAGTACTTATTTAGCTTTCTGGCTAAAATAATAACTCAGTTCAGAGATTTTTCTATCTAAAGTTCTGAGTGCCTTTGACCAGCATTTAAAATTACAGAGCAGCTACAGCATTATCATCAGCAGCAGAATAGTTTTTCTTGCTAGGCTTTATCTAATCGTCAGTCAATAAATCAAAATAAGAATGCCTCTTCTACCACCAATCAACTATCTTCTATCACTCAACTTGAAAGTGGAAAGCTATCAGTCTCAACCTTCTGCTAGCATCAGTTCAGACAGTTGTCTCGACAGACAGAAGGCTAAAGGTTAGTGGAGAGGAAGAGGAGTCCTTTTTATTTCTTGAAACCAAAAAGCTGACTTTTTATTCATGTAAAATATTTGACCACAGTAAATCAAATCCTTCAACATTCAGATTTGTCCCTTCAGTGATCATATGCACATGTGCTTTCTGTTATTCTGCTTCTTACTGCCCCATCCCTAAATCTCTGTAATTTTCTTATTTTGTGCTGTGATGCTGTGTTTCAAAAACCTTGTTATTTCAGTTACTATGTTATTTTTTCCTGTGCATCAAATGCTTTGTCTTTTCATTTTGTGTATTAAAAATTAAAATAGATCCAAAAAGAAGCAAGATTAAAACATAACATTGCAACCTGTAACTCTGATACTGAAAAATTCCCAACTCTTCTTAAAATATTTGTTTTCTGAGATATTCGTACTTTTGCATAGCTAAGGAAATCCATAGGAATGACAGTAGCCTTCCTCTGAGAAGAATCCAGATATTAACATGTCACTCAGCTACTAAGTCATAAATCAACTGTGTTGTTACTTTCCTTGATATTCTTATTTGACAAAATTGAAAGAGCAAAAAAGCAACAGGGAAGAAGGATATCTAGAAGTAAATGTTACATTTATATATTTTAGCTGAGTAATAGCCTAGATAAGGACTTCGAGGTACTTTTGAAATTCTTCCCTTGTGCTGTTTCCTTTCTAAACCAGCAAATTACAAAGCAAGCTCTGTTACTATTCAAGGCTGTCCTGATAAAAAGAGAGGCTGTGATACCTTTCCATTGGGCCGTATTCTTAGCCTGTCTCCTAATCCTCTTTGTCCCTTGGCAATCCCATCTACGTCTGTGCTGCTGAGTATATGTTGTTTCTCCTTTAAAATGTATTTTCTTCAAACAAGAATCTTTTTCCAGCACCAATCCGCTTGAACATCAATAATATATCTGAACATGAATAAAACAGAATCCTCCGAGATCATTCAGATATAGTTGAATTTTCAGACTTTGATAATAATTCATACAATTGTGATTTGATAATTATTAAGAGTAACACCACTGTTTGGCTTAAATCCTTTTATGGGGACTTTTTTTTTTTTTTTAAATGACTGATCCAATATAGAAATAAACGGAACTGAACAAAATCAGAGCTTGTACTGAATGTAGTCCATTAGTATCTGGCAATAATGATAAATTTACATGAGGCAGGGGATGCCTTCAGAGGAGCTACTAATACATACAACTGCACATTTTCTATTTCGTTTTTCTGAAAGGACAGCTTAGTTAAGCATCTTGACATCACCATACTAGTCTTGGGTGCAGGCTATAACAAGTTACCGTCTACATAAAACAGTAAACACTTTTCTGACAGCCAATTAGATAATCAAAGCTAAATGAAAAGGATGGCTAATTCATGTTTTCACTTGACCTGTGATAACAACAAGGTAAAGGTGATGTTGGTCATTCCAGAGAAGCACATAGCCGCTTGGTGACAGAGATGTTACCTGCTTCCATCTACTGAAAGCCATCCGTCTTTTGCCTGCCAGTTCATCTGTTTAACAGTTTCCAGATCTTGGATTGCTTCTGGATCAGAAATAGTGCTGGTGCGGAGAAATATTTCTTTCAACATCACTAGCCTAGAATGCCCTCAGCCTTTCCTCTCTGATGGGGAATTCACCATTGTCTGCGGCTTTCACAGCTGACCTGGAGTAGTCTGCTCTAGGGGGGCAGTCACTGAAGAAGGCATGAAAATTGCAGTATTTTCCTTATGTTCCAGAGCTGCAGGAAGTATGTAAAAAAAATGCTGGTTTCCAGTTTGCTTTTAGGTGAATTCTGAAGTTACGGTGTTGGTTTAAAGCACTATTAATTTGGTGTTCAGACTTGTAAATACCTGGAGATCAGTGATTAAGCTTACTGGGGACCTTTAAACTGAACTGATAACTGAAACCTTGATTTTGAGTTTTTGGCCTGGATCCTCCTGATGAAGGCTCTTGACTTTGCAATTTGCTTTATCTCATGGTGTAAAATCTATAGCTACAGGTTTGATTGTATGAGGTACCCGTATCTCAGACTTGTGGCTGAGAAGCAGAGGAAATATGTCCAGGTTATCTTGCAAGAGACTGTTGGTCGAGCAAATTTTATAATATATTCTATGTTTTGTTTCAGTCTTGTAAATATCACCCAAACAGTGCTGAGACATATTCTGAAAACAGTGTAAGAAAAAAAAATACTGTATTCTGGGTTTTTTTTTGTTGTTTTGTGGAAAATATTTCTTACCCCAAACTCTTATGTTACCAAATACAAGCCCTAGCAACTTTCTTTTAGGCAGAACTGTTAGCTGTAACAGAAGGTTTGTAGCACCGAGTCATCCTCAAGTGACCACTAACCAACTGTGCCATCCTGCAGCAGAGGTGCTCGTGGCTGTATTGTCCTATATTGTCCTCCTACTGACAGGATAGTTTTCTGTTCATACGGTAGAGAGAAGCCATACCCAACTACTGGAGAAAGCAGCAAGTCAGACCACAGTCATCTTCTGCAGCATTTACCACCACAGATTATCATACCACTTTGTGAAGAGAATAATAGCCTGGTAGTTACTACACAGTTGTCACGTGGAGTTTTAGTGATACTATCTTTTAATATTTTAAATGTTAGCATTTTTCTGTTAAACACTGGGATTTCAAACATCTCAGTATTGTTTTCAAGTGAAAATTCCTTTTGATGAGTTCAAAAGATGTAAGTGTACAGTATTGCATTAACTTTAATATGCTTTGTTTTTTGCACAGAAATCCTATTCTATGCCGATAGGCATTGAGTTTCAGAGGAGATATGCAACTATTGTTCTAGATCTAGAACAACTAAACAAAGACTTAAACAAGGTTTTGCATAAAGTTCAACAGTATTGTTATGAGGTAAGATTTTGCTGGAATCTGTATGCACTTGTTGGTTTTGCTTAAGCTAAGTACAAAGAAAAGTTAGAATTTCCTGGGAGTAGGGCATTGGTGGGGTCACTTTGAAATGAAACTAGTAGTAGCTGTATTGAATTCCTTCTCTCTCTCTGCCTTCGTCGTCTCCGTTTCTTTTACCAGAACACAGACACTTTTGCTGATATCAGTGGCCAGTTTTGAATTAGACAAACATGTACCTAAATGAATTAAAAATACTGTGTACTATATACCTGTGGAATCTTTGAAATCAGTTGTCATTTGACACATATACCAAATGCAAAGGAGATCTTTATTCTTAATTTCTCTTCATTTTATCTATGCAGCTTGCTCCTGACCAAGGCCTCCAGCCTGCTGACCAACCGACAGATCTGAGGCGGAGGTGTGAAGAGGAGGCTCAGGAGATAGTCAGGCAAGCAAATTCCTCAACAACAGGACACCTTTGCGTTGAAAGTGAAAATTTAACTGATCTTATCTCTAGACTTACAGCAATATTACTGCAAATTAAGGTAAAATGTTTGCAAAAAACAGTTTCTCCCATAAAATACGTAATATTAAAGCTCTGTCAGGTTCTTTGTGCCAAACCATAAGAACACCTTTTGTTTTCTTCTCCTGCAGTGTCTAGCAGAAGGAGGTGATCTGAATTCCTTTGAATTTAAATCACTAACAGATTCATTAAATGACATTAAGAATTCAATAGACTCCTCAAATATCAGGTATTACTTTTTGAATATTTAATTCTTAATTACACATTTTGTGCCAGCAGGCAATTCTTACTGTATTTTAGAGGTGAACGTTTATTATAATTAAGGGTTTTAATCTGGTAACTTTTACTTATACCAATGGCCCCATTTAAGAGGAGGCTTCTTAAAGGGAGTGTGAAAGTAGCAGTTTTCTGTTTGAACCTGTCAGTGAAGTAACCAGATTTAAAAAAAGAAAAAAAAGACATGCTAAATTGATGCAGCAACAGCTAGACTTTATTGCTCTGCAGTCATTTATGACAACTAATAAGTTTAGAATGTTTTCAGACTTTGAAATCCCACTAGTAAATATATTAGAAGTTCTTTAAACTACAGAACAGTACAATTTCAGTATTCTTTTTGCAGTTACTCAACCGCTTGTCTGTAAATATCAAAAGCTGGCAAATGTGGCAATTACAGCTTCTGACCAGCTTCCATTAGCAGTATTTTAAACCAGGAAACAGAAGAACAGCCATGTTATGCCAGATCAAAGGCCCTCCTGGTATAGATGGGCCGTTTTTCAACAATTGTCACACGCTGCTGCCTGAGGAAGCATTATAAAAACAGCAAGAATGTGCTGGTACCAAGAATGTGATGATACTTGTCTGGAGTATACTGCAGCTTCCAGCAATTTCTGACCAGGGCTTTTTTTATCATTTTAATGCTGCCAAATCACAGAATTTGAAAAATACACCAAAATGCAAAGTATTTCCTTATACCCTCCATACTTGAATTTTATTTGGGAAAGAAGGATGGTCTTTTGATTTAAAAATAATTATTGATAAATGCTGTTTTGTAACACTTTTCATCAGTAAAAACAAAAAAAAACCCGCGAACATTAGTGAAACTTCGCTATAATCAACACTGCAAGTTGCACATTGGAATGGATTCAACTAAAGGTTCATGTACACTGTGGAGTAGGTGATGGCATTTCCATTCCCCTGTTGTTGTTTTGAGCATTTTAGCAGTTCTTCATAATATTTTTATTTCACTAACTCTGGTCGTGTTAAAGTCTTCTTTAAAGGACCCAAGTCAGTAACTCTGGATTTCATGCTGCTGTTTGTGCAAATGCTATTTTCACGCGTATCTCTGCCAAGTTGCATTAGTACGTACTACTCCAATTCACCTGAATTTTTGTATTGGCTAAGTCCATACCTTGACTTTCACAGACACAATTCTTAATATGGGGTTTAACACATTTTTCTTCTCCTTTTCTTCCTGTAGTTGTTTTCAGAATAACGTTGAGATCCATGTTGCACATATTCAGAGTGGCCTGAGCCAGATGGGAAACTTACACGCTTTTGCAGCTAATAACACCAACAGAGACTGAAAATTTTCTTCCAAGTGTACACCAAGTAGTTCTGGAAAATCCTCTTCCTTTATATAGGCTTCACCAAATATCCTAACTGCCAGAAGCTAAGGGAAAAGAAAACCTCTCAGAAAGGACCTTTTAAATATAATATATCTGCTTCTTAAGAAAACCAGCATTACTGGCCAGCGTTACGTTAGACTTCTCCATTTGTTACTCACATACAGTAGTTTTGCTAACTGGTAATCTCTTAGTAATTGCATTTATTACAATAAACTTGCAAACATACTTTATATAATTTGAACTTAGTTTTTAAAAGACCAGATGAATTCTGCACACCTCGTGCTGTTGGCTCTCCTGGTATGTTAGAAGTGATGAAGAGGAAATGGCTCAAATTAGTAGCCACATGGCAGGTCTTTGTCATGTAAAGCTGCGCTTCGGTGTAGGTACCAGAGTTGCCGGGTAGCGGGAGGCAGCGCAGGCTGCCGGGTGTCCCTGACCAGCTAAAACAGCATCAGCAGCAGGATACAGACCGCGAGCAGCAGCTGTGAACTTGGGGATGTCGGGCAGGTCTATCGATCAGTCAGTGTCTTGCTGGAACTTTTAATTTATCATAACTTATAGGATGAGTCTAATGAAGGAATATAAAAATGTTTCTGGTAACTTTCCAGAAAGAGATCGGTTATGGCTTGTTCCCTTCACAGGGCCAGTGGTTGAGTTGGTGTTTTATATAAACAACTGGTTAAACGTATTGTTTTTCCAAATTTTTGTTTGTTTTGCACAACTTTTAAATTAGATTACTGGTTATCCAACAATACCCAACATAGATAAATATGGAGATTTTTATAATTGAAGATAACCAGTGAGGTAAGTGGCAAAAATAAAAAGTGACGACCTGCCTACGTACCTTTTGGAATGTTAATCTTGTAAAAAGTGTGTATTGGTTTGTTTAAATAGTCTTGTAAAGCTTCTGTGTAATGAATTGTTTCCAGATAAGAATTTTCAGAGATAGCTGTAGAGATGTTTTTGATTCTTTTAGACGCCTCATTAAGTGAGGTCTTTTATATGTTAATGTATAAAGAATATGTAAACAGGATTATTTTCAATTTTAAAATTTTGTATAGTTTAAAGATGCTTCTGTATTCTGTGTTGGTATTGTGCCACTGCAAAACTTTAGTGCAGAGTTTATATTTAGCTAAACTTGTTCTGTTAATTAAGAGAAATGCATAAATCTTTTATTCTCAATGAAATTTGTAACTCTGAATAAATTGACCTATGAGAATTGATATATTTCACAAAAATGCAAACTTTTTTGCAGATGGTCTCAGGTCTTTTTTTTTTTTAAGAGAAGTTCATTTAATTGCTGAAAATGAAATGTAATGAGGACAATGTGAGTAGCTGTTTTAAAAGGTATTTAGAAACTTTACAAGGAATATTACAAAGTAACACTGAACACTAGTTTTGAGTTACCCATGGACATTTACATCTCATAACGCAGTAGAACATTGTAGCGGCCCCTGTAATTGCTTTACAGTTACCTTACCCATTGCTTTGTGGTGTTACTGTCTGTTTGGTAAAGACCAGACAGAAAGGTCCACCCTTTTCAAATGAAATCAGAAAAAGGTGCCAAGGCCTAATGAAGGTGCACAGGTTTGGTGTGACAGTAACTAATGTCACCCACAGCTAAATCAGGAAAGAGGAACCGTCCCCTCACACCCCTACCCTTGTCATCCGCTGCTTATAAACCCCGCTAGCATGCTGGCTCAGGAGCCATGCTGCTGAGCAACGGTCTACATTTCCTGGGGAGTTTCCTGCCTGTGCGGCTGGGCACCAGCGCTCACACAAGGGAACAGCAAGGACTGCCTTTTCCAGCAGCAGCTCACCAGGTTATGGTATGAACCTCCATCATCCCTCCGTCAGGACTCTGCTTGTCTACTGAGACGTTAGTTACTGAAAAGCATGAACGCTTTTGTGGAAGAGGACTTTCCAATATGAAACTTGAAGAGGCTTAACCTTGCCCTCTGGGTAGCAGGTACCCTAGACTGAGTGAGACAGAAGTTGTAGACACCAGTAGATACCACTACCAGGAATGGTGTTCCACAAAGAGGATGTGGAAACCTGCTTTTCATGACAAACTCATTGCTTTATGGATACAGAACACATTGTCAGAACCACCTCACTCCAATCTTAACTGTGATTCCGTAGGTACGATCATTTTTACATGTGGATTCTTAAATGTGTTCTTTCCAACACCTTTGGTGTTGAAGTGGGTTTTTTAATCATCGCAAGGTAATGTAAAATAATAGGAAGATACAAAAATTACGATAGAGGTATCCATGTACTTTCATGTGTCATTTGGTCATCACATGCAGGTGATGTCAATATACATGCTACTTCTCTTCAAGAGGCTGTGTTTCCCCTCGGTTACCGGTATGGTTGGGTCAGAGTTAATGTGGTTTTGGTGAAATGCAGTAACAAATACAACTGTTTCTGCTGAGTGTGGCCTCAGCATAGCAGGAATCTCAAGAACTTACTACAGCTACTGTAACCTGAGTCCGCAGGAGTAGAACAAGTTTGGTTAGAATTCACCCTGCTCCCCCAAGAAGTGACTGTCTCCTTTTCTGTCTCGTCCTGTAAGTACTACTCTCCTGGGGTCTCCCTAATGTAGCAGCTTCTTAGGCACCCAAGTCCACTTGGGGCAGACAATGTCTAATTTTGGTTGATTTGGTTTTTGCTTCATGGTTTTTTCAAGGACAGCTGTTTTTTGGAGGAAGAATATGAATCAGCAAACCTGCTAGGCCACTTAGCCTTACAAGCTTGCAGTTCAACCATGGTGCAGCTGTCCCAGATCTTGCAAGCACAGGTATGTTATGGGGTGACACCGAGGGATTTTGTGCATTAGTGACCTTATTGTGTGGGGTATTGCTGGTCACTTTTTTTCCTCTTGCTTCCAAACCACCAGAGCCTCATGTCATTCAGGTGCTCTTCAGTAACTGGAGTCGTAGAGCTTGCTCTGCAAGGCTTAGCTTTGTAGGCAGGAAGAATTGGCCTTATCCTCTCAATACATGTATCTCTTTCACGGGCACCCCCTTGCCGTGGGGAAAGAGCTTGCGTGCCCTTGTGAAGTTGAGAGCTATGCTGGTGGTGGCATATGCCTCCGGTAGGGTCTCCCAAGCCAGACAGGTCTCAACTGAAGGGTCAGACAAAGTGTGTCCACGGGCAGGATGGGCTCACTAGCCTTCGGGCAACCATCCTAGGAGAAGGACAACTCTAACTCCAAACCCGGGCAGATGGAGCTCGTTTAGCCCTGTAAGGCCATCCATCTAAGAGAAGGATACTCTAACCAAACCTACGACCTGAGGACTTCGCTGTCACCGTCCAAGCTCGCTAGGCCCTGGCAGATGAACCTCAGGTGTAAAGGGTGGGGCCAGTCTCGCGCACGCTGCGCCTCACCTAAAAAAAAATCCACCGCGCAGGCTTGAAGGGTGTACTCACGTTTAAAGCCCTTCCCAAATCTTCGTCCGCGAAGCCAAGCCATGATGATGATGATGATGATGACATGTATAGTAATATACCCTTCACTGAATTAATACTGAATTAGTTAATACTGATTTTGGTGTTCTCAGGACAACTACCGGTCATCTAAACAGCTTCTGTGTAGTCTCTGGCATTCACATGGTGGGGCCTTTACGGCCTTCACAAAACACTCCTACTTTTCTGTAGTTTAACATTAACCTTGGCTTAAGCAGCAGAGTTGAGGCTTTTGCGTGAGCAAGACAATGATTTGAGGGTTTGGGGTTTGTATTACTTAGGCCATAAATTTGCATTTTTGTTCAAGGATCGGGGTGGTTGTTTAGAGCAGATCTACAGCAAATATTTCAAGGACGGTTTAAGACAGTTTTGTCATCTGTTCTTCAGGTCCCTTTGGTCTCTTACTCACTCTGAACTGCAGCTGTGGCTCTCCAGGTCCTGGGAAAAGAACCTGCAGCTGGGACATCCACCACCCCACATCAGCCAAGGTAAGAAACCCTGTCCCTGCCCCAGGTACACACACAAGTAAAGCAAAAATGTAAACCTTTTATTTTCTTTCCAAGACCGCCCCCACCCCCAAAACACAGTGGATTTGGTTAGCTTTTTGGCTAAAGAAGGTTAAATAGGATTACAAAATATGCTAATGGAAATCTTTAAATACAGTGTAAAACGATGCCCTCAGCTGATGGAGCCGACCCGTATCTTTCTTAAATAAATACGTAAAATCAGTTACTACGGGGTAAAGTGCAATAGTGGCAAAGCAGGGCTGAGGTAGGGCAGTACGGGACCGCTCCCCGCCCGAGCAGCAGAGCCCCGGCACGGGGTTTGACGGGGGAGGACTTCGCACTGAGGCCGGGGGATGCAGTTTGAACCCCCACACACACTCCGCGGGCCAGGTCCTGCCCGGGGCTGTGCTCAGAGGGCTCGGAAGGCGCCGAGGGCGTTCTCCTCCCACTCCGAGCCCGACTCTGAGTAGCCGCTGGTGTCCTCGGCGTCCGACACGGGCGAGTACTGCCCGCAGAAGGCGCGGGCCGGCGGGTACGGGGTGGCCGGCGGCGGCCCCGCGAAGGAGGCGGCCTCGGCCCCGCCAGGCTGGCTGCGCGGGAAGCCCTCGAAGCCGGGGCCGGGGGGGAAGGCGGCGGCCGGCGGCCAGTCATAGGGGGCCGAGCCCTCCTCCTTGACCTGGACGATCTGGGCCGTGCCAGAGAGGGCGTAGCGGGGCCGCTCCGGGGCGCGCAGAGCGGCGAAGCGGGGCGGCCGCGGGTAGCCCGGCGGTGGCGGCGGCTCGGCGGGGCCGGGGCGGGGCGGTCCCCGCTGACGGCGGGACTTGGCGCGCCGGTTCTGGAACCAGACCTGGGGAGAGAGGGCGGCGGTGAGGGCGGGCGGGGGCGGCCCCGGGGCGGCGCGGCGCAGCGCGGCCGGCGCCCCTCACCTGGATGCGGGACTCGGGGATCTGTGTGGCGTCGGCCAGCTTCTCCCGCAGGTAGATGTCGGGGTACATGGTGTCCTGGAAGACCAGCTCCAGCGTCTCCAGCTGCGCTGCCGTGAAGCTGGTCCGCTTCCGCCGCTGTGAGGCCACCGGCGACCCCTCCGCCGCCCCGCCGGTCCGGCCCGCCGGTGCCCGGCTCCGCTCCGCCGGGGGAAGAGCCCTGAGGGCGGGTGAGGCCGGGCCGGGCCCGCCGCCCCCCGCCCATCTGCCTGCGGGGAAGGCGGGCGGCTCCGCCTGGGGCTCCCCGAAGCGCAGCGCGGCCATGGCAGCGGGCGAGGAGGGGGCCCGGGCTGTCCAGCTGCCCTTTATAGCCGGGGAGGGGGCTCGGCAGGGGCGGGGGTTCGACGGGAGGCGGCACGGCCCCGTGGGGAAGGTGGGCGCGAAGGTCTGGGTCCCCCGCCGAGCCGCCTCCTCCGCACCTCAGGTTTACTGGTGGGGTGCCCGCGTGGGGCGTCCTCTGCCTTGCTCAGCCCGGAGGCCTCAGCGGGGCCGGGGCACCGCAGCCCCACGCGTGCCCGAGGGGTGGGTGATGGCTGCGCAAAACACGGCCAGCAAAAGGGAGAGTGGGGCCGGGTTTGCATCTGCCTTCCGTGGCCAGAACCACCTGGTATTGAGAGGTTGGCACCCCAGTCCCATAGCTGGGTTATTTCTGATACAACATCTGGGATAATAGGGTTACAGCTTGCACCTTCCCGCTACCGGTGTGGAGGCGGGCGTTGTCCAGCAGCTGTCCACTTTGGTGAGGGATCTTGCATAGCATGAGACTCAGAGTAAACAGAAGTTATCTCCTCCTGTAGCTGCTCTGTTTGCAGTGCTTTGCTGCGAGCTGTGAGGCTGGCGTACAGTCTCCTGCTGTGTCCGCTGCTGCAGAAACATCTCTTTTCTTTTTAAGATGCAAGGTAACTGCACCTGGAGAGCCCCAGGAGCTCAGACAGGCCAGAGACAGGCGCTGGCGTCACCTCCTCTTCCTCCCACTTGCTAACGCCTCGGTGCTCCCACTCGCACAGCCTGGGCACTTCGGGGATAAGTTTCCCAGCTGGAGAGGGTCTGGCACTGAAATGTTGGCCACGCACTTCAGCAGGCTATGCCTGGCCATCAGCAAGGTGCCTGGAAAAGGGTTTGCCCTCATTTTGCTTTACAGGACCATCTCCTATGAAAAGTGCCTTTGTATGAAAGAATGGTGTTTTGATCATTAAAAGCCTTTTTAAAAAGCTTTATTCCTGAAGCATTTGTAACTTTGTGTTTTTCGTTAATGAAGTTTTTAGGTCATTTGTTCCCAAAATCATGGCCTGTAGTCTGCAGATGGCAGGCAGAAACGTGAGACTTGTACAGCGTCCTCGATTAGCAGTGTAATGAGAGGGCACAGGGGTGAGAAGAGGCACAGGTGAGTGGTGATCCGGAAAGCATGGACAGCATTATTTGGGGTTTTTAATAAAGGACTCGGGGAGGGTTGAATTACTCTGCAGATTCTGTGCAGGTTTAGAAGAAGCGATACCAAAAGGAAATTACTCCATGTTACATTTACATGACAAATATTTTACTTTATTCTACATCCCGTAACGTTTGCTGAAAAACACAAGCAGAGGTTTCTTTCCTGTGTAATGTAGAATAGAGATTGACATCCTTTAGGTTTCTGAAGGATTTAATCCTCCTTCGAATTATGCCCTTATAGGGATATTGATTTAGGTTTCTAGGATTTGGTTAATGTGGATTAAGTATGTCAGACAGAGGGAGCAGCTTTTTCAGGGAAATGTGTTTTTTCACACATGTACATGTGTTTTAATTTAAGCAGCAGCAGCAGCCCAGGCTCAAGTAGCTGCTGGGACCACAGGCTCCCCACTGTTCGCCCCCATCCTGCTGCCTTCCCTTTAGCTGAGTGGATTGCTAAGCTGTATGTGGGTCCACACCGTGTGATCAGGAAACTCATCCAAGTTAAATTAACTGTACAGTAACAGCAGGGTTGCTTTTTTTAATCCAGCTCTGGGATTCCCAGCCTGTGGGTCACCAGCAGCCCCTGGGAGGGCCGTACAAAGTGAGAGGGCACTGCCAGGTGGAGCGGGAGGGAGATGAGGGGATCCCACCTGAGGGTGCTTCTAGGACTGCCACCACCTGGGTCTGAGGCTGAGCTAGAAAATGACAAAACTGAGACAGACTGCCCAGGAGCTTGGTGGTTTTCAGTGTCAGACTTCCCATTAAGATGACTGCTTTATCAGTGTATATTGAATACATACTCAGGAAAGAGCGAGTACTGGCAGCTAATTGACCTATTCCCAACTCATAAATCTGGAAATGGGCTGACTCTTTGATCTCTGGCTGCTGTGGCATCCTTCAGGACAAAAGCTTTCTCAGTTCCCTTGCACTTTACGGTACCGGAGGTGTTCCAGTAGCTATCCTGTAACAACAAACATGCTTCCTCTGGTGAGAAAATGAATGGAGGCCTGAAAGCTTGCATTAAGAGACGCAGATATAACCTTTATAGACCATTTTAAAATGTTCGTTTTGTTCCAGTGGAAGAAAAATAACTTCTACATACTAAACTGTGTTGCAATAATCTTGTCTATCCGAGCAGTTTGAGCGCTAGTCCTGCAACACGGAATAGGAAGCCTGAGTTTTGCAGCTCTGTAAAACAGGCCAGGGATACCTGTGCTACGGTGACTGAATCATGGGCAAAATGGTCAGTGCCCTGAATGCAGCCCAGAATTACACACACAGGCTCCAGGCTACGGGGTTCACACTCAGTCACTGAATTACCCGTCTGCGGATGATTGCATTTGCTAGCAGCCATTCCTACCGTTCACCCGTGAGCGGCTGAGGCAGCTCCAGGCGGGCCGGGCTGTGCTGCCTGGCCACACACCTTTGGGGCTGCCTTCTGTTTGCTTCCACTCTCTCTGCCTCAGTTTCCTTCTCTGGGCTGGCTGGCTGATACCAGCATGCTGATGTATCTTGGTGATGAGTCCTCTCCTGTATACCAGCAGTATGTGCTGGATGTGAAAGCACGACCTGGACAAGACAAGAGCCCAGGAATCATTTTTTTCCTGTTGCTCAAGGCATTACACACCAGTTTCCTCTGTGGGATCCTGGTGGCCACCCTTCTGTATCGGCTTGGTTTCAAAGGGATCTAAGACTGAAGACAGGTATGGGGGACAGTGCTCTGACTGTAGAGGAGTGTGCACTTAGGTCAAGATCAGAGTAGAAGGGTTTGCCTTCTCCTAGGCAAGCAGGATGGCATGAAAGACAGCTCTTTGCTTTCTTCTACCAGTTCTCTCCCCTCCCAACGTTGGCACTTCTCCACAGCTCGCGCAGTGTTGTCCCACCGAGGTGCTGGAACTGATGCTGTTGAGGTGCTGCAGTGTGCCTGCAGAAAAAAGCACCGTGTCTGAATTCAGCAGAGTTTCCTTCTTCCTTTCCCTGACAAGAAGTTTTGCATCCTGCTGTACCCCTTGTAGTCTAACAAGGTTTCCAATGCCTTGTAGGTGCCACCAACTGCATGGAGTTATACCAAGGTAAGGGCTAGAAGCATTTAGGGAGACATTCAGACTTTTGTCCCTTCCTTTTCTGCATACTCCCTTTTATTTGTGTACTGTCTGGGCACAAAGGGGGATTTTACTTCTTCCCTCAGGACGCGGAAGCTGTAAGTCCAGAAGTGGCTTCCTGTTGAAACTATGGTGGCTAAGCTTCAGCTGGAGAACATGCTATCATGTCATCACTGCCAGCTCTGAGCATCCAGTGAGGATAAGACAGGCTCTGAAACACTGAGAATTTGGAGAAGGCGGCGGGAGATGGGCCTTGTGCAGGGTTTGCTGGCCTGCCAGTTCTTCAGTCTTTGGCATATCAAGCTGGGGAGGTTCTCTCAGGCTGTTGAGGACCACAAAGTCATCTTTTAAATGTGCAGATTAAGATCCTGCCTTATGCGTGTTGTGGAGCTGGGCTTGGGAAGCATCCCAGAAGGCACGGCAAGAGGAGGCAGCAGTGTGACATTCAGTCATGTCTCGGCTGCCAAAGCAAACACACCCCTTTAGTAACTAACACAGACGAGCAGTTCTGCTGCTCAGTCCTGGAGGGGATGAGACATGATGGGTTTTGCCATATAGTGCTTTGTAATGACTTGTACAGCCTTTGCTGCGTTAAAACTCCTCTGGCTTGTCACATCACTTTGTTCCTTCTAGGACTCTGCAGGGAGACAGCTCTTGCACCGTATTATTTTCATACCAGCAAAGCTTATTTTTTTTTTTCTGGTGGCTGACATTAACATGAATTCTCTGGTGTCTAACCATGAGATTGAAGCTTTTAGTAGTGCAAATTTGCTGGTCTCTTGACTCCGTGACTAAACTTGCAAAAACTTGGTATCTTGGAGACCTCCATTTCTACATCAGTTTTAACTGAAACTGGCCAAAAGGTTCAAAAGCTTCTATTAGGAGACTGACCCAAAAAGGACCAGTGGTCACACAAACCCGAGTTCATTAACTCAGAGGAAGTGTAATAAAACCAAACCCGCATTTTGGCTGTTAAGTCTTAGCTTAAGATTAAGCTGTGTTGAAGAAGGAATGCCTGTGTAACTATCTCACAAATAAAATTACTTCTAGACCAGACACATTTTTCTGGTTGCATACATAACTACATTTGCTCAAGAGCTTCTGCTAGCATGAAAATGTTGTATAATTTCCAGCTTCTCTAGCAGGGCCCTGATAGCAAAAAATCATTAATCCACGCTAGGCTTAGGTGTGGAGGGTTTTTTCATTCTACCTAAGAGGAAATCTTTAGATGAATGCTTAATTTACCTCTGATTGCTTCTAGTCACTGTGAGAAAGCTTGTCACAGCTTCCGAATGCTTTTAGACGTCTATCGGGTCTTCCCAATGTACACACACCGAGATCTATATATTGAGGCACATCCAGGCTTTTAGGTAGAGTTCTGAGATCTCACAGTGATGTCACGTTTATAATTTGAACTTCTCCTTTTGTAGTGTTTGTGTTTTTCGCCCTCACAGCTGTAACAAGAAAGAGCTTGAGAAGGCGCATTGTGTACAGTCCTCACTTTGGCATAGTTTGCAGATGTCTCGAAGTGTGTTCTTGAGACACCTGAGCTGCCTGTCCATCTTGGATGTTCAGCTGTGTCCCTGAGAGCTCCTCCTCACCAGATCCCCGGCAGGGTGCTGAGGTCATCCACACTGCCTCACCCTGCGCATCATCTTCTGCTCCTAGGAGAGTCCCAGAACAGAACTCAGCCTCCCTGCAGACAGGGACAAGCCCTCTATAGAAAAGAGGGGTTTTGCTTTCGTGGCCAGCCCAGGAAGCATATTTGATGGAGAGGGCTCCTTCTGCCTCTCAGAAGGATGGACGATGGCACGCTCACACTTCGGGCTGTGCTGCTCCCATTGCACATGTGTGGTGGGTGTGATCAATGACACAATGACTTGTCTGAAGATTGCCGCAGGCTGAGGGTGCCACTATTGCATTCAGAGCTCCATCTCTGGTCTCTTGTGTGGTCCCAGGGAAAATGCTGACTTCTGCACCTCGGCTTCATCATCTGTAAAACTGAAATAGCTGTATTTGTCTCTGACCTCAGGCTCGCCTCTACCCGTGAGTGAAGCGGATTCAGTGTTTTACTACAAGGTCAGAAGCATCACTCAGCTACCCTTCAGGCTGTCCCTAGGCTGTCCCAGTTGGCAGCAGGCACCTGGGAGTGAAAGGGGGAGCGGTGCTGTCCCTGTTGTGTGTCTGACCACATCAACCTTGGCAGTGCAGCAGTATCCTGAATAGTGACCTGTGACCAAGGGGCTGCGCTGAGCCCCTTTCAAGGGCTTTTGTAACAACAGGTAAGAAATACGTGATGGAGCCCATCGCATTGGAGAATGATGTCAGAGCCTGGTGACATCAATCCCCAACGCAGGACACTGCTCTTGCAGCCCAGTCCAGCTGCAGTGCCACCAGTTATTCCAGATCACAGAGTAAAGGGCCAGTCTTGCCCAACAGCTCTATGCACAGATCTTCCACGGGGCTAAAATAAATGTGATGTGACAAGCGGTTGTGTTCTCTCTGAACGATGACTGTCTTGCTTGGCTAGGATCTGATTACATCTATACATGCATGGTCTATTTTCCTTTGAAAATTAAACTGCTGTCTCTCTTTGGTTTTGACAACAAGGAACTAATAGCATCTTGTGACTTTAGCCCTGTGCTTAGGAGGGGGATGTGACTTGGTGGGGTAAGCTATTTCCTGAGAGGTGTGAGACATGACTCTGAGACCTGGCGGTGCCATTCGTGTATTCTCTTCCGACATGTTGATAAGAGCTTCAGACACACAGAAAGCCTTGAAGAAAGCAGCCATGGGGGAGGCGTAAGAACCTAGCAAATGCATATGAAAAGATCAAGGGCCTGCATTTGCTAAATCCCAAGGGGAACAGATTTGGGGCAAGATGCCCAGGTTCAGAGAGGACCCAGACATAGCAAAGGGGCAAGAGCTGAGTATGTCTGATGGCTGGCAGCTGGCTCCCTACCTCTGGAGGGAGAGGAATATCAAGGATTCAGGAGCAGGAGGGAGATAAGAGCAAATGGTGGGGGTGGGAAGAGGGAAAGGGCAATAGGGAAGAAGATACCTGGAGATAGAAGAGTCTGGTTGAAAGGGCACGGGATGTTTAGGGTTGAATTTAGACACTCAGCCCACCTTTGAGTTTTGAGATACCCTGAGAATGGCAATGTGTGTACCTGACTTTCATTGTTGCTTTTGCAGTGCGTGGGCCGTCCCACAAAGATTGCTGTGGCAGCAAGCCCTAGGCTTAAACAATTCCTTGATGCAATTTATCTCCGTACCCTCTCTGATTTTATAGCACGTGGTGTTGCGAGAGAACCTAAAGCCTCTCCTTAAAAGAGCTCACCGTGTTGCTTTGCTTACTCGCATGCTCTGAACAAGGTCATACCTCATTCTTAGAGATATTTCCTTAATGAAGACTTTTATCACAATTGTTGATGCAGGTGGTTGTATATATAAAATTACTGGGTTACCTGAACTCCCAGTAATGTTTAATTAATTCACTGTACAAATAAAGGAAAAAACTCTCTGCAGATGAAAAAAAAAACCCACCAAAAAGAAAGAAGATAAGAACGTAAGAGCTAAGGAAAAAGACAGACCCTGTTCACCTCCTTTTCATACAGCACCTACTTAGGAGAGGCAGCTCTCCAGGGTGCAGCCAGAATACGCGCACACAGCAGGGCTGGCAGGGTCATATGTAACAGCGAGGCCACATCCTCTTTTAACAGCACTGAATAACAGAACGAAAAGCTCCAAACAGTCCCTTCGTTTCCTTTTTCAGGCTCCTTGGCCTTAGCAAGCAGCGTTAAGGCATTGTTTTGTACCTTTTCTTGGCAGACTCCTAAACTCTTATCATCATCCCCTGCACGTGGTGAGGTCTTCCTTCTACCCTGACTTAGCAAATGACAATCACAAGATTCTAAGATTCTCTGTTTCTGTTTTGCATTGTGTGATATCTGTTCGAGTGTGTGAGCTGCTGAAATTAGTAGATTTTTATGAGAATTTAACTTTATTTTTTTTTACCTTTTTTTTTTTTTGGTTAAAGCTCATGTCTCATGGTTATTGAGAAAAGGATCCAAATGTGAAGCAAATTTTTCTCCAATGGTTCAAAACCAGAAGGCAATACATAGAACCACAACTTTGCTGGTAAGCTCAGATGCCTGTTACGATAGGAACATGGATCTGTCATTCTTCAGCTGGCTTCCCTGCGCTTCCCTGCTGCTGCTCAGGCAGGCACCAAAGCTGGTCTTCTGGCTTCTGTCTCGCCATTCATTCTAAACGTTTCCCATCTTCTTTTCTGTGTTGGAGATGAGGGACTGTTGGTCTCATGTATCATGGCATTTGCACCAAAACCATTTTGGTTTACTCTAGCATTTTTTTCTGGCATGTTTCATTTCAAAGATATTCAGGCCTCTGTTTGGAAGGCTTTTAGCTTTAGCATGTAGATGGAAGGTGGGAAGTTCCACCTGAGTTGGGGATTTGCAGCTGATCATTAAACCAGCAGTTTCGGGTGATGGTAGCTGGGGAGTGCAGTGGTTACTATGCTGTTTGATGAAGTAATTCTCTTCCATGCATGAACTGACTCATATTTCTGTGCTATTTAAAATCACGCTGAAGACATGAAAAAGAAAGAAAATACCACGCGATGAACCCAGTAGGCATTATTCCTGTGGGTTATCCTGATCTTTTGTAAGCCCACGGCACAATTTTCTGGTGTCTGACTCACGCAGAAGCTCCACGCATTTGCATAGAAAAGGATCTGTGCCTTCCTCCCCCACTATCCCATCCTTTGGCCTCGGCCACCCCAGATAAGCCGTCAGGTATCATCCCACACGTTGCCTCACTCCTCTCTGCAAACACACTCTCTAGGGTGTCCCTGCCCTCTGCCCTGGGCCCATGCTCCCCTGGGGCTGCCCTGCTCAGGCAGCCCTTGCCCCAGACCTTCAAAATGCCTCGTGTTCTCTCGTCCGCATTTTATATGACAGCTCTTTTTCTTCCTCTAGTATTCAAGCTCAGATTCTCTGCTTTTATTTCTGGCACTGTATTTTTTCTGTTTGACTTTGGCCCCAGTTGTCAAGGGTGCACCCTTGTCACCTCCTTAGTCTAATCCTCTCCTTTGTTGTCTAAAGGTCTTCCTCTCTTTTATTGGTACTTTTATCTCTTTCTCCATTATCTTTTAGTCCCCTTGATTCTTTCCCCTCTCTTTTGCATTTGACCAAGCTTGTCTTACACATATTACTTGGGGGATTTAAGTCTTTTCTACTTGACAGCTTTTCTTCTCCGCACCCTGGAAGTTTCCCTGTGCCACTGGGCACATGCCAAAGAGCAAATACATTTATTACTCCAAATGAGACAACTGTAATCCTAGATCAAGAGTAACTCCAGGCGGCAGTGATCGCAGCAGCTCTCTACCGCCTTCTTAGCCATCCCCCGTATCTTTAAGAGACCATCTTTTTCCTTTTTTGCTGTTGTACCTTCACACCTGGGAGGCCGTCTTAAGGTCTTTGAGGTAAGAGAAGGTATAAAGGAGTGATGAGAGTTTGCTGCAAGGCTTGGGTGATCAAAAAAGGATGCAGCAGTGACCTAGTGTAGGTTTCTATTTGCAGTTCCACCTCTGCTATCCTCTTTTGGCACCACCCTTGGGTTCGCTGTTAATGCCTGAAGCACGACTGTAGACAAAGTCTTTATAACAGTGACAAGAAACTGCAAAGCTGGGCACAATATCATGTCAATCACAGCATCACGTGGGTGTTTTACATCACGTACATCTTGGTCAGTGCAAGCATAGCAACATTTGTGGTTTTCTTGCATTTCAAAAAGGCTGTATTTCTCTCAGATCTTGCCAGAATAGAAAAATCTGAGGTCTTCAAAGAGCAGAATTGAGAAGATAAGGAGTTTCTTTGATTAATCCCTCTTGGTTGAACTGTCCTTCCTCCGCGTTTTGTATTTCTTATCAGATAAGGCAGCAGGAGTCTTGACATGCACAGAACAGTCCAGGAGAAACAGGGAACCTGCTGATACTGAAATCCTGACAGGCTGAAGACTGATCCTCCCTGCCCACAGAGCATGAGTTTGCATCTCTTCAGACAAATGGTGATCCTTCCACTGGCTGCACGGCGCAGGCTTCTGCTTGAGGACCCGGGATGATTCCCGGCTGTGAGATGTGAAGAGCCGCACAAGAGCAAAGCCCTGTATGTTGCACTCTTTTCTCATCCTAACAAAGTGTCCAGAATGTGTGTGAGCACTGACCTCCTTCATCTCAGGTCTTTACATTTCAGCTTTCCACAGCAGCAAGTCGCCATTAACAGCGTACAGCCAAGTCTGGGCTGTCCAAACGTATATGTCAAATGCCACTGTCACTTGCCTGTGCCCCCATTGCTGAAGGGAAGGTGCATGGCACGCTGGCAGAGACACACAGGGTTGTTCCTTGAAGATCCCTGTTCCAGAGTAGGATCAGTGCCTGCTTCCTGCTCTCCAGGCCTTTCTCTAATCTCGAAGCAATGCAGCTTCACCAGATTCCTTTGGCTAACCAAAGTGGAAGAGCTGGTTTCAGAAGGGAGTTTTGCTTAGGACCATGTGAAATGCGTACGCGCAGAGCTGCAGAAGACTCGATCATTGCAGGTCTGCCTGACCTCTTTGTCGACATTTCACAGGGTCCTTTCTCAAACTCTTGCCAGGGTTTTCAGCAGATGGAGAAACTGTGGACCACACCACCAGTAGGAAAGACTTACTCATTTTTTCTTCACGACAAAAGGATAGACGCTCCTGTGAAATCCCCTCTGTATCTGTGGGCCCGGGTTGTTGGTTTTCTCCATGTAGGCACGTAGAAATCATGAATCGTGAAAAAAAGGAGTCATGAAGTGCTCTTTGGAGCACTTGCAGAATAGCCATAGTTTAGATAATTGCAAATTTTTTTTTTTTTTGCTGGGAATTGACCATTGAGCACAGTGTGAATAGGAAGGGGAACACTAAGGTGAAAATACCTTTGGTAGCAGTGCCTCCAGTAGGCTCAGCAGAAATAAGCAAGGGATGTACCTGCTTTGGCTGGCACTGGTTTGGTGAGGAAATGCCTCCGTTAGACCTATTTATTGACAAAACACTCCTAGTGTGGCTGTTGCTATATAGCAAAGTGTTATTTTCCGCCTCCTTCCTGAAGAAAACAAGCAGTGCTTGTTAGAACTGCGTTTTTGTTACAGCTCAGAAGAGCAGAGGGCAGCATTGTTAACATTGTGGGGATGCTGTAGGGCACCGCTGTCAGTTGACCTGCATGAATTACATGGGCGACGTGTGCCTGGGTCAGATGATGGTGTGACACTCTCCACTGGTCACCTTGTGTAGTGCCAGGTGGGAGCACAACATACAAGGGGCAGCAACAACCTTGGGTGAGGCTGGAGAGGACTTCTGTGGTTGCTGGTGTAACATGTGTAAGCAGAAACTCATTTGACATTTTGGAAGGGGGAAGACAGTGCTGATCATTCCTGGCTGCCGCGCTGGGTACCTGCCGATGCACTTGGCTACGAGGATGATGCATTTTCCAGCACAGAGGAGGCTTGTGTCCATGCCATTTTAAGGTTAAATTGTGACATCACACCCTTGAGACAGTAAACAGTGGCAGACTGTGAAAAGGGCTGCAGCAGTCACTCTTACCCATGACATTTTTGGCACGCCATGTAACCAACGCCCAGGGAGGGCTCTCAGACTGTGGTGATGCACTGTCTCCTCACATTTTGCAACCTTTCCTGGTAAAGGTAGGCTAGACGTCTCTGGCTTGGCCTTTTAAATGGACTTTTTGCTGGATCAGTGGAGCCCTGCAAGATGAAACAGGGCAGGTCAGCAAAAGAGTAAGACGTTGGCATTTCCCCATGAGATCTTTTAGGGTCTCAGATGGAAACCGAACGATCTTCAGTCACAGACTCAGGAAACCCAGGCCATTCACATGGAGTATGTCCAGCGGTTTAGTAGTATAAATATTCAGACACACACAAGCACAGGGTGGATTTAGGAGTTTCAGGGGCTAGACCTCATACAGTCAGCACTGGTGAAACCTCTACACTAAATCTTTATTTGGCAGTGTTTCAGCCTCCCATATTTTATTGTACCCTAGTTTGCGTGTCTTCTATTGCACAGGAATTCCCTGAGCAGCAGCCTTGAGAGAAACTGAACCAAAAGTGTCTTTCGAATATCCCACATGGCGGAGAAGCAGTTACATACAGCAGTCACAGCGGCTGCTTCTATTCTTGTATCATCACATCTGTTGTCAGCCAACAGATGTGATGATGGGAAGAGAAAAGGGAGCCTGGAAAGCAACCTGGGCAACAATTTGGATACTTTGGGGGAAAATACTTGATTAGTATGTGTAATTTCAGCTCCACAGGCTAGTGTCATTGCTAGCTGGACAGAAATGCCAGGCAGGCATCTCGCATCTCATCTCTTTCTAGCAGGCAGGGGAGGCATGTGGATTTTTGACACGAGTAGCTCAGGTGAGTTCATGGAGCGTTGCAGCGTGGAGGGCCATCCTAGCCCAACCCTTTCCTGAGTCTCTAATCCCCTTGTGTTAGCTACAGAGATTGCGGAGTACAGCCACGAGTTGCTCTGAATTGTTGTGGGGAGTCCCCATCTTCAGGTTTATGGGACTTGTTCCCAAACTGTTCTCCCTTGTGCTACTGCACAAGATCCTCAGGGCAGTGGTGTGCCATGCTGTGAGGATTTAAAACAACGCAGAGGTTTCATTCAGGAGGTCTGTGCTGCAGCAGATGTCATCCTCAGGGACCGATATCCTCAGTACCCCTGAGTTCTGGATAAGCTTCCCCCAAACACAGCTTCTTTATTTTCTTAACAGTGAGCATGGTGCAAAGCACTCTCCCAAAAGCTCTGGAAGTTGTTGGTCTGGTCCATGAAGGGGCTTGGCTGTGTGATGCTCCTCGCCCATGGTTTTTACTGCGCAGCTGCTTTTACCCAGGTTCCAGCAGCATCACGGTGGCACCAGTGATAACGGTGTAAAACCATTTAGCCTCTTTTGGTCTGGACAGTCGTCTGTGAGGCACTACGAGAGCTACCTGCTCACTCGGTCACTACGGCTGTCAGTCACTGCTGACTGGGGCCAGATTTGGATGCTGGACATGAGAGGTTTCACCCCGTCGTTCTTCTCCAGAGGCCGCTGCTCTTCCTGAAGAAGGCTTTCAAGAGCACTTCTGATGGACACAGGAGAAAGAAGAAAACACACCCCCGGGCTTTTACTTCCGTGCTGGCATTGCATTGCTTCCTGTGACCCTCTCTCCTCCCAGCAACGCACAGGTCGGGTGGAATATATTTTAAAGCGAGACTCTATTTAGCTGTGATGTCAACTGCAGCCAACTAAAAAAAGCTCAGTAATGCTCTTTGAAAGTGTAACAGCTGCTGCTCTATGCACTCTCTGGTGTATTACCAGTCTGCCCTATTTCATGTGCACACAACCAAAATAAAATATTATAGCAATCATCTTATTATATAGTTCAAGGAATTTGGGACAGAAATTCCCCAGAAACCATGAGGAATTCAAGGTTAGACAAACTGGGTAATTTTACACAGTTTGTTAACAGAAAGGTAATTTTATCCGGCTTTGCAGCGTGAACTTCTACCTAGCACTTGACTGTGCGCTATCAGCAATCCCTACATAGTGACAACAGAGCAGCCAACCGCTCCGTTGGGCAGTTCTGCTGGATGTTGTTCACATACAGTTATAAACTGAGCTCTTGCGTGAGGCAAATCCAGTAATACGTTATCCAATGTATGAAAAGTATTTTAGTCCTTAACTGGATGTGGCCACACATACTTGAAAAGCACTAACCAGGCCAAAATTTCTCTGTTTAAGGGGAAAACTGTTTAAGAAAACATGATTTATTAATCTAGAGTGAAGAATGAAAAGTGAATGACTGTGGAATTGTGCTAGCACTACACAGCGTCGCAGTACTGGAGATGCGGTCTCGGCTGGGTCTCTAAGGACAGCACTGAAACTGTGGACGCTGTAGTAAAGCCAACTCTTTTCTAAAATCTGAACAATAAATATTTAGGAGTAATCCCTGCATTTCACTCTGTGGATTTCCTTCTGCTGAGGACCTTCATACATATTCCAGGTATGTGTCTCTGTTTTACTAAAATGTGGGAAGATTGAGCGACCTGCCCGCGGTTATGCAAAAGCCAGCGAGTGGCAGAGCTCTGGCTCTGCCTCTCCCTTCCCTTAACACTACCAGCAGTCCATCCAATTCAGTTTTCTGCAACCAAATGAGACACTTCAATCACTGAGTCCGGGAAGCAACAGCGACTTATAAAAAAGACAAGGAAATGTTTCTGAAAAAATCAAGTGAGAGTTGATAACGTGCTTTGACTTTGCCCATTGGGAAGTGCCCGGTTTGTGGTGGTGTTTGCCTGGAGTCCTGCCGAACTGAGCCCTGACTCAGCGGGGTCCGTCGTGGGGATCAGCCAGGGGACAGCACCCTCCTGCCTCACGGAGCCCAGTGGATCAGCCCCAGCGCCAGGTCCCTTCTGCACCCTCGACAAGACTAAGCAGTGCAAGGTGGCCACAGTGTCGCAGGCAGGCTGATTTTGTTTGTTTTGCAGAGCAGATAGGGCCTTTGTAGCGTGGGTGAAGAACAGCCTGTTCCTAAGTGACGCTTAAACTTCTCTGACAGAGGTTTGAAGGGACGGTGAGCTCACCAGTCTGCAAGGAAATGGTCAGCTGCCAAACACGGCTGTTCCCAAAGGTGACAGGACAGTTAGTCAATGTGAGGAACAATCTGGCATCAGAAACAGCTGCTGGGACAGAAGCACGCACATGGCGGGGTGGGCTTGGCCGTGTCTCTGAGCGCGGGCTGCGCCCAGCTCCCAAGCAGGACTGCTTCACCCATGAGGAAATCGGAGGCACCCAGAAATGAAAGCAAGTAGTTTCCAGTTGCACGGGAAGCTTGGGAGGGAGCCAGGGAGCATCCTCCGAGCCCAAGCATGGTGCTGCAGGTGCAGGTCTATCCTTCCCCGGCGTCTCTCTGGAAACCCCTCAGGCTCCCCCACTTCGCCAGGGTGCTTGGCAGTTCTCTGTGCTGTGGGGACGGGCGAGCGGGTTAGCAGGGTGAGGAGCCGACTGGGGGAGATAGCTTCTGGGGTGTACAAATACACGTGCAAACACACACCGCACGGCTGTTTAAATAAAGTGAGGCTGAAGAAGGGTGACTTGTGTCAACAGACAAAGATGAATTGACATGCTGCAGCATGTAGCAATATGCTGTCAGGTCAGAGCTGGCACGTTTTTTGTGTCCAGCCATGTATACGTAATGGTATCACAGATGGAGCTGAGTTGCTGCATAATTTAAGGTTGTGGGGGTTTTTTAATGGCACCTAGGAAACAGGAAACTGGAAATCCTTGAACACTCAATAACTTCCCTGCCAAAGCCTTAATTGTCCTCTAATAGTCTGCAGATTATTTAAGACTTTCCTATATCCGCTGATAACGAAGAGCTCAGTTCTTTAGGTATTGAGCAGCCTCCATTCTACATAGGGATGGCTGAGACTTTTTGCAAAGCTTTTGTCTACCTTTGTCTGAGGCTTTGTGACAACTAAGTGGCTTCCACACTTCTAGAAGCGAGACCGGTAAAATCATTGGCCGTGAGCCCGTTTGTTCACAGGAGAAAAGAAAATAGGACTGCGATCCTACAAGGCTGACAAGATGAAGCTGTCTGTCTCATACAATAGCCATAGAAACCTCAGGCTCCTGGCGTTCTGGCTCCCTGGCTATGATTTTCCACAGTGACCAAGTAATTTGTGTAATCCTTTCACTCCCTCTTTGTAGAGTCTTGGAGCTTTAGGTTGTCAGAAGCAATCATCAAACTGACTCCTGCAAGGCATTAAAGGGCAAGATCTTGCAACGTGTCAGTGGGGTAAAAAATAATAACTTTTTTTTTTCAAAACAGATGTTTTCCCTCTAATATATTTGAGAAAAACAAGCTCTTTCAAAAAAGAAAATTAATTGAAAACCTGGATCCTTCTGCAATGAACGTGGTGCTAAAGCTGGGATCTTGTTTCTTTCACTTGTGGTTAGAGTATTTTTCTTCTTCGGTTCTTCCGGACTTTCAGTCCTCCTGAAGGATTTTTCTCTTGACTCCTAGATGACTGTTAAAAAGTTTAAAATTGTTAGATATTTTGTAGTGCATTGAACTACTTGCCTCTAAATAAGTATTATTTTCCTCAAACCAGTCATATTGGATACTCTGACTTATTTTTGTGGGATTTGGGAGTCCAAATCAGGACCAGCCCCTTCCTGACGTGACTACTAAAGCCTGGGGACTGGGTTATTCTGTTAAAGAGATCAACAGTGAGATAATTACATTTTGCACACAAAACTTAGTGAGGGGGTGGGAACAAGTACCCACTGACCTGAACGGGGCATTTGGCACCACAGTGATAAGGTTCATCCAGCAAAGATTGCTACTGCCCTCTCTTTGAATAGAGAGATTAGCAAGAGCTGGCTGCCTGGCTAACAGGTTCTGGGAGGTGCTGGGCACACAAGTGTTTGGGACCCCACCTGGCAAGGAAAGTCCTTCCCCAGATTTTCATCTGGAAATAAACGTCAGTTGGTGTTGCAAATAGCAGAGCCTGCTCTCTAGCTGGAAAATATTGTTCTGCTGTTATATAAAGGCTACTCAACGATTACAGTGACAGGCTTTATGGGGGCCTGTAATAAAAGCAACACACAAAAGAAGATGTTACATTCACATGTGTTTGAGCCTAAGGGCTTGTCTATACTGAAGATTTTTGTTTTTTGGTTTTTTTTTTTGCTGTGAGGTTAAAGACACTCTCTTCCTGCCTGTGTCTGTATAGCTACATCTAAACAAGGGCTTTTATCAGCCCAACTGTGTCAGCAAGAGCCCCAGCTCTTAACTCACGTAATTGCACTGGTAAGGCTCCCCAAGTGGGGGCCAGCTTATACAGATTCTGCAGACGGAAGGAAGCGAGAGGATTGCTCCTCTCATCGCGATAGCGTTTTATCTCGGGGGCCCGGTGCTGACATTCGGAGTGTTGTTAACCTCTGCTATTTAGGACTGGTGTGTAGGAGCGCGTCACCACGGAATCAGGCATTCAGATACTTCTCTCCTGGGAATACTTCGCTCCTGGAATAATGGCTGGTAAGATGTAATCACCTTGGTTAAGCTTTTCCTTTGAGAACTCTTGCCCTGTTTTTCCCTGACGAAACTCCCTCTCACGCCAGCCATCCTGGACCCTGTTTTACATGAGATACATGATGAGGACTCCTGTGGACGACTCCACCACTACTTTAAATGATATGTTAATGTGTCATTCCCCTCCTCATTCCAAGATTTCATTACCTTACAGCAAAAAAGGGCGAAAGGAAGGAGGGCTGCGTTTCTCTACGAGGCAGTACTGCCTCTGAAACCCCGTCGTACCAAAACACAGCCTTCTGCAGTGACCGGGAGAGGAGCCACAGTCTCTGCAAGAGGAACGTCTGCAAGCCAAGAAATGACACCGTTACTAGCACAGCCCCTACACAAACATAGATTTGTGACTCTGCCTTGCAACAAAGGATCTGGCATTACTTTTGTGAGAAAGGACGATAGTGCTTATCTCCTTTGAGGACAGCCCACTCGCAGATAAAGAGAACGGGAAGTCCTGCCTCTGTAATTTGTCCTGTGCTGTTCATTAGGAAATTGATGTGAGGAGGTATTAGCTCCAGGTTTCCCTCTTTGTTCACCAGCCTTGTGCATCGTTATCTGCTCTGATATTATTACCCTTCACAAGAAAGAGAAAAAAAAAGAGTGCAGAAAATTATGTCGCCAGTCTGATGGGACCTGCGTGACTCCCAGCAGTTCTGCTGCGCAGTAGATTTCAGTCTACAGTTGTCACCACTGTGAACAACTTCCAAGGTCCACAAAGCCACAAAGGGATGGAAGTCAATAGATTAGTCCCACTGTGCAGGATCTGCCTCTCCACCAGCAGTCCACAATCAGAAGAGGTTGAAATTGCCTGCTGGAGTGCGATTCTACTCACACAAAGTGAGAGAGATAAAAATACACTTCCTGCACTGAAAGGATGTTCATTAGAGCAGAAGAGCACAGGTAGGGAAGAAAACTACCTAGGGATCTGACTATCCGGTAGCCGCGGGGTGGCTGGGTTGGTGTAGCTACTTCTCAGGCTGCGGTTTGGTAGTACAGCCGAGCTGATCTACAAGCCGGTTCCTGTCCATGCTTCCTGTTTGCTTCCTTTCCTTATATTGCATCTAGTGGCTGTATGGCCACAGGGCAAATCTCTTCATCTGGATGGTCAGAGTGGCGAAATAACCATGCCATAAAAAGTGCTTTTTGGCCAGATCAGCCAGCTGAATCAATTCACTCTGAAGCCACTCCATCGCTGGATTCAGCGCCAGGGAAAGGGCAGGGGAACACAGCTGGGAGCAGCGGTGCAGTGCGACCACCGCTAATTGGCATTAGCTCATGGCTCTAACCACAAGCTGCCCGCAAAAGGACAAACAACCTGCTCTCATCCTCCCTTCCCAGCTCCTGGCAGCGTGTTCCTGCTGCTGTCAGTGCTTTCCTGACCCCTCAGTGGACCAGGCCCGCTCTGGAAGCCAGTAGAGAACTAACCTAGGAAGCAAATAGTTTTCTGCCCTCTTGATAAGGCAAGGGGATTGCCGAGACGTCCAGCGAGCCTAAGAGCTGGCAACAAGGATGCTGATGGGAGTGTGGTGGTGTGCGACTGGGGGCAGACCAGGGTGGCTCCTTCCGACCGCAGCCAGTTAACGAAACCTTTCTCGCTTTAATCCCAAGCAGGAAAAAGACCCCCGAACAACAGCACAAAAAAGTGAGCCACAGCTGAGCAGATGGGAACCAGCTGCATGCTCTCCATTAAAAAGAGTGCATCTGATAATTAGATGGACAGGTTTGACACGTGCTTTTGAAAGGTGTGTTATCCTTCTGTTTGCTGAATGGAAGGAGTGACACGAATAGCACCACATATTGCACACGTAACCTTGCTCTCCGAAGAGTCACGCAGGAGGGTCAGCAAACAGTTCTGCAAAGAAATCCCCTCTCTGCCTATCATTTCCCACACCACTGGGCAGCTTGGAGGCCCAAAGGTAGATACAGTTCATTTGAAAATAAAGGCAAAAGTGAAGGACACGAGAGGGGAGAAGCTGGGGTATGCAGCAGGAGAATGTGTCTGGAACATCAGAGCTCAGGGGCAGGGGTGTGCCGTCTCTGTCCCCTTTGGGGACATGTGCTCATTGGGGCCAGACCCTGACCTGGAGGGACCACTCCTTCTCAAGGTGTTTTAAAAGAGCATCCATAGGTGGTCCGGATTTACACGGATGCAAGTCATTCCTCTGGCTGTTGAGTTACAGTTTTTTCTGGGCAGATAGCCAAAATGCCATTGCTAATTGCATCAATTTCCATGTTCTCTCTTCTGTAAAATCACTTTATTCGAGGAGTTGGTTAAATTCAGGAAGTGCTCAAATTCCAGGCTGTATCTTGTTTAGCAAAGACTTTGTGATAACAGTGCTGTACGACTTCTCTCAACTCACGTGCCTATAACAGGCGTGATTGTTTACACAGTCACGCCGCTGCAGAGGAAGCTGTATCAGCGTGAGATAATTAAACCGGTATCGCTATTTCATTAGACTGGACGGCGCTTTTACGATCAGCTGTAGCTGGTATAACCGCGTCGATGCTACAGGGTGTTTGTTGTCTGTCAAAACGGGAGTATTTAGTGAGGGTGGACTTTAGACACATGTAGGTTCCTCGCTCCAGCACTGTCAATAAACCCGATTTCAGCAGTGTTGCTGACATGGCTAAAATGGCATTGCCAGACCCTACGTCTGATTAACTGTTACTCTGACCTCGAGTAACAATTTAGAGAAGTCAGTGTGAATGTCACCTGTCCATGGGATAGGCTGGGCCGGCCACCAGCCGAATGACAGACATTCTATCAACCCCTCTGCCTTCCCGAAGGGAAAGGAATAAAGGAGAGAGGACTTATGGGTTGGAAAAGAAAACTAAACTGCTTTAATGAAAATAATAACAATAAAATGAAATAGATACAAATATATACAAAACCAATCCTGAACCCAACCACCCTGATGTCAATCACATCCCTGTCACCACTGATGCTGCAGGCAGGCACTGGGGAAGGCCCAGACTGGACTCAGCAGCAGAAGGGAACCTGACGCAGGAGCTGGGTTCCAGAACTGGGTTTCAGGAATGCACGGATTGGGATCGAAGGCAGAATGGACAGAGTCCTCCTCAGACACCGGCCATTGAAGAAGAGAGCTCGACCCTTGTGACCCCTCAGCTTTACACCGAATACGACGTGTCTGGGCTGGAAACACCTTGTTGGTCAAGTGTAGGGTCCCTGTCCTGTCCGCTCCTCCCCGCAGGAGCAGCCCCTCACTTACTGCACCCCCACCGTGGCACACAGGATTGAGCAGTGACCTTGGTCTGCACAGGAGCAAGGACAAGCCAGAGCCTTTCTGCACACCAGTCCCGGTAGGAACTGTACACCATCCAGCGTGATCACTCCAGAAGCAGACACTGTCAGCACAAAGACACCAATAACTTCAGAAGTGCCGCCACTTAGGGGAGACTGAGCTGGAAAGTGCAATCTCTGAACAGAATGAGTTCTGTTCTAACTCAGAGCAGGACATCACCATAAACTACTACACAAATGCAAGGCAGCAGCGCCGTGAATGGTGTTAGCTTCAGAGCAAAGACAACTATTATCCACCCCGCTGTAGAAGAGGTCCCAGAAGGGATACCAAGTTGTTTCCAAAATTGTTGCTGTCCTTCAGAGTTGTCCAACAGGACGTGAAGCACACTGCGCTGTTTGCTCTTGGGTGCCAGGCAAGATTAGACCATGCTTTAAAGGAGATCTCTTGAAGGGAAAAAGAAAATGGAATTGTGGTTATTTTCAGGCATCAACCCAAATTGCACACAGGTTTCTACTCGGAAATTGCATTTGGGTTTCTATGTGGAAATTACCTTTCTCTTTTTTTTTTCTTTCTCTCTGTTTTTGGAGCCTTCATTAGTTCTTAGAAAAATGAAACTATTCAATCCAGAATCCAGAGACCACAGTGGAGGTCTTGCAGAAGTGGAAACATAAAATCTTGAATTGGCTTATTTTTATCCACAGACATATGACATTTGAATAACAATTAGGAATGAAAAAGGACAGATTTTAATGGCTTAAGTGAATTTTCTCTCAATTATCCTGCGGTGCCATTATACACTTTGTTGTCCCAGATCTGCCAATCCCTGCAGGTCCAAACCCAATTTACTCTGTTTGCACAAGTGTTTGGAGTGTGATCCTTGAGTTTAGTGTGTCCCGAGCATCTAAAGAGTTACTGAGAAGATCCGCTCTCTGTCAGCCATACTGTAGGGTCACCCTGGGCTCCAAAATTTCAGGAAAACAATAAGGAGACACAAAAAAAAAAGCAGCTTGGTGGTAGATGAGGTTGAGTGCTCACCAAAACAGGCAACAAATGGGCAGATTCGCTGTAGCTCCTGGGACAAAGATATTTTCCAACAGGCTTAAAGAAAACACCAATTTCTATAAAATTACTGTGATGAAGAAAACTATAAGGGGAAAACAAAAATATTTACATATACTCTTTAGTCTAGATTGTATCAGCAAAGCAATGTAGAGACATAAGCACAAATCCGATTTGTTTTCCTTTGTGTTGCTAGCAGAGTTGGGGGTCCACTGCACTGGAACGGTGCCTCCATGGGTGGTTTTACAGTGCAAGATCAGCTCCTAACCAAAGAGCTTGTGTCCGTCCTCTAAGGAAAGGCAGATAGAGGAAGAGAAAGCCTGTTAATTAAGAACTGAACACTTTCTTCCTTCTGGATCCACTCTATTCCAGCCTGTTCAACTCCCATGAATGCAAAATGAATGAAGACAGTAATGAGAGGAACAGAACTGCCATTTTCTGGAAAAAGGTAAATATTGTCACTAGTAACAAATGCAATTCAGCTGCCAAACCTGGGGGAATTTAATTCTCCCATTACCCTGGTCACCCTCCCAGCAGCCTTTCCTTCCAGACAGTCCACCCCCCTCTCTCCCAGCTACAGGAGCTCTTGGGCTGCTACGGTAACGCCAGGGCTGGGAGGGATGTTCACACCTGGTTTATTTCACGTAGCCATTCCTGAGAAGCTGATAACAATATTCTCACAGTGAATGATTTTCATTTCTGAGCCCATGGCACAGGGCCAGCCCCAGCCGCTCGCAGATTTCATTGGAGATAATCAAACGTTCAGCAGCTGTTGCTCTAGCAAACACTGCATTATGGCACCTCTCACGACGCAGGGCTCCTTCCTCTGTTAGCCACCACTACACAAGTGACACTCCTCCAAAGGACAGCCCCCGCTGCAGGAAGCACACGGATTTCACCCAGGGGTGCCTGGGAGGAAGGGCTGATGGTCTGGTACCTGCGAACACCAGGAAGAGTAGAAGAGCTGTTTGTTCAAGTGAGACTAGTGCTCTGTGGACGTTTTAGTTGCTCACCGTATAATTGCAATAAGTAGGTTGGTATTTTTAACTGTTAAACATTCACCAGCTTGAATTAAATGATTGATTTATTCTATATAATGTTTCTAGGTCTACATTTCTTAGTGGAGGGCACTGTTGCTGGACTAGACTGCCTTGCTGGGACTTGTGTTTCTTCTGTGTTTCTTTTCCCATGCAGAACCAGCTGTTACAAGAAATACAATAATTTACTGGCTGAACTTAGCGTTTCATCTTATCTGTGAATTAAACTAAGGGTTTTCTCAAATACATTAACTATTGGGAACTCTTTCTCATAACCATGTGGGAAATTCCATCTTCACTTGCAGGACTCATGAGCAATTCACTGAAGGTGTTAAAAGTCATGCTGGCTGCACGGCAGGAACAGCCAGGGCCGGCAGCTCCCTGCGGGCTGGGGAGCCAGGGGAGCCAAGGGGAGCCAAGGGGGCTGGGAGCGTGAGCCAGCAGGTTGGGGTGCAGCACAGTATCTCGGGGCCCTGGCCGAACTCAGGTGAGGGCCAAGGACAAGAGCCTCTGTGAAGCAGCTCCCAAGGGCCAGGGCTCAGTGCTGGCAGTGGCCTCCTCACCCGCGCTGCCCTGGGAGCACTCCCCAAAGCCACGAGCAGGCCCCGAGCCCCAGCAGCCAGACCTCCAGCAGCGGGGAGGCTGTGCTCGGGGCCCTGTGGCTGCCTGGACACGTAGCTTCAGGTGGACCTCTATTTTATACCAGATGAGCCAGGATTCCACACCGTACCTCAAATAACCACCTCTGCAAATACAAGATTTTCTTCTGGAAAAATATTTCATTGTTTGTTATTACATTATCCCACACCAGGACTTCCTGACTCCTCTCAAAATTTGAACCTCCACTTTTTTTCTAATGTATCATCTCCCAGTTATTTCCCTTCCCTACACCACAGTGTAACAGCAAGTTTCTGATTTATAAATCCAACTTGGAGGCACCATGAAACGAAGGAGAGTCGATGTAACTTGTCCATCCACGCTCCCCGGACAGCTGCGCTATGGGGAAGGCAGGCAGAGAGCCACTAAGGGCAAGCTCTGCCCTGCCTGGCAGCTCTCCAAACAGTCAAACCAGGCTGCAGCACCGTGCCTTGGCCATCCCTCCGTCAGATGCAGCACTACCACAGTCACCTTGCTTCGTCTCTCCAGCTGGGGCTCTCCAAGACACTACGCTGCACTTTGCGGAGAAACCTGCTCCACTGGCACCAGCTGGCATGCCTGTTGCATGGTACAGCAAAGCTGGCACCAGAAGAGAGGAGTAGTCTCACATTGGCTAAATGTACCAAACATTTGCTATGGGAAGAGAGCCCATCAGGAGCCAAATAGGTTTCTGTAATTATTTCCAAAATCAGCTTGTCAAGCAAGATGCTGCGGAGCATCCTGGATTTAGCTTGGCCTCCAAATGCGTAAGGGCTGCCTGGTTTCAGGACAGTCCTGCCATGAAGCAGAAACACCTCTGGGTTTGCCAGTATCTAAAATGAAGTAAGTATTTCCTTCCATTTGGGTGAAACATAGCAAATCCAGTAGGGATCAGTCAGAACTTCAGTTTGGTTTACTCTGAGCAGGCATCTTAGGATAAGAATTTAGTTTCGTAGAGCAGGAACTTTAATCTCATTATGGATTAAACTGTACAATTGATGCCATAAGAAAATATTTATGAAGCACAAACCCTGAAGCCAATCAGAAATGTTTCAGATCAAAACTTCAGACAATTCTAACACACGGGATTTTATAAATGAACTAACAAATCTTGAAGTTGGATCTGATGCTGAGGTGACAGACTTGTAAAGCAGGTTGCAGGTTTGCATGAGGAGATAAAACCATCTGCTCTGCTGTTAGTCTGGGCCATGTGATAGCACTGAATAGTCAGTCCAGAGAACTGTGTGCCCTGGAGAGCTCTAACTGTGAGGAGGATGATAGACCCTCATTCTGCAGTCTTTGGCAGGAAAAAGCAACCAATATGGTGCTATTTTTGATCCTCAGACAAAATAAAAAAAAAAAAAACCCACCAAAAAATGCTAGTGAAGAACTACAAAGGATTTTCAATTGGTTGTAAAATTTTTTTTGAAGCTTAGATGTCTCGTCTCAATCAAATTCTGCCCCATTTGTAGTAAACAGTGCCCTGTGTGGCATTCACTCTCTCAGGAAATACTAACTGGAAATGAAGCACTTTAATTTAAAGCGTCACATTTCTTCTCCCTTTCACCCAAAGGCTTCAAAGCACTTTATAAGTGTGACAATAAAATCTCTTTGGCATTCCTGAGAGATCAGCAGATGGATCTAAAACTACCTTGCATGGTAGATAAACTCCGAGGCGGAGTGACCGACTTCAGGGGATAACCCCAGAAAGGGCAGCAGGCTTCAGCAAAGCACTGCAGGCAGGGGGACTCCCACCCCCTGCCCTGCGTCTGGGGAGGATGCAGAGCGGTGCAGTTCTCTTCCTTTGCATTGGCTTCATGAACCACCAGACAGGGACGTGCCGCTTCCCAGCCGTGCAGCCCGCATCTCGGTTTGGGTGAAAAATGTGACCAAAAAGCACTTCATGCTAATGCAGGCTTTCCTGAGATCCTCCTGCCAGGAGGATGCTTGCGCCGGGAATGAACCTCCTCGTGCGCAGCAGTGTCTCTCCCCCCTTGCGCAGCACATGATAACAGTATTATTGTGAACGGTGTTTCACGGTCACAAGGGAGTGAGCTAACTGCAGACAGAGCTCGTGGAGAAGTAATTGCCTTGTACTCTGTTTTCTTTCTCTGGCTCATTTCTTTCCTTTCCCATGTGAGGCCTGAGGTACGTCTCCTGAGGGCAATGGCAATGGCAAGACACCACGTCACCTTCCAGCTGGAGCAAAAGGCTTTACATCTGTGACATGAAGCTGTTAAAATCATCACTCCCGCCTATAAAGCAACCAAAACCCACATACAGAGCGCTCAGCGGCAGTTCCTCCGAACACTGCTATAACCTCCTGCACGCTGGGACGTGAGGCTGTGGCGGAGGAAGGCCGCGATCGCGGCAGGCAGCCCAAAGCAGCGCTGCTGTCTCGGGGCACCCCCCGGGCCCTGGCAGCGCTGCCCTGCCCGCCCAGCCGGCCGAGGCTGACCGATCTCCGCTCCGGGGAAGGGGACGAGTTTATTTTCGGCCCCATCTCCGAAGGGCTGCGGCAGGCCGCTACAGGCGGGTGTTCACAGGCGAGTTCAAGGCCCCGGGAAGGCAGGCTGGAAGAGGGGGAGCTGCGAGGAACCTCATGGGCTCCAGCGGCCTCCGCCGTGAGGCAAGCAAAGCACTGGCGGGCGCAGCCTCCCGCTCCTAGCGCCTGGCTGGGTCAGGGCGCTCCGTCCCGCTGCCCGACGGGGCCGGAGCCGGGGCCGGGGCCGCCCTCGGGGCCGGAACCGCCCTCGGGCCGCCGGCGGCCTGAAGCGGGGCTGGACGGCTGGGAAACGCGTGGACAGCCCTCGGCGAGGGGCGGAGGCGGCCCCAGGCGAGAGCCCTTGGGGCGGGGCAATTGGGCGGGGCCGAAGTTCCGGGTCGGAGGGACGGGAAGTCGGGACGTGGCCGCAGCAGCGAAGCAGGAGGCGGCGGGTGGGAGGGAGGCGGCGGTGGAGGAGGAGGAGGATGGCGGTGGTGCTGAACTCGGACCGGCTCGAGGTCTCGGTGACGGGCTGACGCTGAGCCCCAACGCCGAGGTGCCGCACTGTGAAGCGCAGCCCGGGCAGGGGGAGCCCGCGGCGGGGCGGAGCCGAGCGGGCTCCGGCTCCCCGGGCCAAGCGGAGGCCGGCGGTGAGGCGGCGGAGGAGGCGGCGCTGAGCCCGGAGCGGCGCTGGGGCTTCGCGCTGGAGGAGCTGTACGGCTTGGCACTGCGCTTCTTCAAAGGTGAGGCTGCCCGGCGACGTGGCCCGCACACCCCCCCGCCGGCACCGGGCGGCGAGACGGCAGACGTCCGCGTCCCGGAAGCCACGGGCGGTGGCATTGCCTGCCTCCCCGCTGAGCCGGACTCCGGGGCGCAGGCGGAGCCCCGGATCCCCGAGAGCCGCGGGGGGGCGGCGCCGGCACCACCCGCGGCCCCTGGAGGTCGCCGTGCCGGGCGCGGTGGCGAGCTGGGGCGAGCGTCGTGTCACGGCGGTCGGAGTCGGCTTTGGGGGACGCGCTTCCTCCTGGTGAGCCGAGGCAGGCGACCGGGAGAAGAGCCGGAAGGTGCCCCGGGCCGCGGTGTGCCCGCTCGGTCAGAGCCGAGAAGGGTATTCCCCAGGGTTTGCACCACCCGACCTAAAACGGAGAGAAAAAAAAAACAACCCTTCCCTAGTGGCATGTGCAGAAAAAGCTTGCAAACGTAGGCGAAGAACGCTCGCTTTGCGTGTTGTCGGGTGGCTGACAGCCCGGGTGCTGGCGTGAGATGTTGAGCCGTCGCTACAGGATGTTAACTTCAAGCCTGGCTTTGCCCTTCATGTGCCGTCGTGATTCCAGCTGGCAGTTGTGCGAGGGAGCTGTGAATTACCTGGGGCGTAGACCTGGAGTGTTTGTCTTGGGACGCCTCGTAGCCAGGTTGCTTCTGCAGGAAGCCGGAGATACCTTGTCACACTTGCTTTTCTCGAGAGGAGGAAATGGACTGTGTGGTTTTTGGAGGAAGAGCTGCGTGCACTGTAGCGTTAGGTGTGCTACAGCCTTTGAGCACCTGGCAGCGATGTGTTGCTCTGCTGGCTTCCAGGCGGCTGCTGCTTCATGTGAGGCACAGAGCAGGTGAGTTGAGGAACCTGCCTGTGCTAGGGAAGATACAACTCCGTTCTTGGGAAGGTCACTCTTGTGGTGGTCAGTTGTTAGACAATCCCTCAGGAAAGCTGCCTCTTCTGAGGGCAAGCATACTGGCAGGTGGAAGCTGTGCTAGAAGGACAAAGTTGTCTGTTTTGTTCACTTTGGCTGACTGACACCCTGATAGTTGTTTGCAGCATGTAAGGCTCTAAGCAGTTTTCTTGAGCCTGGTTCTGATGCCCTTCCACAAAGCAATTTTTTTGTTTAGCATGCTAATATACAGAGACTTTTTAGTTGTTAAAACCATAAGGGATCATAAGGGGGTTTTTTTGGTCCCTTTTTTTTATCCCCTGTGTGGGAAGCTGCTCCAACTGGGTATCAGGTTGTGGAAGCATTGTAACTTCTGTCTTTCTCCTTCCTGTAAAACAGCTGCTTGAAAGAGTTCTGGTTTGGTCTAATGAGTGTTTGTCCTTAAAACACGATGCAGAAAGAAATGTCTCTGCAGTAGCAAATTCCCTATCACAGTCAACTGGGTCTTATTTTGTCTTGGGTTTAATATTCTACTAGAACCTGTATTTGCAGTGTAAAAATTACACACTGTGAGTGAGCTTACTACATTATTGCTGACCCATGTCTGTTACATCTCATGTTTAATGAAATTCCTGTTCTACTTTTATATCCTCTTGAATGGTGAAAAGTCAGTGGGGTATTACTTGTGTCTAGTTTCCAGTTTCTTGTCTTGTGTTGTATCAACAGTGGGGATTTTTGTTGCCTTCCCTTTTATTAAAAGCTTAATTCAACATGTTTTAACCTGCTGCTGCTGTGTTTTAACCCTCTGCAATTTCTTGTAATGCATGGTTTCGCTCTTAACAGGAAAATTTTCCCCGTTGTGTGGGGTTGTCAGACTTTCTAAATGAAGACCTAGTTCCTCTAGCCTTATGGCTAGAATAAATCACATGAAGTCATTGCCCATATTTTCATCTGTAGTTTTTGCTGAAAGTAATGTAACACAAGGATTTTTATTTATAGATGTGATGGTGAGTTAGGGGAGCTGTAATGCTTGGATTACTGATTCTGCCAGCTTGTTCTGTATCTGCATGGCTCCAAAAATAATTGGTCTTGTTTCCAAATGATTTTCCTGCATCCACTGTCAAAACACTGTGGGAGTGGGCATGCTTGTTTAGCAGCCGAGTAGATGCCAAGGAACAAGTAAGGATTCCTCCTTTTGCTTCAAGAAGCAGCATATGAGGGATCTGAGGGTTGACCATGTTAATAGGTCAGTCTCATTCTGATCATTCTAATAACTATAGTGATTTGGAGATGGGAGGTGTCTTTGAAAAACTTTGTCTTTCTTAAGGTAGTTGATAATCCACGCTTCAGGGTATGATATTACCAATGTACACAGCTACTGTGGAACAGCCAAGTGACTCAGGGCAGCGCTCGTTTGCGAGAATGACGGTATCTGGATTAACTGTGGTGATTGGGATGGAAGGAGCTTGGGTCAGGATGCTAGAGGAGGCCCAGTGCGAGGTCAAAGGGTAAGCAGCAATCGCTAGTTAAGCAGTTTCCTTTCTGCTTCAGCGTGCAGTCTGAGATGTCTGTAACTCGTGATGTACTTTCTTCCTAGAAAAGTTGAATCTGGTCAAAATACTTTGTATTTGCTTATTACAATGACTGCTAACACTTGCCTCTGGTGGCCATATTGCATGTAACAGAATTGCTCGAAGACAAGACAGGGTGGGAGTGCAAATAAACAATGAGGAAAAAAAAACCACAGCAGAAACTAGGCTAGGATGTTAGAGAGACTCAAACGCTACTTCATTTTGTCTCTGATAACGACAGAAGCAGATCTAAAATGCTTGACCCTGGATCACTTTGACTGCGGGCCTTAGGCTGTGCAGGAGATGTGCGCTAGGTGTTTTTTTTAGCATCCATAATGGCTTGTGAAGAAAGGCTTTTCAGAAAAACAGACACATAGAAAATAGACGGGTAATAGTGTTCCAGTGTTCATTTTCCTGTGAAGAAACACACTCTTTCCCGTACTGCTTTGTTGAGCCTAGTTCAGGTGGACCAGTATTTTGGCTGCCATTAGAAGCTGCTGTGCTGGATTCAGTGTACAGTGGAGACCAACAGTCCTGTTACTGAAATGGGTACGTTTCTTTGTCGGACTGTCTGTAATTGTATGCCCTGGGGCAGCTGGCAGAACAGAAGTGTCTGACAGCTTATTCTGCATGTTGAGCTGGTACGAGCTATGCCAGGGAGGGTGTTTGTTTAAGTTGTAAGCTATGTCCTGCAGTAGGATGGGGTGGATTGCATAGCTCTGCTGGCCAGTATCATCCTGGCTTTATGGTTTTCCACATCCTATCATTGAAATACCATTGCACCCAACCTCAATATATGACAGTCTCCGAGGTGTCCATGCACTGTCTGAAGTGAATTGCCGTGCAGCACTTCTGAGTAGACAGCATAGAAACCTTATTTTGGTATCTGAAAGCTTTCCTGGTATGTTAAGTACTCTAATTTGTTTGACTGCTCCAAGTAGTATTTCCTCTTATCCAACAGGAATGCATCTTCAACCTCAGCAATACATCATTCTAAGTGAATTGTTTGACTTTTTTTTTTTTTTAAAAGCATGATTGTAATTCATAAGTTAGTCGGCTCTTGTTTTCAAGAATATGAAAACCCTACAACATGTCTGTTTGATGTGAAGTTGAGCTTTGATCACGTTTAATTGAAAGGGCTGGTTGATAACTCAATCTGTGATGAGAATATCTTCAGGGGGAGGAGAATTAGGAGTGTGAGAGTGTTGCACTGGGACCTGCAGGCAGCGATTCAGTTCTTTGCGTCTTCTCAGTTTTGGTCTCTTCTCCGTTAAAACTTTGCAATGAATAGCATTAATATATGTGACTTCTGCTTTAAAAGCTATGAGGTAAGAATTTGCACTTCACATACTGTTTTCTAGCTTCTCCTAGAAGACTTGACCATGCTCCCCCACGGGAATTAGGCATTCAGCGTGACTGAGTGCAGCAGGTGAGGTTGCAGTGGAAGCTGCAGCATGTTGTGCCATGTTTCTTACAGGGAAAAGTTCAGCAGTTACTAGGAGTAACAGTATCTGGCATGAAACACTGAAGCGTATTTCTTAAACTCCCTTACATCTACACTTGCAGTTTTGCACCAGTTCATGTAAGTGGTACAGTGACGTAAGCCTCTGTTACCTCCTTTTCATGACTCGTTACGGCTTCACCTTTCTGTTGTGTTTGCATGCCGACACAAATGGCGTTCTTCAAGCATACAGTTAATTACCTGTAGCACAAGGAGGGTTGTTAGTGTTTGAAGTACTGATTTTCTGAAGCGTTCGCCTGAGTTGCCCTCAGTGGATCTCAGTTTTGCAGCTGCTGCAGGGTGTATTTGGCCCCTCACTGCAGAATGCCCATAGCGTTGTGGGTCCATAGCCTGCTCTGTTCATGTAACTATACCCTGAATCGCTGCTTAAGTTTGATGTGTTAGTGGCCACTGCTTAAGTGTACAGTTTAGTTGACTTGAGAAATTGCCATTTCAGGTGAATGATGGTTTGAAGTGTTGTCAGGAAAGAAGTCTCCTAATTTCCTGTAAGAAAGCTGAGCCTCTCTCTGGCCCTGTTGGGTCAGGCGTCTCGGTGTCACAGGGAGGTTGTATACTGTACTACTGCTGTGTGCATCCTTTGGATTTCTCAGTGTGTTCCCTAGAGCTCTTTGAAGTTCTTCAGCTTCCTTACAGCTGTATTAGATGTGTGGTTAATACCTACTTAAATGGTACGTTCACGGATGCTTGCATGAATTTGGCTTTTCTACTTGTCTGGACTCAGTAATGCTCTATTTTGAAATATTTGACTTTGCAGATGGCTTCAGGTCCTCTGGTTCAGTTTAATGGCAACAATTCCAAATCTTTGGGATAATTTACGGTGTGGATCATGCAGAAGAATTCAACTGAAAAGGATACAACTTCATTCTCTTGACTGGCTCCAAATATTTTGCTTAGAGTTTGCTTCTAATCTGTATTATCTACAAGTCACTGAACACCCATCTCATTTTTCTCATCTGTCTGTTTTCCTCTCTTATTTAGTGTGTTTGTTGTTCTTCCCTTGGGTCACCATTCCTGTAAGTGCAGATTTTGGCTTCTCTTGATAGGCTTGAGGTCTGACTGCTGTTCTGTCAAAATGCAGATGTGCTGTGTGCAGCATGGGAAACAATGGGGTTTTTTTCCCCTTTAACCTTCTGCAGAAATGAGTTCTAACACTGATGATGTTAGCTGGCTTAGGTAGCCATCTAGTACAACAAATAGCTATGTGTTTTGGCAGACAACTGTAGGTATACAGGTTGTGCAAGGTAAACTATGCCATGGGGACCTCCTTGAGAAGCATACGTTGCTCAGAAGCCTGGCAAAATTTCAGTGTAGTACCCTTATCAATTGTCTTGCTTTTAAGCACACTGCCCCGGGATATTAAGTATGATTTCAAATGTGTGCTGTTTATTGAGGCTAATGGAAATGTTTGCTGCCTAATAAGCAAGTTCTGAGTAATTGTGAAGCATGAAGAATTGAGGAAAAGCCAAAAGGCTCTTTGGGTGGCCTGAGTGCAGGAGACCTGAGATCCAACAAAAGAGCTTACGGGAGACATGGTGATTTGCATCTCTTAAGGATCCCAGAATTGCTGGGGTGGGAAGGGATCTCTGGAGATTGTCAAATTTAGCCCTGCTGTTCAGAGCTGGCTTCTTGGGACTGTGTCTGTTTGGGTTTTGAGGTTTCTCCAAGAGTGACACTTGAAAATGTCTATGGTCAACCTGTTCCAGTGCTTGACCACTCTCACAGTAAAAAACAAACCAAAAACCCCCCCCACACACACTTCTTATGCTTAAGTGGAATTTCCTGTATTTCAGTAATTTGTGTTTGCTGCCCTCTTGTTCTTTCACTAGATACCACTGAACAGACACTAGTTCAGTCTTTCTGTCCTCCCTTCTGCACCCCAGGCATTTTTGAAAATAGATGTCTTTCTGGAGAAAGGCTTCTGTTTCTGAAGCTGGAAGCTGTATTTGTTGTAAGGTTGGGTGACAGTGGGAGAAGAGAGAACTCATGAGATCCTGGAAGAGTGGACCTCTAGGAATGGATAAGTAATTATGTTTACCTTCCTAATGCTTTGATGCTGGCTTCAAATCGAATGATGTGCGTGTAGGGGTTCTTTGTAATGTTTTAACCGAGTAAGTCCAGTAATGTACTGAACTTCCTCTGTCAAAAATACAGCTTCTTGCTGTGACCTGAAACACTTTCCCTCTGGGGCTGTTTCCAATTTTCAGAAGTGCTTGCTCTGAGGTATTTCCCCTCCTCTTTGTTCTGAGATTTGCTTCATTTCCTGTTAATAACTCTCTTCACAAGCATCAGCCAAGCAATTATGCAATATGTAAATGTCAGCCCTAAAATTTGGGTGGTGAATTGGACTGTTCATTTTGGGGCTGGAAACTAGTGACAGCTCTGCCTGCAATTCCTGACTGCATGGAGAGCAGTTGTCATGTGAAAAGACTATTGTTTACCTCTGCTAACAGCTTCTTCATTTCAGCCCTTTCAAAAGGAGATGATGCTTATTTATTTGTTTCCTGTTCAAGAAAAGGGTCTTCTCTTAATGAGCAGTGTAATTACATATGGTGGTGCCATTTCTTTGAAATGTTTTGACAGTTTAAATGTGCTGAGGTAAGTCCTAGCTGACTGATTCATATGTCATTTTAAATCAATGCAAGTCTCTTCTTACCAGTAAATGTGTGATGAAATCTAACTGGGAATGCTTCAGGAGGTGTTGATATGGAGCTGTTGGAATTCTGGCTTATGTCACCTGCATCTTATGGCCAGAGCTCTCTGAATGTCTTGGTGCTGGTGGAGTCACCTCTAAGACTTTTTTTATTGTGAGAGGTTGTTCCAGCTGTCTTGGCAAAGTGCAGCAATCAATTTCCCTCAAGGAAACTCTCCCTTAATTCTGATTTTCCTCTCTGCAGTTTTTCTTGTCTTAAACCTTGCTTGTTCCACTTTTATCGATAAGGAGAGCAGTCTATAAAGTTAACATTCACATCTTTCTTTGTGGAAAGCCCTTCCTATCCACGCTACAATAGACTTGGCAGGCACATTTGAATTCAAGTTAAGGTTTTTAAATATTTCAGAGGTATAGATCCATATGGTATGATGTTCAACTAATTAACATAATATGTGATAACTCACTAGCTAAGATTGGCTTAGATGGTATGATGAAAACACCTCACAAGTAGGTTTCAGCAGCTGAAGTAGATTTGTTTCTTGTGGACAGATTTATATTTTATTTGAATAGATCTGACTTAATTTGTCTAACCTCTTGTGACTTTCTTTTTCCTTTTTTTAATAGAGGAAATCGTGGCAGTGGTTATACATAATGCTCTTTGCCATCCTGTGTTTAATCAATTAATCACAACATGTGAATTTTTTTTTCTACAGAAAAAGATGGCAAAGCCTTTCATCCAACATACGAAGAAAAACTCAAACTTGTGGCCCTGCACAAGCAGGTTCTGCTGGGACCTTACAACCCTGACACGTGCCCTGAGGTTGGATTCTTTGATGTGCTGGGGAATGACAGAAGGTAAAAGGGCTGGTGCTTTTGTTGGTCTTAACTCTGCTTTTCCCTTCTGAAAATAGCATCATCCAGTGTCTGCACTAAGACGACAGGTGTGTGGGTTACCTGGATACGTGTATGTGGTAGTGGAAAGTGAGAGCGGCCTCTTCAAATACATCTTAGAAAGCCGAGTCGCAGATCAGTAAAGGAGCTTACAGAAGGTTACTGGCTTTTTTTCAACCACATTAGGAAAAGTTGTGGTGCCAACGGTCCAGTTTCTCATAGCGGTTTAGGGCTTGGTTAGCTGTGCGTTAATGTGCAGGCCCCTGTTGTATCCTAACTCCACACCAGGGTTACAGCAGGCCAAGCCTTTTGCCTATGGTAGCAGCATTCACCATAGCTTTTGCTAATACCAAAGGTAGCTTCCTAAATGGTACCTGACACATTCAGACTCTGGGTAAATTTTATGAGATCTGGGCAGTCTCAGGCACATCTCTTGTCTGGCTTGCCATTCAGGCTGCACCTCTCATGTTCATTGTTGCTATTTCTACTGTGAAGGCAATGTGCAATACAGCACTGGCTCCTCAGAGCTGGACCCAATGCCCTGCTTTTGCCCACATGGGCATAGCTTTCCTTTAGGAAGAACCAGGCTGTTGCATCCAATGAACTGAAGCACTATGATTGATGGTTGTCATCATATTTGTTCATCCAGGAAAAGGCATGCATTTTGTTCCCCAAACTAAGGGTGGATGAAAGGTAAAAAATATTTCAGGTTCATTTTTAGCTGGGAAGCTTTTGGATGTAGCTCAGCATTCTATGTAGGGTCTATGGGTATGTAGGAGATTTCATATAAGCACTCAGTTATGTCTGTTTGAAAGAATTGTTCTGCTGCAGGCGGAAGAGAGCACTGAACTGTCTTTGGAAAAAAAGTTGTTGGTTCTCTGAACCAATAAAGTTTGACCCTTGATCTCCCAAACTTTTTTCTTTGCTGGGTTCTCAGCGTTCAGTACTGGCTTGAAAAGAGTTGAGTCTTCCGTTATTTCAGCTGATTTCTCTCTCACAGGAAGGAATGGGCTGCCCTTGGAAACATGTCAAAGCAAAAAGCTATGACAGAATTTGTTAAGCTCCTGAATAGGTGCTGCCACTTGTTTTCAACATATGTCACTTCCCACAAGATAGAGAAAGAAGAACAGAAAAGAAAAGGTAATGTTTTGAGTCCTTTGGTGTTGGAGTATATTGAGTTTATAACTCTTGACCTATGGACAGTGTCACAGCTAGTTGTCTTGGGAAGAGAAATGCTTGAAGTTTAGGTGGCTGTGGTATCGTTTGATCTCTTTAAGCCTTTTTACTTTGGCAGTATGAATGACTGTTTCAGAGGTGAAGACACCGGGAATATAAGCCTTTAAAATTTTGCCAATACTGTCATCTGCTTAAGAAATACACACTTTGCAAAATGACTGGCCCCACTACATCTGTGGACTAAAGACACGGACTAAGAACTTTCACAGAACACTAAATTGTTAGGTGATTTAACTCTTCTTCTAGTATGGGTCAGCAAAAGTGATCTTCTGCTATAGGTTACATGTCATGTGATTATTAAACTGTAGTATCCATGTAATTATTGAACATATGTTAAAGCCTGGGAGATGTATTTAAGGTTTCCAGGCATTTTTTTTCTACTGCTTTCTGCTACAGGTAGTACAGTAACAGGTTAGAATTATTATTATAATTATTATTATAGAATTATAATACAGAATTTACACTTGTCATACTGCAGATTGCAGTAAAAACAGTAATACGTTACTTGGTCTAATAAGACGCTTCTCCAGGCCAGTTTAAGAGGGAGGAGATGATACCAAACAAAAGGCCTATTGGGCAGGCCAAAGGCATGTTACAGCATGTTGAAGTAAGTCATCCTAGGACTGTAGGAGTGCTGAAATAGCTTATTGAGTGATGTTGCAGAAGAGAAGAGGAAGAACGAAGGCGACGTGAAGAGGAGGAGCAGTGAGCGTTTACAGAAAGAAGAAGAAAAAGTAGGCGAGAAGAGGAGGAAAGACTGAGAAGGAAGAAGAAGAGAGGGAGGAGAATAGAGGAGGAACGACTTCGTATGGAACAACAGAAGTGAGTAGCTGAAACAAACAACACTTCAAAGAAAATAAACTACCTTGCACTTGAGATAATTGTATCTAACTGTTTAAATAGTTATGTTAGTATTGAATACCTGAAGTTCGGAGCATTTGAGTTGGCAGTAACATTTGCATCCTTAGTGAAGAGGGACACAGTTTGCAGAGAATAATTATCCTAGCATGTTATTGTATGCAGCCTTCTCAGATGAAAGTGCTAGAGGAGCTTTGTTCAAAGAGAAGCTCTGGAGGTTTTTGGGTTCAAGGGCTGCCACCTCATGAAAACTTGTGGCTGAGCTTATTAAATGATTAATGGTGCACTCAGCTGAGCAGAGTTAAGTGTCCAGCTGGAAGGGTTGCTTGAACTGTGACTTGAAAGTTTCTATCCTTTCATAGAAGGCAGAGCCTCGAAAAAAGGATAGCTGCAGTTCAGTGGGTGTGCTTCGAATGCATGGCTGAAATTTTCTAACTTGGTAGTCTAGTGCTACCTTCTTAAAGGAAGTCTGAAGTGTCTGCTGATCTCATTTGTACACTGGCAAACACTGGATCTTACCACCTTTCTAAAAGGAGTACAAAATTCACATCCAAATGCACTTAACTCTGTTTGTAGCTTGAATTAAGTTGTGTACTTAGAATATACAGCTCTAGTTATATTTAACTGTTCCCATCACATCCAGATACTGAAAACATGGATCAAGCTTTGCACACGTAATATTCAAGAGAATAGTAAATAATCAAAGCTGTTCCACATCAGTCAGCAAACCATTTTTCATAATAAAAATATCTTCACAGGGGCTGTGTCTGAAGTGTATCCTGCACTTGCTATGTAGTGGTTTGGAGAAGGGAGCAAATAATTAATCCACAATTTTTACTGTTTGTTTAACATGGTGAGAGCTAGAGGAGTGTAAAATACAAACATAAATGAACAAATACAATAAAAAATGTCACACAGAGATAAGTAACAAGGAGTGTGGTATGCCTTGAGAGATTATTTTTTTGTTAACATGAATAACAGTTGAGTATTAAGTGGTTGTAGCAGGTTACAGAGATAAAGACAGAGAAGGAACGTGGTTATGTATATACAGGTAAAGGGTATCTACAACTGGTCATAGTTTGCTAAAGAGTTGGTAAATCATGCCCTTTAGGATAGTAAACCAGTCTAATACTGGAACTTTTAGAGGATGATTTTTGGGGAAGGAAGAAGAGCAGGAAGGAAAGAATTACTCCTGCGTTTGTGTGATACTTCTTTCTTCCTGTGAAGCATCATGGATCTAGCTAGTAATTTTACTATATAGTTTCTGTCAGCCCCTTTGAAGAGAGACAAAAAAACTGAGCCTGTGCCTCAGTAACCCCTGTGTTCCTCCTGAAATTTCAGCAGTTGAGTTTATTGGAGACACAGATGCCCTATTTGGCAGCACTTATTTCATTCCTGAATTAGTCAGTCATGCTTTTCATATTTGTTTCCATACTGTCCTGGGAAATTAAGATAGTAATGTGGTGTGTTCTTCTAAGATTTACCAAAAAGCGTTAGTGTGCTGTACCACAGCAGGTTTGTCCTTATTATTTGTAGAAGGGCTGCTAGAAGAATGGTTTCTGCATATTTTCTGGAGGAACCAATGTGGGGTTTTTTCCTTTGGTTGATTGAGAAATTCAGTCACACATTTCTCTAGCACTACCTCTTTATCAGACTACAGATTGAGTATTATGTAAGAGCTCTTGGTTGTTTTTTTTTTAACATTTTGTGTTTTGAAACACTGAGTAAAAATTGTTGCTCCCTCCTTTGTATTCTCAGCATATTCTGGGGGCAAATTCACCATTTGCATTACCTCTGGGCCCTGCTCTATTATGTAGATTTGTTTAATTGGGTTTTGCAGGAATTAACTCTTTGAGGCCACTTAAATCACTTAAGTACAGGGATTTTCCCCAATACCCTCAGCTGCTCGTAATCTTCATACTCTCCTCCCACCAATCTAGGCAACAGATAATGGCAGCGCTGAACTCCAGACTGCCATTCAGTTCCAGCAGTATGCAGCCCAGCAGTATCCGGGCAACTACGAACAGCAGCAGATCCTAATTCGACAGCTCCAGGAACAGCATTATCAACAATACATGCAAGCAGCTGTATCAAGTCCAGCTTGCACAGCAACAGGTATGGCTGACCAGTGAGAGATTTTGTGTCCCAGGCTGCCTCTGGGAGATGTTAACTCGTCTGCTGTTATCTCCTTTAAAAGATAATTGCTACAAGGAGAGATCGTGTCCTAGTGACTAATGCTCCTTAGATTCAAACACCGAAGGCCCCTTTATTTAATATTTTCAAGTAGATTTCTGAAACAGCTAGTTAAACTCTGTTAGTTAAGAAAATTCTAAGCAGCCTTTACTAATTACTTGGTTCAATATTATTCTTGGAGACCAAATGTGAGTGTTCTGCTGCAGCATCTGTTGTGTGTGTAATTTACTGGGTACATACCAGTGTGCCTGAGCATGACCCAAGCTATTCAAGTGACTCTTCATGTCGGTGTGGCACCTGCAGATCTCTGTGGAGCAGCAAGCTTTGGTCAGCCATGTGTTTCCAGCTGAACATGCATGCAGTGCTGTCACATCACCGAGTTTGAGATTGCTCCTCCTGTCAATCTGAGCACTATTGACTTTTCTCTCCTATTGGACCTATTGTCCAGCATCGCTATCTAGTTAAGTTGCTTGCCTGCAATAGACTGCTTGTGATTTGGGTGGGAGGACAGGCTTTTGTATTTCTGGTAGCAATGGGTGGCAGTAGTTACATCACTTCTTTGCAAGGGTTTTGTGCCCAGCCTTGAAAGGCTACTTCTCTGTTTAGGGGAATCTGTTATCTCTGGCAAATGTGCTGTAAACACATCTCAAGCTATTTCAAAGTTCAAGGATGTCCATCTGTAGCTGTCTTAAACAGATGTAAGCCAGACTTCAGACTCTAGAATGTTTGACCTCTCTGGGCCGGACCCAAATCTTAAAATGGCCTATAGCTGCCAGCCTGAGGTCTATTGGTCTTGAGCTAAAGACTTAAAATTCAGTAACTAATTTCCTGTTAAGTCCATTTGTATTTTGACAAGGCTGATGCCCTCCACAGAAGAAGCCATGTGATCCTCATGAGGTTCAACAAGGCCAAGTGCAAGGTCCTGCACCTAGGGTTAGAACAGCCCCCAATATCAGTACAGGCTGGGGGTTGAAGGGATTGAGAGCAGCCCTGCAGAGATGGACTTGAGGATACTGGTAGATATGAGCTGGCAATGGGCTCTTGCAGCCCAGAAGCCGACTGTATCCTGGGCTGCATCAAAAGAAGTGTGGCGAGAAGGTGGAGGGAAGGAGGAGATTCTCCCTCTCTACTCAACTCTCATGACATCCCACCTGGAGTACTGTGTCGAGCTCTGGAGTCCTCAGCACAGGAAAGACATTGACCTGTTGGAGCAGATCCAGAGGAGGCCACAAAAATGATCAGAGGGTTGGAGCACCTCTGCTATGAAGAAAGGCTGAGTTGGGGTTGTTCACCCTGGAGAAGAGAAGGTTCTGGAGAGACCTTAGAGCAGCCTTTCAATACTAAAGGGGACCTGCAAGAAAGCTGGAGACAGACTTTTTATAAGGACATGTAGTGACAGGTCATGGGGCAATGGTTTTAATCTGAGAGAGTGTAGGTTTAGATTGGGACACAAGGAAGACCTTTTTTTTTTTTTTTTTCAATGACAGTGGTCAGGCACTGGATCGATTGCCCAGAGAAGTTGTGGGTGCCCTGCCCTGTCCACTGGAAGTATTCAGTCAGGTTGGATGGAGCTTGAGCAGCCTGATCTAGTGAAAATGTCCCTGTCCATGGCAGGCAGATTAGACTAGATGGTCCCTTCCAAGCCAATCTATAATTCAGTGGAGTTGAGGTGGTAAAGGAAAGCCAGAGGCTTCCTGAGCTCTTAGAGTTACCCTTGAAGCTTGTGATGCCTTGATACCAATGCCTTGGTGTCACAGTGGTAAGCAAAAGCTGTAACATCATCAGTCTTGTCCTCGATGCCTTCTGTAACTGATACTACTCCCTTGAGATTGAGGTGTCTGAGATGCTGCTGCTGATTTTCTTCAATGCTGTCAGCACCACTCCTTTCAATCATGGCTGTCTGCTTTCTAAGTGCCCTCCAAGACCCGGGAAAAATGGCCTTTCCTTGTATTGGCTTACAAAAGAGTAAGTCTGCCAAGCAATGAGCCATATCTTTCAAATCTCTACTTGGACAACTCCTGTAGAGGAAAAGATAAAAAGAAGCATGTAACAGAGCTGAAATTATCTAATTCTACTTTGGAGTTTCCTGAAGACTCGGGTATCCTCCATGACACTTCTAAGGAATACTTTCCTTTCAGATGCCTGTAACTCAGCCACCTTGGGATCTATTAGTGCAGTTTAAAAAGTACTGTTCTGTTATGACTGGTTACAGATCAGCTTGTGATACAATTAATTTTGGAAAGGCTGTTTGCAATAGTTTTCTGGAAAAGTTCTCACCATTTTACATTGTCTCAGTGCTTAGAACTGCTGTAGTGTAAAGTGGGTCTGGGCAGCATCTGTACAATTGCTGAGATTTTAAATCTAACTAATGTTGGCTATATTGTCTTCATACTCCTTCAGGATACCTATATTCCATTGATTCATCAAAATCATGTGCTTATTAGGCTCTTCTTTAAAGAATGGTACTGTCAATTACGCCTTTTCCCTGTCCAAACAAAAGAGCATGTGTAATCTCTTGGCACTGATAACTAGGATCCAGGGAATAAGCCTTGAAGCTAAAGGGGTAATGCATCCTGCTTAAATCCAAAAGGATGCTTGTTACCTTATATAATCTTGTTTAGGTGTATTTAATCCTTTGCACAGAGACAGCATGATAAATTCTATCTGAAGAGCTTCAATATACCTAAGTCATGTTCTAAAAGCAGCACCTCTGAGCTTTAATAACTCTCATCCCAGACCATCTTTGTTCTTGTGGCTCTTACAACTTCCTGCTTTTGTATTAAATAACTGCCTTTGTCGAGTGTCATGCATTTGATAGAGAACTCTGAGCAAGTTAACTCACAAATTGGCAAGTACTTAATAGACCTTAGATATTTCCAGCTCTAAAAGACCGGGATGAGCTCAGGCTAGAATCCTTTCAGCCTGCTGGTAAAAAAAACAGCAAACAAGTCATCACTTTCAATTTCGAAAGGAATTACTGAAATGCAGCAAGTACTTCTGTAGTTAAGCGCAAGAGTTTATTGTGTATGCCCTAATTAACTTGAAAGTTGAGTCTTTTGTTCAGGTTGTATCCACCAGCCTAGAACAAAGTGGCTTCACTTCCCCTACTAAGTACATGTAATTCTCACTGGTTAGTGTGTGCTGCTTCTGGTCTTTTGTGTCAAGCCTCCTCGTGGGGTGCAGGGGGAGATTTTTTTCTTGAAGTGTCTTTATACCTTCCACTGGAAGCGGGAGGCATCTTTGGAGGTTTTGGTTTTACTTGACTTAACTTCTGTCATTTTAGGCAGCCTTACAAAAACAGCAGGAGGCGGTTGTGGCAGCAACAGGAACGCCTCTGACTACTGCATCGAAGGTGAATGCACCTGCCCCAGGGGACACCCCATCTATTAATGGGCAGCCAGTGCACACACAGACAGCCCTGAAAAGAGCTGGATCCAGAGGGTTGGAAGAAGCACTGGAGAATGGACCAAAAGGTAGGACTAGCTACATTCCTTAATTAAATAGCAAAAGCCTTTCTTAGGATGCAGATGTGTCAAGTGTGGTTACTATGGCTCTTTGCTTGGTTTGATTAGCTATGCAAGAGTAGTTTTGATTCCTGGGTGCAGTTTCTCGAGAGAGAGAGAAAACAATATTGCACAGGCAAAACTCAGCTTTGGGGAGAGGGGAAGAAGCAGCAGCAAAAGCATTTCAGACCATGTGGATGGGATCCAGAACCCTCCTTTCACTTTTGCCTTGAAGGAAGCAGCATAAAAGTTCTAGCAGAAAGCTGTTCTGTGCAGGAAATATGTTCAATCTATTTGAACTCAGGTCAAACTGAGTGATTTAGTCTTGCAGGCTAAAATAAAAGCAAATCGCTCTTACTCTCTCTGAATGCTGCCCTACCTGGGCTTAGCCCTGCCCTATGTGCAGTCCACATTGCTGTCCCCTCCCATTTCCCACCTTCCTCAGACAGCTTCTAGGAAGCTGTGGAAGTGGAGCAGGAAGAGTAGCCTCCCAACAGCACTCTCATCACTTGTATTTCTGGGTGTTACCTCTATACTTGCATCCACAACCAGTGGTCCCTCAAAAGACTTGCTTGGATCCCAGTATGGAACCAACAATAGCATGGTTCCTGTCTGCATTATGAGGTGTTGAGTTATTTAGTCATCATTGGCAATTTATAGCAATTTAAGCAGTGTAGTATCTAAACCTGCACTGCATTCCATGCAAGTTTCAACTGTGAAAAGATGTTTCTACAGTAAAAAAAAAAAAATTACTTGGAAGCAACTCTGATGCAAGTGCCCCTGAGGCACACTTAAGTATGCACCATAATTAACTGAAACAAAGCTTAACTGAAGTATTTCCTCCCCTCTCTCCAGATTCTATTCCAGTGATAGCTGCCCCATCGATGTGGACACGACCCCAGATAAAAGACTTCAAGGAAAAAATCCGTCAGGATGCAGACTCTGTGATCACAGTGGGCCGAGGAGAAGTGGTTACAGTTAGAGTACCAACTCATGAAGAGGGGTCTTACCTCTTTTGGGAGTTTGCTACAGACAATTATGACATTGGTTTTGGGGTGTATTTTGAATGGACAGACTCCCCTAATACTGCAGTCAGTGTGCATGTCAGCGAATCCAGTGATGATGAGGATGAAGAAGAAGGTAAGCATGCTTACTTATATAAACTGCCAGTCCTGCAGAGCTTGCCATGGGGGGAAGCCAACTGATAGTCTTGTGTAATCTCCTAGATCCTCCAACTTCCATGTAGCTGGATTCTTGGCTTTAATTTTGAATAGAAAGTGCAGTTCTGAAAGTAACTTCAGTCACCTTGTTTGGTCGCTAGATAGGTTAAGGCAGTTGAGGGTGGGGAAATCCTTTTCCAAAGTTTTACTTATTCCTTAGTGTTCCTTCTTGTCCAATTCAGCTGTTCAGTAAGCTAGATTGAAACCCATGCCATCATAGCGCATAGTGGATCTGCACACTGAAAACTTTAAGAAAAATCTTGCCCTGCTGTTCATGAGCTTTTTTCTAGGGAGGAAGTTTCCTTGAAGCTTCAGCAAAACAGCTTAAAAGAGCAGTTCCTGATAGCAGTCACCACACAGCCTTTACCTCTGGGGGAGTCTAGCATACCATTAGAAAAAGAAATGTTTAGAAATGAGCACGTGGTCTGCTCAGAAGGAACTGCTCTGCCATGGGAAGCAGGGGCCTTCTGGATATGTACTACTAAGTAATCAGTAATAGTAAGCGGCAGATCAACAGCAGTCAAAGTTTCTTAATGAAAACTAGAGCTTGGCATCTCTACAAACTGACCCATCTCTGCTGGGGAGGTGGTTGTGGTGAGTTTTAATATCAAACTGTAAAATTCATGGTAAAGCGAGCACACCTGCTGTTCCTCCTGCTTTTGAATGCTTTGGCCACAGCCTTGGTCTGAACCCCTTCAACCCATCTGATTTCTAAGCTAACAAAGAGTGCCTTGTCTGCTACCGATCAGTCTGACTTTCTCCTGTAAAACATCCACCCATGTTAACTGACACTTCTTTTTCCCCCTCTTCTTACAGAAATACAAGCAGTGAAGAAAAAGCCAAAAAGAATGCCAACAAGCCTCAGCTCGATGAAATAGTGCCTGTGTACAGACGAGACTGTCATGAGGAAGTGTATGCTGGCAGCCACCAGTACCCAGGGAGAGGAGTTTATCTTCTTAAATTCGACAACTCCTACTCTCTATGGAGGTCAAAAACAGTTTACTACAGAGTCTATTATACTAGATAGAGGTGTGGCTGTGTCTGAGGCTGGGCTGTGCAGAAGATGTCATTTTATTTGGAATTTTCTTCAAGCATAATGGATCCTTTTGAGTCTGTGTTTTATCCTGTCTGTATCTGTATGGTTTGTGTGAACTTTAACAAGTAGACACTGGGATCTTCCTGTTCCACGACACTAATGCATATTGCATTGGGCTTAGCACAGGATCTCCCAAGCCCTTTTGGGTATTGGAGGTAACCAATGGAAGTCATTGGCTCTAGTGCTAAGGTCACATCGGCTGCATTTGTTTAAAGCCTCGTGAAAAAGGGGGAGGGAGTTGCTGGCTCACTGGCTGGGTGATCTGATGTTTCCAGGTCTGGATGCTTTGAATAACTTGTTAACAGTTAATTTAAAGGTCCCATCAATAACTGGTAGTTTCGGATGCAGTTTGCTGTGTAGCAAGTTTCTCTTAACTGTAATTGAATGTCAGATTTTTACACCATTAAAACTTGAAACTTTAAGTTGATGCAGTTTAGAAACAAGTTGTCTCACTTCTGTCCTCTTCAAAGAAAAAACATTCAGTTCCTTAAACCAGTGTAGTGGCTAAGACAAGGATGAACAGCATCCTGAGAGTACAGCAAATAACCTCTCCTGAAGACACAAACTGAGTGACAACTAAAGTATGTGTAACAAGAAGAACCTTAATCTCCTTGCCCCACTGCTAACCCTAGAATAAAAAAAGAGTCATTATATGAGGCAGTTGACTTTGAACCAGGGCACAAACGACTTGTAAGCTTGAGGGTTTTTTAATGGGGTAGACTTTAAAAGAAATCCGCAAACCTGAAGCCGGTTTTCTGTACAATGTTCTGGTTTGTCTGATTTTGTAAAACATGAATAAGCACATTGTGCATCTGAAACAGTAAGTCACTTTGATAAAGTATAGGAGTTAATGTTGCACTCCTTATGGAAATCACTGCCAGACCATTTTAGTCTGAACTGGTGATACGTGGGTGCAAACTTTCTGCTTTAATCTGTAACTGTCTGCAGCAAGGCAGAGTGAACGTACAGATACTTAATGTAGCTTTAATCTCAATTTCATATAAATTGGCTGGGGCATTTTGTATTTTGTATAGTGGAAAAATGCAGATGCCTGCTTGGCTTGAGGCTGTAGTAAGAATCCGCTCTCCTTGGAGCCCTGTGCCCCAGGGGTGATGAGTTGCAGTGACAACTGCCTAAGTGCTCTCTGCATGGGTAATGCACTTTGTTACTGAAAGAAAATGGTTACTTTGGGTGTCTCAGATCAGTTCTTGCAGTAAGACTTCCAGTGACTAGCTGCAGCATGTACAGTTCCACGGCAGGTGATGTTGAGTTGTGGGATTTGTTTGAATAACCAGTTTGTACATACATGATACTTTACTTTTCTCATACCAACCACGGAGATACTTCTCCTAGAGTGCTTAACTTGTCATCTTGTGTTTGGTTCAGCAACACCTTACCGGCTTATAGCTAGTTAGTGCTGCTTTATCCGAAAACACTGTACAATGTTCCGCTCTTGTGTACATACAGTATATAAACCATGGATTTAGAAAGTACCTTGCTTTTAACAGAAACTGTATTTAATGTAAAAAAAGAAGACTTTTAAAAAGGCAGCCACTAATATATTTCTTCCAGTCTTCAATTTAAATTTTTTTTTGTCCATACAAAAATGTTACGTCTTTTTCCTCTGAGAAGATCTGTTCTTGGGAGCAGTGTTTGTCGCTTTAAATGGCAGCACTTACTGTCATGTGTTGGATGTTAGAACTTTTACGTTTTCAGACTCTTTTTTTATTGCCTCTGGCTGTTGATTAGTACAGTACAAGTGCGATTTCAAGATACCTTGAGATAGTATTTAATCCTAATTAAAATACATTTATCTGTAATGCTGTTGGCTTTTTATTAATTTGGAAACCTTGGCATTGCTGTGTATGGCTATTCAGCTAAGCTTGTCATCTTCCCTCTCGTTTTTAAAAACTCAGTACCGTGCTAGCACTGTGGTCTTAGCAGCCAAATCACTTGGGCCAAAGGCTCTGCATGAGAAGCATCTCTAGCTCGCTGGATGAGGCCATCTGTCAGTATTAAAGAGCCCAGCTTGAACTGCATCATCACTTTGGTTTTTGAAAGGGTTGGATGTGGGCAGCTAAAATCTGTAACCTATTTTCTGCCGAGGAGAGAAGTGCTTGTCTTTCCCACCCCAAGGCTTATTGAACCCAGCCCCAAGGGGCAGTAGGAGCTGGCTGCGATGTCCTGGTAAGCCCTTGGCCCAAAGGGCAAGAGACAGGCGTGACCCTGCACAGCTTAGACTGAACAAGAAAAGAAGCAAGAACTCAGAGGCAAAAGACAAGTTATGCTAAGGTTTCTGTTGGCCCAGCACTCCGTTTGCTGCTTACCCACCACTAGGAAGCAGCTTATCCTGGAGCTGAGGCCAGAAGCAGATTTTGCTCTAGTTTGGTCTGGGGTCCAGGTCGCACTGGCCCCATCTGCCCCTGGAGACAGTGGCCTGTCAAGCTGGTGCTTCCAGATCTGAGCTGGGGAGCAAAAGTCTCTTCAGAGAGAACAAAACAGGTGCTGTGTCGTTAGAAGCAAGATGCTGAGCAGCTCAATGTACTGTGTAGTCTGGATATGCTACAAACTAGTTTCACATGAAATGTGCCAGTGCAGTGAAAACCCAAGTAATTACAGCAGCAAGCCTGCCCCAACCGGACCTGTTTTACCTGCCTCATGCCTGTATAAATTCCCCGTTCTCCAATTAAAAGTGAAGCACTCCACTCCTCGCAGCTCACTTCAGGCAGCTCTCTCCCACAAGAGAGTTATCGGAAAGGCTTTCTGAAATGAACGGTGTCACTGGCAATCGATCTAGGTGATGCAACGTGAACAGGCTGACAAAGCTCGGTTCCAAATACACCGGCCCTTTGAGAAAGTTTGTCTCGCATTGTTTAGCTTGTTGTTAGAAAAGGATGTTTTCAGAAGCACTGTCACACAGGTGGTGCTTGTGCAGCCCCTTCTTTTTTGAGGCCGTGGCATGGGAGATTCCAAGGGCTCTGCTGTCCCAGAAGGATAAGCAGTGCAATTGTAAGACTTGCTAATGAATTGGCCACTCTGTGAAATTGTCCTGGCCTACCCTCTTTGCTGTCTTCCCCACCCCTCAGCTTTTAGCACTTTCTGCCTTGTGCTTTGCTCTGTAAGTAAAGATTAAACACTGTGATTTAGAGCAGCTGGATGCAACTTCTGAGGTAACTGTAATGGGCAGGGTCATAAAAATCAGTCGTCTGCTGTCAAAGGAGGTCTAAGGGACAGTTTAGCCCTTTAACCTCCTCCCGTTTATGGAGTTGCTTTAGAAATTGTAAGGATAGGCTGCGTAGACGAAGTACAAAGGAGGGAAGTAGCCGTCCCTCACCCAAGTGCTAGCCGCGTCTCCAGACCGAGTAACAGCGCAGGGCCCTTGTCAGCCATATTAATCTAAAAGAGCACAATGTGACGGCTGCTTTCTGACAGCTCGATGCTCTCTTCTCTCTAGCACCAGATCCTGCGATCCCCATCCTCTTCTTTCTACACCCTGCTACATTTGCAGTGAAAGGACTGCAAGGGGAAGCTGGAAAAAGCCCATATGAGACCTGATCTCTCCCAGCTTGTTTGACTCAAGTTCCTGCTCTCCAGGTCCCACAGCTCCTGCCCTTCCTTGAGCTCCTCTGCCACGTTTAGCTGTCTCATCCACACGCTTTGGGGACTGGGCCAGCACCTTTCATACATGTGGTGCTGCTCAAAGGTGCCAGCTAGAGCAAGAGCCCAGATAAAATTCCTGTACCTCCAGGATTTATGGATATTATAGAGTCTCTCCTGCAAGCTGCTGCTTCTTAGCTGTTTCCACTCTGATCTCCCCCGTTTCACCTCCCACCACCACCTTCCAGAGCACAGCTCAAATTAATAAGCCCAGCTCCTGCTGTTAGTTGGTCTGCAGACCAAGCTCAGTGGCAAGAGCTTTCAGCTCCCACTGCCAGCCTGTCTGTGCTTTCACTCCTGCTGCTGTACAGGGAGGCAGCATACAAAAGGGAAAACTTGGGAGCTTGTGTCTCTGCTGTACCACGTGCTGATGGAAAGAGATTTGTCACAGAGATGTGCAGGTCCCTGCAGTAATGTTGGTCCCATGCTTCACTACAGCAGCTTGCTTGTGTTGGGCTTAGGCGTGCCAGCAGTGTTTGCAGTGACAGCCTGTTTGATAGGGCAGGTTACAAATGTGAGCTACATGCTTTTGGGTCCATTGCTTAAAAAATAAAACTTCTAACCTCCCTCTGCAGCTACATCCAGCACCATGTACTGAAAGATTAAACAAAGCATGAAATGGTTATTCCAAATCTTTTGCCAAATATCATTCATGTGAGACCTGCCAGCTGCACATCAAAGGCATTTCAGAGGTGTTTCATTGAAACAAATGGCTTAGAGTCCATTAAACCATTTGGATTAGTATAGACATTATAGTATCTCTATTGCAATATAGATATTAGAGTATCTGTATTGCAATACAGGTATTGTAGTATCTGTATTGCAATATAGATATTGCATGTGCAAAGTTATCATTTGGTGTCCTGAAAATAAGAAACTTGCAAGGAATGAGAGAAAATAAGGCGACAGTTGTTCTCTACAACAAGTTCTCCTGCTGGCCTCTACTATTTTCATCTTGTACTATCTCCATCACGAAGCTGGTGAGAAACCTGCTCCTTTTAATCAGGGGGCTCAGTACTGACATACCTAACTGGTGTCAGAGTTGGGGAAGTAATCCCTTATTTCAGACTACACTTCTCTTGAGTCTGGTGTTTTCCTCAGTGTGGGACTTCAGGTTTCTTACCTTTTTGTTTTAAGGGAGCGGCTGCTGGGTGATGGATGCTGCTCTCATCTGACCTGGCGGCTGGTCTGTGCCAGCAGCCAGGAGGAGGTCTGGTGTTATCCTTCGCAGCATGTTTGAGAAAAAAATACCCCTTAGCTGTGCTACCCTGATGGAGTAGCTGGTCTGAATGAAAAAAAGCCGATTCCCCAGGCCTGTTCACTGCTCCCCTTCCCCAGGGCTGTGTGTGCTCCCATGCCCCCTGCCAGGCCAGGCCATGGCTTCTTTCCCACCATGGCTGTGTCCCTGCCGTGCAGGGATGTGCCAAGGAAGCATGACTGGGGTTGCTGGCACCTTGTCTGTCTGGGGAAGCTCAACGCAGGCTCTCCCCCAGCACTCTTGATGAACTGTGGGCAGGAGGGCTGCCACCGCACCCCCAGTGAAACAAATGCTTGGCTTCTGCTGCCATTTCGTTAGTAAGATGCCTGTACGGCCATCAAGCTACGGCACAGGATGCAGGGGACAGAGTTTAGGGCATGTGGGAAGAGGCTCTGCAGCAGGACTGAGGGGCAGCACTGCCTCCACAGCCACAGGGAGCCCCGGACCAGGCACAGGCTGCAGCTGCTCATGGAACTGGCTTAGCAGTCAGGAATGACCCAGGCTTTCTGCCTGGATAGAACTCGTGCACCGCCTTGCTAGGGAAAATAACTCCTGAAATTACCACAAACTAAAACTAAAAGAAACCCAAACTCTGGTATCTGTTGCGTACTGCAGCATCACGCTGAGGAAAGCCCCTGCTCATGCCTCTTCCTGCGAGGACGGCCTCCGAGCCGTGAGGCTGAGACCGTGCAACTCGCTACACCTCCTGCCCCAGGCGAGGGGCAGCGAGGGCCCGGTGTCCCCCCAGCCATGCCCTCCTGCCCTGCAGAGCTGATCTCCCCTTCAAGACAGAGGCACTTCAGCTTTACGGGAGACAAACCCTGTTCCTCTTCATCGCCAGCTTTTTCTATCATCAGATGAAGGAAAATAGTGTGTCGCGGCTGGCACCCTGCGGGTGCTCAGACCTGAAGTGCAGCTTCACACTGGAGAAGAAAAAAGGGTCTCCAAGCTAAAATAAGCCACACAAGGAAGGTCTTTCTGCCCTTTGCAGTGCCGCCGTAGGTTGCATCGGACACTTCAACAGGCACTTCGTGACTCAAATCCGATTTCTCAGGCTCCTGTCCTTGACGTACACTGTAGAACCCCGGGAAGGTACTTGCAGCCGGCATCAGGACAGTCAAACAAGACTGCAGAGTGGGCGCAGAGCAACTAGCAGAGTTTTAGGTGATGCTCGTAAAATTTGGTTCTGGTTTGCAGAGAACAGAGGGTTTTTCCTGTCTAAAAAAGAGTCATTAAGCCTTGGCTTGCTTTGTATGCTCAGAGAAGTGACTTCAGTGCAGACCCGGTGATGGGAAAATCAAGGTGGGAAATGTTTAATGCAAATTTGAGCCGTTCCCATTGCCAAGTCCAGTTGCCCCTAGCCAGTGCCCCGGGGTTGGGCTTTGCCCTGTCACAGCAGAGCTCCTCCAGCACCATGGCATGGCCCAGGCACAGAAACCACCCCCAGCCAGCTACACCCCACAAATGACCCCCTTTGGCCTGGAGCATCCCTTGGTGGGGAGTGGGGACTCTCAAGCCTGCCCAAACCCAAGGCAAGTCAAACTGGGTGGCGTGGGGTACCACCGAGGAAAAGCACCATCCTTTCACAGGCATCTCACTGCCGGTCGGGGATAAAGCTGCACCAAATAAATCCATGCCAGTTGCTCAACCTGGCTGGGTTATTTTTCCCTGGATGAGTAACATTGTTTTCCTAGAGCCTGTCAACAACATTTTTCTTTGGCAAAGGCTCTCGCCAGGATGCTTGTGCCAAAACTAATTTTTAACAGGTAGTCTTCTGTAGCCATCCCGCCGGTGCGGGATAAACAGGGGGATGAGGCAGTGAGCTTCCTCTCCCAGCAGAAGGGACCCCACAAAGAGCTGCTTTCTGCTCCCCCTTGAAAGCAGCCAGCCCGCCGAGAGGTGTGCCAGGCGTCCCTCCCCAGCCCTGCTGGAGGGGCTTGCAGCAGAAACGAAGAAAATGAAAACCGCAAAGGAGCAGGGAGCTGCTCGTACGCCCAGCCTGGCCAGGGCTGGCTGGCTTGGTGGATGCCATCCCAGCAAGCCAGAGCCATGCCAGAGTAGCCTGGTCTGTAGGAAGAGCCCCTTTCCGAGCGCCAAGGGAAGGGTAAAGACTGAAAACAGTGGAAAAATGAGAAATAGCAGAGTGCTCTGGTGGTTAGCTTGCTGTATCTCTGTGCTTTTGTGGGCTAGTGTGTAACTCAGGCTGTGGGGAGATGGGTCTTGCTCTCACCATGGTGCGTGGTCCAGAGCGAAAGGTACGATGCCCAATGATGCTCAATGATTCCACCTCCCTCCCAGTGCCTGTGTGTCCCCAGGGTTCTCTGGGAGCCCCAGCATCACAATCCCCGCTCAGACTCAGCCAGCGCAGGGGTCTCAGGGTCCTCATCCACAGGACATCAGGGCACAACCTCATGCATGGAGAAAGAGTGAGGCGAAGGGAAAAACCCACCACAGCTGGACGTGGTGTAGAAAATCACCTCTTGCATGGAGGAGCTGCTTTTCCCAGTAGTAGAAGCATTTGTCTCAGCTGGGCTTGGAAAAACCCTGCTCCTGGCTGTAACGCTGCTGTTGTTTTTAGGGAGGGGAGCTGCAGCCCAGCAGCTGGTTCCTGCTGGGCACCCATCCTCAGCGCTGGCCATCCCCACACTGTTAGCAGCCCAAGTTTTTAATGAACTTACCCAGGCAGGCCCAGAAACACACAGGGCTGAGGATACACACACTATGACACCACATCCCTTAAGATAGGAGGAGTTATCCTGAAGCGTCCCTGCACGATCACGGAGGGCAGTGGGAAACCTCTTGCCCACCCATCTCCATCCCTCTGCACAGATGCAGCAGAGCAGCCAGGCTTTCCAGCCATCATTGTAACGCCACAATTTGGCTCCATATGACAAGTTCACCTGCGGCTGGATCCAGCGGCTGGGTTTCAGCCACCACTGACATTCGAAGATATGTGCAAATGCACATGATAAAAACAAAACAAAACAAAACAAGAAACTCAAAACTAGCAAGTGAGGAGGTCCTGCAAAGGCAGCAGCGTCACTGACCATGAGCTCAGGGCAGTCCCTACCAGCACCCCCATACCCAGCACCAGTACCACCACTGCCCGTATCCCTGCCCGCAGAAGCAGGGGAGATGGATGCTTCAGCCAGCAAGGCACAAAGCAGCTGCAGGTCCCCATCTTCCAGGCAGCAGCCAGACCGAGCCAGCCTTGCAAAACAAGCCCCATCACACTTGGGTCTTGTGGCCTTTCATACCTTAACACTAGCCTGAGCTTAAATTCAATTAAACTCCCTATTACGTGGACTTTCTGTTACCATTTGGACATTAGCGTGTAGCTTTGCATGGCTACAGGGGGTCAGCCCAGGAGCAGACAGCCCTGGGGGAGCAGGTGGCTGTATGCCTTGGGTCCTGGTCCACAGGTTTGCTGGAAATTTTCCCCAAGTTCCTTGCTGGGAAGGGCTGGGGGGCAGCTGAGCCCCCTCAGCTCTGCCCGGGATACAGGCAGTGCCCTGACCCACATGGCAGCTGGGGCGTGTGGTGGGAGCAGGACGGTGTGTCCCACAGGGCTGCTGCTGACATGCACGTGTGCTCCTGCATGTGTGCAGGGGTCTCTCCAGACGAGGGGTTGCAGGGCATTCCGTTAAACACTTCCCATTAATGGCAGTGCTGCTGACATGCACTGGGCACCCTGTGCCTTCCCCATGGCTTGTGCGGGAGCACTGGCAGCGTAAAGCTGCTTGCACCCTTGGCTCTGCATCGTTCTGGTATGGGCACCCATCGGACATGCCAGATGCTCAGCAGAGGCCCTTGAAGGAGCCCTCGGGGAGAGCTGGCACAAATCCTGCTGCTCCCAACAGCAGCCTGCTTCAGCTCCTGAGTGTCCTGCCTGGCACAGCACGCTGGGGCAGCGGGAGCCTGACCCCAGCAAGCCTCATCAGAGCAGACACGGGCACTGCTGCTTTTTTACACCAGTAAACAGGGAGAGAGCTGGAGGAAGCCATACTGGGGCTGCGAGGAGCAGGCTGGGTCACGGCCAGAGCCGCCAGCGTGCCCAAGCATGGTAACAATGACAGCGCCCAGCAATGCTGTGCCCCTGACCAGAAACATCTGGAGGGCTGGATTTGGCCCAGCGACACTGCTGACACACCACACCAGCGAGAAATTCCCCGGCTCCAGAGAAAGAGCTGCATCCACCCAAACACCAGCATTGTACAGGGAGCAGCTGGGATCGCACCATTAGATGGGGCTATAGTTAAAGAATTAGGATTTGTAAAATACAGCTTGGACTCCGGACAGGACTTGTCCAGGGGCAGCAGGTCAGTCCTGGCCATCCCTGCCTCGGTCTCTCTGACTGCTCTGGTGGGGTGGTGAATGCTTCTGGGTTGTGGAGGCTTAGCAGGAGGGACAGGAGTCCCACAGAGCCCATGGGAAGCTGTAGGTGGGAGATGTTACCAAATTGCCTGCGTCCACTCTTGTTGTTCCCAAGTTTATCCATCCTAATTCCCCCATAATACCCTCCATTGTTCCATGGTGCAATACACAGAGCATAGAAACGAGAAAGACCCCGGGCAAAGGCAGATGCCTGGTGCTCAGCCTGGCCGTGGGCTCCTTTTGGCTTATGGAAAGACTCAGCCTTGCTTATTTCTGACCTAAACCAGGTAACTGTCAAAGCTGCAGGTACTGGCTACATGCTTAGGGGGAAAAAAAAATCCAGCTGAAGGCTTTGAAGCTCCAAAATGATACCAAGCCTAGTGACCCCTAGGGCACCAGCATCTCCATGGCACTGATGGAGGGGATAAGACATGGAGAAGAGCTTGCCCAGGGTTTGCCAAGCCACAGCGAAACCCCTTTGCCAAGGGTTCTGTTCACACACAAACTCAGGTGACTTCATGGTGCACAAAGTGATGCCTGAGGCAGAGGAGCTGGGCTGGCCTTCCTCCCAGCAGTATTAGCATCTCTCTCACCCCAACTACTGGATTGTAAGTTGTAACACCAAACTGCTCCATGCCATCAGGCTGACAAACACATCCCTCTTGATATTCCTTACTTTCGATAAACGTTTTCTTTTCTTCCCAAGAAGGTTCTCCACGAATCGGAACATTTTGCCCACAAGGAAGCAGGCAGGTCACACCCCATGGGCTGCGCCAAGGATGCAGCTTGGTGCCACGCTCCCAGCTTCGTGGGCTGGGCATCTTTTCCCAGCCCCAGAGCTGTGCTTACTTACCCGATCGCTGTCAATGCAAGCTCGTCCACCAGCCTCCTCCCTGCACAGGCACGTTCTGCGGAGCACAAACCCACTTCCTAGCACTGCAAATTACCGGAGGTTTAGTTCCAGCCTTTTCCCCCTTTGAGAACAACAGTGCCCAGGAATAGCTGCTGGCTTTCTGGTGCTACAGATGCTCCTTTTGGGCTAAAGAAAAATGAATTTCTCTCTTTCATTAAGATTGTCAAGGGGAAGCCATAGATTTCGGATATATTTGTCCCACCCACCTCATCCCGCTTCATCCCATCCCTGAGCCAGAGCTGTCAGCAGCAGCTGCTGTTAAGTCAATAGAGGCACATGGTGAGTGTGATGCCCAGGGTACAGGCAAGGGGAGGCATCTGCAGGAGAAAATTATGTCCATTCCTTACCTTAAGCAGCAAGGAAGAAATTTTCTTTAAAGCCTTCCTTATCAACAGGAGAAATCGTTCTTACTCTAAGTGACTATTGAACAATCTCAGGAAGCTGCTGCCCTCCCAGCAGCGACTGGTGCAGCAGCTCATGGAAACAAACCTCACATTTCCCCAGTAATTTTGCACTTAAAAATTCCCAACCCTAAAAACATATTGTCAAGGCTGAACCTTCATTTCTTTTTACAGCAGAAGAACGAAACTGGGAGCAGGCTCAGCCCTAGACAGAGTGAGGGGTAGCGGGACCCTCCCGGGGCTACGGGGTGAGCATCTTCCCTTGGTGGGGGCGTACAGAGACCAGGAGCTGCGCTGACAATGCGTGAGTGAACAGACCGAGAAGCGCCCAGCAGTTTTAAAGGTTCCTTTAAGACACTGAGGGATCCTGGTTTTCATGGCTTTTCATTGTTTGGCTCACTAAGGCAGAGTGCTCACCATGCAAGTCAGGTCAAGCCACTGCCAAAAACAGGTCATGGTGGGAAAACCTTTGCCACGGCCTTTTCTTTGTGGCTCCAGACTCGTGTACCCAGGCACTTGGAGATGTTTCTAGAGCCAGCCAGTCTAGAAAGCTCTTTTATTTCTTTTTTTTTATAATTGACCATTTAATCCCGAACAAAGGAACCCAGAGGAAAAGCCACAACGCTGTCAGAAAGGGTCAGGATTTTGGCAGTGCTGGCAGCGTGCCACCTCCTGTTATTTGGGGGAATAAATTAATAAATAAATTATTCAGCAGAAGAAGGAGTCAGGCCCTCAGCCTGCACCCAAACCCACCCTGTCATCCAAAGGGGAGGACATTTTGCAGAACAAGAGCCCCCCTGGCCTCCAGGAAGGATGGTGCAGCCTGTCCAAATGCTGTCATGCTTCAGCAGGGACAGCCGCACACAGCACCCGAGCACATGGGGCATCCCCAGGATAACACCAGCTATTGAAAACCAGCCCTTTCCACCTTTTATAATGTATAACTGGCCAGATAAGGACCAAAACAAGGCACACAGGGCTGTCTGAGCCGGCAGTGCACACGCCTGGCTGGGAAGGGCAAGCAGGAAAAGAGATAGGAAGCAAAGACAAAGAATTTCCGCAACATCCCCCAAAACCACTTCCCGCACATGGGGAGCCAGGAAACATTTACGGGAGAGATGCCCAGCCCAGGCTGAGCAGGGCCAGGACCCCACAGAGCCTCCAGAGAAATAGATGGGAACTCAGAGCCCTCATCCACAGTAAAAATCCCACCTGACCTGTGGAGAGTCCTGGATTTGGGGCTGACAAACCCGTGTGTGCTACACCCTTGAAAATAGCTGGACCAAGCTCTCCAGAACCCGTACCTACAACCCACCCCCAGCAGTAAACCCCCTCCCAACAGCCCAGTGAGGAGCCAGCCACAAGCAATGCCACCCACCCCCACCGAGCTTGTGGGGACCCTCGTTTCAACACCCCCCCTTTTCTCCAGGAGAAACCAGAGAGGTGGGTTACGTATGGGTTGAGAAATACCAGGCATGGATAAGTGACAGTCCCAACCCAAGGAGCAGAGAGGCTGGAGCCCCAGGAGATGCTTTTTAATTGCTTGCCGCAAGCTGGGAGGAGCTGGTGGCTGCCCTGTGCAATTCTCTGACAGCACCAGGGGACATTTCACACGCCCCAAAATCACTGCTGATCGACGCATGGGTTTGGGGCAGCTCGTAGGTAGCGTTTTTTTCTGTCTCTGTAGAAATGATTGGATTTACCCACAGTGTTGGGAAGCAGCTGATGAGTCCTGCCCACAAAGGCAGCGGCAGCATTACAAACATCTGACCCTTACGTATTGAAAAGGTGTGTGGTCAGAGCATCTTTTTGAAAGGCTCTGTTCAGTATACGCAATTCTGAAAAACTGTGACTTTCTTTTCTTATGTTAAATTTCTCCTCGTTCTATGGGCTATGCATTTTGGGTTTCTTCTGCTTTGTGTGACCGGCAACCCCCTGCTCAAGGTTGCTAAATTAAAGTTTTCATTGGGGCTTGTTAAATAAGCCTCTTCCTATCAGACTATAAAGTTTTCTTTAGTTCATTCCTGTTATTCGTCACCTTCCCATTAACCAGATTCGCTTTACTCAGCGCCCTTACATTCCACTGGTGGCCGAATGCACTGAACACTGACGTGATGTTGGGAGCATCTCACGTGTGGGGTGGGACCAGCTGCCGTCGTCAAAGACGGCAGGAAACAGTACAAAACTTTGACATGGGATTACACCTTTTTTTTTTCCCCCTCGATCTGTTTGACAGTAGATGGTTAATGCCTGCAAACGAAAGCGCTTCGTTAGGCAGCTCATTAGTTAAGCATGCTCATGCGTGTGATTTCCCCTGCCCCTCACATCTGACAAGGGAAGCTGATGAATCTATGGGAATTATTTAAATCACTCACGTCCCACACCTAAGACTTAAATATCCTGACAGGCAAAGAAGCGTTAATACCTACAACTTCCTGGTGTTATTCCAATGTCGCTAATGTGCACCAAAATATTAATACGCCCTAGGGCAATAACGGTTAACATTTTAACTAGTTTAAAAGGGGGGGGTTTAAGCATTAATTTATCAGGGAGATGACAAGATTACATGGATCGTTAGAAAACCAGCTCGTTAAAGCTGCCACCACGCAAACACTTGGCTATGCTTTGCTGTCATAGCATAAAGCAAGGAGGCTGCTCTCAACAGCAACTTACTGCGGGGTTGTAGCAGGAGGGTCTCAGCTTAACTGAGAGGGAATGAACGCATGGCAAGGGGGTGGGATCTTCTGTGAAAAATCTAGGCTCAAGTGAGAGAGACAACCCTTCAGCTGCTTGGTTTTGCTCAGCCTATTGGCCAGGATGTGCCAAGAGTGAGCTGAGAAAACTTGTTGCCTTTTAAATGCTCCCCTTTTCCTTTGCGCACTGAGTGGCAAAGAGGATCAATAAGTTTATGTCCCATTTCTGAGGATAAAGATGTGATTGACCCCAGATGTGTGAATCTTTGCTAGCATACAGCCGCCCCACATCACCCCTAAGGCACCTGGCGCAGGAGTGAGACAAGAACTGATGAATCACGACTGAAAGTCCCCTTCCAAGGCTCTGTTCAGTGACCAAAGGATGCCTCAAAGTTTCAGCTGTAAGAATAACCTCTAAGGGCTTATATTAAACCTTTATTATTTTAATATATAATGCTCTGGTGCTGGGCTTGTGCAGATTTTCAGCAACCACATTGCGCTCTGCTCACACGCTGTGCTCCCAAGGTTTATTTTTGAAGAAGCACATGCTCAATCTTTAGTGTTCAATGGAAAGGCTCTGAGGTCCTTGGGGAAAAGAAAGCCGGAAACATGACCTTTCAGACGTGTTTTGCTCAGCTACATTCTCCATGCAAGCGAGGAAGAGGAGCAGCCCTAAGTAGCAGCTGCGTGAAGACCTGGCAAGTGCCACAAAGTGAATGTCTGTCATGTGGAGAGGACCTGACTTTGCTCTGGTCCCAGTGGCGCTGGGTGTGGGGAGGAACTGGGTGCAGATGAGCACTTCCCCTCTTGGTCACTTCAGGGGTGGGGAGGGAAGTTGGGCATTTACCAGTTTTAAATAAAACTGAAAGTTGCCCTTTCTATTCCGCTTCCAAGTTGGAAGGGCCATCAGCAGGGTCTTCAGTGCTCTCCACAGATGCGCTGGGCCTGGGACAGGAAGGAGATGGGCTGCCCCAGCATCAGTTGAATGCCCTCAGTGCTCCGTCTTTCCCTGCGATTCAGGTTGTCAGGAGGGTTTGGCACAGGGTAGCACCTGCCAGCAGCAGGCACTGATTGCCTTTGCTTGATGAGGGCAGCAAAGATGCTCCTCACATGCAAGGAATGTTGAGTCCCCAAGGATGAGCCAGTATCATCCCACTGCAGCTCCTGTCTCGAGGCCATGATCCCCCCTGGGTACCGTGGCATTGTGACAGTGATTGTCCCAGGAGAGAGAGTAATAAAACGCTGTTATACCTGTGCAGAGCCAGGTCCGAGGAGGTCCTGGCTGCCCAGGACTGCGTGATAGGCACCTGAGCCACCCTCATCTGCCTCCCAAATTCTCATGTAACCCCGTAGTCTCTGCTCTCTTCTCTGTGCCCAGTATCTTACCTTCTCCCAAAGCATCCTCACCAGACACCTGTGTTCAGATCCACATGCCCAACCACCCCTGCCCTACCCAGCAGCTGCTGCTGGGATGCTGGGATGCAGGATGCTGGGATGATGAACTGCCTGGTTTTGCTGAGAGCTGTTAGGAGGGAAAAAGAGAGGGGGACTCGAGTCCTGGTGAAAAATATGACGGCAGCAAAGCGTTGTTATAGCCACAACACCTAGTTATTAAGGAGAGGCAGGGAGAGGTAACATCTTTTATAGGACCAATTTATAGTGTTGGGAAAACAGGCTTATGGGCACAGGCACCCCCTCGCAGGAGAATGTATGTGCTTCCTCTCGGGCGACATCCATTAAAGAGATGTATTTGGATGGGATGATGAGGAGCAGCAGCGCAAAATCCTAAAATAGACATGACAATGCTTCTTTCTGTCTGGCTTAGCTCACGCAGGCATTTTTGCTGCTCCTCTAGCAACTTGCCCGAGAAGAGATGTTTTCCCCCAGCCGCATACCCGTCTTCATCCCAAAACCAGCCCAGTGCAGCAGGATCAGGCTGCAGAGCCAACTCAGTGCTCGTCTGTCATTTCTGGAAGCATTATACAAACAATATAGCCCTCACATGGCCTCCACATTCCTCATCTCTTCTTGTCAGCCTTTGCATTGCATGTGTAAATTCAAGCGATGCCTGTAGCAGGAAATTTCACAGCCCAAGGGATAGGGAAATGTCCAGGGAAAACCCAAATCACAAGGCAGGGAAATTGGCGGTGAGTGGGAGAGGGGGGTGATAGGTGCTAAATTCTGACTTAGGAAGTCAGGCAGACAACTGAGTGAGCAAACAGATGGAAGGAAATGAAAGACCATTTTCATCTCATCTCTGAAATCCTGTCCTTTTATACAGCCAGTGTCTGCTGCAGGAGCAAGGTGGGATGGGGAAGGGGCTGGGAAGGGAGGAGATAAGCAGCACAGTGCAACTGGAGGTCCCTAAAGGGGACCACAGATCCAGCTTTCCTTTCCCAACCCTGCCTCACTGAGCTGTGTAGTGTATTCTTTTTATTTTAAAACTCCAGTCCAGTATCTGTGATTCCCGGCCCATCCTTTGTTGCTCCCATCAATCCTTGCCCATCAGGACCTGCCACCCCCAGCCCAGTGCGCAGCAATACCTCAGCCGTGCTTCCACGTGGAAGACTTGGCATGCTCCATGTCACTCTCAGGCAAACCAAATATTCTTTCCTTTGAGTTGTTTCAGACGTGCCAGCCACAAACCTCAGCCTCTGGCCTCTTGTTTCTATTTGATGAGACTGGCTCGGAGGAAGGAAGGGATCCAGCCTCCACTGTGCCAGGCAGCCTCAGCACATCTGCTGAGCAAATATCCTTAGTTTCTCCCTTGGCTATCCAAAATCACCTCTCCATCCCTTAACCTCCGCCTTTTCAGCCCCAGTTGCGAGTTTCTCTGGGTGAGTGATCAGCGCTGGGTGTGCTGGTAAAGCTGCAATGGCCTTCACCATCACTTGGTGCCTGGCACCGCAGCATCCTGAACCCAGCTAGGTGGGATCTGGGATGGCTGCTGCCCTCAGAAGCACTGCCAAAGGGGTGAGCTCCTGTGAAGACATCCTCCCAGGCTCAGGGTATTCTGTACTTTTGGAAATGGAGCCCTGTGCTCTGTCAAATCTTTTTTTTTCCCCGTGTGCAGGCACTCTATTACCTCTCTGTGCCCCAGGCAGCTTTCCTCCCAGATGAGTCCTTTACCCCCCATTTTTTTTGCCTTATTGCTAAAAGAACAGAAAGCTGCCCAAACTGGCCCTGTGCACACCAAACAGCTGACCTCCACTCCCTGCTAATCTCCTTGGTATCACTGCTCCCGGAATAGATGCATAACGGGCAGAAGCAATTTTCAACTGCTGCAGCAAGGTAATGGATCAGAGAGGGTTTTTTCCTTTTCCTCCTTCTTCAATTTGTAAAATGTTTATTCTTTTCTGAATCACAGAGATGGGGGAACAAATTGAAGCTGAGAGAGCTGTTGGCTCCTTGCATGGGGTCCCGAGTCAGTCTCTTACACTCAGTGAAGCTGCACAGCCTCGTGGACTGCGAACCGTCAGTCACATTTAAAACGTATGGCCCTTCAATACCTCCCCTTCCCCTCCCCCTAGATTATTTTAATCTTTTATTTTCTTGCAAGTCCCACTGAAGTTGAGGTAAAGCAAGCCCTGGCTGGAGAGCGGGACTTGGCCAGGTCCCCACTGGCACGCTGCCCACATCCTTGCCTTGCTGCTAAGAGTAGATGCTCTATTAGGCAGCAGAGGGTTTTTTCCCTCACCACAGTTGTGCCTCCAGTGTGGCTCCAGTGACGCTCTTCCACATCAACACAGGACTAAGGAGAAACACAGACTCTGCCTGCCCAGCCCTGAGAAGGTTTTTACTACAAGCATCCCATTGCAGTGACCATAGTGCTGCTGCTGAAACTATTCCTTATGAAACACACGGATTAAAGCGGTTCTGCTCAGTGATGGGTTTATTCTGGAACAGCTTGAAAAGGGCACCACTGCCCTCCCATTTTCTTCCATGAAATACTCACAGTTTGCCAGCCTGCCACACAGATGTTCTGCTCTCCAAACAGCCATCGGCAATAACTTTGACCGCTGTCTTCCCTGTACCTACATAGAAGTCATTGCTGCAGTCAAAACAGATAGGAACATGACGGGCTATTTTAACAACTGTTTGTGTAGATGAGGGCTGGAAGGGTGTGATTAACCTGGCAAGAGGAAGGCTGACCTCTTAGCTGGAGCACAGGGCTGAGAACTTCCTGCTCTGCTCCTCACCCCTCAGATGAAACAGAGCAAGCCACCTCATCTTAACTGTGTCCAGCCCAGATAGAGTGGAATTTATAGTCTCCCCAATTACCTAGAGCACATTCACACATTAATTAGCTCTTGCTTTTTGCCTAGAAATTCCTGTTAGTAACTCTCACTACATCCCTCTGTCAGTGGGACATTTCCCCATTGCTGCTGTCTTCGTGTAAGGGCAAAGGTGTCTGGATGGATGCAAAAATGGGACCAAGAGTCAAGATGGCTCAGCTCATTCTTAGGGCTGTATTTCTACCACAGACATGCAGGGTAACCTTGGAGAATAATAGCAACAGATAACAATAACCCTTTCACACAGGGAAGTTATGAAAAATTAAGCTTCTTCTGAAAGAAATAAATAAAAAGGAGAGAAGCTCAAAGGAGGGCTAAAGTGGTCATCTCAGGTGTGACAAACCCTGATAACCCCCAAGCTTCCAGCATATTCTTTCAGTGTTTCTTCGGTGGCTCTAAAGCCTCCTTTTAGCCCTTTCCATCTCTGCAGCGGGAGCCAGCTTCACACACACTCAAATATCCTGGGAGGTAGCATCCCTGCCATCCAGCCAGCAGCTCAAGAACAGCTGTTAATGCTGACTTTGCAGACTGGCATCGCAAACACAGACAGTTTGCAAGGGCATCATTGGCTATTAGGGAGGAGAGAAAAATCCTCCTGTTCGCCTTCCTTCTCTTTTCTGCCTGTCTCAAATGAGGTCTACATACTGAACATCTGCTTAACGTACCAGTCAAGCAGGGACATGCTCTTCTCCTTGTTTATTGCAGAGCCACAGTCGCAGAAAACCTCGTTTTGATGTATAGCCTGGAGACATGCACGTGGCTCTGGCTTCCCAGAGCCGCAGTGGGGCAAGAAAAGCAAAACAGCGCTAAGAAATATGGGGATGCAGAGTATGGCACAGCATCCATGGAATAACAGACACCATCCGGCAGCGTTTGTCCTCCAGCAGCATCCACGGAGCCGGGTGGCTGCTGCCTGCCCCAGCTGGGGTTAGCCTCTGTCTTCCGAAATCAAAGCCCAGCATCACCGAGGTATGAGGAGATTCACTGATCACAGCGGAGATACAGCAGCAGACAGCAGTGCCGAGTTTGCTTAGCAAAGCGTAGTGATAAATAGAGAGTAAACAGCCCATTGCGTGCTAATTTCCCATGAGTATCAATTAACCATCGTTAAAAAATATATTTTTAATGTCATAATCTTCAACTGTTGCTGGCTGATTGCAGTCATGAAGTGGAGCCAAAATCCTCAGCCAAAGAGGTTGATTCCTCATCAAAACAAAACGTTTTGGCTGCCAATGGCGGCACCATGAAGCCCTGTACCCAACAGAGACAGGAACCACCACAGGTGACCCCAAGGACAGGTCTAACACCGAAAGAGTGTTATGACACTTTATTAAATACAATATGCTTATTTAGCTGCCTTTAAATAAGGTGGGTGTATCTCCCACTGTTTGAACCTGTTCAGCAACGTAATAACATCCTTATTAACATCTAGGCTAGCCCATAAAGCAGCGGGAGCTCAGCAACGTTGCTGAAAGCACGTTTCCATCAGCAAGAGCGTGTTCCTCCCCAAGCTGCCCAGGAGAGACTTCTCCTACGGTCCCACCTGAATTCCTGCTCTGACAACAGCAAAGCATCTACCCCAGCTTTCACAGGACCTGTGATAGGAGGAGGGTGCGTTTCAGGGGTTAGACCCCTCATCTCCAGGGTAACTCTCACATAGTGGTTGGAGGCTCTTTGAGGCATGTTGTAAACAGTAATGGTCCTCCCAGCACCACTGCAAAGGCATAAAAGCAGCAACCTCATTTTTAGGAGAGAAGAGGGAAGTCCAGAAGTGATGTAACTTGCCCAAAGCTGTTGAGAAAAGTCATTCTCGGGCCAAGACCAGGAAGGGAAAGTCTGTTTCTGGGCTCACAGGGTGAGCTTGGGTGTCTGACTCTCACTGCTGACTGCATCTCAGGGCAGCTCTTTCCTTAGTCCTCATCCTCTGTTTGTGTGCTTCTCTGACACACTTTTGCTCCACCCTGTGGTTTGTTGTACTTGGTTCTGGGTTTATTTAATACAGAAATGTTTCCAACACACTCTTCCTCAACCCATGAAGCACCAGTCACAACTGTGGCATTGTATAAGTACTGATGGTAGAGGCTTTTTTCATTTTAATTGGACTGCCTTCACCTGAAAGCTGTAGCTCAGCATCTTCCTAAGTTTTACTCAGGAGCTGAGATTGGGCACCTTGGTCCAGCAGCTCCCAGCACCCATGGGATCTAGTGACAGGTACCATGTGAACCCTCTCCATACCAGTATAAAAGCAACAGTATCTCAGGACCAACATATCGAAATTAAAACGACTGGAGAAGCAGTTAATGCCAGGCTTCATCCTGAGGATGACAGTAGTACCGTGGTGTTAAATGAAAGCTGCATGGTGCCAAATAGCTTACTGTGGAACTTGTCTGCTCCCTGTTTACCTTGCCTAAAAGCGAGCTCCAGACAGCATCCAGTATTTCTTCCTCCCAGCAAAGATGCCTAAGCTGTTCTCAGGAAGAATAGCAGCATGGATGCAGTGAGGATTTTGAACTCAGGAATCACAAACACAGTCCACACCATCCCTCCCACACTATTTCCCAGCACCCAGAAGGTGATGTTCTGATGCCGTACAAGTCGCGGGTGGGCTGCCTTGGTCACCTGCAGCGGAGACATCCCTGGGCCATTCCTTTAGCTGGCCTGTAGGAGCAGCTGCTTGGCAAGAGGGTGCCGGGCTGGGCACTGAGGGGGTTAGGGGGACCGTTTGCTGTGATCCTAGAGCCCTGGGGCAAAGCTGACTGCAGACACGCTCTCAGTACGGCAGGAACGAGAGCAGGACCCGGTTCAGCTGGACCTCACAGTCAGCACACGCATCTTACATAAAGCTGACCTCTAGGTTTCATCACTACCCTCAGCCAGGCTGGCTGGGGACAAGGCTCTTCCACGGCTCAAGCATTGAGAAGATTAGTTTAACTTGCTGTTGCACTTTTGTGAAAGCCCAGAACTAAAACACTTTTCCTACCAATTTTTACCATTTTTCATGTGACAAAGACCCTTTGTGCACATTTAATTGACAGTTTAAAATAACAGTGCTGCCTTCCCCTCGCGTGTATTGGGCAGGAACATGGAGGCAGAGGGAGAAATGACATCTGCTCCCACAAGCTCCAGCGTGGGGATGGATACACGTATTCCTCAAGCTGGAAGAGGAAAGTGCAGGTAGTTCTCCTGGTCCTCAACTGGAGCCATCTCCATCCATCTCACAGCAAAAACCACAACACCCAGCAAAACCTTTTCTGGCATGAGGAGTAAACACCAGGAGCCTGCTGAAACCGGGCACTTGCTCTGTCACCAGCTTTACAGTACCCCATTCCTCACCTCCCTTGCACACCGTCTCTGCAAGCTGGAGCCTGACACACACACCTCGACCCTGAGCTGCTCTGCAGGGCACGTGCTGGAATCTTAATAGGCTGGCGGGTCGTTACAGAAATGAAGAGTCTTCTAGTATCTAATGAGATACCCAAGAAGGAGGTCATCGTTAGGACTGTATTGCACCTGCCTCAAAACTGCAACGGCAGCTCTCAGAGGTGAGGAGAGGGAAGGTACACCCACGAGAGGCAGATAAATGACAGCTCTCTGCGTTACAGCTCATCTCACCCACAGTGCCTGGGCTGGCCCCTGGTGGCTGTGGCCTGGGTAATAGCGACGAGCTCCGCGGTTTTGTTAGTGCCATTTTAATAGCTGTACGTCTGTAAAAATATCTCTTCTTTCTGAAAATCCACTTAAGTTTTGCTGCTGTTTAAAAAAAAAAAAATACAGAAAAGGCAACATTATCAAGTAAACCTAAGGCAACCTACCTTTACAGCCCTCCAGCAAAAAAAAAAAAAAAAAAATACAGGTAAAGCAAGCAGCAGCCTTCCATCATTCCTCTCACCTTGTGACGTTGCTATGAGGATGAGAAAATGCTTTTTAATATGCTTAAATATATATTTATAATAAATAATTTATTATTTAAGCATATAAGAAGCATCTGCCCAACCTTATATGCTTATATATCATTACTATAATGTATGTTAAATGTATCTATAATACATTATTCATATGTACAATAGTTAAATGTATTTATATATCATATAAAATTGATATTATGTACTACAATATACTTACAGCAAATAACATATATTACTATTTAAGCATATTTAAAAAAGCATCTACCCAACCTTATACCAAAGTCACAAGGTGAGAGGACTCAAGTACTACACGGGAGAGCTGCTGCCAGCTTCAGAGGACACGGCCTTAGCCAGCCGAGCTGCTGCAGCAGCCGTGGTACCCACCGAAACAGGCAAATCTTTCGGGCTGCACAAAGGGCCAGGAGCTGGGTGGATGCAGAGGCGGGAGGAGGCAGCCAGGCAGTCTGTGCAGGGGGAAAGATGCACCCGCTGCTCCGCTCAGGCAGGGCGTGCAGCGGCATTTCTGCTTTACAGTGGGCAGAGTGGTAGAGCAGGGAGGGAAAGAAGCTTTAGAGCAAGAGCGCAATTACGCCTTTCTGATTTGTAGGAAGAGCACACAAGCGATACTGACACAGAGACTGAGCCACCCCGGATTCCCCATATTCAGGGACACATGCTTGCCGCTTTCCACGCTGGGAGTGCGTGCCCTGCCTGCACAACAGCCAGGCAGGAGGAAGGTAAGAGCAGCTTCAGGAACACGGTGCCAAGGTCAACAGCCCCCTGGTATCAGCATCATATTTTACAGGATCTCCTGTAGTTCAGGTAACTAAGACCAGGGGGACAAATTCAGTGCTGGCAGCAGCAGGCAGTGGAACCAGAGCAGCTCCTCATCAGCGTGGCAGGGAACAGATGTATTGCTATGGAGCTGTTACGCCCTGGCTCCACGATGCTCGTGGGTGCACTATAACTGCTATCTGCACCCGTAGCCAGATTTTTTACATTACAGATAGCGGCTGCTGTGCGGTGCGCTCTGCTAGCAATAGCCATGACAGCTTAAAAATAGCGTACTGCACTGTTGTGAACTGTAGTGCTACCCTATTAGTGTTTATTTTATTAATTTATTGAATAAACACCAGCGAGGTTAGATACCATCTTTGGCTTCTTTTTTCCACAGCATTCAAAGCAATTACTTTCCTGAAAGCAAATGGTCCATTTAGTTGGAGAATCTATAAGGCAGAAATGAGATCAGATTCCTGAACAGATGTGCCCTTCTCTAGAGGGATTCGTGTCTGCGAGGCTTCAAGCTGACACCAGGCAGAAAACATCTCTTAACTTCACTACGTCTGAGCTGTGCGGCAGAGCTGGTGGTCATATCAAAGAGCCAGCAAACTAAGGGTATCACAATCACCTAAATCATCAACCTCAATTAAGCAGCCATCAATTTTGTGTACCAGGGAAAGGAAGGAAGAACACCTTTGTCATGGGGATGGCGTTGGCACCACCAAAAAAACCCTACCCCCCAATTCAATAGAAGAAAGTGAGTCCCTCTTTCTCAATAACTCAGGCAAAGAAAAACGCTTTTGCTCATTTTTTGCACGGATAGATGTGAAGAGGAGCGCTGGAGGAAGCCAACAACTACTGCAGGTCCACACACGATGTAACGCTTTCCCTTGGTCGGTGTTGTGTCACAGGAAACACCCGAGCTCTTCACCTGGTCCAAGTCAGTTAGAAGGCGTAACTCCCTGGTGTCCGTTCAGCGGCCAGTTCAAGAGTTGGCACTGCCAACCACAGCTCGAATCATGTTTTACAAATATGGGAAAGCTGTGCTGACACAACCGCTCTCAACTGTACCAGTTATCTCCTGGACAACAGTGCGTGCATCCACAGCAGTATCCCTCAAACCAACTCCCTGGACTCCCCCCGTTGTTCATGTCTCGCTAGTGGAGTCCCAGCCATGAAGTCCCCTGTCCTCCTGGGAGAGCATTAGCCTGGCAACCCCCGTGCTCTACACTTGTCCTCACACCCAAGACCTGCTGTAGAGGTTCCCCTCCTCTGCACATCTCCTCTGGCCCATGTCCGCAGCCTCAGTGGAGTGCAGATGGAAGGCACAAAAGAAAAGCCATCCTCCACTCACCCGTGGAGACAGCCCCTCTGGGCTAAGCGCATTGGCAAGCCAGCACACAGAAGCTGCCTGGCTGCTGCCAACTCCTTATGCACTCTGAGGCTAAGCCGAAGCCTGAGGTCTCAGGGCTATGCATGCCTCAGCCTGGCAACTTTCCCGTGCCCCAAATTAACAGGCATGGACTTGTTTGAAGTCACTCCAGCCTTTAGATGTAGGGACACACAGCCCCTCAGCCGTAACCAGTCCGGGGATGCGCCCAGCTGGGACACCCATCCTGCCATCCACAATTCCTGCTTATGCTCCTCACGGCCGGCATCCGTGTCCATGTGTTCACCTGGCAGCCTTCCCACCCGCAGGCTGCCTGGCCGGGGCTCAGCTGCCGGGCAATGATGCGTTTAGACAGGAGGCCTGAGCAGGACTGTAAATACCATTTCTCTGGCCAACCTCCTTCTCCAGTACGGGGGGGAAGGATGGAGCACCTCTCACTTGATGATTATTGCTATGTCATCTCAGCCTGTCCCCTCCGCAAAGCGGTTCACAAGACAAAGGTAGGGGAGATCATTGCATTCCTCACCAACTTCAAGAGACAGTAAGGAAAACTCAGAAGTATTTGTACTTGCAAAATCTCTCACGGCTCTATGTTGGCAGGAGACGGGTAGCCTAATGGTTCATGAGCAAAGGGGGGGCAAAACCAAGGGTTAACATCTGTCGCTGAGGCATATGGAATTAGCTCGCAGTCCCTGCAGGATGTATATGCAATAGATGTTCTCCAGTTGGGTTTCACTTGGGACACTTCCCTGAAACATCGTATACCCAAATGCAAACACCATGCAACGAGGCGAGGATGGGCTCCTGTCAAGGCAGGGGGACAAGAACAAGACAAGGCCTAACGTAGTCAGGAGACAAGTGGTTTCCAGAGGTATAGGAATAGTGTTGGGGTTTTTTTCATGCCTCTTTTTTCTTACATCTTTGGCTTCCCAGGAGCTTCTAGTAACATGAAGCACCCCTGCTGGTAGAGATCCTGCTGTGTGTAATGGCGTGCCTACACGAGGAAATGAGGGGTATGCTGTTGGCAGGGAACAATCCAGCAGAGAATATACATGCACATCTCAAACTACAAGCTACATATAAGCCTATAAATGTCCATCAAGAGAGATGGACAGAAATCTAGGCTTATTTCCTACTCATGAGTAACCATGAAAGGGGTGGTTATGAATTAAAAAAAAGCCCCAGACATAACAGCTGCCTCCAGGACAACATTCAGAACCCAATTTTCTATGCAGAAAGTCCCTCTCAAATAGGTCACAACTTCTGTCCAGTGAGCAGTGAGAAAGGCAGCTGTAAGGGCAAGAGAAGAAAAGGATATGTCCTTACCTGCATGTCCCTCCTTGGTCTAATTCTCCATTCATACCCCTGAAATGTCACCACCTCGTCTCTTCAGGAGCAGGGACTTGGCCATACACCAGAAATCTTCTGGCCCCACTTGCTTTATTTGGGGGTGGGGGGTGTCTGCTCCCCCAACCAGGCAATCGCTGCTTGAAATATAACCCTGAAAAGAGGGCTCACGCTGTGCTGAGGCACCCTTCCAAAATGTATGAAAAAAGTAATAAATTCTTACAGTTTATGGGGGTTTGAGACCGATTTCTTGCCTTAATCAATGATGTGACAGTAGCTCTCCTGAACAGAAACCAGACAGTCCCACTGGATGCCCTAGACATGTTTTTGGTGCACACACTGGTTTTTCATAGCACGTCTTTAGCCTCTGCTACATGCGCTGCTAAGCATCGTATGCTTTAAATTCAAAAAGACAGTATGAACTGGATTAGGCACCATCTGATGAAATTCAGTAGCTTACATTAAGCAGATCAGCCTATGCAGTTGTAACAGTCCCTTTTTAATTCTACTACTGATAGATGGGGTTTGTTTTTTTTTTCCCCCCCCACACACTGAGCTAGTTTGGGGTTTTTTTCGACATATTACCCAGGTCAGAAGATAACAAACCCTCCTCAGATTTAAAAAAAAAATACATAAACAGTGGCTTTTTGTTCAGAAAAATACTTGTCTGTTTGTAGGCAAACCTGTCATAAACAGGTCTGCAACATGCACTTAGTGCAAAAAAAAAAAAATCTGAGGATGACTCATTATACATGGTGATGGGAATAATGCACAAGTAAAAGCTGAGCAAACAGCTCCCCAACACCAACAGAGTGAGCTGGACCTGACACTAGAATTCCTCCTCTGAATTCAAGCCTTTAAAGCCAAGTTGTATGAAAAACGTTAACTCCTTTCTGATTACGAAGGCCAAGAAAAGTTGCATGTGTTTGTCTGCTGTAGTAAGAAATAAAATGGCAGTAAACAATGCAATAAACATCTTTGATTTGAACACTACCAGGACTTCATTAAACCCTGAATTTAACACTAAGCTCTGGGAGATAAACCGAAGCAACCCCTCATGGAGTCTAGAATGGTAGCGCAGAGCTAAGTGTGGACTCAGCACATTGCGAAGCTGAACCTCAGCTGTGTACTGCCAGGGAAATGGATAGTCCTGCCCTCCTGCCTGCTCCATCGCTTCACGTCAAGCAGATACGCCGAGTCAAATTATTTGGCTAATTGACCAAAAAGTGGTGGCACAGGAAGTATGTGTGAGAGACTTTCAATCACGTCAAAAAGCGGATTCAAATCACAAAGTGGTCACAAAACAGCCATGAAAGTCAGAGGGCAAGAATGCGTGTCCATAATCCCAAACTAGAAAATTAATTCCAAAAATTCACCAGTGTAAGAGACTGTCCGTCAACAGTTATCTTAACAGAAATGGTTGCACTTACTCTCCTTCCTGAACAAGGTGGCGTTACTAATTTCAAGTAGGTGCTACAACCTGTCACAGAGCAGGTACTAATGAATCTGGTCCCTGGACAGGGGCATCTCCTAACAGCTACTACCAGATGGGATAGAGGGCTGGATGAAGCTCAACAATGCATCGCTTAAACATAGGTACGCTAATAGTAGTTAGTTTAGAAAAGTAACATGCTGAGTACAAACTAAATCCAAAATGCTGGGTTTAAGTCCCATGTTAGCCAAGCTCTCAAGTGTTACCAGTTTAATTTGTTACAGCCGCATGAGAGAGACTGACCTTGTGTCTGAAGTTACTCCCCAGTACATTAATTTTTTGGCTCTGGTAGGCAAGCTTGCTTTTTGTGTTGCTAATCCAAAGCACACAACTTAAGGAAAAAAAATGAGGGTTTGTATTTACTTTTGAGAAAATAGCAAGTAAATACAGCTGTTAACACACAAACCTAAACCAAAGACCTAAAAACCAGCTTATCACGCACACATTACAAAAGGACTGCACAAAATAATTCAGAGATTGAAACGTGGACATACATGCAATGATGTGCCTTCAACAGATGTTCAACGAACAAGTAAGGAGCCACGTCATGTCCGTCCCTCCACCCAGTACAGCTAAACTCCTCCCCAGGAGGACATCCACATGACCTCATCGTGTTTCTAATATTCAAAATCGCAGCTGCAGCAGAATTGTCCCGAAAATAGCAGAATTGCTATGGGGAAAAAGAGGTAGACTATATTAGGAACTTCAGCCTCCTTTTTTTCAGATGTGAAAGAGGAACCCCAAGTCACTTCTTCCACAGAATGAAAATGCTTTAAACCGCTATTACATCTCTTTCTCATGTAAACCGTGTTTATTTTTGCAGAGAATGCAGCATGTGTGACTTAAGCAGGTTTCTTTTTCTGTCACTTTTAAATTAGCCCACATACAAGTCTGAAGGTATTCCCTTTCCCCACAACTCCCAAACACCACAAGTTAACAGGAATTTACATTTTTATATATTACAATTTCTTCAATATATAGCAACTGTAGATACTAAGAATGTTGGGAGACTTTAAACAGTGCTTGCAGAACTGGCTGAAGAAAACTGTTTCTCAAAAAAAACCCCACTACCCAACGAAAACCTCCTTAAGTTATGTTAAATCCATTAATATTTGTTTGTCAATAGTCTCCTCAAAAATTATCTCACCCAACAAGGAGGCACATACAGTTCCAAGAGGACCACTCCTTGCTTTATCAAAAATACATTGCCCAATAAGAAGTTTTAGTGGATGGCCATCCTGTAGCTCAGATAACTCACCTCATGACTCATTTCCCCACCTGTCAGCTCCAGAAGAAGCAACCCAGGAGGGTATGAAGACAAGCTGCAACATCTATTTGCTAAACACCTCCAGACTTTGGACTACAGGCTGATTTTCGTTCTAGCTGATGCCCAAACCTGCATACGCAGACAGCTAACAGGGCCACCAGCAGCCACTGCTCCCTCCAAAGAGCACGACAGACGTGTGGCAACGTGCAAAACGGGGAAATTGCCGTGACCAAACAGTTCTTCAGTTTAAACCACACTGCTGCATGTAACTGGATCAGAACTATTTTGTCTGCCCATCATCTTTACCCCAAGGAGCAGGAACCTGTAATCCTGAAGTAACTTAAAGAAGACTGTGTCAGCGTCACATCAGCAGATTAAAACTTAACTCCAAGTATCACGTTGTACCCTACCCTTCTCTAACAATCCATGTGTGTCCTAACTGCAGATCTCCAGTGCTAGGTAGTCCTCCCGTCCCCTCCATCTTTTCCCAAAAGCGTTTTTGTAAGAATGCTACTACACAAGAAAAGAAGTTGATTAAACAGGAACTGTAGATGGGTAGATGGTCTTGTTCCTCCTCCTCTGCACCTTTTATATTAACACCAATCCCCACCCTTTTGTTTTGCTCTTTCTATATTGCAGAGTCTGTCTAAGAGACTCCCAGGTGCAAGTGAACTGTCAACTCAGGATGGTTTATGCCAACAGCACTTCCAAAATCTGCTGCGGAAAAAAAAAAAACTTAGCCCCAAATAACCAAACTCTCTGCATAAAAAAAAAAACCCCAACGTCACCTTTTGTACTCCCCTTCCTCCATGAACATTAAACAGCACCAGCTAGAAGATCCATCCAAAACTGGACTGCCACCTGACCATTCTGGCAATTTAAAAATGCAGTTTTGAAAAGCTGATGATATAATTACTCTTCTTTTCATGCTGCTGCAGAGTAAAGACTGCTCAGGGCAGGGGATAAGAAAGCTAAAGATTAAGTCATTTGTTCAGCAAAACAGAGGAAAAGTCTGAAGAATGAAAATCCATCACATTTGAAAAAAAACAAACGAGGAGCAGAGAAGTGGTATGCTAAGAATCCTCAGGAATAAAACCAAGCCAACACTTGGAATCAACGTAGACATAGGCAGCTAATCACTAACAGGATTCACATGGCATCTCTAGCACCACAACCCGCACAACCACCATGCTCAGAGAGGCAAAGTTTAACCCTAAGCTGCAGGTGTAGCGCTGTACTTTAGTGTTGTCAGCTGCATAGATCCCTGATCCCTTCATCTTCCAGTGTGAACTCTTCTGCCTTGGACAATTCAACCGCCACTGCAATACTCCTCACCCCAACTCCCTCTTCTAAGAAAGAACTCGGTACTTTGAGTCCCAGAATCTATATATTTGGTTTTCTAATACACCCAAGAAAGAAAAAATTACGTTCCCTATCCATACTTCAATTGCAGGTTATTAAACAAAATCAATCAAACAAAACCACCACAAACAACAACAAAAAAATCAGCCTAATTACCTTTTCAGGTAGGTGGTTGCAGCATTGTTGACTGATGCATGAAACAGAATTCTGAAGTATAGGACAAAACAAGTAGTTAATTATACTGAAATGCATTTACAGCAAGTTTAACGAGGTTGTCATCAAGCAGACAGAAGTGACATCTTAAATCAGTTAAGTCTCAGTTGCTCACCTTTTGTATTTCCATTGTTCTGGATGCTCCAACCCAAGTCGTCTGTAATTTTTAGTTGAAAGCTATGAACTGCTTTGTCTCAAAAGGATGTGATCACATTTTGACTTACCATTAGTTTTCTCTGTGACAAGCTACTCCGTTTTAAATAGACTTTACTCTGCACAACCCTGGCAGACAGCATTCATTACTAGAGCTGAGCAAGTTATGAATAATGGGATTTATTCTGTAATTTTTGGCTCTCTGTTCGAGATACAAATGCAGATAATACATCACTATTAATCCTCTTTGGCAATCTTCAGCCAAATTCACTCTTGTGTTTAGAACTCACTCATAACCCCTTGAAAGAAGTTACCAAATAAGTTCTGTAGGGGCCTTAGCATAGAGGTGAAATCTGTTCACTGCCTACCTATTTTCTTCTATGTAACTCATTTCAAGATCTGCAAGAGCTATCAAAAAGTACACCACATAACTCATTTCCAGACTAGCCCATCAGAACCCTCAACCAAGTTTCAGGTGAAAAATTAAACCCAAATTTTTATAGGACATAATTTCAGCGGTAAATTTCTTCACAGGAACTTTCATCTGCAATTGGGAGGGAAATACAAAAAAACCTGGTAAGCTTCAAACATCTGCTCCTGTCTAAGTAGTGCTTCTGTGAAGTGTTGTAACTAACAGAAGTGGTACAAAAGAGTCTTTTTGATTGCAGTGTACAAACTGAAACTAAACACACACAAACCAAGCTCTCAAACGTACTAGAGGGTGTGTCTGAAACAGAAAGGTAGTCAACCAAAAAGTGAACTCCTTTCAGACTGAAAAACCAGGTAACAGTGCAAAAAGCATTTAAAAAACAAAAAAAACTCCCCCAAGCCCAAAAAACACACCAAAAAAAGCCCCAAATCACCACACCCCACCACTTCTACCATACTAACAAACCATGAAAATTGGAAATGCTTCCAAATTCAGCATTAAGAAATCTAAACAGCAACAAAACTGCTTTTTTCTTGGCACTGTAGCTTAGAGTTCAGTCCAGCTCCAGTGTAACCCAGTAATACGCTCACCAAACTTGCTTTCACAAGGAGCAGACAGAAACTTTATACTCTTAAAAAACCCCTCACATACACACTCCTTCACCCAAAGGAGCATCCCCAGTGTTTCCTAGATCTGCTCTAAGTACCCACGCCACATATTGAAGAGAAGGAGGGAAGGGAAGGTGGAGTATTTTTCATCAAATATAACCCACATTAAAAATCAAGACTAAAAGCAGGCATCATTTAATGTATTTTAATAGCAAACTTACAGGAACAGCACAGAAGACAGACAACATTAAAAACATGTACTTGCATGTAGGACAACTCAGTTAGAAAAGTATAGTGAATGGATGGAATCTACTGTATGATAAAAATGCTACAAACACCATTTAGTTGCCATTGGTAAGAAATTTACTTGTTTAAAAAAATCCAAATGCTGGCATTGTCCAGAAAAATTTGACAGGTTTATTTATACTTTTTTTTTTTATAAAGTTGAATTGTTGAAACTTTTTTGAAACATTTTTTTGACCGCATTGATTTTTTATACCCCCTCGTTTATATTAAAAATTCACACACAAATGAAAATGGAAAAAAAAAAAACTCGCCAATACCCAATTCTGTCCCCTATTTTTCCATTTGCAACCATATACTCAGGTACCTTTTAACCCCATGGAAAAAATATCTAACGTTCATTACTACCAATAACAGGAAGAAGATTTTGCTTCGAGAATGACAAACCCATCACGGTGAAGTTTAGGCACGCTCTCCACGTATGCGGCGTGCTAGCTGGATATCTTTTGGCATGATTGTGACACGTTTGGCATGGATAGCACACAGGTTGGTGTCTTCAAACAGGCCAACCAAGTAGGCTTCACTTGCCTCCTAGCGTAGAAGAAAAGAGTTAAAAAACAGTTTAAGTCTCTAGAGCAGTAGGAAACAAAAAATAATAGTAATTACTGTTCAAAGTACCAAGCAACACAGCATTAAGTTTAGGCTTCTATCTTTATTATTCACATTAAAAGTTATAGATTCTGGAAAAAAAAAAAAATCTTCCATTTTCTTATAAACCACCAAACAATATTCTGTGTCTAAGTTGCGTCCTACTGCCGTTTGGTGAAGACATCCCCCAGAACACAACTGAAGCTTTATTCTTTCTGACAGGACTCGCACAAGATAAGGGGTTATCTTATCAAAAGTTTAGTTTGTTTAGGAAGTTCTCTTTTTAAAGGCTGGGTTACACTATTCCAGTGACTCTGGAAGAGGCAGCAGACCAGTAAGAGCTACTGAGCATCAGGCGAAATTGGCAGGTGCCAGGGAAAAGAGGAGCGAGTGTTCCTTCACAGCTCAGAGTTTGGGCACCCAGCTCCGAGCCACAGGATAGTGAAGAGGTGGCTTAATTCAAAAGCAAAAAATCAACAGAAAAAAAAAATGTACCAAGAATTATTAGAAATAAGTGAACAACTCCTTTAGCTCAGAAACTCCCTGAATCACCAAGAACAGGACAGCTGTCAGAGAATTACCATTAGACACTTCTATTCCTACACTTTCTTCCTGCCTAAACATCTCCTGCCTAAACATCTCCTGTCTATTTGGGGCACACGGCACAGCTCCCCACTATCACAGAAGGTTCTTGCCTCACATCTGTGAGAATCATGGGGTCAGCACTTGGGAGCACAAAGGACAAGCCCTCTGTCACAGGTTAGGGCTGGTCCAGCCACTAGACAAATGACAGACGCTCTCTATTAACCACCCTCCCTTCCCCAAAGGGCAAGAGAAAGGGAATAAGGGAGGAACCAGGACAACCTATCTGGAAAACCACAACCCTGACCATGGCGTTTTCACTGTTACTGAACAACTGCGGACAAGATTCTGGACTAGATAGGTGCTCACTTGGACCTTATTATTCTTCTGGCTCATGTCCAGGTAGTTATTAAGCCCAGCACAGCAATGGTAACTGTTCACACATTTTTGGGTTGACAGAGAATTCTAACATCTAACAATCTCCTAGGAAGCATCTCAGCACACGGACCAGGACACAGGACATGGCTGGGGTGAGCAGGCAGGAATGATGAGACTCACTTTTAGAAAGCAGGTTGAGGTCCCCCTTTCTAGAACACGTGCAAGAGAATAGCTTATGTGAACCACTTCATTACCAGGAACCAAAAAACCCCAACTTACTAGGTTCAAACACAGATTATCTAATATGAAGAAAGAAAAATATTTACTACAGCAGATGAGGACTGTAGTATTTTTAAGTCATTTTGCACACAGTAGGGTACCGTAAGTTTCCTTAACACAGTTTTGCTAAATTACCACATGAAAACTTAAGACACTTTACCAAATAAGCCATTCTGGCATGGTACTCAAGGGGTTAAAAGGTGGAGGGGTTGGGTTTTTTCTCTTTTCTTTTGCAATTATGCAAGCAGGGAGCACTAGGAATAGTACCTGAACAAGTTCTATACCAACAACTTCCTAACGCAAAACCAGGAACATTCAAACCAGCCTTCTGAAAACATGTTAACTACTGACTAAATTTTAATAAGCAGTTCCTGATAGAGGGGCACACTGGTAAACCTCAGGATTTAAGAACCACCACAATAACTGAGAGCAGCAAAGACAGAGCAACGAGTAAAAGCAAAAGCAGCAACCTTGCAAACGCATGCAGCCACCTCCTGCAGCTAAGCATGTGCTCAGGTTTATAGGATCTCGCGCATACATCTTGGCCCTTATCGAGTGGAAGTCATTAACCAGAAAAAGACCACTTTGCCTGCATATCAGATGTTCTACAATTACAGGTAGGTCTGGAACAATCTTTCAACAGCTAAAAGAACAGTAAAGACCTGTCTAAATGGGAGTGTCTTTCCATCATAAGAGGGAAATGTTCCCATGCTAAGAACAGAGGCTTGGAGGGGACCTAAGCTGGATGCAGGAATTTGGTCCAGGAAGAACAATGGATATTTCACCTTCAATATACTTCAAAGTTATTTCACTCATATATTAAAAATGTGTTTAGCATCACTACATCATACAGAAGCACTTATTTTCCTAACCGCATTTAGATGCAGCTTATCGAGCTGTTTTTCTTTGAAGAGGATATCAAGACCTCCACTTGGACACACCAGAACAAGCTTTACACACCCCTTTCAAACTGTGCAGCTTTCACAGGCAAAGCCTCTAACAACGCTCGAGGGCAGAGGAAACATTCACCTTAAGTGTCTCAAGAAGATGCACTGTTCTGGCAAGCGCAACTACTTGAGGAGTGGGGGCTATTAAAACAAACAAACAAACAAAAAAAAGCAACACCCCCTCAAAAGCTCCACCACATTTACAGCCCTTGAAAGGAGCTGCTGACCTATCACCGCATTATTTTAGCCTATGATATCTACAGGGCATCACCAGGTCCACTCTGAGCAAGAGAGGAGTGAGGGGCACATCCTCCCACATCAGCACCACCCACCCCCTGGAGGGGCCACGCCCATCACAGCAGCCCACCAATCAGACAGAGCTGGGGCTAACCCTAGAAACAGCGTGGCCAATGGGGGCGGGAGGCGGAGCCCTCCCCGAACCTTCAGTCTCCAGATTTTGGGGGCTTGGGGGGCAGGGGGGTGGTCTGGCTGTGACAGGACTTAGAGCACTGGACTGGCAGCCCTCCCGCAGGACCCCCCGACTGCCGCCCAGCCAGGGCGGTCCCTCACCTGCAAAGCACCGATGGCAGCGCTCTGGAAGCGCAGATCTGTTTTGAAGTCCTGAGCTATTTCACGCACCAGACGCTGGAAGGGAAGTTTGCGGATCAAAAGTTCGGTAGACTTTTGATAGCGCCTGATTTCACGGAGAGCCACGGTACCCGGCCTTTTAGAATTAAATAATAAGGAAAAAAAAAAAGAATTAGTAGTATTCTCCATACATACATATACATATTCTCCAACATATTCTCCATCACCTTAATACAGGTTCACCTTCTAAACTAAATCAAGCACCACCCATGTTGATTTCACTAGAAGGGCCCCTGTGTGTACAATACAAAACCAGTTTCACTGGCAAAGGGTCACTGTTTTCTCGCCATTGATCTGTGCAAACTTCCACGGGCCTCCACAGGGATCCCTCCGGCCCTGGAGGCCTCCTAAGGAACTGACACCAACGCAGAGCGGACGTGGCGAACCGCAGCGCTGCTGTGAGTTAGCTGGCTGGGCTGTCCCCCAGGTACCCTCCTCACCAGTGGTCTCACAGCAAGTGCAGTTTTAAGGGGAATCTGGTTGTTCTTCCCTACTGACCTCAGACACTGCCAACATTCGCAGCAGAACAGCACTTACAGGCTGTGTTATGCCATCAGTATAAAGTATCCAGCGTATCTCCTGGTGTTAGTTTTGGTGTCAGAACGACACATTCATTTGCAGACACAAAGTCCATTAAACACCATGTTTATTGCTGTGGAAACTTTGTATTTTCCTAGCCCAGCTTCACTCCCTTTCACCCAGTCGGTTCATTCTGCCTCATACCTACAGCAGCAGACTTTGTTGAACTAAGTTCACCATTTCAGACCCGCTTCTCCTTCCCAACCCACTCTTCCCCGCGACCAGCCTCCAAGCCGTCCCCGTTCCGCACCGAGCAGGGACTGCAAAACTTCCTTATCGGAGGGCTGCCAAAAAGACCCGCCGCCCATCCTAGCCTACATCCTCCCGGGAATGATCGCCTGGATTCGGGACGCCCGAGCGCGGTGGCCCGGGGTGGCCCCGCGCATCCGTGGACGCGCCGCGCCCCCGCGCGGCGGATCGCCCGCCCTGCACGCCCGAACAGCGCCGGGCACCGATCGAAGCCCGCAAGTAAATGAAGATAACGCCGGTAACAATAAACTTCGCGGCGGCACAACCCCGCTGCTGCGCTGGAATAACCAGAAGTGATAAACAAATAAATAACCGCGGAGCCGCGTTCACCGGGCGGTAGGGAGCGGGGGGACAGCGTTGATTTTTTTTTAGGCGCTGGTACCGAAACGCCCGGAAAGGGGCTCACGGTAAATACCGGGTCGATGCCCGCGCCGGGCATTTATGGTTGTGGCTGGGTTTTTTTTGTTTTTGTTTTTTTGCGGCAGGCGGGGTCCCGCGCCCCGCCGCGGCGAAGCGGTGCCGGCCGTGCGGCCCCCGGGAGCGGGAGGGCGCGCAGGGAGGGCGGCGGCGGGAAGAAGCCCCCCCACTCCCACCCCGCCGCCCCGCCCCGCCGCCCGGCGGGGGAAGGGGGGGGGGCGGTGTGTGTGCTCCCGGTGCCGGCCCGGCGCCGCCTCTGCGCGGCGCTGCGTTACCTGTAGCGGTGCGGCTTCTTCACCCCGCCAGTAGAGGGCGCGCTCTTGCGGGCGGCTTTGGTGGCGAGCTGCTTGCGGGGCGCCTTGCCGCCGGTGGACTTGCGGGCCGTCTGCTTGGTGCGGGCCATGCTCCTGCCGACGTCGCTGCCTTACACCTGCCGCAGGGGCGGAGGGAGGGGGGGAAGAGAGAAGGGGGGGGGGGGCCGGCCGCCCCGCTCAGCGCGCGCCCCCGCGGCACCTGCCCCCAGCGGCGGGCACCCCCCCGCCCCGCCCGAGGTGCCCCTGCCCGCGGCCGCTAAACGGCGGGGCGAGCCGTTAGCCCCGGAGCGCGGGACCGCCTACGGCCTCCAACCGCCAACGGGGAAAAAAAAAAAAAAAAAAAAAAAATTGGAAATTAAACGTCTGCCGATCGCGGAATATTAAAATACACGGGGTTTTGTCCGCAAATTCAATACCGAGGCGGCGGCGGCTGAAGCGCAGCAAGCCGCCCGCCAGCAGACGCGGAGAGGCGGCTGCCGCCTCCCCCCGCCGGCCGCCCGTCACCTGCGAAGTGTTGGCCAATACCGCCCGGCAAACATCGGGGGGCCGGCACCCGACCCGCCGCGTCCGCCCGCCGAAAACCTCCTCCGAAACTGCGGAGCGGCTGAAAAGCGGAGGCAGCCCCCGCCGGCCCTCCGCCGGGCAGCCCGGCCCTCGCCGCCGCCCGCCTGCGCTGCCCGACCCGCCGGCAACCGCTGGCAAGCCGGCATTTATCGTGCAAAAAGGGTCGGGTCCGGATAAAGTGCGAGAAAGAAACAAACTTCTTTTTTGGGGGGTTGTTTCTCGGGTGCCGTCTTTCTCTCTCTGTGTAACTGCTTCCCCGAAGCCGCCTCGCTCCCAAGCGCCTCTCACAGGCAAACTCATCTCCCAGACCCAGAACAAAATGGAAACAATCACGAAATGCAGCCCTAGTCCTTTTGCAAAGGAGGAAAAAATAAATTGCAAAAAATAACGCCGAAAAAATCGCAAGGAGCTCCAAACCATGTGGGTGCGGATGAAGGGGGAGGCAGCGAAAAAGTTTGCACTCGAAAACCAAAAAATTGCGTCGGGTTTGGGTCATTTCTTCGGCGAATTTCTCTCCCTTTTTATTGTTTTTTATGCAATAGGAAAAAAAATATGGTCGGTGACCAGAGAAAAGAGACAAGATGGTGAAGCTGAGCAACAACTGTGGGGAGCAGGGGAAGGAAGGCAGGAGAGTTACCCTGGGCTGGCGAGTGGCTCCTCTTTGCGGCCGCTTCCCAGCCCCAATCCGAGGGATGTCGGGCCGAGGAGGCAGCTAAGGGGCTGGGGAGGCTGCTAGTGGGGGTTTGGAGCGGGGGCGAGGGGAGCAGAGGGGGGCAACGGCCGCGCGAAAAGGGGCCGGGGGTGCCGGCGGAGGGAGCCGCTCCGGCTGCGCCGGGGAAGGCAGCGTGGAGAAGGGGACCCGAGCTGCCGCCGCCTCCCGAGCCCCCCAAAAGTTTGTGGGGAGGGCCTGGGGAGAGCGGCGGGGTGCCGCCGGGGGGCGGCGGGGCGCGGGGGGCAGCGGGCGCGGCGCCAGACTTACCCCGTCCGCTGGGCGAGCGCGGCTGCCGTGCGGGAGGGAGGAGGGCGGGCGGGCGGACGCGAGGAGGAGCCGAGGCTGCTGCTGCTGGCGGCGGCGGCGGCTCGGAGCACAATTGAAAGATGGCTGACTCGGGAGGGCCGGTCCCGCGCTCGGCCCCGCCCCCGCCCGCTAGGCCCCGCCCCGGCCCCGCCCGCCCGCCAATGGAGCACAATGGAGGGAAGGCGCGGCCCCGCCCGCGGCCCCACCTCCTCCCGCGGCGCCGTGTGTACAAACACAAAAGACACGCCGCGCGCGCGAGAGGGATTCCCTCTCCCCCCCACCCCTCCCGCTCCCCCAGCGCCCCCGCGGCGGGCCGGGGGCGCGCGAGGCCACGGTGGGGCCGGCGTCCGCTCAACGCCGCGGGCGGCGAGCGGAGCGGAGCCGAGAGCCTCGCCCTCGCCGCCCGCGATCCCAGCACCCCGGACCGGCAGCCCTCGCCCTCCCGGCCAGCAGCCGTTGGCACGCCGGGTCCCCTATCGGTCGTACCCGCCAGGCGGGCGGCAGGCGTAGGGCCCAGAAACAGGCCTCGGGAGGGCAGGCCATGGGGCTGCCAGCAGCCGGCTGGGAGGTGGGCCAGCGCCGCGAAGAGCTAGGCCTAGCTCTTAGCCCCACCAGAGTACACGGCCCCTCGTCAGCCCCCAACATCCGTCACACTGGTTTTGGTGGGGTTTGCTGTGTTTGGGTTTGGTTGTTCTTCGCATAGAAGCAAAGCCGGAATTCTCACTGTAATCAGAGCTACTGCAGCGAGGGTCTGCTGTGGAAGTGCCTTATGCCCCGCTCTGCTGAGGGGACTGCGAGGTCGCGTCTGACTCAGAAACAAACTGCAGACACATGGTTCACAGGGGAAACGTGAGGTGTGGGAAGGAAGAGGAGACCCATCCCCTGTATCAGTGCTGACAAAGTATTTCAAGTTTGAAATGCAGCTATTGGAAAAGCAACTGTAAGTCTAGCGCTGTCGTCGCCAACGGATCCCAGCCAGTGTTAGCAGCTGCCATGTTATTTAGGGAGAAAATTCTTTATTTTCTGTTAACGTTGGGGAAAAAAATGCCCTATGGGAAAGTAACCTCTAATACGACTGGACAGTCACTTGCAATTTTCTTAACTGCATTTCAACTACAGAGTCAAATTCTGTACTCGCACAAACTGGTGCCACCGTTTTGTCTCTCATTTAGGTACAAGGAGGAGCTGTATTTGATTTGCCAAATCTTTATTATGGATGACGATGATGATGATGCAATACAGTTCAGTGCAGAGACATCCAAGCTACCTCCAGCAGCAGCAGTAGTTCATCCATGTGAGCAGAGCAATTTGCTTGGGGCTAATCAAACCTGACGAGGAAGTGTGTTACCGTGGGCAGAACACCCTGCGAAAACAGGTAGAGGCTGCTTTGGTTCTCGGATAGGCACAACGGGCTGCACCACACAGACGGGGGTAGACATGCCAGACTTAACACCTCTGATGCCACGGTGAGCGTACAAGAGGTGGCTGTCAGGAAAAAAGAAACTGCAAAGATTTTAGTTATACTTACAGAAGAATTGGTGGAGTGATTTATCTGTTGGTAGTATTTTCTGAGTGAACTGCACTTCCCTGGACATCTGGAAAGGTGCAAGTGTTATACAATGGAGCATTCGCGCATACTCGTTACCTCTAAAAGCCAGGCGCCGAAACTGGCGTCAGTTCCCAGCATAATGCACGCATCCCAGAACAAGCGGCTGGAAAAGTCAGGAGCCGGCAACGCTCGTTTCCAGCTGCGGGAAGCTGCCCACAGGTTAATAATCCACAGCTCACGCCTTGGCACCCTCGGCCCTGCAGAGGAAGCAGCCGTGCTGTCACCGCTCCCCGGCTGCTCCCCACGTCCTCCTCCCGCCGCGAGAGGAGCTGTCCTCGCCGCGCTCACTGCCGCGGCTCTCCTCGGCTTGCCCGGCGGGGCTCGGGCAGTGCGGGACCGAGCCGGGAGGTTACCGATGCCCCCGACCCGGTCTGTCGCTACGGTGGCACCCGCGGGCGGCCCGCTGGAGCGCCCGGCCTGCTGCCGCGGCGCCCCCTGCCTCTGTCCCACCGCCCCGCGCCCCCATTGGCTGAAGCGTCCTGGAATTCCATGACGTCACGACAGGGGCGGGGCGCGGGGGTTGTCCCGGCCCCGGTGCTGCCAGCCCGCCCCCGTCCCCCGCGGAGAGGGCAGCCCGGCCGCGGAGCCGGCAGCGGACCAACGGGTGTTCCTCCGGGAAACTGGGGACCGAGCAAGCCTCTCTGTCTGCTTTAGGAGCCCGCCGGTGCTGCCTGCCCTCCCGCTAGTGTTCCGACGGATTAACACGCTTCAGAAATACCGCAGGCAGCAGAACCGTGTGCCGCCTGTTAACGGCCTGCGCTGAACTGACAAAAAGTCCAAAGAAGGAAAAACTATTCTAGAATTACCAACTCTTGCGCCCTCGTTTCATCCTTCCGGATTAATGCCATTAAAAACCTGCTTGTCCAGGGCTACGGGACTATATACAGCTCTGGTCCAGGGCTATGAAAGCAGGTACGACCCTGGGGAGGCCCTTTAAGCTTTACCACAAACGCTATTTGTGTGCCAAGGGGACGCTGCAGAAAGAGCTGGCCCAACACTAAAAAAACGCCAGATGTTCTTCTTGCACTGGCAGCACTGATAAGCATTCTCTCCTCCTATCCGAAGGCCTTTATCTCTGCAGACCACAGGGATCTTCCACCCTTCAGCGTCTGTAAGCATCCATGAAGAAATTTAACCTAATGAGATTCCACCGGTTTAACGGACAGTAACATGCCGCCAAGGACAACTGCAGTACTTCATCCTCACCCAGCAGCACCACCGCTGCTGCAAACATGTCCAGATTGCTACGGGAAATAAGATTAGGATGGAAAACAGCTGGTCCAGATTGGAGTCAAAGAAAACTCAAGTGATACTGGATAGAAAAGAGGAACATTCAAATCAGAAGTTTTCCGAGATGGTTTTAGCACATCTCACAGAAAGTACATGGCCTTCATTCAGCAAAAAGAGGCAGATTTCCACGGTTCATACTCATTTTGGCTGTCCAAGTAGCATACTTTTTCCAAAATCCTCTCTTTCACCTTTACCTCGTTGAGAAACTCTCTCATCTTGTCCTGGAGACCCTGGGCAAAATGAAAGCATTTGTAACCCTAACACAGTGCATGTGTCTATCATCTTCATTATTTATACTCTCTGTCAATGTACAGGCAAAAAACACACCAGCCAAAAGGAGCAGCTGTGTAGTACATTTATGTTTAGAGATTGGCACGTACTGGAAATACAGATAAGGAGTTGTGCAATAGTAGTAGACACAGTTTTTTCCTCCCTTTCATCTGTTTTCATTAGGTCTTCTCGTAATGTATTTTGTCGTTGCAGTTCTCTAAAATACTTCACAAATATTGGACATTATGGCCTCACTGTTTAAAGAAAGCTCTTAAACACGTGTTTACTTCTAAGCACCTCTCAAGCTCCACAGACTTCAGTGGAAGACACATACTCTTAAATTCTCACCTGTGCTACAGTGTCTCCCTCAAGATTGATCTCTAAGGAAAGTCCCCCTGTTTAAATAGTGAGGAAGGAGTACATGTGCCACATGAAAAAATTATTGGAATTCCTGTGTTCTTTAGGAAAGCTTAAGAGAGACAGCTAATTTAAAATGCATTATCAGTCCCTGTCTGATTTCTTTTCACACTTTGAGCATCACATATGTGTAGGGGATTCAGAACAATCTATTTTGGAGACCAACTGCATTTTTCTAATATCTCATAACTCAGAAGCAGTAAATCTGTTTTGTGGGGTTTTTTTCCTCCAACTTTTTTTTTTTTTCTTTTAATATACACTGTTTCAATGAAAAGTTTCTCCCAAGAGGAATTTCATGGACAAAGTTCTAAGAGTTAAAGTAAGTCTACAATAGCTCAGAGAATAAGATTCAGGACTCCTGGATTTTGCTTCTCTTTTTGGATTACACTAATTTTCAGGAGGCTTCATGAATTTGACTCAGCCTCCACCTTTGCGGTTCGTCTCCTGCAAAGCGCTCAGTTTCACTGAGTACATGCCTGGTTTTATATACAGACTCCTGGCTCTAATTCCCTAGGCATCATCCAGGATTCTCTTACTATAATCTCATTTGTACTGCCTATTATTAACATACATGCACTGCTGGAACTCATCTTTCATGCTTCTAATGAGGGCCTACAGAACACGAAAGAGTAAATAACATTACATAAAAAAAATAGCACTTATTCTTTCTTTTCCATGGTCCAGTGAGTTTCTTCTGGTGGAAAGAGTGCTACAATAAAAACTTGTAACAGCACCCTGTAATGACATCCTATTCCTATCTTGCTTGCTTATTCGTTTATTCAGAATAGCCTTTTAAATATGCTTAATATTTTAACATCCTTTTTTATATATAAAAAAGTCCATTGCCTGGAAGTTAAAAATATCTTTAATTGCCTGATACACAGCTGAGAACAGTTCCAGGTACCTAAGATGCACTGTAGCTGTAACCACAGTCTCCATTTTTGCTTATCAGCTTTGAAGGTTCATTATCTTAAGGTGGAAACAGGACTTGAAATATTACACCAAAAAAGCAGTATTCCTATGTACTGACACTATAAATATCCTAAACAGAAAGAGGTGTAGCTTTTTAAACAGCTGTACTCTATTTTATTCTGTTTTCATTTATTTATTATTGGGTAATTATATTCTTATTTGTTTCAGTGTATGGGGGTGATAAAGGAAATAACAATAAAAATAGCACTACATGTTTACACAGTCATGGACCTCCCCTTGCCAAGAGAATTTCAGCTTCTTAATGACTTCTCTACACTTATGCCTTTTCTTCTTCCACTTCTCAGGACAGAATTTTATTATTTTTCTTAAAAAGATACTACCTGTTTGTAGTGCACTAAAGGGTTAGCTGAAACAGAAACTGAGTCCTAGCATGAGATAGGGAATGGGGTACAACAGATAATTGTGAGGTTATGGTACAGCCTTGCCAAAGTCTAGAAATTATATGATACAACATGGAGTACCTGTGATTTTTAGATACGGTATTATCAAATGTCTTTCAGAGATATCATAATGTATTTCAGAGATAAGCTGTGAAATTTAATTATAAAAAATGTATCTAAGGCATTGGGTGAAAGGACTGGTGGACAGGGAAAAAGAAAAGGGAGTTTATTCTCCATAATGATAACACAAGATTTTGAAATCTACCGTACCTGCTGGAGTTACTTTGCATTGGCAGACACATTTCAAGTCGGCTTTTGCAAGATTTTCTGCAGTATAGGGAAGAGCAATTGTTCTGGGGAATATTTCTTTCTAAAGTTACACTATGATAAAATTCTTAAACTCATTTTAGCTCTCCTGGATCTTCACACATGACTAAGTTACAACAACAACCTTTTCTGTCTTTTTGAAGCATTGTATTGTACTGTGGAAGCAACTGGATAGCCCATGGGCTTCATCCTAACAGAGACTACTGTAAAATCTTTTATTTCTAGTACTTCTGTGTGGATAGATTCATTAAAGCTGCCAAGGAGAAACAACTAGCACAAGCTCTAATTGGTTCCCAAATAAGATTCCTACTACTACAGTGATTTCCTCGGAGCTCCTGTTGTAGAAGAATTTCAGCAAGCTGATTTGCCCCAGGACTCACACATGCTGGAAAATAAACCCCTGTGGACTTGTGTTAGAGAGGGGAAAAAAAAAAGGCTCACTGTTTTCCACCACCCATTACGCTCACATTGGCCTCATTCTGCAGCGCTCTTCTTACCAAGGACGGCTTTTTAGGCACTGATGCAGTACCTAGCCCATGCTAACGCTGCCTTGAAAGGCTCTATGAGCTACTACACTTGACATAATGAAGAGAGTAATATTATTTATTTCATTTCATTGCTCAGTGGCGTAATCTCATGAGATATGAATCTCGTCTTCATGAGGGCCCTGGGGATAGCAGTCAGAGTGAAACTCTGCCATACTTTAGTACAATGCAAACAGCACAGTCCACAGTACTCAGGCGCCAACAGCAAACAGCAGACCAAAATATCAGGCATGATGCCCAATATCATAATTTATTGGAACAATATTCTGTAGACTGGTTACTTTCAAAACAGATCTGCTTCTTCCTTGTAAAAGTACAAGAGTAAGATTGTCTTGAAATGGCTTTGGTGCTTCAGAAGCCTCATTTATGAAAGTCAGCTGAGGAAGGGTCTCAGAAATGAAAATATTATTCTGAGGTCTGACCCTAACACAGTTGTGAAGTGTGTTGCCATATCCCATCTTTCTTAACAAGTACTCCCAAATCTCAAAATCCACTTTCCGGAGAACTAGTCTCCTGAGAGCAGAAAAGGGAAAGAGCGGATTGAGTGGCAGACAGCATATCTTAAAGTGACAGCAAAGAACATTAATTTAGTTATCTTCAGTCTTATGAGACTACAGAGTTTTGGGATTTTTTAAAGAAATTAAAGCTCCCTATTTTAGCAACAATTTTTGTAAATCACACATTCTGTAGACTAGGATATACCACAATTTTAGATAATTTTTCTTCATTTCTCCTGAAATTCATATTTCATAAGGTATCTCAATGTGAAAACTGCAGTTGCTGTTAAGACTAGTACTTAATATTAGTGCTGCTCATTTGTTTCCTAATGCTTAGAAACTTATGTAACATGATTCACGTTCAAGCCTTCTAAAGAATAATTAAGCACTCTGAATTAACTACTAATTACTCATTGTTGAGTATCTACAATCCCAGTTGAGAATAAAAGGATTCCTGGGTGTTGAGCACTTCTGAACACCAGGCCTTTGTCTACATATCTAGATGTGGTCACCCCAATTAGAGGCTATTTTTAAAAAATCCTTTAAAAATGTCCATACACCTGCTTTCATGGCACAAAGACGACAGTGCTAGAGCCAGAATTAGAAGTTCCTGGCTCCCAAACATGCTCTGACCACACATCTCTTGTGACAGAGCCGGAAGCAAGGGAGCAGAGGCACAGTGTGGCAATAGCTAGTTCCTTCTGATCAAACGGTGCCTGCCAAGCCTCGCTCTGTGGGTGCTGCAAAGCCACTTTTATGTGGCCCAGCTGCTTTAAAGGAGTCCAGGGGTCCTTGGTGTATGAGAAGAAGTTGTCAGGCAGCACCAGTTCTTCATCTACGACTTGTATGTCTTAGTTGCTGACAAAATTCCCTCTAAGTTTTAGTAAAAACCCCAAATCCCTGCAGACAGGTGGCAACTTCAAAATCTCATCTCTTGTTTTTGAATTCTAAAGAAAGCGTCAGGCAGTTGTGCTTGCAGAGACAAGCTTGATACCCTAACGGCTCAAAGACCATTGAAACAAACAAGCAGCAGAAGGTAAATTAGAATGCACAAATTTAGCATGTGCTAACATTGCATGATTCTGGCAAATCTGATGTTCTGTGGGAACGCGCTACAATTTTTGCACACTAAGTCTTGGCACCACTACTTGAAGTGTACAAGTGATGTTAAAATAAAAGCCACAATCTAGGCAACCAAAGTGGAGAACATCAGTTGCGTTTAGCACGGACTGCAGACCACAGATCCTCAAGACAGAGGCAGAGCAGCAGCATCACTTGAAACCTCAGCAACAAAGAAGTACAGGAGAGTTTGCCAGCCTTTCCCCCGAGCCATAAGCAAACACAGCTCCCATGCTGGCACTCTGTTCCATGACCAGCAGAGGGGCTGTGCTTATGTAGGACAAATCCCCACTGTGAGAGGGAATAATTTATCAGATGCTACTAAAGGTGACATGACACACTTCATTACATCTTGAAGTTACACCCTTCAGCCTAGCCCTGCCCCACATGGACAGCTACCATTCCTGGGAGCCACTGTCATTTCCCACCCACAAAAAGCACACAGTGCCCTTCCCCCTTAGTTCACTGAAGAACGAGCTGGCTGTCTGGCAGCCCTAAATTTTGGTATGTGGCTCAGAGGGCCAGGAAGATTGGTCACTGCACATCTGCAGTATTTAAGATTCTTGGTTATAAGAAACACAAGATCACTTGTAGAGCCTTTACAGGTAAAAGGCTGCCCACACAAACCACCCAGTGAACACACTTTGGTGCCATGCCCAGTTCTGCACACATGAGACATGGTTCGAGTGGCATGAAGGCTTCCCCTGCAAACGCTTCCTTTAACTTCCTGCTATGAAAGAACAACAGGGAAAAAAAAAAAAAGAACACCATCATCAACAAGATTTTCCAACTGTGACTTTCACACACTGGCAAGACTTCTTTATGGCCATGCTTTAAGAAACAAGCAATCTGACATATTCTGACACCGACATCACTTCTAGGCCAGAGCCCAAGTCTGACAGGAACACGAAGGCACAAATGCACAGCTGTATCATTGTCATGTTGCTAATATTCGGATATAACCATGTGAGGACATGATTTTTCCAAAACGTATGACTTAAGAAAGATCCTCAAGGGGCATAGTATGCTGTATTACAAATTCCTCATAGATGACACATAATTGCCTCTATTTTGGAAAGGACTAGGAGAAACACTGGAGGGGAATCCAAAATAAACCAGTGACATTCCTTAAACACCATACTAACAATTTAATTTCAGTTGCATGGGTGCAAAAAGATGTTGTATAAACAAAATGGCAAACTATTCCAATGTTGAGCCAACAAGAAGCTACACAAGTCTGCAATAACACCAGCATTCTCCAACTTGAACTTACTGTAGAAAACAACAACAACAACAAAAACCCCAAGCATTTTCCCTAAAAATAATTTATACGATTTCTTTTAAAGAGAAACAAATAAAAACATGCATCCATTATTATTCATTTGTAGGTCCTCTTTAAGCTAGCAGAACATTCCCTCACAAGGAGATAAATACTACTATTACAAGAATGTTGTCTGAATGTAAATGGGGCTTATAATGTTCCAGTCAAAAGGAAGTCATGTCAAACTCAGCACCCAAAGAATGAGGCCTCTCTATACAACACGTTGGATCCTTAAGACATTTCTCTCTCAAGCCAGTGAAGCTTTGCAAATTTACACTAGCTGAGGATCTGACTCATTTTATCAAGGGATGAACGAATCAGTAACATGATCTGTCTTTAACAGGACTTATAAACATCCACAAAGTGCCACAGACTGCTAGCCCCACATTATCTCTTGCTGAACATAACCCAAAATTAGGGTTGATCTGCTTGAGGCACTCTGCTTTGAATGTCTGTCTTTTTACACCTGTCCTCTGTGCTTTCCCTTTTATTGTTGTCCTCCTTTTCTCCTTCAGTTTCTTTGCAGAATCTCCCCAGGTAAACCGAAAGCAAGCAGATGTGGGTGGGGTAAGGTAATTTGGGAGCTCCTCCCAACTACTGGAAACGCAACTTCAGTTTTAGCAAGGAACATTTCCAAATCGACTTTCATCTCAGTTGAAAAACAAATAAGGATACCTTGTTTGGTTGGTTTTTTTTTTCACTTCGTCCATCATTTCAGTATAACTTTGGTCTAGGAGCTTCAAATTATTGTAAACAGTGTCACAATGGGATCAGAAGCTCACATTAGAACGGCATCCAACGTTCACTCTCTCCTGTTTCTTAAAAACTTTAAGGCATAGGTGTCTGACAGTTAAGAGAGATCTACCATGTATAACACACATCTTGTACCACATGCTCATTCTTAGCTTTGGGTTTTTTGCAAAGTTGCCAAACATTCAAACGACAGTTAAGAAATGAGAATCCAGTCCTTATACATTAAGTAATTCAGCACAGTGTCTCTGCAAGCTCTAATTAAAAGCAGTTAGCTTCGTTACAGGGAGAGCAAAAGTAAGGAAGCAGAGACCTATTTTTGGTATTTTTTTACTGTACAGTACAAATAACCATTCATGGCTCTCCAGCTGTATGAGTTAAAATGAACAAACCAAACCTGAGCACTATGACTAGCACATCAGGGGACACAAGGCAATCTTCGAATCTGAAGTATTAACTTCCACAGTGTTACCTGGTTGTCTAAATAGCCAATTCATCTCCAATCATGGCTGCCAAATTTAAAGTTATTATTAACAGTAACAAGGCCAACTGTGCTGTTGATACTTATGGGGGGACCTTAGTTTCTCAGGTTCAGTTCATACACATGTGCAGAGCAGTACATGTTCCTTCCCTGAAAGGACTCGCGGTTTAAACATCCTTGCATAGGACGGAGACACAGATACTGAGCACAATAAAGGAACTAATGTGAAGGCAAAACCAAATCCTGATAATGTCTAAGTATCTGCATTATTGCTGACTGTGGGCTATTAGAAGAATAAAATACAGTTGTTCACCCCAGACTTGTTAGGAGATTGATACCTAGGCATCCACTGTGAGCCAAAATTTAACAGTAGCTATTGTACTAATACAAGGGTAATATAAGTAACATAACATTTGTATTTCTCTCCCACCCGCTCCCGAACCAGTGTCGGGTATCTGAACACTGTCTCTACCAATTGCACTGATGACACAGAAACTGAAGCAGATGACTATTGACATTTGGCAGGAAGCTGCACTTGCAAATATCAACTTAAATTCATTACACTTAATTATATTTTTGTCAAACAGTATAATGTCATTTTATCTGAAGTAAAAAATGTTCCCTCATGTCATACAGCATCTTAATTATTGTCCTAAGAACACGAATACAAAGGTTTCTTTTCATCCTGTCCTGATCCTCCATGCAAAACCAAAATGAAAGCAGGTAACACATTTAAGTCTTGCAAATATATTATCTGCAGCTTACAGTTTGGGATACCATTAAAATGTAAAAGAAAATATGTCCAGATGAGCCAGTCTCCATGTATACGACAGTACATAACCAACTAAAGTCTAGCAGACTGTGGAAAACCCACTCTGAAAAAACAATGTTTTCAAACCGTTGAAGTGACTTCAGTGAACAAAATTTACCTTTGCTAATATCTCTGCACACTTAGAATATTCTAAAAGGAACATACGCATCTGTTGCATATTTTAAGTGATACCTTTCATCCTTTCTCTCCCCTATGTCTATGAACACTTTCAGAAGTGAGAAACAGTGAATTCTTATCAGAGCAACTTTTCACCCACCCTTTGTTAATCTGGGTACCTTGTGAACAACCGGTTTTGTGTTCTTCACTCCCACATGCATCTTTCATGTGCAGATTAGAAGTCAAGAGCCAATGAGTACCTTACCACTTCTCTCAGTACAGAGTCTTGCATAATGTGATCTTGGTCTTGACAGACCGTTATTAAGCACTATAAAGCACTGCTGCTATTATTAAAATGGAATATACCGGAGAAAACAATAAGGAGGGATGAATGAATGCATAGCAGCATTATGGCGGTTACACATCTGACAGTTCCAGATAGACATATTGCAAAAACTCTCTTCCACGTTAAATCAAGTGAGAGATTTTAATGCAGAAAACAGTCTAGTCTAACACACTGCATACTATAGGCCACAGAACCACACCCAAATAACTCAGGCATCACACGCATGGGTATCAGAATGAAATAAGAAAAGGATGGGTAGTCTTGGCTCTTAAATTATGTCAAGATAGCAGGAAGTTCTACATTCTACTCTTAGTCCTTCCACAGACCTGAGAAAGTAGTATAGCAAGTTCACCCGAGTGTCACTATTTAAAAAGTCAAAAGTACTTACTTATCCCACAAGGATACTGTCAGGTTTAATTAATTATGTCTGTAAAATCCTTTCTAAATGAAAAATGGCAAGCATGATTTATTAATTAAGTCTAAAACACCACTGCAGAATCAATGACTGATCATTGTTTTATCAAGAGAATAACATTTCTAATAAAATACATTTCAAATGGAAAATTATAATAACACTTTTTTACTCATGTAGACTTTTTTGTGAGGAGCAAGGCAATAGACTTTTGATGAGTTCTAGGAATAGAAGTGTAATCAAGAACAAGAGATACAGGAACACTCGCCCACTGACATTACCATGGCATGAGTTAAATGGCGTTGCATAAATCACAAGAATGGGGACTACATACCTAGCACTGCTGTAGGACCAAGCTGAAAGGAAACTACTCCTCTGCCTATTAGATGTCACTTGCTTGAACCCTGACTGTGAACAAGGCTGTGCATGAATCACCTGGGTAGAGCCACCCAGTACTGGCTATGGCCCAAAACTACCTAAGAGGTGGCAGTGTATGATCTACAAAGGGCCCGATTTCTTTCGGTATGACTCTACTTCTGTCAGCTCTCGTGCTCACAGGTGCATCACAGCCATAGCATGTACCTGCAGGCAGAGTCCAGGCATCAGTTATGAATGACAGCTGTCATTGATGCACACCTCCTCTCAGGATGCAGCAGTCCCTCAGTTTTGGTCCTCTTTTCCCTACACGGTGGCTGTGTTCACTAAGGTACTCCTCACTGGGAAATTACAATTCAGTCAGTGCTCATCAGGGCCAGGAATTCATCTGCACAGATGTAAGAGTAGTTCAAAACATTCAGAAAAGAAGTGCATCAAACGATGTGTGAATTGCACTGATTAAACACATTCACTGGACAGCCCTGTGACCCAACTCCTTCCTAGACAACTCCGCCTCTTTGGCCTGTACTGGCAAGCTCCACACCCTCAGCGCCAATAGCTGGAGTTTCGGAGGAGGAAATGAATCATGCCCTCGGAATGCAACTGAAATCCCACAGATCTAAGAAAATACTTATTCATCTGCATATGTATATGTGCATACCTCCTGTATTGCCAGTTACATTTCAATCAGATACCACATATGAAAAAAATACCCCAAATCTAGTGGTATTTAACATTAGGTGGCATTCCGAAGACAAGGCGTGTAATTATAAATGAAACAAACAGTACCACATGACTTCAAGTAGAACCACAACCGAATTTGGGCCTAATCCAGCACAAAATAACCACAGTTTTTCCAGGCTAAACAGCCATCGGGTTTGAATGCTCATGCTGCAGCAACATGACACATAATTTGGAAAACCCAACTTGTTATAGAAAGACAGTAAGGGTTTGTCTAGACTGGGTCAAAAGACCTTGTGAAGACATTTTAGCTAAAATTAACACAGCGTAAGAAAGGGTGAGCAAAGTTCTGTCTGTGAGCTGGCCAAGACAAGCCCATGGGGAGATACCCTTAATTAAATTATTACTAGTTTGTTTACATTTGCACGTCATCTCTCCGCCTCTTTATTTCCCAGCTTCCTCCTTTTTTACCACATCGACTTAAGATGGCCAGGCATGAGAGCTACCTACCCATGCTCTCACAGGCCTGGCCAGGGAGCACAGCTCTTCCACAAGTCAAAACAGTGGGACAGCTACAGCACCGAACTTTCTGGAACAGCCAAGCAGCTCAGACACAAGCCCCATCTTTTTAAAGTGCTGTCGATGCTTAAGAACTGAATTTAGCCGCAGACATAGGTGCCTATTTCACTTGCCAGCAGGGCGTTTTCAGGGTGCCAGGTGTCACCCTGGCAGGGAAGACCCCTCAGACGGGGACAGAGCTGAAGCAGGCAGGTTGCTGTGAGCAACAGACTTGGCCGTGCTGCTACTGACCAAAAAGGCATTGCAGATAACATCATTGTTTGGAAATAAGATGAGAGGTTGTACTGCACTGCACATCTCAGGGCAACCCGACCACGTTTTTGCTAGTGTTTGCAACATTTCCCACCAGAGTCAGCAACCTGCCTTCAAATATCCTCTAGCCGGATGGTTATGTTGAAACATGGAGGAGATCTGAAGCCACCAGAGAATGTAACCGTTACCCTGCCTGGATTGCAGTCATACCTTTGTATATGCAGAGGTAGAGGTGTGCATTTTCTTCTAACCAATTCTTCGGTCTCCTGCTTATGGGCAGTTACCACATGTCATGAAGAGCTGAGCGTGGCTTCCTGCTCCAGCTCAACTTTCACCCTGATTTAAAAACATTTAACGTGACTATGTAACCAAATCTGCCCCAACTATCAGAGCTTGGGGCCTCTCCCCATCCATATGCTAAAATGCATGTAGCAGGACAAAGAAGCCATAGGGACAGAGTCCATCATACTGCAAGTCCTTACATGAAGTTTGCACCAGATTCGATTAGACAATTAACAGCTGTGCATTTCCATTACATTTCTAGCGCTTGCAGCGCTTTGCAACAGCAGCACTGCCCCTTCCCAGCTGCCTGAGGTGGTATGAGTATTTCCACTCTTATGCTGCTATTAGAATGAAAACGAGCGTGTTTAGGGCCATGGTCCATTTTGCCTGCTGTTACACGCTCACAGAGTCGATGTGACAGGTTGTAAAAAGCCTTTACAGCCTGGCAGGCTGCACGCAGCAACCTGAACTAGAACGACAGGGCTGCCTCACGTAGAACAGTTAAAGGACAGTGCTGGTTCCCAGGATGGATTCCTGTGTCACTTATCCTGGGAGACAGGGGCAGTTCTCTGAGCAGCACAGGACAGACAAATGGTGCTCAGGGCCATTTCATTTGCCCCAGGAGAGATCTAGGTTAGGTATCAGGAAAAACTTCGTTACAGAGATGGATGTCAAGCACTGGAACAGGTTACCCAGAGAGGTGGTGGAGTCCCCATCCCTGCAGGTGTTTAAAAGACGTGTGGATGTGGTGCTGAGGGACATGGTTTAGGGACCCTGGCAGTGCAGGATGACCGGCTGGACTTGAGATGATCTTAAAGGTCTCTTCCAACCAGATGATTCCATGATTCTAAAGCACGATACCACCACACCGTGTGTAAGACTCTTGTGTGGTACGGTCAGATTTATTCCATCCCAGGCAAGGGTGCCACACTTCAGTGTTTCCACTTCCAAAGGCAAGCCGCTAAAAATTCCTGAATTCTCACTTATCCTTACATGTCTAAAAATGACAATTGAGTCCCTAAAAGGACTGGAACATCAGCCTCATTCCGAAGTTTAAAATGTAAAAATACAGGCTGCAGGTGTAAAAATGATAAATCCGGTCCCTAAAAGGGCTGAAGCAATGGATTGACTCTCAAATACCAGAAATACAGCTTGTCTTAAGGCCAGTCGGAGACTCCAGCACCTGAAAAAACAACCCGAAACAAACAGAAACGCACCACCTAGGAAATCCTTTAAAATCCCAGCTAAGGAAAACCAGTTAACGGCCATCAGCAGCCCAGTCCAACCACCCGGCAGGGGGAGAGACCTCCCACGCATCGCCAGACCTCGGGACCTCCGCAGAAGGCCCGAGGGCCGCCCGCCCTCACCTGCCCCGCCTCAATACCGCTCCCGCCGGGCGCGCGGCCGTTATCGACTCGCGCCAGCCACCTCCCTCCGCCTTGCGTCACTGACTGCGCGCCGCCGCCGTCACAGGCGCACGCGCGGCGGCGGTTGGCGGTGCCGGGCGGCCATGGCGCTGCTGGTGCGGGACCCGTTGGCTTCTCGGGCGCGGCCCTTGCCGCTGCCTCCCGGCGGCGGCTCGGTGCGCGGCCTCCTGCGCGATCGCGCTCGGGAGCTGGTGAGTGGAGGCGGGAGGGGGAAGCGGTGGCGGTTGTGGGGGTGCGGCGTGCCCTGAGGCCTCGGGGAGGCGGATGGGGGCGCTGGGCTGCCCGTGCCGGCGGCGGCTCGCAGGCCGCATGTCTGCCCTCGCCCCTTCCCCGCTCGTCGTGAGGCCGATCTCCCCGGCCTCACCGCGGTGGCGAGGCCACTGACGGGCTGTCGCACGTCCCGGCTGTGGGCATGCTGCTTCTCGTTGCTAGAGGAGAGGCCTATGGTCTCTTATATGTATTCTTTACAGTTTAAAAAAATGTGCGTTTGGTTTGTTTGTTTTTAATACAGAGTGTTAGAACACTGAGAATACATTTTCCCGTAGCATGGCTTTTCCCCGTTCATGTTTACAAGATGATTTAGACAGTGTTTAATGCCTGAGTAAACAGGAATTAAACCAAGCACCACAGAGGATATTTGTGCTTCTGAGATTGTCTGATTTTTGCTCCCCCTCTGTTCCTGTAGGAAGGAAGGAAACATTGCTCCTTAATGATTTTCTTTAGAATGTTTCATTTTCAGTCGATCATATGACTCAATTTTGCTGATTTTTTTTTTTTTTTTTTTTTTTTTATAATATTCCTGAAGAAAGCTTGTATGTGAAATGTAATGGGCGACTGGTTAATGGTGAAGATGTATTGCAGAACGGAGCTGTTTATAGTCTGGAACCAAGACTTTGTGGTGGAAAAGGAGGTTTGTTGCTTAAATGCTTCTTATTGATTAAATTCTTAGATTAAAAAAACTTTCATTATACCACAGACTATAGTGACAGCAGCAGTCCTAATCTACTAACACATTTCTAGTAATGTGAATGACTGTAATATAATGTGTGAGGGCTTAAACCAAAGTCTACATGCAAAGCTAAGAATTGACCAGGGAAACTGCGGTTCAGCTAACAGCTTTGCTGGCACAGCTCTTTGTCACAGCCCTGGTCAGCTTAGCTCTACTAGTAAAAAATCTGTAACATGCATCAAAGTGACTTCAGAGTTGAAATTGTGTCTAAATGCACCTGGCTTCTTAGACTCCTAAGTTTCATTTGTGGTCACTTAGGACAAATATTCCAGGTACAAATAACCTGTGATTTGAGTATGTTATATGACCTCATTGATTTTGTCTTCTCTTACTTGAAAAAAAAAACATCACAGAATGGTAGGGGTTGGAAAGGGACCTCTGGAGATCACCTAAAGCAGGTTCACCTAGAGCAGGTTGCATAGAATCACATCCAGGTGGATTTTTGAAAGTCTCCAGAAAAGGAGACTCCACAACGTCTCTGGGCAGCCTGTTCCAGTACTCTGTGACCCTCACAGTAATGAAGTTTTTCCTCATGTTTAGATGGAACTTCCTGTGTTCCAGTTTGTGCCTGTTGTCCCTTGTCCTGTTGCTGGGCACCACTGAAGAGTCTGGGCCCATCCTCTTGACACCTGCCCTTTAGATATTGATAAGCACTGATAAGATCCCCTCTAAGTCTTCTCTTCTCCAGGTTAAACAGCCCCAGTTTCCTCAGCCTTTCCTCGTAAGAGAGATGTGCCAGTTGCGTCGTCATACTCATAGCCTTTTGCTATGACCCAAAATGTTATCTTACGAAGAAAAAGTTTTCAAACCATTTTGCTAGGGGAGTCCAGACATAGGCTTTTGTGTTAGAAGTGCTGCATAGGTTCTAGTAAATCTGGAGTCCATCTGGTGTGATATCAGGAGCACAAAAACGACATGGGTGGTAAATGCTGGATACCTTTTTTTCACTTAGTGTTTCAGCATTTCACCCAATGACAATTCTCCAACATGGTGCAACTTTCAACTTATCCTTTATTACAGTCGCATGGAGAGAAAGTGTTGAATTCACTGTGTTCTTTTTCCATAATTAATTCTTTTGTTGTGTGCTAGCTAATTCTTGATTACTTTTTCTCTCAGGGTTTGGATCTATGCTGCGAGCACTTGGTGCTCAGATTGAAAAGACAACAAATAGAGAGGCTTGCCGAGATCTCAGTGGAAGGAGGCTTCGAGATGTCAATCATGAAAAAGCGTAAGGCATTTTCTTAGAAGTTAGAATTATAAAATAAACTAACTGTGTAGGTCACTGTTAGCAAAAAAGGCCAAATGACAGGCTGTTGTAGCAATGACATTTTATTTTGCATAGTAAAAAGAGCAAAAGTGAAATCTTAAGCATAGATGGACTGGAAACCAACAGGTTTCATCTGACTGTATTTATATTATTGCAAAATAGATGTGACTGTACTGCAGCCTGCTTCTGGAGACTGTTCTGTACCTCTTGGATTTCTCATCTGGAATTCTCATAGTTCCTCTCTCTGAAGCTTCAAGGCTATGATATTGGGAATATATGACCTTAGTGCTGTTTCTGGCTTCCAAAATAAACTTACTCTCCTCTGTAGCAGAATCTTTATGTATCCCTTCAGTAATTCCCCTGGGTGGTGTTAGTTGTCTTTTCCCATTGTTTCCCATCCTAGCAGGTGGTAGAAGCATTCAGTAGCTGCAAGGCAACAAACCGATACTAAATTAAATGCTGGCAACGCTCTCATTTTCATGGTTCTGTCGTCTGCAGGATGGCTGAATGGGTGAAGCAGCAAGCAGAACGGGAAGCAGAAAAAGAGCAAAGGCGCTTGGAAAGGCTGCAGCGGAAACTCGCGGAGCCAAAGCACTTTTTCACAAATCCGGACTACCAGCGGCAGTGTCACGAAATGGCTGAGCGACTGGAAGATTCAGTCCTTAAAGGTATTGCAGTTTAACCTCACTTTCTCTCCTCAAAAAATAAAGCAAACTTGAAGTCCCTATAGCCTCACTTGAGTATGAAAATAAAACAAAAAAACCAAACCACATTGCTGACAGTGACTCTTTCAATTGAATGAAAATTTTAAATTCCAAAAAGATTTGTGGACTCAGTTTTTCCTCTTTGGCTGCTGCTTCTCTTAAATGGCATTGAACAGCATAACACAGACACAAGTGGTGCTTCCTCTTGCTGTGCTACAGTGTCCTCTCACAATGAAAGCAAAAATCTGTAAAGGTGATGTTGCTAGTTCAGCTGTAAGAATTATATTTTCATATTATCATTACATTTTCATTGTAATGATAAAATACAGATGGGTCTTATTTCAAAACTAGAAATTGAATCAAACTACAAATACCTTGTTTCACTTACTATTCTTTGTAGCTCTTTTACTTATCTATGGATTCTTCCCTTGCTGGCAGCTTGATAGTGAAACCTGAGGCTGAATGGGATGTAGAACCTGAGAGTTCAGTTCAGAAATCCAATTTTATTGACTATGTGCCTTAGTAAAGCCATGTGGGCAAGCTTTTGCTGCTACTGAGTTAATTTTGAAGCTGTGAGTCCACACAAATGTGCACCAGTTGGTGTTTTAAATTACGTCTGAAATTAAAAGATAAGTAGATTTTACGGCATATCAATTACGTACTGATAAAGTAGACTTTTAACTTTGTTTTGAAGGATTGCAGGCTACTTCGAGCAGAATGGTGTCACCAGAAAGTGGCGATAGTCGGAAGCGTCCAGGTGAATCTGGAAAGAATGAAACAAAATCTCGAAAAAGAAAGTGTTTTTGGTAAGCATATACTCACGTATTAAGTCTTGAACAGGATGAAAAGTTAGATACATACAAGTAAGCAACATATTATCTGACATGTAGACTTAAATAGGAATAAGAAAATTGATCTGATTAAAACAGAGAACTGAAAGTAAATGTTCCTGTGTCCCAGGAATGTAGATTTTTTTTTTCTGGTATCTTTCACCTAATGTAAGATGACAGAGAAGTCTTAATGATTCCAGTGGTGTTTGGAGTAGCAATAGGTAGCACACCACCCCTATTCCATATCGGGAATGCTGTGAAAAGGTACCTTGTTTGGGGGTCTGTTGAGTCCTGCTCATTATTAGCAGCTCTTCCATTTACTAAACTATCCTAAATAGCTCCTAGAGTACTTCACTGCAGCTCTCCGAAGTGGAAAGAAAGTGTGACAATAAAAATAATTAAAAAGTTAAAATAGATTAATATTGGTTTGTAATATATCGCTTATTCCAGGCTGGGACTGGAAGGATTAGATGATGCTGACAGTTCAGACTCTGATGATGACAGTGAAGATGATTACCCTCATACATCTGACGGAAGTTGTCCATCAGGCAGCAGATTTAATGAAAATGCTGGAAACGCCAATGAATGTTCAAGCAGCTCTGCGGATTCGGTAGAGGATAGTCCACCTACCAGTGCAGCTGAGAAACCACTGGAGCAGCCAGAGAGTACTGGAAGAGATCTGCAAGGAGAGACACAGACAGGTGGGCAAACTGAAATTCCAGCTGAAGAAAACAGTAAAATGCCAAAGCCCTTGAAGGAAGAGGCCCAAGAAAAGAATGAAATAACCCAAGCAACCAAAGAGGAGGAGCAAGAAAATGTTTCTTCTAAGGCACAGGAAACGAACCAGTTACAGAGCACAGTGAGTATGAAGCAGTACAAAATTTTATGTCTTTTTTCTTCAGCTGCTTTTACTCAACCACTTTTCTGTTTATGGATTGCAGAAAATGGGATGGGATTTGTATCCTGTGACTTCAGTGCATTAGATGTATGTGCTTGAATCTCCAAAGTTTGATTGAGAGCACAAAAAATCCCAAGGTTAAAAGGAAGAACATCTTAACTGAAGATAGATGGTAGAACTTATGAAAATGGAAACTGCAGCCAAAGAATGGTCTTGGTTGACAATGTCTCCATGGAGAAAGTTGAATTGCAGTATGGTAGCATTGTCTTGAGAGAAGCAAAGTAGAATGGGTCAAGGAAGAACTTTATAAGATTAAGATTTTAATAATCTCCTAGAATTTCCACTAAGATGCACTTGCCATTGGCTGTCTAGTCTTAACAGCCTGAGATCCATGTTTTTCTTCTTTGTTTTTTTTTTCTCCTTCTACATAAATATATACACTTGACCCAAAAGTCTTCATTGAGGGAGGAAAAAGGGAAAATACTTCTGTAGGATGAAAGACTCTTATCAATACTTTCTGACACATTACCAAACACTTTACAATTTGACTATTCTTACTTGTAACATAATTTTATCTTGATGTTTATAATTCACCTCAATGTTTAAATTAGAAGTTGTTCCAAGTAGATGCCCCCTAAACCAATCAGCTGATCAATCTTTCTAGTTTTTATTATAGAAAGACTTGAGTCCAGTTCATAGAGAACCCTGGCAGTCTGGTGCAAACTTCCCTTCTTCATTGACCATCGAAAGTCCGAAAGCAGCAGCTCCTTCACTAGAGAGGCAGGATTAGTATAAATGATGGGCTTCATCTGAACTGCAAAGGATGATGGAAGAGTGGTTTTAAAATTGATCATCTGGTACGTCCGTGGTGGAAACAGGTCTCTACTGTTGCCATGCCACTATCTCTGCTGGCAGTCTGGGTTAGTGTAGCAGACCGCAGCCAGATCAGGAGCGGTGCTGACCATGAGGTTCCTTCTCTGGCAGTTGACAGAAGGATGGCTGGGTTTCTTTTGCTGAAGAGGCTTTGGATCAGTCTTCCAGCCAGGAGAGAATGTAGCTTTTCCCACTGGATTAAGGAAAGCCCAACTAATACTTGACAGTAAAAGGTGCCAATACTTGTGATTGATTACTCCTTGCATAATACTAAAAATGTTTAGGTGTATTGAATCTAGACTTATTCTAGCAATAAGACACTGTGGGTTTTTTGGTAGGCTAGGGAGTTGCTGGGATTTTCTGCCTTTTTTCAGGCAGAAAATTTGTGCAGAAAATCTGCCATCAATGCCCCTGCCAGTGACTGAATTCTGATAAGTGAAATTTTAATACAGTTAAGTGGAAAAAAGACCAAGGATGTAGTGTGATAAATTAGAACTTTGTCATCTACTGTACTATTAGAGCTGGCAGATTTTAAACAGGATGTTTACTGTTCTTCACTGTTTACCTTTTGCTCAGTATTTGCGAGCCTGTCTATTCCTAGAACAGGAAACTCCACCAGTGCTGTGGCAGATTATTATTGCAGGTGGAAATATTTTTATAATAGTCCTTGATGGATTTTTTTTTTTTTTTTTAAAGTAGGATGCGAATAATGAGGCAACCAGGGTTTTTTTTGTATGCTTAGCGGGACAAAGGTTGTAATTCTGCTAGCGTTAATTGTTTTTGCTGAGTGCATAATGGAGTGGTCTCATTCCCACTGCTGCTGTTATTTGCTCTGAAGTCTCTTTGATAACTCCATCATGATAGGTACCGTAAGACTAATACATGTTTTTAAGTATTGAAGGAAACGGGCTTAGATTTTTGTGTCCTTCTCAGTGTGTTAATATTTAGTGTTAGTGTTTAGTGTGTTCAGAAATTCCATCATTTGAATTACCTGGTCTTTGTCCATGTGCTTTTGTGGACAAGGCCCTGGGCTTGGACTAGATAATCTGTAGAGATGTCCCTTTCACCCTTGATTACTCTGTAAATATAATAATTTCATTTTAAGATGAAATTTTGATCCATTGTTTCAGGATGAGATGTGAACTTCAGAACTTGCTTTTTGCTTAATCTTACTAAAAAGAGAGTGCTTTTATATCTATTTCTACAATTACAGTGTGACTGCATTAGAAATAACTATTCATCTTCCTGCTGCTGAGGATATATTGGTTGTATTCTATACTGGGCTAAAAAGGGGCTGCTAGGTTTGCCATGCCTCTGGAAGTCAAGGTTAAGCTACTGCACTGCTAGGTGAGGTGGTGGGCTGTTGTTTGTAATTCTTGGGAGTACTTCCCTGGGGATGAAAATAATGTTGACTATTTTGTCTTCAGAGAAATAGGATAAAATACTGCCAAGTTCTTTTATTTTACTTTTTCAGCGTTTCTCTATTGCAAGTAGAATGTCTTAATTCTAGTGGAATAATTGTAAAAGTTCAGTGGTGTTTGTATCGTTTAAAATGACTGGTGCTTCTGGCTTGGGGCCTGTGTTCGTTGCAAGTCTAAGCAACATCAGCAGCTTGTCTGGACATGTTAGGCCGAGCCTTTAGCCAGCTAGCAGAGGTGCTGCAAGGAGTGGAATTGTAGCAGTGCAGCTGGGCACTGGGTACGAAGCTCACCTCGCTTGGGCATTCACTCTGCTCTTGGGTGTGTTCTCTCTGCTAAGATTTGCATGGTTTACAATGAGACTGCCAGCTAGCTTCAAGTTGCTTGTACGTGATGCCGTAATACTTTGCCTGAGAAGCTTAAGTACCACTGTCCAACATAATACATACTGAGACATTGGTCGACCTTAATAAGTAATTAGGAGTTTGAGATAAGCCTAATTGAAGGTCTTCTGTAAAATGAAGTATTCTGTCTATGCTTGGCCCTTTTCCCCAGTCAGAAAGAAAATAATAATAGCCTGATGGGATGTTTTTCTCTTTGCAGGAGGTGAAACCAATAGACCTACTGGCATTCAACTCTGCTGCTGAAATGGAAGCCCTGGGTTTGGATAAACTGAAGATGGAATTGATGTCTTTAGGACTGAAATGTGGAGGCACTTTAAAGGAAAGGGCAGCAAGGCTTTTTTCAGTGAGAGGTCTGTCTAGGGACCAGATCGATCCTGCCTTATTTGCAAAACCTTCTAAAGGGAAAAAAAAGTGATATTCCTGGATAGTTTTTGTTTCTATTCTTAATGGAGTTCAGTTAACATACAAGTAAGTTGGTAGATAGTGAGTTAGTTGTGAGTTCAATTTTAAAGGAGTAAAACTACTAGCTTTACAAGTGGTTATAACAGTGCAACAGGTAGGACAAGCTCTCTGTATGTGGAAAGAAATAACCTGAACGTTTTCTGGAATGTGGTTGTGTAACACTGTCTTACAACCCGTTTTAAGAAAACCAGCAGTCCTTTCTTAGCTTTATATGGAATCTCCTTTAATGTGTACTCCAGTTAGCACAGTTACAACTGTCAAATGAGAAACATTGAACTTGTGATCCAGGCTTGAAAGCTGAAGTTTCTATATATAAAAAACATTTTTATATGGATGAGTTCAGTATAAATAAATATGCTGTTCTGTGAGTTTCTGTGGGATGTCAGGTATCAGAATGATAGAGATTACTAATGGGTGTAAGTATTACTTTTAGAAGTTAAATAAGGGATTTTACTTATTTTGCTCTGGAAAAGTATCTGAGTGAGGGAAAAGAGAGAATCACATCCAATAAATGAAAAAGAATAAAGTATGCTTGCTGACTGCTGATGGTTAGTGAGATACAGTGTGATCATCTGAAGATGAATTTTAATTCTTTTCCTTTGGGAAAAATGACAGAATAGTCTCCCAAGGACTTAAGTATGTGCAGTGGTGGTGCTTTGCCCTAGAACAGCATCTGTAATCTTGGTGCTGGGAGTTAGCCTGTGAGGTGGTTAAGGGCCCCTTACTGGAAGGGCAGTGTCCTCGTATGACTGGGTGCAGCTGCCACTTCTCTGCTTTGAGAAGCTTTTAAAAAGTGTTCAGCTCAGTGCCTCAGATTTCAGATTCTACCACCATATGTTGGAGAATATTATGTTTATGATCTGCTTATCAGATTTTCTTGTAGAGACACTTGAAAAATTAAAAACTATCACATACCATCCGTTTATCTGTTTTAAAGTTTAGCTCATAAAGTTTTGAATTGCAGTACTGGTAGGAAATGAGCTTTAAATGCCAGGAATCAGCTCACTCATGTAGTATTTGATGTTTCTGACATAAGCAATTTGTATCTGATACTTCAGTCAGTTTTGCAACCTTACAACCTCTCTTCTCGGAAGATCATTTGTTTATGCTTGGAAGGTTTGTAGTGAGAGAGGGTGTTGAAGCTCAAGGATTTATTCTTGACAAACTCTACATACAAGCCGTTCAGTCAGTCCTGTTGGTGCAGCTGCTCCAAAGTGCTGGTTGTCCTGACTGTTTATCCTTCCCAAGCACGCGTGGTTATAAAATGACGTTGGAAGGCTCACTGCCCTGCAGGGTGGTGTGTGTTCCCTCCCCAGGGCGGCAGGGGTCGCTGCAGGTCCCGGCCACCCCTGGCAACCGGACGGGAGACAGTTCTTCCGCTGGAGACAGGGCTTGGCCGTACCGACGACAGGGTGGGAATGGGGAGGGAAGGGGGGAATTTATTTCTGATGCAGCAGCTGATGTGTTGGCAAGTCAAAATCACTGCACCTACTGTAGTTTTTGTATCCATGAGATGGATTAGAGACTGCTCACCTATTTGGAAGCATATTTGATGTGGTTCAATGAAAGTAAGATTCAACTGAGTATCCCCAACTTCTAAATTCACATCCACAACATAAGCTTCATTAGCATCCCAAGGAGCTATGAGAAGGCTGGGCAGGTATTTGCAATGGTGATAACTATACCGTCATAGGCAAACCTAGCACTGGTGGATCTGTTTGACATGGGCTTCTGAAAACATAAATCATGGCACTTGAGGGCTAAATTGTTAAAGCACATTTAAACTGTTCTCTGTTTACCTACAGATGGGATCCAGAAGTAATGAATTTAGCATTTTGCAGCTTATCATTAGTAAAATCTGGTATCTTTGATGAGCTGTGACTTAAATGCAGCAAATGATATAGTAGGTAAGAAGATGTTTGGTGGCAGTAAAGCAAATGACATGTCAGACATTTTAATATATAAGGGAGTCTTGGAAAATTTGGAGGGAAAAAAAATGGGGGGAGAGGAGAGGAGGGAGACATTGAGGCTCTGCAAATCACATCTCATGGGGCTTGTGACAGGACAAGTGGACCCTGGGTAGAAAGGAAATGGTTTTGTTTTCTGGATATGTTTCATTAGGAAACTGGAATGGAGGGTCCCTGGGAGGTCACCTCAATGTAATGAAGTTTTGCTGGTGTAAATGTGTGGGCTGGGAATGTTACACCCCAGCAGCAGTCCCACTTGGGTGGCAAGCCTTCGGTGTGCTTGCAGCCAACCCTCATGAGCACACGTACACGTCAGGAGCGCCCTCAGCCATAGGAACACACTCAATCCGCTTTGTAGCGTGGCAAGGATAGCATGAGCCAAAAGAGAATAGGACAGTTTAATGGTGTGTTTTGGCAACAACTCTTCCCTAAGTTATTTTCCCCTCACTGCAGTTGCACTATTGCTTCAGTTGCACTGACACAGCCATTGCCAAGTCTATCCTATGCATCACCCATTTGCCTTTTTTTGTTGTTGTGGGTTTCTTGTTAAACTAGATTGGTTTCCTGATGGGGCATGTGATGTGGCTCCAAGAAATTTGTGCCAACACAATGGAAGTAGCGTTACACCGGGTAGGGAGTAAACACTGGTTGGTGAAGGGGAACTGGAATATTTCAGACCAGCGGAAGTGTCAAACACTTTATTGATCAATTGTGTCTTCAGTAGTGCCAGAATTAAAAGAAATATCCTACATCTGTGCTAGAGGACAACAGCTTACGTGTATCTTGAACCACCTCTACGCTTCGGCACATTTATTTTGGTACTGTTTAGCTCCTGCTGAGTTAAACAGAAACAAGCACTTGCTCTGGGATATGCCCACATAAAGGGTTAGCCTAGAGCAATACTGTGTCTGGAGAGCCATACGGGTGCTTGCTGGCAAGGCTAGACTGTAGGACATCCTTCAGAAAATAGTTGGATAACAAACAGGACTCGGACTGATCCTTCAACGGAACAGAAACAAGCAGGTGAAGTGCTTGAAGCTTTCTGAAACAGGCGGTTCCAATGCAGTATGGGCCGTTTCCACAGGACAGAATGGCCTCGGAAGAGAGGTGATCTTTCCAGTCCAGGGCCAGAGGATGATGCAGAATTATCCCTGCCTGTGTCTATGTTTTCCCAAGGAATAATGCAGCTTTGGATTTCAAAAGCATTTCTGGTTGTAAATGCACCAAAACCGTGAACATCTTTCTAGAGAGAAGGTTCATGTGTCCATGCATACACTTCCCCAACAAGCAAGTGGTGTGTGTCAGAAGTGTCATTTTAAATGCATTTATTTCAAACATCCAGAAGATCTAGAGCACTGCCTTGTGCTTCTCACATTTCAGAGTTAGCAACTGAAAAAAATAATTGGCAAAAACACTGGCACAAGCTTGAGGGAGGGCTTTTCCTCACCTCGTACAGATCCGTTTGTACTCTGGAAAGAAATAGAAGTACATAAGAGCCACAAAAAATAGCAGGGACAGGGCAGGTCATAGAGAGAAATAACTTGTGGAAGTTTAGAAGGGTCGCCAGCACACACACAGAGCAACAGCTGCCAGCCTTCAACCAAGAGGCTCCTTTTGCATTTTCCTCACCTACGCAGTCCTCTGCAACGTGGACAAATACAGGAGTTCCTAAAAAGCCACTTCAGTGTTTTGACCTAGACAGCACTTGCTTCGAGTGCCCAGGAATTTCTGCCTTACGCTTTCTGAGTCTGACAGCTTCTGCACTTGCTGCTGTAGGTGGCACTGAACTAACGGCGGAGGATGTGGCCAGTTTCAGCAGTGCTGATAAATCCTCAGCCCTGGACCGGAGCCCTGGCTCTGTCCCGTGGTGCGCAGGCACACGCTGCTGCTGTAGAGCGGGGATGTTCGGTCACGTTTATGTCATTCTGCCTATTCCAGATACAGCCAAAATCAATCATTTTGATCCACCCGAAATTCATTCTTCTCTGAGATTTTATTCCCTGGAGAATGATGACATTTTAAAGGTTTGTTTGTAGTGATGCCTATTCTTGGGAAGGTCCTTTTTAAAAATCTAATCCTCCAAAACCCGTAACCAGGCATGTTCAAGCCTGCACCCTAGTCACAGTTAACCAGCCACCTCACAGCAGGCTTTGCCTGCAGTTATACTTGAGCAATTAGGGTGGCTTTGCAGATTAACATACCTGATAGTACCTGAAGGTGGGGAGGTGACAACTCCTCTGACCTCCCCCAGCTGTTGAGGAGGGGCTGGGCAGGGGCTTACGCTACCTGGGATGGTTGGTCTGGATTTAGACCCAGTAGCTGTTCCTGCTTGGGGAGTGTGCTGGTGGCCTGAAGGCGTGTACTGCTCATCCCGCGTCTCCCTGCTGTGTTTGCCATGTGCCTCTAAGCAGGCACGAGGAATCAGGAATTGTATAAAACTTGAAGTGCAAAAGGGAACAAGAAACTCTTGAAAGACCAGCCTGGGATGTATGGAAAGAAGAGCAGTGTTTATAAGGAGCCAGCCAGTTTGTAAAATACTTCTGGAAGTATGACTCAGCTTAATAAAAACATCCCTGGATGTGTGGTGGTTACAGACGGTACCTTACGGCCAGCATGGCATTGTATCCAGCATAATGTAACTAGCTGAGACCCCCTAAGCATGACAGAGAGTCATTGACCACTGGGCTGGAAGCTGGCAGTCACCTTAGATGCAGCGATTGCAACCCGATTGCATCCATTTTCAGCAAACAGAAAACACGCTTCTTTGAGGGAATACAGTTACTTCAAAGGGGAACATTTATAATCACTGAGAAAGTCAGGAGGAGGAAAAATGTGAACAGGAAAATGCAAATAAAGATTAGGAATACCTTTAGAACAAGATTACTACATAGCTTTGGGAAAAAATGATAAAAATCCCCAATTCAGCAATTGTCAAAAGGATACTGAGAGCCATGGACTGATGACGTGACTTCCTAGTGCCTGGAATTTCCAGATAACTATTTCCTGCCACGGTTAAAGACTGTTTCGTGGCTGTTCTGTACCTGCTGGTTTATCTGTAGGACATCCCAAGACCCAGCCAGCTCTGGAGTGCTCTTGTACCCTGGAGCATGGGCCAGAAGGCAACAGTTGTGTTTAGCTTTTTATTCTGTCTTGTTCTGAGATGCACTGAGGACGTGCATGCTGCTCTCCTGCACCTGCTCCAGAAATGGACGGAGGAGCTTAGGTCCCAGCTGCAAATCCAGCACTTTGCACAGGAGCTGATTTCACATTAAATTAGTGGCACAGACTAGGAGATGTTGAGACGGTTAAGAGGCTCCTCTAAAAATATCAAAGTCCTGCAGGGTCTCTGCCTCCCTCCTTCTGTTTGTCCCCAGTTCCCCTTTCCCAGACTCCAGCTGTTCCCAGCCTCAGCCAGAGGAGCTCCCCTGATTATCACCTCTGCTGGGATGTGGATTGGGCATCTGACTTTCCACTTACACCAGCAATTAGAAGGGTACCCTGAAAGGCAAAGTGTCAGACAGTTTTGGTAGGAGCTTGTGAAATGCAAAGGGGAAAAAAAAAAGAGAGAGGGAAAGGAAATAAGGTCTTACCGGCAGGGTCAAGATGCAACTTCTCATAGAGTTTGAAAGAAAATGGGAGAGCAGCCTTGGTTCCAATGACACTGGAAGAATGCAGGGCAATGTAACACAGCTAGCAGTGGCATTTAGTATGGCTTAAAACTTCTGTTTTCTCTCCTAAAATGTAATGATAATGCAGAGGGAAAGTGCTGCTGTCCTGCCTAAGCCTCTCATAAGAAAAGCTTTCGTGAGACCAACAGATTTTCCCACATCCAGCTCCATTAAATATGGCAGGACCCCACAGATCATCTTGTGAGCGGTGCCGCAAAGGCAGGTCGGAGCTCACGCTCCTGATAAGCTTTAATTTGGACACGCTGCCACTGCGAATGCTTACACAAGAGCTTAACTTTAAGTGTGGGACTTAGAGGGCTGTTGAAGCCCTTAATGTGAAGAGCACAAACCTCCTTCTTGAGCACCATGTGGGTGCTCTGCGCTGCTGGTAGTGCAGGAGGATACCCGATGTTTTAGCACTGATTTTGCCTCAAAACGTCTCTACATTTTCTGAAATTGTTTCTGGATATATGTGGTTCATTACGCTGCTGTACTGTTCTTCCTTTTTATTTTTACAGCACATCATAAATGTTAATGCTGCCAGGTAGGTAAAGTGTTCTGCCTTTCCTCAGAGACTGTGGTGCCGCTCAGACAGAAAGGATAACAGGACAGCTCAACAGCCTTTGTGTATGTTACCAGTTGTACCGGTACAAAAGCAGCGAGGTAGCGCACAGAAAGTATCACAGCAAATGCAGTCCAGATTGAAGATGACAGGCTAGGAAATAATTTCCAGCAGCACAGGCCGATGTCTGAAAAAGCCCCAGGTGTGGCAGTGTTTCATCCACAGCTGTCTTCTGCCTAGGAGTTTGTGCTGTAAAAATCTCTGGAGCCTTCCCCACATCAGCCCAACCTCTGAGCCTGCTGCATTTTCACTGCAAAGCCAGCTGGAGTTTGAGGAGCAGTGTTCTGTCGCCCAAAAAGTGGTGAGTTTCAATCTGACTGTGGGTTAAAAACTATCCACAGCATCCATCATACTGACAGTAGCACAATTGGTTAATTTTTAATTAAGATGCTTATTTTTTCAGCCACTTTAACAGATGATGGTGATGCTGTGCAGAGTCAGGGTAGGGAGGGTCTGGGCAATACCGGGAGTCCCCAGGAGGCCCCACATGTGGCTGCTGGGAAGGAACGGAGGTACACACTGCAGGCACAAAGAGATGGGGACAAAAGATGCCCGACATGGGTGTTAGTGATACCCAGCCTGGCACGTAGCCTCCCAGGCCATGGACGCTTATAGCTTTCTATAAAACACCTCTTCCCCAGGCCTCCGCTCGGTGCTCACCACTGGCCTCATGGCCCTGGATGGGACCACACGCTGGGCTCGAGGGCTGTGAACACGGAGGAGGGGCAGTGGGACTGAGGAGGGAGATGCCGTGACATCTGTGCGGCTCCCCTAGCAATAAATAAATATCCATGCTGGCGGCAGGGCTGGTAGGGCTTGATTGCTCACAGATTTGTGCCCTGTCCCTGCAATACCCACAGTTCTCCCCACAATAACACCGGGTCTCCTTGGCCACCACCTCCCTCTGCCCATCTCCCCCAGCTGTTAACTTGCATCCACACAGACCCACCGCTCGCTTTTATGTACCTTGCGTCCACAGGACACCAGAGCAAAGGGAGCCAGCCACGGAGCAGGATCCTGGTGGAGGAGAGCAGAGGAGGGCTCAGCCCTTGTCCACCCTGCTAGTCCCAGCCCCGCATGCCTGCTGTGATGCTCCACTCCCTGCAGCAGCCTGGCCCTGATTGCACTGGATGGGATTTCTCCCAGGCCCGGGGAATGATGTCTGGAATCCAAGTGCTGGAGCGAAGCCAGGGTTAATGCTTTTCATCCTCAGGCAGGAACCAGTTCAAACACTTTCTTCCCCAGGATAAATCATAGGCTTTGTTCTTGGTGATAGCTGAGCTCCTGGCCTTGAGGCTATGCCCTGCCCCTAGCCTTGTGGAGAGGAACTGGGACAGAATGCCAGTGCCATTAAGATAGATGCTACATAGTCATGAGATGGGAATGGCCAGAGATCCATCCGGCTCATCCAGTTCTGATTCCAGTATCCCATGGTGCTGTAGCCCAGTGCTGGTGAGTGGTGAGTCTGTGCTTCCACCTTTTTTTCTCTCATTAAAGCTCTTCTTTTGCCACAGGAGTGAAAGGTGCCAGCCTACGCACGGGCCAAGGCAGGGATACCTGAATGCCCTCAGACCTGGGGTTCTGCAGGGCCACAGGAACACTTGGCATCTCAGCCTTCCTGATGAATGACCCAAAGCCACTGCAGAGTCCAACAGGTCCCTCTTTTCAGCTGGCCCGTGGTCCATGGCCACCTGGACTAGCCAGACAAATTCATTTTTTGGATAGCAGTGACCACTTCATCCCCAGAGCCACTGGTATCTCAGCAGATTATGAACAAAGGAGAGGAATTGTGGAAATTGTTATCACTGGTGACACTCTGGCCAACAGTTCAGTACAGCTCAAAAAGGGATTAAACCACATTATCATTGCATTTCTCCAGGGGTTGTGATGGTCAGATGCCCATAAGGAAGGGTCAGGGTTGAAATGCTTCAGCTGGGGAGGGAGGGGGTGAGTGGGAGGCAGCTCATCTCTTTCTACTGAGATGGTGCTGCGCTGCTGCATCTCACAGGGAGAGCATCACGTCTTTCCTGTCAGATATGTTTCTAGGTTTTCTCTTTAAGTAAGTGTTGGCTTAAACTCTGCAGCAGCTCAGGGAGAAGCACTGACTGTGCGGGCTTTGCTCCACTGGCTGATTCAGACCAGTCCCAGTCCCGGCCGGAGTAGATAAGCCCTACCAGAAGCAGCAGGATCACACAGGTAACTAAGGAGAGCTGTTACTCTGTGTGTGTTTAGAGGAGCTGGGCACTGGGGTACATCCAGAAATATCACAGATGTTTTCCCTCCACTTTTAGACCTAACAATAAATATAAGCAAACACATGGCTATTTTAATAATTGTATTTTATTGTTTCCTTGAGTTTGAAAGCATACAAAACTTGGAAAATACCCCTAAATTGAAATAACTGTAATACACAACCAGAAAATAAAGAGTCTGATTCTACAAACTGTTACTCATGTGAGCAAACCTAAGTCCTAATATTCCCATTGACTTCAGGACTCTAAATTCTGCCTAAAACTGTGCCAAGTCCATGGTGCGGGGGCCAAAACCATAATATTTTCAGTTTGAGATAATATTTGGTGTATGTATATATATGTATATGTGCATACAATACATATGCACATATATATTCCTTTGAGCTCTAGACAATATTTTATGTACATATATGTATGTGTGCAGACCATATGTATATAGACAATACATACATATATTAATATACTATATATATATGTATATGTGTGTGTGTGTGTATAAAATATATACAGGTAAGTGCTTCCGCTCTCCAGTTCACTATAAACATGATTTGGACAGACAAGGACCAAAACCAAGAGTCTAAGAAGGAAAAGCTGAACCTGCACATTGCTCCTTCACCTGGTGATGATCACTCCTCCTTTGCCTGTTTGCAGTACTCCAGGGTGGGGGCTGAAATAAACTGGACACAGCTCCATCACATTCAGTGAAATTTGGCTAGCAAGGGCGCCCTGAGAAGCGTGAGGCTCCATAGGTACCCCTCACAGGTGTACATGAAGAAGGCTGCTCCTCTGAGCCCATCTATATGGACAGTGCCTTTAAGCGTACCCTCTCTGCAGGCTAGCAGGGTGCATGGGAGAGCCACAGCCCCAGTGCTCCTGACCCTTGAGGGTGGGTATCTGGGGGTCCCTCCAGGACCTTTATCGCTGGCCCCATGGCTGGCGACTGGGGTGGCTCTGGGCAGGGCTGGAGGGAATCAGGGGCCTGGGTGACATCCCTGGCTGGCCATCAGCATCTCACACCAGTGCCATGCCATCCATGACGCAGCTGCACCTCTCAACGATCATGTTGGGAAACTCGGCCGCTTCAATCTCGGTGCGGTTGCCCCTCTTGACTAGGTACATCATGGGGAGCGGCGAGCTCTCTACCACAGCACAGGCACGCTCCCCGTAGCCAAAGCGCCGCAGTGGGCTGGGGGGCTGCAGGCAGCCCCCCAAGCACCGGTAAGCCTGGTACCCTGCCGGCTCGATGATCCAGTACTGTGTCCAGGAGAGCTCACGGAAGTTGACGTAGTGTTTCTGCCGGCAGCAGGTGGACTTCCCCGTCACCACCTCCTCCTTGCAGTCTCCAGGGCCCCTGTGCGCCAAGGGAGAAACGAGAACTGATGCCATAACTGGAAACTGTGAAGGTGGGAGAAATAATTCCCCCTGTTAATAGCACAGGTGGGCCTTGAGACATGAAACTTGGGACACGCTTGGGTTTCATCTGAGTATTCAGACAACAAATACGGGAAGAAGAGAGGTGTGATTCAGCAGCAACTTTCTAACTCCTCCATTCGCAGCAGTTTACTTGCGAGGGCAAGAGCTGCGTGCCCTGGGTTGGTGCACACAGTACAGTAATTCAGGGGAAAAGTTACACTGCAGAGAGCACGGATAGAGGTTTCATACGTACCCATAGTCCTCCAAGTCGAGGGTGTAAAGCACCAGTTCAGGTTTACCTAGTGCTTTGTCCTTGGGGTCCTGAGAGGTGAAACGCACGGCTTTGGCCATTTCTGAGGCATGGCTGCCTACCCTTTCTCCTTCAATCCAGACCTCCAGGAACATTGGCTCCCGTCTCTTGTTTCGCAACCAGTAATGCACGGCCTGTGTCACGTCAAAGTTCTTCCAGCCTGACTCGCGTATAGGAACCAGCCTGCATGAACAAGGGCTTAGCATTAGAGAAGAGCCCGTCAGATAAAGGCTGGGCTTGCAGCGCTGTTTTTGCAGCAGACTAACTTACATCCTGTAGATTGTCACGTGCCTTGATTACACAACAATTTCTGCTGAGAGCTCTGGGCGAACACCCACGGCAGTTAACTCACCCCTCAAAAAGAAGCATGCAGATCTAAGACACTGAAGGGCTAAATAAAACCCTTTGTGCCTGCTCATGTCAAGGTATTCATTCATGCTCATACAGAAATACGGCAGCGCAGCATGATATGCAGCCTCAGTATTGGTGACAACAGCCTGGCAAACACCACTGCTCCCAGCTGCTCCTGTCCTAGCTGCACTGGGGTCGTAAGTTTCTACCCACCCAGAAAATTGGTTTGATGTCTAATGTTGCCCTCAAGGGTTGTTAAACTTCCACAAAGCTCAAGGCTACAGATGCTTTTTGCATAACATACTTAAACTAGGTAATGAAATGGCCAGTGGGAGGTATACCAGCAGCCAGTAACCCACGTGAGTTAGAGAGTGAGAGAGAATTGAACCAGGTGGAGGGTTTTAGAGGGGAAGACCTAGCAGCACACAGCATTGTTTGACACAGAAATACATTATTTCAATACATCATTTATTGCAGTCTTAACCTAATATTTGCACTTACGAACTCATTCTGGGTTTAGAGGCTATAGAGCCTGATTCCAGAGGTAACCCCACCAGACTGACAGGAGGCACAAACACGTCACACCCGAACCTGACCCAGAGGACCCATACCCCAAAACTTCAGGAGTTCTGACTTCAGGAGAAGTCCCTTTCTTACCTGGAGTCTATCAGGGAGGTCCTGTTGGTACCATCGTGCTGCCGTTGCACCCAGTACACGCTGACTCTGGCGTTGGAGACGGACCTGTGAGGCTGCTTGGCAGGCAGGTTTGCTCTGTCCAGAGGCTTTTTGAAGAGTTTCAGTTCAGCCATTGTCACTTCGCTGTTTTTAGGTATTCTGCCCTCCATGTCAAAGATCAGGTTCTGGCGCGTGGTGGTGTCAGAGTAGAGGACTTCTCCTGCCATGTCTGTGCATGTTGGGAATAAAAAAGATAGTCTGTCATTGCCATTCTGGTGAGCAAAGCCCCCCCACTTTGTCCACAATTATCATCACAAACACACACCTTCCATGCTCCCACATTCAGTCCTAGTGGCAGAGACAGCCCCTAAACACACCTTTTCTAATGCATGCTTGAATCAATGTCTTGCAAATTCCCTAATTCTTCTCCTATAGCTGAGTCTCTGAAACCCGGAGGAAAGCAACCTTCTATACAATTTGACCCCAAACTGAGCAAACCCCAAAAGCCATGCATCCCTTTGTGCCAGGCTGGCATGAAAGCAGGAAACAGCACCACTTGCAATGAAAAAGTTATTTCATTTGTTGCCCAGGGTGTTATGTATGTCTTTTGAAAGTGAAACAAGCGCTAAGTGTCCTTGTACAGACACTATTGTGTCTGTACAGCTGATTTCCTCCCTGGTATTTTTCCCAGACAATTAAAAAAAAAAAAAAATACAGAGAGGGAGAATGAAACATCCTCAAAGTGGTGTGATTCCTATTAGAGGATTCTAAGGAGTTCTGACCCAAAACCTGTAAAGTCTGCACGTTCTACTGACTTTTTTTTTTAACATTGTTTTCCACCTGCCCAAATTGTTGCCTGGGTACCAAGGTTTTTCTCTTCTATCAAGCTCCAGCCTGCCTTTTGCAAGGACTGTGGGATCCCCTCTCGGGGTGCAAGGAGCTACTAGTGCGGTTAATCTTTAGATGCTGTTACATGCACCTCTTCTACCCAGCTCAGAACCTCATTCCCCCTGTGGGTTTACCTCTGCCCATCCTGTGGCCAGCCGAGCAGGCGTGGGCAGCTTGCCCTGGCAGCGGCACAGAGCTTTGTGTGTTCCCGACAGTGACGGCAGAAATGTTACCTGTGTTGCCAGGGATCCCCCTGAGGATGCCAGCCAGGCTTGGCAAAGCTCGGCGCTTCACCCTCTGCCGCTTCAGCATGGAGATGTATTTGTTCTTTATGTGGTCTGGGATAACCAGATCTGCCAAGTCTCTCTTATGAACTTTAGGGACCTCAGAGAGACCCAGCTGCTTCAGCAACACCTCCTTGAACCCTTCCTGGATAAACGCTTGGACCGTGACGACCAGGCAGAGCACGCAGAGCATCCGGGCGAACCTCGCATCCATCCTCTTCTGTTGATGGAGCCGCCGCCTGCCCAGCAGAGATAAAGGGGGGATCTCTCCGGGGCTGCTCTCGGCAGAGATGTGGTGGCAGGCTGCCTGAGTGGGATGGAGGTCCCCTGCACCGGGGTTTTATAGCCAGCCTCGTCCCACTGGCACAACAAATTCCACAAGTGGGGACGAAGCAGAGGACTTAAAAGGATCACCCCCCTGTCAGTAGACACATGCCAGTTTAACACCTTCATCTACTACAAAGTTAATACAAGAAGGTTTAGGGGAGCTTCCAGATTCCTTCATGGTGAAGTTGTTTCCATCCTGATTTAATTCCCTGTAAACTTTTTCCCAGAAAACCCCTGACTGATCAGTGTCTCATGTTCAGCCTAGGTCAGGGAGGAAACACATCTGCAGAGTGCATGGCTTTATGTACAGCACCACATGATTCTTAAAGGAAGTGTCAATCTTTACCACAGGGGACTTGCTACCTAAAATAGCCAATATCAATCAGGAGGATAATGCTTTAGCTGGAAGTCCATCTTTATGGCAAGCATTAAAAAATCATTTAAAATATTTTTTTGGGGGATAGGTACCACTTTGATCTCTGAGTATTTGTATCAAGAGTATGAATGAGGGCAGTGAATCACAGCAGTTGAATGGTTTATGGCCTTTTACACTGTTCTGAATCACAGAAGGTGGAAGATGTACAGGCCTGACATTTCAGAAAAACGTCCCACCACTCTTTATGGATTCCAGTGGGTTTCATAATACTTGTGCTTAAAAGAAGGCAGCTCTATATAAAGGCAGATCACCCCTCAGTGAACACGAGAAACCACTCTGCTGCTCCACAACATGGGTGAAGAATAAACAACCACAATAGAGAGCTGTCTCTGGAGAGCGAAGCCAACCCAGAGGCTGGGGGCGGGTTGGATGATTGCCTTAATGTCAATCTTTAAATTTGAAACTCACATGCTTTGCTGGTCTTGCTGGCATAAGATGCAAAAGTCTACTTTTTAAAACAATCCCAGGAGAAGTGAATTAGAAAAAATAAAATGTGATTGATAAAAGTGTGAGGGAGGCGTGGCACTTGGGGCAGATTCTCATCCTCTGCAGTGGTAACGTGCCTGAAAATACATACAAATGTCTTCAGCATCAAAAGTACTCTGGATTTTAAACGTCTCTGTACATGATTTAAAATTGGTCCAGTTTCACCTAATGTCCAGGCCAAACAGTGTGTCCTCAGAAAAGTCTGGCTGGAGGACTCGATGTAATGAACTTGTACAAAAGCAGCCTGTTGTGGTTCGTTCCTCATTAAAACAAGTGTCAGCGGAGGCAGCCTGTATGCAGAGAAAGGCGGCGAAGCCATCTGAAAGAGCCTAACTGAACTCTTCTGCTACTGCTCATTTCGTCTTTACAACCTTTGAAGAAACTTGTCTCCTTAAACACGACAGAGCCTCCATTAGATGTTAAAGGGGCACCTTATTTAGTTGAACTGAGTTTTACGGCTAAAATGGAAACAAAGACTACAAACTAACAGTTTGTACACAGCCCGAGGCAGTACCTTCTTTAATCTTTCCCTTTGAGTAGTATCTTTCTCTGAACAAATCAGTATTTTCTGTTATATTCATTCCCAAGACACAAATAGCAGCAAAAAATACCTACTTCATTTGACTGCCTCAGCTTCAACTCGGGTCAAAAACTCCTGCTCTTGCGAATAAGAGGAGGGAGGGTTTTTTTGCTGAAATTTTCGTGACCCTCTCAGCCCCTTAGGAAGGCTCTGTACGCCCAGCTGTTCCCTCTGGGCTGCCTCCCCAGCTACTGGCACATTACTCGTTCTCACAGGATGGGACAAATGCCGTCACATGATGAACTGCTTCAGAGGTTTGGGCTGCAAACTGCATCTAAGCAATGTTCAGGTGGCTGACAAATTTTCCTTCAGATAAGCTCTGTAAGTGTTGGCTAACTCAGTTCCAGCAGTGAATTCGTTACGTTTATACAGCGACCAGTCACCTGGGTAAAACTGCAGTTCATGGATTTATAATGGTTTCTCTCATGTCAGAAGACATGATCCTGTAAATCTTTATCCATCCAATTAGGCTTCACTCTGGAGAGTGGTCCTACTGTGTATTGAGGACTCTTCAAAAAACCGTGATAACATGAAATGAAAATGCCTGATGGCTCCAGCAGCACCCAGCTTCCCTGGATTGGGATGTGATATCTCCTGTGGCTGATGTCTAACCTACCAGGACTCCGCACTGTCCAATGTGTATTGGAAGGTGATTTATGGGCTTCACAAGTAAAAAAAAAATTATTGACCAAACACAGTTGAAGCTCAGCTAAGAAGAAAACAGAGGATGTGGATTGTAGGCTTTTCACAGGAGAGTGATTATCTGGTCCAATTGGAGGATTTGCTATTCCACCTTTGTCATGCAAACAAGAAAAAGTCAGGAATTTTATAATAGCTCTTTTTTGTGCAATGTGTATTAGAACCGCATGGCACAATCACGATGTCAAACAGAGGATTTAAAGAGGCTGCAAGGGATGAAGGATGAGCAACTCGAAGTTTTAATAAATCCAGTTCTTAGTGAAGAGAGAATCTCTGTATTTAAGCTTTTAATTAAGTTGCAAGTGGTTCTCTAGGACATTTGCTGGGCATATCTATGCACTGACTTTTGGGTAAATACATCCTACGGGTTCAAAGAGAAAGTGCAAAAGGCTTAGCCTAATTATGTAGCTATTATCCTGGGAAACAAGAATGTTTCAAACGTATTTGCAGTATGTCAGCGAGAATCTGAATATTTAGTTTTTCAAGATTTGAATTTCCATGGACATAATTATCTTTTATTACAATTGGGCTCATACTAGAACAGCCTTTGCTTGAGCGATGTGAAAGGGAACTACTTTTGCGTGCTCCACAAAATGCCCTGATTTGTGCAACAGGCTTATGTACAGAGATGGAAGCTCATCTCTAAGTAGATTTTAGTCTGTTTTTCCCCAAGTCAGGGTCTTCTGAATCTAGGAGCATGGAAGTAACAGTAGTAGTGGTTAAGATGCAGGTATAAACTTGCCAGGTTAAAAAGAATTCAGGTAGAAGTTCTGTTTCATATCTGTTTTCAGTCTTAAGCACACCGAGTTTTTACACAGCTCACAAAACACCGCGGAATCGGCTGGTCACGTGAAGTGCTGGGTTAGAGGTTCGAAAGGGGAAGCAAGTTGCAGGCTATGTATGAAGGCATGCCCTTCTCGCCCTGCCTCACCAGCACACTCCAACAGCCATCAGCCGTCTTAAAACCAGCACTCACATTCACACCAGCATCTTAAACCCAGGCGACACACCTTTAAGTGGGGTTTCACAGGCATCTTTGGCTTCCTTCTTGACTGTCACAGTCTGTGCTCGTGGTGGGACCCCCATTCCTCTGCAGGGACTGGTTCTGTGTCAAAAAAGTCCAGACAGCAAATGTGGAGCTCACCAAGCCCACCGCTGGAAAGCCACCTCACTGCCCACAGACAGCAGCTCAATTTCACTCAGTCTGGGTTTATGCCTAATTTCTGATGCCTGATTTCTAAACAGTGACTGAGGCAAAAAGGACTTTCATTTCCTAACTCAGGAGACAGCTCATGGCTTTGCCTGCCCTCAGTGCAAGCACGGCTGGGGGTTCGACACAGCGCAACACTCGGCCCCTTGCCAGAGAGACAGCCCTGTGTGATGACATTGCTTTCACCCAAGGAGCGAAGGGCGATGCGTGCCTCGCTCTGCCCACCCTGTGTGGCTTCAGGGACAATGTAAAATGACTGGTGGTAATTCCTCAGTCAGACTCAGTAAGTTATTCCACTGAGACAAGGACTTTTTAGAAATTTGCAAAATTCCTCTGGCATGAAGAGCAAGTGACGAGGCCACAAGGTTATTATCACATTTGTTTGACACTTTAGCTGCAAACACCACCCGCCACCGGCCTGGTCTAGAAATGCTCTGCTGTGTACTATACTGTTCCTTGAAAATGGCATATGCCTGCTGAAAGGTACTGGGAAATGATCCTGCCAGGGCAGTGGCTTTCCATCCTCCTCTACCTCCTACTCTTTCATTAGGACATGAATATCTTGCTCAGCGTATAGAGCCAGAATAACAGCACCCAGGACTTCTGTGGGGCTGGTATAGCTCACTGGAGTTGGCATGTGTGCTCCCCATGGCCTCAGCCTGCTCCGCAAGAACCTGGCATGGAAAAGTTTCCTAAGATATGCCCTGATAACACAAGACATCCAGCTTTTATCTGGCTCCCAGCGCCAGACTGAAAGCAGCAGAGCCACTCAGCGCAGAGTGTCGATCTGCACTAAATCCTTTCTGCTGGTTCTGATTCGTTCCAAAAATTTGGTCATATTAATTTTTCTGCCAAAGGGCTTTGTGCTCGATCAGGTATCACCTGACTTACCAGTCCTTACATATGCATTTCCATGCATCCTCCCCCGGTGAACATAAAATCATAAAATGGACTTTATGTCCATATTGTGAACTCTGGCTTATACGACTCTAGGAAATACAACCGCGTGTGTCATGTCTGAGCTGAACCATATTTATTCTGACCTGATCTCACACCAAAAACACTGCAACCACAGCCTCAGTCCCTAATGTTTGCTCCGCCTGCCAGCTATGGAGCCAGTTTCAGTAGCAACTTCTGCGGTGCAAACAATCATCTGCTTAAGCTATACAGAAGTTTTCCAATTCATTTAATATAGGGAAGGATGCAAACCTGCTTTTCCTCATCACCAGTCTAGGCCAGCCTGGACAGGCCATCTCCAATGGAAATACCTTACAGGTCACATGTCCTGTGGGTTCCTCTCACACATGCTGGTGGTGATGCTCCAGGCAGCAATGGGGATAAGGTTCCCTAATGCATCTATCCCACAACGTAAAGTACAAACTCCATTTTACCTGAGAGAGATACTGCAATTCTAGGTTGATCCTGAGCTCTGTTCATGTCACTTCTGGTGCTCTGTATCTTAGATTGCATTGACTTCAGCATGCCTTCATAGGCAGGCTTCTGCTTTTACTCAGAGGCTTGTTTGGTTAAATGGCCCAGACAAAGGCTGCCTGTTTGAAGAGGAATGGATAACATGTCTAAAGTCTCACCATGTCCTTGGTCAGCTGATGTCAGTTGGCTTGCTTGCAGGGTTTGTGTTGGCAGCATTTGCAAAGTTCCAGTGTTCTGGCAGAAAAAGAGACCTCCAAGAATTTCTTTTTTTTTTTTTCAGAAAGCAACACAACTGTTTAAATACAGCTTTTTCTGTCCTCTCAGCAGGCTCCTCCCCACCGCCCTAGACTGTGCTTTGTTTGTGGCTGGGGAAGCAGGATTTGTTACCACTCTGATGGCTACAGAAAAGGCTGCTAGCAAAAACACTGACATTTAGCAATGCTGTTGAATAAGCATACATCCCTAAATTGCTTGCTTTACACCACAGTCCGCTTCATTAAGGAATATCCCCATTACTGAGAGATAGCTGTATTTTGTAGGAGCACCGCTTCATTTTCTAATAAGGACCCATTCATCTGATCAGTTAAAATGCTCCTTTTTTTTTTGTTGTTTTCTTTTTTCTTTGCATTTATGTGTTTACACCATAAAAGGTTATCAGCTTTTTTTAAGAGTATGCTTTCCTGCCTTAGTGATGCAAGTGAAAGCCCACCTCCGGGCCAGGCAGGGTTGGCGAGGCTCCTGAGAGGCTGCACAGGCTCTCCCTGACCTTGGAGGTGCTTGCTGCTGAGTTGGGCTTTAACCAATATGCTCCAGCGAATGCCACCATGAGGGTTCGGTGTGCCACCCCCTCAGCTGTCTGCCTTACAGCACATCTGTCCAGCAGAAGGAAACCTCTGTGCGAGGGAGGTGTCAGGCACACTGGAGCAAAATGTGGCAGCTGAAGTTTTTAATGCACATGGTTCTATCAAGAGAGCTGAGCTCCGTGTCGACACAACTTTCAAGCCTAATGGAATTCTGAAAACTTGGTGCACATCTACCAATATAAGCTGGCAGTGTACCCAGGTGGCCAAGAAGGCCGACGGCCTCCTGGCTTGTATCAGCAATAGTGTGGCCAGCAGAAGTAGGGAAGCGATTGTCGCCTCGGCACAGATGAGGCCACACCTTAAACACTGTGTCCAGTTTTGGACCCTTCACTATGAGAAGGACATTGAGGTGTTGGAGCGTGTCCAGAGGAGGGCAACGAAGCTGGTGAAGGGTCTTGAGCACAGTCTCATGAGGAGCAGCTGAGGGAACTGGAGTTGTTTAGTCTGGAGAAAATGAGGCTCGGGGGAGACCTTATCACTCTCTACAACTACCCAAAAGGAGGTTGTAGTGAGGTGGGTGTTGGTCTCTTTTTCCAAATAACAACCAATAAGAGGAAAGGAAATGGCCTTAAGTTGTGCCAGGGGAGGTTTGGATTGGATAATAGGGAAATTTTTTCACCATAAGAGTGAAGCACTGAAACAGGCTGCCCAGGGAAGTGGTGGAGTCACCATCCATGCAGGTATTTAAAAGACATGTAGATGTGGTGCTTAGTGACATGGTTTAGTGGTGACTGGGCAGCGCAAGGTTAATGGTTGGACTTGGTGATCTCAAAGGTCTTTTCCAACCTAAACGATTCTACATCCCACACCCCTTACAGATTCTGTGTCAAGCTTGTGTAGCTAGTGGCCAATGCCCTTATTTTCCTACCATGCTAGTACACTTGGAATACCATCCATTTTGCATCTGTGGCAGTGAGTAGCCTGGCTTAATATGGATTGCATTTCCTCCACTTAATGTTCACAAAATAGTAATTAGTTAATGTAGTGCCAAAAAGAAAATTACAAAATCCAGTGCAAGATTGTAGAAGACAAAATTAAGTCATAACATGCTCAGAGATAACAAGATAGAATTGATAAATATTTAGACTTCTCTAATTTGGTATATCAGATCAAGTGTGAAGTAACTGCCCAAAGGCTTCTGTTACTTCTCATTATTTAAAATTAACTTGGGCAGTGCTTTGGAAAATATATTGATTGGGAAAAAAGATACCTGAAACCACAGGAAAATGAGCTGAACAACTTATATAGTTGTTTTCCATCTGTAACATCTGCTGCTAAGGTGACTTTGGGGCTGTTGCGTGTCAGTAGGTTTTACACCATGGAGCCTAGATGTATTCAGTTTCAAAATAATTACTTACACATGGCTTTTTCCTTGATGTGAACAGCACACTAGTGCCATGATCAAAAGGATGATGAAGTGGAATTCTGAATGGATCCAGCAACAACACAGACCTCCCTGTCTGAGCTCTGGGTGAGCTGGGCTGTACTGGGTGAGGATGTCTGAGAGTTTTCCGGGGGAGCCAGGAGATTCAGAGGTACAAACAATATTTTTGGAAATGATGATCTGGATCAGACTATAACCCCTCATCCTGATGCTAAATGTTAATTCTTTTCAAACAGAAAGAGCCAGGCTCAACTGCCTGTAAACGTTGCATCAAACTTTGCAGGCATCTTTCCTTGTCTTCAGAGTCTGCCATCTCTTCTGAGAAAGGTCTTACAAGGCTATAGAGTATTTGAAATGCATTTGTAAAGATTTTTGATTGTTAATAAATTCCAAATCATTAACTAATTTTTGAAAACCTAGCGAGCCATTTATTATTTATGCTGATTTATTATTTGTCCTGTTCATTCCATTCTCCTTCTGTCTAGATTGGGCACCTTGTTGGGCACCTTTGAGAATTGCATAATAACAAATATCAAATAGCCCCCTAATTTTCTTTTGCCTTCAAACAATGCTGCAATGTTCAGAAAGGAGGGTGTCTGGACTGACTGCTTCTACTCAAGCAGTTACTACAAAGCTGTTTTCACTTAAATATTTATATTACCGTTGTATTGCTTTTGTAGCTTTTTGGTATGTTATTACTTTTTAATGAAAAAGACTTCAGTAGGAAAAATACAGTTCCTTGTGTATTTGGCTCCAAAACAGAACACAAAGGGGTATTTTACTTCATGGCACAGGTTAAATTATGTAATTTCTGCCATGTAGCCATATCTATGTAAACAAGGGGTATAAAGTCTCGGATTTAACACTGCCCTTGTAAAGAGTAAAATAAAGCTGTGTGATCTGACTAGTTTAATCCTTTTAGCATTCATACAACAGGACCCTGGGAGATGCATCATGGTCATTTGATTTAAAAGGGAATCTAGCCACACTTGGCCAAGTCACTTGAAGCGTGAAACACAAACTTTAGGGTGGGGGGTTTTTTGTTGTTTTTGTTTTTCTCTTCTTACCTAGCCATTTGCTTATTCAAAAGCATTAGTCCAGGAATGGCAACATTTCCATACAGCAACCACATGTGTTTTTGAACCTTAATTTTGGATTCAACACAAGAACCGCGGAAATGCCATGCATTTGAAGCTGGGATCTGTCAGCTTTCCAGGCTGAATAACTGTAATATGGACATGATGACTAAAAATTTGTTTTATTTATGCAGAATGGCTGTTAGCTTCAGCAGTTACCAGTACAGAAGGCAAGGTCTTTTGACAAATCATACACATGGAGAAGATTTTCAAAGGCACAAAAGGAATTCAGAATCCATTTTTCATTGATTTCAGCAAAACTTAGTCCCTCTTCTCTGCTTTGATTCTAAAGTAGAGGAATATTTTACCTCTGTGATTGCAAAACTAGAGAAAATTACTATAATCAGAGCAGAGACATAGATGATCCGGGAATTAATTTGAGACACTTATTTGGTTTGACCAAATCTGTTAGAACACCTCAAAGGCAGACCACAGGAAAAGACTGTTTTCAATGAAGTTCAGTTTCTGCAAATCCAAAGGAAGGGATTTGAAAATCATGATGTGCAGCAGACTTGAAAGACTGGCTCTTAAAACACTTCAGAGACTGCACTGCTTGATTTGTCCCTTGTGGTAGGAGAGCTTACCTCTGGACTTCACCATGTTGCCGGGCTGCTAAACTCTTAAACACATGCTGTCCTAAATAAGAAAATGCTCTGAGTCATAACGGAACACAAAAACATACTATTGCCTGGCTTGCCTCAAACTGATCCCGAAACTGCACCTATTACAGAACGCAGTTGTCTTATTTCCTAAGGAAAGTGGATGGGAACTGATTTCTTAACACAATTTCATGTCCTCTGAAAAATGCTCTCACTGTGATAATTTGAATAATGAATTCAAGCTCTTACACTGACATATGAAACCCTTCTAATCTTCACAGGAACTACAGTGCAAAGGAACTGCAATCAGCCTGGCTTGCTGTCCCCCAAAGCAGCTGGCCATTTGGGTCCTTACACCTTAGGTCCGCTCATCTCAGGGCTCCACCTGCAACAGTGCCAGCTTACACCTACTGTCTCAGCTGTGCCTCTGCAGTCCCAGGATCTGGTCCATAAGGCCGTAAAAGAAAAGCTGCGCTGTGATGTGAAGGCAGAATAGTGGCCCAGTGCTCCTGTGCAAGATGGACCCTTTCGTCTGCTCTGGAGCGCATCTCACTCCAGAAACTCCAGAAAAGCAGCTGTGCCACTTTGCAGGACCTGCTTTTAGCCCTTCCCAAACTAATTCTGATCATTGACTCCATTATAATCTAGCATATATTCTGAATATATAACATCTGCTTTACTGAATCTGAATATATAAACATCTGCTTTACCGCAACTGTACAGAATATCAATAGGAAAGGAAAGCTGAAGAGGTATGGGCTCTCTCCTCGTTCTGTTCCTGAGCCAGGATAATGACCTTGAGCAAACTGCCTTGGCCAAAATCTTCAAGCCCATATTTAGACACCAAAATAAATAATCTCATTTTCAAAGGCACCAACCAACCACAGCTTCTGTCAACAAAACCCTAATCCCAATGGACTCTAACAATACTGTACATAAGGTATCTTGGTAAAACAAGAGATATCCCTCTTGCCATCTGTTACTGCTTACTTACAGGAGGAAAGTTCTCCTTTTATCCATAGATCACCCATGTGTTTAAGCTCAGCTTGCAGTGACTACATTACCTTCTCTTTTTACACAGATCAGCCATACTCTCACCCATGAGGCAATGTCGAACATGCCGACTGCAGCTGGAAGACATGCAAAGGAATATCTTTATACCCTCCACGTACATTTGAAAGGAGAAAGATGGAACAGAAAGAAAAGAGAGTGATTCAGAGAAAATAAAATCATCACAGAAAAGGAAATGAGAGAAAATAAAATCATCACAGAAAGGAATGTGAGAAAGATGAATGGGAGGAGGAATGAAACTATTACAGATAAGCAGATAAGCAGATAAGGAGGGATGAGAATGGGATAGTCAGAAGGAATGGTAATAGTATGTCCAACGGGTGATCACATGCTAAGGGATGACCAGTATTTAGACAACTCTTCTGCCTCCTTAAAGTGGAGGTGCCAGAAAGCGCCTGCAAGGACCCACATGCCTCGAGCAGCACTCATGCACTTGGAACTGGCTGCGTGCTGCAGCACCCCACCATTTCCAGTCATGCTCTAGTAAAGCCAGGCCCTGGGTGCAGGACCTTCTTTGCTGGAAAAAGCCACGCTGCCCTTGGTCATGCCTGTTCGCCATTGCGATAGCTCTTCACAGCTTCCTGCTTAAGCCACTTTGCATCCTGTCACCAATTTGCCCCGGACACTTGCACCTCACATACCTGGCACCTGACCCCCTGCTTAGGCTCACCAGGATCATCCTGCTGTCATTAGTGTCCCCTCGTGCTCGCCTGCTGCAGCACGTATCTGCAAAGAAGCCAAGTCACTGCTGCAGTGGAAAAGTAACAGGGACCTTCTTGGCTCTTTGCAAAGCCAAAACCTGAATTTAACAGATGAGGACTATTTCTAAAGGCTGAGACACACAAATCTACAGAGGCAGTTATTGGTGTGACTCCTAGGCAGAACACAGAAGCTCATAAAGTATAACTCTTAGTTCTGCTGCTTCGGGTTTGCTTTGAGTTAACCTGAGACTAAAAAAATCAAAGCTCTTTGAAATCTTCAGTCTGCACTTTGGTTTTTTCCATCTGTAAATCCAGAAGAGGGAAGGGGAAACTCTTGCCCAAGGGAAAAAAAGATTACTCATTTAAAAAGTCCTTTAAAAATTATTTAATCCAGATTTCTATTAAAATATTCTTATTTTTTAAAAATATACTTATTTAAAGTACAACCACCTATACTAAGACTTAAGGTTTTAACTCTTGAAAAGTATTGTAAATTATATTTATAAATGCTCAAGCAGTGTGTTTGATGCTGACATTTAAGGGATGTCAAGCCCGTGAACAGGAAGGGTCACCACCAAGTCCTCGGAACCCAGTTCTTAAGTCGTAAAAGTTGCTGATCTCTCTAGAGTCTTTGCAGATAAAGAGTGGATAAAGCAGACCAACTAGTTTAATGACTAGTTTGCTTAAAGTTGTCAAACTGAATAGTATTGGGAGAAAGAAAGGAAAGAAAGAAAGGGAGAAAGAAAGGAAAGAAAGAAAGAGAGAAAGAAAGAAAGAAAGAAAGAAAGAAAAGGACCTAGTTTTCCAATCTATTCTGATCAAAACCAGGATTGAGAATTTACTTTCAGTTCAAGGTTCCAGCAACCCTGCTGACTTGACCTCCAACAGTTTGGACTGCAAGATATGGAGTGTTTTGTGCCTCCTGCACAATCAAACACCCAGCTTCTGCTCCAGTGAAAGCAGAACGTAAGGCGACACGGTAAGGTCTGTCCAGGTCTCATCCCAGCACTGTTGCACAAGAGCTACTATGTATGGTTGGAAGGGTTACAGAGCACAGAGGCTCTCGAGGACGCCTGAGTTCTTCAACCAAACTAAGGTACATCGTGCCAAGAACAGGAACATGTTACAAGCTGTAAGTGGTTTGATATTTTACACTGGTGACAAATACACCCCTCCCTTCCTGATTCACCTAAATCCAATGGGTCATGTGGCCAGGTGTTTTCCTCTTCAGTGGGAGAGACCAGATGTGACAGATGGTTTCTCCATCTCACTCGCTCTCAGGTTGCTGCCTTAATTATGGTTAGTGCTATGCCACCTATGAATTAACTCCCTTCAGCTACTATATCCACAGGGTTAATGCATGGATAGGCATTAAGATAATACATATACTCACAAAACAATGAAGTCATCCATGTTTCACGTCACCTGTCCTAGTTTTGTACCAAAGTGTGTCAATCTACAGCGTTTGCATTTCAACAAGCTAATAGTAACCTAAAAGTGCTATATATCAGCAAGAGATTCTCCACAGCAGCCACTATCCACAAACAGAGGTTTAAAACCTCACACTGCACACAGAAGAGTGATGAGGAAGTCCATGCATTGCCCCCTGGTAAGGCATAGGCCTGTCTTAGCCCAGGCAGTGGTTCGGCAGTGGTTGCAGCTGGTTTGGGCAGTGTTTACAGCCTCATTTATACAGTGTATATGTAGTATATAGTGCTTATATATAGGGTATCAGTACAGAAGCCTAGGAGCACTCACAGGGATACCCCTTTAGTCATAACCAGGATGATCAAAACCAATGAGCTCTGCGCACGAACTAGGGACAATAACTCACCATTTCATAAATCAAGATGAAATGCAAAATGTGTTGTAATAAGCTTACTTTTTTCTCCTATACATTTCTCCCATACTTTCATTATTGCTATTTTAGATGCAGTCACTTTTGCATTTTAATATTTCCAGTCTTAATCCAATATGACATGACTAAGATCATGAGAAAATTAATCATGCTCAAGCATCATACCAACGCCCCATTCACCATTTCCTATCTGACACAAAATGTAAACGAAAAGCAAGGCAAGTTTCTACCATATATCGCTAGGTCAATCTTCTTGATTAACAGAAATACATTCTAACTTAATGCAAGGCTATTTCTACCTCAAAATCAACAAATCATCTATAATGAGAAGCAGCACTATAAAAATTATGAATAAGTATGGAGAGAAACCAAGTGTAGATTGTTATTTAAATCAGCAGTTGCTGCTGGCTTATTTGTATTATGATTCCAGTTCATTTAAAGCTGTCTATCTGCCTTTACATTTCTATTTGTTTGTTTTTATTATACACATATTAATGCTCAGGCCTTTCAAAGGAAAACTCCACAATGCCCTCACTAAGTCCTCTGGTATATTGATTGCTAGATGAAGGCAAAGGTTAAAATATAGTGAAGGCTGCCAGGCTGGAAGCTTGAGTTAAATCCATTAAGATATATTTGAATAGGCTGATAAGTAAGGAACGGCAAGCTGGGATGATGAATTTCTTCAGGGAGAAGAAAACCACGGTGAGAGCTGCCACGCATGGCAAAGCGTCGGACCACCTGCTACTCACATCCAGAGACTATTGATGTGCTGTTGGGAGTTCACCCATCAAGGGAAGTCCTGCTGTGATAAATCAAACTAAAGTGACCACTGAGTTCTTCAGCCATAAGGTCATTTAATAAAGTAAGGGAAGGGTCACACCCATTAGTGTAAATAACCCCCACACTTGTTCGACTTGGTGCTAAAGAGCTGTTGAAGTGGATATGGAGCATGCAAAACACAAGAATGATGGAAGGATTTAAATTCTGTTGACCTGCTCCTAGGTCCTGAGGCTGGATTCCATCTGCTCTAGCAACGTAATTAAATGTTTCCTAACTAATGACAGTATGTGGCTTTTGTCACCAAAAGAACAGACAGTGGTAACAAACCTACTTACAAGAGGTAGGGAGGAGGGAAATGTGACTCTGCTGTTGAAATTAGAGATAAACAAAATCACACCACTTAGCTAAACAGCCTGTCTAGACAGAGGAAGGAAAAAAACAAATGACAAAGCTTGGTGTTATTCTTGTGAGAAAGAGAGGGAAAATCATTTTTAACTGGGCAAAAGTCTTCAAATGAAGAATGTCAAGAATACAATGTCAAGACCACTCAATATCACCTATTTATGCTACAGAATAACATAGTCCAACCAGGCCAAGGCCTTCTTAATTTTGAAAAATAAGGCAAGAATCAAAAGTGCAAACAGTTTAGGAAATCAGTGAGAAAATCAACCAATGGATTTTGGTCCTGGAAGTGTAAGAGCTGGAGCTTACACTGAGCCTTCACCTGCATGGTAGGTGCTGCTCTGCTGCAGCTACATCAGCAAAATTTAATTTAAAAGGGAGTGATTATAACTATTTCTCTTTGAATTTCTGTTTTGAAATAACAGTCCACAGGAAGAGCATTCCAGAAAAGCCAGGATGGAATAATTTCTCTACCACATTCACGACAAACAACTTTCCCACCAACATAGCCCTGAGTAGAAGAATGGTGTTTAAATCTAAATAATTAACATCATTCAACAACAGCGGAATTTCTTTATTCCAGCAGTGAATCTGAACCACTCTGCTTTGAGCTGAGAACTTCTATGCATTTTCTAACTAACACAGTCGTTAAGGCCAATTTAAAATCACAATTTTATCTACAACGCATCTGCTAGGTAAATTTAGGAAATTCTATCTTGCAATGTGAATATCTGTAGATAATTGAGACTTTTTGTGAGATGGAGTGGGGGAAGGCACATAACACACGTACAGCGTACAGCGAAACACTACTCTCCACTGAGCAGGCATTCCTGAAAAGTGAAACAAGGACTCGACGGGGCCGAAGCAATTGTGGATGAATAAAATGGCAGGAAGCGAGACAGCGGGTACGCATGCAAGGCCCTAAGTAACGTGCACAGTTTGAAAACACAGGAGTAAGTAAGGAGTTGTAGATGGAGAGGCAGGAGCAGACTGTCACCTGGAGGAGAGGATGGCTTTGTGGTAGCTGGGATGCTTGTTTCTTTTACACAAAAAAGTGAACGGAATGAACTGAGAATTTGATCAGCGTATCATCAGATAACCCTTGCAATGCCCCGATGATTGTGGTTGTTATTAGGGTGGGTTGCTGTTCTGAAACATCACTGCTGCTTCATCCAAGAGACTGGAGGCAGGGTGCAGATCTCGGAGGGCAAGTGGTCTACCTGCCTCCCTCTGAATGTTCATCATTATCATAACCTTCCTCAGATGCCTGCTGCTCACTGCGGTCAATCATGCCAGTGAGGGGCAAAGGATGAAGACAGGAGGAAGAAGATGGCTGGCAATGCTGGGTATCAAATGGCTGTTGAGGGAACACTAAAATAAAGTCTAGAGAAGAGGGGGATGGCAGGGCTGTGACTTCTGGCATTTCTGGCCTGTGGCTGGAAGCAATTGACCCCTGCAGGGGATAGGATGTCCTTGTGGACAGCTGGGCATCAGTCTCATCCCAGCTCTGCCCAAGACATACCCCATTAAACTCCCTAGGTCTCATTTTAACGATTCACAACATTTCAACACTATTTCTCTCTTTACAGGTGTGTGGAGGCAAGAGGCTTTGAATATTTCATGGAACATTCATATTCCTATGATTAATTCATTTCAGCGTTACCTCTCCTAGCGCATCGCCTGCTCCGCTGGTACCTGCATGCCTTCTAGACTGGGGATTGTGAAATCTCTCTTGAAATCTCACACATCTTCTTCCTTTCTTCCTGTAAAAGCTCTGTTTGGATCTGGACGGGGTTTTTTATGTCCGTGTATAGCGGTAGGACAGGGTTTCCCCCACACCAAAGCCCTGCAGTCCGGACTCACATTAAAACTGGGAAATCACCAGGCGGTTAGGAAACAACCCTTCCTTCTTCCAGAGATCTTGTCTTTAGGATCCAGCATAAAATTTCCGTAAGTAATCTGTGAACGCCTAAAATAACTGTTGTAAATCATTACGGATACAATTTCAAGCCATATTGGGTAGGGGAAAGCTTGGCTCAGATGCTTTAAAGGCATGCACAGCCCTCTCTTCCGAGAGGAAAGCCCTTCAGGTCTGGACAAGAAGGCTGGAGAGGCGACGGGCAGCAATAACCCCGCGGAAAAAAGATGAGTCGCCTTTTGGTCAGCGCTGGGCCCCGGGAGGGGGGCCCAGGGAGGCGCCAATGGCCGCCTCCGCCGCGGTCTCTACCCGCCATCCCCGGCCAGCCCGGCCCGGCGACGGCGCGCGGCTCGGGCACGCATGCGCGGCTCCCAGACCTGTTGCTGGGCTGGTAACTTCGGGGCCAGGGACGGTGCCTCGGCGCCGCGCCCCGTGTGGTGACGAGACAGGACGAGGCGGGAGGGGAGAGGTCGCGGCCGCCCCCGCGCAGGTAAGGGAGGGCGGGAGCGGCGCCGGCGGTCGGTGGCGCTGTGTAGGGACGGGCCGGGACGTGCAGGGGCTGCGTGAGATAGTCCCGGGGCAGGCCCGGCCGCGGGGAGGTGTGAGCCGGCGAGGTAAGCCCTGAGAGGCGGCCGCCGGGGCGCGGGCTGTGCTGGCGGGTAGGGCCTTGCCGCCCGCGGGGGCCGGGGCCGACCGCCTCCCGCGCCCCTCTGCCTCTCTCTCGAGGGAACAGCCGTTTCCTGCGGGCCTTCTCTCGCCGCTATCCCGGCAGCGGCGGCAGCCGGACCACAGCCCTCCGCCGCCTTGGGGCGGGGAGCGGGCGGCCGGGGCAGCCCTGGGGGCGTCCCCTCCCTGCGGAGGGGCGGTGCCGGGCGGGGGGCTGGCCCCTGCACATCCTCCTTGCCCAGGGGCGAGCACGGGGCCGAGCGGCTGGTTCCCTGCGCGAGTTACGAGCCCTGGGTTTTTCGGTGTGCTGCCTGGGGAAATTGGCCCTGTCACCCCTGATTCCACGCTCCTCCCCAGGACCGGGGACACTGTCGGGCTCCCAGCCAAAACCGGGGGCGGTGGTTTATCGGTTCTAGAGTCCGTCCCGGTGCTCGCGTTCCCTGGAGAGGTCGCGAAGTGCCGCTCGTTGCGTGCTTGTTCGGTGGCTGCAGCGCAGCTCCGCCCGTCGTGGGGGTCTTGCCTTTCTATCTTCCTTAGTTGAAATATAGCTTTCAAGAATTGGAAACTGTGTGATAAGATCCAGTGTGTTACTTAAAATTAGCATGTAGTCTCTGCAGTTGTCGTGATGACGGTTTCCAAAGTATATTCAAGATTGCTCTCTTCTGTCAGCACTAAATTTCAATCCTTAGAAAGCAAGGATAGATTCATGGCACAAATTTGTGTGGGTGGGTTTTTTGCTGTTGTTGTTGGTTCGTTGAGTTTTTTTCTTCCCCTGTAATGAAACACATCATCTGGGACAAAATTTCTTCCCCACCATGTCACACAGTTTGACATTTAGTAAATGCTGGTTTGGGAGCAGTGTTCTCTGTGCTCTTTTTCTGCTGTTTAAAGGAAGAACTTATTCATATTCTTGTTTTGGTTTTGTTGTCAACACCCAGAATAGTGCTGTCATCAGAGACATGTGCATTCCTCTTAAAGAGCCATGATAGTGGAAGAATAGTGTCTTTGGACCTGTGATGAGGACCTGTGATAGTTGCTTTCAAGGGACAGAGATTTGGGGGTATGCTTTCTTTGTGAATTTATTGGTCAGAATTTTGTTCTACATGAAGCATGCTTTTGTCCCAAATACTACATGGGGACCATCAAGTTAATAAGATCCAAGAAAAGAAATGTTTGAAGTGGAAAGCCCCCAGATAAGTGAGCAAGTGTGTGCAGTGATAAAAAGACCTTTGAATCAATAGTCAAATCTTGTGCAGTCTTGCATGTTACTACATTATCTAAGCAGGTCAGTTAACTAAGAAGATGGCTGTTCTCTTAGAAATACTCTTTGTTCTTTCTTGTTTGTGATATTCTGTAATTACTGTGCTGTGCTTTCAGTTGAATTCTCCTCTTAAACAGAAAAATCACACAATATCCAAAAGACAGAGAGGAGCATGTGTATTGTGTAGCAGTTCTTTTCCGTGGAATTAGTGGCAAATTGTTAATATTCTCAATGTCTTGATGTTTGAATTCAAAGTTCACAAGCCACTACATTCACACACTTCCGTCAACTAGGAGCAAGATCTTCAAACGGCTGTTGTTGGAATATCTAATGCCCTGTGTTACTCCTAGAATCAGAATCCAGACTGGATTAAGTAGTTTGATGTTACAGGTTAGAAGATAGAGATGTATGTCTTCCTTGGATGTCTGTAGAAGACACGGATGGTTAGATGTCTGGAATTCTTGCTTGGACACTGCTAGTAACTGAGCCTAATGGTTAGTGTGAAATATTTTACAGCTGAAGAGGGAAGTTTGTCAACTGGTTCAATCTTTCTGCACTTTTTAGACTTCTATTATTAGTACATCTCACAAATACCAGACAGGCTTTTCACAAGGTTATTTCACTTTTCTTTTTTTTTTAAGGGCAGAGAAAATGAACCCTTTCTTTTTCTGGTTTTGGACATTCTCATCTAGGCTACTTCCGGAATGGAAGTGGACCTTTCAACTCAACGAATGAGACGTACTGCTACAGCACTGCCCGGGGCAGCACGGTTCTCCAGGGAGTAACTTTTGGTGGAATCCCACTGTCCTGCTGCTTGATGTAACCTGCTTTTTGTAAGGCCCAGTTTCTATTTCTTGTATTGAAAATACTTCTGGCTTTCTCTAAAGTTAGATTATTCAGAATTCTCTTATTTATCAGGTAGGAATTTGTTTCTGAGAATCTTCAGAATACAGAACGTGCTAAGGCCATGCCTGGGAATATCAAAGCACTTTCAAGTGTTGATAAAGGTCACATACATGTGGGATGACAGTATTACTGTATGTTGGATGTGTAGATGTAGAGAGGGTGCCGTATCATAGGGTCTGGTGTGTGGGGTCATGGTGAGCTTTGTAGTGGTAGCTCAAATTTCTGGTTTTGTCTTAAGTGCAAGAACACTTTTCCTTACTCTGGGTGTAAGTAGTCGGTACCTTTTCAGGAAGGGAACACCATTAACTAGTTTGATTTGTGTTTCGAAAAGAAACGCAGTATGGAAATCTGTCATTTCACCAACTTTTTTAAAATTAAATTTCATGAAGCTGTCAAGGAAGTTATGTACTCACGAGCTCAGTCCTGACAAAAGGAGAAGTAGGATTAGTTGCTGGTCTGGAGGCTCCAGGAAGGCCTGAGACTCCAATAAAGTTATGGTTATTTCTGTAAGTTTGATCTATGTGGTCTTAAACCACCAGAAAAAGCTCTGTAGACCTGCAAATTGGCCTGCTAAGTGAGGTTTGTGGTGGTAAAATGAGACTAAAGGCATGACTTAATTCCTGAGTTCTAGAAAGCTACTGTGGAGAAACCTAAAACTATCTACGTAAGGTGTGAGTTGGTAGTTCTGTAGGAATACAGAGAATGTTCCTAAAAGTTATGTAGTCACATTCTTTTCTGTTGATTTACTGTATGCAGTGTGCTACTATAAATCTATGTTCTGAGGATGGGCAGTATTACTACTCTGTGCACTGATGGCACAGTATTTAATAAGATTTTGTTGGAGTGTTTGGGGGGATTTTTTTTTTTAAAGTTGTGGTTGAATTTTAAGATACTGAGTCTCTGCTTTTACGTTCCTTGCTGAACTCTTCTCTCAATAGCATGGAGAGTTAGATGCAGTGTAGAAAGTTCCTTTCTTCTTCAATACTGAGTATTGCAATTTATTTTGCAATTCCTGTATTCATATTTTCATGACATGTTTACTGCGGATCCCTTTAGTAACTGCCAGTTGATGGGTTTCTGAATGTTTTTTCTAGGCTGGTTTCCTAAGGAAGTGAGGTTTATATATGCATTGTCTTCCCATTTTTGTCTGGCAGTTCCTCCTAATAAACGTAGAATACATTAGCCAATTTCAGCCAAGTTGTCAGAGAGTCTAGAGAACTTTCCTGCTTGCATCAAGGAGGAAGAACTTAATTAATATTCTCTGATGGAGGAAGGCTCTTATAAGAAGGTTATATTAATTGTGAAATGTGGAAATTAGCTGTGTAATCTTGACACATAGATAATTTTGATGTGTATCCTGGCTGGCCAGATGGTATTTGCATGGATCCAAGTAAGTTACATCACTAGCACCACTTCTAGCCAAACCGGTATGGAATGTAGAGGGGCGAGGATGTGAGAACACACGCTACATAAGCATAGAAAATAGGCCTTGTTACTTCTGCTTCATTGCTTTGTACAGAGCAACTTGTTTCTTTAAAAACAACAAAAAGGATCTATGAAATACAGAGTCGTGGGTTGCTTCTTTTGCTTGTTTTCTTAGCCTCTTTTAAAAAAGTGAAAGTACAAGATAAAAAAATAAGTTTCTGTGTTTTATGAGTTATAATAATGTATTACTTTTACTGAGAATAAAAATAATTCTCATACTTGAGATAATAGTGGAGCCCCCTACTGTAAGTCTTCCATCATAGTTCTCGTCATTAAATATGAATAATAGTAAAGGTGTATTTATGAAAGTTATGACTTTCTCCCTGTCACAAACCTTCATACACTTGCAGTTCAGAAGTCTTTATAAATAGAACAGGAAGGCAGGTATTCTGATCCCTGGTCCCAGACAGCTTAGTTTGTAACATCACCACCACTGGGTTGGTTAAGATAAGGCAGTTGGTTTAGGAGCTAGGACGGCATTTTTTGACAATTCCTCCACACCTAAGAATAATTATTATTATGAAGTGGAAAAATAAATATTCAAAGATCTTTATTTTTATCTTCTAGATTTTAATATTACTGTTTTCCATTATAAGAAAGAGATTCTGGGACTACGGTCGTGTTGCTCTTGTGTCAGAAGTTGAAAGGTAAAAATGATATGCAATCAGACTGGTTTGTTTAAACCATTTGGGGAATGTGGAAGTAAATACCATAAATATGGTTTACATTAAGTGCATTTGTATTGATTAGATATGTTTGTAATCACATGCACTTATTTGTTAAAAATACCCTCATGCAGCTGTGTATGAAATAGGTCCCACTCACAGAGATCCTCTCTGCAGTGTCAGTAATAAAGTGTGTTTGCCATTGTCATGAATTTCATTCTACAGCTGTGAGTTAAGGAAGTGGAGGTAAGAAAATGCTTGTCTGCTAACAGGTCACACACCTACACGTTGATGTTTGCAGTGGGTTTCTGTGCTAGAAGGATATTAACTATTTTGTTTATCTTGGCTCAAGCCCAGTATCTTCCCAGAGCTCCTTATGCAGCCTGTGCCATAATATTTCTAAAAGGCATAAAAATAAAGAAATGTATCATTGCAGGTTTCTGAAAGTCTTCACTGATATTTAGTAATACTGCAAGTAAGCTTTTGATTGTTTTTTTTTAAATATTATTTCTGCAGTATGATGTCTTGGGATATTTAAAAGCCAGCTGTCTGTTCGTGAAGTGGGTAAACTTCAACAGTGAGCCTCTTCCTGGTATTAGTGGTGTGACTAAGTTGTGGTAAATTCACAACTAAGCAACAGGAAAGGACTCAAAATGTGGGTTTAGATGGAATACATGTACAATCGTGAAAAGCAGATGGTCAAGGATGGTTGATAACCAAGACTGATTAAATCCAGCTAGCTCTGGTAGGAATACGAAGATGCTCTGGTATAGGCTTCCATGGGGGCTGTAGAGACCTGCACAGGACAAACAGGTCCTTGAGCAGTCGGACACCTAAGCGCCTATGTTATTGTCCCTGCTGAACGGTGACCTGAGCCAGCTAGGTCAAAATTATCATGGATACATGCGTGAATACACTCTGTTTTACCATGTGTTGTCCCGTAATTATGGGCACATCCCCATTGCAACATTTCTTTCTAGCAGCAAACTAAAAACAGGTACTCTGTTAGAGGGCTACAGAGTCTCTAAATGTTTCCAGCCTTGCTACAGTACTGGGCTTGTGTGAGAAGGTGGCCCTGCAGGTCAGGGATTTAGTTGTGCAGAGAAGCTCTGAGTAGTGGCTGTAAAATGAAGGAAGAAAGGTGGACGGAAAAGAGGTAATGTCCTATAATGAGGAATATCTGAACAGGAAGCTAGCTTGCAGATCTGATCCTCAGTATGCTTCCAAACCTGTGTGGCATTCTCTTAGATTACTGCAGTTTTAATATCCCAATAAAATACTGTTTTCTTTCTAATTCAGTTATATGCGCTCACCTGTCCTTCCCTTTCAACATGAGACATAGCACCAGTTTCCATAATTAAGCATACAGTTATGAAAAACACAGTATTCATAAGTGAATAAGTGTTTTTGTACTACTTCCCTCAGTTACTCCAGAATTGTTAAAGTTGAAATAATTCTGTGGAATTCCATCATCTGTTATTAAAGATACTTAATAGTGTCATTTAATGTATTTTAGTGAATCAAGATACAACCGATTGTCAACATCTTCATCAGTACCTGAAGATCTTGAATACGATAGGGTAAGTATTCTAGAGTTTTGATATGTTGTGTTTTTTTAATGTAAACTATTTAATGGAATCTGTTGTAATTTGCTATTCCACCTAGCCCATGCCAGTCATTAAACTGGAAGAACATCTATATGCAAAAATTAGTAATGCATTGTTGACTGTGTTTTTTCTAGAACCATATGTAATCTCTCTCCATTTCCTGACAAAATATTGCCATTTCATTAACCAGTATCTTGTGTTGCTGTTTTTAAGTAACTTTTTTTTTTTCTTAATTAAGAGAGGGCCTATATGTTAGAGTTTTGAAGAGGGAGTGTGTGTCAAAAAGAACCAGTAAATAATTTGTACTTTAATAACAAATCAAAAAGTTACATTATGTTCACATTGTACATACCTAGTTGGTCTTCATAATACATTCAGTTTTGTGAGGAAAACAGAAAACTGGATGCAAGTGTGAGGCTAGTAGTAGTGCCATGTATTCTTAATATTAAAACCAGTTTGGAGTGGAAGATAATTTTTTGGCCAGACTTTTAATTGGTTGCCTCCATGGTCTCTTGGAGTCTTTGAGATGATACACCTTTATCATTTTGTGTTGCAGCTTCAGAATGAACCATGCAAGACTTGTCCAATAGTGGCAGCCTATGTTTTAACATTTTATATATGCATCAACTTATAGCCCTGCAACTAAACAATATCTAGCCCTGCAATTAAGTAATTGTGTGAGAGTCAAAAGCATACTGGTGTGTTTGACCAGGATTGCTCTGCTGTTTGTGTAGTTTTCTTCATCTTTCTTAAAACCCTAAGGCAACTCTATCATTGAAGCTGTTGAGTAAAAATGTGTGTCTTTAGCTGGATATGATTCACTTGAAAGAAGAGGCCTTTTGAAAGAGGAGGGTTTTTTTGAACCAGACTGGAACATTCAGTGAGATGTGATCTCTGCTGTACAGTTTCATAGGATTTCTAAACCTATATAAGAAGTCTTTCTGTTAATGTAATCACAGTGTTGTTTCTAACTACCACTTAACTGATTAACTTGTATTAGGCTCTCATGGAGATTATCCTTGAAACTGGAAAGTCTCTGGAAATGGTTCTGGAAAAAATAATCGCCTTTTCTGCTCTAAAACAATCCATGAAAAAAAAAAAATTCATTAGAAGCCTCAATCTTAACTTCTGTTCATTGGGATTTGGGCACACTTGTATAAATTTAAGAGGCCCAAGTAATAAATGTGCAAGTAATAATAAAAAAAAAAAACCAAAAACCTTAAATACTCTTTGAAGACAGACCTTGTGAAGTACCTTGTGAAAAGTATGTGGAGTATTAGATATTTTCCCGTATGTTTCTAAATCATGCTTTCAGAACAACAGACTGCCAGCTTTTTAGCTAAAAGTTTGGCTTAATAGAAACACTTCTCTTAATTGTGGAGATTAGAGACTGTATCTTTTGTATGCTAGATCCTAAAAAGCTTCTTTTTTATTTATAGGGGTTTTGTTCTTGGATGACAGCTGCTTTTCGGATGCAGTAAGTAAATGAAACAGAAAGAGTGAGCTGTGGTTTGCTTTGCTCTTTTTTTTTTAATTCAAAAAGGGGTTTTGCATTAATTTTGTTTCCCCCCTTGAATAGATAGAATTTAATGCAAACAGTGGTACAGATGCTTCTGGTGGGCTGGAAAAAGAATATGAAAACAAGGTCAGCTTATGGGAATACTTCTTCAGGATATAGTCTTCTGCTGGCAGCCCAGGGACTTCCTGATCTTGGGACAGTGTGTGAATCTATGTCATTTATATGGATTCTGAGCTAGTAACGAGGCTTCAGGCTTTTACCCTTCAAAGAGCATTGTGTGGGTGTTCCCCTGTTTGAAGCCAGTAGGGCCCTGGGCAGGAAATGGGGTTTCCTTGTAAGGATTTTTGTGGAGAACTGGTGGTTTAGTTGGGGCCGGAACTGACTAACTAGGAAAAACCCATCCCACTGTTTCCCAGTAACTGAGCGTTAGATATGTGATGCTGGTTCTTTACATCTCTTGGGACTTAGTAAATCATGATGTTTTAAAACTCAATTTCTAGTTTGGGTACATGGAACCAAAAAAAGGGTTGGAGATTGAGCCTGGCTTTCTCCATTTTTGCTAGTTTAGTTCCTTCCTTATCCAAAATCTCCTATTTTAATGATCTGTCCAGCTGACAATGGATAGATGATGAGAGTTCATCCCAAAGCCTATTAATATCTTCTGTTAATTTGGTGTCATAAGAGTAAGGTGATTCTGTTGTAGTTTTCCTTGTGGAAAGCCTTTATGGAGATGAGTGGACACTGCCACAGTGTGATCTTAACACCTTGTGACTGTCAGAAAGCAGGAGGTCACAGCAAATGACTTTGTCCTCTTTTAGGCTGATAAAAAAGAACTTGGATTCATATTTGCTTTTCAGATTACTTGGTACTGTCTTAAACTCCCTCATATTAATTTTTATATGGTAATATTGCACAAGAAAAAGACACTTTTGGAACTTAAATTTATGCATGGAAGAGCACACCCATGTTGAAAGCCAACAGAGATTGATGGAGATGTCACTGGGTAGACTGAGAAATTAGTGTATGTTCAAAACCCACACCCCCAAACCCCAAAGATATGAAGTAGACTGACCATGTGCCTTTCTGTCTGTGATGCAGTGATGATGAGATTCATGAGAGATGCGGTGAAGATGCCATACATTACCTGGCATTCCAGCGTCACATCATCTGTTTGTTGATTGCTGTCAGCATTTTGTCTGTGTGTGTCATATTGCCTGTCAACCTATCGGGTGATCTACTTGGTAAGAATTTTTTTTTTGTATTCTGAGAAGAATTTTGTGTGTTATATCATTGCAAAGGCTTTTAGCATTTATTTTAATTTGGTAAACTTTGTAAGATTTGGGGTTTTGGTTTGGTTTTTTTTTCTTCTCAGTCTGATGTGTGTCTGTCATTTTGTGTGGAAATCGTATGAGGATAGAGGATTCTTTAAACATCTGGCAAAAACTGTTGTGAGAAACGAGATGACAGATCATATGCAGACATAGATGGCCAGACCTAGAAAGTTCAAGGCAGGATTAACTTGACCTGCGCCCCCTAAACTGGTGTTTATTTAGGCATGCTTTATGATTTATATTGGTGGTGATTGTCAATGAAAACTGCCTTCACATCTGGGAAATCTTTTCTGGTGTCCAGTGTGAGTCTTTCTTGCTGGGGAGAATAGATTATTCTTTTCCTCTTCGCAGTATCCTTTCAGCTGCTTGAGGATTATCAATTCATCTGTGCTTTTTCCTCTTTAATAAACCAGTCAAGTTAATTTGGTCATTAATGAGAAATGTTTTCTGTTTGGCTGATCATTGGCTCATCAGCCATCCTCTGAACTTTTTTTAGTCTAGCTAGACTGTCTCCCATTGTTCCCTTCTGTATTGGTTTGCGGCTCAAAACTGGACAAATCTTCTCACTGACTTTGTCAGTGCTGTTTCTTGCAGTCTAGTCCTGACTATGCCAATGTGACACCTACATCTTTCCGTTTTTAACTCACACAACAAATACAATAAGTGTATCCTCTGGTCTGTCATTCAGGTTGCTAATGAGAGTATTGTTGGACAGAACTCTGTTCAATCCTGTATAGATGTTCTTCCGTTTTTTATAGTGAGCCCTTACAAGCCCATTTTATACCTGGCTTTGTATCAGTCTTGTCCAGATCATGTTTACAGAGTATTTCACTGTTGATCATCTTGCTGAATAGTGATGCAAAAAAAAAAAAGGCAATAATTCATTCGGTTTTCCCAGGAGCTGTCAAGCAGAGTACTTGCTTGTGTTTTGTTTTGTTTGTTCTTATACAACAACTGCATCTATTTTGTGTACCGACCTTGCTGATCTTTGTCCCTATAATTTTTTCTCTTCTATTATCCTGAACAATATGGCCTAGTTTTTGTTTTCAGTTTACTGCTACCTGTTGTTTTAAAGAGCCTTGTGACTTAGTGCTCGTCTATAAAGGGATATGTTGTACCTGTGCCTTCAGAATTGTTTTTGTGGAACTGCCATTTCTGACTTCCCTTTTATGAGCTCTTTCTTAGCAATTCTCTATTTATATTTATGTCTGATTTCTTAAAGACTGTTGCTGTTCTTTTTTTCTTCTTTGCATTTCTTTTTTTTGCTCTTTCAAAGGACCCTTTATCACTTCACAGTCACTTCTCCTTCCTTGCTTTCCATCTTGTTCTCAGCATCCATAGTTTTACAGAATCAAACACAACACAAGTAGTGAACTAGCTGCTGCCTTCAGCTCCTTCGTGAAGTAAAGACAGAGATGCTGGTGCCTTCAAAGAACTTATAGAACATAGTTACGTTCAAAAGAGATTTTGTATTATGCGTTGATTTGAGTGCACTGTCCTTTAACTACAGTTTGATTAAAGTCGTTGTTTCTTGGATACTGATAGATGCTCACTGTGAATTCTAATGGCAGAGTATGGCTGGCCTTCTAAAGCAGGAGAATACAGCTTCTGCTTTCCTGCATTAATTTTTTGACACTAGGAAACACAGCTGAAAAACAAATATGAAATTTTAGTGGCTCTCCCCTTCTTCCTCCCCTCCACCATATGTTGGTTTTGTGCATTTGCAGTTCTTTCTGTTATGATGACTTAACTTGCAAAGTGGTTTAACAGTCTATGCTAGAAGATTGTTTAGCTTTCCAGATATACAAGGCTCTTTTTCCTTTGTGAACATGTACTCAATTTTCACTTACTTGCATTATAATTTTTTAGAATATTTGACAGTCTAGAGAAACAATGTCATATATACTTTCTTGTTTTTGACCTTAACAAGGTTATCAGTACTATTTTGTCAACACTGAATTAATGCAGTTTAAAAAACTGAGGTAAGAAATCAGTGAAAATGGAATAGAAATGTGAAGGGAATACGTTCAAATCCCTAAACAACGTTGTTAATGGATGTGAAGGAGATTGGAGTGAGAAAGGGAACTGCTGCAAAGATCTAGTATTCAGGTTTTTTATTATTTCTCTTATGGGTTGAATGGGGTGTAATCCTGGGTTTTTTTCCCCAACTTTAAAATGCAATACAGTGTAAACAGCATTGATTATGATTCTAAATCTTTTTAACAATAAACAGGCTCAGCATTAAGAAGAAGTATATCAACATTTTAAAAAAAAAATAGAAGCTGACTTTCTGACAGTTTGCTTGTGAATGTTGCACCAGTTCATTATGCTACTTGTTTTTGTTCTTAGATAAAGATCCCTATAGTTTTGGAAGAACAACTATAGTAAACTTACAAACTAGGTAAGTAAGTCTTGCAGAGTACTTTTACGCTTCTGTCTATTTCCTGCCATAGTGTCTAAACACATGAATTGATACTTGCAGCATGGCTCATGGGGTAGGAATTACTTATTCACACTTCATCAACAGAAACTGGGATACGTTCAGCTTCAAGCTATGAAGTTACAGTGCTGATAAGAAATCTGGAGACTTGGCTTCTACTCTTTCAGCTCTTACTTATTACACCACATGTTTCTCTCGGCTAATGACTGCACATCTAGCAATATCATTTTTCAGAGCTCTCCACATTAAAAGAAACTATAGTTCAGAAGGAAAATAAAGCTGACAGCTTTACTAGAATGTGTAACTTGAATGATTTAAATTCTCTTACATCAGATTTATGTGTGTGCATATCTCTCCCATCCGAGATCATGATTGGAATTACTTCTATGTGTTTTAAAAACAGTCTGTAAAATAGTTGAGATAGAAAAATCATACAGTTTTGTATTATTTGTTCAATCCACATCTGTCCATGCTACTATGTCCAATAGAATTTCTGCCAATGCACTTTATTTTTTTTAACCATGTTATGAATCCTAGTAACAAGAGAGGATTTTTTGTTTGGTTGGGGTTTTTTATCTGTAAAATAGGTTCCTGTATTTTAGGTTAGATGTAATTATTAATGATCTTTGCAAAACTGAAGAACTGTTCACAGAACACAACTTCTGTAAGCTTGGAGGAAGGAGCTATCAGAGAAGTAGAAATTACTCCCTGTATTAGACTGTTTTCAGTTTGAGTAAGGAATGTGCTCAGGGAGAGTTCAATTATACACTCAGCGCAGTAACTAATAAGGCCACAAAAGAAATCATTTTGGGAGTTAGCATGGTGTGTGCTATTGGTCATCTGAATGAGAAAGGCGCAAGCAAAATGCTTCCTTAAAATGTCCATGTCGTAGAGTATCTGGGGTTTTTTGTAGGTCTCTTACCCACAGAATTTTATGATAAGCAAGTAACCCTAATGGCTGTCCGAGGCCTCTCGATAGGCATGACTGGCTACCAGTAACTACCTTTTTTTGCTTGTTTTGTGTTCAGTGAGAGGTTCTAATCTGCTTACCATTTTGATGGCTACTTGTATCAGTTGGACAATTAGTTCTTCCTGTTTCTCATATTCATAATGTTTTGTCTGACAGTAATAATCTTCTTTGGCTGCACACGGTTTTTGCTGTTGTTTACCTGATTCTGACTGTTGTCTTCATGAGACATCACATGAAGTATGTCACATATAAAGAAGAAAACATAGTAAGTTCCTATATTAGGGCAAAAACACCCCATACAGTATGTTTGAGAGGGGATAATGCTATAAAAGCAAATTGCTAATTAAGTGAAGAAAGAAATGTGATGTGTGAAGAAATTCACGAAAAGCGAAGCTCCATTGAGTGAATAGTGCAAATGGGTGGAGTGAAGGGGGTTAGGGAGGGATTTGTGAAATTTTGGTGTCACCTATTAACAGTGTGGCAGATGAACATGGTGCTATCTTGAATAGATGCAGCTCCCATCAAAATCAAAATTTCCTGCCTTCTTTCCCCTCTACAACACAGCTACTTCTGCTGTTGTTTTGTCTTTCGTGATGTGATTTCTCAAAATTGGAGTTGCATTTTCTCTTGCAGGTTAAGTGCACGTTGTTTATAACTGGTCTTCCAAAAAATGCAAAAGAAGATACAATACAAGACCATTTCACGTAAGTTCCATGCTTGAGTAGCAACATTAAGAACAGAAGATTTAAAATGGTCCATGTAGTTCTACCTGCCCAATCAGAAACATTTTTTGACTTTTGCACTGTTTAAAATTCCTATTATAGTATCTGTCTTCTAAAAGCATGCCTTATTCCTCAGGCAGAATTCAGAAAAGGCCATTTCAATAAAGTTAGTTAGCTGATCTTAACATTAGAATCTGAGAAAGTGGCTGTGTATCCACTCTTTCCATTCATGCTCACAAGGCCTTTACTTGGGGATAATGCTGCACATCTCATAGTAACTTCTGGCAACTGTCTCTCTGGAAGTCTCCACTCTACGATACCTCATTCAGAAATGAAATGAGTGATTGAGATGTCAGCAATGCTCTTTGAAACAGTTTCTTTGTTGTATTTTGGGTTCTTACTGTTCTCATGTACTGCTTCCTTTTCAGTGCTGCCTACCCAACCTGCATGGTGCTGGAGGTCCAGCTGTGTTATGACGTAGCCAAGCTTATTCAGCTCTTCAAAAAAAGGTACTTGTTTTTGTAATCTATCTGGGTTTAGCATAATTTTATGAATGCTTTGTCAGTCCTTATCAACATATACCAGCAATACTAAGCTTGCACATAGTAGAAATCAATTGTTCTCTTCAAGTTTTGGTCTGGACTTCAGTTAGGTTTGTCTGTGTTTTAAGGTGAGTTGTGGGGTTCAGCCCATTTCTTGTAGGTGTGATATCTTGTGTGTTGCATAAAGTAAGCTTTGACTTACTGATTATTTATTTATTTATTGTCAGGCAGGGCAAAGTGCAAAACCCAGCTGGGACCCTGCTTCTTTGGCTGGAGGTGCTGGTCACAGGAGAAAAAATTGATATCTTCTAGGCTATACATTTGGTTTTTTCCTGGAACCTCACTACAAGTGTAGGCTGTATAATGCTATTGCAGACTAGAAAATAAAATAAATAACCAGAATAAGGTGTATTAATATCTTTGGTGACTGATGAATTTGTTATCAGTCCTTGACATAAATTCTTCTCTTGGGGATTACATTCCTCTTAAGCTTGATGTTGATACTATTTTCTTGCAAAATGTTATGGATTTATTTTTCTGTGCAGAAAACAGGCAGAAAAAAGCCTGACTTACTATGAACACCTGCATCAGAAGTATGGCAAGCGAGTCCAAATCAACCCTAAGCCATGTGGTCAGTTCTGCTGTTGTGAAATGAGAGGATGTGAAAGGGTAAGAGATTGTGTTCATTTTTAATTATGGCTAGGTAGATTGTTGGAAGAGTACAGAATAGTTTTTGTGTGACATCTTGTTGAGCTTCAGAAAATTCTTTATTCATTTATTGCAGATAGCTTGTCCTTCATGTTCTTGCACTATAAAGCAAATGAATTCCCCAAAACTTGAAACGTAATCCTAGTGCAAAAATCAAAGTACAAAAAAACCTTTCTGTTTGGTTGTCTTCTCATTGTGATATGACTTCGTGGAAGTAGCATAAGGAAGAGAGACTGTGGTTTGCGTGAACTGTATTTTAGTGAAGTTATTAGCCATCTGGTACTTGGATGTAATTGTCATCAATTTCTCAACAGGAGGATGCTGTAGATTATTATACCAAAGTTAGAAATGAACTGATGGAAGAATACTCAAAAGAGGAACAAGCTGTTCATAATAACCCACTGGGAATGGCATTTGTAACATTTCAAGAGAAATCCATGGCAACCTAGTAAGTTTTGTCCGCTGTCTTGTTTGTTCTCTTTTAACTGTAGTAGTAAAACTGATCTCCTGTTTGTGTTGCTTATTTGCTTATATTGGTTCTTTCTTTTTCTTCACCATACTCTGGATTTCGCCTGCTTTGCTTTCTGGTAAGTTTCCCTGTAAGTGTGCATTTAGCTGCTATGCTTTGTGTGAAGAAAATATCTAAGGGACTAAATGGCTCTGGACATTTATTGGGATCCAGTCCATCAGTGTAGGTTAATAGTAGGCCAGACTAATTGGCTCTTGAATAAGAGTTACTGATTTCTCCATTTTTCTGCTGTGCAAGTGGTCCAATTACCAAACTATTAGAGTGGGTGCAAATTACACTGCTAGTTAGTCATCTGAACAAAGTAGAGTCAGTGACTGACCTGGCCATAGATGATAGATCATAGAATGGTTTGGGTTGGAAGGGACCTTAAAGATCATCTAGTTCCAACCCCCTGCCATGGGCAGGGACACCTTCCACTAGACCAGGTTGCTTAAAGCTCCATACAACCTGGCCTTGAACACTTCTAAGTTTGGGGCATCCACAGACTCTCTGGGCAACCTGGTCCGGTGCCTCACCACCCTCACAGTGAATCTAAATCTATCCTCTTTCAGTTTAAAGCCATTACTCCTTGTCCTGTCACTACATACCCTTGTAAAAAGTCCCTCTCCAGCTTTCTTGCAGGCCCTTTTTAGGTACTGGCAGGCTGCTGAAAGGTCTTCCTGGAGCCTTCTCTTCTCCAGGCTGAACAACCCCGTCTCCTTTAGCCTGTCTTCATAGGAGAGGTGCTCCAGTCCTCTGATCGTCTTCGTGGCCCTCCTCTGGACCCGCTCCAATGTACACATTATGTATCTCTCTTACCTAATATCAGTTGTTCAGTGCTTTTTACTCTGTCATTTGTAGAGCGAATGCATGTGGGCTTTTGTTTTCTGTTGGCACTTGGTGAGCACCTTTTAATAATACTAAGTGGGTAAAGGGACACAGAATAATATTTGTATTACAAAAATAACGTATCATGGTTTTTTTGTTCTTCATAGCCTCTCTGGTATAAATTGTCTGCATTCTTTTGAACTTCAAGTCATGTTAGAGAGCTAGTCTTTCAGGCTTTTTTTCCAAGGAAGTCCAAGGTATAGAATTACTTGCAAGAAACTGAGATGCTGAGAAAGTTTTGCTTGCTGCTCTTTAACTGAGTAGTGATTGTGTGGCGAAATCTGCCCCCCTTCAGATTTTGTAATGTCACTCACCGTATTTAGAGAATCTAGAGCATGAAATAACATTTTAAGATGTGAAACTGAAAGAAGAAGTAACACACTGAAATTCCTTCTCGAGCAGCTAGTTTGTCGTGCGCAGTTTTGATGGGATAGTCTGTCCTTGGGCATGTGTTCTGAGTTGCACTGCAGGCATCTCTGAGCTGAATTATCAAGGGCTGTAAAGATTTTAGTGTGTTTAGCTTGGAGTTGATGCGGTGGACTCCATTCTCTGGAAAATTAGATTAGTTTGCACGTGAAGCTGAGGCTACCATCAAATTAGAAAGTTATTTCATTCCCTTAGTAGGCTCTGCTCCACTTAGGCCTGAAATAGGATGGGAGAAACAGTAAGCCAGGACAGAGGTTCATGGAGTCAGGTGGTTGTAGAAGCTTGGTTAATGATGGTGCTCAGTAGTATGGCTGGTAGTGCTAATGCTTGCTCTGTATGTATTTTTAAAAATACACTGTCAAAGCATAATTAACTTTCTTAAATACTTGCTGCTGCAAGATGCTGGCAATTTGACATCACTACTTGAATTCTGGTAAGGCAAAGATCTGCATTTTGGGGGTTATTTTTGTTTGTTTGTTTGGTGTTCGTGTGTGGGGTTCTCTGTTCTCTTTGTTAAGAGCACAACTGAGAAACAAGCATGTTCAGGAATTTGAGAGTCTACCCATTCAAATATAGTGTATACTGTTCCTATGGTAGTGTAATAGAGCTTGTCTGGAGTGGAACTTCTTTTACAAGTAACGCACACACCGTTGTGCTGTCTCTGAATATGTGTCTAGCGCTTCTATTGCCATGTTTTGAGAAATCTTCAAAGCGTTTTTTCTGGGTAGGTTTAAATTTTTCTTAAATACATTGATTTTCAATCAACTCAGAATACGAGAAGATAAAATTAAGTATTGTGATTAATTTAGGAGTGGGTGAAAGAGGGTAATATTTTGAAATGTCAGAATACCAGCATGATGATAAATTTTCTGAGAATTGGTACTCAAGGCAGAATTGGTACTCAAGGCAGAATTGGCTAGTTTTGATACTAGTGTAATGAGAGTGCAGACTAATCCTTTAGTCTGCTTTGATTTGAAAACAGCTGTAATTACATAAAGAGGTGTTTGGGGAACTGGCTGTCTTTATTTTTTCCAGTACTCTCAGGCTTTTCTCTATTTCTTTAATATTTTTTTTAATACGAGTCACTGCTGTTGTTCGTTTTGGTGGAATCACTGAACAGTTCAAACCAAGATTGCTCTTTGTTTTCAACTTTGTCAGATCTCAAAGACTTTTGACAGTAACTGTTTATGTGATGGACATTACATGCATGATGTAATGTTACATTCTTGTCTAAGTACTATCTTGACCTCTGGTTATTAAAAGCAAAAAACCCCTTTATCACTATTCCCTGTCTTTCTCATTACATATGCAGAATTTTCAGGTGTAAAAGTTTGGAAAAATCCTCCTCCTCTTTTTCTTCCTCACAGTATCCTTAAGGACTTCAATGCCTGCAAATGTCAGAGTATTAAGTGTAAAGGAGAACCCCAGCCATCATCCTACAGCAAGGAGCTGTGTGTGTCAAACTGGGAGGTTACGTACGCTCCTTATCCTGAGAATATTTGTTGGTAAGATTCCTCTCTTACATCTGTTTATTTATGACAATACAGGTTTAGAATGGGGACAGAAGAAGGGTGCTGAGTACATTTTTCTTTAACCCTAAACTAAGACTTTAGGTAGTGGTTACTTGTGGCTGATCTGCATCACTATTTGCCTTACTGGTGTTCTTCACTGACCTTGGGGAGGCTTCTCAGAAGCTGACTAGAGTTTTGCAACCCTGAAGTTCTGGTACCTGCAGTTACTGTTAACCAAGCAAAACAAAACCAAAAAAAACCAAGCCAAAACAAAAAAAAAAATCAGGAATCAGCTCGTTAATGTCTGTGCCTCAGTGTTTCCATTTCTTGAGATTAATTCAAGTGTTGAGATCTGAGGAAAGCAACTTAGTGTTAGTACTGAGTATTCTCCAAGTACATAAATTTTTTTGAGTGTCCATGTGGCACGTATAACTTGATCTGTGAACTATTGTCTGTCTTCTAATATCTTGTTATTGACCCAGTAAACTTCCCAGATTTTACCCACTGCTTATAGGAGAGTGTCAGAAAATAGAAAGATGCTTTTTAAATGAAACTGTTCCTGTGCTGCCTCCTGTCATGCTTATAGATTAAAACAACTAAACCTTTTCCAATTGCTTTGCACATAACTTAGGGTTGTGTCAATACAATCCTCTGTACATACAAAGTAAATTTGTTGTGACATTTCCGTTGCCCAAACAAAAACTGCAAGTGAGACACAAGCATGCACAAGTTACTGTATTTCGCCAGTATGTAACATTTTTTTTAAGTATACTTTTTTTCTAATGATTTTAATAGAAAATGACTTCTAAGGTAACTGTGCCATCTATTTCTAATATTTGAGAGGTTTTTCTCTAGAACTACGTTTCTGCAGTTGGGAATAAAGCACAGAATCTTTAACCACAAAGCAAACAACTGTGATTCTTAGTTGTGTCTTTTGCAGCTGTGTTATTTTGAGACATGAATTAAAAATCTCTTGCAAGCTGCTTTCCAAGTAGGGTTGGTTTAATCTACCTTTCTCATGAAAGGGTTCTTGCACGTGTGTGTGCTTCATTTCCTCTTCCTTCCTTCAGGCACTGTCTTATGGGCACAGGAAATGATCACTGAGACTCAGTAGTTTGAAGCACTTAGAAAGCTTTTCTGAACATCTCAGAGAGGGGAAGATGATGGGGGTTCATTGATGTATTTTGGTGGCTTTTTGAGTGGTTTTTTTTTGTGCTTTTTCTTGTCTCCCCTCCCCCTTGAAGAGGAGGAAGCACAGGGATTTGCCAAGTTAGTTACTTAGGTTCACAAAAACTGGTTCCATAATTGGGGAATGTTACTGAGCCTCTGTACCCCTCTTTTGTCTGTTTTAAACTCTTGGCTTTGGCTATGGTTCAAATCATGCTAGTCCTTGTGGGAACCATTTCAGATAATATTTAAGAACTTTACATTTTAAGACAAATGGTTGCTGTTTTAATATGTCAGGAAGGGATGCAGGGTTTTGAATTTTTTTTTTTTTTTTTCAAATCACAGATTCTTGGTAGATTCTGCCTCTGATAGCTATTCTTCTTGCAGAAATTCTCTGTATCTTCTTCTATCTCTGTCTTTTGTTGTTCTAACTTTGTTTAGTACTTCCATATTATTAAACAGTAGAAGTGTTTAATTGCAAACCTTAATTACAGTGTTTGTGATATGAAAGACTAAATATGTTGTTCTGCAAGAGCAATTTGTGTTATCATTCAAGAAAGTTTGCACGGTTTTCTTGATTTCTAATAGCAACTGGAACTTGGGTAGTGCTTCGTTATACAGCTTTGAAACTATGAAAGCTCAATTTAGAAAAAGCAGTGTGCTACCGGTTTCTCAGCAGATAGTATGTATTTTTATAACAGCAAATGCTTACTGCTTGGTTTTGTGTCTTTTGTTTTTCCAGGAAAAATCTTTCAGTGCGTGGACTAAAGTGGTGGTTTAGATGGACTTGCATTAATTTGCTTCTTTTTATTGTGCTATTTTTTCTTACTACTCCTTCCATAATCATCTCAACCATGGACAAGTTCAATGTCACTAAACCTATTCACTACCTTAATGTGAGTATCACCCTGTGTTTGGCTACAGCTGTGTATCAGACCAAAGTGTTGATAAACTAGTAGGTGTATAGTAAGACAATGAGACAATGTCTATAAGCTAAATTCAGTTGAAATTCTTAGGATTGTTTTATGTAACTGCTGATTAAAAAGCATATGTCCAGAATCAGGCCTTCAGTCCTCTTTTGTTCCTTAATAGTAGGCTGAAGTAATTTAATCTGATACTTTATATTACTATAAACATCTTACTTGTTTGTAGTAAAAATTCGCATTCCAAATTTACATAATTCTAAATTTCAAAAATCTTTGCCAAAAATGGAATTTCAGGTCCTACCTGTATTTTGATTTTTATGACAGGAAGGGAGGAATTCAGGTTTTTAAACTCTGAAGTAAAATGCCATGGTTTTATTTTGCTTATTGAATTCAAAACAGAATGGCATGTATATCTGGTCCTAGTCTGACTGCAACTAAAGTCTTTTGCAAACTGTTCATTTTAAATACTTGCCCAAGCTAGTGCAAACTACATAAAAAGTGCTTGTGAGACTTTGCTCTCCTGGAATTTAATTCCGAATTCTACTATTGTTTTTTTGTTTTGCACATCAGTGCTGAGCACTCATTCATTTTAAGACTGCGTCTGAATATAATTTCTACAGTCCAACCTGCTGTAATTTACAAAAAGCAAAATATTGCAGCCTCTGTTCTACCACAGCTGCATTAAAATGTTTTTAATACTTACTCCTACTTCTTTTTCCTCCACTAGAATCCCATTGTCAGTCAGTTTTTCCCAACACTCTTGCTCTGGTCCTTCTCAGCTTTGCTACCAACAGTTGTCTATTACTCAACTTTGCTGGAGTCCCACTGGACAAAGTAAGCAAGATTTTCTTCTGGTTTGGCCTTTTCAGCTGAATTACTAAAATAAATGAAGGAAGTGCTTATCTTTCCTGGAGGTCTTAAATCTGTAGCAAAGAATATCATGTTCTCATCTCCTTCTAGCGTTATAACCAGCACTTTGGAGTTTAAGTAATTTCTAAACTACACAGCAAGTGCAATCTGACCATATGATTTGTTTATGCTTCTCCCCCCATCCCCACCCCACCCCCCGGTTTGTATTTAATGAGAAAAAAATGTATAAGCAGGCTCAGGGGGTGTAGCTTCAACAGGAGCATGGGAAGTGCCCCTGATTCCATAACTAGCTTGCTCTCTGGGAAGATAGGAGCTGTAGGTTTGGATACCTGTCAGGCTGAGAACATCAGAGAACCACATAATGCCACTTGAACAGAAAGTGCTCCAACTAGTGGCATGCTACTTATAAAAAGGGCATGCATCTCTTTGTTTTGCCTGAAAAAATGGTCTGGATGTAACTTGGTGCACCACTTAGTTGCTGTAGGATATTTTTAGTGGTGATCTGAGAAGATCTATGGGACCAAGGCCCAGCAGATATGTTGATGTAAGATTTTCAGATACAACCAATGCACTCCAGAGGTATCAATCACAGTGACACGCTGCTAACTTGGAGAACTCAGCACAGCTTGATTTGGCATACCAGATTTCATCCACAGTTTTCCTACAGTCAGATAAAAGCATGATACTGCACACCGAATCCCAGCATCACTCGACTTCTCTCAATCTTTTTCCATCCTGCCTGCGGCCGTTTTTTGTTTGGTTTTATATTTTAAGGTCAAATTTTTTGGACTTTCTAATTTTTTATAGCATTCCCTTGTAAGATCATGTTCAGAATCTATTGTTTATTCATCAAAGTGGTATGCTTTTCATTGACCTTTTTTCTTTTTTTTTTTGGTAGTTGCACTAGGCATATGAACTTTGAGCCCTTCTCAATCAGTTGAAATAGTGTTCTAAAGTCACTATTGATGACAGATCTGATTTCATGCCTCGATATATCTACATTGATACGACCCACAGTGCCTAAGGGCTATGTGATCCTGTAATAAAACCTCTGCGGTTTTCATGCCCTATCAGATACCACCTTTAACAATCTGAATTGTTTATAGCAATTGCTGCACTTTTCTGGCAGCAGTGTGTCACTAGATAGATGTTCCTGCTACTGTAGTAGGGGTATGGTGTTAGTAGTGTCATGTTGTTCCCAAAGACTTGACAAGGACAGTTGAGTAGCTTGTCTAAGTGTCTGGTTTCTTGGCAGTGGTGCCCTTTTACAAATCCCTCTGGGCATAACACTTGAAGAGCTGTTTGTTTACAAACTGAGTATCACTGGATTAGAGACCAGCTGTGATTGTCATACATAACCTTGCTTGTGCTGCGGGCCTGTAGTGATGCTACTCTAGAGTCTGGATTAATGTTCAGAATTTTTTTTTTTTTGCCTGCTTGGTCCAAATTAGCGAGTATCTCAAAAGATGTTTGTTTTGTGACTATCTCATAGCAATGTGGTATGGTGGGAGAAGCTGGAAATCTGACAGATGCTGACATTCTCTAGGCAAGGTCCTTCACATGTGGAAGTCTTTGATATGAATTTCTCACTCTGTGACTTTTTATGTTGGTAGATCTGCAGAGAACAGAATAATGATGCATAAAGTCTACATATTTTTGATCTTCATGGTATTGATTCTGCCCTCACTTGGTCTGACCAGGTAAAGAATCATAGTTTAATGGAGTAATGTTTATTTTTACCATTTGAGACAAATTACTTCTGTTTTCTGGTTGGTAGTTGAGGTATAGTTGATTCAATGTGTTTGGTTATATTATCATTATGCATTGGATGTCAATGCTCATCTTTCATCTGAGCACCTCATAGCCCTTAAAGTTTCCAAAGACTGGCTTTTCTTTTAGCAAAGAAATGTAAGACCCTGTAAGATCAATGACTGATTGGAAGTTGCCCATACTCACCATCGTAGCTGAGAACCCAGTTTCCTGACTGTGTTCTTATACTTCAGTTACAGTTTTCCTTGTCTTTCCACCTTTACAGTATTTGACTGTTCTCCTGGCTAACCTGTATTTGTCCTATCTATGTAACTGCTAAAAATTAATCATTAAAACTTTAGTATAAAGTAGACATTTCTGTTTCGTTTGATTCTCTATCTTTTTTCCTGTTTCTGAATGTCAGTTACTGTGATGAAGCTTAAAGTAGTGTTCAGATTATTTGATTAAATACTTGCTATCCACTATCCTGATCTAACCTATGTAAAAAGAGAAGCCATTTTACTCAGTACTAAGCTGTTGGAGACTAAATTACATTAAACATCTTTCTTTCAGCCTTGATTTTTTTTTCCGTTGGCTGTTTGACAGAGAATCGTCTGATTCTGCGGTTAGGCTGGAGTAAGTATTAGGCTGGAGTAAGTATTAGCAACTCTTTACTAAAGGAATATTTAGGCCTTTTTTTCCTTTTTTTGCTGTTGACTAACCCTGATTACTGTTTATTAAAATATGCTTGAGTATGGTACCCTGTGGGATGATGTTGAGCTTCTGAATAGGAGAGGAGAATGCAAGTCATTTTACTATGGAGAAATCCATATGGTTTTTTTCTGCTAGCTCATGTATGCAAACATTCAATAAAAAGACAGTTGTTTTCCCAAAACCTTACAAATATTGTAGAAGACAAAGGACAGGATGATACGATGCAGGTGAGAGGGGACCAGAAAACATACTGAGGATTGTTGCATATCGTGAACAGGGGATCTTCCCAAGGATTACAGTGAGACCAAATAGCTGCAGGTATTTCTGAAATCCATTGACTCTTGATTTTGAGAGACATGAATGTTTTTACACCAGCATTGCAAATTTACAGATACTGGTTATTATAAGCTCTTGTGACTGTGGCTGGAGGGAAAGAATAGAATGCAGTTATTAGGACATAGTTAGGTTTACAAATGCTGTTTCAAAATCAGTAACAAGATGACAATTAGGAGTTACTAAGCTAGGAGAGACAATTATTCCATTGCAGTCTTATCTCATCTTGTCTCAGGTTGCTGTTGCAGACATCCAATGATGCTCTTGTCTGCTATCAGCCACCCATCAGACTGCTGTATCTTTTTGTGAACAGTTTATTCCTAATGCAAACTGCAGCTCAGCCGCACTCTTACAGTATGTACTACACTTACCGCATTTATAGTGATGTAGTGCTCTTCAACAACATTATCGAAAGTCTTCTAGCCACTTTTTATGCTGTCCAGTGCTTATCCTTAGGGTAAGAGATTTCCAAAGGTGGTAGGGATCCACTATATGTATGCCGTATTTGCTTGTCTGCTTTCCGGTCAGTGTCTGATGTCTTTCCTTGCAGATGTGTCTTTTTGCCTGACCAGGGAGCCTTCTTTGTGAACTATGTGATTGCCTCTGCTTTCATTGGCAATGGGATGGAGCTGCTGCGCCTGCCTGGCCTCATCCTTTACACCATACGCATGATAATGGCCAAGTCCACAGCAGAAAGGAAAAATATTAAACAGGTATTAGAGCCCCTCCTTAACAAGAGGCAATTAAATGACTAATCTTTGTAAGAAACAGTGGGAACCCCCGTCATTCATACCATTAATTATCATTTCCTGTCTTTTTTTTTTCTTTTTGCCTTTGTTTCACTCATCCATGACAGATTAATATTCCCTTCATTTGCAGTGCAGGTAACAGGGACACATTTATTTAAGTCAGAGATGGTCAAAAATCAAAACCCAAGTTCTGAACTTCGGGTATTATTCTCTTCATAGCGCCAAGTCGGAGTTTTATGATTTGGATTTTATAGAATAATTCTGGTTTTATCTTATAGTCTAAACTTCAGGGGCTTTTAAGGTCAAATTTGTCTATAGTTAGTTTCTTCTGTTGGCCTGCAGGTAAGTGCAACTTACTTTAATCTGAACATACACCTAGCAAAATAAATACTTATTGTCTGTATTCCATTTTAAGTGGTGGACTTTCACTTCCAGATGATGTGTCATCTTGCAACTTGAAATTCCAGGTGTTACAATGGGAACTTAAGCCTGCATATAGCTGCCCCTGTTCTTTTTATCTTTTTTTTTTTCCTTCTTCTTTTATGGGTGGGTGGGTTCCGTTTTTAAACATCCTTTCGATTTTAAACATTCACTTCTATTAGCTGTTGCATATTACCCCTTGCTCTGGTTGAAATAATTTATACTGATTTCCTCATCCTAAGAGGAAAAGATGGGAATACTGTCCCCACCAAAGCTTTGATATCTTGAGCTTTCCCTACTGTGAAAGCCAGCACAAGGAACAGTACAGATTCGGTGGAATCTGTAGTGAGATTAAGGTTCTGAGTTTGGCACAGTTATTTTCTGCCTTGTGATTTTAAGTAGTTGCTTCTTGTAGATGAAAACAAATTCCCTGGGGACTTACTTTAAAGGAATTGCTATGAAAGAAGCAGCATATTTTCTGTAAGTACAGATGCTTAAAATGCATAATATTTCACCTCTATATTTACATCATTTATACCTCTTAGGGAAATAATCAATCTCTCATAGGGAGAGCATAAAAGAAAGTGAATTGTTGCTTTAGTGAATCTATTCTCTGCTCCTGACACATTGATTGATGACATAAGAGTTTTGGGTGTTTTGTTTTTGTTCCTAGCAACAAGCATTTGAATATGAATTTGGAGCAATGTATGCCTGGATGTTGTGTGTGTTCACTGTCATCATGGCCTATAGCATTACATGTCCCATCATTGTCCCGTTCGGTAAGTTTTCCAATGAGTTGTGGGCACTGAGTGAGATGGGGTCACATGGGAGGTTCTTGTTCAAATGCGGGCAATCGTTAGGACTTGGATCCACATTTCCTTCCCTTCCTGTGGAAAGCAGAGCAGAAGATGGTAATCACTTAGCTCTCATACTACCTTTTATAAGTTGAAATTATATTTAATTTCTATTAGATGCTTATTTTATTTCTCAAGTCTGAGGGTATTGGCTCTGGTGGTGGTTTTTAATAGTTAAGCGTAGGACTTTAGGTAGATTTGGGAATGAGGGTATTATTTTTATCTCTGGGTTCTTGAGGTCTGGAAGAAGCAAGCTGCAGAGGATACCCAGCCAGGAGGTCCACCATAGCAGCCAAACTTGACTTGAGGCATTCTGATCCTCAAGTTTATTTGGAATAACTTTTGTTATAAAGTTTGACTGATGGATGTAAAACAAAGCACAAAAATAAGCGTGTTGATTCAGTAGCAAGAGACTGGAAAACTACCTGTCCTTTCACTACTGCAGCTCTTCTGTGTTGCAAACCATTTATCTAAAAATCTACATCCTGAATGAGAAAGGGGCTGTGGTCATCACTGTGCTATGGCCAGCTGTATGCTCCATGGTCCTGACCCCAGGGATATGACCTGACAATGTGCTGACTGCCTTACAACATAAATAGCTAAATTATATATTGTTCAGAACTGGTTTTAATCAACAAACCTGATTATTGGGAAAATGTGGCCTTTTTTTTTTTTTGTAACAATGTACTTGATATTTATTTACGTTTTGTTTTGTGTGCAGTTGTAAATATCTGAATGTGCCACTGCATACCAGAGCTGTTGCAATTCATCGCTGTCACAATTCATCACTGTCACAGCAGTAACTGGCTTTTTTGGGGTTTGAGAGATAGCTGGCTTGAAATCCAGTTGTGCATCTGTTCGAGGCTGAGAAGGAGAGGTTAAGCCACTGTTAGACCTTTCTTCCTTACCAGTACAGTGGTGGAGGAGTTGCCAAATCTTTCCTACCAGCTTGCCCTCATGTGCCAGCACGAGGAAGGAGCCTGGATTCTTTCTGAGAGCATGAGTGGTGCCACAGAGAAGTGTGTGGAGAGTAGGAGGGATGGGAATACCCCAGGGATCTTGGGCTGGGGATGCAATAAGCTTAGGAGCAGCCTCCTGTCATGCAGCTGTACCCCATTCATATCTGGGCTGTAGCCACCATCGGTCAGTCACTTTGTCAGTGTAGATCTCACAGAATTGCTGCTTTTTATTTCTTGACTCTCCCTGTTTTCCTTCCAGGTTTAATATACATACTCCTGAAGCACATGGTTGACCGTTACAACCTTTACTATGCCTATCTCCCTGCCAAGCTGGAGAAGAAGATGCACTTTGCAGCTGTGAATCAGGCCCTTGCAGCTCCAATTCTCTGCCTGTTCTGGCTCTATTTTTTCTCATTTTTGCGGCTAGGTAAGTATTACCTTTTCCCACGTAAAAGCTGCTCCCAGCTCTCTTGCCAACTTACCTAAATTACCTGTGATATTTCATAGGCTTTGTGGGCTTTCCTTTTTGATTCCATAAATGGGAAATCATGGTGGTTACCTGTGTCACTGCGTTACACGACCTTTGCATCTTACACAAGTTTGCATAAGATACTCTGATGGAGATGGCTGCTATGTTGACTTAAAACTGTTATACTTCTTCCTTTTACAGGGAATCATGTGTTCCCTAAATCTGTAGAGTTTGAATTGGCCAGTTGAACCATAGAGTGGCAGATAGTATAAATCATTAAATAAACCAGGAATCTATGAAGATTTAGCTCTTTCTAGTTAAGATGCTGTCTGGCTTCACTACGTGCATTTGTGTAGTCTGTGCATAAGTTTAATTTGCCTGGGTGAATTGGCTACTGCCTCTCTTGTACAGCTGTCATTTACAACACACTGTTAGAATGTTGGCTAATACCTGTGTTCTACATCATCCACCAAACTTTACATGAAAGACTGCAGAGAGGTGGTGACTCTCCTCCCCATAATTTAATTTAAAAACTCATGGTTTGTGTAGTTTATTTTAAAAATAGGGATGTTCTGTATTTTGCAAATACTTGACGTTGATAGTACTGGCAGTGGTGTACTAACAGCTTTGACACCAGCAAAGGCAGGAGATAGCTTATGGCTTTTTATCTGTGATATGGGAGAAAGCATTTGGCATGGACCAGGGATGCCGATGAGTTGAGCTTCCCTTCTTGGGAAGGAGGCCCTTGGTATCTAACTGTATCTTGGCCTCTTCTCTGCTTTTACAGCACTGGTTACAGATGATCATGCTTGCATTGTGTTTTTGTAGCATACCAGTAGTAAAAAAGATATTGTTGGCAGACTGTCACCTTATTTTAGATATAGCTCCCTGTGGATGCAAGAGGTACTTGGAACTATTGCTTCAGGCTGTCCTTGGATTTGAGCAGATGTTCCTGCATTATTCCTGTGTTTGAGAGCTTGTTTTTTCCCTTGTTTTGAGAGCTTTCTTTGCAACCAGGAAGACCAACAAATCTATGTCCCCTGAAATAGCTGAATTTCTAGACCATGCTTTAAAAGAAGTCAACTCCAAACATGCAGCAATTGATGCACCTCTTTAATTGTTATAAAGGAAAATCTGGTGTAGTAAGAATTAAATCTTTATAATAACATTTTCTGGTTCTGCATCCATGGTAAAACCATCATTTGTCATGGAACTTAGTAATGGAAGATACAGGTTGGATTACCATGTTTGGCTTGGTCAGTGTAGAGGATCCTGTTTGCAGGATGTTGTTCAGTGATTTGTCCGTGCAGGGAGCAGTCTGGCCAAGTGGTATGAGTCTGAAAGGTAGGAACTTGAGATTCTGATTTCACTGCCAATGACTTCATTGCTGCCACTTGTGCCAAAGCAAAGGAGGGAGGTGCTTCCTTATATGCAAAATAAATCAGTTTTTGGTGTATGAAGCTTGATTGCTTGGTCATTGATTTGTATAGTTTGAATGGTATGGATATTTCAGTCTGGTTGTGGAGTAAAGTGATAATACTCTGTTTTCTTACTCATTGTATTAATGTAAGGCTGGAAGGACCTCTACACCTGTTCTCAGGCAGGATCAAATACCACTTGACTGCATGCAGAAGGTGATAGGCTGTACTGGTGTCATCTGTTTCCTTCTCAATCACTGCTTTCTTGCTCGGCTCTCATGCCATCCATCCATCCTACACCTAAAACACCACTGGGCCTCTCACAACAGAGGTGGCGATGGTGCCATCTGTAGTTTGACTCCAGTCTCCTGGGATAGTTGCTTAAGTCCCATGGTCTCTAGAGCTGTTGGCAGGGCTGAGAGGACACAGGCTAGAGAAAACTGATCTTTGGAGAGATTTCTCCTTACCTGATCTCTGCTGGTTGCCTCGTGATTCACACCATACACTGGCTTTGGTGTAGACCCAAGCTGCCTCACCAGCTGATAAATACTGATGTAACCTATGCTTATAAAAACCTCTTCTGAAGGACATTCCATAGGGAGGTTTTTCCACTTCCTTTTTTGGTTTGAATAGTGACATGTTTGTGGTTTTTTTTGGGTTTTGTTTTTTGCATGTGTGTAGGGTTTGTTTTTTTTTTTTTTCCCCTGTGCAGATCTGTTCTGTGCAGGGCTTATATAACCTGCTAAAAAGTAAAACTTGTCTGCATATGCTGGAGTTACCACAAAAATACTGGTGTTGCCTCTTTTGATTAAAGAAGCTTAGAAACAGCTAGGTTTTGTGGGTTGTTGTTTTTTCCCCCCCCCAATACCTTATTCAAGTCATCTTTGCAAAATGAGATTAATTTCTTTGGAATATTTCCCCAGTGGACCTGGAGAATAAGAAGTCACTGTAATCATTATAACTTTCTCCACACTAGAGGCTGCTACCACATCCTTTCCTATAGTTCTCTCTCTCCCTGCTTCCCCCGCTTACCTTTTAGCTTAGTTCATGTTTATTCAGTTTCTTCTCTTGTTCCTTTTCCTTGAATTCCTCCTAGTTCTGTCCATATTTTATCGTGGTATCCTACACAGACAAGGCTGCTCTAGTTGAAGGCTCAAGTAGTGCCAAATTGTTTTGTATAGGTACCAGAGACTCGCTTTTTTTTCCCCACCTCTCTTCCCATGTTTTGTGATAGCACCACACCAGCTGTATTCTACAGTGCTACAGGCTTGTTATCCCTCATACCTACATTTCATTTTTCCTTCCAAATTGCAGTTATTTACAGTTTTCTACATACAATTTCATCTTACCGTTTATTTGTGGTGGTTTTGTTTTTTTCCTATGGGTTGTTTGCAAGCCATCCAGTTTGGTGCCATCATCATCATATTTAATAAATGGACTCTAATACATTTCACAGATCATTAATGAAAGTATTTTAGAAGTGGGTCCAGAATAGATGACTGAGGGAAGAGGAGAAGAATCTCTCTTAGTCTTGTTTATCATTCAAGTATTTCAGCCACCTTTCTTGGCCTGTAAAGGAACCGGGAAAACAGCTTGTTTAGCGGTTTTACCAGTCAAGGAGCTTTGTGCATAATGAGGTTCTCCTCTTTGTGGCTGGAAGTGGTGTGTCCTGTCCTCTAAGGAAAAAAAGCCACGAGACTTCTGAAAATGGGGAAGTTAAAGTAAAGATTTGTTTTTGTTTTCCTGCTATGTGTTTTTTATATTGTATTCTCTGGCTATTTTTCTAGGCTTTAAAGCACCTACCACCATGTTTACCTTCCTAGTCGTCAACATTACTATTGTTATTTGCTTGGCTTATACTTGTTTTGGCTGTTTCAAGTACCTGAGCCCACTGAATTATAAGGTAAGTGATGGACATCTAACACCTTTCAGCATCTACCTATGTACTTGATGTAGCACCAGCTGTTCTTACTGGGCTCTTTGTGCCTTCTCACTAGCAACATCTGTCCACAAAGGTTAAAGAGGATGAATAGCAAAAGCAGGCTGCTTGGCACAGCACAAAATCTGTCAGTGTTAGCAGGAACTGAATTTGAGAGGAAAGAGCGATATGGAAGAAGTATTCAAGAGGACTGGAGGGAGGAGTACCAGCACTGCACAGAGAACTGTCTCTGCAGGTTTTCAGGCACTTACCATCTCTATATTGTTTTGACTTACCAATTTGATATTGTCTCTCTTCCTTTCCCCACCTGTTACTGGTTACAGATAGAAGACAGACAAGGTGAAAGAGGAAACGACACAGATGTACCAACCATCCCAACATCTTCTGTAAGAAGTTAAGAGTTACTAATACTCTTACGTTTCTTAGAAAAACTTAATTTCTCACCCTGCTAACCAAAGAGCTTGTGTAGGACCTATTAGTCTGAATGGACTGTGGGGACTTCCCGTATGCATGTGGGACCAGAGAGTTACACAGTTGGGCTCCTTGGCTGTTCCCAGGTGGTGTTCCAGAAGTACCTTCGGCTGATGTTTTAGGAGTAGTTGAGACATGCTACTTCCAGCAGCTCTGTACACTGTGTTCTGGGCCTTACACCACACAGATCCTCACATCTGGACAGCTGCCAAATGCAGTCAGTTGCCACTGCTTTGTGAATTTGAAAGTTGTGATGTCTGTAGCAGGTCTTACCTGCCGTGTCACTAAAAAGGATGTAGGACCAAGGTAGCAATAGAGGCCTTTGTGCCACAGTCTACAAGTGCAGGTGAGTGTTGCACCAGGAAGCCTCCATTAGGGTGCAAAACGCCTTAGGTATTAAGGTGAAGAGTGGGAAATGGATGAAAAGAAGAGTGGTGAGAGGAGAATTATCCTGGGTGAATTATTCCAAGATTATACTTTGAGAGACTAGTAAAATCCTTACCACTTGTGATTTCAGATGTATGTTCCTCGAGTTTTGCATCCTCATTCTACAGAAAGGACGATGCTTGCCTATAAGGACCAGCAATCATATGGCACCATGGACAACACTTGTTCACAGGCAGAAGGAATCATAAGCTACTCTGGTGGACCTGCAGTTATTGAGCAAGCATCAAAAGGTTCGCTTTGAATGCCAAGGACTAACACGAGGTGGAGCACTTGGTCCAGGTTTAGGAGAACTAATTCCCCACCACCGAAGTATTCTGTTGTATTTACGTATTCCTGCCTGCAGAAGAGGTCAGAAATAATTCATTGTATGGTTTGCAGCTGTGCTCAGAGATTAAAAACCAGATGCCTTGGGACTGATTGTTTTCCAGGCTGTCTGCACACAGTGTGAAACAAACGTGTTGAACACAGAGATGCTGATCCTCAGGGACTTCACTTACGCTCTCTCATCACTTGCCTTATGAAGATAACTTATGCTGCATATAGGTAACTGGCCACCAAAGCAAATGCAGCTATTACAGCTGCCATTTATTTATTAAAAATAGTTTTTTCTCTTAAATACTAAAATGTTTGTTGTTTTTTTTTTTATAAACCTCTTGGGATGTGTTTAAATCCTGAGGCAATGTCACTTTTCATGAAAATGCTGTATGCATGGGCGCTGAGGATGGTGTGTGGGAGTCTCTCCTCTTGTCACCTAAAGTAGTCAGTATAGACTTGATTATGTTACTTTTTTTCCTTAAAAGAGATGAGGGAGTTACTATGCACTTGGGTACTAAAAGTACCAAAGCAAAAAGACTGGTGTAAAGAAGGGATTGATTTATCTGATACTGGTTTTATATATTTTTTGGAGGGCATTCAGGTTGTTAGTTTGTGTTCACTATTTTTAAGGGCCTTCCACAATGAAAGTTCACTTGCCAACAATAAAGGATGTAAACATTTTATCTTTCTTTTAATCTTGGGTCAAAGTGACAGATCTCTGGGTTTTCTCTATAGTGCCAATTATATGAACTGTAAGATACTAAGTTTTAAAATTATGTAATAGGTGCCAATTTCTTCCAAAGTACATCGTGTCAAAGTGTAACTAATAATTGTGAAACAATAAAACACCGAGTTCAGGGAAATTTCAGGCTGTCTTGATTGATTTATCCTTTTTTTTGTGTATTTAAACAGTTCTTTTTCTAGCTGCCTCACTGCATAATCAGTGTCATGAACTGTTCGTAAGAACACTGTCAAGAGGCTGAGAATGTTAGTATATCCCATGAGAGATTTGAATGCCTTTAAATTTCTCTAGAGGCTGAATCTTGGGACCTTTTGGTAGGAGAAGGTTTTGGCCCTCCCAAGCCCTTTGTTTCTGCTCATCGTTAAACTGTTAGTTTCTGAACTTGACCTTTTCTAGCATGTCTGTGAAGCAGCAACGTCTTGAGATTGGAGTATAATTTGTGCCATAAATAAGTGTGTGCAGATGTTCAGTGTCTTGCAGGACTGCCTTCAGCTTCCTGAGACCAGCACTCTGGATGAACACTGAGCAGGAGACCTGCCCTGCTGCAAGAAGGATGCTGTGGAGCTCTGATTAACCCTGGTGACAAGCCCATCCTGTTAGTTGAAGGTACCTGTAACTCCTGCTTCTTAAAAGGCAAGTGAGAGCCTTGTCTAGTGGGGCGGCATGGATTTGTGTCAGACTTATTTTATACCATCACTTCAGAGCTGCAGTTTAGTCAGGGGGATTGCGTGGGGGGGGAAGCATTGTGGTGTGTGGTTTTTTTGGTTTTTTTTTTTTTAAACAAGTTTTTTTAAACAGTTGTGGTATTACTACAGGCGGTGTGTACCCTGGATACAAACTGCCATTTAAGGTTGGTATTCAAACTAAGAAAAAAGAAAAACAACAGATTCCGCATTTTTTATTTGTCTCTGAATCTCTCATATAGATGTGAGGATAGGAGACAGAGCCTGTTGTATTAATTAGATCACAAGACTGTGATTGTTCCAGTACATTTCTAGCTGCAGTATCCCCTCTCATTCATGCAGGTGTCTGCAGAAGCAGTGGTCACTTATTTGATTCCTCAGTTAGTATACACATAAGTGATTGAGGTAGCACACTTAACCTGTTCACAATGCTAGTACAGAGGGATTTTTATGCTCTGTGATATAACTTAGTTTTTTGAACAAAAGACTTTTGATATTCACTGCAAGTTTCTGTATGTCATGTCAAGGACAAAAACTCTTTTGGTGACTGAATTTCCTTTTTGTGCTTGGAAGGCTTCTGAACCTTGGTAATTAAGGTCCTTGTGGCTGGCTCAGGTTCAGTACAGACAGGGCCATCTCTTCTGTGAACTCAAAGAAACCCACCTCCAGTCATGCTAACATGCTTCAGATGTAGAATATGGAAAACCTACTAGGTCATGCAAAGTGTGGCATCTTGCTAAATAGTCATAGCTGGCATTTGAGGAACCAATTCATGTGTCTGATGGGGAAACCACCTGCATATTTCACTTATCATGTAGCAGCCATTCTTGTTTGCCACTATACTCTGCAGTTAAACTCACAGAAATGTCTGTTATTAGGACATGCACTAGTCTGAGTAAAAGCTGGTATCACCTATTAGTAAATTTTCACAAGACCTCCACGTATAGCAATGCACAAATTAAAGGCTGGTTTATCAGCTTTGCTATGTTGTGCTTGCTTCCCTAGTATCTTTTGGGTCTCTCTCTGAGAGCTGGAAGTAATTAGGGAACTGCGCTGGCTCTAATTCATTCCTTCATACTGGTGGATATCTCTGAGAGGATAAAATTAGATCAGCAGGAGAAACTCCTTGCATTCCTTGCTGAGCCTTAGAGAAAAGCTGAGGGATGGAAGCCTCAACAAATGTGGATATTGGCTGCTCTGTATTTGAAATTCTTATTTAAAGCCATTGCACATTCTTTACCGTTCTTTTTATAAATCTTTTGGCAGGAAGCCTAAGCAAATGGCCCAGCTGGAGTTACTGATTGTAGCTCCCAGAAGCCATATTTGTTGAGATCCAGCGCCTGCTGCTTGCCTTGCATTGCTCAGTTGGAACAGCTCCTCCCCCACACCTCGCTCCTTGCTAAGTCCTTACTTGCATTCTAGCAGCCGCCACCAGCAATGCTCCTGTGGAACACGAATCCTGGACAAGTTTGGCACTCAGGCTTCAGTAAGTCCTACACTGTGGTCTGAGGTGGGATTCTCTGTGACACAACTGAGGGGACAACCTCTGAAAAGTTGAAGAGCGCATTTGATGTTGTACCATTCAGTACACTTCTGCAGAGACTTCACTGTAGATGATTTTCTTCCTATAATGAAGAAAATGCTATATGGTATGCTGAGACTCCAAAAACACTTGGCTCGTTCAGATACCTAGCTCTGTGCCAGCTAGAGTTTTTCTGTATATATGCAGAGTCTGCTTCACCTCCAGTCCTATTACAACACATCCTCAATACCCAAATGATTGCAATTTCTCATTTGCTTTAGGTGCACACATTCATACCTTGCTTTTCCCATGTCCTGAGCCAAAAGCAGATCTCTGGGCTGGCTGTTTTTAAATGCTTCAGTGTAGCGCTAGCCCGTGTTCTTTCTGTTTCTGCACAAACCCAATTCCCAGCTCTGCTTACCCACAGATGCCCGCAGCACAGCTGAAAGTTTTCTCATGTATGATCTACACATAGTTCATTTATTAAAGTGTGGAAGCCTTTCACTTTTTTACTCTTCAAGAAGGTGGGCTTGTCCTAGAAGCAGCAGACCGCAGAGTTGTTCTGTCCTTGAGCAAAAGTGAGGCGAGAGGCACCAGAAGATTCGGGGAGAAGGGTCTTTTTCTGTCACTAACACAAACCCAAGTCCTCTGAGTACAAGGAAAAGACACACTTTATTGTCTCTAAACTGTTACAATACAAGGAAATACACACTTCTAATTCCAAATGATGGCCAGGATCTTAACTTTCAAAGAGGACATGTGTCTTATCTTTTTTAAGGGGTCTTGCAAATTCCTTCTCTGTCTAATCCAGACAAGACTTCTCGAATGATTCTGCTTGTCACCTGTCTGTAACAGCTGCAAGTGCCTGTTTCAGATATTTCAGAGGTGCAGAAGTTGTTCGTTCTTTTGGAGGACAGCTGTGTGACAGATCAAAACAGAAAGGAAATGCCCAGAAATAGAGACACTGAGAGACACTGAAGATTGGGTGATTATAACAGAACATTCTTTCCTCTTAATTTTTTGGTTCTTGGGTTAGCTCCTGGCTCTTGCTTTGTCTGACATCCTGTTGGTTAGGCCATAACATCTCAGCTGCAGCAAGTGCATTTTTGTGCTCAGACAGAGAGTTCCTGAGTTATCGTCACTTGCTCTTTGTCAGCAGAGTCTGTAAGCATTTGTTGTATCTTTTGTACCAAGATCTGTCTTTCTATTGCATGTACTGTAATTAGCTTTTAATTCTTTGATGAAACAATGAATATGGCCTCCATGAATTAACTAGAGTAGTACTCAAAGGTGCTTCTCCCTTCTCAATGTGCATCCATTACTCATCTCGTCCAACCAGGAGCCTGCAGTCTCTGGTACAGGGTGACTCTGGACTCCTGGTTGAAATCAAACATTCTTGCTTTCCTGGAGGAGGATTTGTTCCCGTCTGTAGCAGCTTATTTCCTGCCTTCCTAGATGAGTTCTGGTGTAATGTGTATCTGATCTTCCCACCTCAAGACCGTATTTTATGGCTAGTGGAAAGTAATATTCTGTGTGTTAAGTAAGAATTTCACTAACTTTAACAGCTTCAATTCTGGATGGAGTTCTCTTTCCACTAAAGTTATGGCTTGGAAATGTCTACTGGTACGGAGTTTGTGGTCTTCAACAGTCCAGAGCTTCACACCATCTTATCACTTCCCTAAGATGTGATAGATATGTGATATATATGATATAACACTGATATGGTAGTGTCATTAGGGCCTTAAAACACTTTTATCTTCCAGAATGTAATCATGATTTTTTTAGACCTTGAAGTAAAATAGCCTTTTCTGAGAAGTCACAGGGCAGTGTTTGCAAGATCTGGTACCCTTGAACACTCTGTACTAGACCTGTCATGATATTCAAGTGGAAATGGGTGGGACTGTAAATAGCCAAGAAGAGAGGGAAATGTTCGTATCTGTCTCTAGACTCAGTGGTTAGTTTAATTAAGTGCTGGTTAATCATTAATGAAGACAGTCTTCTCAAAAGTGATGTTTAAAATAGAGTTCTAGAAATCTAGTGTATGGTATGTCATAAGATACTCCTAAATGAAATATGAGCCAGAACTTGTTGCTGTCTCATATCATTACTGCTGTGTGGTTTTTATGTAGTGACGCAAAAGGGTGAAAGTTTGTGATGGAAGTTAGTGACTGGTTTTGAAAGGTATCTCTTTGTTGTGCTTCTCGGATGTTTCTTTAAAAAAAAAAAAGAAAAATTGCAGTTCAGGAAGAAGACTGAGGGCAGAGGGAATGTAAGATAGGTGTATTTTTGCACCTGCCTTCTGTATGAAAATCTTTAATGCGTTTAGTGGTGTTTTATACTTGGCATTTCAGATTCATTGGTTTTATTACAGACTGCTCTCCTGAAATGTAAAGCACCACATTCCTTCTTTCAAATGAAGATGTTCCATTTCAAAACTTATTGTGAATTCTTTTTTTTTTTCCTAAGGCAAATTACCAGGCGTTGTTTTTTTCCCCTCCGTCTATAGACACACAGTAATAAAACCAGCAGCTATCTCTACAGAGGAAAATGGAAAAGTGATTTAAAGAACCACTAAGAAACAGAATTTTGTTGCATGCATTGCATTTTTTTTAATGATAGGGTTCTAGCTTTAGAGAATGGAGTAGGCTTTTCTTACTTTTTTATATTTGATGTCTGTAACTTCAAAATGGTTCCCAAAATAGCAGGAATTAATTCAGTTCTAAGACCAGAGATCAGAATATGCTGGGAGTAAAAGGGCAAAAATTGAGAAATAAGTTGTGCGTCTTTAAGAGGAATAATTTAAGCAATTGTTTCTGTTATTTAGCTTCAAAAAGGAAAAGACATAGTGGTGGAGTTAGGAGAATTATATGTGTGTTCTGCAGTGGGTTCTGCACAGTTTGTGTGAGATACTACTTAATCCCTCTTTGTCTCTGGTTTCCCTGAAACATTAAGAATTCCTTCTGATCACTGCAAAAAAGCTTTATCAGCCACAAAATACTTGGGGTGATGCAAAAAAAAAATTTCCATTGAGACAAAAATGCAGGGGTGGACCTTAGTTCCTTTGAGGCTCTACAAGAAGCTATAGAACTCAAGAGATACAAATATATTTAGATAGAAAGCCATCCCAACATTGCAGGCTTGGTTGCAGAAGAGCTTAAGAACTGCTGGAAAATAAAGCTCTCCTTGGACTTTCCTCTATTTGGGCCAGCTGAAAAGTTAGTAGGTGCACTCTGAGCAAAGATGACATCCTACAAGGCAGCGATGGCCATAGTCCAAACCTGAGTGGGACTACTTAGACTCAGGTGGGGCAGAGCTGCAACCCAAGTTCAAGAAATCGCACTGAGCAAGGAATGTCATACAGATGTAGTAGGAAGAATGTTAGCTGGGCTAGGCCCTTCCCCTCTGCAGACATCCATCGCTTGTCTGAATGCCTCAGGATGGGTCACGTCCACATACTCTTGTGCGATGGATAACTAGGAATGAAGCAACAGTAGGTGGATGGTGTTAAGAAGGAAGAATGGCCTATTTACCAGGAAGCCAGCATCAGTAGGGCAGGCAAGAGTTGGTTTTGCATTGTATGTATGTGGAGACCAGTGGGAGGCCAGTCAGGGGCTGGGAGGAGTTTCAGAGCTGAGGGTGTGGTTTCTCTTTTCACCCACCTCCTGAGCCCAAAGCAGTCCGGAGCTGCTGCTGCGAGGGGCAGGCAGCTGGGCTCCCAACACAGCTGGAGCCCCTTGCTCAGCTTTGGTGGCAGGAGGCTTTGCAAGTGGGATGTGGGGCCCATTGTGGCTACTGGGACAGGCAGCACAGGCAAGGTGAAGCAGTCGGTTTCCCTCCTTGCACCTCTCTTGTGAGGTTGAAAGAGGCGTGAGTCAAGTCTTCGTGTGTAGTTGAGTTTGTCATGTTGGTCTCTTTGACTCAGTAGCTGGGCAGTTGAGTGTAGTTTTGTCTCTCATGCTTCTTTTCACCTTTGTACTGTACTCCCTCTGCACTCACCTGCAGTGGTTCGAACCATTGCTGCAAAGGGGCATTACCTTTCATTTAAGAAGATAGAAACTCATCACTTACCTTATTTATCATTCATCCTATCCTCAGAAGTGCAGGTGTTCAGTTATTAAACACAGGAAGAGTATGAGCACCCCTAACATCTTAAAATCCACCCAGGAATATATTTTGAAGACTGACGTTTGGACTACATCTAGCGAGGGGAAAGAGCTGTCACTCAGCACAGATCTGTTTATAAATACTGCTCTCCAGAAGACAACTGACAATTGTAATGGGGCTAATTCTTCTCGCAGCATTGGCATAACACCATCAGGGCTGTCTGGCACGGCACAGGATATTTCTTGCATGAAAGAAAACTAATCCCTTAGCAAGCTGGTTTTAGTGTGAGTTATGTTCTTTGAAGTGCTATTACAGCAAGTAAAACAAGTGGCATCATTTCTCAGTGTTTTAAAATAAGCTACCCTGAAATCAATATGGATTTATTCCTTGTCTCTTCCCACAGTATCCAGAAGGATCTTTCCATTCATTTTTCAGACAAAAACGTATCTTCATCTAATGCATATTACGTATTGCACCTGCTGTAAAACAGAATGTACATTTGATTGACTGTCTTGAACCGATCCATCCCTGCCCCCAAGCAATTCTGGCTGGCTCAGTGATGATGAATAGTGCCCCTTATGGATCTAGATCTAACTGTGATGCTAGACTTCACAGATTCTATTTTTCACGAAATGATGGTTTAACTTCCTTTTCCATATGAAAGTGTGATTTCTGTTCATACTGTTTTCATTCATAATCCGAGTAATGCCTGACTTTTTTTGTTTAAGGTATGTGAAGTCTCCTCTTGTTTAGTGGTAGGAGATGGCCAAAGGCTGCATATAGTGGCTTGGATTTTTCATGGTTTGTAGTTTAAAAACCAGAAGTCAAATTTGTTTGTAGTGGGAGTTGGTTTAGCTGGAGCTGTAAGAGAAGACTGTGACCTTACTAGTGTTTTTCCATACCAGAAGCAGATACTTTCCAAAGCACTTCAGTTGGCGGGGTAGAGTATAAGTTCTGTTTATTTTCTGTGGCATCATCTCCATGGTTCTGAACCTCTTGCCCAGGCTCTTCAGCGGCTGTAACTGGCTAATTAAAAAGTAAGGCTTAGGTCAGCTACTTCTGGTTTCAGTGTGGGATAAATGCATGTTTTGGAAAACTTAAGGAAGACTGGCTTTTAGGACACCAATTTCTTTGAGCAGAGACTTTGGGGCAGTTTTGGTGCAGAAATGGAGCTTTACCAAGAAATGGCTCTGGAGCAAAACAAAATGTTTTGAGCAGGAAAATGTCACTGGATGCTGAGTTCTCCTGAAGGCCGTAGCTACTATTTCAAAGAGCCTTATTCCCAAGAAACAGCTCAGCCAGCCCAACAGCAGTGCGTTTGGCCTTGTTAGAGGAAACTCGCTGTCTGAAGGGCAGGTACTCAGCTGGCTCACTTCAGTAAGAACAAGTGTAACAGAGCAGGGAGTCTGTCGTTACTGGTTACTACTGTTGCAATAATGTGATACGCAGTTGCTTGCTAACAAACAAATGTTAAAGCTATTTCTGATTCTCTGGCTCCTGCACTGCTTACTGTAGTACTGTACCAAGTAGTTGCCCATTAGCCCACACCAGAGCGTAACACAAGTGGGTCTGGATTCACTCAAGGGGGTTATCAAATCCACATCTCGGGCTCGTGGGAGAGTTGCTCCCTGCAGGAAGAGATGCAGATGCTATCAGTAGCCCACAAACACTTCATTAGTATTAAAGCTTGCACTACAGGCAGTGGAGTTAGCTGCGTTTTGCTAAAAACAGGTGATTATTTTGAAAAAAGGGAGGGGAACTGATGGCAGGCTTTACAGCTGGCATATAGCTGAATGTTACACTCTTTCACATTGTCACAGTATTTCACTGATTCTTTATATCTAAGTGTAGATGAGTAGGTGATGAACAACAGCCGCTGATAGCTGTGGGCTTAAGGTTAAGCATTCAGAACCACCTTGGCTATGCTATAGCATCATTGTTTATAATTTTTAAGCTTCTGAAGTCTACGCCTTTCAGTTCCAGGCTTTTTCCTCTTATCAAATCCATTTTTGAGCTGGCTTTATTGTCCTGGTGCCTATCTCCTATAGTAAGTAAAACTGACGGTGTAGTCAGCTTGTGTTTGTAGGAGGCTGAAGTGCACTTATGTGGTGCGCAGAGTGGGGCAAGGACATGCTTGGTTACTGCCTCTGTTCATTGTCATTGTCTCAGGTTGCTGAGCACTGTGAGGCACATTTAAAAATAGAATGGTTGTACAGGTGGTTGGTTTTTGTCCACCTCTCACTGGTGACTGAACCTGGATGAGCTGCTGTACTGTAAGTAAGTTCACAAAACAGAGACCCAGTGTACCTCCTTTCATTGAGGCTGAGCCCCTTCAAGCAGATCTGCTCTGGAAGGGAGGGAGAAAATGCTTCGAGCCTTCTACTCACATCTGAAAATCTGTTTGGCAGGTATCGTATAGCAAACTTCCCACTTACTTTATCTGCATTGTGACTGAGCAGTCCCTGGGGAAGTATTCAGTTCTATCAGGATATGGCAGTGCTCCCTAGCACAACAGCAGATGTCTGCATGTGCATTAAAGATGAGGGAACACGATCTCCAGCTCTGAAATAAAAGGCCACACCGGGGACAGAAGGAAGAGATCAAGGTTCGTGCAAGAGGGAGCAGAGTGGTGCCTGTAAACACCTGTCATCAGAGGTGAGCTGATTCCTCCTGAATAAGCAACTTTTTTTCAATATACTGCATCTGAAACAAGTTTGGGGATGATCTTCTCTGGGAAGAGTCTGTTTTACACAAGGTGAATTATTCTGTATTCCTGTCTATTCAAAACACAGTATTTTGCAAATGAGAACACAAATTTTGACTAATGAAAGCATTTACAAGTAAACGTAAAGAATGCTCACTACTCATCTGGAAGCAGTTAGCTGTCTTAAAGAATTCAAGTACAGCTCCAAGATCTAAGACAGCACTGCAGAGAAACCTTGTAGGGAGATCTGAGAGCTACTGTGCCTTCCTCTGCTGGCACCCAGGTGCAAAAGTACAGAAGGCAGAGGTAGTGAGAGGTCTCATCTCAGTTCCAAAAACTGATCCAGGCTGGTCCACAACCTGTCTGCCCTCATGATTTTCTGTCATGGCATATAAGGTGGCTCTGAGCAGTAAGACTCAAATATGCCCAGCAGGAACGTTGACTGGCCTTCTGCAAAACAAATGACATATTCTTGAATCTAAAACCCTGTGGGATGGAGAGGGGCGCTGCTGGAGTGACTCTTATTTAACAGCTTCCACTTCAATTAATATTGTGAAATAACGCTAATCCATGCAAGTGTTACTGGTGGATATTTCCCTGTGCTTGCAGGGGTAGGAAAGTATATCAGAAGTGAGTGGAGAACAAAACCATACTTAAATCAGTCATCTGGATACAGTTTAAGTGTTTGAAGCTCAACTGCACACACTGGGGACTGTTGCTGGCAAAAACATACAGCCCTTCAAATTCAATTTTCTTTGAGCAGTTTGCCTCCACTCTGACCTTTCGAGCAGAAGCAGTGTGGAACCGATAAGTTCTGAATTGATGCTCCTCTGCTGTCACCAAGCAAAAATCTCAGTTATTAAATTTAAAAACCACACAGGTATTATTCAAAATTTTAATGCAAGTTTCTTTTAATTTTGAATTGATCAAATTTTTAGTCTTTAGTAAGAGGTATTTACAATACCCTGCATAAGCAATGCAAAGCCACAGTGTCTTGAGCCTGTCCAGGGCTATGATTTTAGTTAAGAGTACAAATTCACTGCCGAGGGAGCTTAGGCAACCCCTCCTTCTGGTCTGAGCTGCAGGCATCTGTGTGTTTGTTTCAGCTCCTCCTCACATGTTGCTGTCCCAGGAACCTGGCACAGGGGAGCTGAGCTTCCTCACAGCCAGGGAGCTGCTTAACAGCCCAGGCTGGAAGAGAAAGGCAGGCTAGTTTAAAGGTACTGTAGATCTTCAATGCTGATAAATGGATGCACTTCTACAAGTTAGGTCTTGCTAGGCTGTTTTCCGTCCTTTATGTGAGGAACCTCACACCTATACCAACTCAAGTTTTACTGCTGCTGTGGAAAAAAAGCCTTTTATAACAATTAAACTGTTATTAGTTATGAGTTGTAAGGTCTATTTTTCAATTTCAAAGCAAGAGTCAGGAGTATACTACAGAACAGATTTTAGAAGTCTGTGCTTTGGGGAGAAAATAACCACATCATCTCTATGCTACTTTTTTAGCCTAGCTGAACAAAAAAACCCCAACCCAAAATTGGTAGGTCCCCACGGCATTGAGACATACTAAATTTTTCTTGCTGTCCTCTCACATCTGGTCAATAATAAGATCTAATTACATGGATTACAGTAGGCCTGTACATGTGCTAAGCTGTAAGTGATTATCCTGCTGTTTGTTAGCGGAATTACTCTCCTTTCTTTCTCCAAAGTTGCTCTTTCTCTACTTTCCCAACAAATTGGAGAATATCTTCAGCAAGAAGTTCAGGTTCCTCCAAAGCTGCAAAGTGGCCACCTCGAGGCATGAAGTGGAAGGAAATTATGTTGGTGTATTTCTTCTGGGCCCAAGCCTGTGGAGTGTGCATGACTTCATTAGGGAAGGAGGCGATGCCAGTAGGTACTTGTACTGTGAGCCTGAGACAAGAGAGAGAATTATTTTAATCTTTCAAACATTTAACTCTGCAAGAAGTGCAAAGTCTCAGGGAGATGTTGTTCTTAAAAAGTTGGGAGCACTGGTGTCAGGCCATTAAAATTTGACTTCCAGATCCTACTCCCATTCGTGGGGGAAAAAAAACCAACATTGCATGCATTGATATTAAGGCAATTTTGAAAGGGATCCAGGGCATGAGAGATAAAAACATGGAAATTGAGAAGAGAACCCTAGAAGGTGGTAGGTATCAAGTTTCCTCATGCTGCATTCAGGTCTCAGAGTCACGTAACAACTACAACATGTTGAGCCTAGCAGGACAACTGAAGGGTACGCAGGGGAAGAATTACCTCAAACTTCTGTAAAGGGGGAGGAGAAGGGAGAAATAAGAGACTAAATCTAGACTAGTTCAGAGGAAACATTTCTGAATGTGAGACTTGACCCTGTAAAGTAGCTCTTGCTTTTAACATGCATGAATGAACTCTACAGAGAACTTTGCACATTAGGTAATGTAGGGAAGCAACTAAATTAAGGGGAGAAGTATCTTAGAAAAGGGGATGATCTGAACTTGTTATAAACAGAGGAACATGTTCTAGGTTTAAATACCCCATACATATATGCTGCTTTGTCAGAAGTGACAAACTTTAAAATAGAGACAAAAATTGTTGGGCATGTAACCACCAGAAGCCTGAAAACAGGGTGCCAAGTTTTACCTAGGACTTTGAGACTCTTTCTTCTAGGCATGTAGGAGCTCATATAGCTCATCTCATGTAGGCAGAACTGGAGCAGGATACTGCCCACAGGGTAGCCACAACAGCTTCAAGAACTGAGTCAGCTTCCTGGGAGCATATTTTCACAGCTAAATAAATACCATAGCAGTGAGCTGTGGTTGCAAATAGCTCAGGGCAGGTTTAAGCCTTTACTAATACTCAAGCTGACACAAGTATATGCAACGAAGCTGCTGTCTTAGGGGTCTCCGCAGTAGGAACATCACTCTTACTGACTTTCAAATTTTGCAGTTTGGCAGAATACTGAAGTTGCTTCCAAAGATAGAACTTAAATCTTTTGCAGAAATAAACAAACAAACAGTGTCCAGAAAAGTTCCAGAACTGCAAACCAAATAAACAAAAACTGACTGCATGACTCAGTTGCAGACTAATTAAGTAACTGCAGTAAAATCTGGAAGTACTTGCATGTTTTTTCCCAGCTGGATACACCATGAATGGGAGGTCCTCAAGCAGTGCCTCCAGACAGATCCCCTTACTGACGGTTCAGGATTCTTACCTAATCACCCTGTTTTCCAAGTACATCAACTAACAGACCTGTCCTGCAGAGGAACATGGTAATACAACATTGCTTTTTCAGAAACTTTCAGCAGCTATAAGACATAAGCAACCTCTCTGAAACCATAAAATTAAGTTCAAGGCAAAATATTTAAAGAAAAAAAGCAAACCACAACTCTTACCTTTCATGTTTCTGTGTGCCTATCCCCTTCTGCAAATTTTCTTTGTAGAAACGCATTGAGGAGACCATGCAGCCTGACACCCAGTAGATCATGATATTGGTGAGCAGATCATCCAGGTTAAACTTCCTTGAATAGGTAAGCCCAGAGATTGCTTAGTTAGAACAGAATACCATTTTGTATCACTTTAGCCAGGACTTGACTTTGGTTTGATTGTAAGAAAGAAAAAGTTACAGAAAAAAACAGTTAACTTGGTTAAGAAAAGAGTTGAGAGGTGAAGGTGCTACTCCCCCTCTGTCTGTCAAGTGACCAATTAAGTATGTGAAAGGCTTTCAGACACAAACTGGGAAGTGACATTTTAAATCCTACACAAAAGGCAGCCTCCAACAAGCACCTTATGCTCCAGCATAGCTGTCTATACTGTCCCTAGACTGGGAGAGTTGGAGCAGAAAAGCACATGGAACAGCTTGTGCCATCTATTATTTGCAAGCTAAAATGCTACCATGAGCCTTCAATAGAGCCACCACACCAACATGTGCTGTAAACAGTGCATGTTTCATATCAAATTATTAGCTGTATGCAGTGCAAACATTCTATTCAAACCCACTCTCAGTGAACCTTTTCGTAACATGCCCCTTCTCTCCATTCCTGCCAGGTACCTCAGCAATTTTCAAAGGCGACTTCATCCCAGATTTCTGCTGCACACTAAGAATTATTAGCAAAAGGTAGGTAGATAAATCAATACTGATCAATCTAAAGCAAATTCATAGACTTAAGTATTAAAATGAATTCTGTTTCCCAGCATCATAATGTAGGTTGAACTTTTGTTTTTCTGTCCTAATGAGATTCTTCCACCTAGGTCAGTTTTTAATACCCAGAGGTTGCAGGGTGTATCTCTTTTCCAGAACATCAAAGAGGGAAGGGAGTAGTACATCAGCCTTCATGGCCTAGTTGCTGCTTTGCATGCTGTAGTACAGTGCTGCACCATCTGTGGTCACTACAGGCTCCTTACGAGACGTGAGGTGATCAGTTCAGACAAACTTCTTTAGCTATGACTCTGGGCTTAGTCACCTCACCCAAAATAAGAGAACACACTCACCTCTCCAGTCCTCCATCCTCTAAATTACGGAATTCCAGATCAGTCCATGTAGAAAACTTCTCTAAGATGTATGCAGCCAGTCCTACAGGAGAGTCATTCAATCCACAGCCTGAAAAGGAAGAGGAAAATTTAGCTAAAATTGCGATATCCGACTACTGTACTCAGACTGTTATAGAAGTGACCATTATAAAACAGGGTAGATAATTTCACAAAGCTGTTCCAGGAGCTGCATTCTTAAATAAATAAATAAAATAGTAGAACAAGTCAGAGCCATTTATTGTTGAATCATAAACTGACAGTATCTGCAAACCAACAGGCCCTGCATTAGCTCACCCTATGTTTTTCATACTGATGTAACAGTATTGGATTTCTGCTGGCTTTTTTTTTCCTTCTTGTAAGCTAGTAAGATTAAGCTTTATGTGCCAGGTAGGTTTGCTTTCATTAATCTGGAAGTTGTCATGTATTAAACAGCATTACAGGGCCAAACCCTACATGCCTATGCATGACCAGGAGAATTTGATTATCTACGTAACACCAAAAACATGTTAAGTATTATTAGAAAATCATTAAGGAAGAACAAGACTTCACTAAAAGGTTCATCTTCTGAATTAGCAATTGTCAGCTGCCTTCATGTAGAGCAAGGCTTAACGTACTTTTTATAGGTTGTTTTGCTCGGACAGAAAACACACACCTGCACCTGGAACTTTGCTAGTACATCCTACCACTGTGAAAAACAGGGACAATAAACTGTCCCAGCTGCTCAGAAAAACCTCAGAAAAAGCTTTTCCTGAGGAACAGCAGTATATTTCAAGTTCTACCCATGCAACCCAACGTTCCTGAAAGATGCCTAACACTACAGCTTGCACAATTTCATCAGTAATTGCTATTTAAACTTGATAGTTGAGTTTCAGTTATCAAACAACTAACACTGATAACTGAAAATACCAAGTGTTTGAAAAAGTGGTATTGAGCATGCTTTCCAGATGTGCAGAACCAGACAAGCAATAGCTTATTGCCATATACTTGCTGCGAACAAAGAGTACATTGGTTTACACATAGGAAAAATTGGCATTGATCCTAACGCTACTTTGAATATAGGTGCTGCCTATTCCAGGCAGTTGAAAATGAACCTACACTCCATGCAGTTTTCCCAAAGAGTAACATCAAATCCATGCAAGCTAGTTTGACCAAAAGCCAGCTCTGAAGCAATCAAGTACAGTATTAGCAAGCATAGTATATACATATCAAAAGCCAGAGACAACTTCCTCACTTAGGACAGCTTGCAAGGTAGCCCTGTACCCCAAGAAGTCTCAGGAACACTGTGGTAGCCACCATGGCTGTGCTTCTTCCACCTATCTTACACTCCCTTCTTCAGAGCGTTTTTCTCCCTACAGGAACCTGCCACCTGCCATGCTCCTCTCTTTGTCCTCAAAACTGCAGGAATGCTTCTGCTCTGGTTCCCAGTCTGCACAGTCTGCTCTGACAGACCACATGTTACTGGTAGGGACAAGAATCAGCCAGAAAATCACAGCAGAAGGAGCATGGTGAGGCACCTTTCAGCTGCCAGCTTCCCCATTTTTTTCTTAAAGCACAAAAGGAATTAGACACTAGTAATTTTTAGAAACTAAAAGGAAGCAAAATTATTTAAAATACATAAAATTATCATTTTGCCTACACATTTTAAGAACCTACCTGCTTTGGTAGGTAACCTTATGGAAAAACCATTAAATAGTTTCCTTAGCTATGTTTTTAATCAAATCTGCAAATGAATTGCTGCTGCAGTAATCTAAAATACATTCAGTATTCTTGACTCAGTTATCCAATTCAGTTGCAAAAGATGCTTTTAAAATAGCAACACTTAACACTCAGATCCTTAAAATAGTTAAGCAATCTGAGTGACTAACTAGCTTATCTATAAAGAACATTCATAAGTACACTTTTTTTTTCCCTTGAATGTCTGCAAGTGATTCAGAACAATGAGTGAAAATGAGATTTTATTTTACTTTTCAGGTATTACTTATCCCTGGAAGTAAGCCACGCTGCATGCCAAGACGGCGAAAAACTTCATGTAGTTTACATCACTAGAAGATGATCCGTTCTCTGAGAAGAAACTACCTTTGCTCTCAAGCATAGTTGCATTTGAAATCACATTACAGTCCCCAGAGATAGAAGAAGTGGAAAAGTATTAAATAAGCTATTTTATTTATGAAAACTGAAAATGAGGTCAGTGGCATTTAGAGCATGCTTAATTTTGATGTGCGGATTTACCACTTCTGCATGCAAAAGCGAGTGTAATGCTGTACACCCCTGTGTAACCTTTTCTGACTTGGATAGAGAAAAGGAGCCTACCTTTTAAAGCCTCTAACCTTCCTACTTCAATTTCCCTGAAAAAACCCCATGATTTTCTGCATATTTTAAGCAGTACATTTTGTTTCTATGAAAGTATGACTAAAATGTACAGACTAAGTATTCTACGATCAAAAAGGTTTTTTGTTTGTTTTACCAACAGTATCAGGCTTTGTAGCCTGTATGTGAGCATAGCCAGACTCCGACAAGATCCTGTAGAGCCCTTTTTTCAAGAAGGGGAACATCCGTCTAACATCTTCATCCTGGAAACCGAAGAGCCCTGGAAGATAGCGTCCCAGCAGAATGGAGAGCAGGTGAATGAATCCCATGTTCGTAACTGAGGCTAAATTTAAATGGAGACCTTTCACGTGGCTAAAAATAAAAACAGAAAAAGCACCCACAAATTAACTAAAATGTGACTCAAAGTTGTTGTATTTCAAATGTTATTAACAACAATGGACATGCTTAAATTCTGACCTGTTAATTACATCATTACCTTAGCTCTACCTTGTAGTGAGGCTTTTCACTCAAAAATGACACGTCAAAGGGGCAACTGTCAGCAATGAGCACACACTTGTGGGCACTAAGCCACAAATCCTCCTTTTGTTACCCCCAACTCCAGACTCTAGTGGGGCTACTACAACACCACTGCACAACTTGCAGAAAGAACAGGTACATAGTATAAACTGAGGTGTGTAATTCTGGGTCGCTGCTTCACACTGAGCAGTGAAGAAAGAAACGACATGGTGCTCATAAGAGAACTTGGAGAGAAACTCTCAAATGCACAAGAAAAAATCTTTCAAAGAAGAAAACAGCTTTGCCAATCATGCAGCACTGTACCAAAGGGGTACTCACCTGGGAGCTATCTGGGCCAGGTTGGTGCAGATAAGCCAGCCCCAGTCCCCTCCTTGTGTGTAGAACTCACTGAATCCCAGTCTGAGCATCAATTTATAAAAAATAGAAGCAGCACTTACAGAATTAAAGCCTGCATTAAAAAAAAAAAAAAACCAACACTGTTGCATTAATTCCAGCTACCCTTCTGACTGTGCAGCATTTATTCTTCCCATAAAGGCAATGTTCAACTTCTTAACATGCTACAAGTCCATTTCTCCTTGCCTGTTTGACAGACTAAATGGAAGCCCTTGTCACATCATCCAGGCAAGGTCTTGAGAGCAAGCAGAAACCACGAGGGGAAAGTCCACCCTTCATTGCAGACTAGTGTTCTCCACCAGCTGCCAACACACTTGCCCCACCAGTGGGTTGTTGGACTCCCTTTAAGCTGCAGTCATACTCCAGCTGAGTCCTGGCAGAGGCACTGACCATTGCCCAGGGAATGTGTTTCCATTTTGTCTACTGTGAGTCAAGTCTCATCCTAATGATAGCTGGAAACGTCAAGTTTCTACTAGTAATGCACTTCTCCACTAAACACTGACCACATAAAGCATAACCAGGGAGGTAGAGAAAAGCAAAACCAACCTTCCCCATGTCATTCACCTGCACACATAATTAAATACTGAACTCAGTATCACTTTAAATACTATCTTGCTCTCATTTGTTGCAGCTTGTGTTTGTATAATTCAGAGCACAGGCTGAACAAGCAGGTATTCAGCTGCAAGGGACCATCTAGATTCATGACTTCATTTGTTTCAACTGTTGCTTCTCACCTACCTCTAATGCTGTTGCGTATGGATTCAAAACACCCAAAAGGAACAGTAACAATTGACTCTTCCTGCTCACCCACCCACAATTCATTGACTCAACCACAGTTCATGAGTTGTCACTTCACAACATTTTTATGGTCCTTTGTACATTAGCTATACACTGCTCCTGAAACTAATTAATGGTGTCACTTGAAGTCACACTCTTATCTCCCTCTTGCCACATGACACACAGGATCTTTGTTTCTATGCTGGGAAAACAAGAAGAGCCAAGAGTTCTGCTAACAGGGGTTAGCTCACTGCAAGACTAGGCTTGTGTTAGTTCAGTTTCTTCTCATACATCGTACCTTTTTTGTGGGGTGCTTCTGAGAAACCGTAACCAGGGATAGATGGGCAAATGACTTCAAAAATGTGTTCATCACTGAGGCCATGGCTTGCAGGGTCCGTCAGGAGAGGGATAATTTTGTAAAACTCATAAAATGAGCCAGGCCAACCATGAACCATTAATAACGGCTTTGCAGACTGGCCTTCAGGCAAACGAGGAGGCTTTACATGAACAAAATGGATATCAATGCCTGTAAAAATAAAATAATTAATTAACATGCTCAAATTTACCATGACACAAACCAATCACAGAACAGATTATGAACAAATCTTTTATGGACTCCTTTTTTGGTAAGCATGCAAACACACTGCACTTCTCTGGACCCATTTGTCCAAGGACCTTAAAGTACTTTTATAATGGGCAATTAAACATCACAGCAGCCAAATGAGGTCGGCATATTTCTGATTTAAAATAAATTGGCAAATTAAGACACAGAAGTGAAGCAATCTACTAACGGTAACACAGTGACTCACACAGCTTAAAGGCAGAAGAGACGATTACATCATTTAGTCCAAGTGTCCTTAAATTTTACCCAAATCTCCCTATATGGCATCAGACAGGCTTCAGCCAACCACAGATTTTCCTTCCTGAAAGGCATACAATGGCAACTTCAAGGCAACAACAGGGAATCCATCATAATCCATCCAGCGGCTGTTTGTTTGGGGGCATTCATCCCTTTCCTTGTTTTGTGCATGCCTTATTTCCCATTTGAACACGTCTGGCTTCTGTCTCCATCCACTGATCTTGACGTTACAGCAAAAGCAATTTAAAAACCCTTCAGTAAGTGCTTTCTGTCTGTGGAGGCCTCCTGTAATCAAGTCACACATCTTAACTGCTGATAAATCAATCATGCGGAATCAAGGGTTTGAAAAAATGCCCTGCTAAAAGAGAGTTAAACTGTTCAATTTTGGAGTTCTTTTCTACCTTTTGTCCAAAGCTTTCAGTATCTCTTCAAGTGAGTAAACCAATACAGGAAACTATGGTCTAGTACCAGTCTTGTCATTGTTAAGTAAAAAGGTAAAAATGGCAGTGCTGTCTCCCTTGTGATCCTTACAATATGTATGCAGGAGGCTTCACACAGCATTGTATTAGCTGATTCAGGTGAACTGCTTTTCTTCAAACCCATCCAGGGCTTTGCTTTCCAGGAGACAATAATTTGCTTTTAGTAGAGCCCGAATGCTTCACTTCTTGTTGTATTTAAGCGCATTTTACTCACATCAACTCCAGCTCACCAGCAATCGCACCCTCTTTCACTGACTGGGATTTCCCCATCCTTGACAATCCTGTGGATTTCTGCATTCTCTGAAAAACTTTCAAGTGATGACAGAAGCTAGGAACCTGTTATACAGCATGTTTGATCCTTGTCTTTTCATGGCTCATCTCTGTAATCATTCCTAATGCTGACATTTCTCTTCCTACTGCTATACATAGTGCATTGTCCTTAGCTTTTCTCCCCTTTCTTGTCTCAGACGATACATATTTATTTTTCTTTTTTAAGGGAAGATGTTTTGCTTTCAACTTTTTCAGCACTAACCACATTGTACACATTAAATAAAATCTTTATGTTCTAACCACTATATAACAACAGCTTATTGTCCCAAATCCATTTTAAATATTATGGTGACGTGCCCCATTTGAAATAACATTAAATTACAGGTCCAAATAAAAAACCCCAAGCTTGAATTTTGCCATTGTGTGAGACAATTGCCTGCTGTGCTCTAAATCTACAACTGTACCTCCAATTGACCCAAGCAAAACCCTAATTCAAGTATCTAAAATGTCCAGTTTGATGAAGCTCCAGCACCACCAAACCTCAGGAGAATAGCCTCTTTGAAAAGGTGTCTGTGCTTTGAATTAAAAGACAAACCACTCACTCACACCTGGCAGCAAGGGAAAAGCATTCTGATTTCTAGGCCTATGAATGCTTGATATGGTGCAGCAGAATGCATCTGCCCTGCCAAGCAGGGACAACATGCGCAGCCAGCACACCCAGCTGAGGAGGGCTGCCAGACTGATGGCATCACCCTGACAGCAGCAGCTGGGGAGCTACGTGGAGCAGGAGGTGGCATCTGTGGGTGTTTTTGCATGATTGCATGCAAGTCAGGGAACATGTGTACATCTTAAGATCCAGTTCTGTTTCCAAATGCCTGTGCTTGGCTCCTGTTAACACCAGCTGACAAGCCGTCCATGCACAAGGGAATTCCATTTGTCATTCCTTGTCCTAAAGGCTTCAGTTAAGGTGAAGGAGTTTCTCACCGCTTCAGCAGCAGTGCCAATGATCCACACCACGGCAGCCAGGGAGTGAAGACCCATGCAACACAACCATGGCATTCTTACCACCAAGATCCCTTCTAGACAAAATTACGTGTTACTGCTTGTTTATTTTCTGAGGGAAAAAGCCACACACCTTGAATCTTAGTTTTGAACTGTGGGTATTTGTTGAGGACTTCAACTTGTTTCTTCCAATTGAACTGGTTTTTCCAGTAGGAGACAACCTTTCTGAGATACACCGAGTTAATTCCATAATGGAAGCAACTGTTCTCCAGTGGCTCAGTGAATCGAGCCTGGTCAAGTCTCCTAAATAAGTCCTATAGGGAAAAAGAAAGGAGAGACATTACAAGTGCTTGTGTCTGCCATCTTGGGCTCTGCTGTGCATGGTTTCTAGTTATTCCCAAGTGAAATGAGAACAATGAAAATAACATTGCTAATGACACCTCTGCATTTTGCTGATGCTCCATCGGCTGTTCCAATTCTCTTTTTCCTCCAGATGGCCTCCTTCCTCTTCCATTTACAGCTGTTCTTAACACTCTCAGCCTTTGTTCTGCAGGGCTGGCTAACCTGTTTGCCAGGCTGATAACCACAGAGAACAATACGCTCTTCTGACAGTACTGTGGCTTCACAGTTTAAGTCTTGTTGCCTTTCCACGGCACTTTGTTCCCCAGGTTACCTGCGAGCCCAATGTCACGATCAGTGCACCGCCCAAACCTTTTGCTCTTCTTCCCAAACCAAGGGGCTGGATGCCTTCACGGGGAAACACTCTGAGGGATTTTGCACGGCCATCAAGTTTGTGAAACCAGACTGGAGTGAAAGTTTCCCCATCTAGAACAACTACGGTTAGCTAAGAATAGAATAACTAAGGTTACCGGGGATGCTGATGATACTGCATAATCAGTCCAACATCTCTTAGCAGAGAAGGACAGCCAAGAGCCCCTTCCTGCTGTGAACAGAACCGCAGAATAGTTGAGGGTGAAAGGCAGGTCTGGAAATCTAATCCTGCTCAAACCTCTCTGGGGTTTAAACGTGAACTGTATTTTCTAATACAGCGATAGAGATAGCTCTCACTCTGACTAAGATGAGTTAGGTGCATGCACTGGCTCATGCCTCACACTGAACAGGCAGTCTCAGTCTAGGCAAGATCTATGTACATCAGCTCACTGTTTTTGCATTTAACACATGTACAGAAATCATATTCCTTTAAATGAACTTTTTAACATGTCTTTACATACATGCTCAACACCTTTTAAAAAGTGTTTGTGATGTATGCTAGCATAACTTTAACTCCTAGTTTATGTAAATTTAGAAACCAGAGTTTTCTGCCGATGGGTTAAGTTGCAATAGATGTCATAATACAGAATTGCATGTTTCAAAAATGCCTGAATGTTAAAAATTATCCAGCTTTGTGTCTGCAGTATAAGAGGAAAACATATTGGAGATCAAGGTCCATTGATAATACTAAGGAGGGCAAACGAAGTGTTAAAAAACGCAGGCCTTACTGAGAAAATAGGAATCCATTATAAATAACACAAGCAATCCCATGAGCATTGTTTCAACCCCTACTCCACATAGATCTATGAAATTGTGCAATCCCTGACTTAAACACGCATAATCAAAATCTTGCTATCTAACAAATTCTGCAACGTGTGTGTTTACTGTAATTATCACTGTGGTATTAGTGTTGACTAAAGTACATTGATAATTACAGAAGAATCAGCATCCAACACAGCTGCAAACATAAAGCAGTCAAGAAAATGAGATATTCGTAATTGCTTTTGAAAGCAAAGACATTGTTCTTATGCTGGTCTACACAATCAAGCTGAGGAAGGAACAGGAACAAAGGGTTGAGTAATCTGTAATATGACTTATGTTTATTAGCCTTTACAGAGAGGTTTATTTACTAGCAATCTCACAACAGCCAGCTGAGAACAAAATTGTACAGCAGGATGTGAAATCTGCCTATCCACGCCTACCCATACCTATCTTCTGAAGTACTGAAAAATGTGTTCCCTCAAATCCTGATCATCATTGCTTATTCTCATAAATGTAACTATTTCCAAACAAGTTCTGCATTTATTTAGCCACTTCTTTCTTCTCTCTCCCCAGTATAGAGATTTGCTTACGCTCAGCTCTTCTTCTGTAGTTTCCACCTTAAATGGCCTAATAGCTGTTTCTTCTTCAGTGTCAGGCTTCTGTCCCTTGCCCCACCATCCCTCTTTGACAGGTAATGTCTCTTCTTTCTTCTTGGAAAGTAAGAAGTAGATGATGACTGTCCCCAGAACCAGGAATACTGCGAGCAGCATAATGCCTGCAAGAGAACAACAGAATTCTGGTAAGCCCAATCAGATAGTACGTTGCGTGTCTCTGAACTTTGTAAAGACTACAGTTGTTTACTCGCTTTCAAAGATAGGATTCAATCTACCTGATGTTCTGTCACTCACAGGACATATCAACACATCTGTAAAATTTCAGAAATAAAATGTTTTAACCTACACAAATGGGGAGGAATTAAGTGTTTTCCATAAAAGACATTTAGTGAAAACAGAACTCAAAGCAAATCAAGAGATCACATGGCTTTGTAATTAAGTGGTCCTCTAATTAAACACGACACTTGGCTTCCTCAGTGGCCACTGATTGCTGCTAAACAACAGTAAAGGAAGTGTCTGGATATAATTCAGGTTTAATGCTGTCTCTTCCTCTGAAGCTCTAGACTTCCCACAAATTCCAAAGCAGAGCATCTCTTCAGTAAGGCTCACGTATCTATTGTTACAGATTTGGAAGGAAAAAAACCCCAGGACATACATAGAGAATAAAAAGTGAAGAGCATGAGGGCAGCCATCCTGCACCTCCCAATAAGCCTGGGGAAGTGGGGGAGGGATGTATTTACATAACCCTTGAAATGCAGTGCAAAGGGTAGAAGGAACTTCCCTTTCTTTCTCCCTCTGACCTATTTTAAAGAAAAAACAAAAAGACCACATGCATGCTGTCCTGGCTCTAAAACAGCCTTCCTCAAGTGATAAAATTCTGTCAAAGTGAAGAACAACCTGATTTCACAGTACATCCATGTAACCCAGCTGCAGGACTGTTGCACTTTAGTCAAACAGAACAACATAAAAGAGACAAAAACCCAAAACCACCCACCATTTGAAGTGTTTCGTGCTGTAAGTAGAAAAAATAGTTGCACAGACTCTCTTTAATAATTAATGTTTTCAAGCATCCCTTTAAGTATGAGAAAAGTTTGTAAGGTGGTTTGGAGAACAGTACTGTCATCATTTTAATGCATAATTTTAAAGAATGTTGTGTTTCAAACACTCTTTTGTTGGGTAATTAATAAGACATGAAGTATTTCAAAACTTCTGTAGGGCAAGAATTGTTTATGACACAGAACAGTCTTCATTCTCCACAGAGCTGGAAGGTTTTGTTGGAATTGCTGTGGAAATTGCTCAAAGATATTCCTGTATCAAAACAGGAATTGTAACACAGGTTAATGAGTTCACGTGATTATAATAGCAGTAAAATTGTCCTGTCATGTAAGTGCCTTTATGTGACCGGATGCATTTTAGTCAACCTCTTAAGTTTAAGTTTCTAAATAAATAAATTTTTAAAATGGTCAAAGTAAGCACCCACTAAAACATTTGTACAAAAGCCAGGCACTATGCAGATACCATAGCAAGCTTCAAAAATATGCTGCTTAGACATGCAAGTGCTACAGCCTTGAGAAGTGCCCTGAAATTCCTTAGTCCTCAGAGGCTGGAGAAATGGGAATGAAAGAACTTGATCTATTTGTTTCACTGGTCCTTCCATAATTTCTGTTGTTTGAGGAGGTGCTAGTTTTTCTCCACAATGTTCTCTGGAGCTCAAGACAACAATCTTTTCCCACCTCCACCATACTTGGGCCGTAACTTACTCCAGCTTGCCTCAATGCATAAAGCAATGCAGTCTAGAAGCCTCCAGAGCACAATTCAGTTTTACTACAAAGCAGAACTGGAGGGGTTTTTAGAAACCTCAAAGCACTTTACATAGAAATAATACCTACCACAGTATTTAATAGCTTTTCTATTGCTCAGTCTTCACAGAGAACAGCAGCCTCCCTGCAATCGCAGCGCAAGACTACAAAGACTAGACTACAACAGATCACCAGCATAACCATGTAAACGCTACAATACAAAAAATTCAAACTCTTGGCCAACTTCAGTATGTTTACAAAGTCCCACAGCAAACAGCATGCCAAAGAGCTGCTGTCAGTGCCAGCCCCGTTGTTCAGGCAGGATGGCTGGGGTACTGAGAGAAACAGAGGACTTTCTCCTGCTGTATCAGCATGGTGACAGAGGCACAGCACCTAACACAGAACTGCTTTACCCAGGAACAGAATCCCAGCCCATTCTCTAGCAAGAAACTCATATGTCCTATGTCACTGAAGTACCCAGATCTACAGAAATGTTTCTGCTTCCCCCACCTGTTCTGAAGGAGACTTGAGAAATCAGAATTTTTGCAGCAGAAGACCTGAGAGGGGTTGTGTGCAAACGTGTATTTTGCATTTGCCCTGGACTGTGTGTACAAAACCCTCACTATGTGAAAAGAAACATATCTTTGCAATTCATTCCAAACAGACTTTAGGATGAGCTTGTTTACAATCCAGCAGTAACTGCCAAAATCAGTTTCAGGTCTCACAAAATTTCTGTCTTCTTTTGCAGAAAACTGGGGGCAGTGACAAATAGATTTGCATTAGATGTCATTGTGACTTGGAAGAAGCTGTCTCTGACACCAGGTGGATTATTTTCTTGCGAACAGAGAGAGATCCCAAGTTGCTCCAGTCTCTCTCAGTTCCCTTGAAACTGCCTGTGAAAATTCCTAATGACAACAAACACAGGGACCCAGAGCTCCAACTATGCTACATTTTTTTCCCAAATGCACAGCAGGAAGAGAAAGGGCAAGGTGCGTCAGCAGTATTTTATTTTAATTTGCACCAGTTCACAGCACAAAGGGACTGCTTTGCTAGTGATGAGTTACCAGAATGCAGCATGCTCCTACCCACCTCTCCAGCCTGTGCCGAGAGGAAACCACTTAGAGCAAACGCACTCAAATGATTTCCCAAGTTTGCTATTCAAGCTAGTTCTCTAAAACTCTTGTGTGTTATTTGTACAGCATAAAGCAGCCTTAGTCACGATGCATCTGCACCAGAATTTTCTCCACTAATCACTACTGAGCTGTTGTGAGATGGAAGTTATTAGCCCCTTGCACTTGCTCCATGATACAGCAATACAGCACCACAAACGCGCAAGGAGAAACAGGTACAGTAAAACTTTCCTACACTTGTAGTTTTCAGAGATGGAAACAAGTGCTGGTATTTTTATTCTCTGAAGTCTCTTGATGCAACCAAGCTGGCATGTTGCCTTTAAAAATAACTACTTCAAAGGGAGTTCATGTTTTGGGTTGGTTTTTTCCTCTTTTTATGCAACCAAAGACAAGACATTAGAAGGGAATATTTCCATTTGTTCCATGGTCAAGTACTTAGGCTCTGAGTCTTTGCTGTACCCCAGGGTGGATATTGTTTGTAGACAGCACTTAAATACCTTAGTACTTTCATCCTAAAGAGTCCAAGGAACAATGTTTTTGTTTTGCTATTTTAAAAACATGTTTTGGAAGAGAAATGAAGTATGAAGAATCCAGTAAACAGCTCAAAACCTAGCTCCTCTTGAAGAAGGCCGAGTGCATCTCAAGAAATATGCTGTTTGCAAGAAAACCCCAGAACTTTCTTAGAGTATCTTACGCTCCTTGTTGAAAACACTCCTGTTTTTCAGCATTTTCTGCATTTTGATTTGTGCTGTCCTGTGTTCATGCATTAACAGCCAAGCAAATAGCTTCACAGGAACAGAGCCATTATTATTTACATCAAAGCTATATCCTGTCTCATACCCCATCTTCATCAGTATCCAGTAACAGATGCCCCAGAGAACAGTACTGTTTAGTTTTTAGAGAGGTCATCTATGAAATAGCTTAATAGTAAAATCCCCATCTTGTTCTACTAGTAATCATTCACCTTTGTCTTGCAGCCTTAGAATCCATATGAAACAGGTTACTGGAGAAATAAGCTACTGGCAAGACTTTGAACCCAAAGTCTGGAAACCCGTTCTGGCCCAAATGCTACGCAACCTCCCAGCAACTATGGCTTGAATGATGCGTAATACCCACAACTCCAAGTGATGCTATTAAACGCTATCAGTGCAAACCAGCTAGCGCCTCAGTGACGCAAAAGCTCTACGAGACCGTGCTGCTTTCAGACACATGCCAGAGGTGATCATAGTTTAGAGTTAATAACATTTTCTCTCCAAGGTTGGTTACCTAGCAGACTGCAAGGTAGCCCAGAGCACTTAGTGCACTCTGACTCTGTCAGACACAAGGTTTATTGGTTAATAATTACTCTGCAGGAGAAAAAACAGCTCAGTTTAGAAGTGATGCTGCTGTTTATTTTTGTTCCGTTACATAAACTCCCCCATTAGGTTTTACTGAAAAGGCACCCCTCTGCCGCAGTCTCTTTGTTTACAGATTGGTTCGCCTGAAGGGCAGCAATTGCAGGTTATTCTTTCTAACAGATCTGAAGGAAAAACAGCCCACCAAAGGACTCTCAAAACTCATGGCACCTCTAACAGGGTTCCCTAGCACTGGCAGCCGAAAAGGGACTAAGACATAGTCCCAGAAGCTTCTCCCTCAGTCCATGTCCTACCATCTCCAAGCATCACATTTTTGTCAGTATGTAACACCAGACACAGACAGAAAACCATGAAGTGAAGACATCCGTATAAGAAAAGCTTCCTACTTATGTAGTTTATGGAGCATTATGACAATCTTTGAAATAGCTCAGCAACGCAGGAATTGCTTTGCATACAACTGATAACATCTCCCAGGTGAGCACAAAATGATACATTAACACTGTAGGAAAAGAGAAGAGATAGGCATTGGACGGAATAAAGTGTCCTACGCAGGGAAGCAAATCAGACAGGAAACACAAATCCAACAGGGTTTCTGGCTTGTCTCAATAAGAAATTCAGCATTTACATTTTTTTATTGCCATAGGGAGGTGGCACACAATGCTATCTCCAAAACAGCAGGAAGAGATTATATCATTGTTCCACAATCTTCCTAGACTGTTCGCAGTCAAGAATTGGCCAGTTCAGCAGGAACCTAATTAGAAGACTACAACCAAGGAAAGGGGTCACCTCCCCAAAGGAGAAACGGTGCTCTCTCTCCCAAGGGGATAGCTGAGCCTCACCCACGAGCAGGACACACTCCACCAGTGACAGGGTTGGGGTTATACCTCCATCCCCACTGAGGAATGCCCCACGCCTGTGGTGGTGAGGCACTGCTCCCTTGCACCTGCTCAACTGCTTTGCCCCTTGGACAACAGTAACATTAACAGAGAGCCAACAGTCCTCTATTAGGGGTCCCCAGTAGAGGTACCTGCATGCATCACCCGGAAGTCATACCCTGAGGCACTTCATTCTAGGGGAGTAGTTGAGCACCTTAGACAACATATTCCTGCCTAATTTTTCCTACAGTACGATGACAGTCAAGTGTTACCATCTCTTCAGTACTATGCTGAAATCTGACAGGCACCAAGGCCCAAATCTAGCTAAGCATAAAAGACACGTAAGATGGGACTAAGTTCACAGTTACCCACTTTGCCTCACCCAGAGGTGGCATATTTATGTAACCACTAGCCAGTCAAAGCTCGTGTCACAATCATGATTTAAAATAGCTCATGCCATGTTTGCAAGAGGAAGATACAAAATTTATACGGACACATATTTAAGCAACATTACTTTTTCTTTCAAATCAGTGTCTGCACATTCTTATGTGCTGCTTAAAAACACGTCTCGTTTATCTCAGTGTTCTTTGTTTTGTTTCTATTATGCTTGAACAAACCCACTTCCTTCAGAGACTCTTAAAAAAAGCCTGCAAACTGCATAAACACAAACTGGCAGAACCTAGGATCTGTGTGGTACCTGCTCCTGTGACCCAACAACTATGTGCACGGTTCAGGGGAAAGGCAGATCTACTCTCCATCTGCAATAATTTCTGGTTTGGACTCTAGAGACAGAAGAGCTGCTAAAGGATTCTTAAATCAGCACTGTTCAGTCACGATAATTAAGGATGAAAGAACTGTTTAAAATTGCACGGTTAGATCATGTGAAGATTTTATCCTCTTTATCCTATCCAGCCTTTACCCTACTTAACGACCCTCAAATTCCAACAACACAGGTTTTTTTTGCACAAATGCAGAGAAGTGACAGAAGCCTGGCATAGAGCTTGGGGATGAACACAGCTGAAAGCTGGGTCTCCAAGACACAGCTCTCAAATCACATGTTACAGTTGAAGAAAGGAAGGATATCATGTCAATAAGAAGTTTAAAGTCTTTAAAACAGTTTGTAGCCACTGTCCAGCCAAGTGACACAGTCCATCAGACAGACAGACTCCAAAGAATATCTCTAGCTTTACTTCACATTTAATTTCTAATGTCCAAGAAGAAATTATGAATAGCACGTTCTGTTTTGCCTTCCACCAGAGTTTCTAGCAATAATGAAGTCAACCTCCTCATCCTATGCCAGTATCTGGATTTCACAGAGAGAGGAGGAAAAAAGTGCAGATGAACCAAAAGAGTTAGATATTACAGATAAGGAAATGAGATCAAGGCAATTGTTCCACCAGGCCTTAAAGGAAATTTGGGCACTATTTTTAGCTTCATTAAATCCTCCAGTACAAACAGTAAATGGTTGCCTTCCTCCCCTGCGATGGTGTTATTGCTAATGTTTTGCCCAATCTGATCTCTACACAAGACATTCATCCCGTATTGCTTGATGGTATGGCACAGCATGTGTCCTTCTGTTTATGTAGAATTTTGCATTAGTCTAATTTTCTTTAAGATTATTCCATGAAATCAGAGAGTAAAAGATCTTCTTGAACTATCAGCTTTACAAGCTTTTTGTATTAGTGCTGGTAGAAAACTGTGTTACTAGAACCTTTAATAATTAACACATGCAAAACTGAAATGTACCTGGAACCTTAGAGGAGGGGGGAAAAAAGTGCACACAGTGTGAAATCTTGCACTCCAAAGTACGTAAAAACAAAGTACATGACAGTCTTTCAGTTAAAAGAAGGTGTGGAGATGGAAATGATTAATATAAAGACCGGCAATCTGCAAGTTCTGAAATCTCTAGCAATCCGCAAGACAGTAAGATGAGGTGCACTCTGTAAATTTAAATTAGGATCATGACTCCAAGTAGTAAGGACAGCGTGAACGAAAACATGTATGAAAGTGTGAAAAGAAAAAAGTTTTTTTAATAAATTGTGACTATGGAAACAGGAAGAGATAAAAACTTGTTACCTCTCTATGAAGACTTCGTTCTCAAAGAGAAAAGGAACTTTGAATGATGAGAGAGGAGAGGAACAGATGGTAGTCATCATTTTCTGTCAAATAACTGCAACACCAAAAGGATGTGCCAGAGTAAACATGTAACAAGAACAATTCTTGCTAGTTCATCTCTCTCTTAATAACAACTAAATATTTAAGTTCTTTCCGGGTTCAAGGGCTTCACCTAGAAAAGTGCACTACCTGTACCCACCAGATTACAGCAATTAACACTCATGACAAAGCAGCCAAGAGGACCAGGTCCTTCAAGTGAGCTTTACTTTTGATTCATAATACACAGCCACTTAACCTGACAGAAGAACTTGTCTTCTGTTAGACAGCAAAGCGTACCCAAGGAACAGATGTGGAGGGCAGCCAGGGCACGCAGAACAAACTGATAGAGCAGTGGTTTCATGTCTTCATTGCAGAGTTCAAAAGAAGAAGGAAAAAAAAAAGACTGCTGTGTGCAGTAAATACAAGATTTGCTTGAGGTAGAGAAAGAACGAGAAAAGAAACATTTGCTCAGCCTTTGCTTGTCTTGTGAATTACACCTAATCATCTCCAACAGAGATGTTTAAAAAAAAAAAGTTGGAGGAACGTCAGAGAAGAGCTCGCTTTTCAGAGAAGAAAACTAGAAAGCAGCTCCTGTTCTTTACCCCAGTAGGATCCCTCCTCCATAAACATGATCCCAGACAACTTCCTCATTTTGGCAAACATCTGAGAAGACAGCATCATACACTATTGAAAAAAGCAACTAACAACGCATGGCTACCACAACTCCCACAAAAATACTCCCAGCCCTGCCAGTCAGAAAGCACTTCATCAATAACAATGTGTTTAAAGGCACAGGAAAACTGGCGATGCCACTTGAAAAAACCACCATAAAACCCAGGTATATTCCAATCACTGCATTGGCCAGTGTGCTGTCAAGCGTGACCAAGTTATTAAAGCAAATGCCATTTTAGAAGTAGATTTTTGTGCTATACTGTTTACGTAAATACCCATTTACACACACAATGAAGCTTTTAATTAAGAATAACGTGCTCAGATGAAGAATCCAGGACTTTTTCAGTAGTTGTATTCAGAAGGGAAAAAAGTATTTCCATCATTAATTACAAGCAGACCAAAGCTGTTCAGAGAGAAGCAAGACGCTCTACTTTCCAAGTGACTTTTCTTTGGGGACTTACACAGTAATTAGAAAACTATTTGCCACGCTTGGAACTTGCACATTAAAGATGACTGCTCTGGTTCTGGGATTGTGCCGTCTGGCCACAAAATTTGAATACTCCAACTATAATACAAGAAACGTGCACAGGAATATGCAAGATAATCAATTCATTTTGCCTAGAGCTATAAGCTATGCTTCACCTACCACCCCCATCCCTGCTTTGCTACTTCTCTCCTGACAAATTACTTGACAAACTATTACTAAAGAAACAAGAATTTCTGGGAGCGTTACCATTCTGGAATTATCACCCCAGACCTCTTCATTTACCTGTTGCAATTACTTAGAACAAACTGGCCATGTATATTCTACTAAGAACTTGTTTCAACAGTGCTTACAGAGAACATCGCTGTTCTCTGTCTAAAACCACTAGGCAAGCGTGAAAGCTTTGCTGAAACCCTAGATAAACAAACAGGCTGAAAACATGGTATTATCCAAGGAAATGAACAAATTCAATAAGTACAGTAGATCAACAAGGTGGGGGGAAAAAAGCCTTTTAAAACGCCTAGTAATCCAAAAGCTATTTTGGGCAATTCATACAGACAAATTGCACGTGGATTCTGGCTGCGCTTGTTATTACCAACTGTGCTCTATTTTGAACCGTTTACCTCAACACTATTATTGCCCCTATGGAAAAAAGAACAAAATTCAGAAGAAATAACAAACAAGCAGAATTTAAGCAAATCATACGCAAGTTTTTATATAGTAATTCAGACCAGAAGAGATGTAGAACAAAGAGTCACAAAACTGACACTGCGCCAGGACCTTCCCCACAAAGACTTCAGCTCTGACAACGATCTAATCCTTGTCCTTGGACAACTTCAACTGCGGATTGATTTTCAAAGCTGCCTAATTGCTTTTGGGCCTATCTCCCATCGATTTCCAGGGCGCATTAGCAATTTGTGCACTCAAGTCTCAGTTTTAGCTTACTTCAGACAGGAGTAATATCCCTGTCAGAGGAGGAGCACAGCATCTCGAGAGAGTAGTGCCAATCAAAATACTAATTCCTGCAATTGTGGCTCTGTCAGTAAATTTGAGACAGTGGCTTCTAAGACTGATCCTATCTGGCGGGTTCACCTACAATAACTAGGCAAGTTCTCAATCTAAATAAATCTATGCTATGGAAATAAGAGAAAGCAGCCTAATTCAACAGGATTGTAAAATTAAGCAATATACTTGATTATGATGTGTTTTAACTGCTGGGAAAAGTCAAAAACCCAACTGAATTCTGACAAACGGAGCCAAGCTTGAGGAGTGAGTCTGCAGATTGCTCAGTTATGCAACAAAATACAGTCGTTAAACTTAAAAAGGTTGTCTTCTCCTCTCTAAAATGAGTGTTCAGCAAAGGGAACGATGTATATGGTACTCGTTCAAACATTTTTCAGGTTTGGCAAATGACCCATAAACAAACAAAAAAAGTTCAATTTCATATCCCCACTTACAGATGAGTTAAACAACCAAACCAAAACCAGACTAAATCATTTATATGCCATCGTTAAAGCCGCTTTCTCTAACTAAACCAAGAAACCTGGCCAGATTCCCAATGAACGCTAAATAAAGTTGTCGTTTCCATCAGTACTGTCAGCAGTAAGGGCAGCTTATCAGGAACCTTATCAGGAACTGGACAAACAACCCTGGCTCCAGCAAGCTCGGGGAATGTCGCATCCACTCTCCCCCTAGAAAAGCCAGTTAGGGCCTCCCTGTTCCTGAAATCAACCCAGAAATCCCCACCCGGCCCACTGCTCCTATTCAGGCTTTAATAATACCCATTGTTAACAGTCTTTTGGCAGGACCAGCTGGCAGGGGGGCACGCGCTCTTTAAAAACAATGGAGCCCACTTTCAGCGGTCCCGTTCCCTGCCTCTCGGTGTTCCGCCTCTGCAGGCTTCGGCAGGAGCCGCCGCACACAGGACAACCTGCAGAAGTCATTGCACCTCCCGCACGGAAAGCCCAGCCGGTGCTCTCGCTGCACGCCCTCCGCCCCCAGCGGGGGATCGCCGTGGCGGCGAGGGCAGAGGCACAGCTCAGCCCCGAGGCAGCCAACTTCTCAAACACTCCTCGCTCCCCGCCCGCCGCGCGGGTCTGCCCGCGGCTTCGGCCGCCGCCCCCGGCCCCGGCGGGCGGCAGGCGGTGGGGACCTGGCCCGGTCAGGCGAGGGGCTGCCCTGCCCGCCCAGCCGCCGCTACGCCAGCGGGGCGAGGCTGAACGGCGCTTTACACGCCGCGGTTGTGTCGTCGGGCGGCCGCGGTAAGGCACAGCCCCACCGCTGAGAGGCTTCGCGCCTCTCCCTGAGGCGAGGGAGCGAGGCCGCGGGCTTCCCCTCGCACCCTCCCGGCAACCGCCCGCCCGGCGCTGTTACCTGTCGCGGCCGCAGCCCGCAGCCGGACCGCGCACGCCTGGCCGCGCCGCCGGGGCCGCCCACCGGGCGAGGGGCACGGTGCGATCAGGTTCCTCCGATCCGCGGCCCTCTGGGAGACGTAGTTCCTGCCGCGGGGGCGGGGAGCGCCGGGCCGCGACCCGGGCCGCAGCGGAGCCCCTCCCGGCTCGCCGCAAGCTGAGCGGCTGCAGACGAGCGAGCAGGCGGCCGCGAAGACTTTATTTACTACCGTTGACGCCGGCCCCAGACAAGGGTCGCCAGCACCTGCCGCCCCCAGCCCCTGGCGGGGCGGGTGGCTCCCTGCCCGCAGCACTGGGGTGCACCGGCCGAAAACTGGGCACTGGGAGCGACGGGACGCACCTGGGCTGCGAAGCACAGCTGGTCACAGAGCGTCACAGGCTTCAGCCCCGCAAACACCGGTTTGTTGTCCCAAAAGCAGGTTCTTGCCCAGTGCACACTGTTGTAATACCAGAATTAGGACACAGCCAGGCAGCAACCGACTCCTGAGTGGCACCACCTGCGACCTTCCTACACCACTCCTCAGCTGAAGTCACCAGCTCTTGCTGCACTGGGGCAGCACTGACTTAAGAGACACACATGCAGACTGCTGCACCTCCCCAGCTACTGTCCTCTGCAGCACCGCTATGTGCTTAACAGCAGGAACGCACTGAGAATGCATGTAACGGGTGCTTTTTCCTTGAACCTGTATGCTCCAAGGCTTGTCTTCCAAACTTGGCTGCAGAGATCAGAGCAAGCCTCAGGTCAAGCTGCAACAACTAGTCCCATAAGTAAGAACGTAACAAGCAACTTGAATTCTTTATTGGCTCTTTGAGGTTTTACCATTCAGTCTCAGTTTTCACCTATCACTTCGCTCCCAGGTTCCAGTCTTACTTTTTTGTAATCTCCACACCGTCCCAATTCTCTTGTTTAGATTGTTGAATAGAAGTCTTAACAGACTTGTGATCACAGATAACAGTTCCTTCCACACCTTTCAACCTCTTCTACCCACTCCTCCCAGTCTGCTCAAGCATTCTTTCGCCCAAGGAGTGTTTGGTGCAGTTCTCATGCTGTTTTGCTGTGAACAGCAGCAGCTGCTAAATTACATGAGTAACCTGTTTTAAAGCACCATGTGCCTGAACTGTTCTAGAAGTAAATCTTGTCTTTTTGTTGTTTTCTTCTTCCACCCCAAGCATGCTGCCTGTGAGTTCTGCTCTTTCTGGGGCACTTAGCTTCACCAACAGCTCCATACTAATTTTCTCAAGGTGCCAGAAGCATCAGTAGCAACTTGTCTTTGTTCTGTAGGACTACAGGGATTTCACAAACATACAAATAGCACTGTGTGGAATTTCATAGTAAAACATAGTAACTTTTATAATAGATGAAAATGCAACTGCATAATGTCTCACTGTCATAGCACTTTATTACAGCTACCAAACAGATGCTGTATTAGACTATTTTAGTTAAGGAAAAATTGCATTTCTTCTATCCTCTATTTGTTACAAAAATACCAACTCCAGCCTCTATAACTTGTTAAAGAAGTAGTCTCATAATTTATCCAGGCTGTCCCATATTCTTAAAACAGGGGTTGTCAGTCACCCAGGAATGCACCTTCTTACCTCCTTAGTGCCTTCCAGTTCTTCTTTTTACGAAGCGGTCAGGGTAGATCAAAGTTCTTGTTGTGGAGGTGTCACTCTTGCATATATGTCTTCCTGTGGATCTTAACCCTCTTAAATTGCCCATGCATTAAATATTAATTTTTCTCTGTGCTTTAACAGTACTAGACGCTTCTGGTTCATGAGTGGGACTCGGGCACCATGGCTGTGGCAGCAGTAAACAGCAATGAGCAAAGTAGTCACCTCAAATAGGAGAACAGAGAAAGACGACATCAGGTTTCGTTGTTTACATGCATGCCTCCTAACTGGAACTGGTTTGGCTCTTTATTGTGAAACTTGTACAACACCCACAGCCTATCAAAGGAAACACAGAGATGCAAACACCACTAAAGCCAAAAAGGCCAGCCATGTCCTGGGATGCACCAGAAACTTATAGGACTACTGGTGTGAGAGGAACTGCAGGGAGTTCTGACAAAGATTCATAGACGCACAGAGGAACTGACGGCAAGAGATGTGGTTGGAGAACAGGTTATCATCTTACAATACAAGGAATGATTTTTAAGAAGACATATTGATGACAAATTATTATGGAGAACCGCTGATACCTAATCATTATGAGCTGTAGACTGGTAGACGGTCATCAGCCAAATAAAATGTCAAGTAGTATACAGTTTGTGTTACAGGAAAGTAAATGATTGCTACAGTCCAGGGAGATACTCCAACACAGAGCCTGAGCTGAAGGATCTTATTTGCTAAAGCCTAAGCCCTCATTTTGATATCCAGAAAAACTATTTCCATATACTATTCTTGGATAAGAAGGTTGGTCACACAGTTTATTATTAGTGCTTCTGTGCCACTGTGTGAGCTGGCACAGGCAGGACACAGGAACAACCACAAAACCATGGATGAAATGCAAAGAGAAAATTTATGAATATTTATTCCTCTTGCGAACCAGGGGATCCCTGAAGCAGCACCTAGGCAGAGGCACGTAAGTGGGGACGCAGGCACCATGGAGCTCAGTCCTGCTCTTTTTGCTGGGGTTTCAGGGATTTGCGCAGGTGTAGTTTACCACTGTGCTTTGATCTTTCCCACAGCAGGGCAGGAATCTCAAGCATGTTCGATAAGGTGCCTCTAAGTCTGTCGCAGGCCTATGTTATTGAAACACAGATGTTCTACTTGTCCAACACACAAGGCTAAACAAAAATTAGTACGATATACATGTTTTTCTGCACCTCAGTTGCAGGTCACTTGAGTGTGTTTACAGTCCTCGCCACCAATCTTTCCCCACTAACACCTACACATGTGACAACGCAGAACCTCCCTCTGCCAAAGCTCAGATAGGAGAACAAAGTCCTCTACTAACATCCACAAGTAGAACAATCCTCTTCCCCCAAGCCAACCAAAAAGTCACCATGATCAACTACATAGAGGAAAATAAGATCTTCAAGATCTAAAGAGAAAAAATTAAGCTTGAAACAAATCAGAAACAAGAAAATAAGGAAGCTTAATACAGAAGTCAAAAAAATGAGGAAAGAAAACACCCTTCTCTGTGGAAGCACAACAGTCCATTCTCACCACCAGTGTGATCATACCCAGTAGGTGTTTCAAGTATTTGTGTTTCAAGGATTGGCCACCTGGATGTATTCTGGAGGCACCTTAAGAATTTATTGGTGTGGAGCTACTGCACACTGAACCGTTAGTACTGCAGCCACATTCACCTTTCAGCGTGCTGATCTCTTCTAGACCCCTGCCCAACATCAGCACTTTAAGAACGTTAGGAATTACAACACAGTTTTATAAATCCACGGTATAATCTTCACCTTGTATCGTGTGTCCATTTCTGGTTACTCCATCTGAAAGGCTACCAGGGTGTTACAGACCTTTAGGGAGAATATAATCTACAATCTTTAGTGCCCGAGTTTCTGCACCGTCCACGTGAACTAGAACGATACAGAAGCAAATTCAGACATGTCTAGTTTTTAGGAAAATATTGTATGGCATGTATATTAGAGAACATTTAATGGGACAGACAGGAGGTTTTTACGAGCAAGTAAGGGAAATTACAAGGCACAAGTTTTTTGGGCTGTGGTCCCAGGGCAGCCTAAGTCGACCTAACTGCTGGCTCTTTTGCTCCCATAGTTCTCCTCACTCCAGTTGGGAGCTCTTGACCCCTCCATTTCACACGCTCATTTGACCTTCTGTGAAGCCATCTCAGCACACTAACCGGGCAGAATACCAAACCAGCAGCTCTCCAAGAACATTAAGGAGCTTTTGGATGCACTGGTAAGTGGAAATGGTTCGGCTGAGGCTCTGAGGCGCGCTAGAATCAGTCCCACAGAGGCAACAGGGGTAAGCAGCCAGCTATTACATTGACCCGGGCTGGTGTGGAATCCCAGTCTTCACACATTTATTAGGAGATCAACAGGGAATACTGCTGCAGTGGTTAAGAAGCTATTTGCAAGGCAGCTGTTTGCTCTGTTAAAAACCTGGTTGGTTATTTCCCTGTTTAAAGAGAGTCACGCGTTATGTGGGTCTGCTGTGTGACCAGCACAGAGAAGGTTTGCCTCTGGGCATAAACAAACAATCTCGGGTGAATAATCCTGTTTATTTCTTTGGTTACTGCCTCCAGCCATACAGTAGCACTGGCACAGCAAATGTGTTTAAGAAAAAATTAAATAAAAAACCCGCAGCTGTCAATCACTCACTGAAAAGGTCAGATTCCTTCCTGCACCCAGATTTAAAAGGTATCTTTTATGGCAGTTTAAAGTAAGACATTGACTTTCACATGGACATGTCTGAGGCATTATTTCATCCTCCTGCCTGCCCAATCCTTAAAGGAGCGGATGCCTTTGGGAGGTAACATCTTTAAGCCATACACACAGTTTGCCAGAGCTCATTTGTCAGTGCCCTGCGGCAAGCCTTTCATCTTTGAGCTGCATAATGATAGCAGAGCTGTATTATAGATGGCTGTATTTACATGCATGAGCAATCCAGTTAAAAACATATTTTTGCTAGCCAATGTGAAAAACGAATTCTCATTTGCTCACTACCAGCCAGCAAAGCCATTCAGTAGGTGTCCAGAAAAGTCAACCTCCCCCCTCCAAGAAACCAGTCTTACAATTCTTGCTGTAAACACATGCCTAAACTCAGGAAAATTCTGCTCAGTAGAAGCAGAACAATGTAGGTTAGTCCTTTTATGAACAAATACCTCTTCTAGACAAAAAAATGCACCTAACATGCCAACACATCTTAAAAGGAAATAAAAAACCCCAATCTCTTCCAGACCCTCTCCTAGACCTCTCGGTATGACTGATATTTTAAATTCTAACAAAATGACTACAAATCACTACAAAAAAGGGGTCAGAAGAATGTAAGCACAAGCTCAAAACTTGCTTCAAAACCAAAGCAAAATGTACTCAAGAGCTGGCCTTGATTTAAATAGAAAACACTTTCATCAACACCAACATTCCAGTTTCAGAGAAACACTGTGTTCTTACAGTCTCAACATCCACACCCCCTAGGAACCGTCTGTGTGGGAGTGCTAACAAGTTAAACACACGGGTCCATTCTAGAAGACTGGGCATTTCCACGTAAGAGCACTCGGAGGTGGCACTCATGACTTAAGATGTTTTTGAATGGCAGAAAATAATTGCGTTCCCATTACAGGCCTATGAGAACACGCATGTCTAACTAACTTTGGCACTAGAAAACAAGCACGTACCTTCACCAGAAACAAAGACCAGGTTCTGCAGCAGGGCCTGTACTTGCATGAAGGCAGTTAACTCCGCTATCTCACTGTGACCGTGTTTTCATTGGCTTAGTTCCCACAATCTGCAGTTTTACATGGTCCACTTTAAGCCCAGATTCTCCAGAAAGCATTCAGTCTGTTGGAACACCTACAGGACCTACACAAGCTTGTGTAATAAGCAGGGTTAGAAAACTACTATGCTTTGTATTCTGCTGAGTAAGTAATCTGCTTCTCAAATACTGTGGCATCATTCTCATCTCAAAAATGACACTTCTACAGACTAAAAAGCCCACATCTGCCTTCAGTGCATAATAATTCAAATTAAATACTTCAGCCCAGCATAAAGGTGGGGAGGTTTATTGGGAAGCCAGTCTAAAGAGTCTGCTTATTGTAGAAGTAGTAAAAGATGAAAGGCATGGTTTTATGTCATCCCCAGCAACAAAGACAACTCAACTCTTGCTTGTGTTTAAATACCAGCCCTTGAACTCTCAAAGCCTTTATAAAAGATCAAAACTTTATAAACAAACAGGTGTGTTATCTCGAGTCATGCAACATCCACCTTTAAAGTGGTATCAACTTTTCAGAAGACACCCCCATGCCTTAAAAAGCAAATTACGATTCACTTAAGCAAAAAAACTAGATACAGTTCTTCACAGACTAGTTTCCTTTAAAAAAAAGCAAGGATCTTTTACAGTGGTTATCTAACAAGACTCCTTAGATACGCTTCGCTTCACCAAAACAGCTTTGTTTCAGGCAATTAGATCTAAAAGTTACCTCAGCATGGAGCATTGTACAAAGAATATTGTTTTCAGCTCAGCTCCTACTCCCTAAGGTCACCCACTAATGCTCACAGACTCTTGAAGGAAATTGGACTTGTGCAGAATCTGCAGTCTAGATGAGAGCAAGTTATACAGGAAGCACACAAATTCATTTAAAAGGTGGTTACAGGTTCATTTCTGTGTTGTAGTTTTATCTTCCCATAAGCCAGAAGTGAAAGAAGCACAAGTGCTTTGGGGGACAACAGCGTGTTACTATCCTTAACTTAAGGTGAATGAAGTGAGAGGGTTTGTTCTGCCAATACTGAGCAGGCTAACACACCTTCCAGGTGACGTAATCCTTTAAGATTAGCTTATGGTAATAAGTGATCATCTAAGTTTTACTGGCTGCATCTGGCAGAAACTAGGGTTTCTTCGCCTTCATTGTAGCAAAATGTTGAGCATTACCCACTTTTATACTGCAGGAAGGAACTTACTGAGATGAAATATAATTATTTTGACAAGTTACAACATTTTTAAAAGCACCTGCTTGGCTTCAGTTCCATTTCCCATTTTGACACTCAGGCACCAAAGCATTCAATTTTCCAGAATAAACCTGTCACTCTTAAAAGTGTTAGGTCAGGACTTTAGTGGAAACAAAGGCCTCTTTCATAAGGATCTCTGAAACAAAAGACCCATGACCAAAATTCTCACTTCTACAGATAGTTTAAGGATCTTCCTGCAATCCAGAATACACTTACAGAATGTGCATAATACAGAGCAGCTCAGGGATAAAACCCCTAAGGGAAAACACAAGTGTAGCTGCACGCAAGAGAGAGCTCAGACACAAGGTCAGCTTAAGTGCTGTGCACAAAGGAAGAACTGAAATCAAGACCCTGCACGGAGAATCCAGGAAGTGAGAACACCAGAAAACCAGAGTGAATTCCATGGGTGAAACTAATCCGATTTCCTTGTGCAATAACAAAACCCCCATTCTTTATTAAACTGTTCTCACAAAACAGAACAATAACTGAAGATAACTAACATGCAGCAACAAAATTAGCTATAGCAAGGGGGGACAACATCCTGATTTTTTAACCATGACGCTTCTCCAGCAAAGGTTACCTGTCTGTAGCCACAGAATTTGCCTGCCTGCTCCTGCGCTGCCTGTTTGCAGCCTGTAACAGGCACAAACTCCCACCTGGTGAGGAGAAGCGTTTGCTGACACGCTGGGTTGCCAAATCCAACTTTCCCCTGCAATGCATTCAATCGCCCCTTTGGTGCAGCAGCCATGTTAAGCGGATTTTTTTCATCCCATTCTGGTGGACACATTCAAGTAGTTGGCAATAGGATGGACTAACTCTCTGAAAGTTTGTTAGAAAGCCATCAGTACCTATGCACATACACACACTCTCAACAAAACTAGAAGCATGAAAAAGCAGAGCTTTGCGTTCACAGCTTTTCTGCTACCCCATGAACACAGTACTCAGGCTGCTGCAAATTCCAGGAAAGAGTCCAGCTTTCGGAAACTTCTTTAGAAAAAGACCGGTTCTTTCTAAGCAGTAGCTTTATCAGTATTCTTGTGATTTGACTGCACTGAACTGCCCTAGTTTTATTGCGAGTATATGGAGAACAAGCTTAACGACACACTTCCTTATGGTTTTACAAAAATAATTTGACTTTAGAAAACTAGAAATCCATTTCCTTGCCTCTTTCACTTGAAAATTGCTACTCTAATGTATTACTGTAATTGCCCCCCTCTAAAACCTGCTTAAGTAATATAGGTTAAGCCTTTCAGCCACTTAGTACACCAGGGCTGTTGACCGTCTCTCTCTTTACTTTTCTCCTCCATGCACAGGCAAATACCACTCAAGCCTTTCTATACCTCAGCTCCATGCCAAAACAATTTATAACAGATGTTCAAAAATTACACTAAAATAGCTGCAGCCCTTTCACCTGCCAATTTAACAGCTTAAATCTTCACTTTCATGACTTTGTGTAGCAACCATTCACACCACAGAACAGTGCTTTAGACAAAAAATTGGTTTAACTGCTTAATGTACTATATTGTAAATACTAAGAAAATAATTCGGAACATCAAGGAAAATATTCAGCATTACAGTATCTTTTTAAACTAAGAACAAAGTTTAGCCTTTTCTCTGTATTTATTTGGATTTCAAAAGCCAATACAAATAGAAAAATGTTACAGACATACCAGTCACCCCTGTAGACTACAATGTGAGTAGTCACTGGGAATTTAGCACTGCAGGATTTTCCAACACAATATGCAACATTGTATGTTCAGTTGGAAGGGTACTCTAATGCAATATTCAAGCCTGTTTTTCCTTTCCTGAGCCCTTGGCAAATGTGGGAACTCCACTGCTTCTGAGTAGCTCAATTATTGTTATGTGACAGCAGGTAGCCATTTAAGTAGATTGTTTTGTTATATATAAATGCCCACTACAGACAGGACTTTGTATGGCTGTGCTTTACTTTCCCAGCTAGGTTTAACCCAAAACATTAGACCCGGGAAAGCCTAGTTATACCAATAGTATAATTACATTAAAATATTTTTCTGGTTTTAAGTACACAAGATCTAGTCAAAGCAAGCATCAATTTCAGCTACCAGGTTTTCAAGGAAAAAGCCTTTGCAAAACCTGATTAAGGCTTCCACCACCCTACCAGAGGTAACAATGAGAAACAAGTCTAAGCCACAGGAGCATCAGTCTATTTTTGACAGTGGCATTTAAGTGTTTATTAAGCTGGTTTTCATCCATTTATTCAGCTGGCTGACATCCATCTGCCACATGTTAACATTTGAAAACACACGGTTAATGAGCTGCTAAAATAAGGAATCCTGATAGTGTTTCGCTGCATTTTTTTCTATCAACATAACAGGCAAGAGTTTCTAGAATCTGTCTTGCTGATATACTTCAACTCTGCCTGAAGCAAGGATTGGAAAAGGTACCCCTGCTAGTATAAAATAGTTCAAGTATGGAAACAAGCCACTGAGTATTTTTTAATAACAGTATTTGCATTAACTGAAAAGGAACTCCCAGTTTCTCACCAATCTCTAGCAATATTCAAGCAAAGTTTTACTTTAGTTTTTAAAATACAGAAGTTTAACTATTTAGCCAATATAACAGGTCCACAAACTGCATCACAGGTAAAGTTGCACAGCTTATGACCAGGATCAGTACTAAAAGCTAAAATCTTGCTAGTGACAGTGCTAATACAAATCGGCAATTTTAACATTTCCGTTCAGAAAACATCCATTCTTCTAAACCCCACTGATGTAGATAATTTATGTAAATATTTATTAGATCCAGTCATCATGCTACAGTATTAGTCAGGTTAATAAACCCTCTCATGGTGAGAATACACCAGCATAAGGAATGAACACAATGAAATCTTTATGAAATTTTGCAGTAACTTCCCAGAAATACGCTTGTGGCCCATCAAATTCAGACTGAAGTACTGTAGATCTAAAATATTTACTTGTCATTTTAGCATACCTAATGTGTAAGAATAGTTTCTTGTTTGATTCCCAAAAATAAATATAAGCTTTCAACCGAAAGCATTTATTTTCCTAGTCTTCCAAAGCAGAGTCTGGGGCAGAGTGGGGGAATGCTTCAGACTTGTCATCAGTCCACTTCAGTACATAAAAGCATCTCCTGTCCCAGTATTTGTTCAAATCCAAGAGATATTTTCTTCCAGTGAAATATGACCGGAGAACTCATTTTATTTTCAGCAATTCAGTCTGTTTCCATGGCAGCACTGCGGGATTCCTTAGCCACCATGAGTCGCATTAGCTGACTGTGGAATTTCTCAATCTTCTTTACGTCTTGCGCCTGGTCTGTTCTATACAGCAAACACTGTAAGAGAAAGTTGCTTAATATCAGATTTCGCTTGAACTGTTCTTATCCTGTTTACAGTCACAATGTGTCTGTGCTTGGAACACACAAAATAAGGTAGGTACTTAACAACATGCCATGAATGAACATTTACCATGAGGCAGCACCAACACACATCTACCCTGTTTTGAAATACACACACATCTGTGTTTACATTTAAGTTTCCCTGAAAGGCTCAAGTTTTCCATTTTGAAAATAGAGAAGCTCAGGATTTATCCTAGTTTCTTCTCTCTCGAAAAAGGTGCTAAAACTTGGAGTTTAAAGCTCTCTTTAAAGACACTCCTGTTTGTGTTGTCTAAAATTAGAACCAGACTTTAAACCTGAAATTACATTCCTATTCTCTGTATTCTGAAAGTTTATTTTGCCTTTCACAGTCCTTAATGTTACACTGCCAGTGACAAAAAATCAGTTCATTTTATTAACTGATCCCCTCCCCCAAGCAAAATCTGTTTCTAAGACAGTCCTAAAGAAGGAACATAGCATCTGATAAAGATAGAAAGGAAACCCTTCACGTGACAAGCCTGTAAATGCAAAAAGAACAAGATTAATATGCCAGTGACTTACCACAGAAAGACCCCTTGAGTTTAGTAGTTGGTTTTTTTTTTTTTCCCCAGTCTAAGTAATTCCTTACACCTGTACAGCACAAATATGACTGCCCAGGCTGATTTAACAATTAAAAAACCCAGAATGCTCCATTCCTCAGTGCTGTCAACACAGCAACTATTGTCAGCATTAAATTCCTATTTTAATTCAGAGACAAAGAGCAGAAAAGCTTTTTTTCCTTCAGCTATATTAGTTCTACAGATGGAGCATCAAGGAAAACTTCCTGCCTTTAGAACAACCAACCAACCAACCCCCTGCCCCCCACTCCAGTGTAACAGCTTTCCATGACTGGAAGCAGGTAAGAAGGGCTGTAACTGGAAAGAGTTCACATTTGTGAATTACCTGGCTCCAACTTCTCCTATAGCACATTTCAGTGAAGGTGCTCTTCACTTCCCCCTGTCATCAGTGCCCCATACCCAACATCTCACCCACATTAAGCCCTGTTATCCTATCAAGAAGTGTCACTACTGGAGTTTCCCATCTCTCCCTGGTATTGGAAATGCCAGACTACTCTTCCTGGAAAGAAGAAATCTGAGTTTTTCCAGGTCTAAAGGCAGGAGAAGGGCAGACTACCGTTGCTTGCTCTCGACTGCAGAAAAACCACAACCTGGCTATAACGTCACTAGCACCAAGACCCTGTCGCTGGAGTGCACATCAGCATCCATACACTGATGCATGCTGATGACTTGTACCTGCTCATGTCCTAACCCCATCCATCTCACATCCTAACCCCTCCCATGCTTCCAAGCACCCTCCCAGACTATTTAGAACAAGGGCAAGCGGTGCAGCTGCTCCATTTCCTTGTACAGCAGCCCTTGGAAGGACACTGCAGAATTCAGTGTTGTGCATCTTTTCCACAGTTTTTACTGAATGCATAACTGAGCCATCACAGTATTTCAGAAAATGGGATCTCTGAGCTGCAAGTGAATCTTGTCATTCAGTCTCATAATCCACTGTCTCACAATCACAAAGGAGCTTAACCTATGGTTAGAAGTTGTCACCACTCTGAGCAAGTAAAAAGGACCACACTCACACTAGTAAACACATCTCTTTGAAGATGCTCCTGAAACGCTTCAGCAGAAGCTACCAATGTCATTCTGTGAAGCACTTTCAGATAGAGAGGGTCGAAGATTTTTCTAGTGCTTGTTTTCCTTGTTTTCATAGAATCCTGAAATAATTACGTTGACACTATAAAAAACACTGAAGCATTAGAACTTTTCTGGGACTGCGCAGAGTCAAGGTCAGTCACAGACACAGCAACTTGGGAAGGCTGAGCACGAGTTTTTAGAAAACTGCCAGGAACACTCATGGCAATGGCTAAGAGCTCCCAAGCTGACTGACAGCAAAATGCAAGTGAGAGAGGTACAATAAGCCCTGAAATGGGAATTTATTCTGTACTTACAGCTACATCATCTGTTACTTTGATACAGAGGTTCCCATCACAATGTCGATATTTGAGAACGACCCGCACCTGAAATGACAAACATTTTAAGAATTAATATCTATAGCTAATGATTCTCAGAATATATCTGAAGGAAATCTGCCCAAATTCAGACTACCTTTTATTATAATTATGCACTGCTTCACATTTTCACTACCTCTGTGGTGGTCCTCAGCTCTGGTGGCCACTAATCCTACAGCCAGATGGTGTGGAAGTTGAACCATCACTTTTCCTTGCCTAACATCTTAAACTGGTATTATTGCAGCATCAGGAAGCTTAACATTGGGCATGTTCAAAACCACTGTAAGAACAGCAGTGGCAGTTGCAGAGACCTCACTGTCAGGTAAGACAAATTAAGAGTTATGTCAATACAAGACATCCCCTTGCCATATATCACACTTCAGAAAAACTAACTGGAAGCTTTTGTTTATAAACTTGAAATATTTTTAAAAAACATACAGTTCTACGTAAAGACTTGAAAGGGATTAACTGAGAGGGGCAAGCTCAACACTACTACTTTTTTCTTCTATGGTACCTAAACTGTTATGTAAAAAAAGGTCACATTTCCAGTCACTATGGTTATTTCAATAGCTGCACTGCAGCCTGCAGAGTTGAAGTGTTCTGATGTTTTTGCAAGTGGAAAGGGAAGATACAAAGAACAACACTTTAGAGTAATTAACATCAGAGTCCCTCTGGACTCTCAAATCACCATAGTTCTCAAAGCCACAGTGATAAAAAGTCAACATCCTCAGCAACTGACTGAGCATTAAATGCTACCTCCAGAATGCAGAGCTGGTCACAGAGACTTTGCATCTATTGTTTCTAGCTTCAGCTAGCATCAGTAACTAGAAACAAAGCAAGGTGTCCTTTTGAGAACATTCTGAACTCGTGCTATAAACAGGTCTTTGTTGTACAGTGACCTGTGCTAACGGTCCACAGCCTCCTTGACTACAAAATACATCTTGAAATTCCTGCTCCAAGATGGATCTCATCACAGATTTATCCTCCCCGTTTTAACAAACTGTCATCTTCTGACCACAACAGCTGCGTCACAGCACATCTCTCGGCTAAGCAGGCCCAAAAAGCACACGAGAGGCTGCCACCAGCAGCAGGCATAAGGTAACTTGCTCCCGCAGAAGGCAAGACCACTCACTAACTAGCCTCACAAGCCCACAAGAACATACACTCATCTCCCAGAATTCTTCCTTCAGATTCCTGACAAGCCCAGTTACATTCAAAAGCTCCTCTGGCTAGTTCCCTGGCAAATTAAAAGAAGGGTACTCATGTTGGGACTCTGGGGACAATATAAATGCCTTCTTCAATAGACGAGTTTATTGCCACAGATGGGCAGAGATTGCCTTTGAAGGCTGCTTCATAAAAGGGGAAAAGCAACTCCTGACGGCAGTGACATCCCTCCTCTTTCATTTAATTGAATGTTACAGAGCATAAGAAGGTAAAAGAGAATAATTTTATTATCAACAGATAGGTGGAAATTGCATATGAAGAGGTCACCTATGCTACTTAAAGGCAGATGTGAGACATTACTTCTGAAGGTTCTTCCACATCCCCTGTTTTTGGTGAAGAAAACTAGGCCTATTTTACTGAAGTTTTCTCAGGCATGAGTTCCACGTTACCCTTTGTCCTGCTTTTTGACTGAATTATGCTGCTTTTTGTAAAGACTGAAGTTACTTTTTAACATTTACACAAACTATACTCCTGAAAAAGTTACCAGAAACAAAAAGTTGTCATATACCAAGAAGTTAATTCCTAGAGCAATTACTCTTTAGGAGGCAAACACCTCTCAGTCTGAAAAGACACTACAGATAGCACCACAATGCAAAAGTTAATGATTTATTTTATTTTAGGAAAACAAATGCAAATGATAGTCTTAAATGCTATAAACTCATAAAATAAACCAATTCTCGAAACACTCTTAATTCAGCAGAACTCCTAAACTCGGTTTCTAACACAGATAGATTGTAAATAATTACAAGGTCTCTGAAGTTCTCGACGTTCATACCCATCATTGATAACAACACCCGAAACACTGTCTCCTATATACGTTTTTGGAGAAAATGTACGTGTTAAAGGAGAACTTCCTTCCGTTTCGTGGAAATGGAAGGTCAAGTGCGACACCAGTGAGTAACTCCCTTCCATGCTCCTGCTTCTTGCCTCCCCCGCGCAGGCCACCAGAACTGCACCTCGAGAAACTCTTCCAGGAGGTTACAGGCCGCCGCGCACGGCCGGGGCCGCCTTCGGGAGCGCTGCTCCCGGCGGGGGCGGACAGCTGCAGACCCAGCCAGACGCCGCAGCAGACTCCACGGCCCGGCTGACACGCATCCTCCCCGGGAGGCCGCACCGCCCGGCTCCACAGCGGGCTCCAGGGCCCGCCGGGGCTCAGGGGACCACCTGCCTCCCCGGGCGGGCAGAGAACAGAAAGAGAGAGCGCTGGAGCCACCAAGCTGCCCTCGCCCGCCGCCTCACCCAGAGCCGCTCATGCCCAGGCCTACCGCCGCCATCTGGGCGCTCCTCCCGCCCACTCCCGAGGCCTCTCGGCCCGGCCCCCACCCCACCTTCATGGGGTCGGCGAGGTAGAGCTTCTCAGCAGCGCGCGTGAACTCCTCCCAGGCCTGGTAATGCGGCATGGCGGGGCCGGCCCGGCGCCGTGCTCCGCTCCCCGCCGCCGGCGGCAAGATGGCGCCGAAGGCGGGCGCTACGTCACTGCAAGCAGGCACCTCCCATTGGTCGGCAGGAAACTGTCGCCCAATCGCGAAGCGCATGACTCAGAGGTTCGGGGCCCGCCAACGGGCGCAGGGAAGGGAGCGCGGCGGGCGGCGCGGTTGCCACAGCGACCCCGTCAGGCGCGGGGGTGCCGCCAGACGCCTCCCCGCCCACAGCGGCAGTGAGAGCTCCATTGGTGGCTGTGCTAACGCATCGACGCGGCGCGAGCTCACAGCTCTCTGGGCGTCCCGCGTTCGAGCCCCGCCGCCGGCAGAGAGGCAGGCCGCTCACCTGGGGTTGGGCGCTCCGTGGGGGGCGGCCGCTGCAGGGCTCTGCCAGGCCAAGTGCGGGCCGGCTTTGCGTCAGTCTCCTAGTCTGAGGTCTACGGGAGGCGTGGGCGCGGGTGGGGGAGCGTGGGGGCGAGAGGCCTGGCCTGGCCTGGCGGGCCCGGCGGGAGGTGAGGCCAGGGCTGGCCTGGGCCCAGGCCAGGCTTGCAGCGGGCTGTAAGCGTGCGATTAGCTCGGCTGGCTTCTACAACTGAATCTAGCCCAGGTTTTCCCAGGCTGGAAGGTCCTTTGTTAAGCTGGAAATTGCCTCCGTGTTGTACAGAAAGGGTATTTAGGAACACCTCGTTGGCTTCTCTGGTCTGCCGTGCAGCCGCAGTCATTTCAGAGGGGTGCTGAGCAGGGCTGGGCACTGGAAGTAAGGCTGCTGGTTTCAGAAAGAGACTGAAAGTTAGGAAATCACAAAGATCTTGGGGAACCCTCCTTTCCGAATATATGTGTATAAAGCATTTACATAAAACTGTCTAAAATAAATTTCAAAAGAGAAATGAGAGGGGAAAAAAAAATCCCTTTTTTCTCCTGTTACATTTTAAAATCCCATTTCTTGAAGTGACCTGTGATTTTTCTTCCTTAATTGCACAAAGATTGTAGCCAGCCACAGTGCTAAGCTCTGACCATGTTGCACAGTTTGTGTAATGCTGCAATTACAATGACCATGTAAAAATTGCAATCCTCTATTCTCTATTTCAGAAATAGAAAACCCAGAAGCTCCTGATAATGACTCATAACTTCAAATTAGTTTTGCTACTAACAGTGTGGCCAAATAAACTGGAAAGATTAGGGCAGATCTGCGTGTAAGGGGACAAATTATGTAGGCTGTTCCAGTCTCCACTAGCAACATGGGGAAATACTAGTTGTGGTTTTTTTGACCACAAAAGGCATAATAGGCACAAGGGAGAATGAAGAAACACGGCATAGAAATAAAAGGGTGGATGGGAGGCAAGGGGAGAAAAACTAGAATGAATTTCACTGAGTCAGTAAAGCAGAAAATAATTGTTACTGTGGGGATCCGCTCTTTCAGTCTGCAGTGATTAGACTGCCAAACTTTAATATATCGCAACTTGTGGGTGTTATGTGGTCTAAACAATTCTTTTAAAGGGCTTTGCACCAATGAGCGGAGGCTATGAATAGTGGAAAAACTTAAGATTTTTTTTTTTTTCTTTCCAGAACTGCTCACGGAGTTTAGGTGCTGCTGTGTCTAGGAACTCGAGCTTCAGAAATGTAAGAGTTGTCTTTCAGAGAGGCTGATAGTCAACAGCTCTGATTAAACGTGTTAGATGTGTTGACAGAGCCTAAAGCAATTATCCTAAACCCAGAACCTAAGCTGGAGGGAGTGCTTCTTCACTCTCAGGTGTTGGGTAGCCGTTTATTACAGCAGAACAGGAACTGCTTTCAGTAGTGTTTTACAGACATGTAGGGGATGAAAATGAAAGGTGTGGGCAGCACAAACCCCATAACACAGATAACATTTCACAGAACCATTGCTCACCAAATTTGGATCGAGGTTTTCAAGTGGAACGTGGATATTTTCTTTCTGAAGGAAGAGTGCCTGTTTTGGTCTGTCCAGTCAGAAGCACCTTGGGGTTGCTTTTCAGAGGATTTTAATTTTGACTCAATTGTTCAGGATCTTTTATGTGGTTTTTTGACATAAGAGCTGTCTTAGGAGCTTGCCAATGGCCAGTCATTATCCCTGTAATTCACGGTTTCTGCAGTTGAGCTAATGCAACAGAGAAGATTAGGAAACAAATCCATTTTGGTAATTCTTTTTCCTTAACCCAGGTGATGTCAGTAATCCATTTTAGGGTGCACCTTCTAAAACTATTGTATTTGCACAACTTTGGAGGTGACAAACTGCAGCAGCCAGGGTAAAGAAGAGAGAGGGATTTTGAAACTGGTCTTACCTCTGAAGAAAGTGTGATGTGTCACTATGACAGTTATGTACAGCCTGATACATGATTCTGCATAGCCTGTTCCTGGCTGCAGATCTTCAGGATTTCGTCTTCCCTGCCACCACCCCCACCCCCCATGGCCCTGTGTTTGTGCTGCCACAGCTGTTTGTCACTCTGTGCTGGGGATCAAACCAATGCTTGGATTAAAAACAGAACCACTTTTAGTAACACTTTTTTTTTTAGGCAAGATCAGTTCATATTTCCAGTTTACTCTGTGGCCTGACGTACCATTGTGCTGACACAGCTGTTGAAAATGTGCTTTTTTGGTGGCGAGACAGGCTATGGGAATTCCTACTGTTTTTGCTGGCTTGCCACCAAAAATGGGGGGCTCTATGTGAAACCAGCCCCCCAGCTCCCCTGAAAGCAATGTCAGGTGCTAAAATCTCGGCAATTGAAAAGGGAGGCTATTTCTGAGCCTCAGGGAATGTCTAACTATAGTTAGTGCACTGCTTCGCTCTGTTGTTCTCCTCTTGCTTGGAGAACAGAACATTTTCTTGACATGTTTGAAAAGTGACTTAGACCACTGCAGTTATTCAGCTGTAAGTTGAGCTTGATATATGCCCAAAACTGTATTTTTGAAGTGAGTTCCAGTGAATGCAGTAATAGGAGAAATCTTTCAATGGGCTTTTTGTTTAGTGAAATAAAGTGAACAGTTGTTTATCACTGTGTGGAGTGCTTGGTATCCAGCCAATAATAATTTAGTAGTTAGTAAGAATTCTGCTGAAACAGACACACTTATCTTGCTTTCTTTCCTTGAGTTCCTGCATTCTTCCATGCAAGAAATCATTCCAGTGGTCTTAATGGCCATTCCATCACTTGTAAGTGAAATCTGGAATGCTATAAAACCTCATTTACCCTTTCCTCAGTCTCTCCTTGTATATCTTCGCTATATTCCCCAGACCACCTTAGATAATGTCTTTTTTTTTTTTGGTTAGCTTGACTTTAAGGCCATTAAAAGCTATGAAGCAATAACGTAAGTACTTGTGTGATGAAGATTTTTCATGTGTTTTTTCCTCAGGCCTTTTCCCCTCATCCAACCTGTGTATACATGATTAATGATCTCTCTTTGATCAAGATTCTACATGCATTGCCACTGCAAGTTCTGCTTTGTATACTTGTGTTGAGGCACCTGGATTCCACATGGTAATTTCTTCAGCTTTTATCTAGTGTCTTTCTTTGCATAAATGACAAACTGAAAGAAAACAGTAGAAAAAGACCTTGCATTGTATCTTAAAATGTCATTGACAGAGATCTTGAGTTCTTGCAACTGCTACAAAGTTCATGCAAGTTGCAGCTGCTCAGCATCACTCAAGGTTATATATTTGGTTTCCTGTTCTTCACATTAATGCTTTTATTCAATCTGAAGCAGGTGCCATATTCTTATTTGCCAATGTGTTTTTCTTTTCTGGATAAGGAATTCAGATAGGAGTATTAAATTAATTGAAATAGTTATCTGTCACCATGACATACTATTGGTGGGTAAAACAAGCTGGTCTTTCCAGCTAAAAGAAGCTTTGTATAGAACACTTCGCATTATCATGCTAAATTATGGATTTGATGGGAAACAATAGGACCAACTCTATCTCAGTTATGCTGCTGTAAATCCAGAGTCATTCCATTTATTTCAGTGGATTTTTTTTTTAATCTGTAACAGTTTAATTAAGAGGAGACTTTGGTGCTGAGATGATAATGCTGTTCTTGGACCAGGAGCAGGATAAAGTTGGTGGTGCTGAGAGGATAATCCTGTTCTTGGACCAGGAGCAACATAAAGTCAGTGCAGTTATACAGGTCTAAAAGAGTGTTAATGAGGAGTTAGTTACAAGGCAATTATTGCTGCCAGGAATGCTTAATGCTTAAAGAAGAAGATACAGTCACTTCTCTCAAAATGGCTTCATCCCAGCCCTCAGTAAAGTTAAGGACAAGGCATGAGCATGGTGATTATACATTCCATTCTTGTGTGTGTATGGTCTAAAACAGCTTGGGATTTGTGCTGATGCAAACTGCAATCACACGGGATTTTTTGGTTTGGGGTTTTTTTTTTCTGAAAGGGCATTTATGTGCATAAGGAGGCAGCTAGATCTTGAGTACAGTAAGATCCAAGGACTTTGACAACTCACTGGCTCCTGAATCTCAGTACCCATGAGAACTGAGTCTGCAGTCAGAAGCAGTTTGTGCTCCTGGACGTGTTACAACATGCTAAACCAAGCCAGGTTTTCACTCCACAGCTCCTGAAGGAGCACATAACATACTGCTCCTTTCTGTGGGTTTTATGTTTTGAACAGCTTGGCTAATGGTTTTGCCAGTCTGAGCCATATATAGTTAATTACATGAATGCTAATTTTCTATTCCTTTTGCACACAAGCATCTTATCAAGTGATTCAGGCTCATGCTGTCCTAACAGGATAATTAAATATTGGTGTCACTTGGTTATTAAAATACAGTTCATGACAATTAAGGCTGTATATGGACAGCAGGATTCTGAGCCCCTGTCCTGGTGCCTGTCCCAGCCAAGTCACAACTTCAAGACAGGATGAGACCTGGGTGCATGTTCCTATGCCTGTTCCTTTACCCCAGTGCCTGTGAAAGGAAACACACTCCAAACACGTCTCTGACAGGGGCCACTTGCAGCCTTGGGTGCACTGTGATCCACACATGCCATACATTTCAGCCATAACCCTCCCCAAGGTAGCAGGGTTTCCTACTTTGCTTTAACCATTAGTAACAACCCTGTCATTTAATATGGTGTAATCTAATCCTACTGTATGTTAGGGAGTTGATATATGTGCATGTCAATAGCCATTACACTAGCAAGAGAGCTGTCCCTACTTGTGGCCATGTTGTCAGCCTGGCGTTAACAGAAACTGCCCTTTCGTTTTTCAATGCTGTTCTGACAGCGTTCTTGTTAAGCTGTTTGCTGTTGATAGCTAGAAAGATGCATCTCTTCCTGCTAAGCGGTCAGTTTAGTCCCTTCAGCATAATAACATATTCAAATTAATGTTCTGTCATGCAAGAGACATATGTTCAAGAGCAGACTCAATACTGTCACAACCTTGGCTGTTGAGATTTAAGAATGAAATAGCAGTCCTCATGATGGCCTTCAGGGAAAAGAAGAACACATCTGGTAGCCAGCTCATGAACCAAGATTTGAAGCACTCTGGAAGCAGACAGACACTCTTAGCATTAACTGCTCATAGATTTTGTATCACCATTACGTGAAATTTCTGAGCATGCTTAAGGTGGGGTTAGAGCATCTGCTGGCACACAATGGAAGCACATTGATTTCTTACATCAATCTTTAAATAGAAAAGATTTTTATTTGATAGGCATGACTTCAGGCTGGTTTACCTGTGCTATTCATGCTGCCATGGCTGACATGATTGAAGAGTACAAACCACCAGAACAGGCAAGCGCGATTAGCTGCTATAGCAGCACCTTCCAAAGTGCTCTGGAGCAGTGTAACTGCTTCTGGGGCGGAAGTACTTTTAACTAAGTTGACTTCTAATTCTAAACTGCATGTCTCAGCCCAGGTCAGATGGAAATCACCTCCTTCTCAGTTCAGCCTGCAGAAAGGAAGACATGAGCAGTTCCTAGTCTGCTGTAATACTAAAGCTTGAACCTTCCTGACAGGGTGAACCCTACCAACTTCTAGCTGAAGTGAAAAAGTAAGACCCTTACCCTTCTCCCTGTGCTGTCCTGAGAGCACCAACATGCAGCTGGTGGGAAACAGTGACTTTTGCTGTTTGCAAAGTAAAATCATGCCTGTCCCTAAAATTTTGCAGCCTAATTCGAATGGACTCTTGATTTATTTGTGTCAGTAAAAGAGGCTGGTAGTCCCAGCCTCTTGTCATTGCCTTTTCCCAGGAATTAATGCCCTCTTGTGATGTGTTTGCAGAGATGCTTGTGTGAGTGCCCCTTAACCCACTTCAATCAAACTGGGTTAGCAAAAACCTCCTACTTAATCCATTTAAGCTAAGTCTGGCTCAGGTTGACCAAAGTAGGTTAGGGGTGTCCACACGAGCCACTCTGCAGGCAGATTTGAAGAGTTGGTAATTTCCACAAGAAGAAGTAGGACGAGCTGAGCAGGGGGAGTGGATCTGAATCAGCAAGTTCTCCCATCCCCTCAGCTGCAGGCAGGAGAGGAGGCCAGCTGCTGCCCCACGCTGTGCACACACAGAGGCGTGTTGGGCAGCTCAGCTGGTGGGCAGAACTTGGGAAGCCACAGCGGTGCAGCTGTTTTCCCATATACCCTTTCCCGTTGTTACAACAGTAGAAAGACTTTGTGCAGAGCAGCTGTTGCTGAGAATGACCAGCAGACTAAAGCCTCTGCAGGCTCCTCAAGCACTCCTGGTGGAGCGTTTGTCCTTGGACAGGAGTTGGTGCAGGTAGAGGTGCAAATTATGGTCAAATTAGTGTTCAGAGTGGATTCTTGGCATTTGCATTGCCAGTTCCTGAAACAGCTGCAAGCACACACGTTCCTTTGATGTGTACAGTACGGCAGCTTTCTGTAACAGATGTCTGATACAGAGGTTGTGTCACTCTCGGCTCACAGGCCCACATAAAGCATACGTAAGAGCTGCGATCTGTTCTGGCAAGTGCTTCCTTACTTTCAACATGGTACTGCTGTTACGATCTTTGTCACAGAGGTAGCAAGTATTTACCTGGCCCTTTGGTTGGCTTGAGATTGCAGAGAAATTTAACCTAAAATCTGTAAGTTTACAGTTTTCATAAGATTTGGAGTACATTAAAAATATGAAAGGAGATCTAGGCAGTGAGTAGGAGTGGAGGCAGGGAGAATATCTGTATTAATTACATGTCAGGGCTGTGACTTTATGTTGAAGGGATAACTACTAACAGGATTTGAAATGTGTCCTAACAATAGAATTCTTGCTGAGGTGTTTTTCTCTCTCCATTAGCAACTTTTACTGTTCTCATTATTATTATTTTTTTTATGCGTATGCAGTAAGTCAAAGGTTGAAACGGTCTTACTACTTCAGGAAAAAATGGCAAAGTTCCCCCTTCTTTCAGATGAGGCAGAAGTTTAGGGGCTGCACAGATACAGGAAACACACATGCAAGGGATGTGAATGAAGGAGGAAATATTCACCGCTCTCATCATTTTAGGGCCTGGAAAAAGATGAGGGGCCTTCTGGCAACTCTCAGCCTGATGCTGACCTGCCTTGGATGTCTCCCTGCCTCATACCCTCTCCTGGCTGGAAGGGGGAACTGGAAACCGCATGTTTTCTGAGGAACCTCTGTACCAGATCTCTATTTATAAGTAGTCAGCTTATCTGTGTTCCCCTTATGCAGCACAAAGAGATGAGGCAGGGACGAGAGTCTGCTCATACATATTTCAAAACCTTTTTTTTTTTCCTCTTAGGGTTGTTTTCACTTTTATTTTAAAACAGTTAGGGTAAATCTGGCTGCCTTAAAACTAGCTCCTCTTCTATATAGTTTACTCTTGTTGATTTAAAAACAAGAATCATGAGAAAGATTTGCCAGCCTAGCATTTGCTATGCAAAATTTACATGCAGCTGCTTTGAACTAAATTCCCAGCAGAAGTGAAAGGATTTTCAGGCTTCCAGATCTTAGCAGACTACTGGTTTTTTGCAGGCAGAAATCTGTATGATATGTACTTCTCCAGAGATCCCTCCCAGGCAGCTAGGACTGTACTATCCTTCTGCTACCCCGCAGAGGACATGTTATCAGCTTTCGGGAGGGGATCCTTATGGACCTAGAAAGTTAATTAGCTTTGCTTGCAAATGTCTGCCACTGAAGTGACTGATTACTTTTTGGAGGGAAAGAAAACTCTTGTCTCTAGAGTTGAAACCAGCAAAAACATGCAAATTTGTGTAAATCTTGATGCTTATTTCTCTTCTGTGGAGCACTACTCTTCTCCATTTCTCCATTTCTGTGGGGAAAATTTTCCAGCAGTTCTATTTCAGTTTCTGGAGTTGTAGGTTGAATCATAAATCTAGTCTTATAGATCCAGAATATGATCAGGAGTGATGGAAGGCTGTTTGCAAATCAAATGCTGGTAATTTTGAGTAAGCTACTCTTGCCCTGCCTGACTCCAGCCTGACCAGTTTCACAGAAGCTGAGAACACGTTGACACTGATAGTTTTTTTGGGTAATGAAACCATGATCTAATCCAGGGCCGGAGTGGTAAACAAGTGGTTTGCTGTTTAGACATGTAAGGTAACTAACGCAATTAAGGCAACGCAGGCCGCTTACAGGTGAGGTGAAGATGTCTCCTGCATTGACACAAGAACCTCGCCTCTCAGTGGCAATGCTGACTTCAGCGAGTGGACGCTTTTCTCCTTAGGAGCAGGATCCATTTGATACCCCATAAATCTTACGAGGTATTCTGTTCATTCCTCAGAGAAGTATCATGAGGGTTAATTACTTCTCTGCTCTGACTCAGACATTGATTTTGTGCCAGAGGATTCTGGCAGTAAGTATAATCCTAGTGATACCCTTAGTGAGGGAAACCATTGTTAACGATGTTGATGAGGAAGCGCTAATGGAAGCTGAACCAGAGCCTGATATAGAAATTGAGAGACCTAAGGCAAACAAAGGAAAGCAGTTGGAAACCTGGCTGTTTTCAGCCTTCCGCAGCAGATCTTATGAAAAATAACTCTTTGTCTTCTTCTCCCTCCACCCCCCTCCAAATGCAGGCTGCAGAATGGCTCTCCTGAGGCTGAGCTGTGCTAGGGGAGGGAGGAGATGCGCCGCTTAAGTGTTGGTGCCGGTCGTCATCGTCGTTCCCCCGGGAAGAAGTGCAGCAAGGAACAGGTTTTCAAAGATAATGTCTCTTTAGCAAAACTGGGCTGCCAGATGGGGGCTGAGGCCCAGGCTCTGCCCAGGCTCCAGCAAGGCATCACTCCAGAGCCAGTCGGCACTGTGAATTATAAATACATTGGCTGGGTTACTCTATTTAGGACCAGTGCTCTGGAGTTAGATGTTGCATGAATAAAATGTATTTCCATGCTATTTTTCTCTATCAGTATTTTATAAACCATGATGAGAGGACCAGTGATATCTACCCACTGTGTAACTGTGCTGTGAGGGGCAAGCACACGCAGCTGAGCACAGCTTAGCCCTTCAGAAGTTTTTCCCTTGTCCCAAAGAGATTATTTTTCTCTCCTAGCCTCATGGGGTTTCCAAGGCCCAGTTTAAACACATACAATGACATAGGATAGATCGCTATTTTCCATACATGGCATTGGTTGTTCAGCAGGAAACATTCATTGCTTTAAGACAGCACTGAAACAGATTCTGGTCTGCACTCCAAAAGAGAAGCAGGCAGGATTATCTTGGGTCACATCTTTCTTCTATTAGTTAAATGGTGAAACCAGACATCTGAGTTGTTTCAGTCTGTGACCTTACCCTGTGCTTCCTGACAGATCTCACAGCTTTCAGTTGTCCCTAGTTTATATGCAGGATTCTTCAGTCCCCCTGGCAATCTACATTCTTTCTCAAGCTTTGTCCTGGTATCTTGGGCCCTTGGGAGATCACAGGCTGGTTTCTCTGTGGCTACCTCGCTAACCACTCCAGTAATTCACTGCTTATAGTCTGGATCCTTCCAATGGACAGGCTTAAAGCTATTCATGGTCATCTCCAATGTTTCTTGATGCTATTCAACCTATACAGTGTTCTTTCAACTCGCATTCTTCCTGGATGCCTCCAGGAGCAGAACAGCAGGCTCCAACACTTCCTGACACTGTGGCCCTTTATAGCAACCAGCAGTTTACACATTTATCATTCAGCTCACAATCTGCTGCACTGTTTCTGGCACCTTACGGTTGCTCTCTCTTTCCCTAACATGCTATAGCCTTCTTCAGGCTCAGCAGCTGCTCCAAGAAGGTTCCTAAGGCTGAGGAGCTTTTGCTGAAAACATTTTTCAGATTCTCCCTCATGCTCCCTAGCAATGATTTTTTTTCTATTTTGTGACATAATATGAGTTTTCCTTGGCATAATTCTAATGGTTTCTTCCTTTAGCTTTATTGGTGCCTGATTTCCAGCAGCGAGTGTTATTCCCCATAAAATCTGGACACTCTGTGACTTTATATTTCAACGTCTTTGTAGCTATACCCAGCCATTGTAGCCTTGATGCGATTGCATTCAGCAGCATTCCCGTTGTGTTAACTGATTCTGTCCCCAGCAATTCTCAGCCTTCTCTGGTTTCATCATCATCCTGAGGCTTGCACCTCATTGCCTTGTGAGGCTTTCTTAGACAGCTCTGTCACGATGTTGTCTGCTCTGGTTTCTCTATCACCTGGGACCTTTCTGACACACATATCTTACTCAACTTCCCTTATGTTCCACAGCACTACACAGGCTTTTCCTACATCCTTAGCAACTTCATGGTACTCTGATGTCCACTGACTGTTATCTGTCTCTCTTTGATCTTTCCCAGTGAATCACAGCACTCTCTTAATATCGCTCTCTATATCCTCTATGATCTTCACAGGCTCCTCTGGCTTGTTAATGGTTATTTCCACACTCTTTTTAAAGTTTGACTCAAAACAAATTTGCTCATCTACAAACGTGCACAATTATGCAGCCAGAAAGGACTTCCTGGTAAAGCAGCAGTTCAAGCACTCACTTCATTGTCTGACAACATTTTTTAAAAAGAAATTACATGGCTGTCTTAATGAATTTTGAGAACAGGAAATTGTTACAGCATTTGCAGAAATGTATATGAGTAGTCTTACTAAGTGACTAAAGTCAGGTGAGGATTATACCATGGTGACTCCCTTGACAGCTTGCCCCTGTGTAAAGACCCTGCAGAGAATAAGGCTGGCAATGCTCTCAGAAATTTGATCAGAACAGCAGCACCTTTGCTTCTCTTTAATAAGATGCCATATCATGTTCAATGCAATTTCACCTAGTACTATTTGTAAAGTCCTTGAAATATTTGGGTGATGGGTATTGTGGATGTTTATACTGTTGCTATTCTTACATTAGACAGCTTATCCATAATCATTAATAAAAAAATCCTGAGTTGGAAAGGATTAAAGCAATTTTTACTTGCTTGATAACTGGCCTCAAAACCTGTTTGAGGTTCGAAGTTTTCAAACAGAAAAGAGAAGGAGATGCTGAAGTTTATGAAGCTGTAGAATGGGTCATTCTAATATCACCTCTTTTGAAAATATACGAGCATGAAATAATACAAGTTACATTTCTTATTAGCTATTCATGTCATAGCATCCTCATCATCCAACTAATCTCTGCTGTATAACGTAAGCCAACTGCATCCATTCTACATGGGTGGCATTACAGAGTGAATGTTTCTTCTTCATGAAAATTACAACTATCAAGCATGTTTGTATACTTTCACTCTCTCCTTGTCCCCAATGCTTTGATTGCAGTAAGAATCCTAAAATAAGTTTGTTACTGTCATTGGTCTTGTGCAAACATGTGCACCCTTTCCTGGTTTCCACTTACAAAGATTCCAAAAAATCATCATGATATAAATTATATAGTAGCGCATTACAATTTTATTTGGTTCCTTAGTCAGCCATGCTTTTAGTTATACCCAGCAGTAGACACCATGTTTAACTGTGCAAGGGCTACATGCTTATGTGCTTACTTGGTTTCCTTTATTGATTAAGTTCTAGACCAGTCAACAGCACTTTAAATATGAATTTATTACTGCTTACATACCACTGAACTGTAGGGGAGAGAGGATAAAATGTTTCAGAGTACAGTGGGGTCAGTTTCTTTTTGCATGAAAGGACTCTTTAGAAGGGGAGGAAGCTGAACCTGGTGCCAGCTATTTTTGCACTAGCCAAGTCCTGTCATCAAAACCACACGGGTGCTGTGCTAACTTAACTCTGTAGAAGGGTAGGTTAGCTTAAACTTCCAGATGACTCTTCCACAGCTCCCTGGCCCTTCCCTTCCTCTCTCTTTTCTCCGTACTGTAGCCCCTTCTGGGGACAAGTGCAGAAGCAATCTCAGCCACGTGGACATCATTCAGGTGAAGTCTGTGACAGTTGTGACTGCTCTGGAGAACCCTAATTCAGCAAGTGATCCAGTTCAGTCATGGCCCTAATGAGTATGAGCAGAGATGGACCTGACAGCTTTTAAAAAATGGAAGATTTGAGGGGAGGCAAAATCAACAAATATGAATATAGCCTGTATTACTCTTGCATCAGATAGACGTTTCTTTTATTGTTTTTTCCTTGGTAGGAATTGCTGCGGTTTGAAGGATATCCCCGTGGATGCAGAGACAGAACTATCATCAATGGAGGCTGGAGAGTAACCATAGATTAATTTAGGCTCGAATGGACCTCCAGAGTAATTTGGTCCGACATCCTCAGAGGTAATTTGGTCCAACCTCCATTCCACCAGGGCCCATTAGATGAGGCTGCCCTCTGATAATCCTTCTCTGATGATGGCCCATGGCGAAAATAAAGCCTTTAAGTTTAGATTAGAAAAGCATTTCTTAACTTCTTGTGAGCACAGAGTCTTCTGAATCATTTTGTCTCGCCAAGATTTTCCTGAGTGCAGGCACTTCTGCCCCAGACTAGGGAACAGCTAACTTCCACTAAATGATAGCAACAACTCAAATTCCTCCAAGGTAAGGGAGTGAGAATTGATTGTCATTTGCTGTTTGAAGTGTGAAAGATCCATTTCTTTGCCTTGGAAGAACTGCACTGCAGTGAACCAGTTAGATGAGCTTGCATAAGTACTTTCAGCCAGTTCCCATGCCTATACCCCTGCAGGAAATGAGCAGCATCTAGGCAATAGATTAATTGCTGTTCTCTATCTTGTTTTTTACTATAGATATTTTTTCTTTCTGCAATTACCTGTATTTATGGTCTACATCTCTTAGTTAAGAAGAAAATATTTTTTTCTCTCTCTAAAGTCCTTGTGATTCTGTTGAATGCTTTTTTCACTGGAAAGGATACTCTGAGCTGTCTTTGGCCTAGCACTGGAAAGTCCCAGAATCAGAGAACACTGGTTAATAAGCAGATGAACATGAGCATTGCAAAACTGAGTTTTCTATTGCTCTTGCTTTGTAGTTTCCCTCATGGTTGATGTAGTGGCATTACCTTTAGCAATGCTCATTATTGATATTTCATATTCATATCAATATTGCGTATTGATGTTTCTCCCAATAAGTGGACAGATCTATTTTTGAGCATCTGTGACAACCGGCTCAAGTAACATAAGCCACTGAACAGCTATGAACAAATCTAGGCTGGATTCAGACTAGTAAATTAGAGGGAGACATCTCCACATTCAACTAGCAACAACAGATAAATCTGAACCAAATTTTTGTCCTTCAGCTTCTACTTTGTGTGACAACTGGTCACTTAACATAGTGTTGAAATGAAAAGAAATGAAGCTGTGACAGTCCTTTCAGTCCCTCTGTGGAAGATGTTGGTCATCCCTAATGCTAAATGTACAGCCTCTGAAATCCACATCCCATTAGTTTCAGTATCCGCAGCATTATAAGCAGTTCGGAAAAGAAAGGGAAGAATAACTTCTCCAATGCAGCTAGAGAGAAGTTTGAGAGAGCCCTGGATATAATTACCTGAGCTGGAGTCCAGCCAGGAGAATGCTGAAACTAAGGAACAGTAAAGTCCTGACTCTGCATAAGGGATCCAGACAAATTTGAAAAAACATGCAGTAACAGAAGGGGGATTTCAGCATCTGGGAAGACATTTGAGAGAGTGACTGAATACAAACTAAGGCCTCTAGGGAGTCTGATCGGAAACACAAGGAGCAAAATCAAGAACGGAGGAGTATAATGGTAATATATGTGGCATCCAACTGTCTCCGTGTCTAAAAGAATTAACATTCTCTGTGTTCATTTAACCCTCTACCCAATCCAGACTACATGAACAAGGATGAAAATAAGACAAGTTATCTCTGTTGTGTTCTTAAATAGCAATGAATAAGAACTGAGTCAGACCTAATAAATGTGGTAAATCTTTAACATACCACCATGTTAATTAGCCATCATTAAAGGAAAGCTTGTGCAGGAAGAAGGATTTCTTTCTGTGGGGCTGCTCCCCAGCTAAGGAGACGTGGTCTCAGCTTGGAAGGATTTTACCTTTAATCCCAAATTCCTTAAAGGGTCGTTATTCTAACACTTGGCCACTGTTTCTTGTTCGCAGTGGTATCAACCACGCATTTCAATTTTCATCACTCATACTCTTTTACAAAGTCTTCACAACTCCAGAATCAGCAAACTGATATACCAATGGAAGGATGGTAAGGGGTCTGCTATCAACTACCTTTCATTTTAAGGTCCTATTCTGTTTTTCTTTGTATTGATGGAACTAAAACCGTACTTGGGCAGCTATCATGGTCAGACCATGCACAAAGCTTGTGGTGCATTCAGCCACTCTAAATGGTCAAAAAGGAGTGGTTAAAAAGGAATGCAACGAAAAGGGGAGAGCTGATGGATGAGAGCAGGGAAGGTGGTCCAGAAGGCAATGTTAAAAGGAAAAAAAAAAAAAAGGAAGGGCTTGTAGGAAGGTGGAACAGAAGGAAATCCAAGTGGGGTAGCATCCGGAATTTGAAGCTCTGCATTCTTCCCACTGGCAGGTTTTTTTTTTACTGTCGATTAGCTGTTTCTTTTTTCACATTCCTTTTCCCCCAGCTCATTTGTTTATGCAAGAGGCTTATTTGCCTTTCCTGGCTTATTGTAGTGCATCTGGATTTAGGCGTCCTGATAAATCAGCTCCTCTGAAGACTGTGATCTAAAACTGAATGTTGGGATGGATTTTGAGCTAATTTAAATTGATATACATGTGATGAAGTTCAGCCATGTAAAATTCCACTGCCTTGAGCAAATGCATAAACAAAGAACATTATTCCCTTTCAGTGTGTCAGCAAAAGAAATCGTCTGCTCCTTCCAAAGAGATTATTTTAAATTGGAAACACGTACCTATAAATGTCGTATTTTGCAGTTTTTGAAAATCTAAGCATGGAAATGTATTATGTTAACACATACCACACTTCAAGAGATTGTCTTCTACTGAGCACATTACTTTTGAGAAGCGGTAAACCTTTCATTAGTTTTATCTGCTGAATGTATTGGTTTAATTGTGTTTTATTGTTTCTATAATATCATGTGTGCTTACTGTGCTTAGCAGGCAAATATCAGCCCAGGGTCAGAGTGCAAGCTCGCACAGCAGTCTGCAGTTTTGAGCGCTCTGCAGGATTCACATTTCATTCTTATTTTTGGGTTTTATTTTATTATTAAACAGAGAATAACAGCACCATAGAACTGATTCATCTTGGTCACTGTTCTTACATGACTGGCTTGGAATTGAAAAATGTACTTTAGAGACAGCTTTGCTTCTGATCGTAGGGAAGCACTGATGGGAATTAGTTAGGTGCTGCTACTTTTTAAAAAAGGCAGATAATTAGAATCCAAATTTAATCATGCTGACTTTGAAAGCAAAACAAAACCAGTAACAATCTGAAGTCACGTCCCTTGCCACTTTTTACTTTAGTCAGAAGATGCCCAATTCCCTTTCCCAGTACCAAGAGAATTACTCCATGTTGAGAGATGAGCTCTGGCGAATTTTGCTGCAGCAGCTATGGAAGTCACTGCCCCAGGGTTCCCACCGTGCTGCTTTGATGGAGGTTATCACCACCCAAACAACGTGGCAGAAAAGAGTATGTCACACATCAGTTTCTTCATGAAAAGCATGGTTGTCTACTTAGGTTCACCTCGACTGGATTTTTAACTGGATTTGCATGGATTCCTTCTCAGAGGTGGAAGCACAAGCTTCCTTCTGCACACTTGGCCGTCAGGTAGAAACCTCCATTAGAAGGACAGGTCAGCTGAGGGTGGCAGCTCTTCATGCTACTACAGCAATACTCATCTGTCAGAGGTGGGGATGGCATCAGCTCGCAGTGTATGACAATTGCATGGCAAGAGGAAATTAGGCAAGAAAGATGCTAGGAACTTTGAATGGCAAAATAAACCAGACCACGCATGTACAGAATGCTTTAAGATCCAAACAAGAATTCACCTGGTGAGGAAAATGATAATTTATTGGAGAGATACAACTCAACATCTTCCTTTCCTAACAAATATTTTCCCCTCACATCAAGTGACAGTCTGTTTTCTGCTGATTTGCTTCATTAGAAGGGAAAAAAGCCCAGAGATAGCCACTGGATGAGGTGGGGGCCTTTGCAATAGGAAATGGAGACTTTCAGCTGTGTGTCAGTAGTTGCAATGCTGATTGTGTTACCAGCTACTGCAGTTTAGTATTTCTGTGAAATGGCTCACTGCTGTCAGACCAGGTCCTAGTGACAGCTAATGCAGCTTTGCCACCCAACTGGGCAGTCAGAGCAGAAAGGACAGAGAATGAGCAACAACGGACACCAAGTTATAAATTGCTTTCGCAATGGCAACAGGTAAGTCAAGTGGGACAAATAATGGGGAATATGCAGAAAGGTTTGTGTTTTATTGTGACAGGCACGAGGGCCAAGTGCCACTGCACCAGTGGTTCTTAGGCATTTCGTTATCTCTGAAGATAAGAGAATTACACTCGGCATAAAAGTGAAAGGACACTATGGCCTCCATTGGATCTACCACCTGCCAATTAGAGTAAAAGCTATCCTCAACTTTAAACATAGGGGGTTCAAAGAGACGGATATGCCCCCCTAGTAACTGATGTTCGTTTTTGTCCTTTAGTCCAACTGGAGCCCCAGTGTTTAGACATCTAATTCTTAATTCATTATTACCTAATACTCACTAGAGGCAAATACATTTGTCCAGCAATCTGTGTGCAATTGCTCTGGGATCTGCTGATCTCCTGCCTTTTTGGTTTGCTGTTGAAAGTCAAATTATATAGATTTAGCAACAGAACTATAATTAGGGTCAATGGAAAACTGTGGGTAGGATAATATTGTGGATTCTGTAATTTTTGTCATGTTGCCCATTACATGCCAGAACCCAGTACGTTTATTGTTCTGTGGTGCATTAACACTGTCAGTGAAACATCCCATGCTTCCTGACGTGGAACTGGACATTCTGTGAGTATGTTGCCAAGGCTGGCCTCAATTTACAGCAATCCACAACTGTGCTCCTCCTGGAGCTGATGGCAAGGCTCCTGTTAACTTATGCAGGAGCCTGGCAGGCCTAGGCAGGGAAAATAAGGATGGATAAGGAAGGTAACAGAGCAGAGCTGAGAAGAAAAGAAGGCAGACTATTATGTTTCATTATAATCTTGCCAGTTATCTCTGGATCTCTATGGATATCACCAGGAGTTTTGTTCATCGCTTAAAATTGTGTTCTAACTAAAATTTAATCCGTACTTATTTTCTGTTCTCCATTACACTAAGAAAACCTCTCCTCTAGGCTACTGCTGCTTCTGCCTCTGTGCTCTTAAGTTCCTCCTTTTCCTCCTCAGATTTTCTTCTGCTTATCCCTCATCGCCCATGCACCTCTTTATTCCAGCCATTTCCAGATCTTGCCTCTTGGGGGGCTTCACTCTCTTCCCTTGCACCGTTCCAACCCCAAAATAATCAGCTGTGGGCAAGCTAATGACTGACTGTGATGTGCTGTTGCTAGCCCTTTCAGCCAGGAGGATACACCTCCTGAGATCATTCTTTCAGGATGTCAGCAAACTCAGGCAAATGTTACAAGACTGATATCATAGTTGGAAGGCTGCCCAAAATTAGGTTTTATCAAAAAAAAAAACAACCAACAAAAACCAAGTTTTAACTCTCGTGACTATCGAGGTCATCTGAAGATGTAATACAGGTTCAAATAATTACAAAGATAATGCAAGATCCAGGCTCATGCTTCATTCCCTGTGACAGAAGAGCAAACTAAAAATGAAAATGAAGCAGGCAAAAAAAAGTGGGCTACTGTGGGAAAGAAGCACAGAAACAGAGGAGGTGGAAAGGAGAACAGGGATGGAGAATATAGAATGCTCTCATTTTTATTGAAAAAGTGTGAAACAAACAAACGAACAAGAATAAAAGCTTAAAGAGTGAAGAAAAAATAAAAGAGAAGAGAAGGAAGACTTGCAAGATAAGCTGGGGGTTGGTTGAATTCGAGTGTTGCCGTGAAAGTCACAGCTACGGATTTACAGTCCAGGTTCTTTAGGTTGCAAAGTTGTCTGTGAAAAGACTGGCTCTCATCTGTGCTTACACAACACCCACTGGCTTAGGGACTACCACCACACAGATACTTACTAATGCTAAACAATAAAAGGTTGAAGTAATTCTTGTGCACCAGATGACATGGAGGAACCTCTGCATGAGGCGGCAGCAATAAGTACTGTATAAAATGGAAGTGGTCAGAGGAGATGCGCAATGATTGAGCTCCAGTTCTTGTATTCTTATATTTCCTATCTTCTGACTGCATTAACATTACAAGTTCATTTCAAACCAGTTTATGTTATATACACACATCACACACACACGAAAGAATTTATCAGCTTTTTAAAGAAGGAAAGTTGATGTCCTTTCACGTGTTACATTAGTTCCCTTAGTTTCATTGGAAGGGCTGAAATTCCAGATCCACCGATGGAAGGAGAGGTCCACGGACAACTCTTGCTATGTAGAAGGTATCATCTTCTGTGCAGGCTGCAAGGAGACAAGGCATTCACTTTTTTTAGTGGATCTCAGTAGGAAAACCAGAAAATACTGCAAGTCAGAAATGCTGGATTCTACTCCACATTCTCGGAGGAACACACCTAGGCCCAGAGTCAGCTCTCAATACAACTCTGAACTGTTCAGCTCCTAGTCCCTCTAGCTTTTCCTTCTTACTGTCCCAATTTCTCCCTCTCTTACCCTTACCTCTCCTTGACTCCATCCCTGTTTCTCAGTCTCCTTTCAGCTTTCTGTTTTTAATCCTCACCATTGCCACATTCCAACTGCCAGGAGCTCCTTCTCCTAGTCCTCTTCCTAGGCTCCCTTGCTTCCAAGCTCCACGGGTCAGTCCCTGGTACTCCAGGTACTCCCTGGTACCTTGCCACAGGGCTGCTGCCCCTGCTCTCCCCACCCAGCTCTCTGTTGTGCCACACAAGTTTAACCCAAGCCTGACCATTCTTGACTGAATGAGTGCAAAGCAATTTTCAGAGGAGGCTCATGGTATGAACAACAAAAGGTGCGTCCTTGATATAAGCATTCATGATCGCTTCCCCCTTCAGAGTAAGGATGCACTAGGACTTCTGCAGAAAAGGATGCGAGTGTTTTTTAAGACAAAACTATAGCTTTCTTTCTTGCCTGGGTTACTTTGGCTGGAATTATCTAAAAGTGTTCAGGTGAGGTGACTTGCAGCCATCATAGTTAGTACTTGATAATACTGTAATACTCTCATTCTGCTAGAAAGGATTGACTCAAAAAGAGTGTAAAAACTGCAAGCTACAGGAAGCCTTATCTTTATTATCCACAATGTCACAACCTATTTTACAAAATAGCTACGTCTATTTTGAAAATTGCAGCCAAAGACATCAGTTCACCTTAACACATTTACAGTCTCTCAACCCTCCAGGAGGGGGAAATCATTACCATGCAGGAAGAAACAGAGGTACAAGAGACATTGGAGGGTGGTTTCGGAGTACCACAGGGGGAACGGGCGGGAAGAACAGATCCCACATCACCCTGAATTCCCGTCGTATGCTATATATCATCATTCTCTCCCCCACGGTGTCAATTTGATGAATTAACAGTAACTGAAACATAGTGTGCATTGCAGGTGTGCCAGGAAAGGCAGTCATCAGTGAGGTCTTCTTGTGCTACGCACTGGACAGACACAGGCAATTCTTTTCCCAAAGATGTGCACCATCTAGGATGCTGTTTGCTGTTCCATCAGTTATGCCAACAGTTAATTCATACGTGACAGAGCCCAGCCTACTCAATGATCCTTATGACTTGGAGGATTATGGCTTAAGAAGTTAAAAATTAACTCATGACAGTTTTTGCTGACGTCACTCACCCACCTTATTTATCATTAGCACATGACCATGGCTGTCAGTGATTACATATGAAAGATTAGAGACGTTTTGTCTCCCCAGGCTATGCGTGTGTACATAAAATGTATGTAAAAGAGAGGAGCTCTCTTTTCCAAGTGTGAAAAGGAAATTGTTCTAACGTGAGACATACATCATGGTATCCCTTTCCCTTTGTTCCCAAACATGGTAAAGAGCAATAAAGCTGTTTGTGGACTGTAATGTGACATCATGTAAGAATGCACAGTTCTCTCTTTTTTAATGCATATATGTATATAACAATCTCTGTGCGGGTGTCCAAAGAATTAATGGTTATGAAATACTGAGCAACAGTGATGTATAAAAGGTAAATGATACATAGCAAAGGAATCCCCCTTCAAATCGCATAGCACATGAAACCCTTCTGGTCTGTGACAGCTACGCCACTAGATTTTTTCCATGTTTATCCAAAGTAGCTTAGTAGCATATCATGCATGCCATTCACTAAGTCTGCGTACCAAAATACAGAGTATGATGACCTTAAGCAATGTCTGCAGTGCTTGTAAGCTTGTCAGAAAGGGGGACTGGCTGATGTTGCTGCTGCTGCTATAAAGTATTATTTCGATTAATTTTTGTGAGAGAAGCCACAGAAATAGCTCCTATTTACTACATCTATTCAACTGTTATTTTGGTGGAATTATACCTGCGTAACTGTCTTTATAAAAAGAGGTAGGAGTTGTGCACATGTTCTGTGAACTAATGAGACTTCAGAAAAGGTTTGTCAAGAATGGCACAAGGCATATCTATTATTTCAATTCAGAACCAACCCATTTATCTTTTCTGTTTGATGAAAAGGGCAATTTCAGGGTTTTTTCTGGTGACTGAAAAAAAATGTAGTGCTAGATGCAGGCTTCCTTCTGTCCCATATGTCTTAAGTGTACAAAGCTTTTTTTAGAGAATAGCTTTCTTTCAGGGCAAACCAGTTCTTACTAAAATAATTCTTATGAGTTCAGATAAAATGAGAGGAATGTTGCTGGCAGATCCTGGTGCCTTATTTACAAAAAATAAGGCTAAATCAGCCTAATCCAGGCCTATAATACAAGGAGAGAGCTGAGGACCCTTCCCTGTTCCCCAGGGCTGTGGTTGACAGCCCGAGAAACTATTTTGGTGGTTGTGGTCAGAGGATGCAGCGGGCCGTACAGATGCCTCCCCCAGTCTGCCCTAGCCTCTGGGACGGGCCCATAGAGGTGGGCATGGCCACATGCTGGGGTTTTTGAAAGGCAAAGGGACAATCTATATGCCCATCTGGGCACCCACAGCCACAAAGCACAAGAGGATCTCTTAGATTGGTAGGACCTACCTAGATATGCATCTGTTAGTTTCAAAAATACAGGTCTAGCTGTGACAGAGCTAGAATACAGCAAAGATGGCTATGCGCATGGAGGTGATTCTCCCTCCAGCAGGTCTTGAGGTGGCAATCCCAGTGTAAAAGGAAACTTAGATGGCTTTTTAATGATAATGTCCTCTTGAATTTGAACTGCAGAGTTCTGCTCCTCTTCCTTTCATACCAATGTCTTCTCTCAAGCCTTTAGTATTGAACAGTGCAAACTCCCCCTGATTTCCGGTGTATTATTTTCGATCTTTTAGCCCATATTGAGGTAGGCAGGAAGCCCCTGAGGCAGAGGCTTGCGTCATCTATTAAAAAAAAAAAGCTCAGTACTTATTTATGATTCAGTTGTGGGACAGGATTGCAGCATTTGCCTACATTATTTAATAACAGATATGGACCACAAACTGTTAAGCAAACAGAAAGATCCATATTGTCAGGAAGACTGAAGGTGATTTTTTCAGATTTCACGTGTTGCTAAATGCCTACATCAATAGACAAATTTACTGCACATATATGTTCAAATCAAGCCAGATTATACTAGTCGCCTTTTAATTGCTTCAATTCACACAAAGCATCGTGAATTGCTTAACCCCACAGTTACTTGAACAGGATCAAACTAGCTTACATGTGATTGTGTGGTCTGGTTTTACATCTAGCTTTCTTTACTCTTAATTTAAGAGCAAACCTGGAAGGTCTGACAGGAGTTGGGGTCTTTTTCTCCAAATAATGCATTTCCTTATAAAGAATTCATTGGCTTACTGTTAAAAACTGCCCCTGATCAGGTTAATTTTATTTTTGAACTAGAGGAAGAATCCCAGGAATCCAGTTGTTCATTTATAATTCAGCACTAAGCTAAAGAAACAAGAACAGAAACTGCATAGTTGTAAATCACGCTAGCAGCCCCAGAACAACATAATGCGAGCAGCCATTTCAGGTCTTTGGTTGCTTTATGCCCTTTCCACATAATGAAGCCTGTTAATGAATTCTTATGGGAATCATTCATGAAGTTCGCATTTTGCACATGAAATTCCAAGTACAAGAGATTAATTTTGCAAAGTAAATGGTTTGTATTCTGTAAAAATTAGTTCAAGGTACTTTTTTTTTTGAAAGACTACTTGCCTTCTAGGTGTCAGATAGTATTATCCTTTTAATCAAAGGTAAACCCATTCTCTCTGGAAAAAATAGAAATAAGACTTCAGTGGGATTATTTCAGTCAGAAGAATAAAGGTGGCAAATGCAATTCCTGGTGTATTTTATTCAGAAGGATTCCAGATAGTCCATAGCTAAATACATGGACCGGATCCTATCTTCTCCTCTATTAGAGAAATCTCCTGAAAGAAACAAACTGTTGCTGTTTCAGATCTGTCTTCAAAGTGAAGCCCTAATAGTGGAAGGAGTAGAGGCTCTACTAGTGAACGTGTGTCATTCTAGCCCACTGTTTCCTAGGCTTTGTTGATGAAATTGCCACCCTTTCTTCCCAAAATGTGCTTGTGGATAGATGTATTATTTTTCTCGGTGAGAAATAATCCAGGCGTCCAATCAACCCAAAGGTTGCGCATTGATTATTTCTATTTAAGTCAATTAGAATGGTGCAGATGCCTCTTCTATTTGATGATTTGCTTCCAGAGAAAGATTAGAGAATTAATTAAAATACACAATCTAATTGAACTGAATCACAAGATTTGTTTCTAGGAAACAACTTACGAGTACAGATGAATCTAAAAGTTGGCATTTCTATCTAAGTATAGAAGTATCATTTCAAGCCGCTCCACCAAAGTTTGAGTCTGAGGTTAGTTTTCAGACTGTGAATCTAATTTAGTTTCAGAATGGAGAGTACGCTTAAGATTCCCAACACCCAGGGACCTGTGTGGGGGCCGTAGGAGGGGAAACATGTGATTTTGGTTTCAGTTAATTTTAGATTTATTTCTGTTTATGAGATCAGTTGTCTATTTCTAAAACTGTTTGCATTTTGGCAGACTCCTCAAATGAAAGGCTTATTTCGAGACATTTCCTATTGAGTAACTGATGTTGCTGCTGCTGAGAGGTTAAAGGAAGACATATACAATGCTGAAGGGAACGTATGGTAGTGTCAGTATATGACAGGCATGAAACCAAAGGCTGCCAAGATCTTTCCTTCCATAACAGAGGAGCTTAGCAGGCAGCGCAGAGAGACAACGCAGTACATTGCATTAGCAGATCTATCCATCCAACCTTTTGGGTGAGCTCTACTAGCCATGTATTCTGAACATGGATTATGATCTGGGTTTCATGGGATCATAGCTTCTAACCCTTCCTTTTTCTTGTATTCCCAGGCAGCTTTGCAACGTATCTGGTTTTGGTGAACACAGGGATTCTTCATCGTTTATTCCCATTGTGCTGAAGACACCAGAAACCAGCCAAGCAGAATTCTGCATGACACTCCCATTTGCACAAAGCCATGGTAAAGTGAAATAGTGGCAAAAAATGCTGGCTTTTGAGGTGAATATTCAGAAATAGTGGCATTTTGATGAATTCTGGAAGACACACTGTTCCCAAACTAAGCATTCCTTTCTGTCTTCCTCTACTAATGACTGGCGGTGTGCAATACTCTGTAGTTTCTGCACCCATCTAGAACTCTTACCCAATTTCACAGCTGTAATAATAAATTTAACATTAAACAAAGGGTTTCTTTCATAGTAACAGGAGAAAGACAATGAAGATGCAGTACTGGATAGTGAGATGAATCTTTTTTAATTGCCTTGTGGATGTTCTGCTTTTACATTTAAGTCCTTTGAACACACTTAGACAAGCCTTTCCCAGGTTCTTACAGTCAGTCAGAACTTTGTACAGTTGCTGTAAGAATGCGGTAGCTGGAATAGAAATCATTAAATGAGTGAGGTCAGCATCTCAGGAGAGTAAGTCTGCAGAACCGATAGGTAAAAACCAGGTTATGGAAAGTTCTTAGCTTTTGAGGAAAACCTGTTGTAAGGATTTAGCAAATGTGCAAAGCAGGACACGGGAACAGAAAACATTTGTGGCTGCTTGAGAGCCTTCACAGAAACCAGTAAGATAAGTCAGAGAATTTGAGGAAGAAATGCTTATGAAGCTGAAGCACTTTTGTGAATTGCAGCTAACTTCACAAAATGCTTAGAGGAGGAACAAAAACGGCAAGGCAGTCTCTTGTGTGCTTCTTTAATGTAATTAATTAATGCATTTCTAACCACTTTTTCAGTGCAAAGGGATCTTAATTATAGCATAACATTCAGATGTAATGATGATGTGAAAGGTCTTCGTGTAAATGAAAACACGAGCTGCTCTGTTTGAAACTGAAGGGAAGAGGAAATGCCCTGTTGTAAGGTCACAGCTTATGTGGGTCAGTCTTTCTGATTTGCATATGCTAAAGGTCAAAGTCACGCAGAAAGCAACATGCTCAGATACTTCTGTAATTATAAACCAGCATTACATTGTCATGGGTGAGACTGTAATGCAGAGATAATGAGGATAATTTGCTTATTTCTATGAGTTAAAATATCCCATCCAAAATTTGCCTGAAGATGCTACAAATGAAGAGATTTATAGAGTAAGTTCATTGATTGAGCTGTGCTCAAGCAGAGCTCCTGTGTTGGAGACCATCCTGCAGTCTATACCAGGCTGATCTTCCTGAAAAGATCAACTGCTTTGGGCTTTCCTCAGTGATCCATACGTAAGCAGAGGCAAGAACAACTTCTTCTTAGTTAACATATGAGTGCAACAAGTATTTGTTTACTAGGGTGAAATTTCCTACATCTCTGTAAAGTCACAGGCAAGGATTCAAAGCAGTGCTTTTAGTCTCATTTTGTTTGGGTTTGAAGGCATCACTTCTGGTGATGTTCTTTGACTTAACATGATCTGATTCTTGTATAAAATCCCCCTAGATTCCTTGGGCTAGTTTATCTGCTGTGCTTAAGCTAGCTCCTCTCCCTCCCCAGGCATTGCCTGCAGCAGCTTCCAGCCTGCTCTGAGTTACCACAAGCACAGTCAACCTGCAAGGACCATTATGAAGCAGGAATCCCTGCGCTTTGGTGGGATGGGGGGGCACAGTCCCCTTTCAGCTGTCTCCATGTCCCGCCATCTATTCCAGATTGTGGAGGAGCACATGAAGTGAGCAATGTTTTTGTCAAATGAACCTTGTGTCTTTTTAAAACTTATTTTGAGCTTGCATGATGAAGTTAAGAGATGGAAGGGCGAAGCATAGCAGCTTTACCAGAATAAGTAGCTGTCCTTTTTAAAACCAAAATTAATATTTTAAATGCAAAGCCACCTCTACAAAGGCAGACTGACTTTGGCATTATATTTTCTCTGGATTGGGCTTAAGAGTAATGGTCTATGAAGCACTACTATATGGTATTTCTTTTAAAAAATACATTCCCTGCCTTTGTAGATCCATATATTGTTCTATTCTCAGGAAAAATGCTGATTAATTCCTACAGGTTTTTATCCATTTCTTAGCATTATAACCTTGCCATCTTTTTGTTAAAATAATACTTCTTTTCCTGCTCTTGTTCTCAGCCATCGCTTCAAAGGAGCACACAAGGATTTCCCTTGCTGCTGGGTTTTAGAAACAGGCTTGAAAATCTTGCATCGGTTCTCATTCAGCTCTGGATTTTTCACCCTATCAGCCACCTCTTGTGGAGAGGGACAGGCTTCTCATCTTTCTAGCATTTTTTTGTCTAAGCATGTTCTCTTACCATCACGTCAGCTAGTATTACTGATGATCGTATGTATACAGCAACTGTATCAAATGCTAATGGTTATGGTTGCTACCAGCTTAGGGTGGTTCTAAACCATGAACAGGTAAGAGATGAAAGGCTTTTTATTTCTTTGCAGATGTGCCAATATCCTAGTTGTGTGGTTGTTTAATAATAATAATAATCATAATCATAATTTAAAACATTACAAAGCTGGCACTTCCCCTCCACCCACTGGCGCAGTCACAGCAGAATTAATGGTTCATTGTTCTAAGAGTCATTTAACTGCACAAGGCAACCTCTATTCACAATTAGAAGGTTAGAAATGTTCAGCCAGTGGTGGCAATTAAATAAAACAATTGTCTGAGCATCCCTTAGGGTTATAAATCAGTCTGTCTTCACAGAGTTGGTGCTACCTGGTTTTCACTAAATCCATAGAATCTTTAGATTGACAACCCTAGCGGAGATAGTGTCATGGAATGTGATTTCTGATTCCATATTGAGAAGCAGAGAGCAGTTGGCTGCACCATGCATGAAGACTTTATAGTTTTGTGCACCCAGGAGTAGAAACATTGGAGGGAACTTAGAACAAAGCCACAAAATGACAGTGGAGGCTTTTGAGAAAGTGAGCTATGGGAACATTATAAAATCCTGTTTAGTGACAAAGAGCAGTTAATGTTTTAGGGATAGCTGGTGTCTGAAGAAGCCCATGATTAAGTGTACAGCTATTTAGAAAAGTACAGGGAAGGTAGAATTTATCCAAGCATAGTAAACCTAAGAGAAACAAGGGAAGTATTACAAAGAAGAACTTCCTGACAGTGAAATGTATTCCAGATCATGTAACGTTGTTTTTAAACAAAACTCTGGAAACAGTCTAGTGAGGAATGTGTCTTTATAGGTTTTTTGCTACCTTTATTAATTTGTGTTCTCCAGAAGAACAGTGCTTTCTTACTAGCCACTTAGAAACCCCAGCATCCAGCAAACATTTGAAAAAGTCCATATTCCTCTGAAAAACCTTTATTTTTTGAATGTAGACTCTCCAGCAGTACTGTTTAATGAGTGGTATGCTTGGAAAGCAGTCGGTTGACTGTAGTGCTTAAATTCCTGACGGCACCATGCCAGTCAGTGGCAAACAATTGGTATGAGTTGTTCAGAAAAAAACTTGTGAAGTAGGAAATAGGGTATGAGATGGTTCTGTTCTGTCTGAGGCTGGAAGGAGCAGGAGAAAATCCATCAATGTTTATACGGTTGTATTTGTGAAACATGGGAGCTGAACTAACAGAGGAATTGGAGAATAAATGCTCAGAAGAGAGCGTGATTATTGTTGAGATGAGGATCCCTAGTCCTGAAAGCATGACTTAGGGACAATTGCAAGGAATTCCTTCTCATTGATTCTATAGAGTGTATCTTAATTTTGAAATAGTTGCTAACTAGTGGTAGTAATAATAATGGCATGTGTTAGTGTTGTAATCTCTTAAGAGCTCATTTCTTCACGTCTTTTTATAGAAACGTTAATTCATTTGGCAAACATTTTTGTGATGTTCTTTCTCAAATACTGAAGAAGAATATTTTTGCAACTGCTGCTTTGTATATTTTGGGTCTCATGCATGATTTATCACTTACTAAATTTGAAATCCAAATTATGGAGTTGGCTATAGCTATTGCCAGAAAGCAGGATCTGCAGTGCTGGAAAGGACTAAAGAGGTCATCATCATCCTGCTAAGCTTCTACCTTTATTAGAACAATATTTGTATTGCAAGTTACTTCCAGCTTTGCAGTCCACAGGTGCTCACTCACAATAGCAAAAGTGTTGTAATTCATCTATAATCAGGACATTATTTTTACTGCAAGTTATTCCAGCTCTGCAGTCAGTGGAAACTAACCAGCCATAGTAAAAGTGTTGTAATTCATCTATAACTGGGACAGTACTTTCCTCGTAAGTTATTCCAACTTTGCAGTGAATGGAAACTAACCAGCAATAGTAAGGGTTGTCAGTCATCTAAAATAGAAGGGAGGAGAAAGGAGAAATATGGTCAAAAAGACAGAACATATTTGCAATGGAGTCAGAGTAGAATATTCTCAGCGTTTCACAACATTTTGCAATTGTTTTGTTTTTGGTTTTTTTTGTCCATTAAAAGATAAATTGCAAAGTGCAAGGTAACTTTAAATTGGCGAAATTTGGTTACAGGTCTTTTTTCCAACTGAAAGGTCTACACACCTTATTTGGCATCTGTCTACCTCAACTTGGCCAGAATGAAGGGGTACAGTGCAGTGAATGTGCCCTGGTAAAGTCAAATCTTGCTGGTGTTGGGGCCAAGAAGCGCGATGCGCAGCTGCTTGCATGAGCTCAGTGCAGTTTCAACTAGAATGTGCCAGATAACTAGTACCAGCTCACTGAGCTAAGTATTTTAAAGCTAGCTCAGATATGGGAGACTGCAGTGTAGACATCCCTTAGACTAACAGCTCTTTTATGCAAGAAGCCTGCCTTTTTTTTTATGCTACAAGTGCACTGTAGGTTCTTAACAATTATTAATAATAACTAATTAATAATGGCCCAAATCCTTGGCTGTAGTTGAGGAACTTAAACATAACTCATCTGGAGTTGTAGGAAAGATGCTCAAAACAATCTTAACCAATCCTGGGCCAGCTTTGTGCCTGCACTTTCCTCCAGCATAAGATAAAGCAGCAGAGTACAATTGTTCTAAGACATTGCAAGGGAGAGCAAAGAACATAATGAATAAATTTTGTTGGTAATGCATAGAAGAATGCAGACTGGTGGCAAATAGGACTATAGAGGAGAAAAGTATAAAATTAGATGGAAAGTAAGAAATGAAATTGGTCTATCGTAGTGGTCCTAATCAACATGTCATCTCAGAAACCACAAAAGTCAGCAACTGAGTGGAGGTGAATGCAAGACAAGGGTCAAAACAACAATCATAATTATCTGAGTGTCAGAAACGCATTTTTACACTTAGTACACAATGCATCGATTTACACTTGATAGACAGTACTTATTCAAAAAGAGACTTCAGCCCTCACTGAATAGCCTGCAGCACAATACAAATCCTTTTCATGGTAGATCAAGGGGGGAAAAAACAATCGCTCTTATCCAAGGAATTTTCAGGTAAATATTTGAGTCTACTGGGAGGACTGAAAGACCCATACCATACTCCAGACTCACGGTCTACAGAGGCTTGTGATGATGCTATTTGACAGCATGAGGGGCACTGTTAGGAACCCTGATGGAAAGACACACAGTGGAAAGCTTCAGCTGTTGTTTTCATTCCTCTTCAGAGGTGCTCGATGGAAGATCTAATGAATTGTTACTTGTATAACAAGGAGCAGGGTATGCTGGTAGGAAGACTGAGCTTCACATTCAGGAGTCAAAGGACTGTATTTGATAGCAAAAGATTTGCTTCCTTCTTCTGGTGATGTTGTTTGCTGTTTCTAAACAAACAAAAATATTATTCCATTAAGAAAAGACCTTGCTGGCTATTGTCATTATCTGCTGAGTCATTGCCAATAAGCGTTTATTTTAGAATTTTAAAAGAATTTTAGAGCTAGCTTACTCCCCCTTCGCCAGAAGATGGTTGCGAAATACCGCACAATTTCATAAATAAAATAAAGCTAAGAGGTTTTGTGTTGAAAGCATTTCCTTTAATGGTCTGCTATGCAACACTTCAGCAGTTGGCTGACTCATGGCAACCTGAAATTGAAAATGACTTTGGGGTGAGGGATAGAAAGAAGAGGACAGGAAGAATTATGCTAGCCCAGTATATTTATCTATTCTAGTAGCAGTTCTGATCCTCGGTCTTGTTCAACTAACCATGACCTCACAGAATTGGTTCAGGCGTCAGCTTTGGTCTGGTCCAGAGTAAAAGATGTATTTATAAATTAGATTAAGATAATCAGTGATGAGAATAATATATTCAATTACTTAATTCACTTATCTTTTTATAATCTTAGATGCTAACAGGAGGGCACAGTCAGAGCCATTTCCTTTTAGTCCACCATTTTTGGAAAGCCCTTCACTATCACCAGAGAGAAGCTCACGCTTTGTGGTTGCAATTTTCTCACTGTATATGTAGTAAATTGCATTTTCTTTCTATACTAGTTCTATGGAAAATAATCCAAACAAATGAAATAAAAGTATTTTCCTACATATTTGAAAACCAAACTCTAGACACATTAAGTAAAAAGAACAATAACCTTCAAAAAACCAAAACCACCAGAAAAACCCACTTACTGACTCCAGAACCTCTCTGATTGTGTATCCTGCATTATGCTATTTTACAGATCATCAAAAAGGCTAAAGTGATCTTGCATAAGTGCTGCTGTCCTAGGACATGGCTGTGGGTAAGGACATATGAAGATCTCAGCTACTTTTCCTCTTAAATACGATCAAACTTTCCCAAGAAATGACTGCAAAGCAGGAGATTGTTTCAGAGAAGATGGGAGAACCTCACTGTGAGGTGGGATTACTCTGCTTTTTGAAGCTTTTGGATTCCCAGAATGTCTCCAGAACATTAGTCATGCATCCTCCTCATGACCCTGCATTAAGGGTGATCCATGCTGATGAGATGTGATAGACTCGGCTGGGTTTGCTCAGGAGTAGCCTGCCAAGCCTCTCGCATCTGTCTGATACTAAACAGAAACACATTCTCTTCTGGTTTATGGCTGGGCTGAGCCATTTCTCTAGCATTCAAAAGCCCTTGTTAGTCAGGTTGTTTGGAGAGGAGGCACATCGTACTGCTCAACCTGAGCTGGCTTAGCCTTTGGAACCATCTCAATTCCAGTCCTTGGTTGCAGCTGAGCAGCAGAAAATGCAAGAGGGAGGGACACGAAGTGGCTTTGGGGTATTTCTGAGCTGTTTGTATCAGGAGGAAGGAGGGCACAAACACAGTCCTCAGACACAGATCTTTCTGCCACATTGTTTTGTCATTGCCAGAAGAATGGAGAGTGGTGGAGGTGATGAGGAGGGCATTAACACCCATGCTGTGCTGCTGGAGGAGGATCCCATCAGCAAGAAACGTAACGGCAGAATTGCACGAAGTGACTTGGACACATCGAACGATTACAGTCTGAGAGCACGTGGGCCTGCTACAAGAGCTTACAGATTTCTCAATGCATAATTCAGTACCATAAACATATACTCAACACTAACTCATTCTTCTGCTAGACTACTTTTAATTTCTTGACAATAACATCGCTAAATTGACCTGGAAAGAAAAGACACTCCACATTATAATTGATTTTTGCCCTATATTGTTTTGTCTCCCCTCCTTCTCCTGTAACTGCTAATATGAGTTACTGCAGATTTAGTATTTTGTTACAGATTAATTCAATGGGATTTTTGACTAAGCTAGTGTCCAGAATGACTTTGCACTTGGCGACATCCGTGATGGCAGCATGCAAATGATTCCTCTGGCATTTGTACAAATTCGATTGTACCACAGACTATGTCTGAGAAATCCAGCTATGACCGTATCTGATTTGGCTAAGAACACGAGTAATATAACACAAGTAATGATAATAGTTATTTTGCGGGAGTAACAGCTTCTGGCTATTTAATTCCCTCTCAGGCAGACTTATAGCCCAGGCATACTTTCAGTGATTTTTATATACCTGTCACAGTCAAACTCCTTTTAGACTTGACTGATGTGACCAAACAGTCGTATCAGAACAGTCACATTATGATCTGATTTTTTCTGATATAGAACAACTGGAATCTTAGAACAAAATCCCTCTTCTTCCCACTGTCTCTGCCACTCCTTCTACTGGTGTATCTGCTGAAGCCCATTAGATATATATTTTAGATACATCTATATAGATACATGGATATATTCAGTTAGATATAGAACTTAGTGTTTATATTTGTCTGCCTTCCAGACGCTTGTCACTGTCAGAATGGCTTTCTTTTCAAACTTTTTTATTTGGAGGATGTTCTGGTGATAGGAAGCCTGGGTCTTAGAAAATTCCTGATTCCTGAATCATGGGGTCCACTGTCAGTCACTAGAGTTCTCGGTATTGCTGGAAGGCAATTCAGCTAATTTATTTACCAGATTTCAATTGAGTCCCCTTTTTCAAACTGCCTTTACATTACTTTCAAAGGTACCCACTTAATTTTTAAGAGTATGATGCTGCTTTTCTTCTGATTACTCATCTGTATTTTGTGATCACCTCTACTGCAACATTTTCATTGACATCATCCCTATGCCAGTAAAACATGTTAGTTTTCTTACTGTTATTCATGAGCTTCAGTTTCAGAGCCTGTCCTTTTTCCTGAATTAGTATTTTCTAACGATTGACCATTTTTTTTTCATTGACTGCTTTCTCTCTTACTGTGTTACTGTGTTACTTATTGACAGTGGATGATGCTGCCTCAGATATCATACTGGTCAAGGAAGAGGTTGTATGCATAGTGTCAAATAACTATGATTCATGGCAAGAGAACTTAACTGTGTGAACCCAGATCAGAAATACACAAAGAAGTTACATATATATATAGTTCTACAATTCTTTACCTTTTTGTATCTAAAAGTCTAGAAATCTATAAAGAGGATATACATACATTTGTTTTTCACATACTTTTAAATAATGAAATGCTAGAAGACACTGGTATTTGTTAGGGAAAAATGAAATCAGAGATGCGAAAGCACAAACTGCCTTTATGTGACTGGAATTGCCAAGCTACTTGCTCATCACTTTTGTGACTGGACACGAAAGAGAATGGGTATTCCGTGCTTGGCAGAAATGAGCTGAACACGAGCTGGGTTGAAGTTACACATACCGTGTGCTGGATCCGCTGGGAGTACTAAAAGCAAAATGTAAATCTGTATTTAGCACAGACGCGGGGCTATAGGAAGATGTAAAACTGAAATAACATTCCTGTACTGCTGAAAATGTATCTGAGTTCACACGCGTGCGAGGGCACGGAGGGGCGGTTGGAAGCGCCCCACAAACGCAGGGTAATTTACCTGCCGAAGGCACGCAGTGCGGGCTGCAGGGGCTATTGTGTGTTTTCTCTCCTCCACACAGACTCCGATGATACCACTATACCGAGTGCGGACAGACCCCGGTGCGAGGAGCAGAGCGGCCGGGGCGAGGAAGGGGAAGGCTCTGCTCATGGAGATGTTCACACCGGCCTTGGCGAGCCCGAATCCCCGAGAGGCGCCGAGGTCTCCGGGAGTCCCCGCCCGCCCTGCCCGCTCCGGGGCGCCTCCCGGCGCCGGGTCACGGCACGGGTCCCGCCGCCAGCACTCCCGGTGGGGCCCAGCCAGGGCGGCTCGCTTTCGCTTCCCCCGGCCCGAAGGGCGGGCCGGGAGCAGGGTCTGCCCGCGGTGCCCTGTCCCGCCTGTCCCTCGGCCCCGCAAGGGACAATGGCACGGAGCTGCTGGGAAGGATCTGCCAGGGGCAACCGCTTCTCCCTGAGGGCGGGCTGAGACGCGTCTCCCGGGGAAGCCGCCGGCCGCCGCCTCACCTGAGGACGGGACGAGCCGCCTCGTCCCGCAGGCCCGCCCCCGCGCGGGGCCGCCGAGCCCCATTCAACCGCACGGGCGGCAGCGCGGGCGGTGCGAGCGGCCCTCGCGGCCCGCCCCCTTCCTCCCCGCCCCCCGCTGCCGCGTCCCTCTGCGCGCTGCCGCCGCCGCCGCGCCCCCCGCCCGCCGCCGCTTCCCTCAGCCCCGCCGGTGTCGCCGGCCTGTCCCCCCGCGCTTCCCCGGCGCCGGCCCAATTCTCCTCCTCCTCCCTCCCCCCACCTTCCCCGCGCGTTGGTTCGCTCCTCCCCGACCCTTCCCCCACCTCTCGTCCCCCCTCCCGCTCCCCGCGGTGGTCTGGCCCGGCCCGGCCCGGCGGCCGAAGGACGCGGGCGGAGACGGGGGGGAGGAGGCGCTGGCGGCAGGGGGTCTTGCTGTCCGTTGACGCGCCGGCCCCTGCGGAGCGGCCAGTGCGGGGCCGGAGGAGAGAGCGGATTGAAGTGAGGGGCGAGGAAGCGGGGAGCGACTCCCCGACCCCGGGCAGCACCATGAGGTAAGCGGCCGGCCCCGGAGCGGGCGGGCCGGCTGGGGGGGGGTGCGGGGGCTCCGTGCCCTCCGCCTCTAACGGTCACGACCGGGGACGGGGGGGGCCGCTCGGCCGGCGGAGGGGGAGGGTGCCGGCTGAGGGAGCCCCGCGGTGGGGGAGGGGCCCATTGTTAGCGGCGTGTGGGGGAGGGGCGGCCCTGCCGGCCCCGTTCCCCGCGGCGGCGAAGTTGCGCTCGGGGGGCGGCGGTGGGGCCCGGGCAGGGGCGGGGGGAGCGGCCCCCTCCGGCGCTTCTCCCGGGCTGGCCGCGGCGGTGCGCGCCGGCACGGCGTGAGCCCCGGTGGCCCGTCTCCTTTCTTTCTCTCCCGGTGGCGGTTTTTTTTTTTTTCCTCCCTTTCCCCTCCGCCTTAACCGGCGCTTGTTGCATTGCAGCAGCAGCTGGGCTTTTCCCTGTGTAATCAATAAAGAGGCGGCGGGCGGGCGCGGGGCGGGGGGGAATCCCCCTCTCGGCAACCGGGAAAGTGTCGCGTTGGAGGTTTCGGATGTAAACACAGAGGTGGACGCTGCTGGGGGCCGGGGGCGAGAGCGGCGGGTGCCCGCCCGCCCGCCGCGGACTCCCGCTCCCCGCCGTTTCATTCATTTGAAGGCGATTTCTGTCTCCTGGACCGTCCCCCCCTCCCATCCCTTTCTGGTGCCTGTTTCTGTTTCCGTAATCTTCTTTCTGGATTGGTGCAGGACCCGGCGAGAAATGCGGCTCGATAGCCCGAGCGCTGGTCGGTCTCCTCGGGGAACGTTGTGCTCCCCGTAGGCCTGTCCACCAGTTAAACCACAGGGAACCGAATAAGCTCCCCTTTTAGGTTTTTTTTTCCCCGGAAGATGGTTTTCTACCTTGCAGCTGGATTTGAACCTTCTTTGTCTTAAAGATGACTGTAAGTCGTGAGGTCCTTTGGAGTACAGTTCAGCAAGGTTGGCGTGATGAAATCAGTAAGTTCCTCTGCTGCAGAAAGCTGATGAGCCATTAGAACTTCTCTGAAAATGACACTAAAATTCTAATTACATTTTTTTAACTCGAAGGATTCCCCTCCCGCGTGTGTGCACCTCAATGGAAAGGGTTAGGGTTGCAGCGGGAAACATGGGAACAATCTCCCGCTGTTTTGTTTAGAATTGTTCCTGTATTTCCTTCTAGTTTTCTTTGTTATCCGTGGGTATTTAGTCCTGTGTTATTTTAAGCTTTGTTTTGTCTTGTGATGATTTAACTACTCGTGAAGAAGTCAGATACCCTGCCAAATGAAGTTACAACTTAGAAAACTTACAGTTCATATTGAGCTCCTTTAAACAGAGGGGGGTTTATATGTATATTATCTGGACAGCCGCTGACACAAGGAGTGCTGTTAATCTAGCAAGAGTCGGCATCAATATTTTGAGAAGCCCCGTATAAATTTGGGTTTCTTACTGGCAACAAGTACTTTAATTGTGCGGGTGATGCTGAGTGGAGTAAGCTGTACCAGCAGGCCTGCTCTTCCGCTGATGTAACTGTATGTGCACTAGGACTTCTGCCAGCCCGGAGGGAGCACACATACTTCTCTTAACTAGCGTAACAGGAAAGCATCTGGGTTGAACCTACCCTTAGGTTGCTTGTTAAGGCGTTTGAATAGTTGACTCGAAGCAGTTAGTAAATCCAGGCAAATTAATGTATTGTGGGTCTGAAACTTTCTACCGGCGTGTGGGTGCAGAGCGTTAAGTTGGTAAGAGGGAACTGTAAGTTGGATGGTCGCTCTCCGTGGTCATCGGGTATTTCAAAGAAATCTGATTTGAAGATCACTCGGTTCCAAGCCTTTCGAAAAAAGAAGCAAGCTGTACCAATTAAACTACACAGGCTAAGAAAATGATGTGGTTGAAGAAGTATTTTCTCCTCATAGAGGCACTATTAAATTGACTCGGTTGTGTTTAATCGGTCCGACACCAGTACAACGGCAAGCTTTCACTGAACGCTCGCTCTTTGGACTTGTTTAGACTGCGGTTGAGGGTATATTTCTGAAACATGTTTAAACAATATCTTCATGCTGTATTTTGTTCAGGCAATGTCTTTTAATCTGCATTTGCTGGTCAAGGCAAGTTGTGATGGGGGAGGAGTGGCAAGGTGGATGGGACAAGCATTTCATGTATAGCTCCTCTGTTTGCAGGTGGTGGTAAATCTTAGCACTTAATACTAAACCAGACTTTTGACTTAATAATGGTGGTCTCCTGGAATGCATAAACTGCATTCTGCCATTGCTGTGCTGCAGGTGAGTATGGAGTTGCTGCTCCAAAGAATACGAAAAGAAATAAATACTAAAAGTCATTCTGAGATGAGCAGGGGGGGAAAAATAAGCCCTCAGTTTCCGTTCTGTCCGTTGGCACGTGCATGCGTGAGAGCCATCGCGAGCCTGAACCGATTCTGACGATTTTGTGTTGAGATATCGCATCTTGCTTGGGTGGTTAGCTGGTCAGTTAGTGAAAAGCAAACTGGTTTTCCGTACATTAAATACATCATTGTAAAGAGCATCTTCATATTATAAAATAGTCAGAGATTCAGTAAGACAAACACCATCAGTACACAAGAACTAATTTCGCAGAAGTCTGTTCTGTATTTGAATAAATCACATGCTATTTGAGTGGTATCTGTTAGGGGTTTTAGGTTGCTGATAAACTTTGAATTTTTAAACATCCCAGTGAAATGATTCTAGCCTAAGTATGAAGTTACTCGGTTCAGGAGCCAGCTTGAATAGGGCTTCTGTGTATCTCTCCCCCACTTTAGGTAAACAGTTGATTCCCATGAACACCTGTTGTTCCCATTGTATTGTGGTTGGCTGACTAAGTACTGCTCTTAATATCATTTCCTGAATGCACTTACTTCATAATAGGTGTCAGGAATGGGCATATTCGAGTGAGGTTTCCATTTACTAGCTGGCTGGAATGTGGGGGGAATAGGTGGTAAAGATCTAGGTAAGAGCACCATTTGGTGCTCCAGTCTAGTAATAGTGTAACTTCCCATCCTATTCGTAAAGAAGAACATGTATGAACACTTTATTGAAGTGTATGTTGAAATCTGTATTACGGAAGCTGATCAACATAACTCTACTGCTAGAGCTGGGATTTTGTGGTGAAGGTTAACTGAATTATCTTAATTTTGTATTTTTTTTGGTATCTAGCTGATTTTGTATGCTAACTCCAATAAAAATAAATGAGCTTGCCAAGATACTGACTTTTTTTTTAATCAAACTGTACAGCCTTCTCTTGGGATTACCAATCCATTCTTGTGTGGGAAAGAATTGTTTTTTCATTAGTGTGCTAGTCAGAAAGCAGACTGCTTAGTCTTGTTTTCATTACCCGGAGTTGCAGGATCTGGGAAAGAAATGGTATTTTTTCAGAATTTCAAATTCTAGCATTTCCAGAGCCCATTATATTCATTTGTGTTTACGATGGGTTACTACGCATATCATATATGCGAATGTTAAATCTGTATTTAGAAGGGCAAGCAGATAAATTATTACAGATTTTGCCTTTTAGAAAATCACGTTTTCGTCTCACTTGTGTTTCAAGGTAAATTTGTGGTCTCTAAACCATACTAAAATTTCTACATACTTACGTTCTGCAGCTTTTCTGCTCAAATATGTTGCTTTAGAATGTAATTCATGTTGTAACTTAAACATCAGTGTATTTTGTGCCTGGGTTAGTAGGTCTTCATTATGTTCTAGGTGTTGTGCTAAGAAATCCAATACCGTACTCATTTTTTTTTTTTTATGTCTTCAATACACGAGTGAAAACCCACGGCAGAAGTAACAAAACATGTACCTTCATTAGGACTCAGAATTCTTGAAGGAACCCACACACGTTTCCTAGGGTTTCCAGGAAAGTGAGTATGCAAGAGTGTTGTATTGTTAATGACAGCAGTATGTACTTCAGTCTAGTGCAGTAACTGCAGTTATTTCAGGTAGTAAAATACCACACTAGCAAAGCCATTAATTACGGTGGTGGCATTAAGTTATTGTGTATGTCAATATGCAGGGTAACGCTTGGAATTGTGCCTTTAATACCTTGCACGCACAGCGTATTTGAAGTAGAAAACTGAATTGAGAATATTGTCGAAACGTTGGAAGGGCAAGCAGGCAGTTAGATCAGCCGGGGTATGTGTAACTGCAACCAATACAGTTCCTGAAATTGCTCATATCTCAAGAGGAAAATTGGTGGTGTAGGCAGGGTTGGTTGTTTTTTTTCAGGTGGATAAAAGAATTCAGGTTACTTTCCTTGTTCTTAAGTAAACTAACAGATGGACTGAGTCATCTGTCTGATAGAAGTGCAGTGTTTTTATCTAGCACTTTATTTGTGGACTGTTGCAAGTGGTTTTTGCACTGGTTGTTTCTGCCCACCTGATATGGAATCTGACAACTGTTTTGCCTGAAGGTCTCTGGATAGTTTAGTGAATTATTTTGATAGTAAAAGTCTTTAAAGATTATTGTGTGAATGCAGGAATCGGAATACAATTTTTATAGAAAAAGCTATTTATGACCATCTTAGCAGTTATGTTGCCCAGCCTCTGAAAACTAGAAGCAGTTAGGGGGAGTTGTGTGTAATTCAGGAGTGCTCCCTGGAAGGGTATGTACAAGTTTTTTCTTGACTCGGGGCTTCATGTTGTTTGTTGTTGGAGGTCAGAAGACAAGACGAGTTAGTGTCCTACTTCAGACCACAACAGCATAAAAGCCTGTTTCTACACTTCCATAAAAAGGGGAGGAATTATTCTTCCAGCACCTGTTTCGGTGGATGCTTTGCTAGCCCACTTATGCCCTAAGTGACGTATCTTGGCGCTGCCTAGGCACGTGATTGGAAATACTTTGTAATGGGGACTGCTTTTTGCCATGCCACTGCATTTCATGCAGAACTATTATAGGAGTAGGTTATTGAACCACTGGATAGTGTCATTTGCTTTCATTACTAGAGAGCAAATGTATTTTGTGAAAGAGATATTATTCCCTTCTTTGCTTTGACCTTTCCTTTAGAGCTACTCTTGACGGTTCATGCCCGCTTCCACTCAGCAGGCAGAAATACATGTGCCAGCTCTCTAAACATCCAGGACATGTTTAGGTTTTAAGAGTGCGGTAGTGTTGATGAGAACGCAGAAAATTTGTGCTTTTTGTGTTTGATTAAAAAAAATTTGACTTTTAGTAGTAGCTAAAAGTAAACGTAGCAGAGATGGAAGTCACACAAGCTTCATTGAACAGCTTCAATACATTTAAGTAATTTTTGATGGTGCCTGGCTCACTCCCCCACCTCACCCTTGCCTTTCCCTGCCATTCCTTATGAATTGTATAAACCTACCTTGTGTTCTTGGGCTGTTGGTATCTGTCTTGGGATTAGGATGTGAGCAAAGCCACTTTTGTATCTGTCATTAATTAAACCTGCCATATGAAGAGCCAGAGTTGTGTCCCTGCTGTCCCTTCCCTGCCCTAAGTTCTGGTGGGTTCTCGCAAACCTGGAGAAGAACGAGGTTTGTCTATGACTACAGAATGTTTTTTTCCCTTTTAGAAATGGCTACACTACCTTATTTTAACTTTTCACGTTTCTAACTTAAGAAATGAAAACATATATCTAAGTAACTGAGTCTGGTAGTTTTGCCTCATTTTAAAATGCTCTGTACCGGTACAGATTTTACAGGAAACATTAAGTTTTATTTCAGATACTCCAAATTAATTGTTCTAATAATTGATAAGCCTCTCCCTTATTATCACTTATAGAAGTCTCCTTTGCTGTAGCTGTCTAAGTTAATGGAACAGATTTTTTTTCTTTCATTTTTTGCATTTGTACTTAAAACTGAACACAGTGAAGCATTACTAGAAAACTTGTACTGTTGTCTTGAACGCGTTTACAAAGCCCGTTTTAGAAGACTGCCATTAGCTACTATGGCTTAAGTTTAGTGGACTTTACACCTCAGAATAAACATTGTTATCTATTGTCTGAAATAGATGGTGTGGCCAGACTGACAAAACAGTGGAACCTAATCCAAAAGAACCTAATTGTGGCAGAGATAATAAATCAAAGTAGTGAATGATCAGTGCTGAAGCTCAGCGTTTGTGTACGTAAGTCTAATCACTGAGCGCATTCCTTAAGAGCAGGTATAGTTTGGTTGTAGTTATGTACTACTCTAATAAATATACTGAAGTTTTTGGAATTACATTTAGAAGTACTTTTTTTTCTAGTTTAAGATACTCCTGCTTTGATATAAGTCTCTGAATATAGTCACAACTCAAGAAGCTACTATTATATTTTAATTTAGCTTTATACACTGATGCATTTAGTTCAATCACCCTGGTATGAGTATGGCACAAGAAGTAGCTGATAGGTTGTATCTCCATTTGCTGTGTGTATGTAGATGAAATAAACTTATTTTGAACAGGGGACTGCCTTCCTAGTCAGATATGAACCATCTGTCTGGGACTTGAGTATGGAGACAGTAGTCTATGTATAGTAGTCACTACTTTTGGTTAGAGCGTACTGTTTGCAGGGGAGTGAAGACATGAAAGACCTACTGACCAAAGTTCTTCTGACCAAGAGAAGGCTGAGGAGATAGGTTCATCTTGGAAAACTATCAGGGAAGCCATGTCTAATCATGAGTGGAAGGAAGAGCAGATGCATGGCTGGAGCACTTGTGTAGTAAGTTGTTGCTAATAAACTTAAGCAGAAGTTGAACCCAGTACTTCAGCCACTTCTTTAACGTTACAGGTTTTGAAGAGAATGAGGTTTCATAGCATTTCTGTGGTCTCGTTGGGTTTTTAGCTACTGAGTGGAAATCCAGTAGTAAGTTTCAGATTAAAATTTGACTTGAGATTAAGGAAGAAGATCAAAGCATCAAATACATAAAGAAGTAAATTAAACAAATTAAGATCTTGTGCTGTAATCTCAAAGATTGTGGTGGTACCATTGTTGTAGTTTCCACGATACAATGTGATGAGTCTAGTATCCTTTAGCTTAGTGACCAGCTCAGTTAACTGCATCATATGTGAATTATTCTCAAAATTATTACTGCTGAACTTTACATCCGACCTTACAACTAAGTTGTGAGGTAAAGAAATCTGGACTGCTGGGTTCAGGGACTTCGTTTTGTATTTTGGCAGTATCTTTGAGTAGCGTTCATAAAGTTGGGAAGAATAGTGCATCTCAGGCTTCTTGGTTTGGCATATTACAAAGGCGACTTTAAAACCAAAGGGTTTTCCTATATATTTTTTTATTTGCTATACATTTCTTATAGACTAATAGAAGAGTCCTATGTTCCTGTAATTGCCACCATTTCCAACAGTAGCTGCATCCACAAATGGATGGTGGTAAGGTAAAGACAAACGTTGCCTTGCAGGTTATGAATACTGTTGCTGTAGCTGTGTTGCTCTAAGGATATAAACAAGACAAAGGTTTTATAGGGAGAGGCAATATCTTTTATTACATCAGCTGCTGCAGTGGTGGGAACAGGGACACGGGCAAGCTTTCAGACATTCAAGTGCTGAGTTCCTGAGAAAGTTATTCAATTCTTTGGAGACACCATGTGGAGATTTGTATTGTGTGGATTGTTGCAGGCACATTGCAGATACAGGTAATGTTGCTGTGTGTTTTATTTTTTCATAAGTTGCTCGTAGTTTTGATGTCTGACCTAGTAGCAACATTTGGTATAATTCTTATTTCAAAGATTAAGGAATTAGGTGCTTGAAAACAGGTAAGCGGCTGTAGGATACTATCTGAATTGCCATTTGTTTTGCATTACTCTGCAGAGATGATGTCTGCGTAAGGGAAGTGGAGATTGCATCGCAGAGAAAAATGTCAAAAAGTAAAACTGTGAAATACTTTTCACATGCTACTGTTCCCATGTAAAGTGTGAAGGTGTGTTTTCCTTTGAAGCATCTGACCACTGCAAGAAAAAAATAAAAGGCTTCAAGTGCCTTGTTTGAGGAGTCAATCTGTGTTACTTTTATGGAGATGTGGTCTTGGTCACTAGTGTGACTTGTGCGTAGTAAATCTGTAAGGTGCAGATAAAGGTGGATTGCATTGCATCTTTAGACGTGACTAATGCTTCACAATATTTAATAGTAGGATTTTGTTTTTGCCCTGTTGAAGTTCCTAGTTAGTCATCACAGGATAGAGGAGTGTACAGTTAAGCCAGTTCTGAATACTCTGAATGTCTTGCCTTGAATTCATGTGTATCTTTTTCTTTGGGCAGATGGGTGCAAAACAAACAACCTCTCCTCTCGCACCCCTGCCCCAACAATAAAAAGAAAACACTGTTCCTGATACATACTCTTCACCGCTGTGTGCTGCCTGTGTATGAAGGTGTTCTCTTGTTTAGGATTCCCAATATTGGATGCCCAGTCTCCACTCACAGTTGGGTATCTGGTTTCTGCCTGGTCTGTTCTGTGGCTAACTAGTGAATGCAGAGGGAGAGGAGTGACTGTGTGGCATGAGAAATCCTTAGCTGTTTGGAATTGGGAGGTGTTTATAAGCTTGTTCCATACTGGTATGCCTTACATTATCTAGCCCTTACATAGTAAGGCCTTTATAACTTTTTTCCTTAACTTGTTCATCTGAGGAAATTGCACGTATTTTGTAAGGGATGTTAGGATGAAGGCTGAGCTGTTAGTGAAACCCTTAGGACTGCTTTTAGGTTTGGTGATTTATATAGTGGCAATCTCAGTATTCAACATCCTTATATTTGAAATCTTGCATTTTTCCCTTCTGAGTTGAATTGCATTCCCTGTCTTCAAGTATGTCTGCACTTGGGGTCGGTGTAGGGAGCGGACTCACCCTAAAGCCCAGTCAGTAGATACTTTGGTTGTAACTCTCCAAGAGCTTGCCATGGTCTTGTCCGGGAATGGGGAGGGTGTTTTAAAAAAAAAAACCAAACCAAAAAAACCCAGAAAGAAACAAAAACCTGAGAGAGGAATCTCCCCAATTTGGAGTTGTAGATTTTCATATAACTTGTGATGTATCAGTGTGTCAATTTTCCAACCAGCTGAGTGATCATAATTTTCTTGTTCTTCAGGGAAGGGGGAGAGATTTTATGCAATTCATATGGTCTTACAAAAAACTTCCTCTCTCGTGAAGAGGAACACAGTTTAGATGTCCACACATAGTTCAACTTAAAAATTCATAACAGATCTTGAATCTGAAGTAGTTTGGGTGAATGCGTATTTTTTTTTTGTAAAACAAAACCAGCCCCTCCCAAACACACACACACACCACAAACAAAGAAAACAAATTATTTAGAAATAGCGCCATAGGCTTTCCTTCTAGAATTTGAGAGCCTTAATTTTTTTACTTCCTATGACAAAAATCTGGTATAAAATGGTGAAACTATCCCACACTTAAGAATGGAAATTTTATTCATCTAAGAACATTTTCTTGGTCATTACTGTAGAATTAAAATGCTGCTGGCCATAGGCACTGTAGGAATGAATTTTCTGTCAGCAGCATCATACCCTGCAACCACTGAAATGTACAGAATCATTTTACTGTAAAACAGAGTAAATGCTGGACATAGCATTTTTGGTTAGATTTGTGATGAGGGTAATATTTATGCCGTGGATGTTCTGTTTCTCAGGAAGACTGGGGTTAATTGTAGCTTGGCAAGTAAAAGGAAAAAAAAAAGTTCCATATGTGTTTTCTGCAGTAGATTCCTGTTGCTATGCAACAAACAGAATGTCACTTAGTAGAGGATATATTAAATTTGTATTCCTGGCGCATACCTCTGCACGTTCATTTTATACTTTAACAGGAGGGTATGGTTCTGGCTTCCTGTAGGACTGTAGTATGAAGCGTATATTTGAGGCTTTATTCCGGTGCTTGCCGTAGCTGCGGTGACGTCAGTGTTCTCGCAGAGCCTTTCTTTGTGTTCGGATGGATGGGACACCTGTGCAACACAATCGGGCTTCCAGACAGACAAAAAGGGGTGGTGGTTATCTTCCCCGAGGTGGGACGGGATTGCCAAGCAGCATGTTAAGACTTCAAAAGGGAGAAATTTCTTATATGGAAAAAATCTAAGGCTATGAATTCCGAAAACCTTTAAATGGGATGCAGAGAAAGTTAATGCAGATAGCACTATATGAATCTTTAAAGCAAAAGATCCAGTTAATTTTTAATGATTAGAATTAACTTTCATATTTTAATATGGTGATACCTCCCCTCTCTACCTCCCCGCTCCCCCAAGTGCTAAAACCAACCAATCTCAGCATCCAAACTCTTTACATTTGCTCTAGATGGAGTCTGGAATAAATGTTTAGGGTGCATTTGGGAAAATTACCTTCTATGGCTGTGGAACCAAAAAGTAAGTAATGGACAAATGACAAAATCTGGTAAGGCATTATTTTATAATCCAGTTAGACTTCCGTAGTGGAAGAGAAGGCAAAAATAATACTTGAAGGCTAGAAGGATGTTAATTTGATCTTTGCTTCAAAGGCTGTCATGCGATACAGATGACTGAAATACAGAAACTTGAAAGCTGCAGACTTTTAATACCGTGCTTTTAGGAATAAAACGCATGCAGTGTGTCTGATGTGCTATAATGTTTATCCTATATAATAACCTGTCTTATTTTAAGCAGTTCTGTGAATTTTGCCATAGGTTTTGAAAGCCAACTTACAAAATCTAAGCTGAAATTAAGTTAGATACTAAAATTAGCAGGTCAAATACTGTCACTTTTTCTGCTCTTAGAAGCGAAATATGCCATTGTTTAACATCTCTTTAAATTGTCAGTCTGAAGCAGATTTGTAAATAGCTGGGTTTTTAAATGTTATCGTAAATTCACTTACCTGTGGCTTCTTAATAACGCAGAAGACAAAAGGAAGAATCAAAATGAAATTAGGAAAGATTTGAGACATCTCTCACTACTGTTCTCTTGCTCGTTTTGCCAAGGGGATGCCTCTGATGTATAAAGCATCATTAAGGGAGCAAGTAGCCTTTAATAATATAATTTTCTTTTTGTAGTCTGCTGCTTAATTCAGAGCTAATGCTAGTGTGCTGCATGCCTGTTCCCAAGCAGACCTGGAAAAATGTTTCTTTGTCTACATAGAGAGAACTTGGTGCAACGTAAAAAAAAATCTTATGGCTTTCTGTATTTGGTGAGCTCAAACCTGAGCTCTGTAACAGAGAATGATTTAAAGACATGGGTGGGGATGCTTTGGGTCTTTTTGGTTCTTATTTGGGAAGATGAATCTTGGCTTCTGTTGTAGAACTGTTGGACGAGAATGAGAATGCTGCCTGTGGCTTCCAGTGCTCTGGTGACTTGTTTTAATGGTATCTTTTGGCATAGGAAACAGTGGCAGTTTGCAAAACGGCCTCCTCTTCTTGAGGAGGGGCTGAGCGTAATGTAATGGTGAAGCTAACTTCTGTAATTTTAATGAAATTAACTTACTTTCATGTGTAGAATGGAGAAATTCTGGAACACGCACAGGAAGTGGAGAGGTTTGAGCTGTAAGTTATCAGTAGTGTGTTGGAAGGCAACTTAGGCAAATTTTAGAGGAACTCAAAGCAGAAAATGGATGTTCTAAAAACACTCTGGTTGTAGGACAAAGAGCATTTAAAAGTTAAATGCTTTAAAATACTAATCAATTTATCTTTAGGTGTCTAAAGTACACCCCCCCACCCACCCCCCCTTTATCTAACTGGACGTTAAATCCAACTGTAATGTTGTGGAAACAATCTCTTAATTTCCATTATGATGTGGCTCTCCCTCTCCTTTTTCCACCAAGTCTGGTAACAGCTATGATTTTGCTGACAACATCCAGGGCTAAAAAAAATCTCCACAGAAATTTTCCAAGTATAACTTTAGGATGCAGAGGCAAGTGATTGAGAGCAAAAATTAACAGCTAGGAACAAACACAGTTTAGGATACTTTTTGTCTTTTGTTCCTCAGCTCAGGTGCTGTGCTGCTATAAATGGGACTATCGCAAAACAGTCAGCTTTTCCTATCCATCGTTTTCCCCCCGAAACTGAAATTAAATTGGGGCAAATCCTGTAGATTTGATACAAGTAGTCCAAAGTTCTGTTGAAAACAGGCTGTTGAAAAGAAAGGGATGCATTCTTTATGTGCTCGGTCACACTTGCCTACCAGCTCGTGGTCATTAGTTAATACCTGTATGCATACACTATGTGCAGAATTATGAAAAAAGGATGTGGAAGCATGTGAACGATGATACGCTTTTTTTCCTCCCTTACATCAGAGGCCAGATTCTTGTTTGCAGAAATAATTTTATATTGTGGTTTGAAGGGTTCTATTTTTGTTTTAGGTTGTCTTTCAGAGGCAGAGGTTGGAAAGTCTAATGAATGAGGTAGGGAATTGGTTAAAGAGGTGATGATTTTGTGGTCTTGGACCAGTGTTTTCTGCAAGAAATGACTGCTCTTTTTTTTTTTCTAAAGAGTTTCTGTCCTTTCGTGCTGGTTGAGTTGTTCAGCGTTGTCAGGGATGTTCATTAGCGATGTCCTGACTTGTTCCCTTATTGACTAATTTAAGACTGCAGGCCTGATATGTCAAAATATTAAATTATTCAGCATATACCTTAATCCTGCAAAGCACAGAGAACATTATATGACCACTGAAGACAAAGGGCCCTAGATCATCTTGGATTAATTAAATGATCAACATGAGAAGACTTGGTACACCAGTTATTGTGCTTCAGCTCTCCAGTGGAGGAAACAACTTCTCATTTGTTTCTCCTTTAATTTTGGACATTGGCTAATTTCTTAAAAATAAGCGTGTTAAAGTTTGAAGCTCTCAAATGCTCTATGTTATGACACGGTGCTTAAACTGCCAGTAACTTTTGAATTTGATATTCAGAACAAATTTTGATTATTGCGCAAAAAACGTCCACTACACATTGAATAATGAAGCGACCTACTAGGTGTTCATTTACCCCTCGGTCCATCTATCCTAAGTCAGAAGTAATCTCAGAAAAAAGTAGGAGGGTCTAGAGGAGTGAGTATATAACTAAGACTTCTTAATGGTTTTACAACTGTAAGTCACTTCTTCCCCTCATATTTAAACAACCAGAACTTACAGTCCTTCTTAATTCTTGTATTTTTTAAAAACTCTAGAGGTTCTTTTTTAACCATATTACAGTGTAATTTTTCATGTTCTTATAAAAATTGAAATAGTAAGCCAAACATTGTGCCATAATATCTGAAATACGTGTAGACTTCGAACAGCTAGATACTCAAACACATGTGGTACCTAAAATCAATGTGACTCCTGGTAGTTCTTGTCCTGCTGGTAGAGCATGCACATAAAGGAAACTGAAACGGTGACTACAACAGTGTGGGCTTACCAGAGAGGAACACTGTAACTCCAGGAATCTATGTTCCGCACATACTGTGTGTAATTGCTAACTTCAGCCAAACTAAGATCCATCAGTTTTTAAGGTAGGACTAGGAAGATCATTGACACTTAGATCTTTGTTGTAGTGTTTTGTGTGAGTTAGACCACGGGGCTTTTTCTGAAGATACTTTGAATTGGTTTGTGTGGCTCTGCCTTTTACCATATAACTAAGACAGGTAATGTTCACTTGTCTTATGTAATGGGACAGTCTGCTTAGGTGACTCCTTCTAGATACGTGGAGGTGCAACTGCTCTATTATGAGTGATGGAATGGGTGACTTTTACGTGTTTTGGCTACGTGGCAGATGCAGGCCTGGTTATTAAGAAGACAGATGTTGTGGCACCCTCTGAGCAGTAAGGAACAGGTTTTCAAAATAACTGTACATGCTCTTCGGCTGTATCTTGGGAGGCTCTGGGGAAAAATGATGCCAGGAAGCATCATGCAGACTCTGCTCTGTAGACTGCAGTTTGGGCACCTCAGTTAAATGTATCGTTAGTCTGAGGTGGTATTGCCTCTATCAAGAAACTTACTTCCTTTCTGAATTATCTTTGGAGTTCTTGTCTTACTACATCATCTAAATCTTTCTTTCTGTGCGTTAAGGCTTCCATACTCACTAACTGTGGGTAGTAGGTAACAGTTTATTCTCCTCTTTGAAGCTACCTCTAGTATATGTGAGGGTTTGTTACTCCTAAGTCTTTTCAAGATGAAAATCACTGTTTTCATTCATCTTTCATTGTGGGCTGTTTTTTTAGACCTCCTGCCAGTTACTTTCTGCTTGGCCTACATCATTTGGATGCCAAGGCTGATTGTTGTCTAGTCTGTCATGTACTGATTTACATCTGTTCACTGGAATATAGCTAAATGTAGACCTCAACGTTTTTTCCTTCAGTCACTTTTCCACTATGCCAGCAGTATTCAAGATTCTTATCCCGTCCTTCTTTCTGCTTGCGCCTTTTTCTGGGCTTCTGTCCTCTCTGACAATAGCAAACATACTCTTCCATCTCTTTGTGGTTCTGATGCAGCACAGTCATCACAAAACTGCACTCTGTGTTTTCACTCAGTGTAACTGCTATCTGACTATGATTTTCAAAACTCCTTTCTGCTCTTCTTACAGTAATTTTTGTGTATCTATTTCCTAGGAAAATGCCCTATGAGTTTTGCCAAGAAGCAAGTCAAACTACAGCATCTGCTAGTTCACTGCGGTAATTAGTGCAGAACTCCACAAGACCTAGAGGAAATCAAACTTATTTGACATTATTGATTCTTAAGTAACATTGGAAGTGTGTTTGTTATCAGGTTTTTACTAACAGTTTGTGCTGCCGTTTTTCTTAGGATTCAAGTTAAACAGAGGATCTTTGTAAACCTGGCAGCTTGCTTCCTTCCCCATTCAGAACCTTGCATCCGCTCTAAGAGGTGACCCCTGGGCCACAGGCTTCTGCGGATCTGATGGATGTCCCTCCATGGTCTGAGGTTCTGAACACCAGCTAAAAATACAGTGGTAGTCATTTCAGGGAAAATTTTGCTGAGTCTCTCCTCAGCTTGGAATGGAATCTGTTCAGTGTAAACCCAACAACAGCAATCTTCTGAAAACTGAGGGTTGTAGCTATGACATTCTAGGTTTTCTCATGGGGAAAAAATCCGTAGTAAATGCAGACAAAGTATACCAAAAAAAATCTGTCATGGTTGAAGCTTGCAAATTTTTACACAGTTGAAAACACGAGCTTTGTAAAAAGCAACGTGGAGCAATCTGTTGCTGGCATCACTAATAGTATCACAGGAAAAAAGGCTAAAGCGTAAAGAGTGAGAATAGTGTGAGATTCCCTGGTAGCGTAGAAAACGTCATGTCGAGAAGGATTACCCTTTTGGGATCCAAATGGGGTGCAACAGTTCATGGGGTAAGATGTTAGGCTACAGACTACTGATAATAGCCTGAAAGAGGGTAGGAGGTTGGTTTTCTAGGAATAACCCCATTTTTACCATAACCTCTCATCTCGCTGTAGTTACACAACTGCAGTATACTTCAGATTTTATTACCTTACCTGTGGTCCTGTGTCAGACAGGTGCTTGATTAAAACTTTTTTCAGTTTGACCCAGGTTGTTGTTGGCTGCAGTGGATTGTAGCTGAGTTCTATACTGAATCTAAAATGCTTAAACTTTCTCTGACTTTCAGGAGAAACTCCAGGTTTTCATCAGAGTGAGGTATATTGTCATAACAGGAACCTACGTAGTTTAAAAACCTTCAAGGAAGTCCAGTGCATTAGCGAATATTTTGTGGCTTATAGTCAGTATGTTCTCCTACAGTATAAACTGATTGTTTTTTAGAGCAAAATGTTTGACTTGAGAATAAATCTGATTGTAGCAGTTGTGTTTGGTACCATGAGAGCTAATTTTGCTGAGATGTAATTAGCAGCAGTCGTGGCTTCCACACCTAGCAAAAATACTTCCTGAAGAGATCGGCGCAGTTTGCTGCCTTTGTACACAGCTTATTTGTGTTTCATAGCAGCATGAAAGCATTGGAAATGCTGCTGCACGGTGTTATCGAATACTAATTGTCTGTGTAGCTAGTTGGTACACTTAGGGGATAAGCTTTTAAACTGGTAATCGTGGATTACTTTCTTCTAGAAACTAGCTATATTTTCATTAAAAATTGTCAGTACGACAAATTCTGCCTCCAAAATGGCTCAGCAACGTGGAAGCCTTTTCATTTTGCTTTCCTCTTGTGTTGCAACAAGCTACTATTTGTAGTTATGATCTTTTCATGGAGTTACTTTAATCTACTGTACACTGCTGAGTTTCTTTAGGTTTAAGTGAGTAGCTTCATGCTGCTTGTCTCCCTATCAGATGTTAGGCTTAAAATGCTTCAGAGATAATACAGAAGAACACATGAGAAGGGGAATGGGAGTGGAGAGAGTGTCCGGTCTTTTTATCGAACTCTAGTGAATGCGTGTACAGAAAGAATTTAAATTGCTGTACTAAGTAAAATCCAGAGGTGTGAGGTAAGAGACCATTTTTCTTTGCAGTAGTATCATGTTACTGTCAAAAAAATGAGTGCTGCTCTTCACTCCCACCTGTACATCTTAACTAGCGTGACCAACAAAAGCACAAAAGAAAATCTGAAAGAGATACTTGGTCAGTGGAGTTCTTAATGGAACAAATGCTTTCGCAGTTCACTTGGCAGTCAGCGTCTTCCGGATAGCTCAATTTGCCAAGTGCACTTTCCAGATGATTACCGTAGGGTTACAGATACCTGTGGATGGGGGCTGATCAGGAGAACATCCACAAGGCCATCTTCACAGCTTGGGTTTGTAGCCCAGAGGTTGTGGATCTGCTACCACAAAATTTAATAGCATAAAGAGGACTTGATTGGTAGTGGAGTTTTCAAGCTTATGTTAACACATATAGCCATTCTCCTTTGTTTTCTCTGTTTTACCTAATAATTTAGCTCAGTTCAGGGTTTTTGGAATTTAAATATGCTCAGTCAAAATGAAAGTTGTTTAAGAAGTTTATCTGATCTGTGCTTTGTCTAAACTTCAGTAGATGCTGATGAAGGATGTCTGGCACTTGCTAAAATTATAGTTCATTGTGAGCTTTATGGAAATTAGAAGCAAAATCGTATTTTCTGTCTAAAACTGTATATCAGCTTTTTTGCCGTTATTGTCTTAAAATTTTTTACTTTGATGGAACATTATTATTATAGAACATTTTTTTTTAATGCCAATTAAAACTATTTTAAAAATGCTGGTTTATTCTTATAAAGATTTTTTTTCTGTGATTGGGATTAACTGGACAAACTTCAGCTGAACTATCAATCCTAAATTCAGTTTGCATTTTGAAAATTTTTTGATATCTTGTTTGCAAAACAGGTTCTTGTCTAAAGTGGAAGCTTTTGTTTCCTAGCATTATTTAGAATGTCTTCGTCTACAGTTTAGGCAAGGCTTGGTGAGATCAAACCACTTTAGAATCTATTTGCTTAAGTTCATCTTCAGAGATTATAATTTAAAAAGCAATTTTAAAAAGTGACTGCAGGCTACCAGAAGCCCCAAGACTTGCCCCAGTATTTCCCCAGTTTGGGGAGAACTTCAGTGACAGCCTGTGTACTCCATGTGACAGTGGTGAAAAATGCTGGGATTATTTGCAGCTCTGTTTGATCTGTGGAATGCACTGCATCTATTGTTAGCTCTCCAGCTGAAGCAAGAGCAGGAGTTGTTTTTCTTTTGACATTGTTTAGCCGGACCTGCTGCACTGCTGTATCGGTCTTGAGTAGTTAAAGGTGATAGTATTGGCAGAGTTCCCATCCTTCTAGTAGCTGTGGGAGAGCTGAGATGTGGGAGACCATAACTTACATGATCGGTTCTACTTTTAATTTCTCAAGATGACTGTAGGCAGTATCTATCTAGAAGCCTGCGAAGTTCACTGTGTTCAGCTTTCCCGTTCAATTTGGAAGAAGCAGCGCTCTTCCCGGGTAATTCCTTACCGTGGAGATTAAACACTGTGTGTGATAGTAATAAGGACAAGGTTGTTCACATGTGGCCTGTAAACACAATAGCATCACTAACCCACATACTCGAGCTTCTTTGCTGTTGTCTGTTGCAGAAGACATCGTCATCTCCTTTTTTTTCTTCAGTGTAAAATTTGCGTACTGAACTCTTCACAGTTTCATCGTGGAGCACACAGATCTGCTGTTGTCTCAGATTCAGTCTTAGTCTGCATTGTACTTCAGGGGTTGTCTTTTTAAGGTACATCTGGTAACGTGCTGCTGGAGGGACGTGTCGCAATGCTTTTCTGATGTTTTCTGATAACTAGAGAGCAGGGCTTTTAGGACCTGGTTTAGGTTGATTGGTTTGCTAGGAAATAGTAGGTAAGAGTGTATCCAAAGCAGTGTAGCAGTAGATTACCTACGAAATAGTGCAGATAGATTTAAAAGCTAAAGTTAATGTCAGATTAAAAAAAAGAAAGTTTGCAGAGATTTGCAAGGGTGATCTCCAGGCAGTGTGGCTGTTTAAATAACTGGGGCTTCCTTTTGACTGCTTAAAACAATAGAAGATGACTCCTAATCTAAAAAGTTTTGCTTCCTATCTTAGATTTAGCTCCCTTGATAACAAAACAAAGAAAACAGGATGTATAATTAAAACAAGACCAATTTCAGAGTTCCAGGATTCCCTGCCTGTAGAAGAGTTAAGTTTTGTGTGAACTAGAGAGATTTCAATATTAGAGTAGCATTAAAAATGAGAAGAGTGTCCTGTTGGGGCAGACCAGTGGTCGATCTAGTCCCATACTCTGTCCTGGAGAGTAGCAGTAGGAGAAGCTGCTTGGAAGAAACTGCCTGCAGGCTCTTAGCGATCCCTCTTCTTTCACCTCTGCTGGCAGCCTAGAACCCATTGCCTGTTTTGAGATGTTTTGGAACATGCCTGTTGATTCCTTTTATTATTATTTTTTTTAAAGAACCTGTTTTCCATGAATTCTTCTGATCTCTTTTTAGCTTGCTGATCTTATCTACCTCCGTAACTTCCTGCAGCAACAAAGTCCAGAAATTCCCTGTCTTTGTGTGCAACTTTTTAACCTTTAGAGTGGTAGGGATTGCTATTATGTCAAATCAAAAGTTCAGATGTGGCAAATGGCTTCATTTTCCCTTTCATTGCGAGTTCTGCTTTTGTTAGGCAGTCTGGTTTATGGTATGTAGTACAGTATAGTGAGTATATTTCTTTGCAAGTGAAGTGGAGGGGTGATCATGTTGCTTATGCTACTGCAAAAGGCTATTGTATGCTATTGCCAAAAGGGTATTGATAATTTTTCTCAGTGTGGATTAAGTGGGTATGCCAATGAAGTAGTTTAGACTATCCAAATAGCACCTTCCAATTTATTCCTTTTAGCAAGTAAAGGTCTGCAGTAGTAAGGAAAGATCTTTCTAAACATTTTGACAATTTTTTGACAGGTTACTTTAGTGATCGCTCTAGCACTTTGTAATATTTTTATGAAGCGGTTTCTATAAAAGTATTCTTTGTGTATGTAGCACAGAGGCAGTACATGTTGCATAATTTTTATCGCTGGAGGGAAGAGCTTGAAACTTATACAGCTCCTGTATATGATTTACACTGTGCAAGAACGGGGCTGCTTTGCAGCTATTGCTTCAGGTCACTGTCCTGCTGCTCTAACTCGTTCACTACTCATATTGCAGGTCAGTAGAGTTTTGCTTGGTTTTCTTTCTCTTTTTTTTTTTTAAAAAAACCTGTACTTAGGTAGCTGTGTTTAGAACAAGACGCAGAAAACAGAAGTAGAAATCCTGTGACATAGAGGAATATTAAATTTGCAAGCTTAATACCTGTAATGCAGAAATGCTAGTGCTAAGTCTCCTTTAAATTTGCAGAACCTCATGTGTCAGGAGAAAAGTCAGTAAAGCTTTACAGTGAAGTAGTATCGTCTGACTCTTCCACATTCCTTTGCTCTGTCTCCTTGTTATGAGAGTTGTAAAACCAAACTGGAGAAGACATGGTGACCTCAGAAGATAGTTATGGTGGCAGCACTCTATATAGCATGACTTTGATAGAAGTGTTTTACTTGACACTTGAGGTTTTCAGTGTAAGTATTTATTGCCTGGAAAACCCCCACTGTCTGTAATATCACAGTTAAAATCTTGAGATGATTTCTGAAAATTTTACTTTGCAAGCTGGCACTTACATTCACGTTGCTTATTGGCATATTTTGTATATCATGAATGTTAGGATTACTCTGGAAATTTTAACGTTGATTTCTGGATGTTTTAAGTCTAAATCTGTAGGTTTTGGGCTTGATTTCTCTCTTATTGTCTGTTATGAACAGGAGTTCCTTCAGTGATGGAAGGTGGCAGTTTTTTGGGCTTTGGATACTGATGAGGTTAAGTCTAATGTTGAAGTGCAGGCAAGAAACTGGTGAATAGCTTCCTGATTTGTTCTGGGGAGTCTGAAACGCTGATTAAAAAAGTTCACATCTAGTATGTACACGGAGGGTATATTTACTTAGAGCAAAATTCTTATTTTTTTGACTGACAGTTGCTAGCTGCGAAGCGTGAATGTGTAAGGAAGAAAATTTAGTTGTGTTCTAGTTTGTTCAAAATTCAATTAAGTTTCCATGTCAAGACAAAAAGCAGTCTTTACTTACACTTGTAAAGCTCCTATTGAAAGAAGAGGTGGTTATGTAATTTAAATTTAGGCGAAACTAGGTTCTGTTGGGTATTTTGAAACAGTGAATGATGCAGAAAAGGCCTTAAATGTCTCCTATGTTAGAATTACGAAGGGGTGGCAACTAGTGAGAATATATGCTGACCTAGTGAGATGCCTTTATAAAAAAACTTGTGTGGAACTCCATTTTAAGGTGGATAGCTTTTCTAATACATAAAAACTCAGCCTTTTGTTTCCTTTTAAAACTGTTGTGAACGTAATGAATTATATCTTTGATCCGATTAAGATGTCAAACTTTTTATTTAACTATTTCTTTTCTCTGCAGTAATTTTTCAGACAGCTAGCTGCAAAAATTAGAGTGTACTTAGGTGTTTTGAATGTAACTTCTCGTGCTTTTTTTTTGTCTTGGGAAATTGAACTTCTTGGCTGAAAAGGTGTTCAAGGTTTGGTTTGTTGTTTCTTTTTAAATGAATGTGCTATAAATGTGTTTTCTGATAATTGTTTTCATAGACATATCTAATACTGTAACCTAAAGTACAAAAGATATTGCAATAAATCAGTATTCCTACTAAAATTGTAGTGACGACAAATTGGTAATGAAATTCTGTTTATAGCAACTTGCTATTGTAATTGAATCATTTGGTTTGGGTTTTATCACTGGAGTACCCAAAATTGTATATTGATGAAGGTAGACACAGTTCTGGCTGTCGTTGCCCCATAAATCTTGCAGAGAACAGCATTTCTTGGCTGTTGCGATTCTGTATTGGTGTAGAGAGAGCAAACGGAACAAAAAGTGTTAAGCCAGAAGAAATACTTTCCCAATAAAAATAAAAAATGATGGGATTGTTAGTTAAATGTGTTAGACATTTCAGGTGAACTAAATTCAGGCTACATCAGGTAAACTAAACCTGGACTGCAGTACTAATCATTACAGCACATATAATTTAATGCTGTGGCTTTCTCTTCAGAGAAAGTGCTGGTGTGTTGAAAATCTCCTTTGTAAGCATTGTTAGCTGTTAGCAGGCTTGTTATCAACCAGGGAAGGAGTCTGGAGGGATCTTTCAGTCACAAGTACTGCCACACCCAGGCTCTGTAGCCTGGCTGTTAGGAAGAGTTTCAGGGGATTCTGCAATGACTCCCCATTTAAGTAGACACCACCTAAAACTATATGAAATTTGGTACAATGATAGAAGTCAGTGCTTTGGCTTCCGGTTGTAAGGAAGCTTCAGAGACATCAGAAACTGTGTGCAAATCTTTAAGGTATAGGACGACTTGTAAAGTTATTTTAAACAGTCTTAGAATCAAGAATGTGGGGCTTGTAAGGCATTTTTTTTCTGGCTGAGGTTGTATATTTTTTAAGACTAGAGACTACTTTGGAATAATAAGTGATGTTTTGATATCAAAAAGTATTTGAAGTACTTTTAAAAGTTTGAGGGGGAGAGAATTGTCTTTTTTCTTTAATTTACAGACCTATTTTCCCATTGCTGCTATGGTCATGCAAACTCAAACAATGTATTCACTGATTCAAGTTAAAACTGGTATGTGAAAAACGAGGACCTGTTGTCTTTCAGATTGCACTTTGACTTGAATGGCGTGTACAGTGCTGTACATATCTCAATGACTGCAAATATTGCTGATATATGCAAGTTTTAAGTCTTTAGAAGCTTCCATGAGCCAGTATTTCTGAAGACGTGACCTTGTTTACAAAAGCGAAGCATGGATAGCACCAACCCAGTTCTGGGACAAAGAACATCTATGCAAACTTTCTTACGTAATTTCCTTTGTCTGTTTTCTTACAGACAGATTTAGACCAATCTATTAGACAAAGCAGACCAGAAGGTACTACATTTCCTTTCCATCCTTTATACGTATTTACGCACCTAGCATGAAAGGTCATGCACAGTGGCTGGAGCTTTGGAGAGCAAACAGGAGGCTTCAGAACCCACACCAAATACCACAAATGCAAAATATTTGAAATTTTTTTAGGAAGAGCGAATTAATAGTTGTTCAACCTTTAGCGGTCAGTTGTTGAATCAGAATTATTGGAGTTGTTCCAGGATGTTAGAATTTATCCAAATGCTGGAGGATTACAGAGGAGAACCGATGCCTGGTTTCTCAGGGACACTGGTAAGATTGATTGCTCAAGCATTTGTTGTTACGTAACTGCGATGGCAGTAGAAGCAGCTAGAGGATAAATGTCTTAAGTTCTTGATAAGTGAAGTTAAATTAGTCTTAAGTATGGACTGCAGCGTCTGAGAAGCTAATGCATGTTTGCTTCTACGGCTGTGCTGCAGAGTTGGCATAACCACTGGAAGGTGGTGAATGGATATCGAACCGGCGTGGTTGCAGTTGCCAGGCACCTGCAGATGTTTGTGCTGGCTAACATCCTTGGGTTTCTAGAACAACGCAAGTACAACAGAATGTTGTGAATATTTTGTTAGCACAGTTGACAGTGCACTACACATGAAGAGAAGCTGCATGCTTGGGACTTTTGGAACCATCCGTACCCCAGAACTTTTAAAAGAAGCAGATAAAGATTCAGACTGTTTGAGAGAAAACCTTGCATATTCTTTTCAGTTGGAACACATACCATTTGAGTAACCACAGTGGAATGAGTTTCACCAGGCACCTTTATATTCTGAAATAACTGAAACTTAAGTAGAATGATGCTAAAACAAAAATTATCAGTTTCACTATACTAGAAATTGCTGGGAACTTCAACTTAAGAGCTTGTCCTAGACCACTTAGGGATTGGTTGTTTCATTTAAAGGAAAATTATTGCTAGAGGCTAATGAGTTGTAGAAATGTAAAGACAGATAACACTTGATGTTCATTATTCATCCTCGCACTTCTCTTTAAAATCTCCCACAATTTGTGAGGCCTATCCGTAAAGATATATTACAGGGCTGGTTCTCAGAATGGTAATGTAAATGTCTCCTGTGAAGGTAAAGGAGTGATCTCTGTTCTGTTCTTGCCCCCAAAGAAGTTATCTCTGCATGTGCTACTGTATGTAAAATTTGAAACTTGGAATGAGAACATTTGTCTCATAACTTGTCAGAAATCTTTAGAATGAATGGTGCTTTTTGACCTTGAAAACGAACAATTTAGTCTCTCCATCACCATATAGGAAACACTTAATTAGGACCACTGTTATGCAAGTACTGTCCTCTTTTGGGAGGGCGTTGGTTGGCTGTCTGCAGCCCTGAAAGTCTTTGGTGTATCTTATGGAAGTTGTGCATCTAAGGAGGCAGATCATTCTGCTTTAACCACATAGAGCTTATTCTGTGATTTGTTATGCTGGGACTCAGAATTAATCAGGTGCCAACTCATAATTTACCAGGAACATTTCTAGACACGACTGCACTGAGGGCCTGTTTATCCCTGGCAAATAAGCCAAATACAAATATTTGGAGAAGGGTGAGGAAAAACAGTAAGAACTTCTAGGGCTATAAAGCTGTGTCTCACTTGTGTTGATGAGGTATTTTGAATTCAGTGTCTGTTTTTTGAGAAGACTCTTTTCCATTCCCTAAACTACTAATGTAAGGCTGGTGTTCAGATCTTTGCTCAGTCAATTTCTGACATCTAACTTTGTCTCTCCAGTGCTAAAGGAAGTTGAGATATTCCAGGCATCCCTGTTTTTCACTGCCACAGATACTGAGGGCTGTGATGCAGAGGCTCATGACACAGCACAGTGTTTTGGGCCCCCAGCTGGAGCTGTAATTGCAAATTAGTTGAGGTGTAGCTTCGGATCCTAATAAAGTTATGCATGCTCCTTGGGTGTTTCTCAGAGATGGGACCGGTGCCACGGTTTGGGAAGATCTGAGCCAGATTCATTTGGCTGATTGATTCTTACTCCATACCTCCTGAAACAGCAGCCTGCTGATCTGAAAATGATACAACCAGCACCTACCGAGTGCTGCAATACATTTAGTAGCTGCTGGGTCTTGACCTTACTTTGCACAGAGCCAGAGTCGGGCTCTGCTGCAGCAGGGTTCATCTGCAGCGTATTCCTGCGAGCCAAGCGTGCTGGGGTGTCGAAGTCGCTGGCTGCCGTTGCTGCCTGAGGGGATCTGTACGGCAGGGTTCTGCCAGAAAGGGGTGCGTGCACCTTCTGCCTGGAAGTGTGCTCTGGCGGTTACTAGGCTCAGGGGCTGCTTAGCGCAGGGACGATGTTGAAAGAACAAGGCTAAAAGTTTATCAGGAAGTTTTGGTTGGGACATAGTTTGAGGCATCATGGAAAGTACCTAACCTTGAGGAGGATGTGAAACAAAACAATGTGTCTTACGTGTGTTCTCTTGCTGTCACTGACTTAAACCTAAGGAAAAATGTAACTTCTGGCCCAAAGATGAGCCAAGACTGTATCCTAGAGTAACTCTGGGTAATTAGAATGCTGAGATATGCAGCCCTAAGGTAAAATTGAGCATGCTAATTAGGGAACCTCCCCAAAATGTTATGATTATCAGAGACCATACGTATGTATGTAGTAGGGTGGAGGGGGAAATATGACTAACCAATCGAGCGTCTCGTGCTGTTATAAATAGTGTGTGCCTTGCAGTGATGGGTGTGCTGGCTGCTGCTGGATGCAGAACAGAGATAAAGACAAGGATCTCGACTCAGTGTGTGCACTGGCATTGTGCATACCAGGTGAAGAACCCTTGCTAGGGACAACAGGGACACTCCTAAAATACCAAATTGAGAACCAAGAATCAAATAATCTTATCTTGATGTGTCTGACTTTCTCGGGATCTTCCATGAGATTTCACAATATTTCTCAACAGTCTGTTCTAGTATTTCATTGCCGTTACTGTAGGGGAATTTTCTTATTACTCGTTATTGTTTACAGAGAATGTTGTTAGTAGATTTCCATTGAATGGTTTACTTTTGTATTTTGTAACCCCCGTGTCTTTTTCTTGATGCACTTCTGCCTTCCCAAGTGCTTTTTCCAATTTGCATGTCTGCTGTAGTCCAAAGTGTGCTATTTTGTGCTCATTTTTTTTAGAAGAGTAGTTGAAGTTGCCTTTTCCTTATCCTTTAGATTTTACATCTACCTCCATTTTACTAATAATTTATATGGTAACGTTTTAGTTATTAAACCCATAAAACCCCCATATACTTAGCGTGCAGTGCTCACTTTTTTTGTTTTTCCCTTCCTTTTTTTTTCCCCCCCAGAGTAAGTTGGGTAAGGATGCCAGTAGTACCTGTCTCTTCTGTGTGATCTCTTGTCCTTCCTGACAGCAAGGTGGTATTTTGCATGTAGTCTTGTATGTGCCTGCGTTACCTGAGCAGATTATTACAAACAATTCCCAAATGACTGCTAGCAGTTGCAGCACTTTTTTTTTCCGCATGTGCTATTTCATTACAAGCTACTCAGAAATAGATTTCTCACAGAAAAGGTTGTAAAGTGCTAAATCTTACATGCCATGGGAATCTAGGTTTTTATGACCATGTTCTTTATATTTTGGGGTAGATTTGCCTCTCAGTAGGAAGTTCTTGCTCTTGGCACTACTGGTACTGCTTGAATCATTTTGGCTAAGCCAGTGTTGACATGTTATAATATCAATGCTGGTTACTTAACGGAGGTGAAGAAATTCCGTTTTATACACCTCTGGGTTTTTTTAGCAATTCTTTTTTTAAACTTTGTATAAAAGATATTCCCTATTGGCTTATGGTGCTATATAAAAGGCTTCATTTCCATCTTTTGAGTCTGCTCCATAAACTGAATGTCTTTACATGACACAGTGGTAGTTGCCACTTTCCGTCATTTACCAGCAGTCCTGGTTAACCAGAGAGGTTGACGGGACGTTAGCAAATATGGCATCTGTCTACAAGGAGGAGGATTCAGGGAACTACAGGCTTGTCAGTCTGAGCTTGGTGCCCGGGAAAAGTTATGAAGAAGATCATCCTGAGTGCCATCATGTGGCACATACAGGACAAGCACGCGATCAGGCCCAGTCAGCATGGGTTTATGAAAGACAGGTCCTGATCTCCTTCTGTGACAAGGTGACGCGATTAGGTAGGCAGTGTCCACAGCCCTTCCCTCTTCCACTAGAGTTTAGTAAAGCTTTTGACACCGTTTCCCACGGCATTCTCCTGGAGAAACTGGCTGCTCATGGCTGGGATAGGCATACGCTTCGCTGGGTAAAGAATGGCTGGATGGCTGGGCCCAGAGAGTGGTGGTGAATGGAGCTAAATCCAGTTGGTGACCAGCCACCAGTGGTGTTCCCCAGGACTCAGTATTGGAGCCTGTTCTCTTTAACATCTTTATCAATGATCTGGATGAGGGTATCGAAGTAAGTTTGCAGATGACACCAAGCTGGGTGATATCTGCTTGAAGATTGGGAGGCTCTACGGAGGGATCTGGACAGGCTGGATTGATGGGTCGAGGCCAGTGGTGTGAAATTCAACAAGGCCAAGTGCCAGCTCCTGCACTTGGGTCACAACAACCCCCTGCAATGCTACGGGCTTGGGGAGGAGTGGCTGGAAAGCTGCCCAGTGTAAAAGGACCTGGAGGTATTGCTCAACAGTGACTGAAGATGAGCCATCAGTGTGCCCAGGTGGCCAAGAAGGCCAACGGCACCCTGGCTTATATCAGCCAGGATACAATTGTGTGGCCGGCAGGGGTGGGGAAGTGATTGTCCTCCTGTACTTGGCTCTGGTGAGGTCACACCTTGAATACTGTGTCCAGTTTCGGGCCCCTCACTTCAAGAAGGACATTGAGGTGCTGGAGTGTGTCCAGAGAAGGGCAACGAAGCTGGTGAAGGGTCTAGAGCACAAGTCCTTTGAGGAGCGGCTGAGGGAACTGGGGTCATTTAATCTGGAGAAGAGGAGGCTCAGGGGAGACCTTATTGCTCTTTACAACAGCTACCTGAAAGGAGGTTGTAGGGAGGTGGGAGTTAGTCTGTTCTCACAAGTAACGGGCGACAGGATGAGAGGAAGTGGCCTCAAGTTGTGCTGGGGAGTTTTAGGCTGGATATTAGGAAAAAATTTCTTTACAGAGAGGGTTGTAAAGCATTGGAACAGGCTGTCCAAGGAAGTGGAGTCCCTGTCCCCAGAGATGTTTAAAAGACGTGTAGATATGGAGCTGAGGGACATGGTTTAGTGGTGACCTGGCAGTGCTGCATTAATGGTTGGACTTGATGATCTTAAAGGATCCAACCAAAGCAATTCTATGATTCTCAGAGTCTGGGTAGTTAAGGATGCTGCTTCACAAAGGCTTTTCTAACTGATTCTGTGGCTGTTGAGGTGAAGGAAGGAGTGGTCCTTGTGGTGGGTCCCACTGTATGCTGTGTTTTGGGAGGAATTGAATAGTATTTAGTCCACGCCTAGACTTTTCCATTTGCTTTGAATGCTCACTTAAAATATGTTGACTACTTTTCTGACTGTGGTTAGTCAGGAAGAGGTAATTCTACGTGCTGGTGCTTGTTACTGTGTTTTTTCATTTGGATGTTTTCTTTAAAGTGACTATCAAAATTTTGGAGCTTTTTGTGTTGGGGTTTTGGGTATTTTTTGGGTGAGAATTCTTGCTGCTGTGAACATCTGTGTGCATATCTACTTGATTTAACAGTTATTAGCTGTTAAAAAATGCTGCCTGATGTCCCTGTTAGTGGTGGGAGCTGTGTTGCCATATCTAGATTTAAATAAACTTTGTGTCCTGCTCTGAGTGCAGATGGTACTGTTAGTTTGACAGAGCACCATAAGGAAAACAGCTACTGACATTCAGACTACTGTTTTTAACAGGGTCTGGATTTGATTAGACTGCCTAGGTCACTGGCAGCCTTTGATCGCTGGAATAAAAGCTGAAGTAACTGGTTTCTAAACCGCACCAGAACTTTGGATTGTTCAGTGAATTGTGCTGATGGGGTAGCTAGCCAGTTTGCTGGGTTTTCTTTTCTCCTGTGGTCTGAAAAAGACTTTCTGTAGCTTTCTGCTTTTTTCACTCACTGCTGGCACTCCGAACCTTGAGTCCCCCCTTGGCTTGTTTTTGCTTCACATGAGTCCATTTGTCTTAATTCTGTAAAAAAGCCATGAAGCACTTCTGAAGCAACTTGTGTGAGGATGCAGAAGCAGCAGAGCTGCATGGGGTAGCATGTGTTTCTAATAGTTTATGCTTACATTATCCTCACTGGCATGCTGGTAGATGGATTCTGAAGTAGTGTGCAGTCTGACAAAATATGATTAGTCTGCAGTTATTGGTACACGTAGCGTCTGGGAAACCCTGATGTAAGTCTTGAAAGGCTTTATCTCAACAGTCTTGCTTGATAGCCTTTGGGAGCTTTTTTCCGAAACAAATGACTTACAGCCCTTCGGCCACTTCACAGATGCAGTGATCTGCTGTTCTTTGTACATAGCAGGAGGAGAACAAACAGTTTACCTTTTTGCTTTTAAAGATAAACTTTAAAACCAAAACAACCCCCCCCACAACTAATATGCTCATGTAGGGGAGAAAAAGGTCGTAATGGAAAAAAGTTTGAAGTGTATAATTTTCTGAAGTCTGTAGTAAGCTTGTTAGTGTTTTCTGGAACATTACCTTTTAATTTAATGCATGCAGAAGTGTAAACTAAGTTCTGTTGACTTTGTTTCATGTTACATTAACCAAATTTTATTGTTACATTTCATCACATGCCTTTTAAAAAGTGGATTTTCACAACTGAATATGCATAAATGAGAAATGTATTATGCTGTATCAGGCATCAGCTCACTGAACTGTGGTTGTAGCCCATGCCCACATGGCATAAAACTGATAATAAAACTCCTATTTTCTCTGTGTCTCCCCACAAAATACATGTTTAAGGTTGGTAGTGCAGTCTGCCTGCATTTGTTCGCTTACTTTAAATTTGCAGCTGATCATGTAATATATTCCAGAATATGAATGCTTAGCTCATCTGAAAATGCAGTATCCTGTTAAGCCCCTTGTCTTGTGCATTGCTTACCTGAAAGAGTGCTTTTATGGGACAACTAACAACTGAAGATAACTAAGTCTTGTTAAGTGTGTTGCTGGTGTTATCAAACTGATATGTATGCTACGCCATAAAAACAACCATCCACCAACCCAAAACAGACCAAAAAACCTAAACACCAAAAATCCCAAATGAAAAACCCCAAACTGCCCCAAAACTTTGTTTGCCAGCAGAACCTGAAGGCCCTGGTTAGAGAGTAGGATTCCCAAAGTTTCTGTTAAGAGGGAGGATGCCCGATGCTCCCTGTGTGGTTTAAAGATTAAACATCTCACTATACCTGTTAGAAGGGTGTCATGACGCTGGAAAAACACAGCCTGGTACTAAATGCTGTAAACAGCAGAACTTTGTCCTGTAGCATGAAGCTTAAGGTATGTTAGCGCTTAAATGACCATCATAGACAATAACATAATAAATAAAAATCCTGATAAAAATAATGCAGGGCTGCCTGGAAAAGGTGGTTTCTAAAATGAAGTTACAGCTGGAGAGGAAAGATAATACAACGACTGGACTGTTGATCTAGAGTAATGAAAGCCACATTAAATTTCTAGCTCTGTAAGAGCCATCTTGTACAACAAAAGAGGCCCATGGGATGCTGGCAGGATTGTGCTGCTTTTATCCTTTAAAATAGCATTTTCCAATAATTACTGTTGGATTAGCTGAACTAGTGAAAATCCTTGTTCGGATAAAGCTTTCTGGCACTTGCAGTTTAGCACAAACCTAAACAATGGATATGCTGATAAGGAGCCTTAATTTTCTGATGTGAGCAAAATTCATCTTCAACTCACCTTTGCATTATAGTTACTGCACCAAAAATTTATTACCGCAAATAATCAAAGAATCCATAATTGTGCTTTTAAATATTCTTTTCCCAGTTGGAGCTTACAAATGATTTTTTTCTTTTTGCAGTTGTAGTGATTGCTGTAGGTCTCCAGCCTTAATTGGGCAGGGCTGCCATTGTTTGGGCTGGTTCTGTTGGTGCCTTCTGAACTGAATTTATGCTTTTAGTTCAAGGAGAAGTTTTTGCTTGTGTAATGATTCACTGAAGAAACTTAGATAAGAAAAGAATAGCAGAAAAGTTAAATACAAAATAGTAATAACCTGTGTGTTACTTTTGGTTTAAATACTTGGAATGTGAGATAAATTATAGTGAGTTATGCTCCTTAATAGAGGAGGAGATAGAATAACTGGCATGATTATAGCTAATATGAGGGAAAAAAATCTAAACATCTCCTCCAGTTTTGATAGTAATGTTATACATGTGTTCTTATTAGATCAGATTTTTTTTTAATCTTACTGCTGTTTTGAAAACTTTGTTTTCCTGTTTTTCTAGTAAAGGAAGCCAGTAACTACTTTTCTCCCTACCCTAAAAGGAAAAAATATTTTTGTCAGAACTTTGAGGAACTTCCCGAGTAGTGCTGATAATACCGTTGTGTATAAAAGACTTACACAATGGAATTTTTTATATAATGCATTATGTATGCAATATAACGTGCAAATATAAAAATCTGTAGGGTTTTGTCTTTTGAGTAGTGTCTGCAGATTTAGCCCACTCTGGTGTCAAATCTTGTGCCCGAATACAAATAGAAATTCACTTGCAGAGGTTTGGATTTGTTGAATAATTATTTGTGCTTGTTCATGCGGATCTACTTAAAGGTATGAACTGTCATGTCTGTGAAAGTTTTGAAATGAAAAGACTCTTAGGAAATACAATCCCGTTTTGCTGCCATCACCAGTAGATGTGATGCACTTTGTTCTAAAACTTGGAGGTGGTGGTGGGTGATACTGCAATGGAACAGAAGATCTTCAGCTGAACTTGGATACGTCCCTATTACTGTAGATCTTAGTGTTTAACAGATTAGCATATTTAAGGCTAATGCTATTGTGAAACGGAGTTGACTTTCCAGTCTTAAAATTCAGGTTTTGTCTCAAAATGTGAACATTTGCTAAGAGCACAGCTGGAGAGCCAGCTGGATTGCCGAGTAATTGAGACCAGGAAACCAAGGCAAATACGGTTTCTCACTGTTTAACTTGGTAACTTTTTCTGATGTGAAGGCAGATCTCAATGACAATATGTAAGAAGCTAACAAACAAAACATCCTAAAATGGGGGCAATAAGTATTGCAGTTTTAGACCATAATTACATTGCCAAGAGGTTTGAAATACTAGAAGAGCTGCTTTCTGGAAAAACAGTGTGTAATGTAAGGATAAAGTTGTTGAGCAATTTTACAACTTTTATGAACTTGCATCAAATTATGATGCAAGTCATTTATTAAATGTGTGTTGTGTCTGCTTTGGAGCAAGACCGCTCTTTGTGTTTTTTCTTCACAGGTTAACCATTCTTTTAGAGTTTTGATAATAGACCTATTTCAAAGAAGCAAGATATGTTGAAAAATGGTTTTTGTTTTACTCATTGAGATGCCAATTCAAATGGCAGTTTATACTAGTGACTCTACACCGATAAAAACCTTTCAAATAGTGTTTAGAGCACACATCTGTATTGATACACTTCTGTTCAAGGGCTGTGTACTTACTGCCCCTTCGCAGGACATGCATGAAATAGCTGATACTCTGAGAAAAATGAAACGGCTTCTACTTGATGGTTCATGGTGTATCTAGATCATCCCTTTTTCTAGGACAGAAAGCTCGATCTCATGAATGCACAAATGTTAATTATTAACTAGATTGAATTAGTTACTGCAATCGTCTGTTGGTGTTCAAAGTGGGTCATGGAGACTCAAAATACTTTTGCTATGAATTCTAGCACTGATTTTTTTGTATGTCTGTTTGTGCTGTTCTTTGGCTCCTAGTTTGGAGAGGAAGAGTAGAACGCTTCAAGCCTTTTGCTTAAGCCTCATTAGTGTAAAAGTAACCTGTCCATTCTGTTAGAATTACAGTAGCACTTATTACAGGACAGAATTGTCTGAATCCCTCCACCAGCTCCTGAAAAAGGATTTCTTTTTTTTAAATCAAACTACCATGAAACAGGGGTACAGTTTTTAGATCCAATCACCTTTACTACCTTGTCATCAAAATAATTAGCTGATGAGGCCAAACTTGAGCCTTTGGGAAATGTGAAATTTTTTACTGTTTGTTTTAAAATAGCACTGATGAAGGATACTCAGAGGAACAGTGATCACAGGTCTGAATGACTATAGGCTAATTTAAGCTGCATTTAATAGAGTGTATGAAAGTGGGACTAGATTTTAAAGACAAGCCTTAGTACCTTGAGGGAAGCGTATTAGTAAAAATTGATGGAAATGAGGAATTGGGGTGTATGTGTGGGGTGGAACCAGATCCTTTGTCAAGTTAGAGGCTAAAATCTTGACTGACTTGAAGTCAAACTTGGAAGAAGGTCTTCCAAAATAACTATGTGAGTAACCACTTCAAGAAGGGTATTACTAGTAAGTAGAGCATAGGACAAAATGAAATGAAGTGAAAAAATGATCACATTTAAAATTTAAACATAATATTTAGAGATTAAATGATATGGGAAAGAAATCAGAGTTATTCAAATGTTGACTGTGTGCAGAGGCAAATGTAAATTAACCATGTTTGAAGTGGAAGCAGAATGCTTTCAGATAGCATCAGCTTGATGATGATAAAATCTCCTTGAATTGTGGTGGAATCTGTATGTGGAAACCTGTGCTCAAAAAGGAGTAGAGCTCTACTGTAGATAGGTGTGTAAGTGGAAATTTAGTATTCCTTTGTTTTGCAGATTATCATAAATGTCCATACTGAATATACAACGCAAGAATAGTCATTAGATCTTCCAGTTTAGAAGAAGCAGTTGTAGCAAGTGTAATTTTTACAGGTTAGTGTTTGTTTACTACACTGTGACTGATCTTGGGATGCTTAAGTATTCATGTGTTTAGAGGTGCTTAATAAGGTCCATAATTTTGCCTTATCCCGGAGCCCTTGGAAATCATGACAAGATTGTCAAGAGGTGAGATTATATGAAGTATTTTGTAGTACAGACTTGTTAAGAGATTTCAGACATTCATGAATCAATCTTACGTGCTTTGTTTGGAGAAGGGTATGCAAGAAATAAGGCTTCTTGCACTTTATTATGAAGGGCTGTGGAGTGAGTGAAGTATGGACAATTGCTGGAGAGCATAAAGTAGAGACAGGAGAGAGGAGATGAGAGAGTGGGGCAGTTGCAGGAGGTAGCACAGTAGACATGAAAAGGGAAAGCACTGCATGAGGACAGAAGGAAGGGGAACATGCAGAGAACTTTGGCATAGAGGACAGGCAGACTGTGATCTTATCAGTTAATGTTCTCTTGGAGGAAGGAGGTAATGCTGTGATCAGCCCTGACAGGATTTTGCCTCACCTTTTCTGAAAAAGATCCTCAAATGAAAGGGAATTCTAGCAACTCCTTTAAGTGTCCTGGAGTATGACTACGGTTATAATTAATTTCTTCTAACGTCTGACCAAAATTTATTCCTAAAGCTTTTTTCTTCTTCCTTTTCCTGTACATGGAAAATAATGTCACATGTTCTTTTTTTTTAAACCACATTTTGCTTTATGCCTTACTCCAATGGGAGTACTGATTTTTGATTCTTGACTACGCATCTGGGTGCTTGAAAAGAAGGGAGGGGTGTGTGTGAGGGTGGCCATGTGAGGATTATGTAAGTATTGCATATAAGATGTTTGGAGTAGTCCTTCCACTTTGAGCAGTGTCTCAGTTGAAGTAACATGCTTATGTTTTTGTGTCTCACTTCACTATACCTTTCATAGTTTTATGGGATATTTTGGTTTTCTTAATAGTAGAAATAATGATGAGAAGTGTAGGAAGAGGTGAAGACTGAAAACTTGGTTGGTTTGATCTAAGAAGGAAGATACTGAGGGGTCTGCTTTCTCTTGGATCTTTACTTACCAAGTCCTTGAGTTCAGTGGTTTTTGTTTTGCTTTCCCTTATTCCATCCATGGTTGAGAACTGTAATGTTTTGTTTCTCTTTCACAGTCAAATTCAGTGAGTTACTCTGCTAATCATAACAATCTAAAACAGCTTACAAAATGCTACTTTAAATATTCAGGCCTTTATTTTGTAGTATGTCATAAAAATAAATGCTATATAGTTTATTTAAGCTTCTTTTAGACATTGAACATTAGTACTACTGCTAGCGTTTAAGATCTTAATAGGCTACAGAAGGAGAGGCTGGTTGGAGCTTCAAGTGTGAAGTGTGTGTTTTTATTTTTGGGAAGAACATTCCAATAAGATGAGGTGCTAAAGCAGTAATTGTCATAAGTAAGGTACCTATGATATGTCTGCAGTTCAGTGGGATCTTCTCAAAGGAATTTTATTAGTCATAGAATGACTTAATCAAGGTGGGAGTTCTCAGAGATCATCTGCTCCAGTCCCTGCCTTGGAAGGGGCCATCCTCTTAAGTTAGGTCAGGTTGCCTGGGGCCATGTCCAGCTCAATTTTGAAGTCTCCAAGGATGAAGTTTCCACACCTCCTTTGGGCAGCCTGTCTCAGTGTTTCACTGCTCTTATGGTGCAACTTTATCTGGTTGAAAGCTCCTTTTCTGCAAGTTTTGACCATCATGTCTCATCCTTCTGTTGTGTACCTTTGAGAAGATTCTGACTCTCTATTCCCTGTAATGACCTATTGGGTAGTTGGGAATGGCAGTTACATTCCTGACTTGGCTTAAAGACTGAACAGCTGTCTCAGCCTCTCCTCAGGTGTCTTTCTCTCACCCTGTTAATGGTTTTCTGTTTGATTTGCTCCAATTTGTTAGAAGTCTTTCCTTCTACTGGGGAGCCCAAGGCACAATATGCAAGATGTGGTCTGAATAGAGGGGAATAATCACCACCTGCAGCTTGGTGGTAATTTTTGTCCCAGGTGCAAGGTTTTTTTTGCCCTTGCCTTTGAATTTCTTCAGGTTTCTGTCAGCCAGTTTCTCCAACCTGTAGCGACACATCTTAGCAGTAGCTCTAGTGTCCAGCATATCAGTCTATCCCAGTTTAGGGTAAGCTATCCACAGTCCTGCTGAAGTTGCATTCCATCCCATTTTCCTGGTAAATAACAAGGACATGAGACACTATCAGAGCTGGTACTGACCCCTGAGAAATCCACCAGTATTAGCTTACTAGTTAGATGTCAAACTGCTTACTGCAACCGTTTGAGCCTCTGGCTCCCTGAAACTTGGTTCTTGCGCTGCTGAAGGATGCTCATGACATTTGCGTTTTCCAACTGTCAGGAACTTGTCTTGATCACCTTGTAAAGATGTTATGAGTGGCCTTACGATGTCACCACCTAGCTACCTCCACCCTTGTTGGGTGCATACCATTCAGTTCAGTAGACTGTCTATGCAATTTATCAAACTGGGCCCCCTAACTTAATTTTCCTCTCAGTACTCATGAAGACCTGGGAAGTTCGAGAGCAAAACTTGCCAGCAGAGACCAAGGCAAATACACGTAGTCTTTTCTGTGCCGTTTGCTGCTAAATAACCTGTCTCATTTCTGCAGTGGACCCACATTTGCCTTGATTAATTCATATTAACGTCAACTTGGTGTTTTAGAACAAGTGCTCAATTAACAAAATACAATTTTTACTTTCATATTTTTTAGGTGAAATTAAGTTTTAGAAAGACAGTTCATACAAGAATCTTTCTTGTAATGAACTGTGAATTCCACATTCGTATATTAACACTGGGCCTATAACGTCTCAATCAAAGATCAGCCACATTCTCTTTACACAGCTGTCTACATCAGGGGCAGACGTTATATTAAATAGATAATGTAAAAATGCTACTATCTTGCTATTCCAGGAGGAGTTGGACATTCTTTATCTGAAAGTAAAATGAGTTACGTGATCTGCAGCAATGGTAATGTAATGACGGATTCTGTTGCAGTGTGTGTTCAGGAACTCAGGTTGCCCGGGGAATCTGGACGCTGAAAGCTGTGATTTGTACCATGTGTCGAAAGCTTAAGAAAAAACCCAATAAGGTCACTTCTTGTTAAAGTATGTGTAGAAGATAGGAAATGTATGTTAAGTGGTTTTTCACAGGAAATCATCAACTGTCAGTCTAGTTGAAGAAGATGATGATGTTTTTCATGCCCACTTAAACAGGCTTTCCACAGCATGACTGGGCTCAGATTCATGGAATCTGCAAGGAAAGCAACAAACCATCAAAAATAGACTTATTTGTAGGAAGTCAGTCATGTGTCTGGCTAGCTTTTGGCCCTGGTCTTTAAGTTAAAAGATTTGAACTTTTAAAATCTGTCAGGATGGTTCCTGTTCAGTAAAGGTATTGATTTTCTGGCTGTTAGCTTTGTTCAGATACAGCGTAACCCGGTGCTTACAAATTGGTTCGTTCCCAGATTGTCCCATAGAGCTTGTTTTCCATTAGCTTTGTCAAAAGGTAGACAAACCGAGAAACTGATTTTTCATAAAAATCTGTCTTGAGGTGGATGAGGGGTCATGGCAGGAATCTTCTGCTCCTGTTTTTCTTGAAAAAAATTGCTCTCCAGGCAGTCTTAGCCTTACTGTGGCAAAACCTTCGGCTTGCAGTGCCACTGTATTGAATCTGCATTGAGGAAATGTAATCTATTTAAATTGCTGCATAGATTCTGCATAACCTTTTAGTATAAGTAGTAAATGCCCTTGAGAAATATGTTTGGAGAATAAGTGGAAAAATGGATTTGGTTATAACAATGCAGTATTTTCAGGAAAAATATCTGGATAAATTACAGAAAATGCCATGTCTAAGAGAACACCCTGTGTAAAAGGATAAAAGAAAACAAGACTATGGATGAGTGCATGAAGGAAGCGTAAACTGAATTATCTTATTTCATGGATCAGTGGAGTCTAAATGTAAGGCTTTATTTTACCAGTATAAAAATAATGGCTAGAAAGATTCCCCCTGCTCCTCTGCCGCCAGTACAAATGCATTATGATGAAATAGCCAGCCTCTGTGTAGTTCTGCTAGTTCTGATTTTTTCCAAAACATCTGTTGGAAACATTTATTGAGAAAAATCTTCATGACTCTTTATGAGATTTTAAAAAATCTAGAAAATTCTAGAAGAAGCTGGGAAAATACTGCTTTTGTCGCTTGCATGTTGCTTCATTGAAAATCTTATTTCAAAACTAAATAGTGAAGGTTTTTAATGAAGTATTTCCTGAAGTTATGACTGGCTTTGCATACAAGACAAGGACCAAGTCTTGTGTATAAATTCCAGTATATCCAAGCTCTTACTTCTACATCTCATAACTTGGAATTTTACGTAAACCTGATATTTTTTTGACAGTAAAATTGGGACGAACTGTATAATGTCTGATTGTTCAAAGTAAATTCTTCAGAGATTTAAAAGCTCACATGTTGTTTTAAGCATCCAAGGTTGAGCATGTTTTTTGGACATGTATAATATTCTAGAGCTGTGAGGGTTTTTTCAATCCAAATTGTAAGGAAAACCTTGAACCTGAAGTTCAAGCTGTGAAAAACTTGTCCTCTTAACAGACACAAACCCAGATAAATATCTGGATAATGCAAACAAAGGAAAAAGAATCAAGGTTGTTAGCAGGTAACCTATGGAAAATTAAGTGATAGAAATGAAGTCCTGAGTTGGATCATGTTTTTTTAGATAATAGTTTGGAGCATATCTCGTTTCATAGCAGGCAATGTGTACTATGGGTGATGAAAGGTAGGAATTTTATTCTTCCTTTTTAAAAAGCAAAACAGCAAATGGTCATTCCTTTTGTCTGCTGAAGTAATTGCTTAAAAAAACAGCCTTTCCTGTGTGTATTAAACTGTTTTAGATTCTGTTCCTCTTTGGAAGTGAATACCTGGTTTTGGGTAATCATACAACGTCTTTAGATTAAGATTTGAGAAGTGCCTTTTTGAACTGGTTAAATAGTTCCTTGCCTGAAATGTATACATACTAGATATCTTGATAACTCCAGTTTGAGGTAAAAATTGGAAAGTTGACTTCAGAGAGTGTTTACAAACTTGAGGATGGAAATTGTAATTAAATATAACTAATCACATATGTATAATATATTAATATTATAGTGTATTATATTATTGCATCTTAGATATAGTTAGCCATCGTTAATATTTTCCTGCTATTTAAAACCCATGATTTTCAGTCTGCTATTTTTAATTCCTATCAGTCCTTTGTTTTTATTAAGGTCCATCTCTGTAGTGTGGTTATTTCTTGGTTTGACGGTTGTCATATTCTTTCTTAGATATCCCTGACTCTCTTTGAGGGAATAGATGAATTTTCATGTGAACCAACATATGAGAAACCTAGAGACAATAGTGAATTGCCAACTCAAAATTACTTTGTCGATTGTGTGAAATACTGTTCATTAAATATGGCATGTGAAACAGTGTAGGGCGGAAAAAAATTCTGGGGGTTATAAGTTGGTAATTATATGCACATAAAGCTGCTATTCTAAATATCTCTTTTTCTGCCTGAGGGTCCTGCAATGGTTTCCTTCACCTGTTTGATATTCACCTGCTGCTATAGAACAAGCTACAACTGCAAAATTGAGAAGGAACAGATTTATAGCAACAAGAGAAATTTATTCTGTAAATTGCACTTGCTTCAAGAGCAGACTGCTCTTAAATTAAAGTTAAATGCTTTTATACATGAGATGAAAGCAGTTTTCTTTCAGTGGAAGGTGCTCATGAAGCAAAGAAAGTTTAGCTTCAATAAACTGCTCACCAACTAAAGCTCTGGAATGGAGTGTTGCAGAATTCTATGCCAAATGCAAAGCACCCTTCCTTTGCCAGCTATTAATCCCAGTGTTTAGATTCACTTTCCTCTGCTCCTTAGCCATAGTTGTTTTATTTCTGGTTGGGACTTTCCCATGCAGGATTTCCCTCTGGCTTCTGATGTTGCAGCTAATCTATATTCCGAGTAATTCATCAGAAGAAAAAGTGGGAGAGATGAATGAATTGGTTATCAGAGATGAAGAAGTGGGAGAGATGAATGAATCTCTCGGTTCCATCAATCAAAACTTTTCTAGGCGCAGGCAAGTACTAACTCATTAGCTGGAGAGCTGGTAGTGAAGCAACCTGAAACTGCTGCCTCTGCATTCACCTGCCATTTGAACAGCAACTCCTGTTTGAGCTTGACCTGCTAGAAGAAATCAATAACGACTCTTGGCCTCAGGGGGATTATAGTGTCTGGAAGAGAATCTGTATGAAAACCAGTCAGATAAATCAGATGGTCTCAATTTAGTCTTATGCTAAAACCTGAATAACAAGTACATTCTGCACTAGCTGAAGTGTTGGAGTGGGCATGCCACATCATTTGAGGTTGGGTGCAAGTAGCATTGCATGGCGTAGGTCCTTCTGCTGAACCAAGCATGTAATATTCCCTTGCAGCAGCATATTCAGCTAGGTTTTAGTAATGCAGAAAAAGTTGAGGTTCTTACCTTTCAACTGAGAATGAGTTACAGAGAAAATTAATTTATTGTAAGAACTATTATGTTTAACCCTTGCTGATCCCAACTGATGTCCTGTTGGTGACGTGGATGCCCGTCTAGTTGGCAGGAGGAGATGGTAATTGTTATACTCAGCTTCCTCTGAGATTTGCTATTGGCTGAAGTGCTAAAGTTCAAAAAATTAGTAAAATTAAAGCAACGGATTGTGAGTTAAATTAAGTGACCTGAAGTTCTTCCCTGCTACCTGGTTATATCACCCCTCCCAACAAATCCAAGCCCCTTTCCCTACTCCCAGAAATAAAAATCAATCTGTATAGTTGAGTTTAGTCTGGTTCTCAGCAGACCATAACATGAAAAGCATATTTGAGAGCATTGGAAATGTTTTTATGTTTAACTTTAAGATGCTAACAAGTAGCTTCACTATTGAGTTAAGCCAAATGAGCAGCTTAGAAGACATGACAACTTTGTCTACAGAGTGTCTGATTTAGTTAATAGAAAGTAGTGGTACAATACACAGTATATTGTGAGGGCTTTTGTTGTGTTGTTGGTTTTTTTTGGTTTTTAATAGCGAAGCAGGCAACACACATTTTTCACTGATGTGCCAGTCAGGGTCCAGGAACAAGCAGGGAAAAGCGTCTTACGAAACACCACTGCCAAGATACAAAACTTGATATCTGGACCAGCATTTAGCTGCTTTTTAAAAATGTGGCTTTTAAGATGTTAGTATTGGAAATGTTTGGAGTTTTTTTCTAGCTTTGTACCACATGGTTTGAAAATCCTAAACAGGCATTTGATGAATCAGCGTCTCTTTCCATTCCTTCTTGCCCCACAAAGACTGCACATTTAAGAACATGTTGTTATGTTTCTGTAAATTGAGAACATAGAAAAAAAACCCCAACCCTGAATCACCAGAAGAAGCAGTGGTAGGATCTGATTTTCAAGAAACCTCACTGACAAAAATACTAAAGGTTAAGAATGAGAGCAATTGCAGCTTTTCCTTGCTCTTGTCTGTATATTTAAATGATCTTTTCTGTGGCTGCAGTTGTGGTGTTTTCCATATGAGTTTGATCATTTAAATCTGTTTATCCTTTTTAGTTCTTGAAAGGGGAGAAACCAAGCATCCTCTTTTTGGGAAGAGAAAAAACAAGGTTTAGGTCAGCAGACTGTGCCTTGGTGTTACTGTGCATTGAGCTTAAGAAGTTGAAATGTGAAAGAATGAACACATTCCATCTGGGCGAAAGAATCATGTCTGTTAGGGTTCAGTTTGCTATGGTTTTTGAGCTTTCCGTATGATCTCATCACTGGAGGAGGAAAGTATATTCTCCCGTAAGAGTAATCTTATACTTATGATTCATTACTACTGTGGGGTTTTTTTGTGAGCCTTTTGAGTGCCAGACCTCCCCCCCTCCTCCACCCCAAATAAAACCCAAACACCCTGTCTCTGGCTTTATATGGTATTGCTGTAGGTGGACTTATCCAGAATAATGGTTGGCTTTAACAATCAGAGCCTTGCATCTTTGTCTAGAGAAGAACTCCTCCTAACATGTATTTATCCTGCTATTTGTCAGGCTTTACGTTTTGGGAAGAGAACTTGTATGCTTTGTTTCCCAAGGTTTAGTAAGCCCTGTTTTGCCTGAACATTCCCTTTTATAAATTTTCTGGTTTCTGCATATAATTTCATATACTTGGTTTGGTAAGTTTACTTCAACAGAAGATTTCTTAATTTTTCTTAGTTGGTATTTAGGTTGTCACTTTAGTTCCCCAACCCACTGCCCTAATAAGTTAGCAGTCAGTTCTTTGAGCAGCTGCGTGATTTGGCAGTAGCATTTGAAGCTGAAGATGGATCCCTTCGCTCGTTCTCCTGCATCCCCTAATGAGCTCTCATGTTGGGAAGGTGCAGCCTAATCCAAGTGTAATGGTTTCTGGAACCATTGCACCAGTACAGTACACCAGAAAAAGGAAAATTTGAAGAGAGGCGAGTAAACCCTGTAGGATACTTCTGAGAGCCTAATGACGTGGCAAATAGATGAAAGCTGTTTTTATTTTCTCTTGCAACATGACTGTAGACAATTTGTTTATTTCCCACCAGTGCTAAAATAATCTCTCTGTAAACAACAACAAAAAAGTGTTTGTGATCAGACCAAAGTGACTCTGGTACAGTGAATGAAGTAAGTCTTCCGGGCATCTTAAGGTCAGTTCCCGCAGTCTAAGGGACGTGTGCGTTACAGAAAACCCTGTGGACTGTGAAGAGTTCAGGTATAAATACTGAGATCAGTGAAGACCTGTTTCCTGTTAGAAGTACAGCAGGGAATTGTAATAAGCTTGAAAAGCAAGAAATATAATAAACTATAGTGTTCTGATTCATTTGGCTCTTGTTCCTTTGAACTGAAGTTTAAGTGCGTACATATTTTTAGGAGAATACAAAGGACACTGGCTCAGGTTCTAGTAACAGACTGGATGTTAAACTCAGCATTTTCCTAGGAAAAGGTGGATCATGGAAAGAAAATTAAACCTTGTTTTTCATTAGACTTGTCAAAGACAGTCACGAGCTAACAGTATGGATTTTCAGTTTGGTGTAGCCCTTTGAAGGTAGTGGAAGTCAGGTATGCATCTTATTTTCAAAAAGTGAAAATTCTTTTTGAGTCTTAAAATACTTTATGGTATCAAATTGCTGTAATAAACTATATTAAAATATTACACTGTCAAATGGTCATTGAAGAGCAGATCTAAAGATGATTCTTTGCTAAAGCTCCTGCCTCCATGCTTCTCTTCAAAACAAAATGTAATCACTTCAGAGTCTAGAACTTTTTACTAAGAGAAAGAAATTGAATTAATCTCCCCTACATCTACTAATGTGCAATTATTGAACCCTGGAAAAAGGCTAGCATACTGTGATGGTTTAATTTGTTTCTGATAGTGATAGCTTCATTTTTCCATCCTACTGCTGCAGTCTGATAAGCAAAGTGATAGATGGTGGGAACTGTTGGCAGGAGGGAAGTATGTCACCTTCAAATTGGTACCTGGATACATAAATTATAGACCTGGAACATTAAAATTTTGGTTACAGGATTTGTGTGAAATGAGGGCAGAAGGCTTGTTGTGTGGTGATTGAATAGGCCAACTGGAATCGTTTGTCATTTTTTTAAAGTATGTGAATGATCTTGTATCTTTATATGGGTAAGAATAATCCCCTGCTATTAAGAAAATACTTTTATTTTAAATGGAGCATGAAGACTTGTGTAATATGTCCAGTTATAAGGCATAGCTGAGAAGTGGAACCAAAAATAGGTTAACAGTTGTTAAATAAAAGCTAGAAATTCTACTCAAGGTCATCTTATTTGCACTTATGAACCGTGCGACTTGAACACCAAATCATTCTAAAATAAGTAGGTTTTTTTCTTGTAAATAGAATAGCGTAAAAACTTTTATAAAACTTGGACCTGTGAAAGGACCAAGGCAGAGCAAAGGGTGAGAACTCTCTGAATAAGAACATCTGAACTTGATGGGCTGTCCTACTAATTAAGTTTTCTGCTCACTCTCCTGTTAGTCACTCCCTGGCTACCTTCTTTGTAATTGGAACGTATTAACTTACACTCTCAATTTTTAATAGAATCTAAAGGATTTTTTTTATCTGTCTGACACGATTGAGACAAAGTTATTTTTTGGCAAGAACTCTGCAAACCACATGGCTCTGCTTCCAAATCAGTATCTAGGTCCTGTCACCTATGGTTTATCGTGCCTGTGATTGATCCAAATTCAAACGTAGCAAAAATTTATTGTGGGTTCAGAAGTTCTCCAGGTTTTATGTAATACTGTTTTGCATTTTAGAGAGACCACCAATGTACTTTGAACAGTACAGAATGTTTCTACCTTTGAACTTTAAGATAGTTGTGTGCGAAAATACTCTAAAAAAATAAATCTATTAGGTTCTTGCATTGTCCTCCTCTCAGATGAGGAAACCTCATTTACCCGGGGCATATTTTTTTAATGGGACTGTGAAGCACCTGATATTTGTAACTAATTTTATTTTCCTTGCATATAATCTTTCTTCTTGGATCAGATGTGGTCTTTTTGGTCTAAACTGTGAACGATGCTTAGAAAAAACGTGCTGTATATATGTATATTATAATTTTGCTATCCCTACATTGAACTAATTTCTGGCTAGAAAAAGAGTGGTCTAATTAGAGGTTGTTACCCCTTTCTGATCTAGTTGCTGGATAGGCGATGAGACTAGAACACGTCCGTTTTTAAAATGAAGACTGTATTTCCTCATCTGATGTTGAACGTCTTGCATGCATGAGAGACACGATCTCTGCATTCTCTCTTCTCCATTAGCCTTGAAAAGGATCCCAGTGTTGAGTGCTTTTCTAATTGTTGGAGTGCCATGGGAAGTGCGATAGAAATTGATGCTATGTTTTCTCAAAAATGTCGGTATTGAAACTTAACAGCTGGATACATTGCTGTATTTTCTTGTGCCAGGAGATGGAAATAAGATACTGGGAAATTCAGCATGGTCTTTTAAGAAAACACCAACAAACCCACATAACCCTCCCCCAAACCAACTAAACAATAAAAACCCACAACAAAACCCCAAGAAAGACTAAGGGAGAGTTGTCTTCTCCCTGCTTCATGAAATAGGAGGAACTGTTTCATTATTTTCCTTTTGTAATTTATGAAGAATGCATGTCTCTTCAGCCTTCTCAATGTTCCATATGGCTGGCCACATTCTTTGCAAGCCAGGCGTCATGTGCTTTCTATAATGTTAGATGTGCTGCAGTGGTATGTTCAGAGAATTTGACCTACTGATAAGAAATAATGCCTTTCTATTTTTATTTCCTGTCTGCAGCTGGACATTTCCCGTAAAGACAACTTGCATAGGATCGCGCTCTCCCCTCCTAATAAATAGTGTGTTTGTGGTGTGTTCTGCTTTCTTGTGTTTTTAATGTGATGACATTCATGGGATGCTCCCTTTTGACTTCAGGCAGTGCTTTAGCTTCCAGATGACTCCCACAGTCAGGATTAGCTACTGGTAGCAATCTCCTGATGAAAATGCACGTTTCAGTAACCAACAGAATCGTTTCTCAGGGAGAATGCGTTACATCTAGGTGTCAACTGTTAACAAAAGCACTTCATTTATGAGCAGGGGATTTTTTTTTGTGCTGAACTTTATTGTGTGTGTATGTTTTCTTCCATATGTGTTAAAAGGGACAAGGACCTTCCAGTCCTCATTTCTTGTATCAGTAGTTGCCACTGGCAAATGTAAACTGAACGAAGCTAGTGCAACTCCACATTGTTTGTATTTCAATCTTTGCAGAAAACTGTGTATGGTTATGGCATTTCATTAAAATTCATGGTGGTGGTGAGGAGAAAGGAGGGGGGGAAAAGGCTCTGTAGGGAGAAAAAGTGTGTGGGGAGAGGAGAGCTTCTCGATCTCTCTCTTTAGTAGTTAGGCTTGCTTGTGTTGTCCACAACTTTTCAGAATGAAGAGCTTTAAGCAAAACAGCAAAGTGCTCGTGGTGGTGTATTTAGAAAGGTGGACATTTCAGCAAGTTACAAGGAGTATTGCTTTACCATTTTGATTTAAAAACCCACAAGTTAACAAAAACTACGATGATTTGCAACAAGTAGTTTTATGTTCTACTCTAAAATACTTGTATTTTAACAGCGAACAGAGTATCTGCCAAGCACGAGCTGCGGTAATGGTCTACGATGATGCCAATAAGAAATGGGTACCAGCTGGTGGATCAACTGGATTCAGCAGAGTTCATATATATCATCACACAGGCAACAACACATTCAGAGTAGTGGGCAGGAAGATTCAGGATCATCAGGTAAGCGAATCTCCAAAAATTTGGAATAGGAATCTTAAGCTAATTTTGTGATTGTTTTTAACATTAAGAAATACGTCTTCAGGAAAATTATGGGAACTGTAAATAGTAAATGTCATTTTCTTTTTAACTGAAGCAGCAAAACTATATTATGGCTTTGGCCCCATAAACTAAGTACTTTACACACATCCAAGAAGATAAGATAGTCCTTGTGCGCTCTTACCATTGCTTCCCACGGATAGATACAAAAGCTAGTGGTGTACACAGAAGTCATCTGATTCTCTTTAAGGCAAGGTTGCAACCTAAAAACTTTTCTTCTTCCCTACTCTGTGCTGCTAACTGCAGCCTACGTACGTACCCGCAGTTCTCTTTTTTCTTATCCTGTATTAAGAAGATTTGGATGCATATCTCATTTTCCTACATCATTTCATTCAAAAAACCTTCTGACACTGGGTATATGCTGATTACGTACCACGTTGAGAGGTTGAGAAGGGAGCAACAAGGATTATATCTTCATTTCCTTAATGAATTTATTAGATCTTGATCAAATGGCAAATGTAGCACTGTCTTGAAAAATGCTTTGCTTTGTGATACTTGGGGTGGGATTAAAAATCTAATCTTTTTGTTTGAGGACAGCTTCTATATCTCTTTCCCTCTCTCCCAGCATTTCGTAAAATTCTTTTGGTCTGTTCTTGGTCATTTATCACTCACCTGAAGCATAGACTGAAAATCTGCTGTGATTTGTCATTAGCCACTTACTCCAAGTAATAAATGGTCTCTGTGCATTCATCTGAGGGCAGATGTGATTTGTTTTGTTTTCTCCCCTTTATTCAGTAGAAGAAAGGTGAGAGGATATAGTTATCCAGGTGCAGGGATCCTCTTAGTTGATGGCTTGTAATAAATGGCTGTCCTGCTAGCTAGAATTTACCACATTTTGTGTGAGCCATAACAGACTTGCAAAATGATACCTAGTGATGCATAGTAGAAGTTCACATAAACTGCTACTGAAATCACTGCAAGCTAAGGGGTACAGCAACCACAGAGAGAAGATGGTAACTTGGTTAAAAAAAAAAATTTCTAACATACTCTGAAGTTAATGGAAAACTGAGTTTCTGAAATACAAATACATATTCACGTCAAGTACTTTGTTACTAAAAGGCAGAGCTGTTGATATTACTGCGTTGCTGTCATTAGTCCCTTGTATACTCTCATCACTGATTTCGTGCAGCATTGGGATTAAAATTGAAATGGTTGTGCGCTTCAGCTTTGTGATCTTATTTTGGGTTTATTATGGGTCTTGAATTAACCCACATGGTTAAGGAGTAAAATCTACATGAAGCTGAAACTTGTGATGAAATTGCAGTTTTAAACATAAGTCTTTTTTTTCTTTTATGATTATAGGTGGTAATAAATTGTGCCATTCCAAAAGGGCTGAAGTACAATCAGGCTACACAGACCTTCCACCAGTGGCGTGATGCTAGGCAGGTGTATGGTCTGAATTTTGGCAGTAAAGAAGATGCCAACGTCTTCGCAAGTGCCATGATGCATGCCTTAGAAGTATTAAATTCACAGGAAGCTGGTAAGAGTCTCTTAACTTCCTTTTTTTCGAAGATTGTTCAAATACAGAGATGGAAAAAAATGCAAATGTTTACGCATAAAAGTCAGTAAGTCTTGTTTCTAATCATGATTTAGCCTCTAGCCATTTTAACTATTTGGGTGTTTTGTCTATGTAATTACTGATTCTTGATAGTGATTCTCAACTTGACTGCCATCTGTGCAAGTGCAATTCTGAACATGAAAATCGATTTCCTTGCTATCTATTACATATAGAAACTTCCTGACTTTTTTTTCCCCAAGAAACAAAACCAAAACACCTGACCAAGAAACATATACCTCTTAATCAGGGTATTTCTCAGGATCTCTAAAGACATCCCATGTTCTTAGTGCTTATTTGTATTTTTGCTTCTCATTGAGTACTGGCTTATTATGAAAACATCAGGTGTTTTTCCTCCAAACTTTGCAATTCAGGTCATCCTCTTTGACAGTTCTGGCCATCCAGAGTTGTCTAGCTTGGAGACCTTGAATCCAAGGGTAACATTAGGATGAGTACATAATTTAATTTGTTTGGAGAAGAGGGTGACATAGAGGGTTTAAAACACTGGTAGAAAAATGTGTAGCTTTCAGTCTTCAGGTGGTGTCTGTAAAATATTCTCGACTGGCTCTACAGCACATTGATCAGTATAACACTGTGACACACAGAGAGGGAGTTTGTATTTTAAAAGACTAAAAGAGACTTTTGTGTTCATGTAACCAAATAGAATTCTTTTGTCCTCATTAAACTTTAAAGATTGCCCATGTAAGAAGAGATGGTATGTCTGTGCCAGTATTTTCTCTTGTCTAGAAGGGAGGCTGTAGATAACCTTACTCAGGCTGTCTCATCTACATCCAAAAAAGGTGACTTTATCAAGTTGCTTTTCATTGTGATAGTTGTTTTAAGACATACCTTTTGAAACTAAGGTATCTAGACCAAGGATGATACATTCTGCAGTGCTTATGCTGTTATGCAGCATACAGAGCCAAAATAGACAGAGTAGCTAGAGGTACAAGGTCTATTTCTGCCAGTTAAAATAATCCAGTTGTGTATCCCATCCTACCTCTCAGTGGGATCAGTGGGATGTTTTCTCCTCTAAACCCCTCAGTTCTCCCTTCCCTAGGGGTTACTCAGATGAGAAACAGAATGCATGAAATGTTTACAATCATCATACATCCAACATTTGGGAACACATGAAGTGTTGTTCTCTACTCATTTGATGTAAAGTCTGCAAAGGCCTGATTTATGGTAATTACCACAAATTATAGGGGTTTGTGGTTCCCATTACCTGTACTTGAAGAGTCTGGTGCAAGATGTTTCAAACAAGTGTGTATGCGAATATATGCATAGATACATTTTCATCATTTAATTTAACTCCTCCTAATGCTAAATCTGAGCTACTAGAGAGGCTGAAATGACATAGGCAGGCATGACAAGGGCTCGTTTTTTAATTGGTTGGTGTGTCTGGTTTTTCATTTAATGGATTATTGTGATTTGTCTAATGACTAGTTCTCTTGCTGCTTTATGCAAAGTATATGTGGGCTAATAGCTATGTTGCTGTATTTTTCAGTAGTAGAACTTTTATTGGACTAAGATGCCACTTCAATTTGTAAAGACTCAGATAAAACTAAAGTTGTTTTTAGGCGTTTCTTTAAATGTAACTTCAATAATACAAAATATCATTCAAACAGTAGCCTAGAATCAATGTAATTCCACATGAGCAAACAACTCAGTGGAAATAACTTTTTTCCCATTGCATCACTTCAGTAATTTTGTAAATGGGGAGGGGAAGGAGAGCTGAGCTTTGCAATGAGTCTAAATAAAATGAGTGTATTTAGAATTCAGTCTTCTGCTTGGGCCAAATCATCAGTTTTTCCAAACCATCCTGCCAGTAGTCTCTTCATTGGTCTCTGAAGTGGCCCTTCAGTTTGAGGTTGTCTGCTTCATTCATTTTAATACCAGTTAATCTCTGATTGGGGAACTGGTTTGTTTTCAGGTAGATTTTTGTGTGGCTCATGAAATGAGAGTTGAGTGTGACTGTAATATCCTGTCCTGATTGCTGGCTGCAGTCTCCGTAGTTTGTTCTTAACAGCCTTGAGATGTACGGCTGACAAGGACTTGAATTAAGTTGTGTAGCCACGTTTAATGACCGGTGGGAACGGATTAAGTTTTCTGAATTGTAACATAGTGGCTTTGTTGCCCCTTCCAGTGACTTGACTTGGTAGTGGTAGGTACAAGTCAAAATGCGTTAATTAGCTGCATCATAAACTAATGGTGGGCACCACTGGCAGGGGAGGAGGTAACAGTTCTTCTCTAACTTCAGTCAGCCAAGAAGGACTGTGGCTGTTGGAGAGGTTAGCTATCGCATACCTATTTCACAGACAGACAGGTGCTCTAGCTTCCAAGAAGACGAAATAAAACCAAAGCTTAATGTTGTCAGCATTGCATCAGCAGATGTCTGAAGATGAGTAGTTTTGCACCGCTGCTTGTAAAAAAAAAAAAAAAAATTCATAATTACACATGTAGAATTACTTTGTAAGTCTGTTCCCATTTCCAAGCAATGTTTAAAGATGAATGTTCGTAATGTGTCTGTTAGAATACTGTCAACAAGGATTCCTAAGGTTTATCAGCTGGAAGGTTTGTCAGTGCATGATCTACATATTACTTATTTTTTCTTACCCGTGTCACTGTAAGAAGTAAAAAAGATCAAGTATCTTTCTGAACATGCCTGCTTCCATAATGGAAATAGGAAGCTAAGTACCCTGCAGTTTAGAAACAAACTAATGAGACTCCTTGCTCGAAATTTAATTTATTTTCTCTATAGTTAGTGTTAATTTCCTAAAAGTGCAGCTAGAAATGAAGTAACTGGCTCTGAGGCTCTAATATTAGCTTTTTGTTTTAGGAAATGGATTACAACTGCCTTACCCTTTTTATAAACAAAGTAGGTGTTTTTGAAAAGTTGTTGGGTGTACGTTATGAAAGGAATTTGTGCTAATACCTGAAGATCAGTATATTATATAGTGATAGTTTTGTTTCTTCCAGTTTTTCTGCTAGACTTTTAAAAATTTGTAGCATACATGGTCCTGGTTGGTATTCTGATGATATTGCTTCAAAAATTTGTACCTGAAGAGGACAGCTTTATGATATATATAAATATTTATATAATTGATACATTTTTTTCCCTCTAATAATTTAGGTAAATTGCTGTGTTTCCTAGCATATCTAAACCAGCATTCAGAATCTCCAACTCAAGTAAAACAAAGAAATTCTGTACCGATAACTTCTCTTTTACTCTAGAATTGCTTACAATTAAAGTGTGATTCTTGGAGTATCCTTATTTTCTGCTGTGGTTTCTTATTTTGGCAATTTCTTTTTATTAGCTTGGTTATTTTAAGTTATATTTTATTCATAAAAGGAAAGCAGTTTTACTGTTAGCTGAGCATGCTGTTCAGAAATTCATGGAGCTGTAGATGAATTTTAAGCTTTATGCAAGGGTTCACAGAACCGTAAACAACTTCTGAGGAACACTGAAGACTATTTTGTGGATATCCTTTTGGTTTGCAAGTCAGCTGTTACTTATGGCTCACTTGCTCTTTTTTTTAATAAAAGTTATATAGTGCCCTTCTCTTGCATATATTTGAAAAATGTCATTGATCTTTGGTGACAGTTGGCACCCTCAGCTGTTGCACTGCTGACACGGGTTGAGGGTGTTTAATTTAGGATCTCCCTCTAGTGGATCCCCATCAGCGGAGGCGAAGCCCCTGGGTGCCTGTACCCTGAGCAGGCACTGACAGGCCTTCGTCATTGCGATGAGTTCGCAGTGCAGGGTGGAAGCTGGAGTAAAGGCTTTAGTGCAACTGGCAATTTGCTCCTGAAAAAACCAGCAGAGGTTTGTCTCAAAGCACCCTGAGTGATGGCTGCCTTGTCAATGAAAAATAGGTTTTTTCCTTCCTGGTTTACAGTGCTGATCACGAGACCACCCCAATTTCTCTTATGCTTGAACTCGGTTTGTTTAAATCAATGGAAAAGTCAGAGTGTTTCACTCCGCTCTGGTTTGAATGATCGTGTTAGCTAGTAGCTGTTCAACCAGACCCTATTTTCCTGCTGGCTGGTTGATCAGACTGTAGGCAAATCCAGAAGAGGAAGACAACACAGGACTGCGCTTTGTCCTGGAGTTTTAAGGGAGGCTACTACTGCTGCAAGTTGCTGCCCCATACTGTTTAGGAATATTTCATTTCATTAAATAATTGTCGGAGGTGGTCAAAAGTCCCACCTTCACCAAATGACAAGTATGTGTCATCAGTGTAAGAGGCAGAGGTCGTTTGAAGAGGATTTCTGGCTTTAAGGCAGTGTCTTCAGATACTCAGTAATTGGTCTTACTTGTCTAGAGGAAAGGTGGCTGCTTTCTGCGGAGGTTTTGCATTGCCTTACAAAGAAAATACTACGTCTGCATTAAGTAGAGCTCAGTGTTGCAATCAAAGCGACTCTGGAATGAGAGAAAAGCCTCAATGAAGGGAAAGGATGGCTGAGAAAATTCTCTGATGTGTGAGAAAATGGATTATTCCTTTGAAGAAATAAGGGCGAGTAAGGGAAGTGTGCATAGGGAGAAGGGAGGAACAAAGGGGGATCATGCTGAGTTTTACTGCAAAAAAGTACCTCTGGTTCGGCTGGAATTGGGGTGGTTTTGTGTGGAATCTGTCTTCCGTCTCAGGAAAGCTTGCTGAGAGACTAAGTATGACATTTGTACATGTGTAATTTGCATTTGAGGAGGTACTTCGAGTTGTTTGTTACAGAGGACGAAAGCGGCAAAGGAGCTACTGAAGGATGTCGTACAACCGTAAATAAGCCTATTCTGATTCTTTCTAATGTAATACTACATATATGTAAGATTCCTGGTGGGTTTTGTACTAATCCTTGACAGTTAGATATTTGTTCTTGAAAAGGTTTTTGGAAATTCTGGGTATAAGGGCAAGGATGGGAATGGCTTCAGTAAAGCTGTTCAGATATTGCCTTAGATAACACTTTTAATTCATAGGAAAATGGGGAGGAGGAAAAAGAAACAGAGGGGTTTTTTTGTTTCCAGGGTCTCTTTATGTTGTTAGCTTAATCATGGAAAAAAACCCTTGCGGTTGAAGTTCTTTGAAATTATTAGTAACCCTAGGAGTTAGGCTGTCCAGTTATTAAATAATGAAACTTTTATGGGGGAAAGATGCATGCTTCTTCCACAGCTGTGTACTGATACGCGGTCCTTTATCTGACAGCAAAGACAATTCATTAAATCCTTGATGATAGGGGAATGCACTTACTCATATCATAGATTGAATAATTTAGTATCTTTGGGAAATGCAAATGGAAACAAAGACTAGGCTTGCCTAATTGGAGTATGCGTAGAGACTATAGGAGACTGAAATGAGAAATGTATATGTGGGGCTGGGGGGATTTCAGATTCTCCTTGTACTGTTTTGGTTCACGAGAAAAACTGTTTTACTGCAATAAAAGAATGATGATATACCTGTACTCTTGGCAAGCCTCTGGAGCAGGCTGTCAGCGCTCCCTGTCAGAATGGGAGAGACATGATGTGGTATTATTACCTGTGTTGTCACAACAATCTCTGGTTTTGCTGGTAAGTTTTTTTTTTTTCTTGTGCTTTTAAATATGGGATTGATTGAAGAATATTTTTTTAGTTACTAGATTTTATAATAGCTAATCCTGATTAACTAATCTTGATTCATGTGCTAAAATATTGACCTAAAGGAAGCTTTTTAACTGTTTATTGGACAAAATACTTCAATTCCATTTTAATTGCACATAAGATTATTGAAAGCATCATCAGTGATAGTTGTGGTAATGGAAGTGAAGGGTGAGTTGCTAAGTTTTCAGAGTTATACTTGCTTTTAAGGGTTGCCTGAGTGGTATTTCTGATGTTGTGGTTCTTCAGAATTGGCGTTGTATCAGGTTGAAAGCATTAAAGTTGGGTGGGCAACTCAAAGAATTTAATTAACATTTTGTAGTTGGTCTAAAGTGCATGGCAAACATACATAATACATAAATGTGCGTTAATTTTGTGGATAAAGTTTTATTTAATGAACACTGGATGTTTAATAAACATTTTCTTGAGGGTTCAGATTGTTATCTTAAAAATATTACCAGTAGAAGTTATAGCTGTATTAAATCTGCTGCGTTTTGGGAGTAGGGTGTTGTCATAAAATCATGAACGTAACTGTGGAAATACAGCTTTGTTAGGCTCGTTTTTCTGGTATTATGTACAAGTAGTGACAGCCATCATCTATAGCATTACTATTTAAACAAATTTTGACAACTGGGGAAAAAAGTGATAAATATCCTGGAGTAGATGGTACTGATATATTTAACTTTCAATACTTTTTAAAGATTGAGATATTGTAATTTCATAAAGCGACTGTCGTACCCTGCTGCTGAAGCTCCGCCTCTTGGCATAAAAGGGTGATGGAGGCACCACAAGCCTGCTTGAGGTCACCGAGCAAGCTAGTGCTGAGCCAAGCCCAGCACCCAGGTTATCAGGGCTCTGTTTCCAGGGCTCTGCTGACATTGATAAGAGGCTTATCTCTACTTAAATTCATATGTATTGTAGTGAATATTTTGGTTGTCCCTTTTATTACCTCGATCAGGTAAAAGTGCTCGTGAAGTGAAATGGAAAGCTTTTACTTTCAGTATAGAAAGTGCGATGTAGTTACCACTCTGCTAAAGTAAATCAAAGCAACAAGTAAATTAACCCAGCTGAAGGTACTTACAAAATGGTAGTCATGTACGAGGAAGTAGTTATCTGAAGGAAGGAGGAGTCTTAGCTGGAAGATGATTCACCCAAACAGAAGTACTAGAGAATGATTTTGTCACTTGTTAATGCCTTAGTTTTTGACCATCATAGTCTTGCATATAAATCCATAATACAAGTCCAGGTCTCGAGAAGCCGTGCCGTTTTGCTTCTCCCGAAGGCTCTTCAGACTTTGTTCTGTAATGTCCTAGAACAGGACAGGCTCTGAATGGGAGGAGAAGGAGCTAGAGGCAAGTGAAAGAGCTTGCTTCACCATAATCATTTTTCTTGTTACTTCCTAGTGTAGATCTATGAAAAAGCTTGCTTTCCATTTATTCAGAAAGCCTTTAAGCATGTAGTGAAAGACTTTTTTTTTTTTTTTTTTTAACATTCTTATATTCTGTTACAGAAATACTTTTTTTTTTTTTGCTGTGGCTTTGAACTCTTGCCTGGGGCATGTTCTTTGCTTAGTAGGTGTACTCAAACTGTCTTTAATGAAAATCTTTTCTAAAGATTATAATTACTACACTTACCTTTATAGCATATGTCTATATAAATTAATTTGCTGTCTGCTTTCAGTCCATTCTTCCTTTGAAAGGTCAGTCGTACTTAGGTTTGAATATCAGACTGTATAATTGGAATGCTGCTTAGTTTTGGCACTAAGACTGAGAAATGAGAGTGGGAATTCTTAATTACTGCGTTATTTATATAAACTGTTTCTCTGGGGGGAAAACTGAGATCTCCACCTCAAACTAAAATTCTCATGTGGGAGAAATGACCAACTTTTTTTAAAGGTACTAGATTTTAAAAAAAGTCTTAATGCTGTACTTTGAACAGTACAATAATTGCAGGAGTGGGGTTTTTGTGTGTGTTTTGACTTTCTCAGAACCCCACATGACCAAAAAAGATTTCACATGATCCGACTGCCAACAGTCCCCCAAAAAACACTTCACCTATCCTTACATTACCAGCTCCCAAGCAAGCCTGTCCAGCCAAATGAAATTAGAAATGAAAAATACATTGTGTAACCTGTAGTACCTGTATTGTTCCAACCTTGAACAGCAGATGCTTGGGGGTTTTGGGATTATTGCCTCATAGGAATGTGATGTCTTCAGTGTCAGCGGGGTGCTACGTCAACACTGCTAGTATAAGGCAGGTGACATTAAAAGGAGTGGGGTGGAGACTTCCACGTGAAACTCCAAAGCCGACAATGTAATTGAAAGACTGAAGTAACTGATGAACTGAAAGGCATCGAGAGGGAGAAACCATGTGTTTCCATCTCCAGCTTGCTAATTATACTTTCGTAGGGTTGTGCAACTGGAATTAAGTCAGCTGCTGAATGGAGATACAGAGGTAAGAAGTCAGTTGAAGGTGAAAATTAAGTTAAAGGAGTTTGATAAACTACAGCTCTGGTTGTGGTTAAAAAAGGAAAAGCTGGGGATGTTTAATTTGGTTCCATCAGCCCCCAGCAGTCTGATGTTATTCTCTTGAGCTACGCCAGCAGAGATGTCTGTGTGACTGTGTGGAGAACCAGAACTGGTCCTGATCTAGCTGGTGAAAATGCTTCCTGCAGGCTTTTTTCCCCTCTGGGATTTTTAGTGCATTGGGTTTCCAGTCCATCTCTCACTATGCAGTTGCCTGAACAGTCGTAGAGGAAGGGTGATGCAAAGGTGAGAATAAGCTGAAAAACAGAAAGCTTTGAAACTGGAACGGCTGCTGAACAAATTAGTATGGAATTATATCTTCTTGTCTGTCAGTGTGCTGTGGAGTGCACCATCTGTGCTGCGTTAGAAAAAGAAAGATGTTAGGTTTTCCTTAAAACTCCGAATGAATAGACCATTCAGCCTCCTCTCTTACTTGGCTTGTACCGATCTCTGAAGATGACGTGAGTCCTGTAGAAGGATCAGACTTTTTTTGTAAGCAGTATCTATGAATATTTCTCTTGGGGGCTGATGTTGCTGAAGTATCTTTAAGTGTTCAAAAGCCTCTGAAAGAGCCTTTTATTAGCTAGCTCCTGCTTATTTATTACACCATCTGTCCTACTATCCAGACAGTTGTATTTTAGCACTGAAGTGGTGGTCTTGGCCCGCTGTCATAAATTTTGTAGGATAAAACATACTTTTCTGCCTGGTATGTACCTTGAACTTGCCCATGTCTGTTAGCATGGTGGTTGTTAAGAATCTCTGCTTGCAGAGGGTGGGTTGAATGACTTGGTAGCTGAACTTTTCTTTCTTGAAAGCCTTTGGTATACTCAGGTTGCATTTCCTTATGGCTATAATGTGTGAGAACTACTAGAACAACCATGCTAATTGTTAGCAGGTTAGCAGCATTTGGCTCTTTCATGTCCAGCTATGAAAAAATGCACATAACTTCCTGGAGTAGGGTGGCCAGGTTAAACTGGCTTGGTTTGCTGATGGTTGTGTTCTGCAGAATTGACAGAGACCATGATTTTCTGACAGATGGTGCTCTAGAACGAAGTTTGAGGTTTCAAGAACATGATTTCAGATAGCTAGGCTGGTCGGAGTAGCCAGTGCGAGTGAAGGTAGATGGTTGTCAGCAGAAGAAAGAGTTTGGGGGCACTGGTAGAAAGGTTGTAGAGTGGTGGTCTACACTCAGCTACTGCAGCGTGATAATACTTTGTTCAGAAAAAACTGTTAAATACGCTTAAGGATTAAATGGAAGGAAGTTTGAAGTTTTGATTTCTACTGTATCTTCAGTACAAAATAGTTACAGTTGGTAAATGGTCATATTTATTCTTTTTTATTAATTTTTAGGTCAGTGTGTTTCATACTGAGAAATGGCAGATCTGAGGGAAGAGAGTGTGTTAGACGTGGGGAGGGGTAGTGGTATATAGCACCTTTAAGCAGCAACACAGCTGCTGCTGGATTATGTCTACTGCTAAAAGTCCATGAAAGGCTGCAGCATGGTGCGGACAGCAAATAGCCCAGCTGCTTGGGAGCTGGAGTCATGGGTTAACGGGCATAAAAGCCTTCCCTGTCATGCAGGGGAGACGATAGAGGAGAATGTGTGACTTTGAAAGTTTTAAAGCAGAAAAGTTTCGCAGGTGAGCAATATGACAGATGTTTCTACTCAGTGATAATTATGAATTGCCATGGCAGTTAAATCTTTTGCGTTAAAAATAATATAGATCTCTATATGCGGGTATCTCTTGGAGAATACACCAAACAAAATCAGTACATGCAGGGCAGCATCATGTACTTGGGTATGAGGAGCTAATGCTTGCTGAAAAGAATAAATAAGGAAGACACAACCTCTGTAGTACACTTCCTGCTTTTATCTTCTACAGGTAAGTTCTTGCATTACTTCTTAACTGTAGGGTACAGCAGATAGCATACACTTACAATTTTCAGGATTCGTTGTCTTTATGACCACAGTGTAAACAATATGATGGTGTTTTGAGTAAATGAACCTTATTGTGTAGCCTTTAAACAGGGCACTTAGGTGCTGACTCTCAGAAAGGTTGCCCGGCCTTGATGTCTCACTATATCACTCATGGTGTCGTCATGTTTTTGGATGAAGATCAAATGGCAAACAAATGTTACGTATTTATCCTTGAGATGGGGGAGTCTCATTGCGATTTCCTGGTTTACTGCCCTTTTTTGGAGAAACAATGCATTCGTGATCTACTGTATTCCATTCCATACTTCTTCAGCCTTCACTTCAGTTATTTCTTCTCAAATAATTTTGTGCTGTAAATACATTCGTGAGAAAAATAGAAAAGCCTCAGTATTTAGAAGAAAGATCTAGCATATACAATTACATGAAAGATATGTGATTCAGTAAAAGCTGAAGATAAATTTGCATGTCCTTCACCTCCATTTCATGTGCCTAGCAGAATGCGCCGTTTGTACATTCATTATATGCATCAGTTCCTTTGGAGACAACACTTACCTATCAAAAAAGGAAGGTCATTGATCCAAGTTGATGAGCTAAAATCTGCGTAAATTTTTGTGTGACCTGAAGAAACATATTTTCTCTTCCTTCTCTCAATACGATGATAAGCTTCTGATGTTTTTTCTCCTGTTTTGTTTTTTTCTTTCCCATTTCTAGTGTTCTATTTAGGTGAGTGTTTTAATTTTTTTGAGCCTTTTCTGTTCCTCCAAGAGTACTTGTTCATTGTTTTAAGAAAATCTCAGGTTTGGAGTGCTTTTCAAAGCTTTTGTCTAGTTCTATCATATATAAAATTTATTTTGCGCTTTTGTGAAACCTGTTCATTCATGTGAAATAAATCCATTCTGTAAATATGTAGGGTAACATTTGTTGCAGTTTTTATTTGCTGTATTGTGTTGTTGAGCTTGTTTGGCTTAAAAAGCAGAAGTAAAGATGGCTGGCCTTTTTCCTTGACTTCATGCTTTGTTGCGTAGTAAAAGTTCAAATCGTTAATTTCTGGTTTGTCTTCACTTTCAGGTCCTACATTGCCTCGACAGAATTCACAGCTTCCCTCTCAAGTACAAAATGGTCCATCGCAAGAAGAATTGGAAATCCAGAGAAGGTACAGTATTATAAGTGAACAGCTGTTCAATTAAAGAATGTAGTAACTCTTCACTAATGATGAGGAATGACATATCAAGGTTTTACAATTACTCTTTTGCATTATGGCAGCATTTGTGTGCATGCAGTTTTCTGTAGTGCAGCTTTCCTGTATGTGTAGCTAGATCCCTCGTTCTTGATCATCACCCATTCAAACAATGCAGTTGCTATTGGCCTGTCATGGAAGAGTTGAAGATCGGATGGGAAGCTTGGAAGATTTCACTGCTGCCATTTTCAACCAGACTAATTTACCAGTGACTGTTTTATCCTCAGTTTTTTACAAACGCTTATAAAAAGGAAAGCAGCAGGCAAGGAAGGAAGTTTTAACCTTTAGAAGTAGAGAATTAAATCATGGAGAATGACAATTTTTCTTCCTGAAAATATGGATGCACTAGATCAAAATATGTTTTGGAAAGCTTGTTCACCTTTGTACTATGTTGGTTCTTTAGCAAAGAAACCCTCATTTTCTGCTTTTAATGTAGAAGTTTATGGAACGTTTTGTAGTTCCGCTTTCAGCTGTAGCAATACTGGTTATATCTGTGCTGCCCTTGGAGTAGTCCATGTTCCCCATACCGGTTGACATTCCTCCAAGCTAAACTGTTCCCTGCAATGTGAAGCCACCGTACCCTGTCCCATGCCCTGTGGAATGTTTTTCAGACCTGTAGCATTTTTAACATTTTTTTTTTTTTTTCAGTTCCTTTTAATAATCATATTGATCATGTGCCCAAGTTCTGGGAACAAACTTTCTAGTTGTGTGGCAATATGGGTTAGTGCTGGAGGTTGAGTGACTGGGGTATGAGTTACGAAATTGCAAAGTCTTCTAGGATAGTGCTATTGAACTGAGTTAAGTAAAAACAGCAAGACCTTGGGCTGTCTCAGGCTTACAACCTGTGGTGCAATCCTGGATTATTTTACCATCAAAATACTCCCGGGAGATTAGCTGTTCCCTTCCAGAAGGGATGCTAGGAGCGATTTGTGTCACATGCAGTACAGATGCAGGGAATGGGATCCTTGAAAAAATAGGAAGTGGTCCAGGTTGATGGTGTAAATGCATTTCATAGCTTTCAGTGGTAACTGGAAAAATATTTTTAACTTGTTGGGTCTACTTGACACTGAAGTTTTTTCTATTTTGATATTTTGCTTTTAGTTTGTTTATGCAAAGGTGAGCAGAACGAGATTGCTAATTTGGGAATAATTCATACTATAGATTTGATAAACTAGCTATATGTGTTGAACAAAGTTTTGACATCAAATTTGGTCGTACTTGTCTGTCTCTTATGCAGAACAGAGATCACTTTATTTGAAGGTTCGTTTGTTCTAAAACAAATAACAAGAAGCTCATTACAAATCTGTCTGATGTGTTTATGTGCAAGTCTGCTGTCATGATAAAAGGTCTTTTATGTCACTACTTTTTGACAGACTCTTAAAAAGCTTTTTTCTTTTGATTTTTTTTCTGTTCTACAGTAGTGATTTTTAATATTTTTATTTCCCATCTGTTCCTTTAGAAGGCTGTATTAACTGAAATTTGTAATGCTGAAATACTTTTCAGAGAGGCATTGTAGATAGACGTCTCTTCAGAAAAAAGTGCTGCCCCATGTTAAGAGCTTTGCAAGTCTCTCTTGAAGTATTTTGGGTGTAAAGGACAAACCATCAGATGGCATTCTTATGGCTTCACTTTCTCATTTATTAGTGCTCCACTTGTTTTCATCTAATGTCCTCTTTGAAGTCTGGTCCTGGTTTTGATTTGATTTTCCCCTAAAAAAGGCTGGAGAACTGGAATGAGTGTTTACTCATGTTACTAGCCAGATTGTCTGTGGAAAGACTATGCTGTTGTGTCATTAAGCCTGAGAACATGTAATTTTGTTAAAACATTTCACAAATGCTTCTCCGGTCTCTACCACTGTGACTATATAGTTATAATATAGTTCAATTAATCTAAGCTAGAACTTCTCTTTTGTGGTAACTGCCTTTTGGCTTTCAGACTGTAATAACAGTAGTCTCATTACCATAATGTAGATACTAGTAAATAGTTGGGAAGAAAAGGTTTAGGTGTGTTGTACTTGTATCTACAAGTGATGTTCCGAGTCTCAGTAAAGGGTAAAGGCAGCGTGGGCAGAACTGAATTCTGTGGGGAGCAGTAAGATTACAGGGCACGAGGAGAAGGGAATCAGTGGTACTGTGTAGGAAGGAACATGGGTTCGTGATGGATCAGTAGGAAGGCAGGGTTCGCTGAGTCTAGTGCTCGTGGAATGTGTCTGGGGTGGAGGTTTTGTTTAAGAAGTGGCTCAGTAATAGTTGTCTTGAAGTGCTGATCTTGTATCCCTCCCCTTAAGTGTACCTTGATTCAGTAGCATTTGACTGATTCCTTTGTTAAGTTCAAGAAAATATTTTTTCAGTATTGAAGTCAGAGGGAAAAAACCTGCTTACGTAAAAATTAAGGTTGAAAAAGAGATACTGTGGAGGTCATCTAGTCTAACCCTTGGCTCAAAGCAGGACTAATTTAAAAGTTAAGTTTTATGGCTTGTAGCTTCGGGGTTTTCCTAGGCACAAATAGAAACATTTCTTCAGAAATGTTTTGCCAAAGCAGCGACCAGTGAAGAATGGCATATTAAAGAGAGGTCTTCAACTGATCTGATGTTTTCCTTCAGTTCTACAACCGGTATTCAGCAATCTTGGGGAAATTGGGAACCGAAGAATTAAATTGCTAACAAAAGTGTATTATTTTGGTTCAAAAATCTTTCCCTATTTGAGAAAGGATTTAGATGTCTCCCATTTTGAGTAAAAGTGCTAGAGCAGTAATACTGTGTTTACTGCAGAGCTTGTTACTGGAGTATTTGCATTGTTTACTGGGCGGTGATGACTCTCTGTAAAGCCACTAGGACCAGATGTGTGATCTAAAACACTGGGCGTTTTAGAGGCCAAGATTACACATAAGGTGGTCAGTGAAATAATTTTGTCTGGTGAATTGGTGAATTTGTTACTGCCTCTTAAGAAACCTTAACACATGGTGTATACTTTCCCTGTCAGGTAGTACTTAAAGATAACTGTAATTTTCCTTAACCTGCACTCATTTAAGTACAGTAACAAGAAACTTTAAAACACTTCAGCTTCCACTTTCCACCCTCAAAAATTAAAGGATTTTTGTTACATGGGTAACATCTCATTTTGCTAGAGTGGTAGTCAGGCAATGTTTATAAATTCCACTGATTGTTTGATAATGAGCCAACTTCAGTTGACATACGTATTTGTTAAGAACTTCAGAGTTACTTAATGCCAAATACCAGCTTAAAATATAAGGTTAGTTCATGGCATGCCTGTGTGTGCTACTTGTGCATGTAAATTTACCTTCTCTTCCAGCAGTGATAAGTATATTGTCAGGAATGTGAGTCACTGAGTTGGTATCTAATGTGACCCTTGGGAATTTAATGAGTTAATGTTTATAAATAACTTCAAAATCATCACTGCTTCATAAATAGAGACCAAGAACACCAGAAACGGAGAAAGTGTATAGATTGTAAGGAATAATGAGGGTATACAAACCGCCTGTTGTCCTTCAGGGACGTAATGGACCAAAACTTGACCGACTTCTTTCGTAAGTAGTCAAAAATGTTAGAAGTTCTCAAAATGCAACAGCAGAATATAAGGGGGTTTTGTAATTGTTAAATACTTCAAGTTTGCTTACAGTTTTAGTTTATTTCATGGATTGGGATGATACTGTTAAAACTTGGTGTGTGACTGTGCTAGAAAGTGATATCGATGTGGTATGGTTTTTGTAACATCTTTTGGTAGGCTTTTTTGTTTTACATACTGCAAATTCAGAGGCTGACAAGAGTAGCAGTTTCTTACTTACCAATAGTCTTAAAGCAATGCTTTTTACTTTACAGATTCAAAGTATTTTTTTGAGATACTGCTAATCTTAATTTTTACCTTTGTAAAATAATGTATAATTTTTTCCTCACTGTAAATTAGTAATTATTACATATATAGTTCCTGAGCTGTTTTGAAAACGTTTGTGGAAATACTGAAAGAAGGGGTTTTTCAATGCCTAAGCTAGGAGTTTCCAACAGATCAAAGTTCTATCAGGGTAAACTTTTCAAGTTGAGCTTGCTGAGGTAGTTTCTTGGGACAGCCTGCAGCCATTTGGATCTTTCCAGCCTCTGCATTATGTGGAAGGATGGGAGACAAAAGGAGGCAGAAGCAAAAAAACCAATCAAGTTTTCTGTTTTAGTGACTCTCATTTTCTTTCCATTCACAGTAAAGTTTTCTTTATTTCTATCAAGCCTGGCTTTCAGAGACTTAATAACTGGCTTTGTGGAGAGGTAATGGGTGCTGTCTGCTTACAGCACTGAGTAACGGTAGATGTTGGGTAACACTGACATGTTTAGCAGACTGAGGAGAGCACGCTTCCATTAAGCAGTCTTTTGACGATATTGGCAAAATTGCTGCCTTAATTGCTGCAATTGAATACGGATGTTGCTTGAACGATGGTTCTGACAAGTGTCTTAGTTAACACTTTTAAAAATGTCTCATTGAAATCTTATCCTTTCTGTGAAATTTTCAGTCTGGGGTTTTTTTTCTGTTTATTGAAACACGTGAAATTGGGATTAGAAACTTTTCTATGTTTTTTCAGGCTTTTGGTTATTGCTGTTCCCTTTTATGAAATCGGTTCTGTCCTGACCGTACTCACTAGAATATACTGCTGTGAGTGAGTTCCCAGTAAAAGTAGATTTTTCTGCTCCTGAGATTCTTAATTTTATCTAAAATTTTATGTGCTCAGATGGCTTCCTGCGATCTGGCTTCTACCAGAAAAGTTCAAGTTTTCTGTTAGCTTACATAATATATTGAAAAGATCAAGGTGAAGAGAACTAGGCTTGATGAGGTTTGACCAAAGAGCATTAATAGATCCCTTTGTCTGTTAGAATTCCTGTATCTAATAGCCTTTAGATTTATAGTTGCCTCTTCATGTCTTTATCATGGTGGCTAGTTGCTAGTTCTCGCTTGACTAATAAAACCTGTTCTTTCTCTTATTTTCTTATTTCCAGCTAATGTGGTTTGAACTTATAACATAAAAGCTTGTTCTTAGCCCTTAAATTCCTTTTGATCAAGGAAATGAAAGCCTGTTAGTTTGACTTTGGTAATGTGAAAAGCTTTAGAACTGCTTTTACAGAAAAGAATAATTAACCAGATAAAACATAGCACAGTGAAGTGTACCCAGACAACGTTTTCTTCTGCAAAAGCAGAAAGGCTGTTCATGCGGTGTTCCTGGGCTTTAGTAAATCATTTCATGGATACCAAGAGGGAGTTTCCTAGTAAGGTGGAAGAGAGGATTGCTGTGGAGGTGAGAGGAGCATAAGAACAGGCACTTCCTCCTGCATCAGTGGGACTGGGAACAATCAAATTCTATCTGGTGTTTTGCTGAGCAAAGCAAGTCCTTGCTGCAGATGGGAGTTGAGGTACATGAGTACAAAGGAGAACGGGATAAGTTGGATGATGTTGCAGATTCCGATAATCAAAATGGAATGAGAAATAATACATAGCAGTTGTCCTGGTTTTAGACAATTTTACAGGGGCAAAAAAGCCAGCCTCTAGACTGAATACTAGTGTTCAGGGTATCTTAATACTAGTGTATGGGGAAAATCAACTGGACAGTGGAAATCTCACATGCAGTGTGATCAGTCAGAAGAAAGCTGCTTAAACATTGGAAGTAGCTATAAATACTTCATATATATGCTTGCTTATCATTATAAAATCATTATAAAGATGGTCAATTAAATGCCTTTATAATTTTGCATTAAATTAGGTGTAAAGTGTTTGATACAAATTTTTAAAGACCTAATTCGAAATGGTCTCACCTTTCACTATTGTTTAAAGAATGAGAGGTCCACCACTTTGAAACTGAAAGTAATTGTCAGTTCCAGAGCATATGCATAATCTCACTCAACAAACCTCTTGCCTTTGAGCAGTCAGAAGATCTAAGTGTCTGTTTTCTTACTCATTTTATCAAGTTCACTCGCTCTTGTCTGGGTTTCTCTGAAACAATGTGCAGTATGCTCAGGTGGAAGCTGTCCAGACTGTCTAGCACTTGAAAACCAATAAAGCTAACTCAGAGTTGTAGTGAGAGGCTGTAGCAAGAGTTCAGTGTAGATGATATAAAGTGAAGTTTGTGCAACTGAGAGATGTGCAACTTAGATGTGAAGAGGTTAAGTATTGATCACGTGTGCTGAGGTTGTTGGTGCATCAAGTGCACTTCTTATTCATGAGGACTCTCAGTTTCGGTGGAGGCTGCTTGTGTTTGACGGAAATTTGCAGTCTGTGTTGATGTGGTTTAAACTATACTTTCCTCTTTGTAAATTAATTATGAAATTTGGGGGATGGTGTCTGTTCATTCTGTGGTACCTAAGTATTAATATGTGGGCCTTGAGTAGTCAGTAGGTTTACATGACCATACAGGAGAGTGAGCTCTGTGATAAATGCTGGATTTTGGAATGATGAATACATCTTTAATGTCAAAGATGGAAGAATAAGCTTAATGCTGATACTCAGTTTTTATTATCAGATAAGTTCCTGCAAATTTGAAGGGTTGTAGCAGACACACCTTTTTCTGAACTTGTAGAAAAGGTGATCAGAGGATTAAGCTATTAAAACTCAAACCAGCAGCTAAGTTCAAAATAATCAACACATTAAGGTACTTCTAAATTTTATTTTCTGTAAACAGTTTTAACAGTGATAAAGTAAGTTGACTGTATCTGGTTAAACTGATGGCTGTAAAGTGCACCCAGTTCCTTGCAGTCATAAGGTAGCTGCTCTTCTGTAGATGACAACAAGCTTCAGATGGAGCTGAGGTCACCCCGCATCTGGTGCTGGTGCCTCTGGCTCAGCTACTCATTGTACAGCCTGTTGGCAGCCAGCTGCTCTATTTGTGACAGTGACTCAGTGGTGGGAGGAGGACAGCCATCATGTGAGAAGTATTCTAGTAAGTAGTGACTGTTGGATTAGATAATGGTATCTATGCCCACACGCTGGAGTTTTCAGCATTTTGGAATAAAACTCCAAACATCACTGTCTTGTTTCTTGCTCCGTAGATCGAGGCAGGGTTAGAGGAGGTGGTGCGAGAGCTCAGAGCAACCCTGAGAGCCCAGGTGTACTGAGCGCCAGGACTGGAATACTACAGACATTTTCTCATCGTGCCACTCATTGCAATGCAACTTTTTTAACTGGTGAAGGTATTTTATAGTTAAACATATTTTAATGTTTATTTTAATTGGCAAAAGTTCTATGGCCAGATAAACAACACAGTTTCCGTTGGTTTGGATTGATGAGCCCAAATTTAATTGTAATTGATAGTTGACACTTATCTTTAGAACTTTGCCACAGTAGCATTATTCCTAGATTTCTTCTTCATGTAAGGCTGTAAGACCTAATTTAAAAAAAAAAAAATTCTAGTGAAGCACAGAATGAAAGATGCATACATCGTTGAATATCGTTGTATAATCACACTTGGTTTCTTACACAAAATGTCTTAACTCTCAGAATAGTTAGTAGTGCAGAATATATTACTGCAATGTTTTAAGCTAGCAGGGATGTAGCAACCTTCGTGTTGCCTTTTGGGTGTCATCCTTGTGTCTGTCTTCTGCCATGCCATGCTTGTTTTAGAACAGGTAATACAGCACAAGCAAGAAACTGTTTTTCAAAAATGGCTAAAAACACCATGTGGGACACAGACCCGAAAAACTCCCCTCAAGAGAATCTGTTTTATGATTTTTAATTCCATGTTATTTTTTTTCAGCAGCTTAAGTGATGTGTTTTGGTTTTCTTTTTCAATACACTCATCTCATTAGTGTTTTTTTTCCCCTACATCCTTTTTGTTGTTTTTGTGTCCTTAAGCAGGCAAAATGGGGCTAGCATTCCTATTGCTCTTTCTGGGTGATGTGATGCCCCGCTGAATGGAATGTAAAATTGGTGTGTTCATAAATGATGACTAACAGCTGTCAAGTACTAGGTATTATCTGCCTGCAGCTGACCTCTCCACTCAACACACCAATTACTTCAGTGAGGTCTGTTCCTCAAGATATTCTGTTTTCTGCAGGCTTTGTTTTGGGTCTTTGTTTTCTACAGTGAGTTTTAAATTAAATACTTCAAACCAGTTTCTGTTCATCTTGGGAATGTCTATCAGCTCAGTGTCTGTTGAATTTGGATGTGATAGAGAGATGCCTTTGTCTGTACTGTTCATGGAAATACCTCTGTTTATAATGTATCTGGCTCCATGACAAGAAGCCTTTCGGGTTCGTGGCTGAATTCTGTTATTCAGGTTGATATATGGTTGTCTTGGTGCAGTTTCCTATCATCTTTTTAGGAAAAAATTTAAAGGCCTGATCCCACATTCAAGAGCAAAGCAAGCCAGCATTAGAATCCTGAAGACTTACGTGAACATACAGAAAAACTTCCACTTGAGGGAGAGAAGGTGACCTGCCAGAGCAGACATCTATTTGCTCTCACAAATGGTTTCAGCAATGGGTTTGTTACTTGTAGTTTTTTCTCTTTGGTGCTCTTGTGACAGCAGCTCTGGTTTTTGACACAGTGAGAGCTGCTTAGTGTTGAGGCATGCTTTCTCTGGTGCAAGGACAGGCTTTCCACAAACTGAGACACTTGCAGCAACTCTTCTGCAGATGACCAAGATAAAGGCTTAAATGTGAAAGGTGTTCCAGGAAAGGACAGGTTCTCTCTGGCTGTTAAGTCTACTCTGACACAGAACAGTGTTTTACCAGTAAACACTGATACTTCTTAATCTAGTTGAGATCTTTGTCTTCCCTTTAACTCATGTGATAATGGCCATATTTTAAGAGAATTGATTGATTCGATTGATTGAGTGCTTCAGTTCTTTTGATTGCCTATGTTGAAGTCTTCAGCAAAGGGACCAGAGGATCTCTGTCAGTCATTCATCTCCAGGAGCAGGAGCTAAACCAGCCAGCTCCGTGACCCCCAGCCCTAATACAGATCTAAAAGTGATGGATAGTATTAATTCGGGATAGCTTCCTAGTTGATCATCACACACTAGTTTTTGAATGTAGTCATGTAACTTTGTAAAGGTATAATAGAAAGTGATCTTACTGTACGTGTGGCATTGGCTCACTTCATATCACATCAACAGCTGAGAGAGTAGCACTTAATTGTTACTCCCTTTTAGGCTAGGATTCAGAACAAACTGGGAAGGCTTCGTGTGTACTTGGGTAAATCAACTGCAATTCTGTTTTGCAGATGTCACGTAAGAGAAATTCTAAACAATTTCACCATCATGGAACGTGTGGGTTTTTTGGTGTTCTCGTTTTGTTTTTTTAGCAGGGATACAACAGTGTGTACTTAACCCTGCTCACTGCATTTTTCTCCCTAAGTTATTTCAGGAATGTAGTCATGCTTCTGAGTCTTGACTGCCCAAATAACTGCAGGATTAATGCTGATAGAGTTAAAAGTCACAAGTTAGTGTTACAAATACGATTCTTTCTTTATCCTCTGACAATACATACCTCCTTAACTGGACAAAAGTATAAGGGCAAGAGGGGAAATAATTTTAAGAGCTGTTGCAATATTAAACTAAGCTAATTTAAAACCACTACCACAGAAAAAAAAAATCAAGAAAACCCCTCTCCCCCACACCCTAACATGCTTTTGGAATGAAACTAATTAAAATCCAAACAAAGTTTAATGAATATTATATGTGATAAAGCCAGTAGCTCTTCTGGAATTGACTCTTTGCATATAAACCCACGTGTAACAGTACCTTGTGTGTGACTGATGTGTCGTACAGTTTTATAGCAGTCTCAGCTATTCAATGTAAATTAGCTCTTAGATTCTAGTAATTCACACTTTTACAATAATTAGAATCACTTTGCCTTAGCATAATGAGCTGTAAGATACATTTTTAGTACCTCTTTAGCTTTTTCAAAAGTTGTTCTGGTAGCTGGATACTGTGCTTTCTAAGGCTGAATGATTTTCCTATGTCGCTTTCACAATGTTCTTGAATGTTCCCGTGCTTTAGAACTACGAAAGTCTTGACAGTTGGGTCCCCATCCCTGGAAGTGTTTAAAAGACATGTGGATGTGGTTCTGAGGGACATGGTTTAGGGACCCTGGCAGTGCTGGGTGAACGGTTGGACTCAATCTTAAAGGTCTCTTCCAACCAGATGATTCTATGAATTCAGAAATGCTTTAATTGATGTGTAATGCCTTAATCTACTAATGCTTTTGCATAATATAGGTTTGATCTCTGACAAAATTTAAAAGCACATTACATTATCTAATGCTAACTAAACAAAACCAGGGGGATTTAATGCAAACAAACTTATCGTTTTTTTTTTAATAAGCAAAATGAGTTCTTAATCTTTTTAAACTACAACTGTAACACCTGTAGTTCTTTCTTAGTTTAGGAAATTCATCCTTGCTCATTAAGCTGTGTTAAAGCAACTCGACTGCCTTACTGGCATACTGATCTTTTGACCTGTGCCACTTCTGGTTTTCTATTCAAAAGGTTTATTTAAACTGTTAAAATGACTGTAAAAATGTAGTGGGTTGTGGTGTGTGGTTTTGGTTTTTTTTTACTTGTTGACAAAAGGATGCTTCTGCCATATATAATGAGAATAAACTTAAAATTATGCTTGACGATGGTGTATTTCATCTCATCTGTCTTATTGCATTGGAATTCTATTTAAGATAAACATTTGCAAGGTATTTTACTGCCCTCTCTTGGTAGAGTATTTGTATCCTAAGCAAAGTGCTCAACTTGTTCATAGTTTTTATACTATTCAGAAAACTCTGGGTTTATACCTTTTATTTCCCAAAGAAATGGGAAATGAGGATTCTTTTACAAAAATAAATAAACATTAAATGATTCAGTGTTTAGCATTTTACTAATGAGAACTTTCTTATTCAGGTCCTGTGTAGATGAAAGTGGTGGCCTCGTTGCCTTTTATCCGTATCTTAGTAGACAGCCAATACAGTGTGATAGTGTTGACTGACTGAAATGTTTTTTGCTCCAGGTTAAGTTTAAAATATATAAATGCTTAGGCACATTTTGTAACGATACTTGGGCATTGTGTGTCTTTATAGCTCTCTGAAGAGGAGAACAACCCCAGGGGAGCCTCAGGAACATGTTCACACATATTAGGAGAGTTAGTCAAATCTAAACAGTTTGACTTAGACATACATCTTATGCTTTAGCTAAAATTGCATATAATCACATGATATATAGAGACAGAGTATACATTGTATAAATAGTCTTGTCGGCCATGCCTTCCTCCTCCCCTCCTTGTGTACAGTACACACATACACACACGCGTGAACATGCCCCTCTCAATAGTTAGCAAAGCTTTAAGTAAAACCCAAATAAAAATCCCCACCTTCTGGGCTAGGGCAAATGCCTGGAGTACTTCCCCCTGCTACGCTCCAATCCTCTGGGCATTTTTGATTCAAGAGCTTCTTGTGCATGATGCAATTTCTGCTTTCTAAATGACCGTCCATGTTGTTTTTTCTTCTGTGGGCTTTTTCGTACTCCTTTGAATCACTTTGGCACAGCTCATCTGCCTGATGTGCAGAGGTGCTTATCCCTTTTTTTAAATTTATTTTAAAGGTTTTTTTGCTATTCTTAGTTGCATCGAATCTTTCTTCACAGCTGTTGTATTAGGATGCCCTTATCACTCAGGATTTTATAGACCTCCAATTGTCTTTTCCAGAATGCAAAATTCCAGCTTCTTTAGTTTATTTTTTGAATGGCAACTGGTACATTTGATCATAGTTTTGGTGCCCTTTGAACCTTTTCAGTTCTGCTGTTTTCTCTTTTGAAATGGGAGCAGAGATGCAGGGTTTGTGAAACTGCCCTGTAATCCTTTTCTAATGTGTAGCATCTGGTTATGTTTTTGAACACAATGTGTTAATGAATGGATGTTGTCATAGAACTATCTGTAACCCTAATACCTCACTCCTGAGGCAGTAGTCAACTTGTCCAGCACTTTATGTATTAATTTAGCAAATTCCTCTCTCTCCCCTGCATCACTTCAGTTACATCTCAGTTGGGTTTTATTTGCCAGTTTTATTGCCCACTTACTTGGAATTAGAAGATCCATCAGTAGTTCATAATCAGCCATCATCCTTACTATTCTAAATAATATTAAGGAGCTTATTCAAGAGCAATTTGTTGTTTCTTTTCGAGGTTGCTTGTGAAATTATGAAATGGTACAGCTCTTATGGCTTATTGCAGAGCTGCTTTGGTGACGCTGCTCTTATGTGAGAAGTGACCTATATCGAGGTTCTATTTCTGTAAAGAAATGCACAACTTAAGAAAAAGAAAATTTAAATATCTGGCAGCTGCTTGATATGTTGTTAAACCCAGTAAATAGATACCTTCTAGTTTTATAAACTAAATATAATGTGAAATGTTTATAACCTCAAATGCCTTGCCTACATTTGAGTTTTAGGATTAACAGTGTTTATGTTTCTAGGTAGAACATGCTAATTTCGGGGAAATGGATGAAAATGAAAGTACAAAATAAACAAAGCTACTTTTGGAGTCTGTAAACATTGACTTCTGCTCTGAATAGTCTTTTAGCTACAAACATTAGCATCCACCACTCCTTTACAAAAAAAAGAACCTAAGGTGACCAAGCTGAAGTTAGCTGTGATGAAATCCCCATTTTCCTCTAGTAAAAGATTTTATCCAAGGGAAAAATGACCCCATAGAACTAGTTTTTTTCCAACACAGAGCAAGCAAAAATGCAATACCAACAATATTTTAATATCTCTTTTGGAGGTTAAATTTCTGTGATTTATATTGTATTCTCTTGATATTTTGTAGAAATCCTCTACTGGTTCCAAATATGTGTCAGTCAATTACCAGACTTTTTGGTGGACTTCGAAGGCTAAAAATCAAGCACTTAAGCTGAGTTACAGCTCTAATTTCTTAGTGACTGCTATTCAGACTTTGTTATGTGGGAGAGCAGGAGCTGAGGGAAGAACTGATACAGAAGCACAACTATTTTGCTGCTTCTGAGTAAGTTGAGTCACAAGTTCAGTAACGAAAAGTCCTTTTGCCATACGTAACTGGAACTTCAGTGCTTATAGCAATTAACAAAATTTCAGTATTCTTCAGGGTTTTTTTTTTTTGTTGTGGTTGTTGATAAAGGAAAAACATTGGTCTGAAAGAGGATAGACTTCCATAGTCACAGTGCATGGACTGAGGTTGCCAGTTCTGCCAGTATTTTCTGGGCATGAATAGGAGTAAAATAGCTGAAGTTCCCTTCATTTTCAGACTTCAGTTTTATATGGCTCTAAGCATAGAATTACCAATGGCCGTTCTGAATAAGATCACCCAGTGACAGTCTATAGAAAACACGTATCTAGTAGCTTAATGTGTCGAAATTGAGGTCACCTTTTGGCTTTACAGTTAAAAGCTGGCTGTGCTTTGTACTTGAGAAGCTATCTTCAGTTTATGTCTGAAGCATGGCAGAAAAAAATGGCTGTGAGGTTTATATACAAGTTTTTCTTTTTAAATGTCATGGGTTGTTTTTTTTTTTTCTTTTTTGAAAATAAGAATTTAAATAGAGGATGATAACTGACAACATTTTCAGAGATGTGTACTGATAGGAGTATACTGGCCACAGCTTTGAAAAGGATGTACCTAGTATTGGTTTTTGTAGTGAGTTTCCCCAAGAGATAAAAAACCTTTGAAAAATCAAAAGCTGTATTTTAGCCAACAAGAAATATGTATCTTTTTTTAAAGCTAATAAAAACCCAAAAAACAAACCAACCCCCACTTGCACCCTCCCACCCCCCAGAAAAATAAAGAAAATATAAAACAAGCTGAGTTAAAAAAGCAGAAGGGATGTTCACAGCTTTTCCCACTGTATTTTTGCAGGAAAGTCCTTTCTTTCAGCTGCCCTAGTGGCTTTGGCAGCAAATTTTGCATGATTCCTTCTTACCCTTAGGAAGTTCCTTATAATTCCCTCTGCCTGGCTTTTACTTGTTTTCCTCCTCTCCACATCTTCCCCTCTCTGCTTTCCTTCGCAAAGAGTCCCATGAGCTGGAAACCTTACCAGCTCTGTGCAGTAGATTGGTCTTTTTTTTTTTTTTTTTTTTTGACTGTGTCCAGTTTTCTGCTGCCTCCAGGGTGTTCTCGTCTGGATGCTGGTTAAGTTGTATGTATGTGTAGAGTATTGTGGGAGTGGAAGAGGGCACGTGTACATTTTGATGCTTCTGTAAAATTTGGATAAATACTAGCTGACTAGTTTATCTGAAAAACATAATTTGTTTGGGGGTGTTCTTTTATAAATGAGTATTGGTGTTGCTGCTATTTCACTGTACTTTTATTCACTGCTTCGAGTATAAAATACTGTGCAAAGAACAAATGTAACTCCATATCCCAAACTGGGAAGATTGTATCAGCAAATCATAAGCAGCAGCTTTCTATTCTTACCTCTAGAAAGCTGTTTCTCGGAATGTCAGATTAATTAAGAGGAAATTTGATATATGCTTCTTTGTACTGTAAACATAATAAAACTGTTATTCAGCTCAGGAAAATGGCAGGTAGAATTAAGAATTTTGTGTAGGTACGAATGCTGTGCTTTTGTTCTTGCTGGTGCAAAGATTGTTGATTAGTTTATGTCTTCTTGTCCTCTAACAGTTGCTTGATATTTTTGGTTTTCGCTTTGCAGCTTAGTCTTTCTCCTTTTTTCACAATTGTAGACAGTTGCAAGAACAGCAGAGGCAGAAGGAGCTGGAACGGGAAAGGCTGGATCGTGAACGGATGGAACGGGAGAGGCTGGAGAGAGAGAGGCTAGAAAGGGAAAGACTTGAAAGAGAGCGCCTAGAGCAGGAGCAACTGGAGAGAGAGCGGCAAGAAAGGGAACGGCAAGAGCGCCTAGAAAGGGAGAGACAAGAAAAGGAGAGGCAGGATCGAGAAAGACTTGAACGACTTGAACGGGAAAGGCAAGAAAGAGAACGGCAAGAACAGTTGGAAAGGGAACAATTGGAATGGGAAAGAGAGAGAAGAATTTCAAATGCTGGTAAGAATTTCAAAACCGAGTGTATTCAAGTACCAGACTACTCTTTATGTGTTTGGGTGCTGGAGTGGGAGAGAAGCCCCAAAGGGCAGTAAGTACAGTTGTGTAACAGCAGTCAGTATTTCAGGTTTTTGTTTGCTGGAATTGCTTCCTTTTCTTATGGCAAGAAGTACAAGAGCTTTGACTTTCCTGTCATAATTTTCCATTAACTCTGAAATAATTTTTTGTGCACTGTTTGCTCACCCCACTGCCATACTGATTGCTTGAAGAACTTGAATCATGTTGGGCACTCCAGCATTGGTTAAAGTATGATGAGTTAAGATATCTAAATTCCCTATTGTTGTTTGCTCTGTTCAGTAAGATTTATTCTCATTACACAATTTGGAAAAAAACCCTAAATGTGTCAGGTTGAGTGTGTTAATGTAGAAGGTATGTACCTATATAAGGCAAATTAATAGTGCGAGAAATGCCTTTCAGTGTGAAATCTTGCTTAATTTATCATTGTAGTAACAATTCAGTGGAAGGTATTGTATGTATTTGTAGATAAGATAATGCACTGCCTGCGGAAATGTATCCAGTGATAACTGAAAGCTTTCTCATCTTGGTAATATAATGGAACATTAGTCACTCAATTGGATGTTCTTTAGGAGCAAACTCAATTTACATACGAAGTCAGCTCATGGTCAAGGAATATGATGTGAGAGCTAGTTGTCTTACAGCAGAGGATTTTATTGGTAGTTGTATTCGCAGTACTTCCAAGTTTGTGATGGAATTTTTTTCTGGGGAAGAAAAAGACGATACTTGCTGCCTATGGTATGAGTTTTGTTAGTGGAGTTGTAACAAATGTTAAGATCACTACACTTGCTTGCAGTTTGCAACCAAAGAAAAAGATAAAAGCTGATAGAAGATTGATTAATCAACCCTATATCTAATCCATCTCACAGATGGGGTTTGAGAAAACTTATACTAGAACATAATTATAAATTCAAATGTTGGCACAAAAATAGTTGGTAAAATTTAAAAGCAGCTGTTGATAATATGTAAAACTTTCCTAACAGTATTTTCATTTGTGCCTAATCCTCTGGTACTAACTGTAGTCTACATTTATACATTTTGTTTGAATGCTGGTTTTGTTGCTTCATTAGCTCCCTTTTTCTCTTTCTCCTTTTTTTATCCTGCCTTTGCTGCTGCTTTCCATCTTCTGTCCAGCTCCATCTTTCGACAACTCCCCGTATAGCACTCCACTTCCTGAATACTCCAGTTGCCAGCCTCCTTCAGCGCCTCCTCCATCATATGCAAAAGCAGTCTCAGCACCAATGTCAGAGGCCGCACCAGAGTACGCTGTAGTGACTTCTGCACCACCGACTTCCACTCCCCCTACACCGCCTCTAAGGCACCCTGCATCACGTTTTGCTACATCTTTAGGCTCAGCTTTTCACCCTGTTCTCCCCCATTATGCTACGGTTCCTCGTCCACTGAACAAAAGTTCTCGACCTCCTTCTCCTGTCAATGCTCCGGCAACTTTGCCTCCAAATACAAAGCCTGTTGCCTGGTCCGCACCTAGTTTTGCCCCTCTTCCCCCATCTCCTCCAGTGATGATAAGCAGTCCACCAGGCAAAGCTACTGGTCCGAGACCTGTCCTTCCAGTGTCAGCTTCTAATCCAGTGACCCAGATGTCCACATCTCCCACAGCTCCTAACGGGCTTCCTGAAAATGTGGCTTATCCGGTTCCTTCACCTTCTACCTCAGGTCCAACTCTGCCTCCGCCACCGCCTCCCCCTCCACTGCCTTCCTTTCCACCTCTGTCACTGTCTGGACCTCAAGCTTCTCCTTCTCCCAACTCCCCGAATGCCTCGACTCCCTCATCCAAGCCTAGTGTTCTCCCTTCTCCCTCTGCAGCTACCCCTGCCTCTGTTGAGAACTCTCTAAACTCTGTGCTGGGAGACTCCTCTGCTTCTGAGCCAGTCTTGCAGGCAGCCTCTCAGCCGATTGAACCTACGACCCAGCAGGGTAAGGCTTTCTGTTATTGCTACTAATGCACTAATCAGGAACGCAGTCGAAACCAATTGGTACCAAAGCCCGTAACTGCCCCAAAGAATTAATACAATGCTTCCAAAGTTGCAGTGATCTTAATATCACAATGAAATACCGTTTGGAAAACTGGGGTAAGGGAAACATTAAAGGTCTGGGGATAAGACCCGGTGCTCTGTGACCTGTCATAAGTCAAATTCTGATTTCTTAAGCTCTCACCTCTCTGTTGAGAACAGAGCTTGTTGAATACTTGCTTGGTAAATCTTGCACCATTAGTTTATTTAGAACATGGTGTTAATAGGCAGCATCATTGGTTTCCTGATGGCAGCCAACATGGAAGAATGTATGTGTGACTTTGGGCATGTGAATGACCTTAAGCAAGAAATAATTTGAACCACTTTGATACTCAATGTAGTTTCAAATTTAGACAGTAGTGTGCAACACCTACAGCATTTTTCTGTACAGTGGTTGTATTTTGATATATGACTGTACACACACATACACATATATAAACAAAAAGGCAGGTTTTCCTGTGGTATTCTACCAGCCTAGCTAAAAAGACTTCAGAAGAAAGGTCTAGTTAAGCAGGTGACAGTCTTAATGGACACTACCAATATGATAGAAATGTGTTTTACGTGGAAGTAAGTGACTTTGTTAACCTGAATCCTGCTTTTACATGGATTTAATCGATTTAGGTCTTTGTACTTAAGCCTGCAGTAGCTCAGCTAAAGGTGTGGGCAGAGGGGCTCCTGGGGGATGAACAGACTGTGGCTTCATCAAGCCATGCAGAGTAGATCCTGTTTACACCCTCTTGTCTTAAATAAACATGGATGATGCTGTGGGATGGAATGGAAATAGGGTGAATGGCTTCACTTGTATGGAATATAAGTGTGCATTTGGGTGATGCCAAGAGAGTTTATAAAGCTTTTACATGTGCATAGTGCTTAGCAGGGTAGGAAAGCAGGAAGAAATTCCTGCCTGCAGAGGTTGTTTAAGGTAGTTGTGCATCATTTTCAGTAGCTTCGGGCAGTTTGGGCAAGGTGGGGAGGATGTATGGGGCTATTTTCATAGTCACAATTTCTTAAAATGTTCATACAATAATAATTACACAGCGATCATCAGAATATGCTTTCTTCAAAACACATTTTGTATTGCATATCACTGTAAATTTAAAGCACTAAAGTGATCATAGATTAAAAAAGTAGGAGAGCTTGTTCCCATCAGCTTAAAATACGTCAGTCTTCTAACTCGCTAATCAGTGTTTGTATTAAATTATCAAACGTGATTCCTGGAATGGTTTTTAGAGGAGAGACTTTTATATAGCTTAGAAATCAGCATTGGAACTCAAAACAGCTCAAGGGTTCAGGTGTTTGGGTGGTGTGTTAAATGCTTGTTAGTGCAATGAAAAGTCACTCTGTTTAGCACCATTTGAACACACAGTATTGTTCCTACTTGGTATGGCGCTTGTGCATTATGTGACTCTTTACAAAAGCTTTGCCTGTTGCCCAGTGTAAGACTCTTCTTGGTTGCAGCACAGAACCTGCCTGGAGGGCTTTTGTATGTAAACGTCGCCGAAGCGGTCTGATGTCTCATAGCATATTATGTAATAATTTTAGTGCATTTAATAAGAACGGTTCTCTCCTGCTGAATCTTGCAGTGTCTCCTTGCCTATAAAAAGGACCCTTACCAGTATTAGTGTCTCATACACTGAGCAAAAGAGCCAACGCTTTGATGGAAATAAGATCTTTGTTTTCTAAATCTGTAATATGGTCTATTTGTTTTCTCTTTGACACTAGGTGTTGTCCAAGGACCACCTGCACCTCCTCCCCCACCCCCCCTACCCCCTGGCCCAGCTCAGTCTTCAGTAGCAGCCCCACCTCCTCCTGGCCCACCACCGCCACCTCCACTTCCACCTTCGGGGCCTCCGCTGCCGCCACCACCACCTCCTCCACTTCCTAGCCAAGTTCCTTCAGTTCCCCTTCCACCTCCTGCTCCCCCGCTCCCCGCCTCTGGATTTTCGGTGGGATTCGTGTCTGAGGAAAATCGTCCTTTAACTGGACTAGCAGCTGCACTTGCTGGAGCCAAACTTAGGAAAGTCTCACGGGTAAATACAATTCTTGTTTCTTTTTCCAATTCCTGTCTCTAAATCCTGTCTTCCTGAACTGGTTGTGATTTTTTTCAAGATTAATAGCAGTATTGAGACTTTCAGGGTAGGCTTGATTCATTATTAAATGAATTTCTCGTTTGTTTCTTTCTCATATGTGAACTTTGCATCTTTCAATAAGTTGGCTGTCATTTTATTTGCACATCTGCTGTTATTTTGTGTGTTATGAAGGGTGAAGACTCCTCCAGTTCAAGTGGAGGAGGAGGCTCTGCTTCTTCTAAAGCAGACAGTGGCCGTGGAAATGGACCACTTCCCTTGGGAGGCAGTGGGTTGATGGAAGAAATGAGCGCCCTGCTGGCCAGGAGGTAAGGAGCTGTTTCTGCTGCGCTCCAGCTGCTTAGTCATCATAGAGGTAGGATTTGGGGTGCCTGTTTGCAGCTGGCTAGGGATCAAATAAACACCGCCTTGCTCGTGTGGTTGCTTTGTGAACTTGATAATGTTTTATGAATAGCTGTTTTTACTTGAGTGTAATCGAGTACTTCTGTGTAAATCTTTGTGCAGCAGTAGGGAAGGGGATACAGGCTTCAAGAGGAGAAAAAAATCGCAGTCGCTTTGGCCAGAGGGCTTTGTCCTTGAAAGTGTTTGAAAAAATAATTTTTTAATGCTAATTTTCAATTATCAAGCTATTAAGCTATATATGTCTTTAATTACACTGAACAACATTCTTTCATCTTAAAGCCATGATGATTGTGGTAACTTTTGTTTCGGCTTATAGGAGAAGAATTGCTGAAAAGGGATCAACAGAACCAGAGCAGAAAGAAGATAAAACTGTGAGTTGAGAAATTTTACCAAATTCACATTATTCAATACTAGATTGTGAAAAAGATTCTAATGGTGTATATGAGAGATTATTTATACTGTACTGTATATATATACACACATACGAGTATTTTGTGAAGTGCATAGTGCTTGCAAAGTCTACAATACAGTTGAGCAGAACCACTGACATCTGTATAAAAAGTGAAATAAATATTTAAACAGTTGAGATTAATCTGTTAGATTCACAAGTCAAAGGTGTTCTGTTTTTTTTCTCTCTTCTTCCTCCCCACCTTCTTCCCCTCTCCTCTCTTTTAATCAGGAAGAAGCAGAGTCTTCAAGTTCTAAGGTTTCTTCAACAAGCACACCTGGTAAGTAGCAGAGGTTTGTGAAGTCTGTGACTCTATAATGTTAAAACCTGATGACAGCTCTCAGTCAGCTGTTCTGAAGTTGGGAGCCTGCCTCTTCTCCCACGACTACAGTCTGGCATTGCTGTAGAATGGATCCTGGTTCAGAAGCGTTTCAGAAGATGAGAGATAAAAAGAATATTCTCTGGAATGCTGCACTTGGTATAGGGCCCTGTGTCAAACCCATGGGGCTGATGCACGGAAAGTTGCGAGTGAAAGTGAAAGCAAGTTTTTGCAGTCATTGCAGGACATGAGTTGGGACAGCAGTTTGTCTCCTTCAAGGCAGATGTACAAGTTTCTGTCAGAGTCAGACAGAAAGAGCTGCTGCTTCCAGGTACTTCAGTAAAGATTCCCTCACATGCAAGAGTCCTTTCTAAATCAATATGAGTGTATGGAGTATAGGCAGTGCTCCTCCCAGTTGGATTAAGAATCAAATGACTTTTACAATGTCCAGAACAAAAGTAAGACTTGAAGCTGCTATCACAACATAAATGGTAGTGTGACTAAAAATCAGATGAATACAACAGGAGGTAGTTTAATATGAAAGAACTAATACCATGTAGTAACAAACCCCCCAAAACAATGTCTGACTTAAGTTTTCAGGTACTTGAAGTTTTGTTGTGTAAATTACACAACAAATAGGCAGTTTTTAATCTCGCTGTGTTTTCCAGAACTAACAAGAAAGCCTTGGGAAAGAACAAATACAGTGAATGGAAGCAAGTCACCTGTTATCTCCAGGTACTCCCTTTTGTATCAGCTGTCTTTTTCTTATGTTTGCTGTTGTTGCTCATGCTGCTAGAGATACTGGACTAAAATAGCAAAAATCACCTTAATATTAAAAGCAAAATGTATGGGTTTAAAATTACTGCTGTGAAGCTGCTTTTGGCAGATCTAATTAGGAATGAAGAGTTGCTTTTGAAGAATGCTAGTAAGTGAATTTTTTGACAGTAAGTCAAAAGTAAAACCCCAAAAGATTTCTTAATAGTTGCTGGTGTATACTTTCAACTATTAAGGTGTATGTTCACCTACAGCAAAGTTTAATTCTTTCTATTTCTTTAAAATTTAAAGTCTGAAATTTCCTGCAAGAGAGAACCAAATTCAGTGCTGTGATTCATATATTCAGTAGTAAATCGAGTGAATAGGTTTTCTCCTTTCTATTTGTGTTAGTCATAGAACGGTTATCTAGATATTTAAGCCACTTTGTAAGATTGGATTGTGTGACAGTTTTCAGTAGCTGTCTCATACCAAGGAAGGCCATCTCTAAAGAAGTGTAGAAATATATTCTACATCCTTCAGTGCATTAACCAATCTTTGGTAACTTTGGTAGGCAGTGGGCATTTTGGTAGGCATTTCAGTAATGCGGAAGAGTTAAATGTCTGCTTTAGCATTTTTTTAATGTATATTTAATTGCCATTTACATTGAGTAGAAGGCTTGTGGTTCATATTAGAATTCCTGATATTCTGTCTACAGAAGTTAAAGGATTCTGACCTCTGATAACCTGACAAACTTACCTTGAGAAGACTTTCTTGAGAGAAAACAAAAGAATATGTTAAACTTGAGAATGCTGTGTTTGAAATTACTTGAATCCTCCTTAAAATTCTGGCCTGTTGGAAACAGCTATGCAAGATTTGGTGATTGGAGAAGAAAAATCAATTATTCTCTAAGTGGCATTACTTGTGGTCGAGCTTGCCATCAAGGTCTTCAGTTCTAAAATGCAGCACTAAACACTCAGCCAATATCCCTATCCTTGTTTGTCTTTCAGAAATAACTAAGTCCAGGAGCTTGAAATGTCTGCAGCTTTGATTCTAGTTGCTTGCTTTGTTTTTTGTTGAAAAGCAGGTGACACTGGTGGTGATGTCCTTTCTGCTGTGCTGTCAATGTAACAAAATACTGCTTTATCTTTAGCCTTGACTTTCCCCTACCTTCTTCCTTCTTGCCCCCTGGTAGGTCTTACCTGCTTTAACTGAAGTCTCTTGTTTTCAAGCAGACCAAGGTATCAATACATGGCATTGAGGGGGAACTTGTCACAAAAATAATTTGTGTAAGGAATCTGAGAGGGCATTTTAGTTTTCATATTGTTGAATTCAGTTACTGACCTGGCCTGTTGGCTAGAGATACCCTATGGATAAGCAGTTGAAGAAAGGAAAGTGAAAGGATTAATAAATAGGGCAACTCTCCCTATGAGACTCTTTTGGGAAGACTAGGATGTCCTTAAGTCTGCATTCTACCTGCAACAAGCCGTAGCTTCTTGTGAACTATTTTATGCATCCTGTTTCATTAATCTTGTTTCAGCTGGTGAAATTCAGAGGTTACTGAGGTCTGTCTAAAATTATTTTCTGACCTGGAAGAGTACAGAGGGATTTTGAGACTTCTGAGATGCATTGAGAAAATCTCTCCATCAAGCTTTGGTCTTCAGTCAATCCAACAGAACTTGATAGAATTTGGCTTCATTAAAGCCTCACTGGGTGTATAATCCAAAAGTACTTCCAAAATAAGAATTCCATGCTTACCAAATGTCAGTAGTATTTTCCAGTGCTGTCATAACCTACAGGAAGGTACCATAGCTGGTATGGTTTTTCTAGTCAGCGTTGACAGTTTGCCCTGCCAGGATGAGGAATGTTTCATGGACTGAGAAAGAAAAGGTAGTAATAGAAGTCTCTCTTGAATATCCTTGAATTTTTCTTAATTCTCTACAGTTGCTAAGTCTATCTCAGCAAGCAGCTTGTTAAAATAACTTTGAGTGAATTATCAAAGGGTGCTGCAGTTTGAAACACTAATAATGTGTTTGCCAAAAGGGGATATCTTTTGCCTGGTAAGGCTTGAGAGCTTGCTTCTGACCTCTGCAGAGAGGACACGGGTCATTTATGGGGATCAAACAAAGCATGCCTAAGAAACTGGCAAGTAGGCAAAATTTTCTCTTCAGAGCTTCCAAACAGGTAGACAATGAAGTAGTTGTTATTCAGAATGAATGTTTTAAGTATTTTTAAATAACTAGTATCCAGGCCTTTTTTTTCCCTTTTTTTTTTGTAGCAGACTTTTCAGTGACTTAAGCTATGTGCTTTTAGTATTTCCTGAAACATTTCAGTAGAGCTCTTGGGACACACCTAGTGAAACTCCATGGTATTTAAGCTGCTAAAACTGAACAAAATTAAGACCTATTATAGCTTGTTAAGGTAGTGTTTCTCCCCTTCGTAGACGGGAATCTCCATGGAAAAATCTGCTTGCTTCTGAAAACAGGTTCTATGATTCATTAAACAGGTATCATCCTGTTGGGATTTGAGACTTTAATAACCATTTTGACCAATTCAGGGTTGGACTTTTTCTACATGGATTGGTAATCACCACACGTGCCACTAGGTTCCTCTTCACATCTTGTTTGTCCAGTTCAGCCTGTTTTTGGACTGGTTAAAAGCAGATGGTGTCAAAGGCAAATTGAGATGGCTTAAGAACCAGCTATAAATTCATATTAAATACTGGTTTTCTGACAGTTGCCAGCTGCAAAGATACAAATTCCTGTTGGATATGCCAGGATTTAGTGAACCATTTGCAGTGTTTTGAGAAGCAGGTTTTCAAAAGTGTAAGTTGAGATACATAGTCATAGCAATTCATTTTCCAGGTCAGTTTTCACAGCTGCTTTTCATAAATTAAGTGACGATAACAAATAGATTTTGCCTGACTTAAACATCAGAAAGGGAAAAAAAATTAAAAAAAGAACTTGTTCACCATAAATTAATGTTTCTTTTGGGAACATACTCGCCAATTAGAAATAACATCATGTATTTTAAGCTGTAGATCTCAGTTTCACTCTCTGTAGTGGTAGTCACAGAATACTGGCATTGAAAGCCTTCGGGTTTTAAGAGCTTTCTGCAAGTAAAAGTATTACAGAGCCTCTCAGAATTACTGAGTCACATTCCAATTCTGTTTTTCATGAAGACACTCATTGTGGTGACTACTTAATCTTTTGTACAAAAAGTTCCCCTTTTAGCTACTTATCTTGGGTGGTCTATTCTGCATGTTGGCATGAATAAAATCTTTATCTTGCATGCTTGATTTAAGGTGTTTCAGGGACTATGGAGGTTGCCTCACTGTCCTGTTAGGCAATGCTATGAAAAACCACACGGGAGAGCTCTTTAGCCACCTTAGGATTGAATGGTTGGGTTGTTTTATTTGCTAAATTTGAATAGGTAATGTATTTCTTAATGGCAACTGCATTCATCATGAAATCTTTTTTCTGAGCAAGTTGAAGGAGGAAAAATAGGATAATTTTGGGGAGAAGCGTATTTTTGTTTGGGTTCTTCCATTAAGGCAGGTAGTAGGTGCCTGTTACCAATTGCCAGGAATTGCATTTGAGAGCTGATTCTTTTTCCTATCACGTTGGGTAAATGCATGTTGCCATAGTTAGTGTATGGGAACAAAGCAATAGTCAAAGGAAATTATCAGAACCTGTATATGGAGAATCTGAAAAACTCATGCTGTTGTGTTCACAGTTTGAGGTATAAACTGCAAGTAACCCTTTAAATATCAGATACGTGATGTAACGGCAATTGCCGAAGGTGTCATCCGGATGAATGTTTTTGAGCAAGGAATTCTTTCATAATGAACCAAGCACTGTCGATATCTAAAGAGTTTTGTGAAAGATCCTAAACTGTGGTTTGTATTCATAGCATGGGCGGACACTACATTTTTCTGGTGATTGCATTGTGAATTCTATTCTCCAGCTGCTTCCACTCTCAAGTTATTGAATATTTTGTTTTCTGTCTTACTCAGTGGATCATGTATATCATTTTGATGGTGTCATGGGTTTCAAGCAATAACAACATTAGCAATTTCTCTCTTGGAACTTACATCTCAACAGCTGTAGCAATTGCGTATTGTGATCCCAAGTGAAGCACTGAACTGGTATAACAACGCAGGATATTCCTGCACCATTCTGCTTTGATGCAAAGTCCAGCATCAAGGGGACAGTTAATACAATCCCTTCTGCTGACTCTATTTTGAGTGGTTAACTGCTAGCAGTTGTTTCCTAAATGGCTGCCACTAGGCTTGACATAACTAACTTGTCAGTGTGCAGAAATAATCATGAAGCATTAAAAAAAAAAAAAGGTTGAGAGGTTTTTGCCACCTACACTGGAGTTACTGCCTTTTGAAAAGATAAATGGGCACGGGTGTACCAAAATGACTCAGTAGCTATGAGTGTGCATGAAGGTTTTAATGAATTTTTTGAATTTGCTGGGCTCTTCAATGTCACAGGAATGCCTTATTATAGGTTAGGGGGAGGGGAAAAAAAGGCAACTCGTGTGTCCCATGTTGTTTCTCAACATTTTTCACACTGGGAAACCTACAAGAGATGCTGGAGAGCACAAACTTGAGAAAGGTTCTATAGTATCAAACTGACATTTTGATGTGCATGGCTTTTTCTTTTGGGAGTTCTATTTTTGAGCCGTTTCCTTCCTTAGCAAATAAGAAAATAGTCCTATCAGGTTAGAAAAGTCATCAAGACAATCCAGGATGAGACTTATTCAGCTCGTACTGAATAATACAGTGTAATCAGACAATTTCTTTGTGGATGAACTGCTGTCTTGTGAGGGAAGATGCATGAAGGCTGAAGATAGTGATTTTGTAAAGCCAAACAAATATATATATACACACACAGTATATATATATTATATATATATATACACATAGGTTCACTATTTTTTTCTTCTGAGTGTGAACACAGCTTTTTTGTATTAGCTAAATTAAAAATACATACATAAATGGAAAAAAATCCAGCAATGGATATATTGCTTGTGTTCCTCACACCTTTTGCTTTATTCTGAAAAAGGATAGTTTTATACCGTGATTCTGCGAGACGATACAGTGCAGAACTGTGCCTTCCCTGCTGGTTTGTCTTTTTTTGTTTCTGGACACCTTCCACCATAATAAATAAAGCTGCACTTTCAGGTAACAAATCCAGAAAAATGCAGTGTTTAATGAATCTCTCCTATGTAAGAATTGAAGTGAAACACTGAGTTTAGGCCAGGCTTTTTTCAGTGATGTCATGTACAAGGACAGTGAAATAGGACCCAGTTTAATCTACTAATACGCTGACCTTCCTTAACATTAGCATACTGTGATAATCCTGAACACTGGGGAAACCTTGACATGAACTGTCAGCAGTTTTATTAACAGCTTCTTTTTGGCTTAACATTTTATAGAGTAACAGAGAGACAATGTTAGCCTTGATGTAACAAGTAATTAAGAACAGCAGAACATTCCTCCGTCTTTGTCCTGCGCCACCCGTCCATCCGTCCATCACTGCTTTGGAGAACCGTTTCTGTATTCATGCTGTTAGCGTCCAGGTTCTGTCGCTGCTCGTAGCTGTAGGTGTGGAAGGCCCCGTGGTAGCGTAGTAAGTACGTGAGTCTGAGTTACACCTTGGATAAACACAGGGGATCCGAAAAAAGAAGGTAGAAAACCTGCTTCTTGTGGAGTCCCTGTTAAAAAGGCAAGATGATCTTGGAAAGCACATTTTTGATGTCTTAAGGGAGTATTACATAAGCAAACAGGGAACAGGACATAGGCCGAAACACTAGAACTTCCCGACAATATTATCTTATATTACTGCTGTTACAGTATTTCCTTTGAGTAGCTTTAGAAAGCAATTGATGGAATAATTTAGGATGAAAGGGAGTTAGATAAGTTTGCTCAGCCGTGTCCTGTCAAATGTTGAAAATCTGCCAGGGTGATTCCACAGCGTTTGTACAGCTACAGCATCACCATGTAGTCATTAGTTAGTGGGAGTGTTTCTTTGAGGGCCTGTTTTGAAATGAGTAAGCAGTTGAAAAGGGAGAAGGGAAAGTGTTTGACATTTGAAGGCATTCAGCTTTTTGTGCCCATTATGAAAAAAAATCAGAAACCACTGACAGTGAAATCTGCTACTTGAAAAGTTCTTGTTTTGAACTAATGACTCTTATTCTTAGGATAATTAATATTTCCAGTGTGTGGCAAATGTTCTCGGTTGTTGCTTTTTATTCTGTGTGGTATTTGGGGTCTGCCTGGTTTTCCCACCCTCCCACTCCCAACATTTTTTTTTTTTTTAATTATGATTCTTTACTATGTTTTTGGTAGATGAATATTACCAAGTTTGATGGGGAAACCCTATGTATCCAGTAATAATGAATGACCAGTAATTCATGGATGTATTTTTGTACTGCAGACCAAAATCTACACCAACGGGGCAACCCAGTGCCAACGGAGTACAGTCAGAAGGTCTAGATTACGACAGATTAAAGCAGGTATGTATATAATGCTTTGAGTAGAAAACTTGGGTATCAGATGTGAGCACCCATGGTCACGAGTCTGGTGGTGAAAGAGCATCCAGTGATTCCACCTTTTGTGTAGCTATCCTGGCTAAGAGCAGAGAAGAGTCTTGTGGGAAGAAGGCAGCTGTTGCATGAGGAAAAGATATTATGGGATTCTTTGGAAATGGTTTGGTAACAGTAGCTGACAGGCCTTTGTCAGGTACCCTTGCCCAACAGACAAACCTGTGCAACCAGAAGCTCAGCAAGGGATCTCTTGTTGACTTGTATGAAGACAGGAGCTAGCCGGTAAGAGCATTAGACTGAGCAGCCATTTGCTGTTCCTAAGAATAGGAGCCCCCAGAGGAGCAAGTGAGTGTAAAGTATTTGTGTTCCTCTGGCTACTGAGGAGTTCCCCCGTTGCTGAGGAGGCCATAAGATGATCATCTTTGCTGGCGCTGGTAGGTGCTTTCAGTGCAGATGTCATTTTGAGAGCAGTTGTTGCCTGAGGCACTGGGCTGATGAGACCCGAGCAGACCTGTGTAAGCTGTTTGGAGTTGTCCATGTACGAGAATGCTACTGTGTATTTTTGCCCTGTTGTGCTTTGTGGTGCATCTGGTAATCTTTAGGGTCTTTGTGAACTGCAAGGCCAATGTGCAGCAGGGAATCCTGAATCCCGTGGGTGAGCACCGTTTCAGCATGGTGACCCTGATGTAGGTGGCAGTCTTGAAAAGCGGTGGTATGATGAGAGTAGCTGGCCTGCTGGTGGCTTGTTGAGGGATGCTTGGGCAAAAAGCAGTACTGCGCTCTCTCAGTGCCGATCTAAGTTGTGTGGTATGGAGAATCATTTTTGAGGTATTGGTACTGGTTTTTGGCCACATTTGACCATGCTGAGCTGGTGGAGGCCTCTTGGGGAGCATGTCGAGATGGTGCTAGTTATTTTTCTGGCAGGTACTATGAGCATGCAGTGTATTGTGGGTGTGATCTGCCTCTTTTCTAGGGAAGACTGCTGAGGTTGAATCCCTGTCCTTGAAGAGGGAGGGATGTGTTTGCTGTTGCCGGAGGGTTCTATATTCCATAGTCTGTAGAGCAGGGGTTGTTGTATGGTGGGTGTGTTACAGAATTGGTGGGTTTGGCAAGGTGGTTGTTTGTAGGGCCATGGTGGTGGTGTTTGGCAGCAGTGGTTTTTAGAAGGATGTGAATTGTGGAGTTTGAGGTGAGGCTCTTTCTCAAGTGGTCTTTGGATCAACGGGCTGGTCCCTGATTGGGGAGTGAGACTCTGGAGAAGGTTCTAGCTTTGTGGTTGGTTCTAGAGTGGATTCTGGCTCAATGATTGATTCTGGCATAGTGGTTGGTTCTAGACTACTGGGTGGTTCTGAAGCATATGGGGGAGTTGTTCTAGAATCTAGTTCAAGGCTACTCCTGTTTTGTCATCTCAGAAGGATCTGTGCTACTTTGCTACAGCTTCCGTGAAATGCTGCTGCTTATGGCAGTCTGGCTGCTTTATTTGCTGGGGTGTTTTTTTTTTTTCTGAGGTGCTTTTTTTTTTTTTTATTTGTGGTTCTTTTGAGTTGAAGGCACAGAAGATGGGGATCCTATCATCCCATAAAGCACAGCTCTCCCAAGTTTCCAGCACATTGACTCTCACTGCCTCTGTTAAGATTCTTTTCTCTGGAGGCAAAATCATCTCTCACTCTATTTATACTGGACACGTGGCAAGCTCTTACTTGTGACTGCCCTTCCCAGCAACTGGTGGCCATGCTTCTCCTCCAAGGCGTCTTGCTGTTTTTCCAAAAGTCTTGTCTAAGACTTGGTGAATCAGGAGACCTACCTCTGCAGCTTTGGAATGACTTCAGGCAGGGAAGGCATGTCCATGCATGTGTGTTCTACCAACAGCTCAGAGAGGACTCAACAAGTCTCAGAGTACACTAATTGTAGGCTCAGTTGCCAACAGCACGCTAATGCCAAAGCTGAAAAAGAAACAGATGAAATCTTCTGGATAAGTTTTCTGCTCACTACAGATTTGGCCAGGAGGTGACAGTCTCCTCTGCAGAAACAGACACTACCCCCCCTCTCTGCTTGTAAAAAACATTGTCACCAAATCATCAATTTAACATCACTTAGATGGGAGGATGGAAGAAACAGCAAGTCAGGGACGGCACTTCACTCCGTCACCTTCATTCCTTCACGTTCCACTTGGTGACTGGGAATACCTTGATAACTTCATCTGACTTTTTTCTTTTTATTTCCTTGGCTTAGGTTATTATTTAGCTAATTTTTTTGCATTCTGCCTCACATTTCATCTGTAGCAAAGCTTTCTTATTTTAAAGGGAAGTGCCAAGTATTTTTTTTACCTTTTCTTTTTTAATTTAGTAATTACATTTGTGCAATATTCTAACTTCAGGATGTCCCTTCTCCTCTCATAAGTTCTACAGAAATCAATTTTGTAGGACTTCTACAGATTTTTTTCTTCTTTGTACCTGCAGTAAGAATGTTTTAGGAATGCTTTTTGGGGATTAATTTGGAAGCCAACGGGTGGGTTATGCGTTTCTGATTAAAGGTTGATTAAAGGTTGGAAGAATTCTATAGTTCTCTCCACAGAAAACTACAAGTGACAAAACGAATCTGTTCGTGTTGCAAAACTAATCTATTATTCATGCTCTGTCACCACAGGACATTTTAGATGAAATGAGGAAGGAGTTAACGAAATTAAAGGAAGAACTCATTGATGGTAGGTATCAATGTGTTTGCTGCTGCTGTTCGGTCATACAGTAAGTAGCTACATGTGCACAACAATTTCAATATAACACGTTTCTATCCTGAGAATGATATATTTGTAAAAGTAGCTTTATTTTCAGTCTGGTGGCATACTTCTATTTGTGCCAGAACTGTTCTGACTGACGTACTTCAATGTTTTATCTCCTGTGTATTTTGTTGTAATAAAACATCGCTACCAAGTAGTGTCTTTTAAAAGTGGTTGGAGGAATGCTGTGTTTGAGTGATTGCAATTATCCTTAGTGTCGTGTGGTGGTAGGTGGGTTCTTTTTAAGTAATCCAGAGCTGCTGAGATGCATATTTCATAGTAATATTCAGCCTAGGATTGTGCTTCCAGCTTTCAGTCTTCTCCTCTTTGGTCTGTAACGTAAGAGTCAAAGAAAAGAATTCTCACAATTCTTCGTTTTTATTTTAACAGAAGGTATTTTCATAAGTAGTCTTCTGTAATTAAGGGAAGTCATTGAGAAAGCATAATCTTAAAGATCCACCAGTCAAGAAGTAAAGAAAACCCTGAGTGTGATTTACTAGCTTGGTGTGTGTTGTTTCTTGCTTTGTGTAAAGTACCAAAAATAAAGTAAGGGGCAGGAGGAAGTAAAAAAAAAAAAAAGGAAAAAAAAAAAAAATTCATACTAAACTGATGCCACTGCTGCACTGCTGGGAAGGTGTCACATGTCATCAGCTGATGTCGTAGAAAGAGCTGGCTGGTTTGGGGCTACAGAGAATGCAGTGCTTTTCCCTGTACTTTGGCTGTGCTGTGTACCACAGCCTTTTAGAAGAGTACAGTGCAAACGAGGGAGGGCCCTGAGGCTGCTCTTAAAACAAACAAAATGAAGGAGCCCATATATGTGCTCCTCGCTAATCCTAGATAAGGTAATCATAAGGTAAGGTCATAGACTTGCTGGAGATGCAGAACTGGAAGTTGTTAACAAACATTTTACAGGAGGAAAAGGGGTGCTGCCTGGTTGAGAATGACGCTTGTCTGAAGCCACCTGAAGCTGTTTCAGGTTATCCACTTTGTAAGACTGTTGGGGCAGGGTGAGACTTCTTTAAGGGGTCGGTTGTGTATTCCTGCTTTCTGCCTTGTCTTGGACTATTTGATTTGTTAACTTTTCTCTCTCTCTTTTTTTTTTTTTTGTAGCTATCAGGCAGGAACTCAGCAAGTCGAATACTGCATAGAAAGACTAGTACTAAGCCGATGTGACTCTTTAACTTGGTATAAAACTGACTACGTTTTGTGAGCTGTTAGAAGAAAACGGAGACAGACAGACACTTGGAAGGAGGGAGAAACAACCTATTCTGAAAAGCTTCAGACGCATCACTCTGGTGATATGCTATTCCCCTCCTAGTTTGCAGCTTTTTTCTGACCTTTACAGCAGGGTGGAAAAGACTCTTGAAGTTACTGTAATGATTATGCAGAAATTCCTACACCTATCAGACAAGATCACAGTGCTTTGAAGTCTACTCATGTCAAGATAAAATTGCACATGTGTCAGAATTTGTTGTTAAGACAAAAAACAGGGAAAAGCTTGGGAAGGCTTTTCAGAGAGGTTTTCTTTATTAATGAAGGAGTTAGCAAGTTATACTGTTGTACTTCAAATGTATCTCAGGTTTGTCTTCCTATCATATCTGATATTTCCATGAATAATTTAAAAGATCAGATGTGTTGAAGTTCAGTTCACAAAACATGGAACAATTAGAAATGCGTGCTTTTAAAGGGCAGTATTTGTAAGTGAATGACCTAGACAGTTAGGACATATCAAGATTTTGGAATTTTATGATAGGAAGCCTCTCTAGTTAGCCTTCATGCAATTTTATAGGAAAATAAAAAAAGCAAATACAGTCCAGAGTTTAAAGATGTAGATGCCTTCCTACATTGTTACGATGCTTTACCAAATCTAAGACTTCTACATAATGCGAATCAGCAGTCAAATGTAAATCATTAGTATGTTGTAGATTTACAGTAGATTTTGGGGCTTTTTTTAGATTTATGCATGTGGACATTTTTGTAATGTAACACAACACAGCCAGCTTTTTAATTAAAAAGAAAAATTGCATGTCACAGAGTAGCCTTTTCATTTGTAAGGCTTAATTTATGCCCAGAAAGATGCGGGATGAGGGAGGGGGAAGGTGTCACATTTTTATTACTTTCTACACTTTTTCTTCATCTTACATGCATGTGTAATAATGAGGAAAACGTGACTTTTATCAGTAACCATGTTAATGGAACCAGGTACTTAATCCTTTTGTATCTTTTTTCAGTTTTCTATCTGAAATTCAGTAATACTTCCATAATGGTTCTGAAACTCCCACGTGAACCTAACTCATTTCTCGGTGAGAGAACAAACATGTAGGCATCTGACTGACTGAGGATGCCCCTGTGTAAGTGCGTTGTCCTTTACCTTTTTACCACGACTCTCTGCTTCACTCTTTTCTGAGACTTCTTTTTTGATTGTTTCATGAAACAGACAGCAGTTAGTTACCTTAGAATGACGGAGCATCACGTCACAGTACATGTCCCTTTCTTCTCCTAATTTATCTGCCATCCTCCTTCCAAAAAAATCAAAACCCACAGCTGCACATGACCCTGAAGAACAGCAATGGTATGCCATTGGTTTCGGTCAACAATTTGAGAATCATTTTTAGGGGAGATGATACCTTTCTGTTTCCCAGGTTTTCAGATTTTATGCTTGTAAATTTTTAATTTTTTAAATTCTTTTTTTTTTAATGTGGTACAGTTCAGTGGAATAGAAATTCTGTGAATTGGATCTCTAGTGCTTTGGACAAAGAAAAAAGAAATCTTCCCTTTTCCTTTGCACTGTCAATTTTTCTGAGCCGTAACAGTGCCATGTTTGCTTTGGGATCTGTTCTGATCCAAAAGAAAAGTTTACTGAAAACTTCTGGAGAGATTAATGTTTCAGCTTAAAAGTATATGCAGCTCCATTTGTAGGACAAATGCTTTCAATAATATACTGTCTTAAGTGCTGAACACCAAAGCAAAACAGCACTTACAGCTTTGGAAAGGCTTCAGTAGGAAATTTTTCTCCAATTCAGTATTTCTTGTTTCTATAGGTTCAAATTCTAAGAGAAGATTACAGTGGAAATATTACCTAACTCCATTTATTAATAATTTTTTTAAAAGAAAAAAGAAAAACAAAAACTTTTTTCTGCATGCATTTATTGAAGGCATTTAAAAAAAATCTGTAGTAAGCTTGTCAAGTACTGTTTTTCTCAAGACAAGAGGAGGCATTTTCATCTTTGTTGATGTAACATTTTGTTTTACACAGACTTTTTGAGCATTGAGGAAGTTTACCCTTGTCAGAAGTCATGTTTGATTTGTTTCCTGGAGAGTTCAGGAGTAGCATAGTGGAATTGTGTGAATGGGTATACGTGGTCCAAAATTAAAGGCTGAACTACTAGATTGTGCAAGGAACTGGCTTATGCACTAAACGTTTTGTGCCTTGGTCTACAATTAACATGATTTCTGTTTAAAAGAAAATGGAACGGATGTCGTCTTTTGTGCTGCTTCTACATACATACTTTCTGTAATCCCAAACTGCCGGATTGGTTCTTTCCAGGAAATCGGATCGAATTAAAGATTACTGTTGACATTTCCTGTCCTACTGACAGTTGCACCGTTTCCAGAGATTTCAGTATTGAAAATGAACTGCAGAAGCTAAGGTTATTTTGCTTACTGAACTAAGTTCCTTGAAAACCATATTGTGGTGGTTCTGTGCTTTTGTACAATGGGTGTCTTAAGCTGAGGGCAGTTTAAGGGATCCTTTCTAATGCCAGGAAGGCGTTGCTTTCCTCAACACTGTGATCTGACCTGCGATAAGCCTGCACTATAGACAAGTGGCTACCAAGTCAACTGCAAACCAACTGAATGTAAAATCTTAGTGCTGGTGCTGAAATCTCTTCAGATAGTCATAATGATTTCCAGTTCATTGTTTTAAAAAGTTACTGAGCATCAAGTGGTGATCACTAATGAATGTTGACTTTTCACGCATTTAGGTTTACCTTCTTTTTAGTTTCTCAGTTCATTCTCTGCTATTTTTATCATACTGTGTCATTTTAAATTTCTTACATGCTAACGTTTTGTTTGAGCGAATGAAATAAAATTGCAATATCTATACGTTGCCACCATTTATTTCTGGAACTTCATAGAAGACTCTCTGAAGTTTGCTACTCAGATTCCCAAAATTTTTAATGACTGTGATCATTCCTTACTCCTCGATTCCACCCCTTCTTTCCGTTTCTCCATCTGAAGATTCAGTAAAGTGAAGACTTACTTTACAAAGAATGTAATTGCAGGGACTATGTAACGTTCATGAACGGTAACTGCTGTACATAAATTAAAATCCATTTTAAATGTATGATTTGATTTGCATTCTCACAGGGCGTACACTTTGGTCTCTGTATCCATGGAGAACTTGGGAGGGAGAGGAAAAGACTGAGGGAAAAATAATAGCAGTTAGTCTGACTATTTCTCTTGCTGCTTTTATGTTCATGACTTATTTTCAGTACTGGTAATAAAGAAAACCTACCGTGAAAGATTAATACAGCTTTCTGTACACTAAGGACAGTTTTGCTCGCTTTGTCTTGCAGCAGAGTATTGGGATGAGCTGTTTAAATGTCCTTGACTTGGCATCCTGAAAGCTGTACTTCTGCTGTTGCTGTTTGTTGGTTTTTGTTCAGAGAGAGAATGGGACAATTCCACTTTGGCAAACCATTGGACCCAGTGCCAATTTTGGCACCAATCTTAATGAGTTATAAAGGGTTTTTTAAAACAAAATTATCACTAGGTTCTCAACCAGTCTGCTATTATTGGGGTAGTGTTTAGGCAACAAGTGTAAACATTTCTGCTTTAAATTTCTGAACAGTATTAGAAATTCCGTCCATCAGTGTCAAGAGATGTACGGTGTCTACTGTAGAGTTGTGTATTGCAAAAGTAGGAACGTGGTCTACGGTTGATTGAACTGGTGATTGTCAGCACTTCACATATGCTCTTCTGAAAATGTTTAACTGGGCTCAGTTCCAGTGCTAATTATTACTTGCCAGTGTGTCTCTTAGGACTAATCATAGAAAGCTTGCAAAATCAGGAGAAGATTCCCTGGTTTTGGAGGGTGAACAAGTCTGGACTGATGGGGAGCAAGGAAAAAAGTTTCTCCATGTGGCTTTGTACCCATGACTAAGAATTCTTTTGGGGACTGAATTTTCCTGACTGTGTAGGCTATTGCTGGTGTGGTGGATGTGATAGAGATCCCGTGAAAAGGGAAAGAGTCAGTGGTTTCAGTGGAAGTGGAGTCAGTGTGCAGTACTTGGAAGAACAGGCTAAAGTTCTCTTAAATCATTTGTCTTAGGGGGTGATTTTTGGTATGAAAGCACTGAGGATTATTTAATGCTCAGTTACGTGCTGTCTAGGAGAGTCTTAATGGAGAGAGTCTGTTAAATGAACTGTCACTGTATATATTTACACATTCAAATGAGTGTATCTTTAAGTCATCCCATATGAAGGCCTCACAAGAGCTAAATTTTAATTTTACTTCCTCGGAGGTGGTCACCTAAGACTGTTGAAATTGATATGCCATGAAATGAATACTCAGGTTTAAGTGTATAATCTTAATTAAAAAAAAAAAAGTAATAGAACTGGGTGTAACTGTCTGAGATAGGAAGAGGAGATGTATTTCTAAGTGTTGGGAAAGCTCAGTAAAACCTTGAAGTCACAGCACTAGTATCTGCATGTTACCTGGTGATTGGCACCTTCATTCTTCGCACAGGGGATTCTTCAGGTAACTTGGTCATCACAGTGATGCTGAAAGTTGAGGAGCTTTGTAATATTAGGGCCCTTTTAGAAATGCATCCCAACTGAACTCTCAGTCATTCTGTAAATGTGTTTTCTGACCTTTATGTTAGAGTGTGCTGTCCTGAATCTCACTCAACGAGTGTTATTTATCCAGTGTCCTACCTTGATACGCTGTGAAATGGCACAGAGGTGGAACATCTGCTGCAGGTGAAGTGCATTGCTGCTCTGGGTGTTGCAGCTGTTGGCTGCAAGCTGACAGTTTTCTCTGTTCAGATGCTTAATTTTGGCATAATTGCGGCTGAGTTACGCGGACCACCTTCCCTCCCTTCCCAGCCTGTTTTAGAGCTCTTACTGGTGTGACATTTTCACTTCTGTGTGTGACTGCAGATCTCTTCTGCAACTGCTCAAGCACAGTAGACTTGGAAGTGATCTCCCATCATCATCCCATGTTTACCATCTGAAGTGTAATTTTTATCACCAGCCAGATGGAGCCACTTAAGGTCCCTACCTCCTCTGAACAACTCGGCAGTGGAGTTATCCATGCTAACTGTGCTCTGAGTGTGCTGAGCTGTAGCCTGGTTTTCTCTGCAGAGCCTCTAGGAGGAGGTTGCAAGCTGCTGACACCGGCAGAGAAAAACGTAAACACTAGCGAGGAAGTGGGAGTAAGAAGAGAAGGTGTAAGGGAGTTCTGGAAGCGTTCATGTAGCCTGATACCTGCAGGGAAGGAAGTAGCTAGAAATGAGTGTGGCTGCAAGAGGCCTGAAAACTCACAAACAGTTCTCAAATGCAGAATGGATGCTGCTGGAACCTGCAAATTGAGACAGTCAGCAGAGGTGGCTTTCTGGGCCATCCTAAGGCTGCCTGGCCAAGAAAAGAAAAATACCTCCATGTTGAAGGTAAAATATCTGCTGCTTGTCTTTTTTTTCCTCAGTACTGTGTTGTGAAACCAGTTTGACCCTACGTAGCTTGGTAAGTCCCGTGATGCTGCAGAACCAGCCCCGGCAGCTGAAATGTAACCATGAGTAAAGGTGACGTGCAGACACACTGATAAATGCCTCCTGAACGTGGGTGTAGGGGAGTCTGTCACTGCCACGAAGCCTTGTGCTTGCAGCAGGTGAGAAACAGAGTTCTGTGTGGCTCTTAGGCTGAGACCTTTATCTCTGACAGTGAACGAAGCTCCTATTTGAGGCAAAATTGGCCCAAAATGTGCCTTATCATCTCTGCCCAGTAAACTTTGCTCCACAGATGAGAGAAGCTTTCCATGGCTTTTGGTCCCACAGGCTGACAACATGCTACAGTGTAAGAGGTGGAGAGGGGTCCCAGGGCTGTCCAGTCCCGATGGGGTTGGTCCATCACGGGACTAAACAGGGTAAGTGAAAAATCCTTTCCTGGCTGGTACTGGCGGGGACCTGCCATGCTAGGAAGACACTGGCGTTCGTGAAGGACTTGTCACATGCTGGTTTTGTCATCAGATCTTCAAGAATAACCGGAACAACCTGCATTAATGCAGTGCTCCTCGTTCCCTGATACAAAGGGCAAAGCTTTGTGCTCTGCCTATAACGTGGCCTTAACTGTTACTTTCTTAAATATTTGCCAGTGTTTGGATTGTCAGAGGCATAGAAACGTAAGGTGAAATACGTAACCGAAGTCATGCCTTTCACGTGTTTGACTAATGGAAAGGGAGAGGAGTGCAGGTCTGAAACACATCTCCTGAAGCGCAGAGTCTCGCAAGGCTACAGCTTGAGCCCGCGCGTTGTGCGGACAGACCCAGCGCAGCTTGTCTGTGAAGCCTTGAGCACAACCAGGGCTGGTGCCCGCAGTCAAGTCGTGGCTTTTTTACTGTGTAATAAATGGTTAACTACATTTTCTTTATCTGGTGAAGGACGGCTTCATTGCCGTGAAGTCATTGGCCTTCTGGTGAAAAAAACAATGCCCTTTAAGTGTCAGTTGGTCAGCCTGCAACCTTCAGAGCAAATACATCATTCTGTATTTGCCCTCTGTGTTATTCTAAAGGCAGTAGGTTTCACGCTTTGTTTAACTGGACCCAAATCACGACTATTTCTCTATGTGCTCTCAGCTCTCATGAATAAAAATGTTGCACATCTTCAAGCCCTGAGTATTCTCAGCCTCTCTGAAGTCAATACACATTGTATTACAGAGTTTACTCTTTTTAGTCCGAAATGTTTCCAGCCATCAGATGTAATAGTCTTGTATTTATACAATCTAGTAAATACCACCCAGCATTTTTTATGCATCTATGAAAAATATGTAAGCAATAAAATGTAGCTGGAATTAGAGGAAATGGCTTTTTTTTTTTTTCCTGGAGGTTAGAAAACCTGCTTCTGATTCCAGTAGGGGTGCATAGAATGACTCTAAAACTGCTTTTAATTGCTTCCAATCTATATGCTCTGGAATGTCATGCCTTTTACATAGGGTGGTGTGTGTTATCAGTGTCCTAGTAACTTCACGTAGTATAAGACTACACTATAGCAACTATAATATGCTGTGAGTAAAGACTGAAAGGCATCTGGCAGTATTTCTGAACTAAATTGATTTGCTTAAATAACTGAGATGCAGGTCCTGAATAAATAAATCACAATTACCGACAAGTTACATCTCCTTTTTGGGTGAGGAGCTGGATGGCATCATCAGCTGGTGCAGTTTGGAGCCGGCATTACAGGGCGATGCAGCCACTACAAGTGTAGGGGGATTGTTTGAACTCTGCTGCTGAGTTTCGGTCATACTACATTTGCTAGAGGCAAGGAAAACAGCTTTTTTTCTGGAGAAGTTCCTCACTAATAATTCCGAACTGGCTTGATGTCTGCTTTAAAGGAATAAAAATGAAAATGCTCAGAGTTTTTAAGATGATGTTGTCAAAGCTAATGTTCCCAGAGGAAAACTTCAGGGCAGTGCTGCAAAGCTGCATCACAGCTGGGTTGAGATTCTGTATTGCAAACAGTGACTTAGAAATGGTCGCTTTCTCTCTTGTGAACTGCACATAGATTTCACATTCCTGTTAATGTCAGTTTTTCATCTTGAAAATATCTTGGCTTGGAAAGGGGCGGGGGAAAGCTTGTATTACAAGTTCTTGGTGATAAAGGATTAACTTTTCTTTTCGTCCTCATATCTGTGCTTTCCTGGTTAGAAGAGGTGCTATTTTGATACAGTGCAACACCGGTTTTCTTTTTGAAAGAAATACTGATTATTTGCCATATATGTAAAATGAGTAGGTTTTTTCTAGCAATGGATTACTGATTTTTCTGCTGTTGTAGAAAGGTAATTGAAGTGCTTGAGAGGGTGCAGAAACCAGAGAAGTCTCTGCTCTGTGATGGCTTGTTTTTAACAAAGGGATTTAGATGCTCAACGTGTAGAACAAAGAGGAAAATCGAAATGGATTTGTTTCGTACTCATAGTGTCAGCCCAGGGCACATCCTACAGGGCAGCTGAAGCATCGCTGACCTGCTGATTGAACTGTTCCCTTCAAGATCTGAAGAACAGCTTCCTTCGGTGTTTTTAGTCTTAAAATAGCTTCAGAAAAGGTAGGGGATGACTGTTCAGCCATGGTCTTTTGAGGCTTAAATTCATCTTTAAAGGTGGACACATGGATATGGATTCATGTTGTTCCTCCAGGCTTCCCTAAGTCTTCTCCCTCAGCAGCCTCTCACTTGGCTGTTGAGCAAGGTTTTCCTCTCCTACCCCACGCATGGCAGAGCCTGGTCTGGATTTTGAGGCAGGAGGAAGGTATTGTAGTTTCTCGAGCCTGTTCATGGGTTTGGGTGTTTTTTGTTTTTTTTTTTTTAACCTACTCTGTTTCTGATTGCTGGTCTGGCAGTTGGTCAGCCCGGACAGCCAGGAGATGGGAATAAGCTCAACCTCTTTGTGAAGAAGGCTAGGTTTATACAAATAATCACCCTGTAACCTCCCTACCCAAACCTTAGGCCGACAGATGCCTGGTTAAATGCTAAATGTGAAAAATTCTTTTCTTCCTTCGTGAACTTTTACGTCCTTGATTACTTCAGTCAATGTTTGCATGGCTCTAAAAAGACTTTTAAACTACCTTTCACTGATTTTATCTAGGTCTTCCTCTTTCCAGATAGAATCCATCTTCAGTATGACAAAGGATAGGAAGATTTTTGGAAGACAGGGTGAGAAACAAATGTGAAGTGGGTCAAGTAAAATTATTTTCTTCCCAGTCATGCTTAAAATTGACTAATTCTGTCATATGTAAAAAATGCAAAGCGTATAGTAGGGAACTTCACGGAATCAGACACCTAAATTTCTCCCTGGTGCTGTGAAGATAAAAATGACTGTATAATAAAGCACAAACAGCTCTACATGGCTTACATCTTTTCAGTGGAGCTTGCTGGAACAAGGCAGGTCTTGTGTTGGAGGGTGGGTGGTGTTTGTTTAAGATCTTTGAGCCATCTTGACTTCTTTCCCTTGCAGTTTTAAGGCCTTGTGGATAACAAATTATGTAATTTTCAAGTCAGATCACTGTGCAAAACAGTAAAATACGGTCTAGAAATTGCCGCCAATTATGCAGCTTCATTGCTGAAGTATCAAAATATTCCCGAAAGACTTGTGGCTTCTTGTAACTCAGGATTCGACTGTTTTTGTTGGCCTTTTGATATACTGATAAAGAGGGATAAAGGATTCCTACAGGTTCGTACAAAGAAGGGTCTTGGACTCAGAGTTTAGAGACACTTCCACACTACCGATCGTATATACGACCTTCAGAGTCGCTCTCTTTTAAAATGTACGCTGGTCCAGAGTTCAGAATTTCAGAGTTACTGAGCTTCCAGGGCTGCAGCAGATGAGATGCCCTGCTCAGTCCAGGGCAGCGGTTGGGATTTTCTGGTGTGCCTTACCAGCCAAAGAGTGGTTCTGAGCCCCTCGGTATGGAGCTACTTTGCAAATCTTTACGGCGACTTTGGTTATAGTAATTAAGTTTAGGTTCCACTGTATTTCATTGGGGCTTTATTAGCAATCAGGTACTAGTATTGTGTTGGTTCCCTACAGCCAGGGTCCCTCCTTATCAGGATCATAGTCAGTTATATCCCAAAATAATGATGTTGTAATGAATGGGAACAGTCTGTCTGCAGTTACGGAGGATGGGGGAGGAGGCCGGTGATGTGGACTGTGCTGCTTGGCATAATGCTCCTGGCCGTTAAACAAGTGGAGTAAATACCTGACAAGCCTCAGGACACAGCAGTACAAACACCCAAGCATTTACTGCAGTATTAAAAATGCAATTTAAAAATAAAAGCATATGAAATACCTCCCAAGAATGCTCAAACTGGAGTTTTACTCACATGGCTGTACATTAATGAGTAAATAATCATTTGCTGTGAAATCACCCAGCAAAGGCAGCAGCTGGAGTTAATTGCAGAGTGATCCCACTCCAGATACAATGCCCAATATTGTGTTATGTCATGGGAAACGTGTTAAATAGCTGGAGCCAGTGAAGAGGAAAAATAAGGTCTGTGGGAACAGAGTATAATTGTAACAGGGGATGGGGTGTGTGTGTGTTAACACTCTGCCAGCTTCAGTAGAAATGTGATGTGGCAATTAAGGGAAGATGTTTCTACATATGATCCTTGTTCCTAAACACACGAGATTTTGATAAAAATGAAAAAACTGAACACAGATATTTCCAAGATCTCAGGCTGTAACGGTGTTCATGAGAGTTCAGAATAAGTCTGATAAATTGAAGAGGTGACCTCAAACTTAGATACAACATTCAGTGCAGATGAACTGCAGAATGCTCAAGTGCAAGAGAAACGCACAAACATGGTTATGTTATGTTACATTCACCTGGTGCTGTGGAGGTGGCAGAATGGGATGCTGTGGGGAGAAAACGGGGAGTAAGCTGGGTGTCACGCCTGATGGGAGCCCATGAAATAGTATTTGGTGAAAGACAAAACAAAGACCCCTGTGAAATATTTAAAAGCAAAGAATACTGGTGGCACAGGTCGTAGTCACCCCATCCTGCCTGGAACTGGGGAGGAGGGGATTAGAGTAATTGAATTTAGTCAAGAGATAAGAGAGGTGGGAGAGCTAGGATGACCTTCGTGGAAAATGAGAAAGAACTGGATATGTCGATTCTAGAAAAGAGTCAACCGAGAAGGCACACTGGCCTTCCAATATGAAAAGTTTCTTTATAAAGATATGAAGATCCATGTTCTCCATGGCTGCCTTTCAGTAAGGTTGTAAAAGTCTTGCATTCTTCTTCACTGGAGGATTTTAGCATAAGATCTTGATGTTGACTGAGGCTTCCCTGATCCCATCTTACCACAGGAGTTTCACTGGATGATGCCTGGAGGTCCCCTCCATACCCACATTTCTGTTACATTTGCCTATAGAAATTCTATGCAAGAACACAAAGTAGTCTGTGGCAACAAAGAGATTTTGCTTAGAGGATCTAATCCTTCAGTTCTCATTCAAAACTGAAGCTTTGCTTGCATGAGGACTGCAAGGTTAGACTTGTTAAAAGGAGTTGTTCACACTCTTGTTAAATATTCCTAGCAAACTACATAGGGGCTATCACAGGAAACCCGTGATTCCTCTTATTAGATCAGCATCTGCTCTTTTTCCTAGTCTAGAAAAGCAAATTAACTCTTGATGGGCTTTTCATCAATAAATCTTAACTCTTACTTAAGCCCACAGTTACAATGGCTTCTGCTTTTTGCAAGAGTGGAAAAGATGCAGATGAGTGGACTTGGTGTTTCCGGGCAGCAAGATGTACTCTGTGTGTTCAGTCTGCTTTTCCTGTGGCACAAAATTTATACTGAGTATGCACAGGTACTAGGTTGTGTTACAAAAAGGAGCAGCTAAAACTTTAAGTAATGATGGTCAAGTACCATCAAATGCCAATAGTCGGTGGGGTGAAAGAAGAGATCTGCGTCTGCTGCTTCAGTTCTGTCAAATGTGCATGTGGTGCAAATTAGTGCTGTTTTTACTCAAGTGCATTCATTCTTCTAAAGGATTTTATTAAAGGGTTCCTCTATGGCTCTTGATCTCGGCCCTTGGTGTGATGTTCAGGTAGAATTTTCTGAAAGGCAAAAATAATCATCCTTCAAATAATCAACCAGTAAAAAACCCCACATTTTACCTTCTAACAAAAATCTGGCAGTGGTGGGACCATTGTATTTCTAAGAGCTGATCCCAAAACCTGCAGCTAAAACTGCAAGAAAAAGAGAGAGAAGGAAATCTTGGTTCTGCGGTTTGAGTTGTGTTATTTCCTGGCATGATGCAACACGTTCATGAGCCATAAACATGCAGTTAAGAGCTGCTAATCCCACCAACGTGTTCAGAATAGAGACGTACATGTGGTACCATCCCACAGCCTGTGGAGTTTGAGGCTGGTAGGGCAAAAAGACTTTGGGGAGTTAGTAAAGTTAGAGTTGTTGCTGATAGGAGCCTGGAAATATAATTTGTTTAGCTGGATGGTGGTGCTAATACATGGTGGTGTGTGTTGGGGAGCTCCTGCACCCTCAACACCTTGCTGAAGAACAGATGGTGTCTGCAATCTCCCTAAAAGTCTGCTCTGTCCGCAGAGAGATGGAGAGGTACCTCAGGAGTGGTGCTGAGACATCCTCTTTTCCCAAGTGACTGGAAGAAATCACTACCTCTTGGGAACGGGAGAAGGTCGGACTGTTACTTTCAAAGGATAGTGCTGGTAGCCCTGAAGGAAACCTACAGCTTCAGGAGTGATTGGCAACATCTCGGTTTTCACACCCAGGTGAGACCTTCAACTCTATAAACTATTCAGCCTAGATGATAGTTAATAGAGAGAAACCAGCATCTCCAAAGGATGAAGGCTTCATGTCTCTCAGGCTGTGGCTTGACAATACGAGACCATTTGGGCCACCAAGAGCTCAAAAGAGCTCTTCTTTTCGGCTTGCTTTCTCCCAAGGCATTTGTTCCAGTTCTCTGACTGCTGCACAGCTGGTGGTTTGGGTGCTATCATAAGTAGGTTTCTATCATCCATTTGAGATCAGAGAGAATACAAAGGAAGAAAGGCTCATTAAACGAGGAGTGGACTCATGTGGATGAGCCTCTTTTCCTGAGGGTATTGTGAGTGGAGAAATTCCCTTCTGAGAAACCTCAGTACCCAGAGGACCCTTCCCTGTCTCTTCTTCTGGGAGGACAGTGCTGTTCTTCTTTGTCCCTCTCCATCTCTTTCAGAAGCTGGCGGGCTTCTTTAGTTCATAGGATGTCCACAAACTCTGTGGACACCATGGGTTGTTGGTTTTTTTTCAGGATCTGCCTTCTATTCCCCTTTCGAAGTAAAGCCGTTATAGATGTGTTTTCTTGCCTTCCTGTGCCCACTGCAACTGTCTTCAGAAGCAGAGGTACCTTAATTATTGTTCTGCGATTTGAAGATCCACCTCCATGTCATTCAACCTTCCTTACAGTACCTGACCCGCCGTACATGATTTCCCTCCCACCTCTTTTACGGTGCCTTAGTAACCATAAGTTTTATTTTAAAAATAAAGTCAAGATTCTCAGGCAGCTGCGGGAGGTCAGGGCGTGGTGTTTCCTGCCTTGCCGCTGTGGTGAGCTGCTTCTCGGATAAGTCATAGGCCACCACTGCCAAGCCCCCAGCACGGCGTTTTGAGCCTTATCAGGCTTCTCAGGCTGCCTGACTGGCAGCAGGCTGGAGTGTTTCTGCAGCTGGGCTTCTCCTGTCGCTAAGTGAACTGTCTCCAGCTCATGTGGGACAAGAAAAGTAGGTGGGATCTTGTACTGCTTTCCCGCAGCCTCTTCAAGGACAGACATATATTGTCCAGCCAGTTTACTAGCAATAGCACTGCTCTCTCCTTCTCGGAAAAGACTGAGAGCTAAACAGAGACCTGACCAAGAAAATGCTCCAGCTGAGGTGAAGCCTGATCTTCCTTAGACGCGGCTGCTGGTGCCTGCTGATTGCTGGCTTTTCATATTTGTTCCTGGCCAGGTTTCCTGTATCAAGAAGCAACAGTTTATGGTGAAACTTTGAAAACAGAAAAACAAAAAAGCCGAAACCCAAGCCCCTTTCTAGTCCCTTCCCTATGGAAGGAGATGGCATGCTGCAGGCAGCCTGAGCGCCAGCAGCTCTCTGAGGATTCAGGTAGCACAGACTGCAGGCAGGATGCTCCAAGTGTGGCTGTTCCTTGAAGTTTCCATCGTGCCCCGCATTGTCCATCTCAGTATCTGCCAGGTTGGGTTAAATGCAGTGATCAGTGTCTGTCATGTCCAGCCTTAAGGCTGGACATCAGGAAATGCCGTCATGCTTTGCAGTTCAGTGGTTTTGTTTCTACGCTAAACCTGAGAAAACTCAGTCCCCTGGGAGGGACGGTGTTGGTGCAGGATTTGGGGGATTTTATTCCAAAGACCAGCTTCTGATTTAAGTAATTCCGTGAAGCTGCTGGATAGGTACCAAGGAACAAAAGATCTTTATCTTGACTTATCTGTGTATTTCATAAGAACTTTACTGTAGTGGCATCTGCTGGCAAGGTTTACCACTGCAGCGTGCTCAGTGATACAGGGATGGTTGGATATTAGTGCAGACACTAAAGAACGTTTTATTGACCTGGTCGAAATACCATATTGAGGACATGTAAAGCTCTGAGTGAACAGGCTTGACGTGACAACTGACCCTGATTTGAGCCAGAGGTTGGATGAGGCACCCCTTGGGTTTGTTCCAGCTGTAATCCACTTTGCAAGTTTAATTCTTTGCTTTAAATATCATGGAATAAATGAACTGATTTTTATTTAAGGATTTGCTTTTCCTGAATCAGCGTCAGTCCTGGAACATCTCAGCCCTGCTCAAGTCACCCTTCTTTGAGGTCTGGCACAGATGAAAAGTGGCTGAACCATGTGAATGTGTTTCCCTAGTCAGCCCAGGTAACTCCAGTATTGTTCACTGGGATGCTGTCAAAGCAAGCAATACATCCTCAGCAAGGAGCAACGAAAGCAAAAGGAGGTACCCGAAGAATACTGAGCACATCTCCAGCTGTGTGTGCAAGTATTTCCCTGGCACTCATCTATACGTGTGCGGCCGCTCGGAGGTTAATTTAAGTCATTGGTGCAGATGCGTAGAAGAGAGAGCTGATGTAATGCAAATGACTCTTGAATTAATGTTGCTGTGAAAACCCATCATGTGCCGTGCCAGTTTGGGGAATTGCGTTTCACCGCTTGGGACTCGGTTTATTTTAAATGCTGAAAGAAGTTATTTTTTAGACAAACATCCAGTGATTTAAACTAAACAAGCAAAACTCTCCTTTATTCTCCCTCAAGGCTCACCACCAGAAAAGGTACAGGGTCGTCTGAATTTCACACATCAAGCAAAAGAAGGCAGCCTGTGCTTTAGCACCGAAGGGATTCGCTCTTCTGGAGGAGAAGTGAAAAGATGCATTCAGTTAGCACGTCTCCTTACGTACGATGTCAGTGGTAAAGGAGAAGCAGTTGTATTAAGACTGTAAAAGTCCTTGTAGCTCGTTTTATCCCATAATTCAAAGCAGCGCCGTGTGGTACTGATGTCTTTTGAAGACCAAAACTGTATGGTCGGTTTCAAGCTGCGGATTTTATCTAAAATACCATTGAACGTATTCGGTATAATTAAGCAATTGAAAAAAAAAAAGTGAATAATCTTAAAAATAGCTTTCTCCACTGGAAAAATTTTAACTTGGCAAACTAGACCTGCACAGATACTCCTAGGGTTCAGTGTTTCAGAGTAGTATAGAAAATACGTACGTATATTTGATAATTATACAAGTGAAAGGCTCAATTAGCTAGAGGGCCCTACTGCTGTGCTGCGTATTAAGTTGGCAAGTAAACATGGTTGGTGAATAAATCAAAGGCCTCATAAAAATACTGTTTACCTTTTATCTGCGGACTTGCAAGAGCCATTTGTACCTATAGCTGATTCTCTACAGCAGGAAACAACAGGGAAATCACACAGCAAAGAGCTGGTGCAGCTTCGTGAAACCTGTCGTGCACGGTCTTGGTGCTATATAAATGAAACTGTTTGCTGTGTTATTGTCGGAGCTGCAACAGCACAATCCCCGCACAGCTCAGGCTCTTTTAATAGAGCAGAATTTGGTCCTAAGCAGTGTCTGAGGTTTTTATTGAGGCAGCCCAATAGGACTGATGCTCTGATACAGCGTATTGTGCTTTGGGAATATTGCGACAGGATCTGCTTTGGAACAGAGTAACAAAAGGTATAAAGGAGCTTAATCTTTACTGAAATGATCCAATATATTATTTCAAAATAACTCTTGCTCTGACGAAAATCCTCACTGCGTGGTGAGCACTTCAGCACTAACGCAGAGAAATTAGTGGGCTGTGGCGGCACACAGGAAACGGTCTGAAGCACAGAAACCACGCTGCTGGGTCAGCCCGTTGTGTGTGCTGCAAAAAGCTTTCATCTGCTGGAGCACCAACAAAATTAAATATAAATCCAAACAAATCCCCCAGCTGTTTTCTCCACACTGAGCAAGAGCGAATGAGGTTGGAAATGCCGCTGCAAACATTCGCACCATGTCCCAAGTGTGGACGGCTGCTTGGTGCAGCCTCACGCACCCCAGCAAATTAATTTCCTTCCGATAAGGGCTTGACTCCGCATTGCGTCTGGCTCCACCTGGAAACTTCAACCGGTGTTTTACCTGAACTCTCACTGAACCTGAATTGCAGTTTCCATATTCACCATCTCTTCTGCTTTCGGTAGTAAAGTACTTCTTGTGAATCCAGATCCTGTGGAAGAGCATCTGACTTCATGCAGCCCAGCAGCCTAGGTGCAGAAATGGGTGAGGGAGCCCTGGCTGTGTAGTCTGTGCCCACGTGCAGACTGTGCATCTGTTAAGTGTCCAGTGTCCTGCACTCCACCCACAGCTTCTAGACATGCTGGTAGGGGAAGATCTGAATTTTATCCAAATTACCAAAGTCAAACTGGAGGAGAAAAAACAAAAAATAGAGCTTCTAGTTAGAAAAAAACCCAAAAAAAAGTAGGTGGGAGAAGAGTAGATTTAAAAAATTATATTTTATTAAATTGCATAATACTTAGAAGGGAGAAAAGCCCCATGGCTGGGAAGGTCCTGCCCTGGTGGTTGGGATTGTAGGAATTCAAATATGCGACATCAAAATGTGTGCTGCAAAATAACTGGGGAAGGTGGGGCTTGGAACCAAAGCACTGAATGACCACTTATCTACAGAGGACCATCGGCATACCCGCACCCAGAAAATCTACGGGGACGCTGCTGCTCTCTGTTCCTTTTCTCTAAGGTAGGTACTGTAAGAGCTGATGCTGTTGTGCTGCATGTTTGTCTAGAAGTGTCCACTGTAAATGAAAACCGATGGGCTCCAAGATTTCACCTAAAAAGCTGTATCTCCCCCCAAAATAAAAACATGCACAACTTGCTACCAAATGCAGCTGATGAGGTCACAGGTGTAACAATAAAGGGATGCTACTGGTTTTTCATATATAACTTCCAGTGTGTTAAAACTTTTCATTTTGCGAAGACTGACAGTACTTTAAAGATCTTTTATAAAGTACATATTTCAATAATCAAGACTTAAATTGTCATTCTGCCCCTTGGGTCTCAGGTTTAGTCAGAATGATCTCTACATCTTCTGCCTAGCAACAAAAACGGTCTACAGAAGAATTGGCTTGTGAACGTTTTTGGAACTTTATATACTCGTAATTTCACATTTTAAAATATTTGAAGCCGAGGTCTGAAGCAATCTAGCTCAATTCCATACGTGAAGCAGCATGGTATGAGTGTGTGTCTGTTGGTAGTCTGAAAAGGACCTAACCCAGAATGTATAGATTATAGCTGATGTTGAACTCCAATCAAAGGAAATGCCAGTTTGATTCCCTCCCGTCTGAGTTGATCTTCCTACTCCTTGACGTATATTTCAATAACCCATTTGTTATCTTCCTCTGAGTTACCATATGCTATTATTGTTCTTATCTATATGTTCACTTGATTACGGGACTGTCTTCTGAGCCTGTCAACACTGTCACTGCTTCATAATGCACATAATTATTTCTCTGTGGGCTGCCAGTCCGGCTAATGATGCTGTCGGCCGTGGCTGCTGCCAGAGGTGAGGGCTGTGCGCTCATGTCTGCAGAGCGTGTCTGAAGCTGGAGCACGGCTGGTCAGAGCAGTGTAGGTCAGAGCAGCGTGTCTCGGGCTTGCTTGGTGGGGGCATTAACGGTGGCTGGGGTTTTCGCTTCGAGTTCACAACCACTTACTCTGTTAGGGCCCTTGGAGTCTCCTGAGCTTTCAGGAAAAGCGTATTCTTGTGCGTTTATACTGTAGCTTTTGATTTGTGCGTCACCCGCAGCTTCTAATGAGATCCGCTCCCTTGGGGTCCCTGAGGTTGGGGGTTTTAGGAACTCTCTCCTGATTAAAATTCGGCTGCTTGTTCAAAGCACAATGCTCAGAACTGGGTGCTGTTTCCCAATTAAAGAACGTATCCAATTAGTCCCTCTGATTTACCGGCCAAAGCAGCCTTCCCAGCTTGCTGTGCTATCTGGAAGCTGACAGCAAATCCAGTGAGCACAGAGTCAATCTGTTCTGTGCTGCTCAGTGTCTTTGTACAGGATTTAGCCGATGTGCAAACAGGAAATCTCACGATGCTGAAATCACAGACAAAAATTGAGACCTTCTATTATGACAGCTTGAAATTACTCTTGTTAAATGGGAGAGAAATATTTTTGTATATCAGTTTATTAAACTCATGTTGCGGAAGCGTAGTATGATTAACGCACCGGGGCTACGGCACTGCAGATGCAGTCTTTGCTCTTGGTGGCTTCTATGCAGCGTGAGGTACAAGTCACAAAATGGGCAAGGAAGAGACAATGAAAGAAGGGTCAGATCAAGATTTTTTGCTTTGAGTAAATTATTTCCCATGAACAAGGGAGGGGAGAAAGAAAGAGCAGGGTTGAGAAGTGCCTCAACCTCGAGACTTCTTTTGCACAGCCTGTTTAAAGCCAACACCCAGTAAATCTGAGCCAGTTTTACTTGGGTAAGTGTGACGTAAGTCCAAGAATGACATCTGAAACAGGCCAGGACAAGGTCACAGCTGCGTGCCGGGGAAGATAGCACAACCCCTGGCCCCCAGCGCATTTGCGCACACACACGCACTTACTGTCATGGTCTCTGTACTCGCCCACTGTCTTACAGCGCCGTTTTTGTT